>CM077017.1:106417551-107771485 GCA_039090855.1 Macrothele yani
ACAATGTATTAAATCAGATGGAAATCACAATAAGCCAGACAAGTAGGTTAAAAGAAATTATTTGACTTCAGGGGGTGTGCATGTATGTGACGAGCGATGAGATTGTACAGTGTGGCCTAATTCAGTAGATCTTACGACTGCACGTTCAGCTAATCATTTGGCAAAACTTCATAGCATTGATTGGACAATTTTATGGGTGGTGTCATGTGGTACTATTGATCATACTTCATGAAGTGGTGCGCAGAATTCATCTGCATAGCGAGAGGTTCGCTGAAAGTTCCAAAACTTCTGCCAGTATGATCCCACACGTTTTTGCATTGTGAGAAGCTTCGAAATCGCCCTGGCCCGGGCTAGCACATAGACACGTTGTCGGAAATCTGTGATAAATTTGGAAGTGTTCGGGCAGGAGTTACACTTTCAAAACTGATTTCGTTCTAATACATGAAACCAGGCTGAGCATCTGCATAATGCTTATACATAGCAATAAGGTTATCCTGGTGGTCACGACACCTACGGACTGTTAACAGCTGATCGTCAGTATTCACACAGGATCGAATCTAGGGATCGAATGGGACATTACTACATTAGTGCTGTAAAGCTTATGTGGTACGACACCGCTGCAACCTTCCACGACGATGTGCTGAAAATTACGGAAGAGATCTGAATGGCTCGCGAGAAATCTACCCTAGTTCAGCTAGTCGGATGTTCACCCTCCACATCGATGCAGCCTGTACACTTCGTCGAAAGTTCACAGATGCAGCCTGTACACTTCGTCAAAAGTCTCAATAGCTGCCTGTGCACTTCGTCGAAAGTCACCAATAGCTACTGTTGCATTTCGTCGAAAGTCTCAATAGCTGCCTGTACACTTCGTCGAAAGTCCACGGTTTCAATTCTCCACAATGTCAGCTACTGTTTGTCGTCAAGTACGGCTATATCGAGGTCTATTCGACGACAAACATAAGGTCTTAAGCGTTGCCATGGTGAACCATATATCAATCAGGGTTTAAATGCAATATTTTGAGGGAAATGTGACGACATTAAAGACGAGGAATACAGATTCATAGCACGTCCTTGAAACAGGGGTACCATTTTGGCTCAGCGTGTTGGTAATACTCCGGCCTAGCACGTCGAAGAAATTATTCACCATAACATTCCGAGCACACCGTCCAATTTCGATTTTCTTCGGTTTCCGAGATGAAGCCAAATTCCAAATAATTTTTTTCCGGTTTCCTCTCAGCGGCCTAAAAGTACATCTAATTCTCATCTCTGCTGCAATCACGGCATGTAAACATCATTTAGTGTCTAACCAATATTTGCAGTAGCTGATAAACTGCAACACGATAATACTTTTGCTTAGGTGTGAGTTATCTAGGAAACTAATATGCCCACACTTACTTTAATGCAGTGTTTTATCGAAAACAATATGTGTACTTGCTACCAATTGTCTCAGCATCCTATTTTAGCTCACTGATGGTTAAAGGTCGTTCCTCTCTCACAATTGCAGCTGAGGTATAAGAAATATTTTGCATGTAACAGAATAACAACATTTGTCGAAGTACCAAGACAGCCAACATTTTGGATTGGTTCTATGCCGTTTTGGAAACATTTTAAACACCTTGCGAGCTGTTCTATAGGCAAGCCTTTAGTCACCATAAGCTGCAGGGGACGCTATTAGAGATATTATACAGTATATAAATTTCGCACGTCAGCAAAGACCTTGTATTTTCTTCTATCAGGAATCTGTCCTTTTCGTGAAAACTATATCCTCATGAAATGACGGTGATCAATTCCGCCGACTCTATGGTGTGCGAAAGATGAGTGAAGTGTTCTATCACGAGAAAATATCTTCTTGAATCATTCATTAGCGTTGAACTTAAAAGCATGCTTTATTACATTCGCATATAATTTATTTATCTCATTTCCATTAAAAGTTGTTTTCACTTTATATCAACTATCTTCCAAATTTTTGGTTTTAGATTCCATGTCACTTTCCTATCGGGCACTCTAGCCCAAATCTCCTAGCTTCCTATTTCTAAGGGTTGTTTAAGACCTGGGGTCAGACACTCCCTTTCTAAAATCCTTTACATAGGATCTGATCTGATCACAATCAGACCTGTTCATTTCAACGGAAAATGTAGACACTTCATACAGCAGATTCGTTTTGCCATTCGCTTCATTTTTCTGCTTAATAGAACTTTGTACATTTTATCGTTCGTATTTGTAGCTTAAAATCGAGGATGATTATGTTTCGACTGTGGTGAAAGGTGTCAAGCTACTTTCTGGCAGTTATAGTGTTTTTAAAAGCATGAACGTGTTGTCCCAAAGAAATTAAATCTTGATTGGCGGCAGTTTATGTTTCTGGAACTCTGGACTTAAGCACTCTTTGACGTTGGGTAAGAAAATCATAGGAAAGAGGAGGAATGTTAACCGTGAAGGAGCAGCCGCCTGGTTGGATGTCCGTAATCGGAATTTGCGATATGAACAAGCAAAACTTTCATCCAGCTCATCCGGCCAAATTGAATAATAACGTAGAGAATCATAGCAAATAATATGAACATTGTTGGTTTGCCAGAGTAGTGTTAATAACATTGTTAACGTTTTTGTATTCGACGAGATGGGTGCAATAAAATTAAGAAAATCCAGAGTTGAAACATGTCGAAGGTCGCTTGATTTCTGCACAAAATGTAGAAGTGATTTTCTCCAAAAGCATTATGGCTGGTGATGAAGAGTTAGATTCAGTATTATTTCTCAGAAATTAAAAATCAATCGCTGGAAAACTGACACTCATTTTTCTCTTCGAGCAAAAAACTTGGAAACCCCGATTTCTGCTTGTAAATACATACTCACTGCATTTTTGGTACTACATAAGCATCATCAGGAGTATTTGGTCACTAGTACGATAATCAACTGTCAGAACCCTCGTTCGTACCTTCAAAAGTTGAAGCAAAGAATAAACCGCTTACCTTTGGATAAAATCGGAATGATTCTGCAACACGACAACCCCAAACCCCACACCAGTGCTTTCACATCAAGGAGGCCATACAAGAAAATCGGGTTTGAAATTCTTGAACATCCTACCTGCAGCATAGATTTGTACCATTTCGACATCTGGTTGTCTTTTCCCTTACACAGAAAGCTGAAAGGAATTCAGTTCATCTGTGACGAAGATATTGAAGCCGCTACGAGAGAATGGGTCCGAAAACAAACTGAATATTTCTCCAGAAGACTGGTTTAAGAACCTTGTTGAATACGGCAAATGTGTATCGAGCGTGATCGAGAATATACAGGAAACTAAACTATGTGTATCAAAGCAGAAATTTTGAGCCTTGTCTTGTTTTATTTCAATTTGATGCTTTGGCACCTAGTCTTGTTGGCATTGTTTTGGGAAAACCCTTGCGGTAGTATCATCTGAAATACATTTTCTCCCTTATGACTGGATTATACAAGGACAATGAAACAAAGAACAAATATCATGACTTATGTAACGAACTCAGTGAAGTGATGTGGAATTTCTCAAATCAAGAAGCAGGTCTAAAGGTCCGTTTTCAATCCCTTTCTTCTTCCAATTTAAATAAGTAGCTGATGCATATACTGCATCGTTTAATCGAAAACTGAGATATAAAGAAAAAAGTTTTGTGTCAAAGTATTTACGAATATTTATTACTGTTTTCTATTTACCGACTTGTAACCGGGTTCAGGTAAGTTACAGTGTTTGGTATATGTTGTTAAATAAAACCTCAGTTGGTATCATCCCACTGTTATGAGAACTTTTCCAACATAAGTGAACCCCAATTTTTAGGGAGGCAGCAGCGTACATTAATCAATTACATCGACTAAAGAAGCATTTTAAAATCGTGTTTTACCTTTAATTTTCATTGCAAAGGAATTCTAAAAATTCGATATATATATATATATATGTTTTCGGAATTCTGAAAATAAAGGAATGTTACATACAATTCATAATTATATCTCAATTAAGTTGAACCATGTCAAAATAAGTTCTCCTAGTCTATAGTAAGCTTACAACTGCAGCTGTAGGACAACTCATCCAAATATGATCTTTGCTCAGCTGCAAACTTCAGCAGCTGAGGAACAACACAAGTTTAAAACTTTGACACTCTTAAAAATTTTATAAAACAGAGTTATTTATATATTTCTTTTTATTAATAAAATACTAAAAGCACTAATATTTTATGTTTTTACACATAAGAATGACATCAAGAAAAAAAAGTATTAGGTTGAAAGTATTAGAAATTTACCTTTTGATCTTAGCCAAATATTTCAATTTGTTATTCCTGCAGTGAAATTAGACGTTGAAATCTACTTTGTGTTAATGTTGTGCCCAAATACAAGGAAATATCTTCCTCTCTCTTTCATGGATTTATAATCCTCTCACAATAAAAATTATTTCCATCAATGATTACAATGTGCGGCGAGTTAGATTTCAACATAAAATTTACGAAATCAATTCCTTTAATCAATGTTGTATAATCCGTTGCTTCCAATTTCTGATTAAATATTGTTAAGGGTTTCTTCAGTCCTTAGTTTTTACACATAACCAACTTAGTATTGAAAAATTAATTTTGAACATATTAGGTGCTTGAATTAATTCCCACCGTTTTTTGCCATACAAACACCTGTGTGTTGCCAAAGAACGGTACAGGATAGTTTATTCAAAGTAGCGTCCGTTGGCAGCTACGAACCTTTCCAAACGTTTGGGGTAACAAATGGACTTCGCAGTAGAAAAAAATCTAGGCGAACCATTCATCGAGCCATTTTTGTATATCCGCGACAGAAAGGAAATACTGCTCCTACAGGACATGTTGTAGCGACCGGAACAAATGGAAGTCCGAGGGAGCAATGTCCGAGGAATAAGGAGGGTGGGAGTAAGAAGTCCCATCCAAGTGCTTCCAAGAGTTCCTTCACGGATTTGGCAACATGAGGTCTAGCGTTGTCGTGGAAAAGAATAACCTTGTCATGTGGGATCTAGTTTCCGAGCTTCTGGATCAATCCCATTGCCTTTAAAGGTTTGCTAGCCTTTGACTCATGAACTCGTAGTATTTCAGACAACTCATGGAGCGTCTGACATGAATCCTCGCTCAATAAGGCCTCCATGCGCCATCTTCGAACGTTTTCGGCTGCCCATGGCGCTCCTTGTCCTTGAAGTCATATTCGTTGCCTTTGAAGCGCCGGAACCACTCTCTGCATGTTGTTTCTGATAGGGCATATTCGCCATAGGCCTGCACTAGCAAGCGATGACTTTACGCTGCAGATGTTTTGAGATGAAAGCAGAAGATTAATGCTTCCCGCAAATGCTCCTTTCTTGGTACGAAACTCGACATCGTGAATGCGATACAAACTTGTGTTCTGCGCCCTCCGATCGCGTGTCACACAGTGCTTCCCCCAGACTACTGACGGTACGTGCGTGCGAAAAGGGAGATCACGTGTGGCCCGGGTCACAGTGCACCACTGCTGCGCTCCATTGGGCAACAGCACGTATTAATTCAAGTACCTAAATATATTGAAGTAGCAATGTTAAAATATTTAAACAAAGAATATGTCGTGTACAGTTTCTGCAAAAACAAAGCTATTGAAATGTCCATTTTATTATTTGATACACCTATTGCCATTTAAAAAGTGATATAAGAAACAAAACACGTACGATGTAATGAGGATCCTGCAGTTTCATTTTCGTCAAAAGGACCATAAATGAAAATAGTGAATAAGTACATTCATGGTGGACATGTAGTGATTTTTTCTCCTATATGTTCAATCGAAAAAAGGTCGACCCAATTTCCTCAGCGAAAAAAGATTTCCCGTACATCCAAATTTGCCCACTGATGAAAAACATTCTTACTTAGATTGTGCAATCGGTGTTTTATGCAAGAAAAGGTTTCATAAACTACATTAAAAATCAATAACTCAACTTTTATGTAGTTATGATACTTGCTTACAGGAATATACATTACGTGACACAGAAAAATGCCACATCACTAAAACTTGAACGCAGCGCCATACAAATTGCAGGGTGCGTGCACACGTACAAGCTATGCATAATATTGCATTTGCAGGGCAATCACACGATCGGCGCGCAGGATATAAGCTGACAAATAGCAGGTGAGGCCATCAATCGAGACGTCGTCACGGCCGCGAGAAGTGAGTGGTTTTGCGGTAACCGTATCTCGAGAAAGAACAAGGTGTGCCGGTGCTGTTAAGACGCCGTCGTACGCCATTTCGTCAAACGGATGAGTTCACGAGAGGTGTCATCGCAGGGCATCGTACCGCCAGATGGTACTTGCGTCGTATTGCGAAAGAAACGCAACATCATGCCCCAACCGTCGGTCTCATTTGGAGGCAATGATCCCTAGAGGGATCTGCGTAACGTCGCAGGGGACTCGGACCAGGGAGACGGACGTACGAGCGCACCGATTGTTGCATCCGATGTTATGCCGCAGCGGACCCACAGGCAACAACGGGTGGCACTTTGAGAATTGTACGGGGAGGCTCGGATGCTTCGCTATCGACGCGAACAGTGTCGCTCAGAATGGTGGAGTCTGGTTTAGGGTCCACCCTTCCGTTGCTACCCTTGGCAGCAAGCCATTGTTGTCACCGCTTTGCGTGGTGTCGCTCCAGAGCTGCTTAGGGTGCCGAATGGAACCAGGTGGTGTTCAGCGACGAATCGCGGTTCTGACTCACCACGGATAATCGCCGTGTGAGAATTGGGATTCAACCTGGCCAGCGGGCGGATGTTCCACCGTTGTGGAGCGCCACACGATCCGGGAACGTAGAATTACCGTGTGGGGTGCTATCAGTCCCAACAGCCGCTCACCGCTGGTACGCATTACGAGAACATTGACGTCACGCCGCTATGTTGACGAGGTGCTGCGGCGCGTGACACTACGGTATCTTCAGAGCATGTCAAACGCCATTTTTCAACAGAATGGCCGGCTGCTTGCTCCTAGGATCAAGCCTGAATGCCTTAAAATTTGTGCGGATGCTTCTGTGGCCAGCACGATCTCCCGACCTCTAACCCATCAGTATCTGTGAGACACGATTGGACGTCAGTTGAGTACCCTCCCACCCCTGCAAAGAAGATGAACTTTAGGATCAACACTACATGGTCCACGATAACCCCCAGAACTATAATGGGAAACTCATTGCCTCGACGCCACGTCGAATTCAACGCTATATCGCCCAAAATGGAGGCTACACTCCATATTGATCGTCCATATATTCGGCCACTGGAGTCTAGTATGTATGTGAAAATTAAACCATTTGTTCAAGACCTACTTGACTATCAGTTCGTGCAGTTTGGTTTGTTTTCGAGCATTCCTTCATGGTGTGGCATTCTTTCTGTCAGACAATATATATCATCATCATCTTGCAAGCACAAGTTAAAAAAAAGACTTGTGCTTGCCCAAGTGACAGAAATCTTGCAAACACTTGGGCAAGCACAAGCTAATATTTTAATTTTAGTACGAGTGCAGGAAAAAAAAACTCTAAGAAAGAAGAAACAAACAAAAAATGGGGATATAAAATACTAAATAGTGTGCAACGTTCCTAAGCTATCACTCAACGTTAGCGAGGAATCATTCGTCATCAAAGGATGGCTTTTATTATGCTGCCAATTAAAATCATATTCCCATGCTTACAATCTTGGACACTAAGAAAGCAGAAATCTTAGAATAACGCCGTAGTAAAAAATTTAGGGTTTTGCTGCACAGTTTATTATCCACATTAAAATGTGTGGCCTTTTTAAAGAATCTTGAAATTTGTGATAATCATCTCTATTTTTATAATCACAGAAATTTTATTTTGCTATATATTTATTTTCTTCAGCTTCTGGAAGGTAGACATGACATATTCTTACTATATTCGTCTGATTTATTTACATTTTCTTCATGATTGAAAATTGCTGAAAGCATACTGCATTTACAAAAAGTATTCATAAAATGTTACATAGAAATTAAGGATTGTTTAATGTGTTACACACTGCATGCGTATCCTCTTCTTTCTTTTTCCAACCAGCGCGAAGAATCGATCTTTTCATTTCCTTATTAGAACCTGGACCTTAATGACAAAAATAAGTAAAAATAAATAAAAAATAAAATTTAGAACGATGAATGGCGTTTTTATGAATACAAAACACAATAATAATTTCATTATGTCCGGAAACAATACAGGCATGCATTCAGCGCCTTTTCGAACTGCTTTGTCTCTATGCCTAAAGGGTAAAATGTAAATAACAGAATTTTTCTACTTCTGAGGTCACTTGGAGTGTAAATGATAAATTTCTCAATTTCCTTATCTTCACTTATACATAAGTTGATCTTGAGTTTAAGATATATCTATCACTTATACATAAGTTGATCTTGAGTTTAAGACGAGGCCAGACCAAGCATGTTGGGTTAAGCCATTAATTCATGCCGTTTATTTCACGAATGTTTCCCAGGTCAGTATTGACGGTGCAGATGGCCAGTTGTATATCAAAACGTATCGAGTAATATCGTGTATCTACATCATATTGCGTTGTGTGATTGTGGCTATTTTTGTTTGGTTTTCAGGTCCGGAAGTGTGGAGTGTCTGGTAGAGAGGAATGAACATTTCCGACGTCTGCTTCTCTACGAGTTTAACAAAGGATTCACAGCTGTCGAGGCAGATTCGTGCTGTATATGGGGAGGATGATATTTCTCCGAGGACAGAACGCAAATGTTTTGAGGATGTTCCGAAGCGGCACTTTTGACCTCAACGACTCTCCACGCACAAATCGTCCATCTCACTTCGATGAGGATGGTTTGGACTTTCGCATCCGCTTGCGTCCGCTTCAAACCACACTCAAACTTTCCACTGAGAGTGTCTGTGATCAGGCCACAGGGATGCATGTGACACCTGGAAGAAATTGGGTTCTTGGGCACATCACACTCTCACCGAGAACAACAAGAATCAACATCTTGTCATATGCGGTTCCTTGGTCGCCCGTTATCGCGAATGTTCTCAGGAACACAAGCCTTTTCTGTCAGGTATTGTTACTGGAGATGAAAAATGGTGCCTGTACGTGAATTTCAGGCATCGGTGGGAATGGTTAAGTCCATACAAGACGCTCACAACACGTTCAAAACATGACCTTCATTCTGCGAAGGTCATATTTTGTGTCTGGTGGGACATGGAAAGCGTTATTCATTGGGGAATGCAGCCGAGGAATCGGACCATCGCCAATCCACTCTATTGTGAGCAACTCCGCAGTGTGGCGGAACAATTCAGCAGAAACGGCCACATCGGCGCCATGGTGTCCTTCTCCAACATGATAACGCACGCCCTCACAGTGCAAACATGACCAAAATAGCCATTCAAGACATGAAATGGGAGGTCGTTTCACATCCGGCCTATTCGCCAGATGTCGCCCCTTGAGATTATTACCTGTTCCGATCTCTGTCAAATGCACTTCGTGGCAGAACATTCATCAATGGTGTTGATCTGCAGAATTTCCTTGATGATTTGTTCGCTGCAAAACCTGCACGTTTTTTCAAGAATGACATTGAAGACCTATACAGACGTTGGGACACCATCGCAAACAATGGGGCGCGGCGGAGTACATTGTTAATTGATTCTGTTTTCCTTTCTGATGTAATATATTCCAGCAGTGCGGTGAACAAAATGCCATCAACCCAATATTTACAGAATTTCTGAAATTACTCGTGTATTTTTCATATTTCGGTAAATGTTAAGAGAACCATAAAGGGAGGTATTGTAAAGGTATTTTAAAGAATCTGACCTACCAGAGGCACAAATCACCCTGAAATGTGAAAAAAAGCAAAAGCAGCATTAACAAATTAAAAAAGTGATGGTTCGGTATAAGAGAACGTATTTCTCTTTGACGCAAGAATAATCAGTAAGTCTAAATGGGTGTTTAATGATTATCCCGTACACGTTAGAAAATAACCAAAAAAAATAACACATATGCAAACTATCGGGTATAAAGAAATTGTTCGCTCTAAATGTAATTCTGGTATAGTGTGACCGCGTTATTTTGTCCGACTCTAGTAAAATTGATTCCTCATATAAAATAGCAGGGAACGTTGATCCAACATCGTGACATACATCAAGAGATACTTTCGTACATACTTTATTCGCAGTAAATTTGGGCAGAAATACAAATAAGATTTTTCATTCATTTGTCTCTTAAGCAAAAAGATCCATGTGACGCGTCTCACGACTGTAAAGCGGCGGTAATATTAACGATGTTGACTGAAGCCCTCAAGTTAGGCATAAACGAAAGAGTCTAAATCATTAAAAATGTAGCATAGGTAAAGCGGTGTTTTAAAAAATCTTGGAATATCAATGTTTGGAGGAAACGATTTAAACTGCTATACCAAATGGTGCACCTCCACATGATATTTAGTTATCCAGAAAACCTTTGGTAGATACAGAATTAGAAACACGAAAAGCACCGTTATTTACCCACCTGCAAGTGATTAGTGCCTCAATCGCTCTGAAGATAAAGGAATCACAATAAATTCGGGGGAAACGGGTAGTAGAGAAATTTATACGAATTTTTGCACTCTCGAAGACAAACAGTTTTATTTTTATCAGATACACATCCGGAGACGAAAGCCGTAGTTTAAAGCACTGTAGTACACCCTTTTGTAAATAGGAACAACAAAAATCCGATAAAGCATTTATTCAAATTAGAAATTCTTTACGACTAATCTTTTTAAGTGAAAATTATATCACCGAAGTTGTGCGCAAGTTACTATCTTCAATCTTAAATCCTTCTGCTGTAAAACAAAATTATTTTATGTTATTAGGAAATGTGTTATAAAAATGTTTCCTTAATTTGTCGTCAGAGATTAACACCATCCTTTCCCTGCAAGAAAAATATTGATTTTTTCATATTTAGTGCAGTTCCTTGGCGTTACCTGAAACTTCTGCACCGTTAAATCAAGCACCATAGCACAAATAACATTAAATATGTACATTTTATTCCTTATTAGATTAAATATTATCTTAAATTTAAAATTTCCGGGTTTTTTCGATTTTCTATTATTTTCGTCAGAATACTCAAAGTGTTGTGCAGGGCAGGATAAGGAGTTGTTCGTAGGACAACAGAATTGCGTTTACCCATTTTTAGTAAATATTTTTGTTCTGTAATATGAACATTTAACTCATTTAAGAGGTAAGCATGTGTGTACAAAATTGACCTCCATTTAAATGACATCAACAATAAGCATCCACATTTTTAAATCTTCATTCAGAGTTCCATTTCGCATGCATCACGTTGACGAAAATGGCAATATCAGCTGTACCATAGTTTTCAACACTTACGATTTCCTCTTCTGCTTTGAAAAAGCTGTTGGGGACTTGACAATTCAGTTTACATTAACCGATGTAAATTTATCAGAGCTAAATTAAAATATCACCCACCTTAGGTATGTAAAAATTGTGTGTGTATGTAGTGACAAGTGTTGGAATTCTGTTTTCGTATCACAGGAAAAATCTACTAGGGATGATGTGGAATTCAGTCTGTATCTGAGAAGCAATTTTTTTGGGATAAAATTCAATATTTTTGTGAGTGCAGTTGTTTCATGTCAGCGGTTCTCAAAGTGTTTTTCGCGGAGCATTGGAAGCTGGGCGTAGTTGGCCTTTTTCTTCGCTATGGCGTAGGACCACTTTCAAAAATCAGAGAAGACAAAGCTCAAATTATCGGCATATTTGCTGAAAGTGTGTGGTAACCGCTGCGCCTTCACTTCTCATATCTTTCTCACACGTCTGCGTGCTTTCGAGTCCCATGATCCAAATGGCTGTATTGCTGCAAAGCTGCGATATGACAGGTTTGGAATAAGTCAGCTCCCTAAAGAACGATACCTCTCCTGAAACAGTGAACTGCCGCAACACCAAGTTTTGGGGAGCGATTTGTAAATGCATTTTCTTTCTTCTTTGATCTATATTGGTTTTGTCATAAAAGAATACTGGAATATAAGAAACAATAAAGTTATTAGGTATGCTGTTAGCTAAATAAAATCGATACTTCTCAGAAATGAAACCAATAATTCTCATATTTCTCGGAAGTACAATTGCTAATTCGTCAGTTCTTGTATATAAAAAGTTTTGCACTGAATATGACCAAGGGCATAGAAAAAATTGGCGGCTCTGCGGCTTCGTCCTTGGGGGGGGGGATGTTTCCGCTGTGTCAGAAATTTGAGAACCACTGATTGGGGGCTCTGCGGCTTCGTCCTTGGGGGGGGGGATGTTTCCGCTGTGTCAGAAATTTGAGAACCACTGTTTTATGTTTATGCATGCAATGACAGATGAAAAACCTTTGTCCGGTGTTGAAATAAATATCATGCTTATATATATGTTGTTTTTTTTTAAAACTTTAAATATATCTTTTTTTGTTAGTGTATTTACCTTTCTGAAAAAAAGGGAATATCCCCTCAAAAGCTTTTAGTGATTAAATCAGGGGAAGTCACACGTAAGGTCACATTTTCACTGCTTCTATCACCATGTATTTCTCTATAAAACGACTTACAGATCACCAAAGAGCATGCTCATCAAGCAGCTGTAGAGATGCGCAATGTTTTCTGTTTGATAAGAACATTTTTTACTTTGAAAATGCAAATTACTTACAAAGTGTGAGAATTCACTATGCAGAATCATTTCCTGAGATTAATTTTTTCTCCAGATTGCATAATTGTTATAACATGCTTCGATCTTTTTCATTTCACTAAATAAGAGTTATTTGCCGATTGGCTCTTTCTAAACCTGAGACGTTGCTCAAACATTGGATGTCTGAATTTCTCCGAAACAAGTTTATTTGAATATATGTTCACAGTGTTTGAAATGTTACCATCGTTGGTGTTGATATGATTTCAGTGTTAAGATTCCCAGGTTTAATGCACAAATTAGTTATACAGTATAAACAATAGCGTAAAGCAATATGCAGGTCTTCCGATTTCTTGTTCCTGACCAAATATGTAGAAAACTTCAAGAAGACGAATCAAATGTATCTTACGTAATTAATCAGACACATACGAATTTAATATTTATTAGAACAATACCGTCCGTTCCTGTTTAGCAATTAACGTGGGAAAAATGCAGTTTTACATCGGAAAAATGTGAAAATACGCTTACTTCTCAATATGTATGATACAAGTTTTCCATTTTCTGTTGAACGTTCCTGTTTCAAATATTGAAATACGTTTTTAATATCTCGAGATCTCGTAAGAAGATCTTCAATAATAAAAATCGCAGTAGCAGAGTAGCACGCCCATACGTTTGCTACTCTAGTTAGTCGTCTGACTCCTGCGATTTGAGAAACCTGACTTTTGAATAAAAAGATGAACGGATGGAACTATCGGGCAAATTAATCGACAACGCCGATAGCGATCCTACGTTAAAAGGATAACGTCATCACAGATGATTAAATGTGCTGTTGTTTGTTTGATGTTCATTCAAAGTGGGCTTCTTCAACATAGAAATCACCGTTTTCACAGCAATCAAAGACATTCAAGCAGGATCGCAGCAAAGATAAAGCCATACTGGAGGCGTTGTTTGATTCCCACAGCATTGTGCATTCCGAATTTATTCATCAGGGCAGAACAGTTAACGAAGAACGTTATCTGGATATTTTATGTCCTTTACGGGAGTCTAACCTTCAAAAGGTCGGAGATGTGGCGAAGCGGAAAAATGGTACGCTTTCCATAACAACGAACCGGCACATCGGTCACTACTGGTCACGGAGTCTCTCGCCAGAAAGAGTATTAATGTGTTTCCACATCCCGAATATTCACCCGACTTAGCCCCCTGCGATATTTACCTATTTCCACGAATGAAACAAAATCTGCAGTGACGTCGTTTTGTGTCAACAGATGAAGTAAAAACCGCAACGCAAGAGGCGTTACTAGGGTTTGAAAAACATGGATTTCGAAAATGCTTCGAGAAGCTTTACGAGCGCTGGCAAAAGTCTATTATCGCCCAAGGAATTATTTTTAAGGTGGTTGTGCATCATTGTTTTAAAGTATTCGAGGTAAGGGACTGTAAGCCAAGTCCTCGAACTTTTGGAGTAAGAAAACAAGAACGCCATTTCAATATGCTTAGGTGTTTTAATTATTATCAGGCTGATTTCATAGTTTCATCTTTCTTAGCAATAAGTATGTTGCAATATGAATTACAATTTTTTTCATTAATAGAAATTGGAAAACAGAGAAAAGTCTAGAATAGGTATATTCTTAAGAAGATTCTTTACATATAAGTAATACGTGGTTTGGCAACGAATGAGTACGTTCTAATGTAAATATTTGAGCTTGATATGCCTAATCTTGAAAAACAGAGGTGAGGAACTATTTATTTCATTGGTTTCGAAATTTTTTGGAAACTGTTGTGTAATGATACTGTATTATTCTTTTGCCTATACTGCGCATACTCTGTTCAGTAGATACCGCATTCTCTTGACTCGGAAGAATGATAACTTTTTATCTGATTTAAAAAACTGCCTACTCTTTATCCAGTTTCACATCGTTTGCAACAGATCATTCAAAAATTATTTATATTTAGGGATTAATATAGCATATCCTTCAAGAAGATTAAAATAGTTCTAAAATCTTCCTCTTTTTTCTTACAATTAATGCTATAATTTAGAGTATATTAAGGAAATACAATGTGGTTTGTCACAAATATTTATTTCTTTTAAGTCGACCATGCTTTGGCTGGGTATTTTTTTGTGTTAGTGTATTTTCATCATGACGAGTGGCGCGTAAATATCAAAATTGCATATAATATTATAAATGGTATTTACAGTCACGGGTTTGGTTAGTTGCTTCTTCGCGCTTGATAGAAATTGGGTGGATGCCATGTCATTAAAAAGTTGCGAAGACTTCTGTTATATATGGAAAGCTTCCAAAATATCAAGTTTGGTGGTTGAATCTAGGATTATCAATTAGTTTTGCTTCTTCATAGAGATATTTATGGTGCTTTTAGTAACAGTGTTTAGCCATCGATGACTTCTTTATGTCACAGTTCCGAATGTAGTTCTTGTGCTAATTTAATCAAAAACGCAAGGCTCTGCGGATCTATCTTATGTATTATAATGAAGCGCCATATTCACATGGAATTTGACAAATTCCCTAAAAGTATTTGTCTTCAACATAGACGTTTGATCCTAAAAAGTTCATTTTGTTTATAGGTTTAAAAATCACTTTAAAATGAAAGGTTTTGAGAATTTTTGAAATTTTGAAGGCAATGTCACGGGAAAATAGAATACTGGCAAAATTATCGCGCAGTGGGTGCATCACAGGGGTTAAGTGGAGATAGGCATCGGTTTCCGGAATTTTGTTAAAACCTTGTCTATAATGGAAGGGTTGTCTCCTCGCTGTCTGCAACACGTTTTAGGAAATAAAGTTTTTTTCCAAACTGTATTTATCTGAACATACATGTATCGCGAGATATAGGCAACTGTAAAAGGCGCTGAGTTTTTGTTGGACTTGGAATGTGGAGGTGAGAAAACAGCGGAAGGCTTTCGATAAATTGTGGTTGCGAGAGATACATTTGAGTGAGTAACCAGGGCTTTAAGAAATGGTAGGAATCCATTATTTTCAGTTTCGTTCCTGAATTAGATGTAAGGAACAATGGAATTTATAAGTTTTACTAATTCCGGAATTTCGGAATGTTTTCCGTTCTATAAAACGAAAGTATCGTCTACACGTCGTATCTATAAGACAAATTTCACGAGTTCAAAAAGTTTTTCTTCAAATCGACGCATGTAGATTTAACATAATATAGGTGACAGTAGGCTGCCCATGGCTAGACCGTACGTCTGTTCATGAAACTTTCCTCAGAAAGTAAAATTGTTCTGCTTAATGCAAATGTCCACTAATCTTGTTATTTCTTTTATTTCAGGTTGGCTGTAATGATAGTTGAAGAAATGTAGGGGATGTATATATTTTCTGGTCGGTGAAGAAGTGTTCTGTTACTCAAGCGCAGAGTCATATGAAGCAGTTTTAATTTTAAATATCCTAGGCACATTTTGCAGGACAGAAAATGTGAGGCGCACTGAAGTATGCAACTATTTACTCTGAAAATGCCTGATTAAATAGACTGAAATCTATTTTCGCAAATAAAATATTCACGATTCAGGGAATTTGAGTAAAAGGCGAGATGGTATCCGACAAGGATTTAATCATGAATGGAATAGGGGATTACACTATACAGTACAAATTTGAAGATGACAATCACTCTTATGGTGTAAATATGAAAAGGATGGTAACTTACCATCGTTGTCATATTTACACCAAAACGAATTGTGATCCTCAAAAACGATATAATATTCGCTGTAAGTCAGGCAATAGTGATTTTTTGTGAGCGAAGTTCCATTTCTTACGCTCAGGGTTTCCTTTGTCTCACACAATCATTAGGTACTCGCGTTTGAAAACAGTGATACTACAATATTCAAGCAAAGTGAACTTAATTTGCTTGTACCACTTACTGGTCATCCATTTAACACTTCACAGAAAACTTGAAAATTTCATCATTCTGGTGAGGGAATCAAACCCCGCATTTCCCCATTACCGGTAGAAAATGCTAACCATACTCGACAGGTAAGCGGGAGATGCGGATTTCGATTCCCGCTACAGGACGATTAAATTTTCAAGTTTTCTAAGAAGTGTTACATGGATGACCAATTACTGGTACAAGCAAATTCAATTTGCCTTGTCTGAATATTCTGCCTGTTTTCCATGTATTATGAAGGATATTTCTTCCTTCAGTGAGTAATATTATATACAATTTTGTACCTGCATTAACTCTAACGACAATTAAATTGAAACTCCGAATTTGAGATTCCTTGTTTTATTTTATGTTTAGGTGATGTCTGAATGAAAATTACTTTATGAGATTACATCATTATACCTTTAAATTATCGGACACAATATCGGCTTACGGGCCTGTAGATAGATGAAGTCTTGACGGAAGTAGCTAGCCATGCAGAAATTTTTTGTGGGTTAGAGAAAGCCTACGGTATGGCTCCGAAACGTCCTTCCTTTTTGTTTCGGATCCACATCAGAATCTTTGGGCTCTTAGAGCTAAATGCTATCCACAACAAGTCGTCGTAATCGGTGAAATGAAAGGAAGTAAGTGCTACAGTTATTTCTCTGCAAACTGTTGCTTAAAAAGAGGAGAGAAATTCATCGCCATGAACAATACAGATCAGTGTCAATATTGTGATTAAAACAACAAACACGAGAAATGGTAGAACGTACACGCCAATGAAGAAAAGGAAGTGTTAGTGGAACGAACATGATGAGATTCTATGTCACATTTTAGAACAAAAGAATACAGTTCGGACATGCAGACACAAGTTGTGCGTGTGCACAAGTTGACAAATTGGAATGTTAATCAAACCATCACTCCATCCCCTCCATATTAGTTGCCTCCCTAAGTGAAAGTTCGACTAACCTGTGTTGCCAGTTCTGTCATTGTGAACGTCAGCCGCGAATCAGCGTATATCCCAAATCTTGAACCATCAATAAAAAGTGCATTAGCTCCTTCTGGATTAAGCCAATGTCTTCGCTCATTGATCTAAGAAATTCTGTTTGCACATATGACACAATTTGTGATCACTTCTTTCCATCACCCGTAGCAGATCTTTTTGAGCGTATTGCTCCAATTTTGAACACAAATTTATATTAGTGGCTGATGAGTACGACAAAAAGAACGGTGGTTACGATTAAAATGGAATCTCCGCATCGAATCCCACCGCTCATAATTTGAGAGAAATGAATCCTTGCACGGAGAATTAGCAAGTGTTCTCCACTGTACGGAACTACTGATAAGAAATATCCCGCATAAAATGGAGGAGATAGCTTTTCGTGGTTTCAAACGTCCGAGCTGCACTATAAATTCTATTGAGATGCCTGACAGACTGGATGCACTCGCATCCTTTCCCGCAACGTCGGCAGCAGGCAGCGACAGAGCAATTACTGGAGATATCAGGGAATCTCGTATTGCAGCTGCAGTGTTCCGCTATACTGTCAGTGGACGGCCTGTCTCAACAAAATAAAGAAATATTCTGTTTTCGAGTTCGTTTAGACATATATTTACTTTCCTTTAGATACTTAAAATATTTTTTTAGTGCTCAGACAGGATACAACCAATTTCTTGTTACTTTATCAGCTTTTGGAATATCTAGCTTACAAAACCTTTTGAAATAACTGAGATTGTAGCGCAGGATGTTTGCGATAATTACACATGATGCAAACTCCTATCCAGTCATTCTTTGTAAATAATCAATATCCGAGATTTTTTGACATAAACTTTACTTATTACTGAACTTTTTCATTCAAATATGAAGAAAGGTTTAATATATTCAAAAAGGAATTCCGCAATTTAATAAATTCACAGATTCTGCAGCGCGATTTTGTACTGAAACTTACACTCTAAGGAACATACCAGCTTTATGCTCTGAAAGTCCATTGCTATCGTGATGTCGGGTAGGGATTTTTACTGTAGGTGTGCATTACTTTATTAATATTTTTCTATTCCGAAATTTAGAGAACACTACAGGTTGTGTACGCATTCTCAGTGCGCTAAATGTTAAAGAAGCCCGTATCCACTTTAATTTTATAAGACTTTATGTTCTATGACCAAAAAATATCTTCTCTAGAATTCATATATTGTAGTTATGTCTTTCCGCTTGTTTACGAAATATGATTTCTAAATTATTTTAAAAACTTGATATAAAAAGGTAAAGCTAATTATTGTTTTGTTCTTTTTATACTGATTGATCTTAACTAAAGTAACCTCAAACGTAATCAGAGGTTATAGGATCTGAATTAGTTCAAAGTATTTTTCGTGTCTACTTAAATTCAACTCACTGTTATGCGGAGTTTATGTGTCCCAAATAAGTGCCTCATTTTCAGAAATTTCTATTTCATATATTTATCTCATAATTTTTAATTTCTTTGTTTTTGATCTGCACCAAATTTCGTAACAATTTTGAAAAATGACAGTTTAACAAAACTCTGTATATACATGCAAAATATCTATTGTTCGTTTATGACAGGCATATACAGTATTTACATTTTATTCTTGTCTGTCTACAAGCTTTCATACGAGACGTTCTTTTTTTTTTACTTTTTGGAAAGGAAATATATGCTTTCGGTCTCGGTTAACTTATCTGATATTTATACAGAAACGATCCTGTCCACATCCACACAGGTTATCCGTGCGTATTTAAAGCACGCAATGTAAACGGAATCACAATTTCAAAATCACCAAATTCCTTTTAAAGCATTTTTTATGTTATGTTTTCTTTTTTTCCAAACGAGTATTGCGGAAGGATCCTTGGAATGTTTTTTTGCATAGCTCGTCCTTTTATGCCAAGTTTTTCCAGTAGTTTATCAAAATTTCCTAATTTTTAATAGGGTAAGTAATGTTGTACTAACCAGTGAGAAGTGAACAGCTGAGAATTCTAAGGAATAAAATATCGTTTATCTCTTCCTTCACATTCCTTCTTACTTTAACAATTTTACACGCTCCTTTTCAAGGAGACATGGGGGTATTGTTCTTAAGAAAAACGATCCTCTTTTAAAAGAACGAGGTAAATCCATGCCGTTCCTTATACGTTCCTATGCAAAATCACGCTACAAGAAACAGTATATTCCAGTTTTAAGAAAATATTAGAAATGAGTTGCACAGAACTTCACAGAGCTGCAGGAGTACAGAATATTTAATGAAATCTGCCAACTTTTCCTACAAACCGACCACAGCTGTTTCCCTATGAATCTTATTTTAATAAGATTTAAATTCTTCTTTTTTGTCTTCCTCCAAATCACTTTTTAGCCGAATGCAGTTATTCTTGGCCATTAGAATGTTGCTCTAAGCAAGAAATCATCTTTTTGCTATATTTGCATAGGAAAAATACCCCTGTTACTCCCCAAACCACCAAAGTAGTTAAACCCCCAGGGATCCATTTTAAACCAAACATAAATACACTCACGGACAATGAAATTCGCCACCAAGAAAGAAGCTTCGGATTGAACTGACATTTTATGGGCGTAATGATACTACTGAATGATACACATGATGGCAAAAATACAGCTGCAAGACAATTTCAGAGAGACTGTGGCAGGCACTCCGGTCATCTTTAATAGAGCGTCGCACTGCATCGTGCGGCAATACATGCTGCAATACGGTCCAGCAGAACGCGAACAGACGTCTGATGTTTTCCTGCAGAAGACTGGCCCGCACGTGTTAAACAATGTACTGCAAATCCCGGATAGCACGGCACGGCGTTTCAAGTGGTCCCACAATTGCTCGTTAGGGGACATTTTCGGGTAGCAGGCAGGCCATAGAAGTGTGTGGGCATGACATAGGCAGTCCTGGGCAACCCGAGCCACGTACGGGCGGGCATTATCGTGGTGGTATACCGCACCTGGAATCCCGTCCAGGAATGAGAGCACATGGGCCATAGGATGACATCCCCATACAACTGGCCCGTCAATAATCCACATACCACTACTAGAGCTGGTCGGCTATCGCTGGCAATTGCTCCCCAGATGATAATGCCTGCAGTGACGGAGGTGTGGCGCTCGATTGCGAGGTTGGGATTGTACCGTTGATCCGGGGACCTCCACACCCAGACACGATGATTATCTGTTTCCAAAACTGAAGCGGCACGCATCACTTAACACCACCCGTCGCCAGTCTTCGGCATTCCACGTCGCTCTGGCCTGGCACACTGCAAACGGAGCCGGCGATGTTCCGGTGTTAATATCAGCACCAATAAAGGGCACTGGGATCGCACATTCTCTTCCGCGAGGCGTCGATAAATTGTTCGTTGGCACACAGGAGCCGCTACAGCTGCCTGTTTAGTGGACCTGGTCCCCAAGGGATCTATTCGTGCCAGGCACACGATTCGTCGGTCCTTTCCACCGATGTTCCTCCTGGTCCGTTCGACCCCGGTACGCCGTGTGTGTGTCGTCACGTGTCCACTGCTCCCAACACAGTCGGACGGTATTATCAGAACGATCCACGTGCGGGCTATACGGCAGGCCGACCACTCTGCGGTCTTCATCCCGATGATCAAGCCCCTCTCAAAGTCCGTAAGTTGCGTAAATAGACGTCCCTGTGGTCAACTTGGCATTCTTGTCACTCTGTACTCTTGCTTGCGTCTGCCGGTGCTTTCCGCTTTCATGGGGCATCGACTACACGCCGATTTATAAGGCTGCTGGCTCGTGCTTGCAGTGCCACCACATGGTGTACTGTCATGCACAATCGCACCAGACGTGGACCATTTTCATACCAGCACGCACTTTACCTATTTGCAAAGTTTCGCGGTTCCAGCATGATTTATTCTAAGTGAGCAAATTTCATTGTCCGTGCATTTTTTTCGCAGAATATACTGCAGGAAATATTTAATGCACTGAGTCATTGCTTCCCCAACTTTTGACCCCTGTGAACCCTTGAAATAAGTGTTTAAAATTCATTTTCCAAGTTAAGTTGCATGCTCGTTCACTTGTTAATGTCCAGGTCACCTTTGAGGAAGCAGAAAATAAATCACAGTTTGGATATTTCGAGGACTGTCCAGTGCGTAGAGAAACGTACTTGGTTCTTTTTCAGAAGCTGAGAATATACATAGTGTTTTCTTATGTGCTTTTCGCGAAAAAGATGAATATTGCCATTTTGAAAAGTGAAAAATAAAATCTAATAATCTCATTTCTAAACATAACTGTATATTACCATGTTTGTAGTACAATTATTTGTTAAGAGTGCTTACTCAGGAGTAAAGTATTTCATTTAGGAATCAGCAGTTGTTATTAGCTATACGAAATCTTATCACTTAGCATGATAAAAAGCTTTTTCATACATCTCAAATGTGTCACTACAAAAGTTTACGGAAAGTTACATGTATCATAAGGAGATAAGATGAACGTATCTTAGCTATGTTGGAAGTTCAAACGGCTTTCCGTTCATGTTTTCAGTATTTTCTTGGTTTGTTTACTTATATATTTTTCACAAAACTGGTGACTGTCGGAAATATTATTTTTGCTAGTCCGAGAGATGTTTTCTTGAAATTCTGGGAAATTTTTCACATCGTTATGCTGGAAATCTTTGGAATTTTTTTTATTTGGAAGTAATTTTGAAAATTCGTTATTGAATAATGTTGGAAGCCTTTCATTTAATTGGAGAGCTCCTCTTTTGAGATTTGCTGTGTACATAATCTCGATTTTTAAATTTATCGCAGAAGTTTTCCACAAGAGGATATGTCATGGTTTAGTCTACAGCATATGTAAACCAATACCTGTTTTGAGATATACACTGAGGGAAAAAAATCCCAACACCACGAAAAAATAGTTGTAGCGGAATAAAAATGGCGTCAATACATTTGTATAGGTAGCATATGTAACGATTAAGGTTTCAAGATCACAGCTTATTGTAAGCGCGAGAAGAGCCATTTTAAATGTGAAATGCTGGTACATTAAAAACCGGTGTAACCCCCAGAATGTTGAATGCAAGCACGCAAACGTTCATGCATTGTGTCGTACAGGTGCTGCATGTCAGTTTGTGGGATGACGTTCCTTGCCTGTTGCACTTCGTCGGACAATACAGGGACGGTTAATGCTGGTTGGGGGTGACGCTGGAGCTGTCGTCCAATGATGTCCCATACGTGCTCGATTCGTGAAAGATCTGGTGATCTAGCAGGCCACGGCAACATGTCGACACTCTGTAGAGCAAGTTGGGTTACAACAGTGGTATGCGGGCGAGCGTTATCCTGTTGGAAAACATCCCCTGGAATGCTGTTCATGAATGGCGGCACAACAGGTTGAATCTCCAGACCGACGTACAACTGTGCCGTCAGGGTGCGTGGGATAACCACGAGAGTGCTCCTGCTGTCATAGGAAATTGCTCTCCAGACCATAACTCCAGGTGTATGTTTAGTGTGTCTCAGCCGCAGACAGGTTGGTTGCAGGCACTCACCTAGCCTCCTTCTAACCAACACACGGCCATCACTGGCACCCAGGCAGAACCGGCTTTCATCAGAAAACACAACAGATCTCCACTCCGTCCTCCAATGAGCTCTAGCTTGATACCACTGACGTCGCAAACGGCAGTGGTTTGGAGTAAGTGGAATGCACGCTGCAGGGCGTCTGGCTTGGAGCTGTCCTTCAAGTAACCGATTTGTAACAGTTCTTTGTGTCACTGTCGTGGCAACTGCAGCTCGAATTGCTGCCGCAGACGCGGCACGATGTGCTACCGCCATACGCCGTACACGGAGGTTGTCCCTCCCAGTAGTGCCACGTGGACGGCCAGAACCCGGTCTTCTTGAGGCAGTACCTTCCCTTGACCACCGCTGCCAACAATCACGCACAGTGGCTACATTCCTGCTAAGTCGTTCTGCAATATTGCGGAAAGAAAGTCCACCTTCTCGTAGCCCTATTACACGACCTCGTTCAAACTCCGTGAGCTGTTTATAATGGCTTCTTCGTCTTCTTAAAGGCATTCTTGACTAACATCAACACACTACTTCGAATCCCAACGATAACTAACGCTCACGAACGTTACAGCGTGTATTTACAGCAAACCTGCTTTGCAAGTTCCGAGGGGCGCTACTAGCGACACACGTATGCGCCAAGCGCGAAATGTGCATAGACGTCATCTTACAGATGTACTCTCACCGCCTAATAACTGTCGTTTATCTAACACAACTCCTTCTTGGTGTTGGGATTTTTTTCCGTCAGTGCATTTGTCTTGTCGAAAAACAATCAAAAGACGTCCTAATTACAACCGAATTCTCAGGTACGTCTCTTCTGTTTTCCAAATACTAAGTAAAACAAATTTTATAACCTAATATATGCCTTTATTAAAAAACTCCAGCTTTCCGTATATTCCACGACGGAGAAGTTAAATATGCTAATAAATTGCTTTGTTGTCTACGCAATGTAAAACCTGCAGGTGTAGTAACTACAAAAACAGTGTACAGCCCCTTGAATGGATACACATGCATCAAAAGATATAACAGTGCAAATAAATCCTTTTAGGACACGATTTTCAGATATTGTAGACTTCCGTGACGTAGTATCCGATTTCACTTTGTCTTCCAATATACATATATATATATACGCAGTCGAGTCACATTATTGTGACCACCATCTACTTTTGACGTCAACAGCGCGTAGCCAATGTCACGTTCGTGAGCTGCCTTGGAGGGTGTATAATGTATGTTTTAGGAATACTGAAAATATACTACTCGTTGCTGTCATGGATAAAAGGGGCGATCTATCAAATTTGTAAAAAGGGATGAATATTAGCTCTCAGGTCAAGGGTAGCATTAATTCTGAAACAGCGCACTTCGTGAACTGTTCTCGTGCTGCTCTGATTAAAGTATATTGTGATTGGAGAAATAGCACCATTGCGAATAAGCGAAGTGGAAACTGCGGAGCACCACGTGCCATTGATGTGAGAGGTAAACGTCGGCTGCGAAGGTGAGTGAGGGCCGATCGACACGGTACAGTTAAGCAACTCACTAAAATTCACCAGCAGGCTTCCGGATGTGTATCTCAAAAGACAGTTACCCTGCTGAGTATGGGGCTCCAATGCCGACGGATAGTCACTGCACCTATGCTAACAAAGGCGCATCGGCAGGAAAGGATTACATTTGCATTGAAGTATCGGAATTGTACCTTCGCTGATTGGCAATGGATTGTTTTCTACGATGAATCATGTTTTCTGGTTCATCGAACGGATGGACTTTAGCGTATAAAGCGAGAAACATCGGGGAACAAACACTCTTCAACTCTTGCTGGAAGAAAACTAGCTGGTATGAGCAGCTTTATGGTCTGGTAAATGTTGTCGTGTCACCACGTACACTACACCCATACCTGCTTATTGTCTTCCCTGGGGCGGGTGGGATCTTCCAGAACGACAATGCGACGTGTCACACAGCTTGAAATCTTAATAAGCGGTTGGAAGAGCACGGTGAAGACTTCAAAGTACTTCCGTGGCCCCCTAATTCCCCAGACTTAAACCCAATTAAGCATCAGTGGCACCACCTTGATCGTGTTGTTTCTTCTATAACTCCGCCATCACGCACCCTTCAGCAGCTGTCAGACGCACGGCAATCACCATGGCTCCACATACCTGTGAACACCGTCGACCACCTTACTGAGTCACTCCCAACACGTCTAGATGCTAACCACGCTACACACAGCGGTTACTATGGATATTAGCTGGTAATTAATTCAAACACTCGACGAGGATCAGAAATACCAAAGAGAAGTCATCGCTCTTTCCACGTAAATAAGTGACAGAAAAATGATCATCGACCGCCACCGGGAATTGAACACCAGCTTCGATTCCTGGTGACGGCCGATGAGATTATTTCCGTGATTCACCTTTTAACGTGAAAAGAGCGATGACTTCTGTGGTCACAATAATGTGACTCGACCGTGTGTTGATTGGTATGTCGACCGTGTGTTGATTGGTGTGTGATAGAAAAATGAGCGCACCTGGAGACCAAACGGTGGCGCAGATGAAATTCGGTTTGTAGAATGTTCGGAGTCAGAATGGGAAAAGCTGCCAATTTATCGAAATTTTATAAAAGACAAATTTTGATAGCACGGCGCCTCGGAACTACGATCTAGGATACGGCGCGACTTCTGGGCTATTCAAATGCCGTTTTAGTGAGTACGTATTAAAAGTGGTGCACAGATGGCCAAACGACGAACCGTCGTCCAGCCGTGTGTCGTCCGCAGCTCATTGATGCCAAAGGGAAGCGGATATTGTCACACATTGTTCACAGCGACCGCAGGGACAAAGTGGGACAAATCACCGCAGCTACAATAGTGGTAATCATCCCAGGACACAGTTCATCGCAGCCTCCTGCGCATGGGCTTTTGTAGCAGAAGACCCAGCGTGCCCCCATGCTCATTGCACGTCATTGCCAACAAAGCATTAAATGGGACCAAAGTCATCGAGATTAGACCGTGGACAATTGGAAGAAAGTGGCTTGATATGACGAATCAAGATTCTTGGTGCATCACGTAGACAACCGAGCGCGGGTACGTCGAATACCCACGGAGGCTGTGGCACCTGAATGTTCTGCTTGGCCGAAACTGGCCTTCGGCGGCGGTGTTATGCTGTGGGTGATGTTTTCTTCGAACACTTTAAGCCAATAGCAGCTCTGACACCTTCCAGGTATCTGAACATAGTTGCAGACCAAGTTCACCCATTCATGGAAACTGTGTTCCCTTTTGGTGATAGCTATTTCCAACAGGATAATGCGCTATGCCACACTGCCAGAATCGTCAAGGAGTTTTTCGAGGGGCATGTTGGGAGCTTTGTGTTAATGTCGTGGCCTGTAATATCACCTGATATGAACCAAATAGAGCATTTGTGGTTCGACATGGAGAAACGGGCTCGCACTGAATCATCTCCACCTCTACATTTACAGGAACTGGAGTAGCTGCTGTTGACATTTTGGTACCATATACACCAGGATATCAATCGCCACTCCATCGAACCGATGCGTGACCGAGTGGCGGGTATTTTGCTCAACAATGGGGGTGATATAGCTTATTAAGTATGTGTATAATGTAATGGATCCTCGGTATCAATTGGTTGGACATATTGCCAGAAGGACAGAACATTGATGGACAGACGAAATTTTAGTCCGGATTCCAAGAGACAGGAATAGACCCTGAGTAAGACCAAATGGAAGATGGGTGGATGAAATTCAAAAGTATGCGGGAGTACCCTGGAGGAGACTGTAACCAAAAATTTCAAGTTCTAGAAATTCTGCGCTTCAGAATTTCTCGAAATTCTGTAAACTAGAATTTGAGAAATGTCTTTAAACACGGATCAAAGAATCGTGTGGCAGAATATTTGAAGCATGTCGTTTCTAAAACTGTTACATAATTTTGACTATTGGAGATGGCAATATTCAATAATTACTTAAAAATCAGAAAAAACAAACTTTCCACGATGGTGAAAAAATTTTAGGGTAACATTTTGAGAGATAAGTGATTCAAATCTGAGATTTTTCAATTTATTAATTGCAAATTTAAAGTTTATCAGGTATTTTATTTTTTGCACTGGAAATATTAGTCAACATCTAAATTGCTGGGGAAATTTAGGCAAAACGAAACTTAAAGTTCAGAATTTTCGCCTCTATCTCGTAAAGTCCCAACATGATTGAATCTTAACTTTTGGTTGGCGAATGCTTCTTTTCCAAAATACGAACATTTTATTTCCATATTGGGCACTATATTATGAGCATTATTTCCGTTATGAATTTTTGTCTAAGCGGATAGGGATGGCCTAAGATTTCAAAGATTGTAAGGGAAATTTAGTGCGTGGGAATTCAAACAGAATGAATAATTTTCTACAAATTTAGAAATGTGCGCACAGCCTGCGGGGAGTTTCCTTCTTTAAATTAAATTATGGTGCTTTTCGCAAAAAGAATGACCTTGTTCGGAGCATATGAAAGATATTTATTAAAACGAAATGAAATTTCGGCGTCATGCATAAAGACATCCTGTTAAATCAAAATATCTGCTCCAAGAAACAGGAAAAGGTACCAGTTAATTGTTCTCCAAAAAGATGTAATTCATCAGTATACAAATTTTTGTAAAAAATATATTTATGTCATATTTGTGTGAGAAAAAAAGCATATACACTGAAATGCCAGAAAAACTCATTCAGACGAGCTTATGCAAAATACATAACAAGGTCACCTATGCGCGTACTCGGTTGCGTCCGCCATTTTGTATATAAAGCGATAGACATCCTTGCCAGCTGTCAGAGCTGTTTTCGGCTTGAGAATGACAAGTAATAACGATTTAAGTGATTTTCAACGCGGTGTCATAGTTAGCGCCCGTAAGATGGGCCATAGTATTTCGGAGGTAGAAACGAAGTTCGGATTTACACGGACGGCCATTGCAAGGGTGTACCGTGACTACAAGATTTCCGGCCAAACTTCCAACCTACGATACCAGTGTGGCGGTAAAAAGACATTGGATGAACGTGACCATTGTCGGCTGTCAATAATCGTTTCACGCGATAGGCCTGCAACACTCTCGCAGGTATCATCTGAATTCAACGCTAGAGCCTCAACAAGCATCAGCGTCCGTACTGTGCCACATATCCTGCACGATATGGGCTTTGGGAGCCGACGCCCAACTCGAGTCCCCTTGATGGGTGCACGACACAGAGCTATGCGCCTTGCTTGGGCACGGCTCCACCGTCACTGGGCATTTGATGACTGGAAACAAGTATCCTGGTCTGACGAGTCGCGTTTCCAACTGTATCAGGAAGATGGAAGGATCCGTGGGTGGCGAAAACTACATAAAGCCATGGTTCCCGCCTGTCAACAGGGAACTGTTCCGGCTTGCGGGTGGTCCGTAATGGTATGGGGTGTGTTTAGCTGGACTTCACTGGGACCCCTGGTACGTTTACAAACTTCTGTGACCGGCGAATGCTATGTGCGCATCCTTTCTGACGAGGTACATCCGTTCATGTCATGCATTCATGCTGATGGGTTGGGCCTGTTCCAACAGGACAATGATCATCAACCAAAGTGTCGGGACTCCACATTATAGTCAGAGGAGCTATCATCTGAGTTTAGGGTGTTGCCATTCCCACCCAATTCCAGAGATCTGAACGTGATGAAACACATTTGGGATGCCATGCAACGCGCTATCGAACACAGGAATCCGAAACCTCGGAATACACCCAAATTGTGGAACGCTGTGCAGGAAGTATGGTGTGCATTGCCTACAGCATATTTCCAGAAGCTAGTGGAGTCCATGCCCCGTCGTATTTCTGAAATACTGCGCACCCGTGGGGGATCTACCAAGTATTAGACAGGTGTACCGGTTTTTCTGGCATTTCAGTGTATGTTTGTAAAAAGAATTGAATTCAAAAACTTCGGAAAATTGCAAGTTGATGTTTTAAATACCTTAATTGCAACTTATTACTGCTACAAATGTCTTTAATTGCGAAACAGAATATTTTTTTTTTGATTCCTAGAATGCCACATGAAACTAAGTGGTTTATATTAATCAGCACGTGAAAGTTAGAAGTCGATTATAAGAAGCATGATTTCGAATATGGCAATTCTTTCAGTAAATTATTAGAAGCATATTATATTTAAACTTTTTGATTGGTTTCTTTTTTCTGGACACTGCGTGGCAATGAATTCTTAGCATTAAGCGATATTAAAATCGCCGTGATATAAAAAAAGTGTTTATCGGCGCTAATATGCATTACACAAATGCAAGCTTTCACCACCAGGCGAATGGCTTCATCAGACAGTAGCACACTGAAGAAAATAAGAGTTCGTAGTTAAAAATTCAAAACCTAAACAACACAAAACATGACAAGTTCTTAGATTATGAGACCCTGACGTTTCAGAATTAAGCATTGATTAAGCTCATAAATAATTGTACAAGTGTTGTACAAATGTGCATAGGTAACAAACAGATAAAAATTTCGTGCTCAAATAAGATATATTTACATTTACTTCTAAGATCAAGGCCCCTCATGAAATCCATTACAGGTCATTTGCAGTGAGGATCTCAGAAGCTCTGGTATCCCTCCCTCTGCAGGCGAGGGCGACACAGCAATTAATTCTCAGAACTCGTGTAAATCTCTCCCAGCCAGTGAACAGAAGTAACGGCCTCAAAATCCTAATTCCGATGAAATACACACTACCCAGCACACAACCATTTACACTGCAATTAAATCACTTTCTTGCCACATAAGATGCATCTCAAACTTTCATACAAAGCTGTTGCTTCTTTTGCTCAGTCCGTGATGAAGGCTGCTAGGTACAGACAGATGTTTGGGAATCTGCAAACACTGACCCATTGTGGTGACACTATTTATTCTGTCTGAAGATGGGCCGAAAGACAGGGAGCTCGCCACAGGACACATGCAAATACACCAGATCCAAAGTGGGTCAAAAAACTAGAAGGCGGAAGGTGAGAATGTTCCCTTCACCAAACAATAGGAAATAAAATTCCCGCAATTGTATCATGTACACTATTCCATAATAACGTAAATCCACCAAATTGCTTCAGAAAAAACGATTATTAGCACATCAAAACACGGATCATAAGAACTACAACAAAATAAAAAAAATTTCGTTTTTATCGCATACTGTATGTAAAGCTTTTTTAACAATTTCATTTCGTTTGGCATATCATTCAATCCTTTACAATATATGTAATTAATTTTTACAATAAATTGCTGAAGTTTGAACATGTAATATTCATATATAATATGCTTTACCAACAAAAGTGCAAATGTTTGTATATTTATCACCATTTCCACGGGCTTCTCCCAAATATTATGATTGACTCATTTTGAAGGACAATTCGCTTGAATGAAAGTATTCATTCTTAATAATCTGGCATTTATCGTGCATAATACGGACGCAGAACTACTTGAAAATCATAATTCGGAAAATCGAAACACATTTCAAGTTGAAAAAATCTCTCGTGTGCGACATAAGTTATGATGCATACTAATCAGATTTAGTTTCTTGGTTATGAGGAGCTGAAATTGTTTAAAGCTAGAAACAAATCCGCTGTTTTGATAGTGGGGATTTATCATTTTTTATTTTTATGAGCGAAGTCAAATCCTTAGAAATATGATGTTTACCTATGTTAATAACAAATGCCAAAATTTCAACACGAGACTCCCAGTGCGGACATCATAAAGATGATGCAGTATTACCTAAGTACGTTACAGTTTTCATTCCTAAAATAAATATGTAAAATACGTTTTTGTACGTAATGAATTCAATGATATTTTATCATAATTCTGAAATACATAAAGTGCCATAAAATAAACACACTAGACAGAAAATTAATAACCCCTAACAAAATGACAGTAAGAAGTTACTGTTTGCACAGAGGGCGCCGTGATAGCATCGTTGGTAGATAAATAGCACTCACGGTATCAACCGAACCATTTCTGCCTCGTGCAGTGGTAAAGCACAACGTGTGTGTTGTATTTAGTCTGCAATATGAGTCGTAAGAAGCACTTCACTGTGTGGCAAAAAGTAGTATCTTGTTTGGATGTGCTCACGGACACAAAGTGAATGAAGTCGCCAAATTTGCTGGTGTGTAGAAGCCTTCTATCCAGTGAGTCTACAACCAGTAGTGTAGGTTGCAGTCAACTGAAATTCGGTAACGTAACTATGGCTGGAGGATGATTCTTACCAACAGGGACGACCGCAATGTTTAACGCCTAGTTACCGCAAATCGGTTTCTAACCACGCAACAATTGCACCAAACAGACAATGAAAGTCAACTCCAACCAATTTCCGAAAGAACATTGCATCGAGAACTGCATGCGATGGACATCTGGAGCAGTGTACCACGGAAGAGACCTCTCTTAACAGCAAGTCACATAGTCGCACGTTATCAATCTGCTCAGAGGCACCCAAACTTTACTGTGGAGGATTGGAAACGAGTAATTTGGTCTGATGAGTTCCGTTTTCATACGTATTCCAAAGATGTGAGGCGACGCGCGCATCGCAGACTAAACGAAGCCTTTCGTCTTGATTGTGTCGGGGTTGTTCAAGCTGGAGAAGGTTCTGCGATATTTTGGTGATGTTTTCGTTACCACGAAATGGGCCCTCTCATTGTAGTAATATGAATTTGAACCAACATGCGTACTTAAGCATTTTGAGTGACGAAGTGTGACGCTTCGCCCTACATCTCCAGGAGGAGAATCACAGTATCACTCTTGCCTCCCAGAACGAAAATTGTCATGTGTGCAGGGCTAAATCATTGTCTGAGTGTAACGACGAAAAATCAGCAACTCTGTTTTACCTCAGATTGCCCGCCAAATCGAAAGATTTAAGTCCTATTTAACATCTGTGGGATTATTTGGAACAGAAGGTGAAATGCCGGAATATGCACCCACGCACTCTGGCCAAGCTTCGGGATCAATTAGCGCTCCAGTGGTTGCGAATCGATGTTCAATACATCGATATGTAGCCACTCGAGTTTATTCATGCTGTTATCAAGGTAAGAGGTGCAGCCACTCGTTGTTAGGTAAGTTATGACAGGGGTAACACATTTTTTGTACCGCGTGCTTTCATTGAAGTGGAGTTGCATCTTCTATTTTATCATAAATAGGACGTTCGGAGGCGTTGCTAGACAGGTTCTCCTATTGTTGGCCGAGTTTCAAAGGTTTTCCTCGCATAGAGCTGTTAAAGAGTGAAATTTTGATTTCCTAGTTCCTTAATCGTCAACAGTTGGCGCTGTAATCGTTCACAGACAGACACTTTCACTAATTCCAGAATTTAAACCTTTTTCTCTCAGTACGTTTTTAATTTGAAATTTTATTTTTTAGTTACGTGATTATCCACTAGAGGCGTTATCGTTGTTCCTAGACAGACACTTTCACTAGTTCCAGAATTTCAAACTTTTCTCTTAGTATGTGTAGCCGTAATTTGAAATTTTACATTTCAGTTACTTTATTCTCCTCTAGAGGCGCTATTGTTGTTCCCAGTCTGACTCTCCTATTGTTCCCCGGCTCTGTTTTTTTTTTTTTTTGACATAATTCTTCAGAGAAGTGCAAGTTTTATTTTTTAGTTGAACGATTCCCCTCCAGGGTCTCTAGAGTCGTTCCGGCCTGTCATTATTATAGTCTGCAGATTTTTCAGAAGGAAGACACACCGAAAATTGGAGTTTTTCTGTTATATTTCGGTCTCTTTAAACCCCCCACCAATTGTGGTGGGAGGTGCTGGGTTTGTTTTCAAATGATTCCGTATTGGGTTCGGCGTTAGGTTTTTTACCTTAGGAAGAAGTGTCTGAAATTCGAAGATTTCTTTCTGAATACTTGATTTGGTATCCACCAGGGGTGCTTGAGTCGTCACAATCCGGATGGGTACCAGTTAGTCTCATCTGCTACGTATCTTTACCGATTTGGACAGCTATTCCCAGAAAATCTCCCATGTATATCTTCAAAACTGCTACGTACTTCACTGTTTACCTGTGAAGTTATACAGAGAAGCCTACTAATTGTGAATTCGGTACTGCGTATGTAACTTTCACTTAACTTTTGGAATCACGATATTTAGTTGAGTACGGGAGGCGTTCCAGATTTCCCCGTCGAAAGCAACTTGATTTTGGGGCATGAGCACAACGGAATCTTCGGTGGAAATCATAGCCCCTCCAAATAAGATTTTGCCAACGACACATTGAATTGCTTTTCTAAAAGTATGTAAAACGTCACTCTCTGATGCGTCGGTGGCCGGGTGGTGTTGTGGTTCTCTGCGATGTTGTGCGGTGCTTCGTTCCCTTTGCCCCCCTTCCCCACGGACTGGTTTCATGGATCACACTCTCCCTTCACTACATTTTTTTGTTTGTCTTTCCTATTGAGTTTACTTACTCAGATCTACTAGCTTCCTATTTCTAAGGGCAGTTTTAAACCTGGGGTCAGACACACCCTTCCTAAAACTTCTTCAAATATCGTGCTATATTGTGCTTTTCTAAAAATCACGGACCGACCGAAGAAATGAAGGACAGAAATGAAAGTGGTCTCCATTGAATACCTATACCAGGCGCTTATTAAAATAAATATGCAATTTACAATAAATATTCGCATGCCAACAGGATGCGGAATAATATACTTTTTTTGAGTAGAAAATTTTTAATCAAGAGTTCGTTGAGTAGCAAATTGTTAAACAAGAGTTCGTTGAGTAGCAAATTGTTAAACAAGAGTTCGTTGAGTAGCGGTTTTTACATTTTGATTAGCAATTTCGAAACTCATTTAACGAACTTTTTACAAAGTTCTAAGAAATGTACCTATAAGTATTCTGGAATGTCGGGTTTTAAATGCATCGTTAAAAACATTATTGTTTTTTTATTTTTTATTGATTTATGTATAACAAGATAACCAACGCAGAAATGATGTTCTCATTCACAATCTGACATGAAACTAGATTCTGTTCTCTTTCTGCGTTGTTTCATATTGAGACATCTGCTCTGCCTGAAAGAGAAAAAAAAATGTAAAGCCTTTATGCGTCGGTTGGTCACAGTTGACGAAAATGGGTTGCATACCTGAATGTTGCGCTGCAATAAGCATGGACCAAACAGGCAGAACCCCCACAAAAAGTCACTCAGCCCCCGTCCCCTTTATGGACGGAACGGAATGCTCAGTTGCTGGTTGGATTGCCGTGGTGTGACTCACTATGAAGTCCTGCAACGGAACATCGCCATCAAAGTGGATTCTTTCATCCAACAGTTAGACCGTCTCCATGGTTCACTGCGGGATCCGCACCCAGCGCTGATTAATCGGCATTGTGTTGTTTTTCACCATGGCAACGCTCGTCCACATCTAGCTTTACGGAGTCAGGAAAAATCCCACGAGCGGGAAAAAGAAATATTGTAGCACCGCCCTTTTTCCCAGAGCTTAAACCGTCCGACTTTCATCTGGTCCGGTCTTTGTCGAATTTTCTCTCTGAGAAAAACTTTGCTAATGACGGTGGTGTGAAACGTTGCATGGATAACTTTTTCAACTCCTGCTCTCCAGACTTCTATCGCAATGAAAGACTGTATTTCAACTCGTAGGTCAATGTAACAACGACATCACTTCCAGTGGAGACTACATGAACGATGATGTTACGTTCTGTGTGCTATTGCTTATTCTTGAAATACATGTTTCTCTATTATCCGGAGATTTTACAACATGGTAAATTTGACGTAATGAGTACTAGTGAAGTTCGGAAGTGTAGAAGCAATGAAATGTGTTTATGTATCAAATGATCTTTGATTACGTGATTACGATTTTTGCGGCGTAACATACAATCTCGGACACATCCGATTGTGATCCCAAACTAGGCATACGTTAATGAACCTATTCTGCGTAGCACCTTTTGTCGAAATATCAATGACGTTTAATTATTATAACAAAACCTTCGGCATGTTTATTTTCCTTGCCGCGCCATAAATTGTGATTTTCACGATGGAGTGGACCGAAGAAAGAGATGCAAATCATTTTGAATGATGTTATTGTATATAAAATGTTTCTTATGGAAATCAAAGTAGCAAAAGCTCTGAAACATTTTTTAGATTTGTAAATTATGAAAGAAATATTGCTTACAAATTCAAGGAACTATTACCGGATTATTAACAGGCGAATAAGGACAGCCTGTATTGCCTGATTTACTGCTCAACGTGTAGCGTTATGTCAGAAACCTGAAATTCGCATCGTCTTGGAACGGGAATCTTACCCTCACCTTTAGATATGAACACGGACAGCATACTTGAATCGCAATCGAAATGTGGGTGTTCAATTCGCGCTCCAGGTAACTGCAAATATTAAGTTTCCGATATGATAATATATGTTATGGAAAATACAGCAGATGCAGATATTAAAGCTTACGCCTCCTGGTGGCCAAAGTAGTATTTACCAAAAATTAGAAATTATATGAAAACGATTTTCCATCAAGAGCTGTATCCGCCGAAATAAAAACTTTCAAATCAGAATTTTGGAAGTAGAGATACAAGGGAAATGCAATTTAATTTTACGCCTCCTAGCGGAAAATCTATGAGAAACTTGACAGAGTAACTATGCCTGAAACACACTTCGGCAACAATGAGATCGAAAGATAAAATAATTTTTTCAATCGGATGTTTATAACCAAATATATGGAATGAAATGTACTTTGAATTCGACATCATCTGGTTTTATGCCTTCTAGTGACGAAATTGTTCATTGTCAAAAAAACGAAATAAAGAATCATCATTTGCGTATTTCAAGCTTCCCCACAGAAAAATAATTTTTCAAATTGAACTAATAGTTGCATAGATATCGTATCTACTGACGGACGGTGGTACAAACCGATGACATAAGCACGATCCATTTTTTTTACAAAATACGTGCTATAAAGTGCATGAAATGCATATGACTGTGATGGTTTTGATCAGTTTAGGGGACAGCCTCAAATATACCATAAAAATTATGATGGTTTTACAAACGAGTGTGTCGCAATTTTTTATCAACCAGTTTAAATTATATGTCGATTAGTACGCGGCAATATGAATTTCTGTAAATCGTCAGTATCTTTACAGTGTTTCCTTTCGACCCCTTTAGATTAACTGCTTCTTTTTTCAGATTGAAATTTTAACGACCACCGGAAACAACTCGATGTGATATAAGAATTCGGGCGTCCCTAATTTGTGCCTATCGGTTCTAGAGATAGGGTACAGCCACTACTGTAAAGGGGACCTTACACGATCAACAATACTGCCATTGCTGCATTTCATTAATGCGCTATCATTACTTAATAAATATCCTGTTATTACTTCACACTTGACACGATTGATTTAATTTTACGCCTTAATAATGATTAAGCGCCATTACTTTGCTTCAGTAGCAATCGAGTCGTCACGAAGAGTACACCGATCTTGTGTGCATTCTAGAATATATTTGCAAAGAAAAGCGTGTTTAGCTAAAGGAACGAAACGACATGTTAAGCGACAGTACTGGATGTAGAAGTGAATAAAAAATGTGAGAAGTATTTTACATGTCGTCTTGTTGGAGGAAATAAGTTCTTCAGAAGTGGAGGGTTACAAAAACTATTTCCACATGAATGAAGAGACATTTAGTAAGTTACTGCAGATTATTGAACCGTTTTGAAACAACAAAGACACTCTTATGCGGAGTCGTTTGCTGGTGAATGAAAGATTGGCCTTAACCCTGAGGCATTTGGTTTCTTGGAGAAATTCGAAGATATGAAGTTTTCTGCTATAATATCACCAGCTGTAATAAGCGCTGCCATTCTTGAAACCTGCGAAGTCTTTATATACGTGCTGCAATAGTACTGAATTTAAGTCTACATTTTCTCCATAATTTTTGGAACAAATGGATGATTGAAACCCGAAACTGAATTTCTCTGTTGAATGGTATGATGCTCGTGTGCGTGTCAAGTTCAATTTCTGAAATACTAACAGTACAAGTAAGTAGAATTCAATTTACTTTAAAAACGTCGTTGATTTTTAAAAAACACGTAATTTAGAAATATGAAAGAAAATTAAAGCAGTAAGACATATTGAAATTCCCCTAAAATTGGTGAACAGTGTTAACAACATATTGCCACCATGTGAGAAATGTTCTTGTGATTTCGTTGTTTTATATATTTCAATGAGTTTCAAAGAACGTCATCTACTCTTGAATGATTTTCCTCTTCAATGAGTTTCAAAGAACGTCATCTACTCTTGAATAATTTTCCTCTTCAATGGCTTCGTTTGCGTGGACTTCGCACTCTGGCTGCTCACTGCCAACGATGACCCAACCTCCAATCACGGTTGCGCACTTTGAACGGAGTAAAGAGTAACGACGCGCGTGCCATTATACGATCGGTATTAAAGACAGTACTCCAACCCAACCGCCAATACTGACTCTTCGAAATCAGGACATCCGGATGCGGGTCATAACCGTATCATTACTTGCGTCATTCCATCTCAAGCAACCTTACACGTTCAATAATACTGTCATTGCTTTCAAGTAATGACGGTATCATTGATTGTGTAAGGTCTGATTTGACACGTAATAATTTGTGGTTAATGTTGCAGGCATTCTTCGTAGTAATTTTAGCTGCAGCAAACAATTTTCATTGATCAACGGAACAAGCCGCTTTTGAAGGACACCCATTGAACGCTATGGCTGACTTTGAAATTTGTACCAAACTAAACATTATATTTTTTATCAAAGTATATTATTGCACGAAACCTGGACTACATAGGCAGTTGAAAATCGTAAAATAATATTGTTTGGATAATAATAGTTAGTCAAATTATTTTCTTCACTTCGGTATTTGTTTCTCTTCCGAAGATATCACGCAAACTAATTCTCCCTTCCAGGGCACATTCTCATTTATTTTTTTAAAGGGAGTAAAACTTCCTGTGAAACAGAATTCACAGTATTGATCAGTATGTGATATGCGGGTCGGGAACGTAGGACCTTTAATTTTTTTCCCATGTTATATATTTTTCAATGCGGACATACAATCTCAAGAATTACAGCCAATTTAGAAACACCGATGCGGTATTCGTTATCAGCAACCCAAAATAATGCTAAACGCGCTCGTATCTAAATGGAAACAAAATTCCGTGTTGTACCGTGTAATTCTTCTTTGGGATCTGAAATATTTTATGTAATTTCAATTTGAGAAATTAATCATTTTTTTGGTCACTATGTGTTATCGACAATGAGAGATTATTTCACACAGCTTTTGTGACTGATATGTGGTAGCAATTATTGCGGTTTGTTTGCGTATCAAAAATTTTTAAACGAATTTAACAGATATACTTATACGCTCTATTTCTCCGGGTTATTTCATTTAAAGCAATCAACTACACTGAAGTGCCGAAAGTTATAGGATAGGAGTATACAATTATTTAAGTGGCACTGCTGTCGCATAAATGCTTTCACAAAGCTATCATCTTAATCAGTGGCGAGATGTCATCTCGTGAGACAGGCTGAACAACCGCCGGTAGGATTACGACAAGCCGACGTGAATTATCGAAGTTTGAACGAGGCATGGTAATGAAAGCTATATGGATGGGGCATTCAATTTATGAAGTTGTGTGAACATTCAACATTCCTTAATCCAGGGAATCACGTATGCACCGAGAATACCTCACACACATGCATTACCGCCTACCGTGAACAGCGCAGAGGTCTGCCACGGGTGTTGAATGTCCGTGACCAGCGGTGTCTGACCAGGATTGTCCATGTAAACAGACAAGCGACACTGGCTCAAATAACATCCACATTCAATGTAGAATGTGCCAGAGACATATATATTAGGTTAGTACACAGTAATTTAGCGGCCATGGGGTATGCGAGCAGAAGACCCACCAGAGTGTCTTTGTTAGCACCACTACAACGGACACAGCGTCTCACTTGAGCACGTGAATACGGTAATTGGACCCTGGAAGACTGGTAACATGTGGCGTGGTGCGATGAGCCACGTGACCAGTTATTACGAGCTGATGGTAGGGTTCTGGTGCGACGCACACCTCATGAGGCCAGGGTCTCAGGCTGTCAACAAGGCACTGAGCCAGCTGGTAGTGGTTCCATACCTGTGTGGGTTGTCTTGATGTGGCACGGTTTGGGTCCTTGTAAAAACGACATTAACTGGTAATCACTTGGTTGCCCTTCTCGGTGACCTTTTGCAGCCTTTCGTGGATTTCGTGTACCCCAAAAACGTTTGGATTTCCAGAACGCATAATGCATCATGCCATCAGCACCAGGTTGTCCAAAATCGGTTCGAAGAGCATTCTGTACAGTTCAAACGGTTGGTGTGTCCACCACGTTTGCCCCACATGAACGCCAGACCGTACTTATTTGACGTGGTGGAAAGGTACATTCGAACCCAATATCTTGCACCTACAAATATCAGAAAACTATGGAGGGCTATTCAGACCCCATGGCTCAAAATCCCTCCAGAAGTCTTCCAGCCAATTTTGGAATCGATGCCTCAGCGTGTTGATAAACTTTGTCGGGCTAGAGGAGTTCCTGAACGACCCTAGGTACGTATCCCATGTCTTTTGGCACTTCAGTGAATAAATAACAGTACAGACGTCCCCTGTGAAGAACAGAACCAATTGAACAAAACGTAAGAAACGGAAAACTACAAAAGAAAGAAAAAATACCAATCACGTAGTTATCTCACAACATTTGTGAACTCAATTTTTCGGAAGGGGTGCCGACGTAAAGTGACACGTGACAAGAGACTCGAACAACAGGTCGACCTAATTGTTACAAAACTCTGCCGCTTTTCATGTAGTGGATTTTCTTTAACTTTCGTTTGGAGGTTTTTTTAGCGAGTTTCATGACGTCTCTTCGATACATGCAGTACAGCAGTAAATTTTGTGTATCCAGCTGTGAATGTCTGCATTCTTCAATATTTTGTTGTACTTTTAATCTTCACATAATTTCCATTAAACTCAAATTTTATCACATCACTCTCAACCTGATGCGGTGCAGTTTGCTTTAATTACTAATTAAGATACGTTAACGCCGGAGAAAGACAACTTCCTAAAAGAACGTATCGACCTACGAGGTTTGTTAAGTTGTAAATCTGGGTGTTCGTGAAATCACGGAAGAGTAACTCAGTGCGACTTGGAGAGAGTTGCGCCGTCCGCGCTACTGTCCTCGGGGATTGGATACTTGGAGGAGCCGTTGATCCAGAGCGCCCTTCCGAACGAGAAGTACGGAAAGTTATTCAGCAATCAGGTACTCTCAACCAGCGTCATTTTCGCTCTGTAATCGTGACGGGGAAATTCTCGCAAAGCATTATGGAGATGAAAGTGAGTCTTGTAAACGCTGGAGGATAGTTATTATATTTATAACGGTGAGGATAGTTAGTCTTGTAAACTCTGCCGACGACCAGCTGATCACCCTACCTACGACAGCCCAGTACGTCAATAAATATGTGTGTGTGTGTGTGTGTGTGTGTGTGTGTGTGTGTGTGTGTGTGTGTGTGTGACAAGGAAAAACTTGGTGCGGTCTTTGTTAACTCAAGTGTCAGGAGACCACCATTCCAATCCTAATAGTATCATTCTTGTGAATCAGTGGCATTTAGTTTCAACTCTCAAGTGGGACGCAAGAAATGCACTTCCTCAAAGAAGGTAACTTTTATCGAAACAATCCGCCGTTGATGTAACAATTGTTTACACAACTCAGTGCTGAAATTAAAACGGAAATGAAATTTGTTTCTTTCCCAGACTGTTAAGAGACTTATACTTGGGATTAGTACAGATAGTCTGTCAGTTATTTGCTTGAAAAAAAGTATATTTAACACGTGAACTTGAAAAAGGTTTAGCGGAGCCGCGGATGGCTTAGTGGTTAGCGATTCAGACTATCGATGCAAAGTCCCCAGGCTCGAACCTGGGCTGATCTTTCAGAGATGGTGTGATTTACTAACAATCGCTGAATATCGGACTAGCACGATAAGTGACGGCCCCCAGGCTGGACCCACTGGTTAAATGGGTATCCTTTCCTATGACTCCCTGAAATTATCTCACCCCTCTATGTACAACATCGTATTTGTACGTCGGCGCTATCTACTGTACTCTAATTTCACTACAAACTGTTCGGTCAAAGTCGCTAGACTTGCTCTCATTACTTCCGTTTCTATCTCCTGCCAAAAAGGCGATCTCGCTGCAGGTGGCTGGGACCTAAATTCTACTCACTGTGGACGGAAGTCCTACAAGAAAAAAAGGGAAATGTTTAGCCAAGGAAAATTGCTGAATTATTTCCGCCAAGTGGTTAAACCCACTGTGAAACTTTATTTCAAATTACTTGAAAGCTGAATAGAGTTAGCGTTGTTGCAAAGTGAAAAAACATTTAGCTAATGTTTAATTTTACAAATGCAATCTAGTGTTTTATTAGGACTACTACGTTCATCAATTTTCGTTGATTATTATGAATTTTTGATTCCACAGCTTTGACACTAGACGTAAATTTAAAGAATTTTCTTGTAGGGAATAACGAAATTAAATTTAATCTAGAAATTATTCTCTTTCAAAACTGCAAGAGAATCACCCGGCTTCGATGAAATAAAATATCTTATTTTTCGGCAAGAACCTAGGTGAAAATGCGATTATCTGGATGAAGCTTTTAACATTTACACAGGGCAGACAAGCAAAATGTCATTCATGAAAATTATTTTCAAAAAACACAATCTTACTAACAGTTCACCAGAACAGGGGAAATCTTTATAATCGAAACACTCAAACTCTCACAAATCCGCACATCGCAAATGAACCCAATGTAATCATATTTAGATAGTTTTGTGTAGAAACAAAGTAATTATAATATATTTTTCTAGGAAAATATGGAGCTTGTACTCTCCGAAGTGTTACTCTATTTTTATAGAAATATGAGTGATACTTTTTCCTGAAATTTTGTTATGAAATTCTTCGGGAAATTGTTGAAACGTTGACATTTTTTTTCCAGAATACAATTTAAAAGAAACAGAGATGATATATCGTTTTAGCAAATTGATTATTTTTTTTAATTTGCTGGTAACGGTTTCCTGAATGGAAAATTCTACAAATATCTGGAATTGGCTTATAGAAATGTTTCAAAACCAGACTTTTCTTCAGACTGGGTAAATTTGTATTCTATAAAGTTTATCGAAGGTTACGATTCCTTTTCTTAGGAAATGTGTGCGTACCTTGTCCAGTCTGAGGTAAGCAGATGCCAAAAGGAAATCATGTCTTACCACAAATCATGTAGCTGAAAGGGTAGGAACATTTTTCTTGATTTAAACAACAATTTTCACTTTTTAATTGAAATTGTAACCATAAAATATGTATTATGCCCTCCAACTATCAGAAACGTAGAGAATGCTGCAATAATAAGCTATGTTTTAAACCTGTGACATTCACTGAAAAGACAGATTGTGTCCCACACACACACGTCTTGGGCGCCCCTGTCGTACAGTGGTATAAGTACTGGTTTGTGATCATTCGCGCGATAGGAGTTGGGAATCATGTCTCGGTGAGAAATGAAAGTTGTGTTTGTCTTAGGACGCTGGCTTTCTCCCTTCCTTGGAACCAGTAGCCCTGAATTAGGTATTCTGACTGTTCATAGCCAATCGAGTTGCTCATGGTAGTAGTTACACCCCCAAAAAAGAAAAGAAAAAAAAAACATCTCGTAGCTTGTGGAACCATTTCACACAATCAGCAAAACAGCAACACGTCGTCACATGGAAGCTAATATGATTTGGAAACGTTCTAGTAATGTCATTTTCCGCTTTGACAACCGTTGTGTCTTCAAACCTCCAAGAGATCGCATCGTGGGTTTTGGGCTCGAAAGCTTCGTTTCACTTCGTCTTACCGATGCTCAATGTGGTTTAAAGTCGAAAACTGGGGGAAATATTCGAGGACAACGAAATTATATGTACGATACTCCAAGGGCTAAATCGGAAAACCGGAGCGATGAGACGAAGTGGAATCTTGTTGAAACAAACAATCATGTTTTTGCAAATGAAGTACCTCGAAAGATTGCATCAGCGTAGATATCCATTTCAGGTGGCGAGGACAGTCTGCGTACGTACAATGTGTCCAGACGTTTTTTCACTTAAACAAATTCCACAGCACTGTGTTGCTTTTTACCACCGTAATACCCAAAATTCATAATCAAGGCATTGTGCTGTCTCAACCCTACACGCACGGTCTCATCTTCGTTTTTGCGACAACGGACAAGCTAATAAAACAATTGTAGTTCTTATAATAGCCAATGCACCAACGCTAAAAGTGAAATTTTAAATTCTGACACAAAGAATTGTACGCGATTTATTAAATCCTTGTGCGTAAGATAAATGAAACATATCTAATGAGAAAGCTAATTACATCACTTAGATTGGAAGCAAAAAAGCCAGAGCGAATAGTATTCAATTTTCTCCAAAACGAATGTACTTATTTGACACTTTTGTCACTGCCATTCCATACAGAACCTTACTAAATATGCAGGGGAAGAGATTTAAGAAAATGTTGTAACGGTGATTTCCACAGATTTTGTTAATGAGGCTGTTACATATGTGTTATCAATTGTTGGCAGAAATGCAGGAAATATACTCCGCTTTTCAGATTTCTTATAAATACAGGAATGGCTTTTATCCATTACTATTATTGCTTTCCGGCAGGTTAATTTTTGATTTAGCAGTAAACCTTTCATTTCTTTTTGAATTTCACTAATAGCTCCGTATAAATGTAGACAGCTGAGATCACCTGTGAATATTATTATAAATGTTACTGAAATATTTGCTTTTACTAAGTGTAGTGGCGTATTATTTATTTAATCGCAGACACTGGTAAATATAAGTGTCATAAAGAAGTTTTCTCCGATTGTTATTATTATTATTATTACCTTTTATCCGCTTATCGTATCTATACAACTGGCATATATAGCATGGTTCACCTGTCTGTACCGACCTGAAGTCAAGTGAAGACATATTCATTCTTCATATAAAAATCGTCGTACTATGTTACATGTATCCAAAATCACTGCCTCTTGGATTTTGGACCTCAGGTGATGCACACTAAACGTATCAAGCTCAGTCATAAGAGTCTGGGGAATTATACCTCTTGGATTTTGGACCTCAGGTGATGCACACTTAAAACATCAAGCTGAGTCATAAGAGTCTGAGGAATTATACCAGTTGCAGGTATAATTAGTGGATGTACGTGAACTGTTTTCAGATTCTGCATCTGTATAAACTGTGCAGCCAGTCCCTCATACTTGTTGATTTTTGTTGCATAGGTAGTTCGAATATTACAGGCTAATGGAAGCCACATGTCGATAATATTTGCTTCCTCGTCCTCTTTGCCATTTAGCATTATTTCTGGGCGATTGGCACAGATCTTCACCTATGTTTTAATCACACGGTTCCATATAATTTGTATTGTGTATTAACTGGAACCTCAGAGGGTGTCATACTTGTAGAATAGTACTTCTGACACTGGTAGTTCTGAAACTGAGAAGAGCGAACTAGAACCTGATTAGTACGACTCAATAATATTTCAGTGCTGCACTTACATTACTGGTAAGGAAGGAATAGCTCTTTCTTGTTAATTATGAAATAAAATATAAAATACATCGTCTGAGAAATCTCCTTATGCGCTATAGAATATTTTACACAGAAGCAGATATCTAGGATTGTGCTAAGCACGCAACGAATAATTTGAAGTTAATGACTGCTGTTTGGCTGAAAACTAGTATTATTTTAAAAATGTATTTGCCAGATATAAATAATGTTATTTGTTGTGAAAAACTATAAGATCTTTATGTATAGTGAGTGCTTAAAGCTGAGTGCGGTCATTATATAAAAGATCTTGTCAAAAATGGAATTCAATTAATTTATAGAATTAAAACATTAATATATGCAGAAAATTACATTTTTTCCGGTAAAGATTCGAAAAAAATAATATTTATATACAATGATTCAAGAATAACACTTTTTTAAACACAGTGCGGTTAAGTACTTTCGTGATTATCAGCTAAGGAGTAACATAGGAATGGGGAGTATCACAGAAATTGTGCTAAAGATGGTTTTTATTTATTTAAGAAACGTTTATGTACTAATTTTTTTTGTCTTACGGATTTTATACTTTCTCGGCGAGTTTGTAAGGTGCTCTGTTTCGCAATATAATAGTGAAATTTCACTTGTTAGATATATCTTGCGGAATCCTTACGCCCGTAATTATAAGCAAGATGCAAAGACTGTCCATATCCCTGCTCTACAAAAATTTGATACTCCCAACTGAATATTATTTTCTAGTCTCATTACTTTTGTTGATTTCAGATATTAATTCAGGTATTACCCATCACGTTCCGAGTTTAAAATACCTACAGTAATAACTGCAACAATATTTGTAAAAATGCGTTCAAGATAGACATATTGGCATTAACTTCCAAAAATTTGCAAAAAAAATGGCCCAGTATTAAAACATATGCGACGTATCACTGAATTACCCCTCCAGAGATTCAGTATCACAGTCTGTTCGCTAAAACAATTCCATAAACGTATCAGATTTCGTGGTGAATCATTTCTGTAAACTTCTTAGTAGCTTTTTTAAAGACGTGGAGATAACATGGAAATGCTGGATAATAAAAAAATTATGTTGAGAAGCATCTTCCCGTGAAAATGTGAATGCTACTAACATATTTTGTGGAAGATCTGTTGCAGTTAAACAAAAACAAAATTTTAAAGTACTTTACCGTTTTTAAAAAAACCGTATCATTTTTGTTTTATGATTAATAATACGGGTGCGTTATTGTTTCAGTGGTTGTATTTATGCAGCAAATGTGTGTTCTGCAGCAAAAGTCCGGCAATTTGTGCGTCAAGGACAATTTGTGCGTCAAGTTATCGAGAATCTGGGGTTCGATCCCAGCAGTGCCGGAATACAATTTTTCAGTCGCTATGCGTTGTTTAAAAAATAACGTGGAAAGAGTGAAGACATCGTCCATTTACATTTAAGGACAAAACATAAAAGATTTAGACATCGTTACTGGTGAATTCCACATGATAAATTAAGTACAATGATATCGTCACGTAAACTGAAAATTCCACACCAAGTACGCTGGTGTGCAAAATTTAAGGACGAGACGGAAATGTAAGATGACTTCGTAAATCCCAGTGCCACCCAAAGTCGTGTCTGGGTACAGGAGCAGCAGCACATATGTAATAATTTAACATTAATTGTGAATTGCGTAGCACGAGTACAAAATGCACTCACGCAGTCCAATAGCATCGGTTCAACGTTAGTCACCTGACGGTGTGAATAAGTTTTACAGGCGTTCCATTGTCTTTGTTGTGTGCTGGAGCCAACAAAGCGGCTTGTCCAGATCATCTTGATGATTTTATTGGAGGTCGAATAATTAGGAGGCTCGAGGAGGAGTGAATTGGGATGAGTGTTGACCAATAGTCTTGTATCGCATATAGTTTGGTATCGGGTGTGTGGTCGACCTTCAGTATTACAGCTGCATCTGTGCGAAAGACCGATGGGCCGTCCACAAGTAATTACCTAATTGAAGACCTTTCTGCTCTCCTACACGACAGGAAGGATCGCCAGCAAACAGCAAATGACTTTGCGAAACAACTGAATATGAGTACAGGACTCATAACATCGCGATTTGCAGTGGCCAGATGACACACAAGGGTGAACAGTTCACCCAACGACCAGTACGCTTTGATCCATTAAAACTACTCACCGTGGAAAACGTTCACATTTTTTCAGATAACATAAGGACTGGACAGCAGAACAGTGGGGAACCGTACTCTTTACTCATTAGATTTGATTTAGTTTCTCTAGCGATTCTGGACTGATCTTGCGTGATGTAGGCAGTATGTCCCCAGAGAACATCAATTGAAGGGATAGATATAGCGGCCACGGTATTTTCGTACGGAAAGGCATCCTATTGGATGGATGTAGGGAACTTCAAATATTGGAAGGATGTAATATAACCGGTGCCCGTGACTTATAAATAACAATTGATTCCTATGTTTGTCTCTTCCTAGGTGCCACTCCTACAATTCGTGTTAATGGACGATAATACCACACTCTCAGTTGGAAATGAAGACATTATGCGGATGGATTGGCCAGCACGTATCCCCGACATAAATCCCATAGAACACGAGTGGGACGTCCTGGGGTTACGTGTTGTTCGCACGTCAACACACACCGGAAACTTTCCAACAGCTGAAGACGACGTTGACGGAAGAATAGACGATGTCACCTCAAGAATTCGTCAGCAACCTAGAGCAAATCATTCACCAACGTTACAGTCAAACGTATCTCCTACTGAGTAAATTCTCTTCCCTTTGTTCCGTCTTTAGCAGTTACGAATCTGTGTTATGGCACTCAGTTTTATGTAGCCAATTATGAATAAAGTTCCACTCTGTCCTTTCGTCTCTGCAGTTGTGTCGGTGTTGTTTTCGTCATTATTTCGGTAATTAACGGAGTTCTGATTGAAATAAACATTGATAGACCGTCTAAGCTGGATTTATTGATGTTAAAATGTGAACACTATTTACAACTAACACATAAGAACTTTCGAGGTGACAGTCACTTCATCTTCAAATGTAAAAAAGGGTCAAAAACCAATGTCTCAAATACATTGCATATTACGTCATTAAATAATTAGTCACGTGATATGAAATTATCCACCAATCAAACAAAAGTCAATTGTGTACATTATTCATAATCTAAAAGGCCGTAGGCATATCTCATTTCCGACAAAATTAAATAAAACAAATATGAAATATTAAATGAATTACTGAAAAAAGTAATCAAACGTTACCATAATTTGAAGAAACTGCAAAACGTTGGGAATAAATGCTGCAACGATTGCAGCCTGTATTATTTGCCAGATATATGGAAACATTTTGCAGTTTCTTCTAATTATGGTAACGTATGTCGCGTTTTTTCAGTAATTCATATAATATTTCCTATTTGTTTTATTTAATTTTATCGGAAATGAGATATGCCTTCGCCCTTTTAGATTATGAATATTGTAACCAATTGACTTTTGTTTGATTGGTGGATAGTTTCATATCACGTGATTGAATATTTAACGACATAATATGCAATGTATTTAAGACACTGTTCTTTCAGCCTCTAAGGTATTTGTGTTTAAGACACTGTTCTTTGAGCCTCTAAGGTATTTGTGTTTAAGACACTGTTCTTTGAGCCTCTAAGGTATTTGTGTTTAAGACACTGTTCTTTCAGCCTCTAAGGTATTTGTGTTTAAGACACTGTATTTAAGAAAGTATTTAAGACACTGTGCTTTCAGCCTCATATGAGGATGAGGTGACTGTCGCCGCAAAAGTGTTGATGTTTTATTTATAAATAGTGTTCAACTTTTAACATCAATAAATCATGCTTAGACGGTATATAAATGTTTATTTTTTAGCTCGCACGAGTAATAAGTTTTTTAACTTTGGAGTTCTTATTGTTTGAATTTCACAAATCCAGACCGCTCCTGTGCAACGCCGGGGATCTAATACTGGCTAGTCTTTAAGTTTTATATGCCATTTTTTATTTATATACAAAATCTTTGCTTATTCTGGAAAACCCCTAATCGGCGTTTGAAGTATTTGTTAAAAAGAATAGCAGCCAGAGCTAGAAATCATCGCTACGAATCATCTAACAGCAAATGATTGACGTCACTTCTTTTACAAATTTATTATTGTGTCAATTTGCTTACGTAAACGAAAATATTAAATTAACCAGTACACAAAACTCGGAAAAAAATAATAGTAACAACTGATAATAGCAAGGCGGGCATCAGGCTGTCGCCTAGCTTAGGAGCGCGGCGGGCTGAACTTGTTTTTTTTTTTTGTAAAATAATAAAATATGAGAAAATAGATAAAGTCCCTGATGGGATTGGAAATGGAAACAATGAGTGATGATGATTGAAGACGACGAAAAAATCATCGTAATACAGTACAATATTGTTCCAGTTATATTCAAAAGTTAAAAAATCAGCGTACTTCATGCTGTTGACTTTGAGATCAACGGAATCTTCTATGTAGTACGTACGTTTTGCATATTCATATACGCTAAAAATGTATAAAAACTGTTACAAATAAAAAGCGTTGCGGAGATGTCACAAAATAATGTGGAACCGAGCACTAGAGACGCTAAAGTTAGCAACGTCTTTTTCTAATACCTAAGGAATAAGACAGTGAATTTCTACATAAATTAAAAACCACACTCTCTGTTAGTGATCGCTTTACATTTGTATGCAAACCTCCTTGGTCACAAAATTCTTTGTTGTTTACCCAGTGATACCTTTAAAAGTATTCGAACATTCTGTGTTAGCACCTCAGGGGAATGAACCACAGAAATGAGCCATAGCAAGAATTCAAGGCCTTTGTATCATTTCGCTCGCTGGTTTCTCTACGGAGAGTTTACAAGCAAAAGAAAAAAGGACTCACGAAGTCTTCCTTTTAGTGGCATGTATTAGAAAGGCAGGATGAAATTATCACTTTTTAGGTGCTGAAAGGGAGAACCTTAACTACCGACAGAATGCGAATCGTTCCACGACGCTTGAACCGGGTAACGAAGAGAGAGAGAGAGAGAAACTGAAAAACCATGACCGCACTGTGACACTTTTTGTAGGATATAATCAACATAATGCAATTATCATCTGTAGCATGCTTATTGTTTTAAAACAGGAATACGACAAAGAGAACCATAGGTTTTCTCGTAATATTCCTGAAATCTCCAATGTCTTGATATATTTTGTCCAACTTTCCATCCAAATTATTTTATTCGTGATATTTTGCAAAAAAATTTATATTTAGCTATGTTCCTTATAATTAAACATTTATTTTACCATTACGTTACTCCAGTAAAAACAGAAATCGAGATGTTGAAAGCCAAAGTTCATTGTTTCTAAAATTCAATATTTACAATTTCAGCATAGGGTTTCTGTCTATTGAATATATTGTCATTTTGGTTAAACACTACACCTTTCAGTAGGTTAACGTTTCTTTAAACGTCAATCCCATGTCCTTTGAAATTCGGTATATTGACATTTATTTTAATCTTCAAGGGGGAATCTAAATGATATCTCAAAACGTTTCACCGCAAAATAATAGAACATGAATGTAATAGTGATATTAATTTTTATAACTCACGTAAAAGTGTCTTAACTTAAGGCAATGGTACTATAAAGTACGAGACTATTGAACTTCGAAGAATTTTTAAAGTACGTGTTATGTACCGCTTAGATTTATTTTGTTTTCAAAAACACTTTTATTAAAATTTACTCGACATCTACCTGCTTTTAAGCATGATTTATAAGATGTGTAGGATTTGAATCTCGCAAAGCTGCTATGCATTCGTATTGTGATACTCTGTGCAATACTAGATTTCAAGAAAAATTTTATTTTAGCAATTTCATTTTACAAGCATATAACAGATTGCTGTTACATAATTTGCTTTTAATGAATTTCTCTTCTGCATGGTAATATCTAAAAATGACGGTTAGTCACACTACCTTTTCTGGCTAACTGAGCACCGATATGGTAATATAAAAAAGACACAGAATGCCTGGGATCTCCCAAAGAGTCAGAATGAGAAGAAACAAATTTAGTAAAAAACATTGAATCCTCGGTTTAACCGCAGTGTCTATGTTCCCGTTCTCAAAAATTCTTCGCTGGCACTCTTCTGTTTATCCTAACGAGATCTGGGTTTTGATGCCATAATCGCCTACACAGTCGTTTTCTATACATCAAACGCCACCTGCATTACGACAATGTGTTGTTTTAAAGCTTAGAAAACTACCTACTTCATTAGGTAAGCACCACTTGGAAAATCACTAACAGAAGAATTCGCTTTGCGTAGAAGGTCAGAGGAGAATTTTCTGCTGTACTGATCTACACGAAGGTAAGTAGAAATGACTAACCTTGCTCTAATAGGGAAGTAGACTCATTTGTACCATTACCCTTAGATTTCCTTAACAGAAATTAAGTTTTTCCTAATTCCTCTGTCAGCGAATGAACTTATCCCAGACAGTTTCCGTCTACGCTCTGTCTTTTCACACAATTACCTGGGTAAGAGGTTTTTACTTTTATATTAGCCACTTTGAGAAGTATCAACAACAAATTACACAATTTTTTGGCTTCAGAATTCAGTAAAAATTCTGGCATGATCATTTATATGTGTGGAAACGAACTGACATACAGTGTGATACTTCACAATCGATCAGATAGAAGAAAAAAATGGATAAACGTTTTGCGGAAAAGCAAACACGGCCAAGTAAAGAAGTGCGCGGTGGCGTATATCGGTCTGTTAATTCGCCCAATTCCTTGTGAATCCCAGTGCGGGGGCGCATTGAATGTAGCAGAGCGTACAACAGAAAACGTCGAGCATGTAAGTGCCCGAAAGTATAGTGTTTCAGCGAGCGAAAAATAGAAAGTGAGTAACCTCCAAGCTGTAGTAAAGCCTTGAAATCGAAGGTACGGCAAGGTTTCCCATTGCAAGATGATCAGCCATATATTGAGAACAGACAAGTAGGAAAAAAATACACAATGTCCCGCGGACATATACATTCCGTGTACCAAACATTAGGGATACGGGTGATGGGCGGTTGATATGGACATCCCCAGAGCAGAGTGGAACGGAACTAAAACGAACGTAAGCGATAAATAGTCTGACACCATAGCTTCCTAAGTGTGTATTACCATCAACAAACATGGCCAAACGTGTTGACACAACGACTTTGATCGGGGACTCATTGTTGGCGCAAGACAGACGGATCATTACATAACCCTAGTGGTGACAACACTAGGGTTTCCTGGAGTAGCCATATCAAACGTATACCGCAAGTATCTCAAAGGCAAGCGCAGAGAGCAACCGGTAGCATACAACAATCCATTTCGACCGTGTCAACGTAGTTTACAAAGGTTAGTAGAGACAGCAACCGCTTGGCAAACGAGGGGCAAATCACATTCACTCGCTGACGCACAAGCAGCGTCAGCGAGCGAATGGTTCGACGCACGCTCGGTCTGATCTTAATTTGAGATGCTTTGGTTTCGTACTTTTCTCTTCAATTTCCAGACAGAGATACAGAGTGTTTCATCCGCTCTCGGCCGTAATTTTCCCTTATAACTGACAATCTAATGGACGTAATTCAGTGAAATTTGATACAAACCTACCTTGGTGCAAGAGAAGAACCGTCAATGAACTTCCGAAAACAGTAAACACGCAATCGGTCTTCACTTCACCAAGGATCGAAACACGGGATAGAAGGCAGCGAGTGGCGGCTCTACTTTCTACCCTGTGTGTCACGCCTGCCGAAGTGAGGGCCGACTGCGTATTTGCTGTCCTCGGCAGTTGGTGTGAGGCATGTGGCTGTGATGTGGTAAGGTATCGTCAAAATCATCGAGTCTTTATGTTACGAGCAATTACAGTATGAACCGGTACACACTGAAAGAGCGCGTGTATATTGTCCGCACGTAGATAAAACCTCCGTCGATAAAGGAGTACCAAACACAATTTATTGCGCAGTTTAATGTTCAGAAACTACCTCACAAAAACATCCATTCAGTATCTGGTGAATAAACTGAAAACCAGGTGAAGGTTGTTGGATTTACACGAAGGAGCACTTCCAAAACAGCCAGAAACCCGGTGCTGGCCTCCCCACAGAAGTCCTTGCATAAACCGTCGCAGGAGATGTGGGTTTGCACAAGCACATGTCAACGAGCTGAAAAATCAACAAAGCTGCACGCATGTCGAGTTACTTCTGTACAAGATTTTGACGCCTCCCGAGGAGGAAAAGAAACTGAATTACTGTCATTGGTTCAAGCAGTTTGTCAATGCACATCCGGGAATACTGGACTACACAAGGTTTTCCGAAGAGGGGTGGTTGCACGTCGATTCCCTGAATTTGGACGTCAGTTCCTTGTGTTTGGGCTGAAGAGAATCAGATCACTGTGCATGAGACACCTCTTCATGATAAAAATATTGGGATATCGTGTACTCTGTCGCGGCGCCACACTATTGGCACAAACTTCTTCCAAACAACGATGGATACCGCAGTCTACATGGAAATCTTCCATGATATTGTGAATCCGTTAGACGACGCGAAACTCCGTACTGGCTATTTTCAGCAGGATTGTGCCACCTGCCACACCTCTAATGATAGCATGGCTAAAACTGTTCCCTTCTTTGAAGTTTCACTGGAGTTGCCACGAATTTGGAACCAGTTCTTCAAATAGTGATTACCTTTCGGTTTTCCATCCATGAATCCTCGAACTAAACGAGCATAACGCCTCGTGTCTTTGAATATCTGATTACGTTCGAATCTCTTCGTTATTGTCCAGCCAAGTCACCGCGTTCAAATTGATGAAGCGCTCTATTTTACAGTGTGCACTTTGCTATCTAAATTCCTTGAAAAATCCATCTGTTTTAAGTGCGAAAGCTTGCAAACTTTGATTCTGTTCACTCCAAGGATTGTATCCCTTTAACGGATGCCACGTGACCCCTGTGCACACTATTCTACATTTTGCATGAGCACCGGCTTTCTACTGAACATCCCCAGTTATGCAAATTGCCACAAGCTGTTGCATCAGATTGCCACGAGCTGTTGCATTGTAACTTTTCAGAACAGTATTCATCCTTAGGTTGAAGACACCATTTTATTATATCTCAATGAGGCACAACGCACATGTTTAAAAAGTGGATTACAGCTTTGCGTACATATTTCCAACAACTAGCCAATAATACATTTTTAGTTAATTAAAGCCATGGTATTTTCCTGCTTGGCTCTGAAACGGTGAAACTATCGTGGCAGATATTTAATGGTGGATCTTGCCCAAAAGCAGTAATATCTTATGCATGATGAAGGTATATTTACGAGAGAATGCATTTGTCAAATTTCAGCCTTGGGCGCGTATTTCTGTGCACGGTAAAGTGCCAGATGTGTGTTTGTTCTAGGGAAAAGACTTCCACTTTTGCTTAAATGTGGGACTTCTAATACTGGCACTGTACTACCTACAATCCTAAGTAGTGCTCATTCGTAGTTGAAAAACTCTTTGGACTGAAATTAGTAACTTTTAAATAAGAAAAAAGGAACAGACTTAAAAAATTTAGATTTTTAATATTTTAAGTTATGAATACCGATTGCGCCTAAACAAAAGAAACCAAATTACTGTCATTACTCTACTACTGGCAGAAATGATAAAGGTTACATGTTGAAGTAATTTTGTTTTGAAGACTGATGAAGCAGAAGAGAAGTTATGAACTTCCGCTTCCACGAACTTTCATGAAGTTCTCAAGTTCGCATGTGTCAATACGCCGCATGTATTAAAGCCAGGGTTCATCCACCGGGAAGCGGAAAATTGAATATATATTTCACTGATCAAAGCCTATAAAAGATAATATTCCTCTTGTCTAGTCCATTCTCGAGCAATAACAACAGCACTTCTTTAGAATAAGATATGTATTTTCAAGGAAAATTACTTTAAAATTTACGTTTTGCGCAATTTACCAAATTTTCTAAAAATTGACTTTATTTTTTCCATTTTTGGGCGTTAATAACTTCACAGTATTGTGTATGATAAAACTAGAAGAAACATTGTCACTTAGATTTGTTATTCAGTATTTTATCTGAATAATTGTCTATATTTAAGTTCGCTGTTCCTTAGAAATCCAAAATATTAATTTTCCAACTATCGTATCCTTAAAGTTGGAAAAATCATACACCAAACAAATAAACATGGTTGAAATGTTTTTATTAAATATATAATTGCGCTGATTCGGTATTCATTATTACCGGAATGCCGGATACCAATTCCCAATAAGCCAGCATCTGGTTTACTATTTGATATCTAAAAATCAAAGATGATTACTTGCCATCCGATACACTAGAATTTTCTTATCACCCGTCAATCATATGATTAATTACACCACTAAAGACAAGATGGTGCTCAGCTATGTGTAATAAAGGATTACCATATTTTATTAATACTCCAACTAAAGTTATATTTTAAGTACATATTTAAAGTAAATAAAAAAGATGCCCTTGTTAGGAAAGAATTACTGAGCAGTTCAAAGTTAGCATAGTATGCATGCGCGGAATTTCCTTGACTTTGTTCTTGGAGTGCAATCTGACATCGGAAGGGAGCTATTGTGCTGAAGAGAATAAGGACTCTTACATTTTGTTACTGTGTTTTGTCGGCAAAAGTGAAATTTTCCCTTTCCCACATACACAATTCCTGTTTTTAGAAAGTGATAATTATTACAATGTGATATTATTAGACTGTGATATTCAATAATGGAAGTTCATCCATTAAAAGTTTGAAAGTATTCTTACAAATGCAACTGAATATGAATACTGAGTTTAAATTTAATCATCAGATGACATTCAAAACAGGTGTGCAAGAAATCCAAAGTTTAAGAAAAAAGTTGCTACATGTAATAAATGTAACACCTTAATGCGGTATAAAGGATTTCCAGAAGCTTATTCCTATCTATTTAACATGCTATAATGAATTAACGGTAGATTTGAAAAAAAAAATAACAAACAGATGTCAATATTCTCCTCGTAGTAAACGAAATGTGTAAGCTAAATAACACCCTTCATTCAGTTAGAAAGCTAATTTGATGTCAAAACTAGTTACTATTAGACTAAATCCAACATGTTTTTTAATAACTAGGGACTGCTTGATTGGTTAGTTGTTGTGATAGTAATGGCCCAAGGGTCTCAAAGGCCAAACAGCGCCATGTCAGAATAATAAAATAGAAGTAAACAGCAAAATCGAAACATAACAAAAAAGGTATAAAGCAGTAACAATAAACAGTGCAAAAGGTCGATGAGACATTAACAAACAAAAACAAAAAGCTCCGGTACAGCGATTAACACAGCAACGAAATACGATAACAATGGTATAACGTGGTTAAAAATGAACAATGACATAATAAAACAGAACGAGAAAAGGCTAAAAGTTACAAATCAACGATAAAATAACAAGATACTACACAAAACGTAAGACACCAATAACACGAAGAAATGATGAAACTGAAGAGACGTTGCACTGATCATTTAAAAGACGACTCAGAGTTCCTGAGACGGCCGGTTGAACGGGTAAAAGAAAATGACTAGAACTTTGATGAATGAAACGACGACATGAAAATAAAATATGAACGACAGAGGAATTGTACACCAACTATGCAGAAAACAGTATAACTATACTATTAATCCGAATTTATTAGCGTATAATAAAAATCCCTTTTCCAAGCTTTTGGAAATCTACCAGGTGCCTTTTTCAAGGAAAGTTGACAAAAACTGTCTGCCTTCAGTTACTATCTACTTTCCTTGAAAACACCATCTAGTGTATGTGCGAAAGCTTGCAAAACATGTTTTTTCTATGCTAATACATTCGGATTACTAGTATAGTTATAAATAGTACACGGCTTTATTTGATGTTCACAACATTTACATTACGCCATGTAGTCATTTATTGTCCTAGTGCTTATATTTTCCCTACAGGTTTTCTCCTTATATCATCTTTCTCCACATAATTGAATATTTCATTGTATATGATCCTTTACAGTGAAATTCATGATTCCAATGCAGTTTCCGATGAGAAGCAATGACGTGTAAACTGTTGAGCGAGAGTGAAAGTGGTATTTACACTGTATTTCCTAATCGAAACAAACGTTGAGCGTGCTGTATGTATCGCGGACGGCACTGTCAGACATACAGAGTTCAATTTTTTTAAGAAATAATTTGTAGTGAGGAAGCTACTTTCCGCTCATAGCATAAAAAACTGTGATCAGGTGCTGTTCTACTATCAGATGTTCGGCAGGCCATAAAATAATGTCTGAAGGAAATCAATTTAGTGGCTTTTATTCCTATGCCTAATCATTTTTCATCAAGGCATTTTATTGGGAAAAGGTGAAGCCTGGGACGTAAAGCATGCATCTATGTATTTGAGTTTACAGATATTTGTATAAGCACTTCTCTTATTAAATGGAATACTTGCTCCCTTGAAAATGCGCTCAATTATACAATTATGAAATCCTGCTGCAGACGCCAAAGATTTCAAAGATCCAATTTTAAGATATTGCGTTTGTTGATCTGTGCTCAGTACCATGGCTCTTCAGGCTTTATGTCGAAATAAGGCTACTTTATGTACAGCTGGGCTTGCAGAAGAAGCTGCGAAGATTTCTGGTATATATGAAAGTTTATAGCACACTTGGTATGGAGTGCTCCAGATTGCAACTTTTTAACAAGAACATCAAGGAAAGGTAGCATGCCGTCTTTCTCCCTGTTAATGATAAGCTTGATATCAGAATGTACTAAATTAATGTACTGAAAAACTTAATGAGTTCATCTGCGTAGTGATTCCATAGGAAGAAAATATCATCTACATATCTCTACCAAATTTGAGGGGTGGATGAGCCTAAATGTCAGGGTAATATTATCAAAAGGCCGCAGGATAGCTTCTGCTAGCACTTCAGAGGGTGGAGATCATTTATGTACTTGGTTTTGAAAAGTAAAGTAGCTATAAGTCGTGATCATGTCTATTGCATTAAAAATTTCTTGTAACGTACTTTGTGCGAACAGAGCTGAATCTCATAGGCTTGTTTACTTAAGTCTGTAGCTCAATTTACTGGAATAGCTGGGTATAACGGAAGTATATCCAGACAATTAACTGATTGGTTAGTTGCCACTTTAAAGTTCTTCATTCCGGCGAAGAAATCTTCAGAGTATCTTAAAACTGTATTGGAGACTGATAAAAATGCAGAAGGAAAATCAGCTAGTTCTTTTTCTAGTTGGACGGAAGGGACCAACCCCGCACGGGGATAACTGGTTTTCCAGTTATTTGGGGAGCGGCGCCCCCACGGCCCGAGCTGACCTTGTGACTGGTCAACATCTGATGTCATGCCACCGCTTGTTTTTTGTTTCGGTGCTGTTGGTGTTTGCAGGGACGGCTGTTCATCCAGCTGTTGGGGAGTCGCGGCCCCACGATCCCGAGCTGGTCTTGTGTCTCGCTTTTTGTTTTTATTTATTTTCTCCACTGGCTAGTTGCCCGTGTTGTATTCTACCTAATCGCTACCACGTTATGTACTAACACCCCGGTCTTGTGGTTTTGTTACCCTCCACCACTAACTGATTTATATTAACCGCTCAGTTCGTAGGTTGCTGAGATTCCGTTTAGGTTCCCTGCCAGGATTTGTCTTCTTTGGATTTCTTTTTTTTCCTTTTAGCTGGTTTGGGTGCTAGGCCTACCTGCATGTTTGCCGCGTGCGGAGACCCGTGAGGCGGAAATGGGATGTCTGGCGGCTGAGGTCGCAGGAGACCGGTTAAGTGCCTCCTGTGTACCAACACTCCTCTTCGACCCCGGCTTCGCTGTAAACGGGAGGCTAGAGACTAACCCACCTCTAGTCAGAAGTCTTGTACCAAGTTGTGTACAGGGCTTTAGCGGCTTTTTTGTCGTATAGCACGGCAGGGTAAGCCCGGGGGCTGTGGGATCATGCCAAAGGCGTTGGCATGACGGTACCCGGAGGCCGAAGTGTCCGCCGAGTGCGTGTGATCACAGCCAACGGACTATATCTGCAACGTATAAGCTCCAGAACTGTGTCCAGCGTCATTTTCTTGACTTGCAGACCTCCAGTTCTCCCTCGTAGGGCTCGGTGGTGGGTGGAGTAGTTTGCAGACGAATCCTCTTCCTTTTTTCCATGGGTAAAAACAAAAAGAAAAACTCCAAATTTAAGTCGCCTGAGAAAATGATTATTGACAATGACTCTCCTTCGTCTTCTCAACCTACCAAGTCTCATACCCTTAAACGGTCTTTAGACCTTGACCTGGACCAAGAATGTGGAACCTCTTCTTCGGCGGCTGTACCAGTCGCTCCGAAGCGTCGTCTCCCTCAATTGCTGTGACTACGCATGCTACTCACTTGCTTGTAGAATCCATCGATCCGCATGAGAGACTGTCCACCAGATCTCCCTTTTTCATTTCTAAAGCTTTGGACGCTGCGGTTGGCCCCTTGAAGTCTGTGAGGAAGCTTCGCTCTGGGGACCTGCTTGTCCAAACTTGCAGTGTTTCTCAGAGTAACACTTTTCTGAACCTCACTAGTCTTCAAGGCATTCCTGTAAAAGTGACCCCTCACCCGTTTCTTAACACCTCTCGGGGTGTTATTTCGGAGTTTGATCTCTTGCCATGCAGTGAAGACGAATTCGTGACTGAACTTGCTGATCAAGGTGTTATTGCTGCACGTCGTATGATGTTCCGGCGTGATGGTTCCATGATTAAGTCAAAAAATGTCATCTTGACTTTTAACTCCCCGAAAGTTCCGACCGAAATCAAGGCTGGCTACTTGGTCTGTGGAGTTCGCCCGTACATTCCCAGTCCTCTGCGCTGTTTCAGGTGCCAGAGGTACGGGCATTCACAACGTTTCTGTAAGAGTTCCGCTCGTTGCGCAAATTGTGGCTCCAGTGAACATGACGGGGAAGGTTGCACTTCTGCGGCCTGTTGTGTTAACTGCGGTGAGGCCCATGCAGCTTACTCCCGCAACTGTATGAAATGGAAGGACGAGATGGCGATCCAGCGCCTCAAGACCCTGGAAGGCCTCTCGTACCCTGCTGCCAAGGCCAAGTTGGGTATACCCACCACCCGACAGCGTACTTTTGCCGCAGTAGTTCAGTCTCTGCCACAACCCGTGCAGCCCTTTGTTCCGCGCCCTGTAGCTCTCGCCGCCCTTGCCAAGCGATCTACAGCTGACCAATCGACACAGGTGTTTTTCCCCGAGCTCGAGATTTTTCGAATACCTGATTCTGGGCCTTCTCTTTTGCTGCCGACCGTCTCTTCCAGTTTCCAGCCGAAAGCCTGCACGTGCGGAAGACCCGGCCCTCAATCCGCAAAGGTGTGCAGTGTCCATCCAACTGTCTCGGCCTCAGCGAGGTCCCCACCCTCAACCAACATTATAGAGGAACATAGGGGGGAGGAGAGTGACAGTTCGTCCCCAGCCTCAAACAACATTGCAGAGGAACATGGGGGGAAGAGAGTGACAGTTCGTCCCCGCCCTCTGCCAGCATTGCAGAGGAGTGTGGGGGGAGGAGAGTGACTCATCCTTTGTGTAGTTGTGTTTAAAAAAAAAAAAAAAAAAATTGTAATTATAATAGTAAATTAATAAATTTTTATACAAACCTAATTAACTACCTTGTCTTCACAGCTTTCATCATACTCTTTTTCAACTTTTACCAAGCCTGTCTGCTCTTAATCATTTTCCACGCTTTTAAAAATCTGTGGCTGATAGTTCTTTGTCTGGCGCTCTTTGGCCAAACCTGGCCCTTGCGCCAATAAAATCCACCAATCAACCAACCAACCAACCGAAGGGACCAAACTACTTGATATTATTGGCCGAATCGGATTGCCTGGATTATGGTTTTACAGTCTCGCAAAAATACGGGGATCTTTGGTTCTGGAGGTAATTTCGCTTTTTTCCAAGTAAAAGTGACAACGCTGTGATCTTAGGAACCTTTTTTACATTGGCAATCTACTTGCTCAACGGGTCTGATGTTTGCAGTATTGCTTTAGAATCTTGAGTGTAGCTTTAAATTTTCGCTTTATATTCTTCGGTGTCTATAATTGCAAGCTTAATAGATTTATCCGTTGTTGTGAAAGTTACGGTTCGGCCCTTTTTAAGTTTAAAAGTATTCTTTGGTATTCGTGGTTAATACTCACTAAAAAGACGCAGTTTTTTAGCTTCCCTAATTTTGGTAAAACACTAATGTAGTCTTACTTTGTTTTTTTAATGGGATTTTAGTCATCATTTTTTTAATGGGATTTAGTCATCGTTTCATTTTTTTTCTATTGCCGGTCGGTATAAGATCACAGATTGATATTTTTGAAAAAATTAGTTTTCAGCGTGTTATTGGAATATTGATTTATTAATAAATAAATACATCGCTCTTTCCACGTTCCAGAAACACACAGCAACCGAAAAATTGTTTTTCAGCCTCCGCTGTGGAAAACAATTTAAACAATTTTTCGGTTGCTGTGTGTTTCTGGAACGTGGAAAGAGCGATGTATTTATTTATTAACTGTCGACCCGTATTTAGAATATTTTCATATTGATTTATGTTAATTTTTAAATTTTAAAGTTAACTCCAAGAGTACCTCTTCCAATAAAACAGTTATCCAAAAGCCTTTTGATATGCAAATTTTACTAGCACTTTAGTTACTATTTTTACTGTGTTTTTCTACGCCAAACGGGCAGATGCTCTCCCCCACACTATTGCCTTTTTTTTCGTGAATCAATTACCCCAATTTTTGAAAATCCTGAACTTTTCCTTTTTTTTTTTTTTTTTTTGGGAAAAAAAATTAACCGATTTCTTGAAAATCCTTAACGTTTCATTTTGTTTCATAGATTAGAAGATATTGCTTTTCGAATTTTAGGGCATGGCGGGACTTAGTCGCGTCAAAACGCAAATACCTCCGTTGTTTGGATTAAAAGAAGCTGCAAAATCACAAATCCTTTGTAATTGCCCCCAAGGAATTGTCTGGCGCCATGCACGAATTTCAATATTCTTCAGTTTTTGCGTTACGTGCAACGAGAAAGCCTTTTTTCGAAACGAAAATAAAGCAATGTAGTACAGCACTTAGAAAGTCGCAGTGGCCTTCGTTTCGTAGGAAAAGTTTAATCTAACAAATAAAGAAACAAACCCCTAGGCTTTCGCGTGGGCGTTGAGAAAATAATTCTTAAATGTGTGACACCGCTGGTATTTTGCCATTGTAAAACCCAGGAGGAGAATCGCGTCGTGCAGCTAGTCAAACGTCGGAGTCGGCGTCAGACTTCGGATGGGCTGCAGATGAAGATACCATCACACGCGTCGATCAGATTTTACCAGTGCAGCGCACGATCATTTGATGTGATCGTTGAAGGAGGAAGGGTGATGAATTAATGTTATGTTTAAAGGCATTTCAAATAATATAACTGTAAAATAATACTAAAGGTTTATTTTCCGCCATATCGTCTGATGCTATCCAGCACATTCTTAGACGTTTGACGACGAGGAAAGCCAATATAAACCATTTCTCCATACAACTTTCCAATAGAAGCTATACGGAGAAAAAGGTATCATTTATTTTTGTATCTTTTTATAGCTTACAGATATACCATTAAAATTGTAAAGAAAATAAACCTAAATAATTTCTTTTTTTCCTTTGTTATCTCTTGAATGAAATGACGTCGTCTTCATAAATATACCTGTGCTTAATTTTTACAGATATATTTTTCGGTGAACTATCAAGTACGGCAATAGGTATGTGTACAACAGAAAATGATATTCTTCATTTTTGTGTGTCAAAATTGAATTTGTCTGAAACAATTATTATTTCATAAAATAGGGAAACACAAATCACTCTAAATGTTGTATTATTTCAATTTGAAATTATATATATCTGAGAACATCCTACTTAGCGTTTTTCTTCTAGATCTGTCGTTTTAACATAATCATCGTAGGAAGAATTGATTTGCTGACACGTCGACTCTCCGCTTCTTAGAGCTTTTACCTCTCTTGCCAGTTAGAATTTACTCATAAACAAACCTGTCACCAACGGGAGTCATGATTGAACACAGGTAATCATTTCCTAAATCATACAAGCCTACGTAAAGGCAAAACTAAAAAGATTGTCTTTGATCACCAACGGAAGACAAAATGAACATTACTAATAGTAATTATTTTACAAATAAAAAACTGTAAATAATGTGACCACTTCAAAATTGTTGGGGCTGCAGAATTATAAGTACTTTGAACGCGTAAAATGGAACTCTTATGTACAAGACTTACCAGAAAAATGTGTGATCGAAGCTTAGGAGAACGACAGAGAAGTTGTAGTAAATACCATACGTGTGCAACGGAGTGCTATACATGTCTTTAAGGAATATGGAACTTGATTCAAATGAACTAGCAACGTATCATACGGGAAATTATGAATTATTCTATTCTGAAAAGGCATGTGCAAAACTTCATTTTTCTACTTTGCTCGTCGATAATAGCTTTATGGTTGACTTAATTATGTGAACAGATATAGTGTGCTGCACTATTTATTTATACGCTAGGAAATGGTATAGGAACTGCAGATATTTATATTCTGTTGATATTCCTTTTTTTATTGGAGGTTTAAAGACCACATTGAGCAACTCAATGGTCTATAAGCAGTAGCCAGTCACTAATATAGTGCCACTGGTTTCAGGGGAGAGAGAGAGCCAGCGCCGTAAGACAAACACTACATCCATTCCTCACCGGGTTTCGATCAAATTTTCACATTGCCCAATGGACTCCTGTTGAAGAACCCTCACCCTGTCGAAGTTATCGTATTTACCATGAAACATTCCTTATTCCCATGGAATCGATATTATTAACCACCTGATTATAACCGCGCATGGGATTCTCGTAATACACCCCCTGCAAATATTTTAGCAACGACCTCTCGATTCATGTTGAAGTACTGTCACCAAGTCGAAAGCAGCGTATATTTTCTTGTAACATTACTTATTTCCGTGAGATCGATATCATTAACCACTTGGTTATAAACGCCAATGAGATTCAACCACAGTATTATTTTTTTCAAAATTTATAATACAATTTCTTGTAAGGTTGCTTTTCCAGAGGACCATATGAAGTTCTACTGCAGTTATAATTGCGTGTGTTTAACAAATATGTATCATAATTTTAGACAAATGAGCAGGAGTTGTTTTCCATCCTTATTAGTGGGTTTTTCTGCACTGCTGATATTTCAATGTACCTTTTCAGAAAAACATCGTTCACTTAATGGAAGAAAATCTTATGAAATTGTGGAAGAGAAAAACGAGACTCCCTCACTTTTAGAAAATGAATGAAAACGAAAAACGGAGAGGAACGGAAGAATTAAATGCGAAACCAAGAATTAACCACACCCCGCTTCTTAGAAATCTTACACAAGGATTCACCATTATCTCGTAAAATAAAAATAAAGAAAATACTTGATTGATACTCGAATGGCACACTAAGATCTATGATCAAAATCGCCGGAAAACAAATGGAACCTGGAAATCGAAGCTATCTTTTAAATATCACACTGAAGAACGAAATGCAGAACTATTTGTGTTTTCCAAAACTGAGTCTACATTTCTGCGTTTTCATGCAAATGAATCAACAAAATCTGACATCGTACCATCCTATGGCCACTACCTGTGTTGAACTTGTTTAGCAAACTGCAGTCTTCCATGACAAATTTCTGGTTACACATAATAAAAATAAAAAAACTTGTCAATCCATTGGGTTTCCTCCATGTCCATTTCTCTTGCGGCTTTTTTTTGAAAAAGGAGTTCATGATGAAAAACCCTTCTGCGTCTGCAAACTCTACGAGAGTATTTCCACGCTGTTTTCTGTTGCCGTGACCGTATTTACCTACTGAAGTTTCGTTCAGCTGCTGTTGCCCTATTTTCACATTGAAATCATCCATGGTGATCTTCAAGTGATGCTTTCTTTTATTATTTAGATGGTGAATTTCCTCCCAAAATTCTTCAATCTCTTGTTCAGCATGACTTGTGGTGGGTGCATAAGCTTGAATTATCTGAGCCTGGTATATTCTCTAGAGTTGGATAACAAGTCGTGCAGCTCTGTCAGAGGAACTTTCAACTTCTACAAATTTATCCTTCAGTTTCTTGTTTATTATAAATCCAACACCACTAGTTCTGCCAGTATCTGTCCCACGATAGTAGAAGAGATGTCCACTTTTTAGTTCAATGAGATCTTCTCCTTTTCTTCTTAACTCACTTAGTTTGACGATGTCCCACTTGATCCGTGGTAGTTCTTCTTCCAATTCAAGGAACCTTGAATCAGAAGATAGGGAGCTTCCATTATACGTAGCCAAGGTCAGCAACAGATGGAAGCCTAGTCCGGTCCTCCCGTGATTCTTAGCACCCTCAGCCTTCATGTCGCACTGGCCCCCGTGTTGCCCAAGTACATTCCAGCTGCCGGAGACTGACGGCCAAGATTTAAGTTGTGGAGTCCTTTTGGAGGGGTTTGGTCATAACTCACAACGTTGGCCAAGCGGGTTGTTGAGTGTGGGACAGCATTTCCTCTAATCCCGATGATATAGTTTTACTGCTATTGGCGGTCGTCAGAGCCCTTTTATGGAGAACAGGATGCACCACGAGTAGGCGGGGTTGACATTTGTCAAGGGGAGGCTGTGTTGTTGCGCGTCACCTGACCTTACACACACACACACACACACATATATATATATATATATATATATATATATATATATATATATATATATATATATATATATATAATGAAAATATTACAGAACAAAAATACAAAAATTTCAAAACAAGTGAAAACTGGAACAGGTTGCCGTCATCGGAAAAGCATCAACCTGTGGGAGTGGCCTTTCTTGTAGCAACAAAACGACAAGGCAAGCCAAAATTGTCTGTTGGTCATGCTCCCTAGGCCAGAAAACCAAATTCTAATAAACACAAAAATTCCAAGAATCAAATTTATAAAACTAAAAAAATAATTAAAAGCTTACCGACAGAACAAAACCCGCCATGACAAAAAGTCAAACAAGACTGAACAGAACACCTACAAGAACCCAAATATATACACTGATAAAAAAAAGGTGGTCACGGTTAATCAACTACCTCGTAAGCCAAAAAATGTGTGAATTGACAAGATGCAAAACTGTGTATGCAGATAAGATCTTCAACTATTATGGACCCACCAAATAGCACTTTATGTGACCTATATATATAAAATTGTTAGGTGCTAGGTTAATAAAGCATGTCAATGTGTAATTTGAATCTCTTGGACACCGAATTATAGTTCAAATTATAGTTCACAGTTTTGCATCTTGTCAATTCACACAATTTTTGGCTTACCAGGTAGTTGATTAACCGTGACCACCTTTTTTTATCAGTGATTATATTTGGGTTCTTGTGGGTGCTCTGTTCAGTCTTGTTTGACTTTTTGTCATGGCGTGTTTTGCTCTGCCGGTAAGCTTTTAATTCTTTTTTTAGTTTTATAAATTTGATTCTTGGAATTTTTGTGGTTACTAGAATTTGGTTTTGTAGCTTAGGGAGCATGGCCAACCGACAAATTTGGCTTGCCTTGTCGTTTTGTTGGTACTAGAAAGGCCACTCCTACAGGTTGATGCTCTACTGATGACGGCAACCTGCTCCGGTTTTCACTTGTTTTGAAATTTTTGTATTTTTTGCTGTAATATTTTCATTCTATATAAGCTACTACATGGGGTTTAGCTGCCTTCGGCGCTTCTCATGGTATTAGCCTTTTTTGTCTGATTTTTTTGTGTTAAAATAATTTATTTATAAAGTAACTTTTTTGTTTTATTTATGTACTATTTATATATATATATATCAGAAACGCTTATTGCATAGTAAAAGTCCGTTCATAACCGGCGTATAAAGTTCTATGGAATCTCCATTCTGTCACTCACCACTGGGTAGCTTGTTGAAGACAGTGGATAGAAATAAAATATTTCATTTCCATCTCTGAAGAAGCCTCGCTGGGTCGAACGAAAGCTTGACGATTCTGTAAACTCTTTACGTCAATAAATAAATTTCATTTTACTATTCTAAAAACTTTTTGATAGCAAACAATCTGATAAATTCTGTGTTCAGACATTCTTATTTTACCGCTTAATATGATGTTGCAAGAATTACTTTACTGATTCTAAGAGAAAATATGTTTATCAGTAACACCGTGATTGAATGAACACGGTTTGGTAAAGTGATACTTTCAGACAATCCAGTTTGCTCTTATTTATGATGTGTTAGTGTACATTAACGCTGCGTGTAGTCTGTGAATAAAGGAAAAAAACACAAATCACTAAACGATACTAAATATTCTGCTATACTCTCACACTACCTGTAATAATGCGCAGCGGTTGCAAACATCTCATTTAATAACTTACTCATTAGACGGTTAAAAACCTCCGGAGGCAGCGCAAGACATACGAAGTGTGGTGGACCTATTTGTAAACAATAACTACTTCCAGTTTCTAGGAACACCGTACAAGCAGACAAAGTGTGGTCTCATGAGTTCTCCAAAATCAGGAAGGCTCGCGGAAGCTGTCCTACCCTTCACGGGAGGAGAAGATCTTCTAGAGCGACGGCAAGAAACCGAAACTATGGTTTAGATACGCGTACGATGTGTTCTCAAATTGGCAACATAATGGCGGAGATATCCAGGATTTCCGACAACGAATAAACACCATTCACATCTCCATTAAGTTCACTTGTGAAATAAAACAAGCCGGGAAGTTAGCGTTTCTTGACGCTGAACTAAGCAGATGCCAAGATTTCCGTTTATGATCCACAGTATATTACAAATCAACAACAGTGCCAAATTGCATCCCTCCTAAGTCCGCATCCCCTAGTTCATGTAAAATGGCGGCAATACGAACGCACGTTAGTAGATCAATCACTATCTGCTCCACCGAAGAAACGAGGGACAGATAAATAGCAAGCATTATGAACAAACGTATTACCGCTGGACTTTCGGACCAAACTTTGAGACCCATCTTATACAAGCCAATAACCCGGAGCCGCAAAACACTAGTTTCACGAGTCGATAACATGAAGTGTGATGGATCCATCTCATACATCCTGATGAAAAGTCATGGATTACGCATGGAATCAAATCGCCTATACCCACAAGGATTCCGAGAAGAATTTGGGATCTGGGATGTATGATATACTGTTGGAATACGCAGACGGTTTGTCCTGATTGTACATCGAAATGAGCAAGGGATTCCTGACAATCAGTGCTAAAGAACACATAAGGGACATTAAAGCAGGCAAACCCCAAACGGCGCTATGAAAGGAAGTAGCCCAATGTGATGTCATGCCAGCGTGGAAAAACATGAAGAGCATTTCTCCATACACCGACTACAAAAGAACCCTGACTAGAGAAAGCGTCGAAATATTCAGGCACCCCAACACTTGCAACGAGAGCCTTTCGCTCTAAATCTCGACTGCGTGGAAGATCCTAGTGAGATAGGATGCTAAAAAAAGGGAGAATATTTGGAAGGCGGTTCGCGATACGCCACCTTCCACGAGATGCAATATCACCTGGACACACAGTAGAGGCGCGCTACAGGATTTCAAATTATTGTCATTCTGAAAGACGTTTAGTGCTCACTGGCTTTGAGAAAGCGTCCCGTTTGGATTACGAAAGCTCGGCACTTAGCTATTGTGGTTTTGTAAATTGTTATACCAGTAAAAACGGATTTAATAAATGAAGTTGTGTAACACTTAAATGTAAGTTCCATTATTGTAATATTTCAATCTGTAAATGTTCTTTAATGATTGATAAGTGTAATCCATAAAAATATACCATAATATTCTCCTTACTGTTAATATAATTTTTTTATCTGGGGTCAATGCAACGTCTGCTGCTGTTGATTTGCGTTCATTGCCTAAGCGAATGAAAATATTTTTCCACTATAAATACATGGTCGAAAACGTTACCAGAGCTTTGTCGCTGGGATTTCGATATTCTTCTTCCGTAATACTCCAAAACTGAGACAGTTATTTGGATCTGATTATCGATACCAGATTGGCATCAGAAGCAAGTTCAACAAGACCTTCCTAATCCTGGTGATTCAGCCTGTGGAAGTCCTGATCTTCTGTGAAGTGATTAGCTATCCAAGCTTCCTTTAATCTTCCGCGACAGGTGTTAAAAAAAATTGAGATCTAGATTTACCCTTACTTTGACTCCATTGCGATTCAAAGGAAAATAAATAAATTCACTCGTTTCTGGAGGATTGGCAAAAAACCTCGTGGACTCGAGTTTAGGAAAAGTCGCTCTAGTTGGTCTTCTAAGAACTTTATTTGAAGTAATTCATATACATAATCGAAAACTTGAAATTTGGATACTTCCTTTTTTCGTGCAGCTAATTTATTCGAAAATCTTTTTTGAACAAACCTTAAAAAAACCTAATTCTTCAAACCGAGTTTTTCTTCAGAATTTACAGAAGCACATTTCAAATATATCGTGCTGAAATAGCAATAAAGAACTGAAAAATATTTTGGAGAAGACGTTATTTTACTTGAATGTTTTCCCTTAATGTTGTCAAATCTACAGAACATTTCCAATTAGGTTTTGCTAATAACTTTAATTCGGACAATCATATACACCATAATTATTATATTTATTTCGCAGAAGCGTACTTTTAAATTCCTTTGATTTAAATGCGTGGTTTTATTGCAAATCATTTAGTTTCATGTACTGATTTTTTGCATTTCTCAATCTTACGTATTTCTTTCCTTGGATTTCAATAATTAAAGCTACTAATACAAATTGTCGAAGTATAAACATTTTACCCAATATTTCAACACTATGAACTTTTCAAAAGGAACCTCTACAGGTCAGTCAGTTTCATGTATTATGAAATGCAACAGACGTTCAATTATTCCTATTATGAAACACTTCTAAAAATTGAAAAACAAAGATTGAGAAAAATATATTTATTAATTTTTAAGAGAGTTAGGATTATAGTAGAACACGATTCGGCAAAATGATGCGGGAGAAGGGTATCATATTTTTTAATGTTATTTGTTTTATAGAAGTCATCTCAAAGATAGAAATTTCTCCTTCACTATTGTTTTCAATAACTGTTCATAAAGAAATATACTTTTAGTTAATATTCGGAAAAAAATTATTTATAAAATATTTCCAGAATTTCCCTGATGGAAGTAAGTTCCGAAACGTTTCGGTCGCCTGTGATTTGGCTGTAAACGAACCAAATCTCGAAACTCGGAAGTAATTTCAGGAATAAATTTTCAATTGGCTCATAAGTATGATTACAACCATGCTGCGGATTAAAACACAATGGCTGAATAGCATTTGTAAGCAGACATCGCACGCAAAAGTATGAGCTGTTGAACCCTAATAAGGAAAAGACGAAAAATCCAGTCTACACGGCTTACCACGAGTAGATTCAGTATATGTCCACCAGATTTGGCTAATTTTTATTATAGGAAAATAGTATTTCTGCGGGATAATTTTACGAATATTTATGTGTTGATAAATATAATGTCGAAAGCTTTACCTTATGCTTTTCATTATAAGAATCGAATGTTTGCTGGAGGCAGATATCTGCAAAAAATGGCATCTCTTGATTACAAGAACGACTGTGTGAAATTTGAAACTGCACTGAACGCGTTATCATGCTGTAAGTAACCATATCCGTCAAGGAACGAATACCATGCCCATGTAAACGTTAGCCCATGTCCTTAAGAGTGTTGATATACAGCTAAGCATCCAAACTCTCTTTCGTAAGAGTTAAGGAACAAAGTGCCTGCCATGAAAACATACCACACTTTATTACACCGCCACCGTGAGCATGTGCAATTAAAGCTAGGTAGTTCAAATCCATATATTCAAGATGTTGACACCCTATTCTGGTGTGCAGTTGCGTGTGTACTGCACACGTGATTCTTCCATCCAAGTGACCTTTTGCACTCCTTACGCATGTAGGTTTGGTGCCGAGGTTCCTAGTGCATAAGACTTTGTCGGGATTTAAATGAGTCAAGTAGTAATAGAAAGGAAATTTTTCTGTTCTAGCCATTCGTTCCGATGAACTATGAGATTTGTATGACGAAATCCATCTCTGGATTCCGCTATTGTACTGCAAAGTTATTCGACCCAGTGAAGGTCGTTTTATACATTGTTTACAGTCCTCCAGCCTCCATTCATCTTGACATTTGACACATCGTTTCAGCTAACAGGATGACCGCTTGCTGCTTATTCTCCTTTTATGCAGCACATATCATATGGTGCCAAAGAACGTGTTCTTTCATAGCTGAGAACTTTTACATTTATGAAAAGCACGTGCTTTCTCTGTTTGGGGCCACAATGATGCCTTTTTGAAATTGTCTTAGAGCATGACTCTCTCAAAATTTCCTATCTACGCCTCGTAAGCACTTGTCTGCACTGTATGAGGTTGTTCGCGAAGTCCTCTTAAAAGTGTAGTCCGTATGTAATTGAGAATATTACATACGGACTACACTGTGAGAATTATTAAGAAACCCCAGTAACAGCCAGATGCCAGAATAACAGGCATCTGGCTGTTACTGGGGTTTCTTAATAATTTCACACTCCAGTATATGTATACTAAACATATGAAAATGTTTGATCATAAGAAAGGAAAACTCTTCGGGGTGGAACTCATTTCTGATACTTAACCTGCCGAAATATCATATGCATTTATTGTCTGAAAAATTACTTTTTCCCGAAATTAACTTAAGGAATATTTATGGTGTACACAGTTGGAAGTGACGGGACTTCCAGAGACACAAATTAAATTAAAATCTCCCTTTGCATTGGAGCTCGTTAAAGCAGAATGCATTTTTGTCCTAGCATCAGCAATATGCAGTACCTGTACATAAGTGTTTATTTTTAAGTAGACGAAAAGTGAACTTCAGATATTAAACATGGTCCAAATAATTCGTCGAGTGCACTATTGACATTCTAATTTAACTATGAACAGATCTGTCTAGTAAAGGTAAACCAACCAAAAAGCCGTTCGCTTGGTTCACCCGTCGAAGTCAGAGACGTAAGGGATAGTGCTAGTTTCAAATATATACATCAAAATGCTTCCGATTGTTGTACTACTGTTGAAAGGATGATCTTTAATACACAGCGTCATTTAGCATTGTCAGCTGGAACGCTGATTTTAACTAAGAGGAGAAATTATTGAAATTTAGTTGCATAGTAGAGGTATTTAAATTAAAAAAACTTCATTATATTGACAGGTAGTACCATTTAAAAAAAGTAAAAGATGGTCGTTTATTGGAAATCACTCAATACAAAAAGCAAAGAAGAACGACTTATACCCACTTCTTTGTTTGGACTATTCTGGATTTCCAAAGTCTAACACCAAATGCATCCTTGATTTCCAAAACCGACCAAAAGTGTATTCTGGATACCCAAAAACTAACGCAAAATCACACTGTGTATTTTATACATCCCGCTCGTGTTCACACTGTTGTTGTTTGCCGATCTCTTATTATTTTTTTTTAATTTGGAACGCATCCGTAATTCTACGGAAATAATGTCACGTGATGCGTCGACTACTCATTTTGTCACGAAATTTCGAAGGCGCTTAACAATATATTATCATAGGATAACTGATCCATCATACGTGATTAACTGATTTTTTAGTCATCATGGTAACCGTTATTAACTAGTTATCTGAAATTAAATAGATTTAATGATATTTTGAGAAAATTAATCCTCACGTTAAAAAAATTCTAAGAATTTCATAAAGTCATACGTATTTATAAAACGATTATTTTCCAATTCGCTTAAAATTGCCGTATCGAAAAATATGTAGGAAAGTAACGGATTAATAGAAAGTGAATACATCTTTTTTTCGGGTTTCAAGTGGAATGAGTAATGTACCCAACAGAAGGACCGGCCGGTCTCACACGGTTGGGGATCGAGTTACTAGGCGAACGGTTAGTGTGAAATTTAGTCTGCACTAAAGTTCTATTGTCGGTATCGAGCGCAGAGAAGTGTAACCAAACCACACGCTTGAATTTTTTTGTTGAAACATGTGTTTCGCTGCAGTCACTGGACTTTGAACGAAAATGCCCTTCTAAGGGCAAAGTCCAGTACCGCCCGCATAGGGATATTCGTGTCAGATTGCGGGTACGTCGTCGTCGCTCTGGTCCCTCTGACCCATGGACTCTTTGTTACCAGATCAGGCAAAAGCCCAAGCCCCCTCCCCCCCCCGTTGAGCTGAGTTTTGGCTCGAATATGATTACTTTCGGGTGACCACTCAGCACTTGGTTTCTTCTGACACCCCCTCTTCCAGAGATGTCAGCTTCCCACTAGGGTAAAGCAACTCAAAAATGGGTAGCCCCTAAGTAGTCCGGATCAACCCGGATTCTGAAGGCAGTGACCAAAAAACTACCTAGCTCTATCGGTAGTTGCGTGGGGTTCTCCACCCCCACCACTTCCTAGACCATCCGGAAGAAAATGACGCTCACTGGGCCACCGAAGTTTTCTTCGAAAGCTCTTCCTGGTGAAAAGTGTCCACCGGCCACTACACCGCTGAAGGGGGCCTCCCCAGCCTCTACCTAGTCAACTCGGTCAAAACATGGTGTAGACACGCTTTTGTCACCTCCTCCTGTGGCAAAAGTGCGGAAAACATCGCCCCATCCCGAGGCCTCTCGGATTACAGAGGGGTTGTCCACTGGCCCTACAGAAGCCACTGTGTGGGCCAACCAGCACCCCATGACACCCCTGGAGTCTACACCACCAGCCTTCTTCAGCCATGTCTTCTCGCTCCTTGGGAGGTGGAGTCCTCTATTAGAGACTCCCGGGTCACCACCCCAGGACGAGAACAAATTGATGCGGCCTTGAGTGATATCCGCATAGCTTACATCTCGAAAGCACGTGAAACATCAGTCCTACACGGTAGGCTATCCGCAGCACTGGAGTCGCGCCGTTAGGTCGACGCCAAAGTGGTCTCCTATGCCAAGGTGGCTAGGAAACGTGCTAGTACGGCGAAAGGGCCTTCACCTGCCCCACGAAACAATAAGTAGAAGTCAGGGAACCGGAGACACGTTCTCCTGGTCCATCCCATAGTCGAGAGTACGTCCTCTGAGGACGTAAAAAAGGCCCTGCGAACTGCAGTCAACCCAGCTAAACTGCAGGTTGAGATCCAGAGTGTGAGAAATATTAGGAAGGGTGGGGTTGCGGTGGAGTGTTCCCGTCCAAAGAAACTCAACTACCTCGCAGAGGAGTTGAGATGCAATCCACTGACCAGAGTTTGAACACTCCCCACAGCCCCACGGAACAGACTTCCCCGGTTGATCGTCTGTGGCGTCGACGGGGAACTCTCGGGTAAGGAGTTCGACGAAGGGGTTCTAGAGCAGAACACCGACTTTGAAAACGGGCTCACAGCCGGTTTTTCCATTAAAGGTAAGAGGAGTCGGGTCCACTGGGTGATAGATGTGGAGCGCAGGCCTAAAGGCTCTTAATGAGGCGAAAGACACTGAACTTGGTTGATCAGTGTGCAGCCACACCGAAGTGCAGCAATTGCTGGGCTGCTAATCCTAAGTTCCGCCTGAGGCTTTTTTTTTTTTTTGATTGGAGGTTTAACGACCACCGTGAGCAACTCAATGGTCTATAAGCAGTCGCCCGTCCCTAATTTAGGGTCACTGGTTCCAGGGAAGGGAGAGAGCCAGTGCCGTAAGACAAACACAACATCCATGCCTCACCGGGATTCGAACCCGGACCCCTCACGGACGAATGATCAGAGGCCAGCGCCTTAGACCACTGCGCCACCGGGGCGGCCGCCTGAGGCTGGACGTCGCCCACTCCGTCTTCCGTAAGACTTGTCCTAGTCTTATTAGGGAACTTGAGCAGAGGAAAAGCCGTATCCTCTATTGTTGACAGGTCGTGGTACCCCCAGAGGTACGTTGCTCTCGAAATTTTTGAGTAGGTCTCTGACCCAGGTGTTTCCGATACCTCTGGCCCTGAGTCATCGCCGGAGCACAGGCCCTAGTCCTGCGGACCATGTGAATAATTCTGTGTGTGTAATGTAATGTCATTTTGTGCTGAATATTTGTGAGAGGGATTGCATGAGACCCTCAAATGTCAGAAATGTGCATGTATTTTTGTTTGTTTTCATACCTGAATAAAGGACTTTGTCCCAAGAACTAGTGTTGGCGAACTAATCTCCCAGCAAGTGATGTGAATACTTCGACCAATTTGTTTACCCCGCCCATAGGACGTCGCCCACACGGGCTGTGATCGAAGGGTGCAATGCAATGGTCCCGTGGGGAAGGCAGATAGCCACAGATCCCTGGACCGAATCTGTAAGAGTGAAAGACTGCGGTTTCCGAGGGCTGACAGGTTTGTTGTCACAGCGCCGTCAGGAATCTGCTTAATTCCAAATTGTCAGAGAGTTTCATATATCCCTGCGAAGTCTACATTTAGACGGTGCAGGTAGTGTCATTAGCCTAGCTTACCGAAGACGTCTGTGATTCATTTTTTTCCGGTATATATTCCTGGCAAAATCGCAATTAACGAAAATGGTAACGAAGTTGAATCCCTGAAGTGTGCTAAAGTTTTTAAGGTGGAAAATTTGTTTCTGTCGAGCTGATGAAGTTTATATTATGTTGGGAAAAGAGTCGCAAATTGTGAACCATGACTGAGATTATGTAACGAAAAAATCTCCAAGCATAGGTTTCAGTGCCAAAATAATCAGAACACAAATACATCCAATTATTACATGTACATGTCAATATGTTCAATAAATGTTGCTTGATGTTTCATAAGTTTTTTACTACACAGTTTCTCCCTTTCTTTTTCGCTCATCGAATTGGTGCTGGGTACACTAATTATACACTGTTCACAAAAAGTTAGGCGTATCACATGAAATGAAATATATATATATATATATAGAGCTATGCAAGACAGCACGAAAAAGTATCACTGAAGACGTAAGGAAATTCAACTGTGAGCTAGTGAGGAAAGCAATTGAAAACAACCAAAGCCTAAAGATAGCAAAGGGACATCTCAGTAAGGGAAGAAAACAGATTATGGCTCTGAGAAAAGAAGATGGTTCTATAACAAGAAATAGAGGCAGAAATTTGGACAAGAGTGAAAGATTTCTACTCCAAATTATATGAAAGGGATGATACATGTACTCCAGACATCATGAAAGGTACCAGAGTTCTTCCAGTCCTCCCAGCAGAAGTTGCACATGCAATCAAGAACATGAAGCGGGGGAAAGCTCCAGGAGAAGATGGAATTACTATAGACATCATACAAGAAGCAAGTGGAGAAATTGAAACAGTACTGGCCCAAATTTTCACTCGATGCCTTAATGAAGGGAAGATTCCTGAGGATTGGAACAATGCTACAATGATCCTGCTACATAAAAAAGGTGACATTGAGGATCTCAGGAACTACAGACCTATCAGCCTCCTATCAGTGGTTTATAAAATCTTCACTAAAGTTCTTTCACACCGCTTGAAGGTACCACTGGACATGGCTCAACCGAGAGAACAAGCTGGATTCAGGAGAGGCTACAGCACAATAGATCATATCCACGTACTGAAAGAACTAATTGAAAGAGCGAGGGAATATGAACTTCCATTGTGCATGGCTTTTATCGATTATGAAAAAGCCTTTGATTCGGTGAAACCATCAGCAGTTACCACGGCTCTGAAATCCTGCGGTATTGAAGATGCATACATTAATATTATTAATAACATCTATGAAAATGCAAGTGCAAAGATTCGGCTGTTTGAAAATACAACACACATAAAAATTGGAAAGGGAGTGAGACAAGGTGACACCATATCTCCGAAGCTCTTTAATGCCACATTGGAAAATGTCTTTCAATCACTGAACTGGGAAAACAAAGGGATAAAGATTATTGGAGATTATCTAACCCACCTTCGTTTTGCTGATGACGTAGTCATTTTTGCAACTACCCCATCAGAGATGCAGAGTATGATCCAGGAACTTGCTGACAAGAGTAAAGAAGTTGGATTAAAAATGAACTTTCAGAAGACAAAAGTGATGTTCAATGCTTTTACAAGAAATGAAGATTTATCGATTGATGGAGAAAAACTGGAGATAACAGATACGTATGTTTATCTTGGACAGCAGATATCAAGTGAGGGTCACATTGATGAAGAAATTAATCGGCGTACAAAACTTGCCTGGAGAGCTTTTGGAAGAAACAACATAATTTTCAAGAGCAATATGCCAATATATCTTAAAAGAAAAGTGTTTGATCAATGTATCCTTCCAGTGCTTACGTATGGTGCAGAGACGTGGACCTTAACTAAAAGAGACATACAAAGGCTGCAGACAACTCAAAGAAGCATGGAGAGGTGCATGCTTGGTATAACCAGGAGAGATAAGAAGAGGAACTCGTGGATCCGAAAAATGACGAGAGTGGAAGACATCATGATCAGAGTTAAATCCCTGAAATGGCAATGGGCTGGACATACTGCCAGAAGGACAGACCATAGATGGACAGCCGAAATTTTAGATTGGATTCCAAGGGACAGGAAAAGACCCAGAAAAAGACCACATGGGAGATGGGTGGATGAAATTCGTAAATATGCGGGAGTGACATGGAGGAGACTGGCACAAGACAGACCGTTGTGGAGGAAACTTGGGGAGACCTTCGTCCAGCAGTGGATTGATAATGGTTGACAATGATGATGATGATGATATATATGACTCAAGTGATGTTGATTGAAAGTATGCGGGAATAACATGGAGCAGACTGGCACAAGACATACCGTTGTGGAAGAGGCTTGGAGAGACCTTCGTCCAGCCGTGGATTGATAATGGTTGAAAATGATGATGATGATGATGATGATGATGATGATGATGATGATGACGATAATGATATGACTCAAGTAACACGCATTCAAAAAGAACATCAGTGAGGGCTACGTAACACTAAGGATATAAAGTACGTTTACAAAACAATTTATGGTGCAAATCCTCCACAGGACAAAGTAGCATCGAAATATGGACAAAATGGTAAATTCATATAATTTACATAACTTTTGATTTCAGTACACGCTAAAACCACCTTTGTGTTGAAGAACGTCTTAAGATTTATGACGCATAATAGCAATGATATTATTGATGAGTGTCTAGAACAGCTCATCCCATATCACAGGCAATACGTTACGAAAGTCTGCCAGTGTACTGGGGTATGGAAGGTGGTTATAGTGACATCGCTGCACAGCGTTACAAATGTTATCAATATAATTAAGTTCAGGAAACTCGGATGGCAAATTTGACGATTTAGTGTCATGATTATTCAGCTCCTGAAGGACATTAAGCAACGATGACTGGTTGCATTGTCTTCGAGAGAACGGATGCGTGTTCAATAGCAGCGTGAAAAAGTGTCACAATGGTCACAATGATCTCGGTTCAGTACGTTCAGGCATCTATTTTGCTTTGACAAACATACAAGAAATTACGGTCATTAAAACACACAGCTGTCCAGACAAGAACTGAATGCCTCTGGTAAGGGTGGACGGACTATTCATATTGTGGCTGAATTCGTGTGCCGGATCTCCTCCACACGTGTCCTCGTCAGGTATCAGGCCAAAGAGTGAAAGGGGATTCCCCTGTAAAAAGTAAATCGTACCTTTCTGTAGTTCATAGGTTTTACTGTTGGACCCAGATGAATATTTCACAACGTTGAGCGATGTTAATGCTATAAATCGCAGCGGTCTCATTGTTCTGAGTCATAAGACTTCGTACCGTTTGAGTATATCTGTGACCTCAGAAGTAGCTGGAGGTGACTCTTGGAATTAGGTAATATTGATACTGAATGTACTCTGAACACACACTGAAGTCTTGACCTTGCCTCTTGGTGGTTATCCTCGGGCCACCACTCATGTGCCGATCTTCAACTTTTCCATGCCGTAGAAACCTTGTATGTAGCCGACTTACTACACTTAGCGAAACTCCTAAAGCAGCAGCAAAATCGATCTCCCGTATACCTGCCTGTAATATGCTGATTGCGCTATTTCTCTTGTCGATGTTTAAAGGCCGTCTGGTCATCATTACAGGTTAATCGCACACTGAAGGAAATGCATTCAGGAAACTTCTAGATCCAGCGGTTAAACGACTCGTTTACCACTTTTCGCTGAGTGCTTTTATTAGGGATCTCATAGCAGGTGCTGTGTTGTCATGACGCTAAATTACACATGAGGTAATCAGTTTGATAGTCGATCTCCAGTCTTCGCTAAATGTGCATATCAACTCGTTGAACCAACCAAACCGCTGTATCCTTAAATTTTATGAGCAGTGTGGAACAAACTTTCTAATTGTTTTATTATTGGATTCAAATGACTTAAACACTATTGCTTGCCATTGGCTAAAATTGTGAATTTCATTTCTGCTACACGCTTCTTAAAAGCCTTTTTTCAATGGTATTTCCTGCAAGAGGCTGCTCCGTTTGATCGTTATGTTGTCATAGAACAGTTTATCGTAATCATCACGAGCTGTAAAAACTATGATAGTGAACACCTGGGGAATATTATATTAATGATACACCTCGATATTATTTGGTTTCTTCCTACGACATTCCTCATCGTAGTATTGTGACCGTTCGCACTCATCCAGTAATGCTTGTGAATAACCAGGGTACAACCAACAGAGGATGTTCAACGATTCCACGGCTGATTTCGTAATGCACATATGAATTGATGTTACATTGATGGTGACACAGGAATTTCACAAAATGGTCGGTCATTGACGACGTATGCCTCCTAATATTCTTGTTTCATTAACCTAATGATTCTATGGCTTGGCATATGACCTTCATATTCTTAAAATATTTCTAAAAGCTTCTCAAAAGATTTAGTTTAGGAAAGGCTTCTTATCAGTCGGTACATGTGACTTAGTTACAAATAGGTGCTGATGCGATTTGATTTTTAATTCTTTTGACAGCCAAAATCGACTGGCAGATCAATGTCAGTGATGGGCATAATCGAGTAGAAGTAATCGTTTCATTCGGTTATGAAAATATGTCGAAATATTCGATTACGCCAAATTCATTCGAATGAAAAAAAAACGTCTCGAGAGAACTCTCGATTGCTCACACGCTGTCTCGTTCAAACGAGTACATTCGAAAGGCGAATTCGCTCCTCGTTTCTTCTCGAGAACATAGGTTCCGAGCAAAATTGCTCGTCTACCCGAAAACATCTCGAGAGGCACCGAGATTCGAGTGGATCGGAAGTACTCGATTTTCACGTGATCGAATTATCTCTCGCGGGGAGAATCACTTGGGTTCCTATATGAGTTCCTTCTAACTTCTTTAGCTGGGTTATGCTATTCGAAAAACTTCAGGCGTCTCTAGCGTTATTTCGTCCAGCGAAAGAAAGCTCTGAGCGTATAGCACCAATTACGAACAACCTCCTTGATTACGAATCATTCGAATGGTTATTTCGAACGAATATCTCGAATTGTCAAACGTAGACGGCAGCTCTGAGCGTATCGCGCCCTCTACCGGTAAATTTTAAAATTAGAAATCGTTCGAATGATTATTTCGAATGAATATCTCGATTTGTCAGATCTCTCGATTAAAACCTTTCGATTCTTAAATTCAATCGATTATGCCCAACACAAATCAATGCTAGGTAAACAGCACAATTTTTGTAGTGAATTAATCTTACCGGTATATATAATATAATTATTTTTTTTCAAAAATTAGTGTAACACCTTTACATACACTAGACCAGCGGTTCCTAACCTTTTTGACTCGCGGAGCCCATTTTAGAATCGATTTCTATTTCGGAGCCCCTTAGGATTACCATATGTCTTACAAGTTAATGGTGTTTAGGAGTAGTGTTACGGGGGGAGATTAAGAGGGGAACGATAGTAGGGGAATGTAAAGTAAACAATTGCGCAATTTCCATGAAACTGAATTTTATTTTTAAAACTTTGAAATTTACCATAATACCTCAATTTATTCTCAACCACCAGCAATACACCTGATATTGTCAAAACTTGGCGTTACATAAAAGTTCTTCCAAAGTTCAATAAATCAAACCATTTGCGTTACAACATATTTTACATTATTGGTGAAAGCAACAATAAGGTCCATACAATAAACTCAGTTCCTCCATCTTAATCATTATATCTAATTCATTCCAAATACATATTCGTTAATTACTTGTTATCCGAAATTTTTATTATTCATTATAGAAGATAACTCCTATTTGATTTTACTGTGCGCGACAGGCTGGCGCCTCGCTCAGCTTCGTCGTCTTCCGGCTCGAGCTACAATATTTTTGGAGCTAGTGGCATCAAAATGACCAAGCGTAGTCTGCTAGAGGAGGAGCGAAATTCAACTTGGCAAATTTCCGTTCAGGGTGTAATTTCTAGTTTTTTATTTTGATTCTACTTTTTGTTTTTTATTCTATAATTTCTTTCAACTTTTATTTATTTTATTTGCCTGGAGCGGCCGCGGAGCCCCTGTAAAGTGTACGCGGAGCACAGGTTGGGAACCACTGCACTACACAATCAAAACCAGAGAACCATTTATTGTCGTTACTTTTTCAAATTTCCAACATTCACTTGCATGACATGAATTTTTATTTAAAGTCAAAAATCGAGTAGTATATCGAAAAGTTATGTTTCAACAAAAAGGACAGATTTATCCTTAAATGTTTGAGGCTATGATAATATAAGTTTCACAGGAAGATTTCAAACAGGAGTTCTAACAATATCACAAAACACAACTAGTTTGATTCGCACCTGAAGTTATGTATGATATAAGTTTAGTTGAAATTATGTATGGTTAATGTTAATCTGAAGTTATGTATAGCTGAAGGCAATTATGATTCTTAATTCATTCGTTGCTAATAAAATCAATAAATCACAAAAAATTAATTTATTGACTTATTTGTTCCGAATAGCCGACTACCTACGTCCTTTGCCACTATTGCGTGCTCCCCAAAAATGGCGCACTAGTAGGTCGTCGATTACTTACGCCTGCCGGGTGACCAGTTCATCAGAACTCGACGTCTTCAAAGTGGAGCCACGTCACGTGGCTAGATAAATTCCTCTACCGAGCTGACAGTAGGGTGCAGGTATTGCATCGGCAACATGAAGTAATGTGCTTGTCCTGCCAGATTGGCTCTGTTGAAGATGGTGGTGTTTGTGTGACGTTTTTCGGAGCCTTTTCATCGGACACATTGCGTCCCTTTGTCTGTGCGGAGAGGTCCTCAACCGCTGTTCGCTACCAGCATATTCTGGCTGACCACCTACACGCTTCCATAGCCTTTGCTAATTGTGAAGCCGAAGGTCTCTTTCAGATGGAGAAGTCACAACATCCCACAAGGCTGTAAACACTGAGACATGACTCGAGGAATTTTAAACTATCCAGTGGCTTCCCAAGTTCCCCGGATTTAAACCTTGCGGAAGCCTTCTGAGATGCCATTGAGTGGACCACCAGGTTTACAACGGTAACTAAGCAAGCTCTCTTCCTCTAGTTGCCTCTGTCCCTTGCTTCCTCCTTCAATTCTTGATAGCTTCCTGTGTCTTTCATATCATCAAGCATCATTAGTCGTCTATTTCTTGGTCGCTTTCATTCAATTTTCCTTTTTATTATTCTTTTCTGTCTCTTCTTAAAACATGTCCTTTCTATTTATATTTTCTTTTGATTATGATCTTTAGTAAGTTCCTTTCTTCTTCAGATCTTTGTAATACTTCATCATTGGCAACTTTTTTGATCCACTTTATTTTTTCATTCTTCTCCATACCAACATTTCAAATGCCTCCAAAAGTTTAGCTTATTTCTCTCCAATTGTCCACGTTTTCGCCACATATAAAGTTATCCTCTAAATATAGCACTGAATGAGACTTTACTTTATATTTTTATTTATTTTTTTAATAAAGATATATTTTTGTTATAAAATGCATATTTTCGTTTATTCAGTTTATCTTTTTTTATTTCCATAACACAATTTCCATTTTCTTGGATTACATTACCTAGTTATTTGTATAGTCTCACTTATTCTACATTATCTCTAATCATCATCGCCTCAATATTTCTCGGTTTCCTGCTGGATACTCTCATCGTTTTTGTTTTATTTGTGTTAATTTTCATACCATATTTTTTACATACACTTTCAAATTTTTGCATTAGATGCTGTAGTTTAACTTCATTATTAGCTAATACTGCTTGGTCATCTGAGAATCTAATACTTTGTATAACTTATTGCACTAGTAAATCCAAGCAGATGACAAGTCGGAAGATAAGTTTTCACAAAGTTAATTGCAGATTAAGAATAGAAAGGCAATAGCACACAAACGCTCAGCAGGAAAAGAAAAAAAGGGAGAATCTATTCAAAGCTATAACAAAGATATCGGAGCAGATAAAGGAATACAAGTGACAATTAAAAGTGGAGGCTCACGAGTAGCAGTTTTGTATAAAAATAGAAAACATTATTAAAGAAAACAATGACAAATTATAAATAAAGGAATTTCAAAATTGAAACTTGAGCACATAGATTCTGGAAACTGAAGAAAAAACTTAACGATGCAGTAAAGGATAAGCAATAATAATTCAACTTATTATGAGTTAAAAGAAAACAATAACTGAAAAGTTTTGCTACTAATAATATTCGTCTTAGGTTTAAGAATTCCAAGATTACAATGGAACGATGGCGACTAATGGAAGCAAACGTATGACAAGTGGTGGTTTCCTGAGAACTTAAGCTGTCAATCTACAAATAACTCGGTAGTTTACCGATGGTGCGCTGCAATCGATTTCGTGACGTCATGGCTTCTCTTTAGTACAGATTGTGTCAAATCTGTGTCTTCTTCCTTTATGAGGAGGTCCATCTAACAGCCTATTGAAAGGCGATTTCAAACGGAAAGTTAAATGAAAACTAAAAAGAATTTTGCAAATATATATGTATATATATATTTTGTTACAGTGAATAAACTGTAACATTATTTTAATACACCAGACTGTGAACACTGAAGAAACGCATGTACCGCATTAAATCCTTTTAATTTCTGACGTAATAAACACAAAGATTAGTCAAGCTTTCGCACTTCACTGGGAGAGTTTTTCATGGCAATGGTAGACATAAAAAGTTAAAAAATTGGAACACGTAACGAACAAAGATCATTTTTGAAAATGACGTGGGTGACATAACGAGCAATTTACATGTATTTTCATCCCGCAATTATACGGTGCGCCGTGATGTGTTTCCATCTTTTAATGACGTATGCCAAACCACTCGTAGTTCAGTAGTGATTTTATCATTACACAATACTTTGCTAGAAATTATTTCGTCAGTTTTCCTCATGAAAGTCTCTTTAAAGTTCGTATAAGGGACAATTTCCCTAATACTATTCCACAGAGGGACGGCCGATGAATGCATGACTTCCCTGTCGAGGGCTGTGTTTGGCATGTCCTGGTTGACACTTCGCACGTGTTCTTTACATCTAGTGTCCAAGGATCTCTCTTCCATTTCGAGATATAACTTCCGAACGTTGTCAAGATATTGCAACTGTGCAGCGTACACACCCGCAGTTTCTCACATTGTCTCTCCTTGTAGCTTGATAATATATGTGGTAACGGGATCGGGGACTTACTAGGAGATTTTGTTATTGTTGACATTATACGATTTCTTACAGTTCTATGTATTCTGTCTGTCATTCTTCTTAAATCCAGCCTTTAAAACCTTGCTATAAATATTATCAATTTTTTTATTATTTAGGTAGTCGGTTTTGCATACGCTCTCTACTGTACTCTTTTGGGCAGAACTAATCTGGAGGGCAGAACGAAACTGGAACGAATCTGGAGGGCCAAGGTTCGATACGGCGGTCAAATTATCAATAACTGGATGTTCAATTTCTTCACAGCGCGATTTTCAGGTAATTCAACGTCCGATCCGCTTCAAGCCTGAAGGTGAACTTTATCGTATTGTGTAGGTTGTTTATCTTCTGAATGAAAACACTTAATACGTCTACTCCATCTTCCCATATGAAGAATATATCATCACCGTGGCGGATTCACACTCGGGGTTTCTTGATACGGTTTGGAAAGATGAGATCTGCTAGCGGCCTAAGTACTGCTTCCGCAGGGATTGAATATAGTGGTACACCCACAATGCAGGTTTTGATGCATCAATGCAACTAAAATAGTTGTGGTTTGTAACTAGATTTAAGGTGTCGATAATTATCTTTGTTTGTGTTAGTGTGAATCCTGTAGTTGCTAAACAAGTTCAACACAGGTAGTGACCATAGATTGGTGAGATGTAAGATGCACCTCAACACTAAACTCGAACGTGGCAAGCTCATAAGACAAACAAAATGTATTAACATAACCAACCTTAAAAAACACCATAATACCTTCGCGTTGGAACTGAAGAATAGTCTCTGCTTTAGAAGGCCTAACATCAGAAGACGTGGATATTTCTGAAGTTAACAGAAAAGTAACCAAAGCTCTTATGAAAACAGCAACAAAATTAGCTGGGTCTAAGAACAAGTTGGCCGCCCCGGTGGCGCAGTGGTCTGAGGCGCTGACCTCCGATCATTCATCCGTAATGGGTCCGGGTTCGAATCCCGGTCAGGCATGGATGTTGTGTTTGTCTTACGGCACTGGCTCTCTCCCTTCCCTGGAACCAGTGACCCTAAATTAGTGACGGGCGACTGCTTATAGCCCATTGAGTTGCTCACGGTGGTCGTTAAATGTCCAATCAAAAAAAAAAAAAGAACAAGTTGCATGTGAACAAATTTAAGGAAAAACCAAAATGTTGATGCAAAAAAGAAGAGAGATGAGGACAACTAAAAATGATGTGATTTCCAAAGTGGAATATATAGATCTATGCAGGACAGTACGAAAAAGTATCACTGAAGACGTAAGGAAATTCAACTGTGAACTAGTGAGGAAAGCAATTTAAAACAACCACAGCCTAAACATAGCAAAGGGACATCTCAGTAAGGGAAGAAAACAGATTATGGCACTGAGAAAAGAAGATGATTCTGTAACAAGAAATAGAGGTAACATTTTGACAAGAGAGAAAGATTTCCACTCCAAATTATATGATAGGGATGATACATGTACTCCAGACATCATGAAAGGTACCAGTACCAGAGTTCTTCCAGTCCTCCCAGCAGAAGTTGCACATGCAATCAAAAACATGAAGCGGGGAAAAGCTCCAGGAGAAAATGGAATTACTGTAGACATCATACAAGAAGCAAGTGGATAAATCGAAACTGTACTCCCCAAAATATTTTCACTCGATGCCTAAATGAAGAGAAGATTCCTGAGGATTGAAACAACGCTACAATGATCCTGCTACATAAAAAAGGTGACATTGAGGAACTCAGAAACTACAGATCTATCAGCCTCCTATCAGTGGTTTATAAAATCTTCACTAAAGTTCTTTCACACCGTTTGAAGGTAACACTGGACATGGCTCAACCAAGAGAAGAAGTTGGTTTCAGGAGTGGCTACAGCACAATAGATCATATCCACGTACTGAGAGAACTAATTGAAAGAGCGAGGGAATATGAACTTCCATTGTGCATTGCATTTATCGATTATGAAAAAGCCTTTGATTCGGTGAAACCATCAGCAGTTACAATGGCTCTGAAATCCTGCGGTATTGAAGATGCATACATTAATATTATTAATAACATCTATGAAAATGCAAGTGCAAAGATTCGGCTGTTTGAAAATACAACACACATAAAAATTCAAAAGGGAGTGATACAAGGTGACACCATATCTCCGAAGCTCTTTAATGCCATATTGGAAAATGTCTTTCAATCACTCAACTGTGAAAACAAAGGGATAAAGATTAATGCAGATTATTTAACCCACCTTCCTTTTGCTGATGACGTAGTCATTCTTGCAACTACCCCATCAGAGCTGCAGAGTATGATCCAGGAACTTGCTGACAAGAGTAAAGAAGTGGGATTAAAAATGAACTTTATGAAGACAAAAGTGATGCTCAATGCTTTTACAAGAAATGAAGATTTATCGATTGATGGAGAAAAGCTGGAGATAACAGACACGTACGTTTATCTCGGACAGCAGATATCAAGTGAGGGTCACATTGATGAAGAAATTAATCGGCGTACAAAACTTGCCTGGAGAACTTTTGGAAGAAACAGCATAATTTTCAAGAGAGCAATGTGCCATTATGACTTAAAAGAAAAGTGTTTGATCAACGCATCCTTCCAGTGCTTACGTGTGGTGCAGAGACGTGGACCTTAACTAAAAGGGACATACAAAGGCTGCAGACAACTCAAAGCAGCATGGAGTGTAACCAGGAGAGAAAAGAAGAGGAACTCGTATATCCGAAAAATGACAAGAGTGGAAGACATCATGATCAGAGTTAAATCCCTGAAATAGCAATGGGCTGGACATACTGCCAGAAGGACAGATCATCGATGGACAGCCGAAATTTTAGATTGGATTCCAAGGGACAGGAAAAGACCAAGAAGGAGAATACAAGGGAGATGCGTGGATGAAATTCGAAAGTATGCGGCAATGACATGGAAGAGACTGGCACAAGACAGACTGTTGTGGTGGAAACTTGGGGAGACCTTCGTCCAACAGTAGATTGATAATGGTTGACAATGATGATGATGATATTCGGGATATTTTCCGTAGTGATAATCATTTAAAAGAAATATCTATTTTTTATATGATGCTTAGAACGTATGATACATTTGTTAAAATTATCCCAGTAATTGTGTTATATCCAGCAGTGAATGGATTTTTCAAATTGTAATTTTAGAGCCAGATGCGTTGGAAGGAATATACAGTAGCGAGCAAAAGTATTTGGCGAAACACTTTTTCGACCATAATTTTTTTCTGCTGGACCAATACGGGTCATTTTGGGTTATGATATGTGTTATTCAGTTGTAAACATGACCCATATGCAGATGGATCGGAAACGTTAACACAGATCAGGTACCGAGCTTAATCGCAAAAATCATACTAGTTGACCAAAAAGTAGGTGTGTATCACATTCATTTAATGCAACGATAACAGAAAACAAATACGATAAAACGACAAACCAATAACTAATACTTAGTGGGATAACAACGAGACTTAATAACAGCTGCACAACGGGCCGGCATCGAGTCCACTATCTTTTCGACGGTGACCTGCGGAATTCGCGCCCATTCTGCAGACAGATGTTCGAACTTCAGGGCCATATTTCGGCAGGTTTTCTTCTCACATCGTCTCTCTAGCTCCTCCCACATGTGATCGATAGGGTTGATGTCTGGAGATTGGCTTGGCCAGTCTAGAAGTGTGACCTGCTGCTGCTGGAAGGCCGCTTTCGCAACTCTGAGGGTGTGCTTCGGGTCGTTGTCTTGCTGAATGGCCCATCCGGGTGGAATATCCTGGTTTGCCCATGGGAAGACATCGTTCATGAGGATGTTCGTGTATCTCTGGCCGGTCATTATTCCGTCAATCTTGATGATGGGGCCAATTCCATTGCGAGAGAAGACACCGTAAACCATGAGCGTCTGCTGAATGAACTGGGGTTGAATCTCTGGCCACATGGACGTCGTACGTATCGGATACCATCCCTTCCTAACAAGTTGAACTTGCTCTCGTCGGTGAAAAGCTCCTTATTCCAGTCCGCCGCGGTTCAGTGTCAATGACGGACCACGAACGCGGCTGTGGCTCGTCGATTCTTGACTCCGATGAGTGGTTTCTTGGCGTGGCGTCTTCCATTCAATCCACCAGCAATGAGACGACGGTAGATGGTCATTCGGCTGACGTTCAGGTCGTCGCTGTCGCGAAATTCGATGGCGATGTCCACAGTAGTCAAGGTGGTATCAGCACGGGATCGACGGAGGATGCGTTTATCCTGACGCAACGTAATGGAACGAGTCCTACCACATCCCGGACTGTTCTCGACGGTCCCAGACTTCTTATAACGTTACACGATAGCTGAAATGGACTGGTGTCGGATCTTCAGGGCACTCGCAATGTTGGTGACACGCATTCCGGATTCCAACACGTTCACGGCCGCCTGGCGAGCTCCAACAGGGATCTTCGCCTTTTTATCCATATTTGAAAACCTGAGATTGACATATTATCGCACTACACATCCCAAAACCCACAAAAATCACAAGAAAAACATTAATACATGCAGCAAACCAATGGGTAACAATTTGCGACTCATGAATATGGCCCATTTCGAACGACAAATTCGCTCTGAGAGAAATACAAACTACGCTGCATTGTAACACCCGAATCCCCGAATCAACACATATCATATCCCAAAATGAACTGATTCGGTCCAGCAGAACAAAAATTATGGTCGAAAAAGTGTTTCGCCAAATACTTTTGTTCGCAACTGTACGTCGTGTTATACATTTGCGTTATTCAAAGGGAAATTTGTGTCCATATCGGGGGGGGGGGGTCGGCTATGCGCATAATATTTTCCTGAACTTCAGATCAGTGCTTCCTAAAGTATATTCTTCTTAAACTGCTGTTCCGCACTATGTGATTAGGCCATCCATTAGTAAAACTTATATAAGAACGTATCTCCAACAATTTTCTTGTTTGCTGTAAATTGGGCTAAAATATATTTCTGATACTTACCCCTAGAATATTTTCATATATTTTTTCAAGTGGACTTAAATATTACTGAATTTCCTCCTCGGTGAAGTAGGTATAAATATTTATTTCATTTTTATGTCTGAAAAGATTGCTCATATCTTTTTTCTGATTTGCAGTACCTGTATGCGTCAGTTTGATTAATACACTGGCGTGCAAAAATTAAGGACCAGACGGTTTTTCGAATGTAACGTCGTACAGAAGTGCTCCACATCGGCTCAAGTCATACCATAAGATACCCAAAATAAAAGAATATGGGACAAGTGAGCAAACCGTCCGAACAAGGAAACCTAAGGATACATAGGCACTTTATTGAAAAGGTAGCTTCGAGCACAACTGGACAGAAGACAGAAACGTACATGTGACAGGCAGATGCCAAGAAAAATCCAGTCTTTAGTAGTGGATATGATCACACCTGACTGCGTTGCAGGATTTACAACGTCTGTTCATGCTGAGGACGAGGTTGTCAAGGAGCTGTTGAGGCATCGCGGCCCATTCCTCTTGTAGCGCGCCAATCGCAGCTGCGGAATCGTTGCTGGCGGCTGGTGACGTGCTGCCAAGCATCACCCGAGAAGGTCCCACTCGTGTTCGATTGGATTTAGGTCAGGGGATCTTGCGGGCCGATTCATGCGTTGAATATCTTCACTCTCTATTAGCTCTGCGGCAGCTACTGTACGATGAGGTGTAGCGTTGTCGTCCATGAAGAGGACCTCAGGACCCACAACACCTCTGAGCAGAAGCACGTGAGGCAGGAGAAATTCGGTACAATAGAGGACACCAGTGACTGAAGCTCTGTGGAAGATGTGGAGGTCAGTATGGCTACCAAGCATGATACCGCCCAAACGAGAACTCCGCCACTTTCAAACCGGTCCCTTTCGATTATGTTTGAGGTGTGATTGCGTGTTCCCTGCTCTCTCCAGATGTGTACAGAATTGCTCGTCAGACTAATTCGGCTCTCATCTGTAAAGAGAACTCGTTCCCATATCTGATGTGTCCATTTCTTGTGTTCCTGGCACCACAGAAAACACGGTCTTCGATAAGCAGGCGTTAATGGCACACACCGTACTGGTCGCCGTGCAAATAGACCACTTTGGTGGAGCCTCCTGGCCACGGTAAAACGCGATAACGGACTTCCAGTTGCTGTTGCATGTGCCTTTCAATTTCTCCCGCTGTCTGCTCTCTGTCTCTTCTCGGCTGTACGACAATATACCGTTCGTCCGCCGCCGTAGTTGCTCGTGGACGACTACTGCGAAACTCTCGGACAACTGTTCCTGTCATTTGAAATGCTCTCCAAGCTAGTGAAACGATGCTGTGAGCGATCCCGTATTCCTTAGCAACACAAGTCACACTTCGACATTCTTCCAACTTCCCAATGACGCTACCTCGGGTAAAGTCATCCAGATGTCTTCTACTGGATTGCCTGTTGGCCATATCACACGGTGGCAGCAACTCGACGTCGCTCAAACCGATGTACACCGTGCAATAGCCTTTACCGAATTGCTGAGCGTACACCGTCAATGTGCTTTATACTATTCCGACACCCCCCCTGGCTCTACGTCATGCTGCACATATGCGCATGTCCTTCCGTACCGGAACCTAGTCTATCTCCTGAGTGGAACTTCGGTCCGTTCTGCCTGCTCGTTCCGCTGTTATGCTAAGTTCTCCTCTTCGTCCTTATTTTTTGCACACCAGTGTATTTTATCATTTTCAGTGATTTTCCCAATGAGATGTATCGTTAAATACGAAATGAGGTCAGTTTAATGTGCTAAATGTTTTTTATGTATTACTCCAAATACATACTCCTTAAACATTTAATTCATTTGTGCAGAGCAAAGTTCCATTCTTCCTGATAAAATGATATTTCGGTAACGCATAAGGGTACAAAAAATACTTTATTGTGTCTCTTCTCTGAAGAGCATCACAGAAGGCGCTGATCGTGCATCGGGAAAGTGCTAACGATCTTTAGGAACATATAAAGCCAAAAGCTTAAATTATTGAATCCAGGTATTAAGTTGGTCTTAAAATCGTTTTTTTTTACTACACTTTTCCAGCATGTTTGTCAATCAGTTAATCCGTTGTGGTTTAATTTAGCTTAATGAGTGTCGTCGTCGATTATTCTCATGTTATACATGAAATAAGCTTGAAACGCCCTAGCCTATAATCTTCCAAATTCACGTAGTTCTCATGTCTACTCGTTGCGCATAGATTCAAACAACCTTAAATAAATCTAGAAATTATCCGTCGCATTATTACCTTATTGGATCAACGTTGCCTCCCGGATTCCCTAGGCTGAAAAACAAATACTTCTCTCGCCCAAATTCTGTATATATATTCTCAGGTCAGAGGGAGCAACGACGAAACAGAAAGATAATGAATGAAATTGAAGTTTTTTCGTTATAATAGTGTAGGTAAAACTTCGTTTTCGTGGCAACAAGAGGTATTGGTAATTTCAGAGACGGGAACGGCAGAGATATCGTACTTCAAGATGTGAAGTTATGTATCATTAGGTACATCATTCAGCAACTGATAAGAGACACTAATAAAAAAAATTGACGTAAGTATTTACAATTTTCTCAGTTTCTGATAAAAATAAAAAAATTGTAACAAATGAACGTATTTATAAATAATAAAAGGATGTACATATATTAATATATTTACACTCTTACGCTGTATAAATTCGTGAGATGAATAAATATGAAGAATTACGGCGCCCTCGTGATTTATATATGTTGTGTTCAAAATAAAAACGGTTTTTTCCGTATGCACTGTGTTTTCAAACGTGGTGTAAAACAACCGTTCCGAACAGTTTCATCCATATATCCATTGGTCTTATACGAGTTCTTTATAGTACAAGTAGGTATATACAGTCGAATCCCGCTAGAACGAACTTCACGGGACCGCCGAAATCTGTTCTTTACATGGAAATTTCGTTATAATGGAATTTTTAATTCTGCATTTATTTATTTTTAATGACTCACTGGAATCGACTGTATTCAAAGTGCTTAGACTGTACTGTTTCTTTAGAAACATAAAAGCAAAAAGAAACTATCTAGTACGTCTAATTCCATACATATCTTTCATAAAGTTTGCATCACATTTGTACACTAGATGTTTTCTCTTCTTATACAGTACATATCTAATATGTACTATATGTACGTAGTATTTACAGTTTGAAAAAATCTGTTATTTTTTTGAAAATGGGATTTTGTTGCTGTCGAAACTAAAAGTCATTGCAGAGATTGTAAATTGCTGAACGTTTCATCCGTGACGTTCGCTTGTCCTGAAGCGAAATAAGAAACCTTTTCTAAATAGCTAAGTGATTCACACGCACTCACACGTAATGGGAGAGTTGAATGAATTTCATCATCCTCGTTGCTTTCCGCAATTTCTTCATTTCTGTTATTCGAAATTGATTCAATTACATCTGCATCAATCAGTTCGTAAGTGGTGAGAATATTCTTATCTGCATGTAAAGAATCCTCTAGCGGAAGATCGGTGGGCACTTAAGCAGATATATGCATAGAGTTCCTCACTGCCCCAGACGAAGTATGTAAATCTGCGTATGTGTCCGTCACATCGTTTTGGGTTTCAGTTTCACAGTCAATTAACTTTGAAAGGCGCCAACTGTTTTTATTTTTGCCTCGAACACAGTGCCCTATGCTCCAGAAATCATATGTGATGCATCTGTGACTTTCACTTTCATGGAATCCTTTTTCTCAATTTCAAGAAGAACCAATTTCATCAATATGCACTTGTAATGTTTTTTTACGGCCTTTATTATCCGGTGGTCAAAGGGTTGGAGAACTGCAGTGTAGTTTGGGGGAACGTAATCCACATGAATATTTTCAAGCTGAGGAGGTTCGTTATGAGCCGTTCAATTACCAAGAAGAATGTTTCTTTTTTTTTTCCTCCTCATCTCAGATTCGAACATCAATAGCCATTCACTGAAAATAGTTTACGTGATCCACGCCTTTCTATTGGCTTTGTAGGTACAAGGAACCGACTGCACACCTCTCAAACAAGGAGGTTTTGGGGATCGTCTAATCCCTAGCACTTTCCTCTCATCAATTTTTGATTGATTACAGCAGAAGACAGCAGTCAGTCGCTGTTTCGATATTTTACCACCAACACACTTGTCATTCTTCATTGCAAAGTTTTGTCGGGCTGTAACTGGAAGAAAAGTCTAGACTCGCCTGCATTGAAGACATCATCTATGATATAGGTTTGGATGAGTTTTGCCACTTTTCCTGCTCTCCACTCATTTACATTTTCCATCGGAGGAGCACTCGCTTCTCAGCACATTGTTTTTGCGACGATTCCGTACCGGTCTTTGAACCGATTCAAACATCCCCCGCTTGCCCTAAAATCCATAACTCCTAAAGTTTTGGCGAACGGCATGGCCTTTTCTCGATTCAATGGTCCACTAATTGGTACATTTCTTGATCGTACGTCTTGGAACCAAGTGAAATTGATGGAGTCCATATCTTCGGTTTGAGCTTGCCGAAATCGTTTTCTTTGATGTGCGATCGCCGGTTTTTAAAGCTGTTCTGTGATTTTTTCTTTGTTTTTCAAAAACGTTGAAAATGTAGGTGGAGTGATCCTATATTTTTTTGTCACATCTCCTTTTTTTCCACTGCACTCATTTCAACAATATTTATTCTTTCTCCTCCGAAAAAAACTGCTTTCTTTTGGCTGTATGCAGTGTTAAAACCTTTAACATAAGCTGATCGACTTGCCTTGAAGAAAACGCCAAATTCGAACGTAAGCCGACGAACAAAATTTTAAGAACAATCGAAAGAAATAAACCCCCTCTTTTTGCAACGAAATCCAGCGTTCAACTGCGCATTATTTCTCTTTTCATGGTCAAGAAAACTGTGTTACAGTTGCGAAAGAAAAGGTGGGACGACGGGCTTACAGCACGTGGCAAGTAGGTTGTTGTGGAAACACCGGCATCTGGTTGTGGGGAAAAGCGGTCCGAAGGGAGTGTGCTGCTTGTTTTCAGGGCTGAATTTTTTGGTAATGGAAAACATTTCTTTTAAAGTTCAAAATTTTCCTTCGTGGTAAGGAAAATTTTGTTTTAATGAATTTCGTTCAAGCGGAATTAGAAATACATTTCGTTAACCGGAATGCTAAAAAATTCATTACAACAGATTTTCGTTCTATCGTATTTCACTCTAAAGGAACTCGACTGTATTTACAGAATGGAGCCAATATTATAACATAAATTACTTTTTGTAAGAGTTTTGAAAATTCTCTAACGCGAAATAAAATCTAGACATCCTGCAGAATCATTCGGTATAACAGACTGTCATATTTATGAACAAATATTTGACCTACGAAAAGTTGAAGGCAGAAGGCATTAATACATTAAGTAAAACAGGAATTAAGTCAAATTATGAATACATTTATTTAAATTTTGTAAATAAAATACTGCGAACATATTTTAGAAAAGTATTGTACTATAATTTTTTGGAAATATCAATAAAGGCTATTTCTAAGGCACGTAAAATGTTTGTTGTGCACGATATTTTTGATATTGTAGTAATGTTATATGCGCTGCATAAGCGTATATGTATTCCAGTGTAATACGAATAACATTTTTACGAGATGTTATATGCACCAGGATAATTTTCGCATAATAATTGCAACAAATCAGAATGCCTATCGAAAACTAAAGTTTCAACTAAGTGTAAGTCAAAATTAAAAAACACTGAAGATTTCTAGCTCGTTTGTTGAATCTGTAAATTTATTCACAAATGAAGTCGGCTGGGCTACTAAAGTGATACGTGTTATGTGTCGGCGGTTTGTTTACATTTTCTATCGTGACTGTCCTTGTGGCATTAAGTGACGTAAATATTTGTACACCGAAATATAAAAGAACGCGCAAGATGATGGAGTAGCTAGTGCCATAATCGAAGCACTGTGACGTGTGGGGTGGCGCATTGTTCTGTGGAAAGAAGTCACACCCATTGGAGGTGTTGTATAACATGAAACGATGTAAATGATTGCCAAGAATGGTTATGTAGCCTCCACCTGTCGGAGCAGTCTACCAACGCATGAGTGTCCTATGCTCACCAGCTGAAAGCACCCCACACCATAACAGAGTCGCCGATTTCATGCACTTTTCCTTAAAGTGAAGTGGGATCCATTGCCTCGTGGGGTTGTCGCCACACCCGGAGTCGGTCATCTGGCCGAAGAAGTTGGTACCGCGATTCGTCGGACCAAAATACACGTTTCCAATCATCTTGCGTCCAATGGCGGTGTTCCAGAATCCAGAACATAGGTCGATAGGTCAACACTGGCAATCGTATCTGCAGTCGGCTCCGGAATCCCCATAGAACACGGGGAACGTTGCACTTTTGGGACGCTGGTAATACTAGTTGCCCCAACATTCAAAGGAGGTGTGATTTGCGGCAATGTTGCCCTTAGGGCGGATATTACGAAGCGTGACTGTCACTGCTCCCCAGGATTGCCCAGGGAATCTCAATGATAACACAGGTCCGTCCAGGTGAATGTTTTTCCTGAGTTTGTGTAGTCCTGTTACGTTCCTGAAATTGTTGACCGTGCAAATCCAAATTTATTTCGTGGTAAGTTTCGAGATTTCTGACCCATCTTTCTAGAGCCAACTACCGTACCACGTTCGAAATTGCTTAAATCCTGATACGCTACCATCCAAACTGCGAATGTTATTACTTGAGCTCGGGGAGATATCTGCCTCTATATAAACTTCCTTTGCAGGCGATAATATTTACCGCATGAGTATGACGACATGTAACGGAAATGGTAGAACTCTGTAGTTTTTTTAACACGTCATTGTATGTAATGTATACTTTCAGTAGTTTTCATTTGCGCACAGAAAATCCTCTCAATAAGAAATTTCGAACTACCTTATTTGAAATGCAATGCTACAAGTATTTGAGGTAAGTGGTAGATATCACTAATGTTGCAGTACTGGGAATATGTTAATGGGATGTAGGATGAAGAGTTTTCCCATGGAAACAATCTTCGTTCCCAAAAATCAGGAGTATTCAGTTTATTGACCTTCAAGATTGTTATATAAATGAATACCACAAACCTGGTGTACCTTCAAATTCAATGAGTTAGCCGAATAGTATTCCTTTAAATAGGAAATTATGTTAACATTTTAGAAAATGTTCCTGGAGGTGCAGTGGTCTAAGCGCGGGCTTCTGATCTTTTATCCGAAATGGGGCCGGGTTACAATCCCGGTGAGGCATGGATGTAGTGTCTGTCTTACGGCACTGGCTGTCACCCACTGGAACAGGTCGCATTAAATTAAGGACGAGCGACTGTTCGTATTACATCGAGTTACTCACCGTGGTCGTACAAACTTCAATCAAAAAAATAATCAATGCGACAAAAAAAAACCAAAGTTAGAGAGGCTAAAATTAGAAATATAGATAAGAAGCATATGAAGTTTTGCAAAATTTTAATGCCATTAAGACGTTTGCAATAATAAAATAATTAAGCTGCGAGCGTTTGTCACAGATGTATGTAACTATTCGGTACACACCAAAATACAAGCCAAACCGTCTTTGATATTGAATTTATTTTAAGGGACACGTAGAATACATGCACCGAATCCCCAAAATATTATGACCAGCGCTTCTTTATGGAAATCTAAGAAACTGCAGGAAAATGACGGTGCTACTGAAGGTCATGAAAATATATCGGTAAAGCCTCGAATAGAGCCAACCTATGGCCTCGTGTAGCAACGCCACACATGTTATCTCACGTCAGCTCGGTGCAGCTAAAAACTGAATAAACCTGTAAACACGACACAACTCCCCTCTACAGAAGAGCAGTTGGGACGTTCTCGCACCATGTGATGCGTAATTTGCGAAGACGAGCAGTCAATAATGGCAGCGAGTTAGGCGTCGGCTCTCATGCCTCGGGATTGAAGTGTGAGCCTAACAGTTTTTTCACAGCGCTCCATGGGCTTCCGACATTTTACCTGAATGCAATTTGCGGCATCTTTGTCAAGAAGTCGGTCTGTTTGACTGGAGAATCAACGTCGACCATGATCATTAAGCGCATGTGGCCGGTCACCGCTTGATCTGTGGGCGATATAATGTCTCTTGACGGCACACCCGCGGTACACCCTTCATTTGGGTGCCCTTTATGACACTAACGATTTTACAACTTGGCCGAGAAAATGGCCCAACAATACGTCGTCGATCAAAGTCATTCAGATTACAGGGTTTATGTCTATTCCATTCGGCAAAGGAGATGCCCATGTCAACTGCACACCACCTATAGCTTTATTGTTTTGCCTACTGAGTGAACATTATTGACCTTTTCCTCATCCGTGATTTGTTTTCTTGAAACTTATGATCTTACCGATAATGATATTTCTAATATAACAAGCGACCTGTTCTCAATCTAGGAGAAAATGAGTTAGCAAGCATCCATTCGGACTTCTAAGTACCGCACAGCAGGGTGTTTAGGGTAAAAGTAGGTGTGTGTGTGTGTGTGTGTGTGTGGATCTGTTAACAGTCCATTTAGAGAACCCGTACTATTTTTTATGCTTTGCAACAAAAAAAAACATATATTCGGTGTTATTAAATCTTGTGATTTGAACGGACTGCCGAATTTATATCCACAAAATATTCACATGCTCTAGAAGGGACTTGAAATAAAACACTTTAAATTCAATTGTTCAGAATAGGTTTTGTTTACCAAAGTGCTGCTGTTCAAGAGCGTAAGTGTAAGACAACTTTAAAATTGCAATGCAGCAAAAAGTAACACAGTTATCGCATGTAGTACTTGTTTGTTCTTCTTTTGTTTGGCACTTCTATCATTGTGTTACGTGGTAGAACTGCCAACTAAACGTTTTCGAATAAAACAATAAATAATTCTGTAGTGTTAAAAATATCTATGAAAAGGAGCATTTTATTTTAAATACCTACCAGCGCATTTCCTAACATCAGATAGTTGAGTTAAATTCACCTCACACATTTATTCCACAGTTTTATCTGGTTGTTGTCACTTGCTTTTTGTGTTCAGTTCCATTTTCGAATGACTGAATAAATGAGGAAGATTTGTGTGTTATTCTAAATCGATCTATATGTCCTTGATTTTTTGGATTTCGTGATTTGCATTGCGAATATCACATTAGGGCCACATTTTGTGAATTTTTTTATATTTTTTTCTTTATGTTGTGACCTTAAAGAAAACTTTAAATTTAACAAAATTCTTATATTAGGAAGGTGTTTCTGTGTCAACCTACAACAAAATGTTTAGTCTTGAAAAAGCTGGAAACATTTGCCCACAATTTTCTTTGATGTAAACTATGCAGTGCAGAAGGAAGGCCTGAAATCCAAAATACGGACACGCTTCATTGAGACAGCGGTACAATGCCAGAAGTAGGAGGAATTCGGACGTTTGTGGTCCTCCAAAAAGATACCGACCATGAAAACCAATATTGAAGTCACCGTTGGAGAAGAAAAACCGTGTTGCAACGTAATTACAATACCATTAAGAGGATATTCGCATTGGAAAAAAAACCTTTCCTTTCGTCAGTTCATATTTTGAAAATTCAAATGAAATTTTTAAATTCTGCCGACAGTTGAAATATTCTGCGACACAAATACCTACAAAGAGAAAACCAAATTCCGGACAATTGAAAGTAATGGGTTTTTAAATGAAATAATGCAAAAATGTTCAGTTATGTATTTCCTGGAGAACCTGAACCGGGGCAACATCTTTTTCACAGTTGAATGTAAGATATTTTAAAAACAATACAAAACGATATTTTCTTTTTGTAGTGACTCCATTTCATGTGCAAGAAGATCCTGTAAAATCTCAAGAATCATAAAATCTCATATGTATAAGCTGTTCAGGTGCATATGACGCAAGTTTGTGTGTACATAACATCGGGCGTTTAAAATGCCTGAGCAACAATTAACTTTAGTTGGAAGCTTAGTAAGAGGATCGCATTACTTATTACTTATTAAGGGTCGTTACTATAAGGTTATATATGTGTATTAATATTTCAATTACTTATTGCAAGGGGGAGTTCCTAATTTAAGTTGAGAGACCCAAACCCACCGCGCGGTGCGCCTTTTGGCAGTTGAAAGGGAATCTAAGAGAGTTAGGAGCAGATTGCACTGATAGAATAGCACGAAAGAAAAGTATGGAAATATGAGAGCACAAGGAGTAGACGGTTTCCCGTTAAGTAGTGAAGTTGTAAGCTGTCCTACATATTTACCTGCAACAAAAAGCCGTTCCGAGCGATATTTCTCTCCGCAGAAAAATGCCCGGTACACCGCTGCCAAAGATGAGTACAGGGGGAAAGAAAGGATAGGACACGCGAAAGGGGGAACCTGAAATTAAAAAAGACATCACACACAGAATAAGTTTCCCAGAGGAATATCGACGTTCAACACCGGATAAAACAAAACTGGTCGTTTGCTCAGTGTTTCTCTCGGAGTCTCAATTACTTATTGAGGTTGTCTCTACTTATTTATATATAAAATGTATTTGTAGATAATAAATCAAAATGTTAAGTAATTTTCTTACGGAATACATAGTTACCGTGCGCTAATAAACCAAAATATTGAAATTTTTCCTTTTAGAATGTTTTGCTGTCGAGACTCCTTTGATTATGAACTAGAAAAAGGAGGCGAGTCCTTTTTCATTGGAAACCAATACCATGTTTTCAAAATTCTTTGAAGTTTCTAAAAATGTTCACCTATGTATGGTACTAGTGTTTTTGGAACAAAGTCATAACGTCCAAAGCCGTAAGAGGAATGTAGACTCTGTCATATGTTAGAGTCGGAGGTACTATCGATGACGCTATTTTTTTTTATTGGAGGTTTAACGACCACCGTGAGCAACTCAATGGGCTATAAGCAGTCGCCCGTCCCTAATTTAGGGTCACTGGTTCCAGGGAAGGGAGAGAGCCAGTGCCGTAAGACAAACACAACATCCATGCCTCACCGGGATTCGAACCCGGACCCCGTTCGGACGAATTATCAGAGGCCATCGCTTAGACCACTGCGCCACCGGGGCGGCATGACGCTATTGATAATATCGATAGTTTTATTCAACTCAGTACATCTATAGTTTTACTTTTTTCAATGCAGTTTTTATAAACTATTCAGTTTCCACGGATGACATAGATAATTGGAACAAATATTGTCACCTCATTTATACTGGTGTCGGAAAGATTTAGCTTAGCGATTTTGATACATGATGACAGTGCAAAACTAAAGTTAACTGTAACGATGAGGGTTTTCTGTTTTTGCACTTTGTTGTTCTTCACCTTAAGTCAGTTTCCACGGATGCATTGATGATTGGAACAAGTGTACGTTTCGGTCAAATAAAAACAAAGTCAAATTCGTTGTTCTCTTTGTTTATACTGGAAGTTTAAACATGCGTCAGGGGCTGAAACAATTATTAGTTTAAAAGTAAGAAATCGGTAATAATGGGTACTCGTAAAACATTTTTTGTGCCGCATTATTTACGCTTTCTAACCGTAGGTTGAAGAAGCGTATATGCTCCAGCTTTGTCCGCCCTTCCGCAAAATAACTCACGTGAAAACGGTTCGATTTCAACGAAATTTTAGTATGTGGTAGAGGACCACCTAGGGACGAACCCTATGGAAAATGGGCGAAGCATGGTCAAAGGTAATGACATAGGAGCGGGATCTATTCCATTGCCCTTATGCGTCACAACTTGCGTAAATATGGTTCAATTTCGATGAAATTTTAGTATGTGGTAGAGAACCATCTGGGCACGAGCCCTATTGAAAATGGGCCGAATGGGGCCAAAGGTCAGGCAGGGCATCAGAGTGGGATTTATTCCATTGTCCTTATGCGTCATAACGTGCGTAAAAATGGTTCGATTTCGATGAAAGTTTAGTATGTGGTAGGGAGCCACTGGGGACGAACCCTATTGAAAATGGGCGAAATGGGGTCAAAGATCAGGCCACTGGAGTGTGATCTATTCCATTGCCCTTGTGCATCATAACTTACTTAAAATGCTTGGATTGCGACAAAACTTTATCTTGTTGTTCCGGAGGTATAGTGAACCGGTTCTGTTGAATATCAACGAAATGGGATCAAAGGTTATTGCACAAAAGCCAGATTTGTTCCACAGCCATTATTCTCATAACTTGCATTAAACTGCTTCTATTGCAATAAAACTTTATCATGTTGTTCCGGAATTATAGTGAACAGATTGTGTTGAATATCATCGAAATGGGGTCAAAGGTCAGGACACAGGAGCGGAATTTATTCCACAGCCATTATCCACATAACTTGAGTAATAATTTCTGGTATGTTCTAAAGAGAATCATAATCAATGCATTGCATGAATTTACTAACTTCTTTTCTTTTGGAAAGGATATGATCTACGCAAAATGTAGCATTTGTGGGAAGAACTACAAAAAGTCGGGCAATACGCCAAATCTTAGGGATCATTGAAAACGACAGCATCCATCAGTTGTCATTTTAAATGATCCCAGAAAAGAACAATATAGCAACAGCCCCACGCAGAACTTCATTCAGTTTCTCTCGGATAATTACCACGATTTCGCAAAACATAGAAAAAAATGATTTTCATTACAAATGTGCGGAATTCCCTTCTTTAGCTTTTGTGAACACAAATAAAAAAATCATAACATGCAAACAGACAATGAGATTTAAGGAGCTACGTGTTAGGCAAAGCATTTTTTTCGTGGCATTTGCTCTCCCAGTTCGGGAGGATATCGTCAAAACGTTAGATCCGGTGGTGCAATGGTCTAGCCGCTGGTTTGAAACCATTGGACCAAGATGGGTTCGGGTCCGAATCCCGTGAGGCATAGATTTTGTGGTTGTGTTTGTTTTACAAACCTGGTTTCTCTTTTCCCTGAAATCAGTGGTTCTTCTGAATGAGGGACCGCGACTGCTTGTCTTGCTCACGGTTAACGTTAAACCTGAAACAAAAAAGGGTTAAATTCAAAGTTCATCTGAGCTTAACTCTTTGATAATGTGGAAAGGTTAGAAAAATTATTGTCAGAAATATTTTTTTATCCCAGAAAACTAATTTTCTTCCGAGCAAATTTTCCAACACATTATTGATAGTACTAACAAGAGATATCGATTGGTATTTTTGACTATCGAAAAATATTGATAGTTCTCCGCCTCTACCATAGGTTTAACAACAGACGTTTCGAATAGTACAAGAAATTATAAAGGATAATTAGTCAGGCCCTTTTAAAGGCGACTTTGGTGTAAGACTTGAAAAAATGGTTTGAGAAACTGTTTATTAATTAATACAGATAAATTAATTTCTGAATATTATACTCAAAACTTTCTGCCATCTTTTGTTCGGATATAAACTACTGCTTTCGCGCCTTATCAGTGAGTAAGTATCCCTTAAAGATTAGAATTACTAAACTCTCATAATTAAAACTACTAAAGCACATAAAGATTACCGCACCTAAAATTTTAAAACTCCGAGAATTATGAAACGTTATCAATTGAATTGTTTTTTCATGAACATGAAACTGGAAAAAGCATCATGAACATGAAACCGAAAGAGCCATTGGCACAAGAAAATGTCTGTCCGCTACCGAAATCCAGGAAATTAAAAACAAGTAAAAAAAGAACTCACCCAGGACAATTGTCTTCAAACTAAGAACAGTGAAGAACAAGGAGCAAGCTGTAAACAATTTTGTCCTGGAGAAACAGAATTTTGATATTTTTGGAATCGTAAATATAGGGTAATTTGAAACATGAAATTGAAAACCATGTCAGTACAGCTTCTACAAAATTTTCAGGGACAACTTCTTGAGCTAGAAAATCCCAAATTGGTGCCAACTAACAAGGATCAACAAATTCTGTGCCACCCAAATTGAAGTGTTTTTCCCAGCTGTCTTCAAACTAGCAATCAACTTGAACAACTTCATCTCATCATTTATTGTGCTGCTGCTGCGACTATTAGAACAATTGAAATGAAGGCTAGGAGGCAGAAAATTCAAAATACCTGTAACCAAAGCCCCAAAAAGCATGAATGGAGAATATGATTAGAAAATAAAGTTAGCAATATCAAGATGGCAATTGGATAACTCACCCGATAAAAAGGAATGATGATACGGACAGATATATTAAGAAAAACGTAGCTAAAACTTTGCAACAAAGAGGTGCGGAGAAGCGAATTGATTCCAGTTTAACTGCTGCTGTAGACAAGCAAATACTACTTGGTGTATATTCAAAACTCTTAATGAGTTAGAAAGAGTGATATGAGCTTTAAAGAGGAGAATGCCTATTTCTACATAACAACAAAGCTTTTCACGAAACATTGCATGGTAAAATTGACAATTCCAATGAAGGAATACCAGCCCTAACTGACATTACAGGGGTTTGGTCTGAAATGTGTGAAAAAGCAGAGAGCTTTGATAAAAGAGCCAACCAGATTCCAGAATTAAAAAAAAAAAAAATTCAAAAGCATGATAGTCCCGCCAACCATATTCATTTCTGTGAACTATTTGGCATAGGCTTTTAGATATATCAATAACGAAAGAAGCTCAGAGCCTGATCATATGAAAACTTTTTGCTATGAGAAACTGACTGTTACACAGACTCATATAGCCGGAGACCTTATTCAACTACTAAGAAATAATTCCAATATTCCAGCATTCTTTTCCAAAGAAAAAATAAACTTTCTTTTCTTGAAAGAGAATTATACAACAAATCCATCAAGATATAGGTCAGTTATATATCTATCAACAATATACACTGCTGGTCACCCAAAATGCAACACCAAGAAGGATGCATCCAATTGACCTGAAATTCGCAGCATGCGTCGCCCGCGAGAAGACATGCTAAGGATTTGCATTGAAGGGCATATGCAAATCATGTGCGCCCGACGCGTCACCGAGAAGCACTATAAGAAGGGTGCACAGAAGGCGGGGTGTAAGTAGTGGAAGTGTATTATGCTGCCAAATCTGTGTGTGAGAAGCTTCCTGATGCCTTGTCGGAGAATACGGCAGTCACTCCAGCACGTTTCAGAGTTCGACAACGGATGAATAGTGTCTTATCGCGACAGCGGTTTATCTTACCGAGACATTGACGCTCGTGTGGGACGACATTCAGCCACAGTGAGGCGAGTATGGATTCGGTGGGTGCAGGAGGGGCGGACGGACAGACGTGAGCGATTGCCGCAGCCGCGGGACACCATCGAACGAGAGGAGCGGCATGTTGTGCGGCGGGCATTGACGGCTCGCACCGCCACATCACGAACGTTAGCGCAGGAATAAGATTATGTTGCGCAATAACCAGTGTCAGCACGTACCGTTCGACGTCGTCTGCAGGAGCGAGGAGTTGTCGCACGGAGTCCATTGCTCCCATTACCATTCACGTAACACGACCGGCGAGTGCGGCGGCAGTGGGTCGTTGAACACCGCACCTGGACTACCGAATGGCAATACATTGTCTTCTCCGACGAATCCCGCTTCTGCCTGCAACACCACGGTGGTCGGATCCGCGTATGGCGGCACAGCGGCGAGAGACACTATGACGCCTGCATTAATCAGCGCCTTACCGGTCCGTCACCTGGCGTTATGATTTAGGGCGCAATTGGATATGACACCCGCACCGCTCTGGTACGCATCGCCGGTACGCCCAACAGCCACCGCTACATCTCCAACGTTTTGAAGCCTGTAGTCCTCCCTTACCTGCAGGACCTGCGAGCGGCCACGTTTCAACAGGACAATGCGCGCCCGCACGTGGCACGCATCGTGTAACAATTATTCACGGTCCACCAGGTGTCACTGCTGTCGTGGCTCGCCTGTTCTTCCGATATGTCGCCCATAGAACACGTGTGGTCGCTGATCGGCAACCGAGTGGTTCGGCAAGCACCACCCGCGGGTACGCCTGATGAACTGTGGCAACGTGTGGAAGTAGCCTGGAACGACATACCCCAAGCCAACATCCAAATCCTCCTTCGTTCGATGCCGCAGCATGTAGCGGCCGTAATTGCCAGCCATGGTGGCGGTACGAACTATTGATGTCTGCGTTTTCTGCAATTCGCACGGACCTGTAAGCTCAATCGTTGCATTTTTGTATCTGTTGTTATGTGTCCAGTAAATCTGGCTTTGCTATCTCGTGTCCTTCTTGGTGTTGCATTTTGGGTGTCCAGCAGTGTATAAGTTTCTAACATGCACTTCAAATATGAAAGTTATTAATCTTTTACGAGAAAAAGCTGTGATGACAGAAGAACAAAAGGGACGTTATAGGACACTTAAGAGATGACAAGATCAAGATATGATTGAGAGTACTGTGATGTATCAGACAAATCGAAGTGGCAAAAAATTATCTGTATATCGAATGCACCAAAAATGATCAATTCTAGAAATATCAGAATTTGTAGAGGTGTTTTTTAAGGGGGCTCTTCTTTAAAATATGAGTTGGATCTTTTAGATAAAGATTCTCTCCCCGTCAATCTGTTGTGGATTCCTCGTTGATCTGCTGTTATTTTCACGTACACGTTATACTGTATTCCATACTGTACTGCAGAAATTATGTAAAAATAATGTTTGTGTACGACCAAGAACTTTAGAGATCAAATCGTAATTAGAAACAAACAAGACTAGTACGCAAGGGAAAACGAGGCCATATCGCGGTCGGCCTTACACACAGAGCAAAAAAGTAAAAGAGAAAGAAAGAAAATCACTAAACAGTTAAATTTCGTGTCATATACACTAAAATCTTAGAGATATATCAAAACCTTGAAGATTTGGAACAGAAATACTTATGCCAATACGTCAACATACAGCGATTAGCCATTACACTATGACCAGCTACCTAATAAGATGTAGGACCCCTTTTCGCCCGTAAAACAGCTGCCAATCCACAAGGCGTCGATTCGATGAGGTGGCAATAGGTATCCCGGTGTATCTGATACCATAATGGCAACAACATGTCCTCCAGTTCCCGTAAATTTTGGGATGGTGGTGATTTAGAGCGAATCCGCTTTTCCAAGTCGAACAACAAAAACAAATTCTCGATTGGGTTCATGTCAGGTGAATTAGGATTCCAGTGCATTAACGTAAAAATACCAGCATGTTCCTCGAACCAGTCTTTGACGATTCTGGCAGTGTCGCATAGCGCATATCCTGTTGGCAATGGCCATCATCAACAGGGAACACAGGTGCCATGAATTCGTGCACTTGGTCCGCAACGATATTCAGGTACCTGACAACTGGCAGGGATTGCGCTATTGGCATAATCGGGCCTCATGTGTCCCCACCCCCTCCAAAAAAAATAGAAAAACTAAAAAACGTTACGCACAGCATAACACCGCCGCCGCCTGTTTCGGCACAACAGTGATTCCGGGTGCCATAGCTCCGTTGGTAATCGGTGAATCCGTGATCAGCCGTCTACACTGATGCACCAAGAATCTTGATTCGTTAGACCAGGCCAATTTCTTCTAATCATTGGGGGCATGGAGACCCCGCTGGCTCTTCTACTACGACCACCCATGCGCAGAAGACTTTGACGAACTGTGTGCTGTGACACATTGCCCTATTCACGTCTGATGCGCTGCGAGTGATATGTCACATTGTGTCCCTGCGGTTGCTGTGAACAATGCGTGGCAGTCTCCGTTTCCCTCTAGCATCAATGAGCTACGGATGACACAAGGCTGGACAACTGTTCGTCGTTTGGCCATCTAGGCAATACTTTTGATTCGTAATCACAACAGTGGCACGTGAACAATCCACAAGTCGCCCTGTTTCCCAGATCGTAGTTCTGAGTCACCGTACCATCGCAATTTGTCCTTTATCAAACTACGATAAATCTGCCGCTTTTCCCATTCTGACTCCGAAAAATCTACTAACAGAAAGCCGGTCCCCGGTTTGGATATATGCTGCTCTGTTAACTTACATGCGCCACCGTTCAGCCTCCAGGCGCGCTCCCTTCACTAGGCTGAGGGTGGTCATGATGGAAAGGTTCATCCGTGTATATAAAAGAATAAAACAATAAACTTTCATCAGACTCATCATTAATAAGCTATAAATAATTTCTTTCGTTATTAAACAAAAAAAAATATTTCGAGTGTACCACGTCTGGAGAGCACAACACTTATATCTGAAGCAATGTTTATCAACCTCTTTTTTTAACAATTTTCTTCGGAGGACTATGAAACGGACCGGTGGATTTTGAGGAAATTTCAGAAGCACAGTTAATGGAAGGACATACAACCTACCTCCAATATGTTCCAGGACTTATAACATAACTGAAATAACAGAAGTGTGATAAAAAAAATCACTTGTATACCAGAAGCCAGCAATCATTGGCGAACAAGCCAAGAGCTGGAAACCGTTTTATACCGTAAATAACATGCGGCAGACAGGCATTTAAGAGCAAGCGTTCGCGTCCTATTTCATTTTAGCCGTGGAAAAGCGGAGAGTAAAAACACGTTTTTATTGGAAACTTGGTAAATCAGCTACTGAAACTTACAGAATGTTGAAAGAAGCGTATGAAGACACCAACTTATCCCACAGCACAATTTTCGAATGGTTTGCACGGCTTTACGACGGGTGGGAATCCTTTGATGATGATCCGAGTTCTGGGCATCCCTCCGGTGTGCGGACAGCTGAAAAAAGGAGAAGAGTTGCAAAATCAATCAAAGAAATTTCGCCAAATTTCAGTGAGACTTTTGTCTGGTTTAAATCTATCATTCGTGAGGTTCTACGCGAAGATCTGGAAAAACAAAAGCTTAATGCCAGATTAGTACACCATATTTAAGACCAGAAAATAGGTTCCTTCATCGATTTGTTCCGATCCTGTGGGCACTGTAACTGAGAATCCTGTTTTTTGCCCCAGAATTATTGCAAGAGCTGAAACATCGTGCTTTCAGTATGATCCACAAAATAAGTGACAAAGCGCTGAATGGATATGCACCCACTCACCATATACCAAGAAATTCAGCATGCGTCATCAAAGACAAGGAGACGGGGATGTTCTTTTTCGATTAGAAAATTATGGTCAACAAGAAATTCGTAATAGTGGGTTAAACAGTAAATCAACAATTATACAGGCAAATACTACGACGATTACGCAGCAGTGTTCCGGCGGCCGTTCCCCGTTACGGGAATCAGAAAATTGGTTCTTTCGCCATGATAATGGTGTCCAAGATTTCCTGTCGCATCTTCAAATCACTCTGTTGCCACATGCGCCGTATTCGCTTGATATATCTCCTTGTGACTTCTTCCTGCTTCACAGGATGAAACGGGCACCAAAAGGACAGAATCATGCAGGCATCACATCTATAAATACAGCCGTGACAAAACACTTTTCTCAGTATTAAAATATATTCAGAGCGTTGCAGTTTTACTTGCTTAATTTGCTTGGTACACAATTCACCTAGTTGTTCAAGAGCCAAAATACGTGTGTTGCAATCAACAAAAGAACATGTCCATTTCGATTTTCTTCTCTTACCTATAACCCTTGTTAAATTAATTCCAGTATCGTGGAGTCCTCTCATACATGAGAATAATGATATAGTGTTGTTATGCTCTTTGGTTTCATGTGGTCCATTATATGACTCCGTGTTACCGAATTTTGGTCTTGCAAAGTAAGCTCGTGTCTTATTCGTGTGCACTGCCTATTTAAGTTACCCATTTAACCCATTTTACTTCACTACGCATTTTGTTTTTTCGGAAATTATTTGAAAAAAGAATTTTTCAGGAAAACAAGTGTTATGCATTTTTAGTGAAACGCTCTTACCCTTTATTTTAAAGTACAGGGAAATTTAATTGTAATATTGTTCCACAAAAAACTACTCATAAAATAAAACATATTTCTCAGCAATGAAACAACTCTGAATGCATTATCGGCTGTTTCGCTGCTGAGCAGCATCGTTGTCCCACCCATACATAGTAGCACACATACACACACTAGTTTAGGATTACCGAAATCGCACTGCATAACATTTTTAGCGCTAAGAAATAACAAAACTCACACTTCAAAATATTTCTTCCAGTTAGTAGAATACTTTTTGCCATTGTTCGCCCACTTCCCCATGTGGCCGTTTGTTGTTTCTTCACACAACTCATTGGACGAAAGTTTAAAAGAAGAAAAAAATTGTATAAACTTGAAAGTGTAAAAACGTACTCATGATGTACAAATGCGTGTCTCGATATCTTCTTGCTAATTGTCTTTTCCAAAAAACACTAAGTTTATACTGTTATGAGTTAAACAGTCCCAACCCACCTGTCTAGTAAAAGTTTAACCACCAAAGAAATCCACAGGGAGCTCAATTCCACGTGAAAATCACAGGATTGGAATCAAAGGGTAGTGCCAAAATTATTTTATATCGTCTATCCATAATACCTGTTGTTAGGGTAGGCAAACACCCGGTATCATAAATAGTAAATTAACATTAAATGTATTACATAAATATTCATCAGTTTCCCAATAAAATATTGCATGAAAACTGGATATTAAGCAATGCCACTGTGAAACAAGAGCAAGTTCTCAAATCGTGTATGATTATAGTTATACCGATAAAACTCGGATAATCTTTTTAAGTCTAACATTTATTGATTTCAGAAAACTCTGGTGTATCTACCGTATTTTATTGTTTAACAGTTTTTTTTGTAAAACAAAATAATGCAAGGAATATATGGAGTACATAAATAATCCATAAGTAATGTAAATAATGGAGGACGCCCTGTATCTAAAAGTGCAATCGCGAAGGCATATTTCACCTGTGTCAATGTGAGCTGATAGCAGATACTGAATTGAACTCATCTCAAAAGACAACAATGATACTGCCATTTCTAATACGACCAAACAAGACTTAAAATTATAAGAAAGGGTGTAAATGCATCAACAGTTTGGCTTCCACTTATATGGAGCATTTTGGAAATTATAGAAATCTTACCTCTAGTACTGAGGAGAAATAATCCAATATTGATAAGAAATAATCCACGCCATTCATTCCGTGACGCAATTTATGAAAATTTATGATATTATTCCAGCGCACAAATCCAGTTCTTCTAATTTGTTAGGCATGCATATTCCTTGTGCAAAGTAATGTAGCCAATCCAAACTGAAGTCTATTTAGCTACAAGAAAAAGTTCTTACGTTTTGAGTTCGTAAAATCTGCATCACCCATGAGCACTAAGGGTAAGTCAAACCTCAGCGGTTTTCAAAGAGAGCGGGATTAATAGAAGAACTTTACTGAAAAAAGTGACATACATTTGTTCATAAATAGTTTATCAAAGAAAATGTACGTATTTGAATCGACTCAATAGAAAGTTAGAAAAGAATAAGTAGTTACAGATTATGAAGCTGACTATAAGTTTACTGAAGTTTCGCTTACGTTGCAAGAAATTATTTATTGCAATACCATGACGAGGTGTTTAAAGAATGTATGGATAGGAATTAATAAAATACGTTTGAAATACTTCTGGCCTTGTGATGGCAAAAATGCTTAAATCATATATTCGAATAGAGGTGTTGAAGTATTCCTGAAATTAGTAAATGCTAAAAAGATGGTGAAAATCTTCCAAATACGTGGAGGCAATGTTAGTGGCCAAGTCATCGCTCTTTCCACAGTTTTCTTAAATTAACACACAGCAACCGAAAAATTATATTTCGACATCGCTGGGAACGAACCTCAGATCATATTCTTTCTAGGGTTCATATAAAAAAAGAAGGTACAAGAAAGTCCCCTCGTGAAGTTACTGCTTCTCACGACTGGAACTTTACAAAAATATATAATCCGATTTCTTCCTGGAGAGCATACAAAAACAGTATGGTGAAGAATGGAGAGGCAGAAAATGTATATCAAGGACTCTAAATAAAATAAAAGTTGCATTCTTAAAAAAATACTCGTGCCTGACTGTGTGTAATTCTTACTTCCACGGATATCACCAAACTATACCAAACATTTTTTTAATGCTTTCCATGAAGAATGTGAGTTATACATGTGTTACGTTTCAGTCATGTTAAGCAGAAACTTCCACGAATTGATGCTTTTAATTTCTAAGGGTCCCTTGGCTGAGGGCTTTCAAATATATCGTGGCAGTTGGCGTGTTTTGATTGCTCGAGTGTGCTTGAGCAAGAGCATTTGTTTTTGATGAGTCTTTAGGATCTTTTAATTTTGTTGAACGCATATGTGTGTGTATTAGCTGTGAACATTCTGAATTAAACTCCCTCTATCCATATCGCAGAAGAGAGATAAACGGTCTTACTGATAGCTCGGAGCAGGATATGATGATCCTTATCTTAGAAAATAAGGAAGGATTTCATTTATCTTGAAATTGGATTACAATTTTCAAAAAAAAAATCGCACATAATTTGCTATTTACATATGGTCATTCCTCTAATTCCGAAGGGTGTTCAGAAATTAATGTCTCCATATTTATACACAAGCCCAGTGGCAAAGAAACAAATTGAAAGAAAACAAGAAGAAAGCTCAGAATATTTACTTTAGTTCACATATATTATACTTCTGCTGACAACTGTGAAAAGCATGGAGAGATACATGTTTGGTGTAGCCAGTGAAGATGAGAAGAGAAACACGTGCTTAAGGAAAATGACAAGAGTGGAAGTCATCATGATCAGAATAAAATCCCGGAAACGGCAATGGAATGGACATGTCGCCAAAAGAACACACCATCGATGGACAGTGGGAATTTTAGACTGGATTCCATGGCAGAGAAAAAGACCCAGAATAACACCACATGGGAGATGGATGGATGAAATTCGAAAGTTCGCCGAAGTAACATGGACGAGACAGACACAACATAGAGTTTTAGGAAACAGAAATTAAAAGACATCTGAACACTAAGTATATCAAATATACTCTTTGCCCACTTACTGGAATATACAACCTGTAGTTTCTTTTATTTTTTCATTAAGTACTTCAGCAGCATTTCATACATTTATGATTTTAGGGATTTAAGTTTGTTTTGATCAGTTAAAACTTTTTATTCACAGGCTGACGCCATTGCTTCAGCCTTTGAGTGAGACCACAGTGATTTTCACATTATGATCTGCACTCAATCAACGAAATTGTCCAATGGAGATTTGAAATTGTTTCTGTAAAGAGCAAAACTTTTTACTCATTTCCATACATGCTGCTGAGGAACCGAGTTTATATTATCCACGATAATGCCAAAGAGGAAAGGAAGACATATCAATTATAATTTTAACATTCACGAAAAGTCCATTATAGTGTAATTTGATATGAAACTTGGTCTCTGCTCGGGGAGCTGTTATGCAATGTCTAATATGCATATCTAAGAAGCTGTTATGCAATATCGTCTCCTCTGTCATCCAGGTGTACCTCTAGAACATTCAGCAAAAAAGATTCGAAGCGATTTTTGAACAATTAAGGATTTTTCTCGTGGGCAGTTTTTACAGCCAATATAAGTGCCCTTTCCTTTGAAGAGTAAAACTAGGTCTAACTGTTCTGCCTGATTATTAGCATTGTGTGTAGTCAATTCACTAGGCTATTAAGCTAATTTCGGTATTGCAATACGACTCCTGCTTCAAAACGGTTTGTAAATCTGTAGAATTACAATATTTCATATCAAAACAATCAACAAATAGGCACTTAATAATACATCCCTCAAAAGGTGCACTAGAAGATTGAAGGAACCGATGTAAACCGTTTCCTTAGCATGCTAAACTGAACACAAGAAAGAATTTCTGGATGGTTTTCCCTTATGGTTATTCTAAATTATCAGTGATCATTCTTGTCAAAGAATATTGAAAAAGATTTGAGTTATAATTGCTTAAAACTGATTTCTACACATTGTTTTACCTGATCTGGTGCATTTGTACGTGTGTCTGTAAGCGTTGTCCTTAACCTAAATATTCTACAGTCGGATGTCAACGTATAACTCGACCAGCGGAGCGAAACGTTAAATTAAATAAAGAGTGTCGATATACAGTATATAACAATTTTTTCAGTATATTTTCCAAAGTATATCAAGAACAGTTTATCATTATTTTTCACATTAAAATAAAGTGTGAAGCAACAATTGGGCTTCCATGTGGAGCAGTCGTATAAGCGCCGGCCCTTCTTCACTCTTCTGAGGTGGGTCTTACGGTACTGGGTCTTTCTTTCAATGAAACTGTGATTCTACCTTAAGGACGGATGACTGCTTTTAGCCCGTCGAGTTACTCACAGTGGTCGTTAATCAACATCAACAACAAAAAATACTAAATAATCCATTACGTTGAACAGTTTTTACAATCGAAAATTGTCCATGTATGTCCTTTCTTTACACGCATTAAGGATGTTCGATACACTGAATCAAAATAAAATGCACACTGTGTCCTTGAATGGTATGTCTTGAAATTATGGGTGTTTCCATGACGTGAAAGTGAGCCGAAAATTCCTTCCCCCAAGATTTCTTAAATACTTTCTACAGAAAAATAACGCATCACTTGCCTCAGCTAAACTTTTTCGCTTTTGTAAGAAATATGTCTTAGAAGGTTATGCAGCAGAATGCATTGCGATGCGAATGCTTGGGTGTACACAACTTGATACCTCCAGGGACACTAGTTATCCTGAGCATTTCTTTACACAAATGGCCGGTACACGTTTAAACTCGGATCCTGCAGTATAGTTTAGGAGAAGGAGTTTATTTTTTTCTTTCTGCATACCTTACAATTATGTAAATCAAAACATTATAAAAGAAAAAAGGGATAATACCATAATCATTTTTCACTAAGTCGAAACTTTGAAAATTTAGCAATAATTATTTTTCATTCGAAAGATTAATAATATATAGAAAAGTTGTAGTAAATAGTAACACTGTACTAGTGATCCGATTTATTGATACTAGTGATCCGATTTAAGAAGTAGATACATTAGCGTTTCCAAGCTTTCGCCAATCAACCAGATGGCTTTTTCAAGGAAATTAGACAGAAACTGCAACTGATAAATAGAACGCATTAACAAGTTGAACGCGGAAACTTGACTTCACAACAGTAGATACGACGTTATACTCATTTAAAGATATTACGCATCACGTTGGTTGCACGCGCGGTATCCTGGTAGGCAGAAGGTTTTACTTGAAGAATTGGTTCCAAATTCGTGGCAACTCGAGTGAAACGCAATCATTGCAAGTATCGCTCTTGGTAATGATCTCCAAGGTTTTCCGAATGGCTGTACCTTTTGGGGTAGAGTAGGTAGCGAATTTCGTTATATCGTCCCACACAGGAGTAGCGGACTTGAATTTCACTTCTCTGGATAGTGCCGTGGCTACATTACCGTATTTTGTGTCTCTTTCATATTCGTTTACTCTGATGCCAAACAAACGCACTAAACAGGAAGTGTACACTATGCATATGGCTCTAAGACGTATGAACCTGCATGGTGCCAAATAATAAGGAAGGAAAGGATCCGAATTAGAATTGATTCGCTCGACAGAAATCTTACATTAAACCGAAAGTGTCACCGAACTAAGCCTTTTAATAGTGTAATCTAAATAATCGATTTTTCCAAAGAAATTGGTTTGTCCATCTCTCTATAAGAAACCACTGAAACTATGTGACCATGGACCAGCGCAAACGTTTTTTCCTATCCTTGTAATTTTTCTTATCCTTGTATTTCGAACCATCCATGAAACGTTTACTTTACTATGTTAAAATTCGGATAAACGTTATTGGCCCTTGAGAATATTTAGACAGATATCCAGTATTTTTAGCAATCTTCATCACAGGTTAGCTTTAAACATGTATTTTTTCACAGCAAAAGAATAAAAAGACCACAAACCGGCTTCATGAGGTTAGTTTCAGAAGTCAAGTGAAGTCACGATGTTGACATACAACTATGCTTAAGCTAATGATATTTTGTTGGTTGAAGTGTTTTTCGATGTAGTATTTGGGTGCTTTGAAGTTCATTGCGGATTCATGAGTGTTCTGTGTATCCATATGCAAGATAAGAGCTCCGGAAATTGGGGTAATTATTGGAGGCAGGTCACTCAGGTAGAAAGGCTGTGGATTCGTGGCTATCAGAGGAAATTAGGGGAGCCAAAAATTGTGTTGTTCTACGCCGTCTTGTCTTCAGGTGTTTGCTCTTGTTCGGGATTGCTGTCTGCATTTTGTGTTTTGGTCTGCAAACTAATGGATATTAGTGTTTCATGAGTTAAAGGTAAATTTTTACTTCTTCAACTTTGAAATAATTGCCTGATTTTCTATGGACTTTTGTTGATTGTGAACCTAAATACCACAGACTGGGTTATTGAGTAAAAGAAAAGAAAAAAAAAGGGTGACAACTGAAACAAAAATATTTTGAAAATTTTGATAAAAAAAAATAAAAAAAAAATTAGGTGATGAGATAGTGTGCTGCTGCCATCTGTTGCACAGCTGCAGAGACTGAGGACAAAATTAAGTGAAAATTACTGTGATTGAGTAAAAATTAAGTAAAAATTAATTCAAATTTACTGTCATGGGTCCCAAAAAAGACCAAGGTACCATAAACACAAGCAAAGCTAAAACTGACTCTAATGACTTTGATATGAATTTTATTAAGCAATCTTTAACAGATATTAGTTTAAAGCTTGATTCTGTTGCTGAACGCAGGACGGAAATAAGTGAAATTAAACAAAACCATATTCCAGAACTCAGGTAGGAATTAAGATATATCAAACGTTCTGTTGAGTTTTTGAGTGAACGGTATGATAGTGTTCTTTTGAAATGTACTGCACTAGAACACAGTAATGAAGATCTAAAAAATAAATTATAATCTCTTCAAATACAGGAAAGGAATAATTTTCAACAGAATAAATTATTAAATAAAGAATTAAATGAACTGAATCAATATGAAAGGCTGAGAGACATAGAAATACCTGGAATTGATCTTTCAAATATTGCATCTCAGGAAGATCTTAATAACCTTGTTGATCTCTTAGCAACTAAATTACAAATAGATAAGGATCTATCAAAAGATATTGATATTGTTCAACCTTTACCAACTAAGCATAAAAGGACTCAGGACTCAGTAGTGCTCATCCAGTTCAAATCAAGAACAACTAGGAACATTTGGATGTACAAGAAAAAAAGTGTTACCTATAATAATGATCTAATGCCTGGTTTAGGGGCAACAAGAATCTACTTAAACAAAATTCTTGCCCCTTACAATAAACATCTGTACTGGGAAGCAAGGACACTGGTGCAGCAGTCAAGGCTCAAGTACGCATGAACATGAATGGAAACTTATTCATAAAAAAAAATGAAGAAGCTCAAAAAAGGAAAATACTGACTATTGAGGAACTACATGAATTTATGAACTCCTCTAAATGACTTGATTAAATTATAAATTATAAGGGCTAAAATGGGGGATGTGGGGGACAAGATGGATGGCTATTATTTAGTTGAACAGTTGAACCACTGAATAACAACTAACCTAAATAATTCATTAAAAATTATACATATTAATGCAGGATCACTAACAAATAAAATTACACTTCTGGAGTCTTTATTACACTTAATTAAGTCAGCGATAGATATTGTCTGTATAACTGAAACATGGTTTCCAAGTGGGGATTATTCAACACAGTTAACTAATTATACCATATTCAACCTAAATAGAAATTACTCAAGAGGAGGGTGCCGTGCAATATATGTTAATAATCAATATAGGGACTTTTCAACTGTTAACAACTTTACTATAACAAACTCTAACATAGAAATATTAACTATTCAAAATGAATTCTACATAATCATGGTGTGTTATAGACAACCTAAATCTGATTATAATATATGTCTAAATATATTAAATGAATTTCAAAACTATGCTAACCTTGTTAAGAAAAACTATTATCATGGGAGATTTAAATATTGATATTTCATAGGATAATTCTAAAACTAATCAATTAATTCATATTTCAAATTCATCAGGATTTGTAAATACCATCACATTGCCAACCAGAATAACTACCCATTCTAAAACAATTTTGGATTTGTGTATTACTAACATTCAACAAGATCCAATTATTGCGGGAATATTGGAGTTCAATTTGAGTGATCAATTACCTATTAATATTATTTATAAACACATACTTAAAAAGTCTCAAATACATGAAGTTTCTAAAATGAGACTTATAAACAAAAAACTCTAGAAATCTTTAAAAATAAATTAAAGAATTTAAACTGGAGCGAATTGGATACATATTCCTCACCTAATTTAAAATATGAAATATTTTTTACAAAACTAAAATATATCTATGACATATGTTTTCCTATTTCAGTACTTAGTAATAAATCTAGAAAAAGTTTTCGAAAACCATGGATTACAGATACATTACTTAAGGGCATTAAAAAAAGTAATAAGTTATATTCTAAATTCCTTAAAACTAGACAACAATCAGATTTTAATTATTTTAAACAATATAGAAATAGGCTGAACTCTGAATTAAGATCTACTAAAAGGAATTACTATGCTAATATATTCTCACAAAATTCATCTAAACTAACATAGAAGCATCTTAATCAATTACTTGGTAAGACACCTAAAACGATATTACTATCTCACCTAACTATATCATCATCATCATCATTGTCAACCATTATCAATCCACTGCTGGACGAAGGTCTCCCCAAGTTTCCTCCACAACGGTCTGTCTTGTGCCAGTCTCCTCCATGTCACTCCCGCATATTTACGAATTTCATCCACCCATCTCCCATGTGGTCTTTTTCTGGGTCTTTTCCTGTCCCTTGGAATCCAATCTAAAATTTCGGCTGTCCATCTATGGTCTGTCCTTCTGGCAGTATGTCCAGCCCATTGCCATTTCAGGGATTTAACTCTGATCATGATGTCTTCCACTCTCGTCATTTTTCGGATCCACGAGTTCCTCTTCTTATCTCTCCTGGTTATACCAAGCATGCACCTCTCCATGCTTCTTTGAGTTGTCTGCAGCCTTTGTATGTCTCTTTTAGTTAAGGTCCACGTCTCTGCACCATACGTAAGCACTGGAAGGATGCATTGATCAAACACTTTTCTTTTAAGACATAATGGCATATTGCTCTTGAAAATTATGCTGTTTCTTCCAAAAGCTCTCCAGGCAAGTTTTGTACGCCGATTAATTTCTTCATATGAAAATAAGCAATCAACAGGACATTGCTACACAACTGAATCATCATTTTACAACTACCCCAGTTACAATAAAACAAAAGTTAAAAAGGGTCAATACACATTACTCTAGTTATTTACAAAAATCATATCTCCCTAATAATTTTCATTTTACGGATATTACAGAAACTGAATTGTTAGTGGAATTTCAGAACATAAGAATATCATCATGTTCTGGATCTGATGAAATTAATTCACGGGCAATCAAATAAATTGCAGGTGAGATATCTGATTCTTTACTTCAAAATTTTAATTCTGTTCTTGATACAGGAATTTTTCCTGATAAGATGAAAATTACAAAAATTACCCCTAAATATAAAGCAGGATCACACAATGATGAAAATAATTATCGCCCAATATCTAAGACATGAATCTTTGCAAAATTACTTGAAAAAGTAATTTACAATAAATTGTTATCCTAGTTTCAGAAATATAAAGTTATTGACAAAAACCAATTTTTATTTCAATCAAATAAATCAACAGATCTTGTTCTTCTCCATATTCAAGATATAATTCAGAAAAAGGTTGAGGAAAAAAAGTTAACTGTCGCTGTTTTTTAGATTTAACAAAGGCTTTTGACACATTAAACATAATATATTACTATCAAAACTACATAATATATGAATAAGGGGTACTGCTCATGCACTCCTTAAAAATTAATTATCAAACAGAATTCAGTTTACTCAACTGGGGGATTATTACTCAACAATGGAAAATATTAAACTGGGTGTACCCCAAGGTTCAATACTTGGACCATTATTATTTAATATCTACATTAATGATATTTTTAACATCGAATCTGAATCCAGCATTTTCCTCTATGCAGATGACACTACATTGTTATTTAAGGGTACTAATCCAGAAGAAATAATTTTACTAAGTAATATTGAATTGCAAAAATACACAAATTGGTTGGCTGCTAATGAACTTGTATTAAATATAGATAAAACTAAAGCAGTTTTTTTTTTCAAGACGACAAACAAGTAAACTTGTCAATATATCATTACTTCTCGACAAGAAATCAATTGAAATAGCAAATGAGTTTACTTACTTAGGTATTAAACTTAATAATGATTTAAAATGGAATAAACACATTGATAATCTCTTGAATAAATTATAAAAAAATATAGGAATTGTAAGTCATGTTCTGGCAAATCTTACTGTTAAAACATTAAAATTTATATTTTTTACTTTATTTCATACACACCTTAACTACTGTATATTAACATGGGGTCAAACAACTGAATCTAATATTAAAAAATTACAAATACTTCAAAACAAGTATATTCGATAATTAGATTTAAAATATAGTTGCAATAATATTATTTTTTCTCAATCATGTATACATACATATACAAGAGTTGACCCTAACAAATATAACATAATGACTATTAAACACCTATATAATTTTAACTTGGGTAAAATCATGTACAAAAGAATAAAAAATAACATAGAGCAGGAATTAATTAAAATATCTACATATACGCAACAATATAATACCAGAAATCAACAGCCCAGTGCTCCCTAAAACTTTAACTAGTTTAACTAACTTTAACTTATACCAGTGCTCCCTAAAACTTTAACTATGAAACAAAGTTTAAATTATTGTGGGCCGGCATTTTGGAATTCATTGCCCAGAGATCTGACATTGATTAATAACTTTAACGTCTATAAGAAAAAAATAAAATCATACCTATTAAGCTAACTATTAACTATTTAAGGGAATGACAGGATGGAGGGGGGGAGAGGAAGAGCTATACTAATGGCTGGTGGTGTACATTGCTGTACTTGACTTGTAAATTTCCTTCAGGGAGCTCCGGGCTTAGACAGGACTCAATGAGGCCTTTTCCTGGAGCTTCCTTGCTGTTATTTTATAACTGTCAATAATTTTTATCATAATTTAATAACCTGTAACAGCAGAAATAATAAAATGAAATAAAATAAAAATGAAATGGCGACAATGTGTTCTATAAATGGTTACTTTCATTGTGCATTAGTTCAGACATTTGACGGGGACATCAAACAGAAGTCATGACTCTTTCCACGTTTATAAATGAGTCACGGAAAAATTCGTCCAGTGGAAACATGTCCGGCGCCTTACTGGAAGACCATGGTTTCGATTAGCGGTTGCGGCCAATAATAATTTTTATGTGACTCACTTATAAACGTGGAAAAAGCGATAACTTCTGTTTGATGTTCATGGTGTATACTACCTCAGGAAAGTAAACTAAAAGAGGCAAAGTAAATACAAAAATATGAAGTACGAAACAAAAAGCTGAGAACGAGCAAAAAAATTTCGTAGTCGAATAACATTTAATTAACCTTTAAATAAAACCTTTACAGAGCGGAAAGGTTAAAAAGAAAGAAACGTGGAGCAATATGATATAATTCCCAATATTTCTTTTCATTTTTCATAGCTCCGGTTTGTTTACATAAATTCTGCTGACTCTGACCATTAATGACCAAGCTCTAATTGTAAATTTCAGGCACAATATTTTATAAAAATATAATAATTTTTATGATCTAAAAAATGCGAATTCTTTTATTGATTTGAGTTTTCACGTCTCTGATAAATCACATTCAGTAGGATTAAACTTACCTTTATGATTGTTATCTGTTGCAATAATACAAATGATTTAAGAAGTAACTCAGGCCAACAATTTTTTTTATGGCGTATGTCAGAAAAATAAGCAGTTACCAGTATTTCTCCTCAAATTTGGTTGCTTTTTTAGGAAAGGCAGACTAATTGTTTCGTGGGTATGGCAGGGTCGAGCAAGAGAACACCTGTATGCGTCAAGGGATTTTTAGGACAGGAAACATGAGACGCTTCCTTTTGTTCCCTATAATTTGTGGTTTAAAAAAATCCATTTGTTTTTGGCGAAAAACGAATTTTTTTAAGGTAAATGGCTGGTATGTGAGATCAGAAATATTATCTAAAGCTGTGAGTTTTACATTGGTTTGCGGCTGAAAACTTCCATTCTCTGGAAAACTTTGTAGGTTTCATAACACAAGAATTTTGGAAAATTTCGTCAACGAAGTGATTCATACTGTTCTGTGTTCTGAAACTGAGAAGTGTTTTTTCGGGAGGGCGGGGGAGGGGAATTTCTCAGTATATATGCTTCTTTCTTTCCCGGTTACTTTCTTACGCAGTTAATGGTTTAAAATAGGAAAAACTGGTGAAACTATTCTTGGAATTTCTCTTTTTTTCAACTTAGACAAAACGCTTAAATTGTTTAAAAACGTGAGCCTGTCATATGTCATACTGACAGAAATTTCTGAATTTGGAATTTGTGATTTTCTTACAGTAAATGAAACTTCCAACCCGACGCAAGAAACATGTAGAAATCACATTTCATAATCATTGGGTACCTACCGATGTATTGTATATTGTTACTTATTTTTCATGGAATGTTTTCAAGTTTCTTCAATTGAAACCTCTCCCACAAATTCAGTCACGCCCTATCAAGTTATGTTAACATTTTAAACTGAAATTGAAAAAAAACAACAAAAATAAAAACAGAAAATCTCAAATTTGTGACATTTGTTTTCAATAGGTTTTCGAAGATCATGCTGCACAGTAATTTCTCCAGTTAAAAATATAAGTTTATGCAATGCTAGTCACTTTTGTTCCAGCACTGCAATGGACTAACCATACTAAAGGAACAAAAATATGTTCCCAGCGAAAAGATATGTTCCGCGAAATCGCTGTGTATGCCGAATTTGCGTAAAACGGGAGGTATTTTATACGAACAATACGGGGTTAGGTTCTCACTTATTCACAAATTCAGTTTAAAATAATCGAGTTATATAGCATTTAGATTACAAACAAACAACATTATCTTTCTGAAACTTAAATTTAATGCAGAAAATTGAAATATAGTATGCACGTAGTACCCTGAAAATGTAGTCTGTAAGTACAGTGCTTACGCAATGTTAATAAGTACACTTACAAGTGTAACTTAACATACCACTGTAATTTTAGAAAGTCCAATTTCGCATCTAAAATACAGTAGTAAGCTTCTGGATTATCATATCAGAAGATTCTGATGATGTTGCAGTTAGTCCAGTTCCTTTGGTGGATTTCTGAAAAGACAAATCAGTTCCAGTTGAAGTGTTCCCGATGGACGCTTGACGTTTGTTTGAAGTGTCAAGTAGAGGTGGAGATGCTATCGAAAGTATCAATAGTTTTCTCCAACTCACTACATCGATAGTGCATAGATAGGATTTCGTAATTATCGATAGTTTTACGTTTTTCAATGCTGTAAGTGTACACCACGATGGTGTAAACTATTCATCTTCAACCCATGGCTTTGATGACTGGCGCTCATTTTCACTTCATTTACATTGAGCCTAGCCATACTGATACATGATGACAGTGCGAAACTAAATTTAACTGTAATCAAAAGAGTACACGGTGAGGGTGTGCGGTTTTTTCACTCTGTTCTTCACGTTAAGTAAAGCTCAAGGCGAAAATGTAAGATAAATACCAAGTCAAAAAGCGTTGTTCTTGTTGTTTGTACTGGACGTTTAACGGTGCGTCAAGTGTTGAAACCGTTTTTGTTGAAAATAAGTAATCAGTAATAATGAGTAAACGTATTGTATCTTTTGTGCAACATTATTTTTCTTTCGGCAAGGATACGGTCTACGCAGAATATAAAATTTGTGGAAAAAACTACAATACGTCGGGCAATACGTCAAATCTTAGGGATAATTTAAAACAACTACATCGAGCTGCCATCGTTTTAAATGATCCCAGAAAAAAAAAGTAAGGAACATCCCTCTCAAAACTTTATTTATTTAATTTCCCACGAATTATTACCACGTTTATGCTAAAAATTATAGAAAACCTTATTTTTGCATACAAAACTGCAGAATTTCCTTCTTTAACTTTGCTAACAGAAGCATAAAAAATCATACAATAGAAACAGAAAATGAGAGTTAAGGAGCCAGGAATTAGTTCGTTCTTCAGGCAAGACATTTTTTCGTGACTTTTGCTCATCCACTTCGGGAGCATATAGTGAAAACTTAGATTCCATGCCCCAGTGGCGCAGTGATCGAAGCGTAGGCTTATGATCATTTGTCCGAGATCCGTCCGGATTGGAATCCCGTGAGGAATAGATATTTCGGTTGTGTTTGTGTTACAGCACTGGCTCTTCCCTTCCATGAAACCAGTGGCTCCAGATCGGGGATGGGGGACTGTTTACAGCCCATGGTGTTGCTCACAATGGTCGTTAAACCCCAAATAAAAAAAAAGTTAGTTTTGAAGTTTATCAGCGCTTAGATGTCTTACAATGTAAAAAAGTAAGAAAAAGTCTTCTTAGAAATAATTTTTCATCCCAGAAAACATATTTTCTCCAGAGAAACTTTGCCAACCGAAACACTACCAATGGTACTATCGATAGTTATCGATTGTCAAATTTTTGAAAATCAAAAAATATCGATGGTCAAAACCAATCGATAGTTCTTCAGCTATAGTGTCAACCTGTTTTGTAAAAAAATGTTTAATTGCCGACTTTGAAGTTATTTCACTATCTGACAGACATGCTTTACATTAGGGTGGAGCGAAAAAAACTTTTTTCTTAATTTAAAACGTCACCATGTGCAACAGTTGCGATTATGTTACTGAAACAACCCCACGAAATATGAATGCCACTATTCGATATCTTAGGCTTCCCCAAGAACCTCAAAGTTTGAAAGTTATAGTGAAAAATGCTTTAAAAGCACCCGCTTTCTTAATTTTGTAAAAACACTGACGGAAAAAAATCCCAACACCAAGAAGGGGCTGTGTTAGATAAACGACAGCTGGTAGGCGGTGAGAGTACATCTGTAAGATGACGTCTATGCAAATTTCGCGCTCGACGCATACGTGTGGCGCTAGTAGCACCCCTCGGAATATGCAAAGCAGGTTTTCTGTAAATACGCGTTGTAACGTTCGTGAGCGTTAGTTATCGTTGAGATTCGACGTAGGGTGTTGATGTTAGTCAAGAATGCCTTTAAGAAGACGAAGAAGCCATTATCAACCGCTCACGCAGTTGGAACGAGGCCGTGTAATAGGGCTACGAGAAGGGGGATTTTCCTTCCAAAATTTTGCAGAACGACTTGGCAGGAATGTAGCCACTAAGCATGATTGTTGGCAGCGGTGGTCAAGGGAAGGTACTGCCTCAAGAAGACCGGGTTCCGGCCGGCCAGGTGGCACTACTGAGAGGTACGACCGCCGTGTACGGCGTATGGCCGTGGAGCATCGTACCGCGTCTGCGGCAGCAATTCGAGCTGCAGTTGCCACCACAGTGACACAACGAACTGTTACAAATCGGTTACTTGAAGGACAGCTCCGAGCCAGACGCCCTGTAGCGTGCATTCCACTTACTCCAAACCACTGCCGTTTGCGACGTCAGTGGTGTCAAGCTAGAGCTCATTGGAGGACGAAGTGGAGATCTGTTGTGTTTTCTGATGAAAGCCGGTTCTGCCTGGGTTCCAAGGATGTCCGTGTGTTGGTTAGAAGGTGGCCAGGTGAGCGCCTGCAACAAACCTGTCTGTGGCCGAGACACACTGGACCTACACCTGGAGTTATGGTCTGGGGAGCAATTTCCTATTCTGGCGGTTACACCGGTTAACATTCTGGCGGTTACACCGGTTATTAATGTACCAGCATTTCACATTTTAAATGGCTCTTCTCGCGCTTACAATAAGCTGTGATCTTGAAACCTTAATCGATTAAATATGTTACCTATACAAATGTATTGCCGCCATTTCATTCCTCTACAACTAGTTTTTCGTGGTGTTGGAATTTTTTTCCGTCAGTGTATAAGTAAATACTGTGTCACCATGTTGTTTAATATCACATCTGAGTGTATAAACACGGGTAAAAATTCAGAAGACGTGAGTTTAGTTCTGAGGCTTCCCAAAGAGCTCACATTTTGTCATATATCTCTGAAAATGCATAAGTTATGCAAAAATTAGACACCAGCCGCACCTAGTAGTATAACTTGAGAATTGAGTTGATTTCACTTGGAAATTAGACTTTTTTTTCAAAACTTGGGATCAGCTTCCTGTACAAAATTTTTGCTCTGATGAATCCATCTCTTGCAAGAAGGACGCACACATGAGCATAAGAATCTGTTACAATCTTAACCATCGTCTCCACTGCCTGAGAATGGCAGGGTATTTTTGCAAATTCGGGGCAAGAACTTGGATATTTATTCGACTGTATTAATTCCAGAAACTCATCGTCTTTCCATTTCCGTGTGATGGGAGGCCCAGTGTAAATATCCTCTTACCAGTGTATTAGGTCGATGTATTTATTGCTCTGGAAATTCAGCTTAGGAACCCAGAACATCCTAATAGTACTTGTTTCTTCGAAAGATTTCCTGGCCTTCATAATGCGTCGAACAACAAGCTCACGGACATACATTCTGTCGTCAAACAATATTTTAGCGAGCAAGTTTTCTGCATGGGCAAAATACGCGTTGTCTTGGACGACTCTTTTTACAATATACTTCAAATTATCTGGAAGATAATGAAACCGACATATAAAAACCTGCAAATTTCTTAAACCATCTTTACAGGTGGTACCGTTGCATTTGATCGTGAACCACGATGGTGCATATACTTTCATTACAAAGGTGGCTACTGAGACAAGTTGTGGTGTTGTATCACTAGTTCCAACAAACAAACGCAAAATGTGATTTGCGAAGGTCAGGCAACGGGAATTCGCAAGTGTTCCAGGATCCCGATTTGCCAGCTCTTGTTAGCGATCACCTGCAGAGACTGCCTTACAAATTTCCCTCAAATAAAGTTGATCTGAGCTAAGATCTCCAAAGTTTATGTCACTGAAACGAAAATTCAGTTTTCGGGAAATTAACGATAGGAATTTTTGCACACGTCTTCAGGCGTTTTCCAATAAATGCACTAGATGCTCTCGAACCTGATGTTTTCTCATCGAGTGCTTCAGTGAGGTGGCGTAAAGGCAGTTCATTAAAATGAAGTTGACATATAATCCAGTGCACGGGAGAATTGAACTTATATTCAAAGCGCCTAATTATACCTGCATTTGTGCCGGTATTAGTCGCTTCCCCGTTACTTCCAATAAAGACTAACTCCGACAAGTCAAAGTCCTTCTGGTCCAATAAGCTGAAGATATGGTTGGAAATGTCCTTGCACTCTTGCTCTTCGGTGCAAAATGTCCCAAATAGACCGAACCCCGTTCTTCAACAAGTGTAATATGCACCTTCCATTCTTTTCGTTTGTGCCACTTGCCATCATCTGTCTGTGTATTCGTAAATGTTTCATCCCTTCTTCCGTCCAAAAATAGAGCTACAATCTTGCGGCCAATCACGTTTACCTCATTTTGAATTGTTTGACGGGTCTTTTTCCTTTCTCGTCATATTTTACCAAGGTCAATAAGAGGTGCATTACATTCTTTTGACTGAACCTGTTCACCTACATCAGGAAGCAACGCCGATACAAGATCGGCTGTCGCTCAATCGCTTATGCCTCGCCTATCGCACTTTCTGGAAAATAGCAGACAGTGTCATTAGACGCCTCGGTTTTGAAGCACGATGTGGAGTGAAATCACAATCTTTCTCAGAGGCCAACAAATGACTAGGACCCGGCTCGTCCGGTTTTGCTGCAGAATTAATATTTGTATCCTCTTCTTAAGTATCATCTTCCACTCGCAGGGCCGATTTCAGTGATGCAGTTTTCTGTAATTTCCTACGGACATGCTCTTTCCTATCACTCTTTCGAGTTGATCTTTTCTTCAGTACACTGGTGGTTTTTGCGTCAAGCCCACCAACTATCATTATTTTGTTTGTTCTCTGGTTTATTAGAAAGTCTCGCTCTTTCAAGGGTACTTTTTTTTCAGAGCGGTACTTGCACGAATATATGTCAAAGATACGTTGTGAATCCGCGCGAATTTGTTCAACCTTATTCCGGTACGTTTCAAACATTTTCGCATCGAGTTTTTTCGGCTTTTGGATTTCAGTGTTGTATGCTGTAATACGCTTTACAACTGATTTGTGGAGCGATGCCGGAAGGGATGCTTTCTTATATACACTCAACACTTTGTCCGCTATAATACTTGCTATTTCTGCTGCAGCAGGCTCATAATTTTCACCTTCCTGCCTAAGGGTATTCCTCACAAGGTAGTGATGGCCCATTACATTTTCGTACGTAGCCAACACGTTTTCATTCATCTTCTTATACCTCCCGAGGATAAGGCAATCAGTTTTGTTTCTTTTTCAGCCATCATAAGTAGTAGAACGACAAAATGAAATGCCGGTACCTCCAATCAACGCCACTAGGAGTGAACGAAACTGTTGCATCATTATGACGCAAATCCGCCAGCACTCTCTCCTACGAAGATCTGTCCGACTGTGATGCTGCATTGTGAGGGAGGTTGTGGGGTGAGGTGAAGAAAGTACAAACAAAGGAGAGCGCAAGGTCGCACGTCATGCATCTGAAAATCAATACGAGGTTTCTGAAAAGTATAAGGGGGCATTGTTAATGTTAAGCCCAAATTGATAACGTTAAGGCTGCTGTCAAACAACATGATAAGTTGCCATGCTCCTTATCATGCCATTTTGGCGAAAATTACATACCTTAAGGGATCTGGGAAAGCCTAAGAAATTACCTCATGTCTGCTAAATTTTCACCAGTGTTTATACACTCAAAGGTGATATTAAATAACATGGTGACGCAGTATTTTCTTATATTTACAAAATGGAGAAAGCGGGTGTTTTTAAATCATTTTCCCTATAACTTTCAAATTTCAAGGTTCTTAGCCTAAGATATCGAATAATGTCATTCATATTTCGGGGGGTCATTTTAGTAATAAAATCGCAACTATTGCAGATGGTGACGTTTCAAATAAAAAAAATGGTTTTTCGCTACACCCTATTGCGGATGCTACGCAGAAGCATACAAGAGCTGCAATTTCCGGAGTTCTGAAATTTGTTTAGATTGCGAAGTTAATATATCTTTGCTGCAGCAGAAACGTGGAATTTCAACGTTCTGGTTGGTGTAACGGAAATACGTTCAGTGGAAAATCGTTGGAAACGGGAATGTTACCCTCTTCAGGGGAACGTATTTTCAAGATTTCTCAGGAGATATTGCACAGCAAACCATGAACTAAAACAAATTACTTCATTTGATTTCTGGAAGTAACAGTGTTATTACTGCATTGTTGCCTCAACTTTGTGGGACGTCAGTGTACGACTGAAAAGCAACGCATTAAAAAGGTCATTCCGATTTGCACATGAGCATGAAAGATTTCATTATATCTAAACAAATTTATTTTTAGTTTTCGAGTCAAACCAGGGAAAGAACCTAATATTTTAATCGGCATTTGAAATTTACGCCACAAATCTTTAACAAAAGAGTTCTGTTAGGTGGTTATTCCATTTTAGACGTCATTTCGTCTCGTTGAAACATAAGACTTGAATAATTAATATTTTTTTTCATAAATGCTACTTTTAAACCGTCAGCAGTTTGTGAACATGGATAGTGGCCAATAGGTTATCTTATCAATAAAACCGTTTTGTACGCTCAAATATTTCCTTTGCCCACTCTAGTGACATTCCATTCGTTGTTTGCAGGGTCTTGTTCACCTAACACATTTCATTTTCTGAACGCGTCCAAGCACGCCTGTTTGCCACTTGTTAGTCATTAGTGGTATATAAAAGAGTACAATGTTTTACAATGCCGATATTAGGAGGCGCGTTTTTCTCAGTGAATTTTGAGATTGTTAAGCATTTTCGCTTCGCATCTCAAGGTGGAAGTATACACGAGGGATGAAGAAAGTAATACCGTATTAACAATTGCCTTGATACTTCCCAAAAACCTCGAATCACAGTAGCAGGCCATAAACAAATTAAAATACTTCCGCGATATATAGATTTTTAGTTTATGAAATCCCTGCACGACACGCTTAAGATATTTTGATTTTGCAGTTTAAATATTTTTTTCTACGTCATGTTGCCAACAAAGGGTGTTTTTGAAAGAATGTAAATCCTTTTGTATTGATGACAATATCTATTGTTGCGCATTAATAAGTCACTCTGTCAAGGACGGATAACAATTTTGAAATTTCCCTGTACCTTTTTACGTATGAGCTTAAAACATTTAAAATACTACGAATTTATTTCGAAAACATCTTTCTACGATAAAGACAGGGATTTTGAATTCCTGGAAACTGCTGGCTTTTTCGGACAGATTTTCGTCTGTAAGGCGAATAATGTATTTAAATTACCTCCAAGATATCGCGAATTTCCCATAATTTATTCAATTTTTTTAACAATGAAAGAAATACGGGGGCGCTATCTGCTAGACGCGGGTTCGTGTCCCGCTCTAGGACGATGCAATTTTTCAAGTTTTCGGATATTATCTGATTTATCATCCTTGTCACATTTACACCAAAAATCGGATTGTTATCTTCAAAATCTTCAATTCTTTGAAGTTTCTCCTAGTTTGGAATATTCCAGATTCCGTTTTAAAATTACAACCATCATGAAGAAGAAAATTGCGAGGTCCTCTGTAAAAATGTATTCTATAATTATCGCTTTTTCTCGAAAGAATTGTCGACCAAAAAGTAGAAAATGCTTTCTCTTCTTTCGAATGAATTCCCAGTAATTTACATTAATTTAGAATGTTTGAAAATACGGAAATTCATCCCTTTCAAGATTTGAAGTACACCATGATTTAAATTACCCATCAAAACGGAATTCCCCAGGCCTTTTACTTTTAACTTTTGGGGGGGGGGGGGTTGTCTACTCTAACTTACGTAAAAATATTAGTTTCGGGGCGTGCGGCGTGGTTGGGACAGGTGCAGAATATTTTGATTTCTACATATTCTACAGTAAACCTTAGTCTGGTTTTTCAAAATATGAGCTGTTACTTCCTTTTCTCGACATCTAGTGTGTAGTTTCTAGAATTATGCGGTATTGGACTTGGGGAAAACAAAGCCATTAAATGCCTGCACCCACTGAAAGATTATATTAATAGCCTGCCATGAGGTTTGGTTTCTGTTACAGTAATAAAATTCGTAATTATCCGGTTCTAGGTTGTTTAGAAAAAAACATATTCCCACTTCAAGAGCTTAGTTTTCGATTTTCTATGTAAACTGAAAAGCGTGGTTTTCAATTCTTTTTTATGTAACTGCATTTTTTCTGCAGATTTTAAGAATTGAACATACATAACTTCATATTTCCGTCTCTGGATCGTAAACAAACAACTTTTTGACGCAAATGCAGTTCTCTTCAGTACATTTAAGTCTTTTTTTTTAATTTGTGGTTGGGAAGGTGGAGGTGTTTATCGACCACAGTGAGCAACTCGAAGCGCTGTAAGTAATTACGGCTAAGCAACTCGATAGGCCCTTCGTAATGTAGAGCCAATCTGTCCAGATGAGAGAGAGATAGATAGATAAGACATTTACGACATCCGTGCTTCACCTGTATTCGAACTCGGACCCAGCACATGTGACTTGTCCGAAGCCAGCGCTTTGACCAATGCGCCACTAGAATAGGACAGTTGTTTTCATCATCGAAATCTATTAAATGAACGCAATTACCAAACCTCGTCATTTATTCCTCCGGCAGTAAGCAATGCGGAACAAACTTTCCAGAAATTTTTCTTTACACTAAATTATCGTTGAAAATTATTTAGATAGTCTTGTTGTTAATGTGTTGTCCTCATTTGGGCTTTCTCAATTAATTAAAGTTAGTGTGCGATCAACCACTGAAGTTCAGTGGTGCTATTATTTCCACTGGATCATGAGCATGCGCTCAACAATGACGAAATAATATCATCCGCTCATATATTGAACCCGAAAAACAAGCAATGTTCGGTGTGCAAATTTCATGAGGTTCATATCAATTAACATAATAAAGAAGAAAACCCATAAGACAGTCCCTGTGTTGCAGAGTTGCAAGGAACCATCAGAGAGAGAGAGAGAGAGAGAGAGAGAGAGAGAGAGAGAGAGAGAGAGTGGACCTGGATTCAAGTAGCAGGTAATGCATGGGCGGTCTCCTTTTCTTGCGGCATTGGCTCTTTCCCTTTCGTGGAAACACTGATGGTAAATATGGAACGAATTATCGTTTATAGCACGTTCAGTCACTAAACCTGAAAAAAAATATCGATTATATGCACTCTATTTTCGAATTCTGACCGACAAATCTTGCGCAATCACCTGTTTGAAATTGCGCACCGTGTTAGTAAAACACACACGGGGAGGCATATCACATGACACCCATTGATTCATGTTTATCAAATTATAGTTTAAATGGAAGATCGAATTACAAGTAATTTACAGACAAAAAGAGTCCAGAATAGCATTGGACAGCGAATAGCTATTACTAAAGCAAGAAAATCAGTTTCAAAGATCACTAAATGAAACCTTAGTTTTAGAACTGACAAACCAAAGCTCCAAGAAAAACCCTTCTTTTAAAATAGCAGCGGGTTTTTATAAATGATCCCTGGAAGTTCACTCAAAAGTTCAAACAAACGAAATATGTTAAGCTTGACTCCCAAAATCAAGCAGGTTAAATTCAAAGTGCATAGTGAAATTCTAGAAATTCGTAGTGTTGGTTCCTTGTCCCGTATCCCGGGTGAACAGTTGCACCATGGTTTTTCTCTTGCATTGCTTCATCCCTTTCACTGGAAGTAGAGACATGCTGAGCGAAGATCATGGGAATCATTATGTCTCTAGCGAAATAAAAACAAAACAAAATGAAGTAATTAAAAATACGTACTACACTAAAATAATTAGGAAAGTGTTTTAGATCTTCAGCCAACAGATACGAGACGTTAATGAATTTGAAAGATATTATAAAGGATTTCAACAAAACAGTAAAGTATTTTTAAAATATTTATTTTCCAGTTTTTAAACTGAACGTTATAGCGACCAAATCCTTTAATCAATAATATGCCTTTTAATGAACAAAATAAGAAGAGAAAAAAATAACAAATAGAGGAAAGAAAAAATTACATTTTTCAATAGGAATTATTTTCGGGCCCAAAATCGCTCGTTATCATTTAAGTTGCTAGGTAGAATGTTAAACTTCTATGGTAGTTAAAAAATATTGCAAATAATTAAGCTGTGTTTGACTAATGGTTATTTAATAATTGCGAAACATTAGTTTTCTGAAAAAACACTAAGATCTATTCCTGTAATCCACGCGATTCTACGTTATGTTCACACGTGCATACGTCAACATGAGCGCTGAAGTTTAATAATAGGAAAGAAGTGACTCCATCTGCTTTATAAAAAACTGTGTTAAAATTTCGGTAACAAGAAATATTTGGGAAATTCTCTGAGAATCATTCTCCGATTTGCTTCATATCCAGTGATTTTTAATAGAGATTTGATTTTGAATAGATGCCCAACTTTGAAATGATATATTATTGATGTGCCAATGTCCAACTATGTGAATAACGTGCACAATGCAGACAATATGGGTAACCAGTGTGGTGAGAACTAATTTCGAAACATTTTCTTTTAATTACTTTGTAACAGTAAACTCCGAAACAAAGCCTGGATTTTTAAGAAGCTTAGTAGAGATTCAAATCTGAATTACAAAATTGACAGAAAAGCAACGACAGGGCGACGTCGTGCTTCGCCCACTTTTTGACCTCGCTGCATCTTCCGGTAGATTTCAAAATTGCTTGCACACTTGCGTGCAAAAATTAAGGACGAGACTGTTTTTCGAATGTAACTTTGTGCAAAAGTGCTCCACATCGACTCAAATCATACCATAAAATCCCAAAGATGTAAGAATACGGGACAAGTGGGCAAAACCGTCCATCGAGGAATCCAAAGGATAGAAAGGCACTTTATTGAAGAGGTAGCTTCGAGTACAACTGGATAGAAGACAGAAACGTCCATGTGACAGGCGACTGCCAAGAAAAATCCAGTCTTTAGTAGGAGATATGATCACCCCTGACTGCGTTGAAGGATTTACGTCTGTCCATGCTGAGGACGAGGTTGTCAAGGAGCTGTTAGGGCATCGCGGCCCATTTCTCTTGTAGCGCCAATCGCAGCTGCGGAATCGTTGCTGGCGGCAGGTGACGAGCTTCCAAGCGTCTCCCGAGAAGGTCGATCGGATTTAGGTCCAGGGATCTTGCGGACCAATCCATGCGTTGAATATTTTCACTCTCCAACAGCTCTGCGACAGCCACTGTGCGATGAAGTGCAGCATTGTCGTCCATGAAGAGGATCTCAGGGCCCACAGCACCTCTAAACAGACGCACGTGGGGCAGGAGAACCGCGGTACAATAACGGACACCAGTGACTGCACCTCCTTGGAAGATGTGGAGGTCAGTACGGCTACCAAGCACGATACTGCCCTAAACGAGAACTCCGTCACCACCAAACCGGTCCCTTTCGATGATGTTGCAGGTGTGATTGCGTGTTCCTTGCGCGCTCCAGATGTGTATACGTCCAGAATCGCTCGTCAGACTAAATTGGCTCTCATCCGTAAAGAGAACTTGACCACATTGCTGATGTGCCCAGTTCTTGTGTTCCTGGCACCACAGAAACCGAAATTTACGATGAGCGGGCGTTAAAGGCATACACCGTCCTGGTCATTGTGCTAATAGACCATCTTTGTGCAGCCTCTTGGCCACAGTAAAACGCGATAACGGACGTCCAGTTTTCACTTGCATGTGCCTTGCGATTCCTCCCTCTGTCTGACGTCTGTCTCTTCTCGTCTGTAGGGCAATATACCGGTCGTTCGCCGCCTTGGTTGCTCGTGGACAACCAGACCTAATCTTCCCGACAGCTGTTCCTGTCGTTTGAAATGCTCTCCAAGCTCGTGAAACGATGCTGTGAGCAATCCCGAACTCCTCGGCGACACTAGTAACACTTCGACCTTCTTCCAACTTCCCAATTACACGACCTCAGGTAAAATCATCCAGATGTCGTCCACTATATTGCCTGTTGGCATATCACACGGTGGCAGCAATTCGACGCCGTTCAAACCGATGTACACCGTGCAATAGCTTTCACCGAATTGTTGAGCGTACACCGCACGTGTGCTTTATACCCTTCCAACACCCCCTCTCCTATGTCATGCGGCATATATGCGCATGCTTTACCGTACCGGACCCTAGTCTATCTCCTGAGTGGTCTTTCCGTCCGTTCAGCATGCTCGTTCCGCTTTTATCCTAATTTCTCCTCTTCGTCCTTCAATTTTGAACAACAGTGTATTACCCAGATGTCTGTGTTTTAAGCAATTTCATATGGAACAATATTTTGTGTTCGCATTTTGCAGTATTTCAGCTTTAATTTTACAATATTATATAATTTAATAATCGTTTGTTATAATATAAACGAATTTGTATAAATTTTGTATTTTTTATGAGCTAAGAGTTTTCTGATTAGTTTAAATTCCCGATTTCTTTAACAGCTTACACATGGACTGGGTATGGTCTGCTGCTGCTGCTGCTGCTTCCTTTGTTCGAAACAAGGTTACAGTTACAGTATTCAAAGGGGTAGATGCTTTACCTCATATTTCGCTGTACAGGACGTCGCTCAATGTTCTTGAGATGTATTCTTTTCTACAGGGTGTAATAAATCGGTGAGGGGGCCTATCTTTAAGGCTATTTCCGGAACGTGGCCGTCAACTTGAAATCTGCCATATTGAGTCAAGGTCAAAATTTTCAAATGGTAAGTGTTGCATATCAAACAAGGCCAGATTTTTTCAGAAACTAATTTCTCTAATCAGATTTGAAATACGTGTTGTGGTTCACAAGTTATCAACACAGAAATTCGACATAACAGCCTCTAATGTACTCTGTGATGCTCAGCTATTTGATTTGTTCAATGTGTTGCCCAGTTGCTTAACACAGAGCTGAAGGCGCTTGATCCACCTCAGTAACATATCGGAAGAAATACGGTTATAGGCTACCAGAATGCTTTGCTGCAAGTGGAGTTTGTTGTGGTTTTCTCAGTATACACCAGGTGTTTGACAAGATTGCACAGATAAACCTCGAGTGGAGTGATGTCGGGGAATTTGGGTGCGCATTCCGTAGGACAACGCTGGCCAATACAATGACCACAGAATCCAACGACCTCCACCACTATACCTAGCAACTGTTCGTCAACGGCTAGATGTTGCATTCAATGGTCATTGGATTTGCCGGCGTGATCCTGCCGAATGGCCACCCAGATACCCCAGACAGCACTCCACTCTCCTTTTATCTCAAGGGACATATGAAACACTTGGTGTATGTTTAGGAAATTCGTGACAAACATCACGTTCAGCAAAGCATTCTTTTGGCCTGTAATCGCATTTCCCCTAATATTTTCGTGAGGGTGCAAAGCGATAAATCAAGCGCTTTTAGCTCTGTGTTCAGCAACAGGGGCTACACATTTAACACATGAAATAGCTGCGAATCACAGGGTACTTTAGGGGTTGTGATTTCAACATTCTGTGTTGATAACTTGCAAACCACAACACATATGTCACATCTGATTACAGCAATCAATTTTTGAGAAAATTCTGTTCTTATTTGATACGCAACATGATAAATTTGATCTTGATCGAATATGTCGGATTTCAAGTTGGCAGGTTCCGGAAATAGCCTTAAAAATAGGCCCTTTTACCGAATCTTTGCTGGGGTATTCCCATATTGAATTTTCCATCCCGTATCTGAAATACAAGGTTGTCCGGCGACTTTTGATTCACCCTGTATTATTTATATATTATGTTACACATCTTTGTTTTTTGTCTACGGTATATAAGGGTGACTTACATTCATGAAAACTCTAAAAAACAATTGCGTTTGTGACGCATGCAGTTTCCTTGGTTTGTTTACGTTTTTTTTGTTTGTTTATTTAACTCTGCTCCTCTAAACGTACCCGCATACGTAATGTGTTTGGTTTAGGGTTTAAGGACCATCGTGTGTAATTCAGAAGTTATAAGCACTCGCCCGTCTCTAATTTACGGTCACTGGTTCCAGGGAAGGGAACGAGACACAGTCTTAAGACAAACACAACGTACGTGTTCCCCCGGGATTCGAATACGGACTCACTAGGACGAAAAGTCTTTTGCCACCACTTAGACCATGGCCCAAACATGGCGAACTATGCCTAATTAGGCATTTTATGAATTTCATCAGAATACGGATTCCGTCCATATTTACATAAGTTACGTCAGACGGATAATCTGTACGCTAATTAAGACAGATAATTCAAAGCGCTCTCCGACAGTGTGACCTACACGTAGAGACTGGTGCGGGTGTAATGCTCTGGGTGATGATTTTCTGGAATTTAACGGTTCTCTGGGAGAGGTGTGTGATAATCTGTATTCCACCGTGTACTAGTATAACGTTAATGTAATATTGCATTAATGCTGACAGTATTTCTAGACCGCAGTTGGATGTTTCATGAAAATAACGTGGATGTCATAAGGACCGCGTCGTCCAGAATTGGACTGAGGAACACCTGAACGTGTTCTTCCACAGAGGACATGACTAGTTATGAAAACAACTGAACATATTTGGGACCACATTGATCTGCAGTTGGGGGTATCAACATTCCCTTAGACTTATATGTGGACACTCGGTAATCTGTACATGGATAGACAAGGTCAAACGGCTAATACCTTACCGGAGATATGTAGACTGTGTGTTCGACATCACATCACAACGGTGGAGCGCTTTTCACGGACGGTTCAGAAAATACATAATAAGTTTTTAGAATATTTCGCTCTTGCTTATATTTAAATGTTATTTTGTAGGGTCTGTTTTGCATGGATTATCAAAATGTTACCGCATATAATAACAAATAACTAAATATAAGTTCAACAATTCCATTCTAAACTGAAAATCGGTTTTTAGTAATTTATTAAAATAAGTTAATATAAATCCTAAACAAATATTGTGGCTAGAACCTCAAGCTTCCATTCAATTACCAAGTTAATATTTCTCCTTTTACTAAAGATTACCGTGAAGGGAACCCTCCGTTCAAAAGATGAGATAATCTTTCGCCTTTTACTAAAGATTACCGTTGCGGTTAGTCTTTTTTTCTTTTCTTTTTTTTCCAAGATTTGAAGCGGTTTGTGCAAATCGGTTTTCGGTGGGGTAAGTTGATGGCCGAAGCCACAGCTCATGGTAAGTGATTTCTTAGCATTGTTTCAGGTCACAAGGTAAGGTTCCGGCATTCCTATTCGGAATTTATTCAACGTGGGAACTTAGAAGTGAGGTTATTTCCTCTTTCTCGAGGCTGAGGAGTGTTCTTTGTTCGCGTTGCCTTGAAGTTTAGGTCTGTAGCACGTGGCTCATTTCATTTTCAGTGAAACATTTTTCATGTTCTCACAAGAATAATCAGTTTGCCCTCAAATAAGTATATGAGTTCGCTCATAATAGCCTAGTGCTTTATATTTTCTATATACTAAGTGTATTTATTTTATATTTTGTAGGACTTATTCAGATTAAGAATGAACCAAGAAGAGATTACAGCAACCAGGATCCACGTGCTCAGAATAGAATGTCGTAGTTTGGAGGAACCTACAAGTGAAGTTAGGGCTGTTAATCACATATTATGTATTCCAGGAGGTATAATTGGTATTGAGATGCTAAGTAATCTCAATCAGTTACACATTTTTCTCAAAAGGAAAGAAGATTATTTGGAATTTATCCAAATGGAGGAAATAGAGTTGGAAAATAAAGAGAAAAAGAAAAGTATCAACAGTAATGCTAAAACATCCATTATGTTGAGGCACATTCCTTTGAGCGTAGAATAGACAACCATAGAATCCCTATTTAAACCATATGGCACTGACATTATGGTCCATTATCAAAGATTTACCGAAAGGCTTTGCCCAGAATTCAAGGGTATTCTTAATGGGAATCGTATCATAAAGATGAAACTCGCTAAGAATATCCCTTCTTACATTCATTTTGGGTCGTATTTAGGCAAGGTGTCATACAGAGGGCAACCCCCTACATGTAGGAAATGTGGAGCTGTGGATCACTTAGTATCTGAGTGCAAAAAGAGCTTGTGTATTACTTGTAACCAAAAAGGACATGTATCTGGCATATGCAAACAACCCTGCAGAGGGTGTAAAAGTAAGGAACATAAGTTAAATTAGTGCCCCCCCCCCCAAAAAAAAAGCAGTCAGAGAGTCAGACAAAAATGTCCAAAAAAAAAGGCCAGAAGTCACAGAAGAAGAGATTGCAAAAGAACTAAATAGAATTGAAAGGGAATTTCCAAGTCTAGGTGGCAGTACCTCAAATTTGGAAGTACAAATACCAGTTAAGGGCAGCAGTTCTTATGCAGAGGTCACTACCAAAAACCACAAAAAGCAAACTAGAGATACTCTTAAAGTATCTAAATATAGTAATGGAGGTCAGGAAACTTTTAATTTTTCAGATAGTGAGGAAATAATAGATCAGGTATTTTCCAAATTAATTGAGGAAACTCAAGAAGAAACTGTGGAAAATAAAGAGGTAGATAGTGAGTCAGGTTCAATAGAACTTAGCATAGATGAGGATAGACAGGAACTTTCCGATTCCGAAGAGTGTAATTCAGAGTCGGAGAGTTCATCAGTTAAGAGTAACAAAACGAAAAGCAATGTGACAATGGTCGAGTATAAAGGATTTCACGAGCAACAGGCTGAGTTAGAGAGTACTAGGAGTTATCTCAGAACAACGAGAAATAGATTAGCAAGGGTCTAAATGGAAAAAAATTCAGAAAATGAACTTAGGAAAAATTAAGGTAGCTACCCTAAACACTCAACTCTTCAACCAAAAGCAAAAGCAAAATAGGGTTATATCCTATATGTTAAATGAAAATATTGATATCCTCTGTTTACAGGATACCATGTTTAAAAATATGTAGGATATCTATGGTTTCCTCAAGCACTTCAATGTGCGAGCTTGATTTTCCTTAGGGACTAATCATAGAGGAAGAGTGGCTATTATTCTCAATCCTAGGCTTAATGCCACACTAAAGAGGTTTGAACTTGATACCACTGGCAACTTTATGACAGTTGAAATCATGTACATGGGCGGTCATGTCGTGGTACATAATCTGTATGCTGCTAGTCACACAGCAACTAGAAAGATTTTTTATCAGGAGATGACCAACCACATGAATAACATGGGGGGAACTGAGTTTTTGTGCGGAGATTGCAACACTACCCTTCCAGCAGTTAACTTGGCTCTGAGAGGGAGGGAAGAAACTACCCACAAGACTCTTGCTAGGATTCTGTATCAAAGGAACTTAAAAGATACGTGGATATATGCTGAGAGTGATGAAAATGGGGTCACTAGGATGGGTCCTCAAGGCTCTGATTCTAGGCTAGATTATATTTTTGTTCAGGATAAAACTTGCAATAATGGCATAAAGATTAATAAAGAATTTTTAAACACTGATTCTCACCATATATCTGATCATGCCATGGTGGTGATCGAGTGTAGTATCAGAGTAAATATGTTAGGTAAGAAAAGTAAAAAGCCCTATTGTACCATAAATAAAGGCTTTTTGATGATGAGGACAGCATAAAGAAAATCAATGACTTTATCAAGGAAAATTGTAAATGTGTCAGAAACACTAAACAGTGGGATCTTTTTGAAAATATCTAAACACTTTTTTCTAAAAAACTAAGTGGGTAACAACTCCACAAGAAAAGAATAAAAATAAGTAAATGTAAAGGTATGGTGCAACTGTGTAAAAAATTAGATCAAAGCAAAGAGATAAACAAAAAAAACCCTCCAAGACTGGAGGTTTAATTTGGAAAATGCCTATTGAGAAAGATGGAGGATGGTGCCCACATAGCCTATGACAAAAGAATCAGAGCGGAGAAGGATATTAATCAGGGAATAAAGGGAATTAAAAAAATTAGTAGTAGAAAGGATCAGGTGAATATAACTGAAGAAGCCACCGTTAAAAAATGTTTTTTAGATTATTACAAATCACTTCTTTTCAAGAGTGAAACTAAAGAGAATCAAATTAATTATGACTTTGAGGATAAGCTATGTGCTCAGGAGAGTAAAAGTATCGGCAAGAAATTTAAGGCAAAGGAGGTGAGAAAAGCAATTTTTTCCCTCCCCAATGACTCTACCCCAGGCATGATGGGTTTCCCATCGAGTTTTATAAAATAACCAGGGATACCATTGGCAACTGTCTCACTAGAGTTTTCAACAACATGTTATTTAGTGGGAAGAGCCCCCTCTCTATGAAAGAAGGAGTTATTAAACTCCTGTTTAAAAATAAAGGGAGCAGTAAGGATCCCGAAGGGTGGAGACCAATTTCCATCCTTAACACTGACTACAAAATATTTATGAAACTTCTCGTGAGCAGGATTGGGGATTATCTTCCCAAGATACTCAATAAGAGTCAAGCCTGCGGCGTTAAGGGACGTAATATCCAAAATAACATCATTGGTCTTAATTACGTTATTCAATATCTAAAAAAAAGGGAATCAAAGCAATTATGATCTCCCTAGATCAGAGGAAGGCCTTTGATGTTATTTGTCGGCGTTTCCTCTTCGGGGTTCTTAAGGGGTATAATATCCTAAATAGAGTTATAAAAATTCTTGCCAACACTTATGACAATACCAACTGTAAGCTCATATTTTCAGAGAAACTTAGTAGAAGAATTAAAGTTGAAAGGGGAATTAGGCAAGGTTGCCCCTTATCCCCTATTCTATACACGCTTTGCATAAACCTGTATCTCAATATGATGGACAAGGACGAAAGTCTTTGTGGGATACCTATCCCAGGTGGCAAAGGCAAAACTATTAAACATATGGCTTATGCTGATGACCTGGTGGTATTTGTTGACGAACAGAAAGATGTAGTCCAGGTTTTCAAATTATATAAAAAATTTAGTGACCTATCTGGTGCTGCCCTAAATCATTCAAAAACCAGGTCTCTTGTCTTTGGCTGATGGGGCAATTTAGACGAGAGGCTTGGAAGCATAAATGAGGACCTTAAAGTACTGGGAATCACTTTTAACCGGAATGGCATTAGTATGATGAATTACTGGGAAGAAGCGATTACGCACATTAAGAACTTTGCCAATATATTCAAAGAAGAGGAGACCTCCTTCTTTGCTTAATCACAGATAGTGAATGCTATTTTCTATCGTAATTCATGTATACTTTCTACTCAAGCAGCCCTCAACAGGATTTTCTGAAAAGACCTGAGAGAATGGCTTTCGGTTTTCTGTGGGATACAAACGTGATAAAATTAAGAGGGCTACCATGTATAATCATGTAAAGGAGGGCGGTGTTGGTATGAAAAATCCCTTCAACTTAGCTGAAATCTGTCTAATTAAGGGATTCTACAACATGATGACTGACTTTGAGCACCCTGCTCACAATTTCATAAGTTATCTTGCTGGGAATCAATACAAAAAGGTCCATGGAAAGGAGAATTGCAAGCCCTTCGACTTCTTTCCTAGTAAAGAGATTGTGGATCTTTGTAAAGAAATTGTTGAATTAAAGGAAAAAAGTAATATTACGAAAATTCACCTCGAAGATAAACTTAAAAAACTATATATAGAAATTAAAATAGGTAAAAATAAGTCCCAAGATGCCTGGGATAACATGAGTGTCATGAAACTTCAGCCCAAGGTTAGAAATCTTAATTTTAAGGTTGCCCATAACATAGTCCCCACTATGGAATGGTGTAAAAGATTTCTTTCTGCTCCTAGTGATAAATGTCCTCATTGTGATGAGGTTGAAACCATCACTCATCTGTTTGCGCATTGCAAGGAAAACAAGGAAATTTGGGAGTGGTTGAGCGAGTATTGGAGCCTAACCACTGTTGTTGACACAGAAAACATCTTGTACCATACCTCAGTCAAGAAAAAAATATATATTGATAATGCTATTAATGTCAGTATTGCTATGACTAAATTTCAAATTTGGAAAAAACGAAACGCTAAGATATACGGTCAAAAAATCAAAACAACAAATGGCATCAAACTTGCCACACTATGTGAAATTAGAGATATTATAAGAAGTGACTGGCGTAGACTGAGCAAAAAATCCTTTGGGAAGAAATGGTTAGTACACAGGAATTTGTGTTATATAAACAAAAACACTAATGAACCAAATGTACATATGAGATTCTAAAATTGTTAAAGTCTATAAGTTCATTTTTTTGGAAGAAAAAAAAAACATTGTTTAAAAAAAATCTTATTAAAGGATCTTAAAAGAATACAGTTATGGGAAGTGTTCTCCCACTTCATTGATTTGATGGAGGGGATTGCACTACTCCAAGTCTAACAGGTAAGTGAAATTTTGTTTGACTTTTCTACATTTCAATAATCGACACGCTTTCCAATATTAACTATCCTATTGTTTTGGTTGTCTTCAAGATATCACGGAATTAGGCATGGCACTACACGGTGGTCCTATTGGGATTGCTAGTGTACACCATGCCTCTTTCCTCGATCCACATGTTCCAGTTCATATAGCCCAAACTGAGCGGAAACTGCTCAATGCAGTGAAAGCGAGGTTAGGCTTAGAGCAACTTGCAAAACAAGGACGCATGTCCCTAGTTCCTTTAAAACAAATTATTTTTTTATTTTCTTTTTGTGTTACACGTCGTTATGTCTTTGCACTCAAAATTTTATATATTTCATCCGCCGGACCCTAGCACATTTCACCTGGAAAAACCCTCTTTATGGATATGCCCTTTCCCATAGGTGGTGCTCGGTGAAGGGAGATTGAAACAGCATCACAAAGAGATGCACTTGGCATCACACCGTGATTAGTTCTTAATACTAGTTGATTGCCGTGAAGGAAAGTGGAGTGATGAGATTTTAACAATTTAAGGAAACCCGTCCACGGATGGGTTAAAAATGAAAAGCAGCATGCGCTATATATTACGAGTACATAGCATTCTTCTCTGGAGACGGAAGGGCCATTGGTCTAACAGCAGTTTCCACATTATTCACATCCTCATATTGTTAATTTTGATCGTAGTTTTTATTAAGTAGTTATATATGGAAAACCCTAATACGTTTTAAAAAAATATTCAATCAGTGCATTATTCCAGTGGTTACGTACGGAGAAGAGACATGGACATTAACTAAAAAAACCAAAAACTGGTAACATCTGAAAGAAGCCTGGAGAGATGCATTTTTCCTATAAGCAGAAGAGATAAAAAGAGGAACTCATAGATAAGGAAAATGACAAAAGTTGAAGACATCTTGATCACAATAAACTCCTTGAAGCGACAATGGGCTCCACAAGTTACCAGAAGAATGGACGACCGATGGGCAACCGAAAAGATGGACTGAATTCCAAGGTACAGGAAAAAACCCAAAAGAAGTACACATGGGAGCTTGGTAGATAAAATTCGAAGGAATGCAGGAGTGACATTGAGGAGACTGGCGCATGACAAATCGTTGTGCAGGAAGCTTGGTTAGACTTTTATCGAGCATTGGATTGCTATTTGTTGACAATGATGATGATATGGAAAAGGTGATTTCTACTCTTACCGGAATTAAAGACAGGAAAACTATGTTTTTTATGCGTAGGTCATTGGCGTAAAAATCGAAATAAATGTTTGCAAGCTACCTTCCATCAACAAAACGGCTTTTTCAAGTAAGGTACGCAGTCATCTGCAATCTGAGTAATAGAACGCTTCAAAAAATTGAGCGCTCAGAGTTGACTAGATAGTAAGCATATAGATGAAATTTCATTTCATTCAAAGAAACTAAACGTCACGATGGTGTCACGCACTACCATGTAAGTTAAATTGCGTTATTCAGAGATAGGCTCTAAAATCGTTCAACATTATAACTATCAATTAGAAACTCTATCATTCTATTCGACGACGTAGTAAATGATTTCCAAATTTCCCGAAATTGTAGTGATTGACTATGAAGTTAATTTCATTGTATCATTCGACTGCACAAGAATGACCAGGGGTTCATTCGGTATCCAAGTCATCCAGCGTAAAAGATGCACAAAGAATGATAAAGAAATCACGTTCCTATCCTGAAAAATCAAACTGAAGACCGCTGCTTGTATATTTGATGATCAAAGAGAAATTAGATTATTACTCCAACATTTAACATACAACTGTTCGTCGTATCTTTAGGGGAAATCATTGCGAACAGCGGAAATAATAATGATGGCGTCTCTTTAGAGTTGTCAAGAATTCGGAAACCATTCTACAAATAATGCCGTTTTCTTCACAAGGTATCATTGTTACACGTGACGTCTCATACCTCTCAATGAAATTACAATTGCATATGTCTGTTTACCTGCTCCTCAAGTCACCACGTTAAAAATGTTGAAAGCCATATAATTCAGATTCCAGTTTTCTATTAACTTTCCTTCAAAAAGCCATTCGTTTTACTATTTCTGATTAGATATTTATCGGTTCATGGAGTTGTTTTTCGTTTTCTTCTACATTTACCTCTCCTTTTTGAAGCCGTAGATCCACATGCATTGTATCGCGTAAGCAGTCTGGATACACTTCATTTGTCTACACCAACTGCAGAAACGATATCTCTCACTGTCATAGAAGTGTGATCCATCAGAGCAATTATTTTTGCACGCTTCGTGGGGAAATATCCATTTTTCAATACACGAAAGCAACACGTTCTAACAGAGAAAAAACTAACATCCACCCGTCACACACGAAAGCTCACAACTGAACCTGAATAGCCTATTTCCTGTTTAAAACCGGTCAAACCACATTCTTACTATCAAGTTCTAACAGTCACACCACCTCACAGCTGATAAAACCGGTTTACGTGGGTTTCTGACATCAACTGGCGATCACATTACAATTCTGAGAATAAAATAGCTTGTCCCAATTAATTTGCACGGTATAGTATAATAATAAATATTGCAGTTTCTTATGAACGTAATTTACAAATTCGCCTTAGGTAAAATTGAAGTTACGTAACAGTTTACGGAGCGCATTACTTACGTAACTCGGGGTGTTACTGTAGTTGTTTCTGTAGAATAACGCCTAGAATTTTGTTCACAGACATATTTGAAAACAGGCCCAATCCAAAATCAACACTGATTGGTTGGTGGAAATGAATGTTTCTGAATGAAATTCGAAAATATGCCTCAGTCACATGGAGGAGACTGGCTCAAGGGAGACAATTGTAGAAGAAACTTGGGGACATCTTCATCTTGCAGTCGATTAATAATATTTGATAAAGTGACATATCATCATCATCATTATCATTGTCAACCATTATCAATCCACTGCTGGACGAAGGTCTCCCAAGTTTCCTCCACAAAGGTCTGTCTTGTGCCAGTCTCCTCCATGTCACCCCTGCATACTTTCGAATTTCATCCACACATCTCCCATGTGGTCTTCTTCTGGGTCTTTTCCTGTCCCTTGGAATCCAATCTAAAATTTCGGCTGTCCATCGATGATCTGTCCTTCTGGCAGTATGTCCAGCCCATTGCCATTTCAGGGATTTAACTCTGATCATGATGTCTTCCACTCTTGTCATTTTTCGGATCCACGAGTTCCTCTTCTTATCTCACGTGGTTACACCAAGCATGCACCTCTCCAGGCTTTTTTGAGTTGTCTGCAGCCTTTGTATGTCTCTTTTAGTTAAGGTCCACGTCTCTGCACCATACGTAAGCACTGGAAGGATGCATTGATCAAACACTTTTCTTTTAAGACATAATGGCATATTGCTCTTGAAAATTATGCTGTTTCTTCCAAAAGCTCTCCAGGCCAGTTTTGTACGTCGATTAATTTCTTCATCAATGTTACCCTCACTTGATATCTGCTGTCCAAGATAAACGTACGTGTCTGTTATCTCCAGCTTTTCTCCATCAATCGATAAATCTTCATTTCTTGTAAAAGCATTGAACATCACTTTTGTCTTCTGAAAGTTCATTTTTAATCCCACTTCTTTACTCTTGTCAGCAAGTTCCTGGATCATACTCTGCAGCTCTGATGGGCTAGTTGCAAAAATGACTACGTCATCAGCAAAACGAAGGTGGGTTAGATAATCTCCATTAATCTTTTTCCCCTTGTTTTCCCAGCTCAGCGACTGAAAAACACCCTCCAAAGTGGCAGCAAAGAGCTTCGGAGATATGGTGTCACCTTGTCTCACTCCCTTTCCAATGTTTACGTGTGTTGTATTTTCAAACAGCCTAATCTTTGCACTTGCATTTTCATAGATGTTATTAATAATATTAATGTATGCATCTTCAATACCGCAGGTTTTCAGAGCCATTGTAACTGCTGATGGTTTCACCGAATCAAAGGCTTTTTCATAATCGATAAAAGCCATGCACAATGGAAGTTCATATTCCCTCGCTCTTTCAATTAGTTCTCTCAGCACGTGGATATGATCTATTGTGCTGTAGCCACTCTTGAATCCAGCTTGTTCTCTCGGTTGAGCCATGTCCAGTGTTACCTTCAAGCGGTGTGAAAGAACTTTAGTGAAGATTTTATAAACTACTGATAGGAGGCTGATAGGTCTGTAGTTTCCAAGATCCTCAATGTCACCTTTCTTATGTAGCAGGATCATTGTAGCGGTGTTCCAATTCTCAGGAATCTTTCCTTCATTAAGGCATCGAGTGAAAATTTGGGCGAGTACTGTTTCGATTTCTCCACTTGCTTCTTGTATGATGTCTACAGTAATTCCATCTTCTCCTGGAGCTTTTCCCCGCTTCATGTTCTTGATTGCATGTGCAACTTCTGCTGGAAGGACTGGAGGAACTCTGGTACTGGTATCTTTCATGATGTCTGGAGTGCATGTATCATCCCTTTCATATAATTTGGAGTAGAAATCTTTCACTCTTGTCAAAATTTCGCCTCTATTTCTTGTTACAGAACCATCTTCTTTTCTCAGTGCCATAATCTGTTTTCTTCCCTTACTGAGATGTCCCTTTGCTATCTTTAGGCTTTGGTTGTTTTCAATTGCTTTCCTCACTAGTTCACAGTTGAATTTTCTTACGTCTTCAGTGATACTTTTTCTTACTGTCTTGCATAGCTCTATATATTCCACTTTGGAAGTCACATCTTCTTTAGTTGTCCTCATCTCTCTTCTTTTTTGCACCAACATTTTCGTTTTTCCTGATAATTTATTTACATGCAACTTGTTCTTAGACCCAGCTAATTTTGTTGCTATTTCCATAAGAGCTTTGGTTACTTTTCTGTTAACTTCAGAGATGTCCACTTCTTCCGATGTTAGGCCTTCTAAAGCAGAGAACCTGTTCTTCAGTTCCAACTTGAAGGTATTATGGTGTTTTTTAAGGTTGGTTATGTCAATACATTTTGTTTGTCTTATCAGCTTGCTACGTTCGAGTTTAGTGTTGAGGTGCATCTTACATCTCACCAATCTATGGTCACTACCAGTGTTGAACTTGTTTAGCACACTGCAGTCTTCTATGACGAATGTTTTGTTACACATAATAAAATCAATTTCACTTGTCGTCCCATTTGGATGTCTCCATGTCCATTTCCTTTGTGGCTTTTTCTTGAAGAAGGAGTTTAAGATGAAAAACCCTTCTGCCTCTGCAAACTCAACGAGAGTATTTCCACGCTGGTTTCGTTGCCGTGACCGAATTTACCTACTGAAGTTTCATTCTGTTGCCGTTGCCCTATTTTTGCATTGAAATCTCCCATAATTATTTTCAAGTGCTGCTTACCTTTATTATTTAGATGACAAATTTCCTCATAAAATTCTTCAATTTCTTCTTCAGGATGACTTGTGGTGGGTCCATAAGTTTGAATAATCTGAGCCTGGTATCTTTTCGAGAGTTGGATAACAAGTCGTGCAGCTGTGTCAGAGGAACTTTCAACTTCTACAACTTTATCCTTCAGTTTCTTATTTATTATAAATCTAACACCACTAGTTCTGCCAGTATCTGTCCCACGATAGTAGAAGAGATGTCCACTTTTCAGTTCGATGAGATCTTCTCCTTTTCTCCTTACCTCACTTAGCCCCACGATGTCCCACTTGATCCTTTGTAGTTCCTCTTCCAATTCAATAAGCCTTGAATCAGAAGATAGGGAGCGTCCATTGTACGTAGCCAAGGTCAGCATCAGATGGCAGCCTAGTCCGGTCCTCCGGGGATTCTTAGCACCCTCTGCCTTCATGTCGCACTGGCCGCTGCCTTGGCCAGGTACATTCCAGCTGCCGGAGACTGAGGGCCAAGATTTAAGTTGTGGAATCATTTTGGAGGGGTTTGGCCATAACTCACCACGCTGGCCAAGCGGGTTGGTGAGTGTGGGATAGAGTTTCCTCTAATCCCGATGGTATAGTTATACCGCTATTGGCGGTCGTCAGAGCCCCTTTAGTGGGAACAGGATGCACCACGAGAAGGCGGGGTTGACATTTGTCAAGGAGAGGCTGTGATGTTACGCATCACCTGACCTTACATCACCTGACCATACATATATAGGTGACATATATATATATATATATATATATATATATATATATATATATATATATATATATATTTAGATTTAACGACCAGCGTGAGCACCTCTGTGGGCTATATGCCCCCTCCAGACCTTAGTTAGTGCCACTGGTTCCAGAAAAGGGAGAGATCCAGTGCTGTCTGACAAACACAACATAAATTTTGACACTGTCTGTTCCCTTTGTAGTAACTTTGTAAAAAGGCTAATTCACTACAACCTGTTTTTTATTCCATATACTATTTAAGTCAACATTGCAAATACTATTAACTGAAATGATGCCATGAGAGTTGTATAAAAATCGTATTCGTCCACTTACCTGTAAAAATATACAATCACTGTCAACAGTGTTTTGGAACCATACCAGCAAGATGAAAATTTTTTCTTTAAGCCTGTACCTAATTTAGGACTACAAGTTACATCTTTTGCTTTATAAGCGAATCAATGTGGCAACACGGCACGTTAGTCAAGCCACATATCAGCAGTTGGAGCATTTGTTGGTCCAGGACTGTCAAAGTTTACCGTAGGAATCATTTTTATTCTCTTGTTGTTGATGCCACACATGAATATGTCAGTTTTGATAGTTGCAGGAAACCAGAGACCTACAAGACAACCCAGAATTGTGTTGTTTTTTTCATTACTTTAACAATTTTTGTGTGATAAAATCTGCGGTATACTACCAATCATGATGTGCACCGAAGCTAATCTGTTCGTCTGAGACACCGTTTTGTGGCCAAACTGTTTCAAATGGTGTTAGTACTTTTGAGTTGCTTGCTTTTTTTAATACACCATTGATAAAGCGAATTTGGAAATTAACAGTTCCGTTCATTAAAGTTAGTTGTTGCGCCCTCAAAGGCAATATGTTATAAATTAATTCGATCCTCCTGTACATTATTCAGTCACTTATCATAATTATATAATAGTATATTTTTATCATATAACACTTCTTTAAAAGTTAAAGGCTTGCATTTAATTATTTTGCACACTACATTAATAGACAAACCACGCTGAATACAAATATTTCGAGAATTAAATAACGTAAGACAACATAATAATGTACCGTAGATACTATTATAAAGAACTAGAAAATTTTGTGATACAGTATCTTCTGAAAACGTAGGGGATAGCTGTATTTTCGAAAGATGTAAGACGAAATGTTCATAAATGAATCTTGGATATCTAGTCCCTCTTAAATTACATTATTCAAAAGAATTAGGGGACCAAGAGGTTTTGTAGGGGAAATCTTCTGCGACAGCAAAATTCATTAGTTCCTAGAAATAAGGTATATTGCGGTTTCGAAGGGCAAACCTGGTGATATGCAAATATAGAGACAGCTGGAGATCTGTTATTAGCATGGGTAACCACGTCATATGTAAATTAGCATTATGACAACACAGCCCGTGGCGTGCTAGTTCCGATAAAAGTGCCATGCGAGAAGTGGAAAATTGATCGTTTCACCACTTTTTTAGAAGTTTGCTAAATGCATCATTTCCAGTGTGGGATTTATCTGAAATGATGTCCAGACGACATTTAAAAATGAACAGCAGAAAAAGGGTTGTTTACACGTTACAGGGAGATAGACATACGGCAGACCATACATATGTAGGGTCTTTTGCTTTTGGCGTTACGCAAAGTGTAGTATGTCAGTTACACACAAGATTTCTAAGACAGAGAAATATGGCAGATAGACCCAGGAGTGGGAGTGTTCTACGAGAAGGCATCTAGCTTCACCAGCAACTACCTCTGGAATACTTTCGGGCAGATTCTAGTGCCAGAGTATGTTCTTCAACGGTTCGTAAGTGACTTCGTGAGTACCGACTCAGATTATGAGGCCGCAGATATGTATATATAACATTCGCATCAGCTCAACCTCGTCAAAGATATACCTGAGCCTAACAGCACGTGTAATGAAATACAGAATGACACGATGTACTTTTCACAGACGGATCCGTTTTCGCCCTTTATTGACGAGGAAATCCGTGGAAAACATTCGGCACACAAATGATAAGGATTTGAAAGAGTCAACTACTTTAGGTAAATTCTGTTGAGGAAATATTCTTCTCACAGTACGTGGAAATAGGTTATAATTATTAACACAGCAATCAGGCATCTCTGAATTGATTGCATTTTTTGTTCATTACGTAACATCAGTCACATTAGAAAACGGAAATCGGAAGGTGCGGGTCCGACCGCAGCTCTACAACGATGAATTGCAAGTTCTCCGATGTGATTAACGTTAAGCGAAGAACAGTAAAAGAAAGCAATTTAGAGATGTCTGATTTCGGTGTTAATTAGTCAGCTACTTCTTCTAACGAATAAGTCTGATGAAACACTTCATTGCTGAATAATTTGAATTTTTCCACATCTTCATATCCAATTTAATATTATTAAATTATAGAAAATATGTTCTTTATCTTCGGGGCAATTCTGAATTTAGAAAAAAAAAAAGCAGGTGTCCTCCTATTATTAAAAAAATATACCAAAAATTAAATAATAACAAAACAAGGAACTTTACACCATCTATACTTAAGTTAGTATACTAGTAGTTCGAATTTATTGGCGTAGAATAGAAAACAAAGTTTCTAAGATTTCTTACAGCTTGCTGTCTACCTTACTTGAAAATGTCATTTGATTGATGTTCGAATACTTGGAAATTTTGATTTCTATTCTACGCCAATAAATTAGTACTGTTATATAATTTTAAAATCCACGATTTATCTCACGCCTATATAAAACCTATTTGCCTAAATAAAATGCAAATTAAGGCAATTTAGTAAGCAAATTACTGGACTCAAAGTATGGTTCTGTGCTCAATGCTCGTTTACCAACAGAAGTATTTTTTTGTTTCTTATAAGAGAACTCTTCTTCACAACGGCCTCTGTGTGAAGGAATTATGAAACATATAACATGTATACCAGAAAGGACAGAACCACAATTTCACAAAAAGAAGTATTATACAACATAGCAATTCTACTGTGGAAATAAAATAAAACTTTTGGCCACACCAGTACTTTCAGGGGTGCCGCAAATTGGGAAAGTGTAGACATTTATCACGTGTACGATGACCTAGAAAGATGGTATGTCACTCATCTGAACATCAAGATTGAATTCCAGGATCCACATACACTTATCGAGAGACAAGCACAAATGACCTGATATTTTACTTTCATCAAACTAGGTGAATATTACCCAGTTAGCCCGGCCTTGCAATTATTCATCGGCCAGAAACTGAGCCAAAGCTTTTTTTCCCTAATAGACGGTGGTTTAGTACCAGGCCTACGTTAAATTACAAGGTTATGCAACATGGGTAGATTCTTGTAATTGCAAAATCATGTGTGTCAACTTCTTTATAGGTAGAAATTCAAACTTACTTCTGTTTTCCGCATTTTACTTTTGTACTCCAACGGGTTTATATAATGGTCTAACGCAATTTGTTTTGACAAGATCTCCCGCTATCAGGATAAAGCTCAGCGAAACGAAATATATCGGCCACTACAGCAACTGCGGGTTTATAAGACTTTATTGTCGTTTCAATGCAAACAGCATGGGTGAATAATGCTGCAGAGGAAAATCCGGAAAACTTGATACCGATGAATGAACACCATAGCACATGAGTTATAGATGCCACAGATGTTATTGCTTCTACCAAGCCACTTTAAAGAGTTGCCATATACTCGGAAATCATGGCCGAGAAACCACACATAAACCTCGTCAAAAACACAAATAAAACCAAGCACCTACGATGGTGTCAATAGCACAATGGACATTGGAGCAATGACGGCAGGTATTATGGGAAGACGAATCCCGTTTCACATAATTCCGATCGGATATATGTGTCTGGGTTAGGCCGTTACCCGCAAAGTATCTGCTTCGGGAATGTACAGTTGCGACAGTGAAGCATGGAGCCGGTGGAGTTACGGTACGGGACTGTTCCAGCTGGTACGGTGCGGGTCCCCTGGTTGTTATTCCTGTCACCATGATCTACGTGCTGTAATGTAATATCACTATACAGCACGGGGTTCATGGTGACAGGAATAACAACCAGTGGACGTCGAGTCCGTAGAACTGCCACAACGGCAGTTCTACGGACTCGAGGATTCTTTCTTCTAGGACTACAATGCCAATTGTCATGTTTCCATGTCTACAATGTACTGGTTTGCGGAAAACCAGGTGTCGCAGATGGACTGGCCTGCTCGGAGCCGGTATCTACATCCCTTCGAACACCTGTGGGATGAACCTGAACAGCGAGTGAGGTCTAGACGAATATGACAGTCATCACTGACCGAGTTGAGCGATGTACCCAAGGCGCAAAGCAAGAACAACAGCCTCGCCGTCCTCCATGGACTTAAGGAGAGTTTAACTGACGTGTGGCTGCTGTAATCGCTGTAAATGGAGTATCTACCTGCTACTGATGTTGATACAAAGCCGTTTTTCTTTTACAGTGGCAGATTACTTTTGTCCACTTGGTGTTTAATGTTTTGTGAACATTGAGAAATCATGCAATTTTGTTTTAGAAAAATCGAGAATTCAGCTGTATAGGTAGAAACCCTGGGTAGATGCACTACATCCCTGAGGCAGTAAAATAGATTTGTTGTTCTTACGGCCTTAATCCGTTCAATCAAATTGAGAGAATTCATCGGTTTCATTAGACAATTCGTACTTTTTCATACGTGGTATTCTTCGTGTATTCGTTAATTGCGTGCCCGTTCGTTATCATAGGAAATAAAACTAGGGCGTGAAAGCATATTTCAGCAAAACAAGCGTTATTCCTCCCTTCCCGGTACTAAATGTTACTTTGATTTCACGCCGTTTTCCAGAAGCAGCGATTCATTTGCTTTAATATTGCTATCAACATTCCTCGTACTACGCTAAATAACTTGTTTTTTGCATATTTATTTCGTTCTAATCATTGTTGGCTTTCTTTCTGCATAAGGAAACCCAGCATTCGCCCTCTGAATTGTGAAGGCTTAGTCACAATGGTAAAGTTCAATAACAAAAATGCAATATGACATCATTAAATTCAAGGTTGCGTTAATGTTTGTGTTTTAGATCGAAAATGGAAATTTTTTTCTGAAACGTTGGAAAATGCGAAATTAATTTTTCTTCCACCAAACACTACCTGTGCCTGTCTGTCATTAAGTCAATGCATAATAAGATGTTTTCAAATTTATATCACCAGAGTGTGGTAAGGCTTCTTTTAGAGAAGATGGATGCTTCTTCATCCACCATTGCTCTTTCTGGTAGTGTTACCCTTTTAGAATCTATACTTAGGATTACATCTCCCACTGAGAAACTTAACTCTGTAACTATTCGTAGTTTTTTTAAGAAAGCTAGACTTGTTGAAGGGATTACATCAACGTCAATAGTATATTGTAGATTAGCCACTGATGACACGTAACTTCAAGAATTTTTCTGTTCGTAACAAGAGCACACAACAGTATATGAAGCACAAGCAACAAAAACTAAATCTGCTGAAATCTCTAATTTAAAACTCACATTGAAAATGGTAAAGTAGAAGCAAGAAATAAAATCATCGAAATTGCAGAAGATGATGAAGGTAATAATGCAAAATATATTCATTGTTAAGTTAAAATAAAATTTAACGTTTTTTATTTAAACAATATTTTAAATATATTATTTATTTGAAATAGGTTTGGCTTAAGCTTGTTTTGTCAGAATCTAAATCGCCTTTATCTAGGCATACTATATGCAAAGTGTCATTTTAGCACGTCTTTTGTAAAACAAGTTAATAAATTCATGCAATGTGTTGATTTATGATACGCTTTCCAACATACCAGAAATCAAATTTATAACGAGGAACAGTACACCAATTAAGTAGTAAATAGTAACACTGTACTAGTGATCCGATTTATTGGCGTAGGAAATAAACATACAAGCGTTTCCAAGCTTTCGCACATCAACCAGATGGCTTTTTCAAGGAAGTTAGACAGAAACTTAAAAATTGAACGCTTAACAATTTGAACGCGAGAACTTGACAATAAATAGATGCGACGTTATATTCATTTTCTCTACCAGGATTCCGCGTGCAACTAACGTGATGCCTCGTATCTTTAAATGAATATAACGTCGCATCTATTTATTGTCAAGTTCTCGCGTTCAAATTGTTAAGCGTTCTATTTTTCAGTTTGCAGTTTCTGTCTCACTTCCTTGAAAAAGCCTTCTGGTTGATTTGCGAAAGCTTGGAAACGCTCATGTGTTTATTTTGTACGCCAATAAATCGGATCTCTAGTACAGTGTTACTATTAACTACTTAATTGGTGTACTGTTCCTCGCTATAAATTTGTTTTTGCCTTTCTCCGAGCAATGTGGAACACCTTCAAACTTTTTAGACGTCTTCGACTTAAACTGGAGAAGGAACGCTCCCACCTCGACTTTTTATCCGCCTGCAAAACTTCGGGCCTAATCCCAAAGTTCCTCAACTTTAAATCAACGGTTAAAGGATCCTGGTTTGACAATAAAAAGGACAAATTTCTTCGTCAGACCCTGTCACGTATAGTGAACTTGAAAAGAAAGGACGTTATGTCATTGGAGACCAAGTGTTTCACCCTCTACATGAAATTGCACGTATTGTGCGACCCGATCACCTACAACGTTTTGACCCTCCGTGTAGATATGTTAATTGATAAAATTAAACGTTCCTTACCCTCCACGGATAACAAAAAACTGGATTACTTGAGATCTTTCCAGACTCCAAAGGCTAAAGATTTCGCAATTCCATTCGTCAATATTTCCAACCGGACGCTTTCCTAAGATGAAACAAAAGTTTTGGAGATTGGACCAAAATTCTGCTTCCGAACCAGATCGAACCCAAAAAGCGTCGTTTCCGAATTCGAAAGCGTAATATCGCGAGTTCCGAACGACTCAAAAGATGAACTACGCCAGCTATGTTCTTCTAATAGGATCCACACGCAACGCGTGACGTAATGAGACAGATGGCGTGACCACGCTCCAACATCTGAATTGCGAGATTATGATGTCATAAGATTTCTAAGCATGGATAACATTAATGGGACGACGCCATGACACTGAAAACTTGGTAATTCGGGGTGGTTATTTAACCCTCTAAACGAATTTTCCTAAAGTCGAGATCAAGCTAAATCGATTTCTAGTAATAGAACACGGTAGGTTAACCACTTTCATTAAAATCCTTATAGCCGTTTTCAAAATAAAATTTACATACATACAAGAATTGCTCCTTTAAGGTGAACATCAAGTAATTTTGCTTTCTGTACTTCGAATGGAAAAATTTCTGTACACATTTTCTTCCCAATTAATGCGTTCCCAAGGATGAAAATTTGAACATCGATTAAAATATCTTCATTTTATAACTTGGAATACTTATTATTTTCTAAAACATAACCATAATTATGCAATCCAACATTTGTTTGTCAACTGACGTCATAAAAGTACAGGTCGCGCCATCTTTTTTCTAGACAATTAATGCGTTCACAAGGATGAAAATTTTAACATCGATTAAAATAGCTTCATTTTATAACTTGGAACATTTAATATTTTCTAAAACATAACCATAATTATGCAATCCAACATTTGTTTGTCTACTTACGTCATCAAAGTACAGGTCGCGCCATCGTTTTTCTGGTATCAACACCACCAAAAGAAAAGTTATTGACTTTTAATATAATTATGGTTATGTTTCAGAAAATATTAAGTATTCCAAGTTATAATATGAAGTTATTTTAATCGATGTTCAAATTTTCATTCTTGGGAACACATTAATTGTGAAGGAAATCTGTACAAAAGTTTTTCCATTGGAAGTACACGAAACAAAATTAGCCGCCCCGGTGGCGCAGTGGTCTAAGGCGTTGGCCTCTGATCATTCGTCCGTAAGGGGTCCGGGTTCGAATCCCGGTCAGGCATGGATGTTGTGTTTGTCTTACGGCACTGGCTCTCTCCCTTCTCTGGAACCAGTGACCCTAAATTAGGGACGGGCGACTGCTTATAGCCCATTGAGTTGCTCACGGTGGTCGTTAAACCTCCAATCAAAAAAAAAAAAAAATAAAAAATAAAAATTATTTGACATTAATCTTAATAATATGGGATCAGGGCAATGGAATGGATCATAATCCTATGTCCTAACCTTTGACACCATTTCGTCCATTTTCAATAGGGTTCGTCCCCAGTTGGTCGCCTACTACACAGTAAAATTTCATCGAAATCGAACCGTTTTCACGCACGTTATGACGAATAAGGTATTGGAATGCATCCCGCTCTCCTGACCTTTGACCCCACGTCACCCATTTTAAAGAGGGTTCGTCCCCAAGTGTTCCCCTACCACATACTAAAATTTCATCGAAATCGAACCATTTTTACGCCAGTTATCGTGCGGACGGAAAAACTGGAGCATATATGTTTCTTCAACCTACGGTTGGAAAGCATGAAAAAGATCGTGCTTATGTTATCGGTTTGTCAGTCCGGCCGTCTATACCCACGATACCTCTGCAGCTATTAGTCCTATTGGAAAAATTCGTTTTGCATAGGAAAGGTTAAAATATGCGAATGATGATCCTTTATTTCGTTTTTTTTTGCGTTGTACAATTTCGCCGCTAGAGGGCGTAAATGCAGATTATGTCGAATTCAAAAATACGTTTTAATCCACATATTTGCTTCTAAACATCCGATTGAAAAAATCTTTTATATTTCGATTCCATTTATGTCGAAAAGTATTTTGGATATAGTTACGTTTTCAAATTACTCATATATTTACCGCTAGGGGGCGTCGTAATAGTAAATTACATTTGCCCCGATAAATCTTCTTCTAAAACTCTGATTTGAAAATGTTTTTCTTTAGCGGATACACCTCCTAATGGAAAATCTTTCGCATGTAATTTCAAATTTCTGGTAAAGAATACTTTGGCCACCTGGGGGCGGAAGTGTTAATTTTTGTTTCTGATATATTTACCATAAAATCTTAGCTTCTAAAATATCGATTGAGAAAATTTTTTCGTGGACTAATGCCACTATCATCGATAAACCTTCTCGGAATATTTTCTTCTTAAAATATTCTACAGTTTCTCCGCAAGGGCGCGTAGAGGTATATCTTAATTCCGGCAATATAAGTCCGATTTGAAAAAAATTCTTCTTTGTTGGATAGTGTTTTCAGTGTGACATGTTTGCCATATAATTTCAAAATTTTCAAGGAATTCATAGACTTTCCGCCATGGGGCGTAGAAGTAAATTACGTTTCCCCCTATATCTCTGCTTCTAAATCTCCGATTTGAAAAATTATTTCTGCACCGGGTACAGCTTCTGATGGGAAATCGTTTGCACATAATTTCTAATTTTTGTAAAAAAATGGTTTGGCCACCAGGGGGCGTAAACCTTAATTTCCGCTTCTGATATATTTGCAGCTAAATATGAGCTCCTAAAATCTCGCATGAAAAAAACGTCATTTGTAGACCGATAGCACTCATGTCAACAAACAATTTGGAAACATTTTCTTCTTAAAATAATTAATGGTTTTTACGCCAGAGGACGTAGATGTATATCTTATTTTGGACAATATATCTACTTCTAAGAGTCCCATTTGAAAAATTCCTTCTTTGTTGGATAGTATTTTCAGTTTGACATGTTTTCCATGTAATTTGAAAATTTTCAAGTAATTCATAGACTTTCCTCTAGGCGGCGTGATTGTAAATTGCTTTGCCTCCTATATCTCTGCTTCTAAATCTCCGATTTGAAAAATTCTTTCTTAGATATTTTTTCTAGTGTGACATGTTTTTTATATAATTTTAAAATTATCAAGTAATGCATAGACTTTCCGTTAGTGTGCGTAAAGGTAAATTGCGTTTTCCCCTATTTCTCTGCTTCTAAATCTGTAATTTGAAAAATGCTTTCTACACCGGATACAGCTCATGATAGGAAATCCTTTGCACATAATTTCAAATTTTCGTAAAAAATGGTTTGGCCACCAGGTGGCGTAATATTAATTTCCGCTTCTGATGTATTTGCAGCAAAATATGAGCTTCTAAAATCTCGATTGAAAAAAAGGTCGTTTGTTGACCAATACTACTCATGTCGGGAAACCTTTTAGGAACATTTTCTTCTTGAAATAATGCATGGTTTATACGCCACGGACCTATATGTATATCTTATTTTTGTCAATATCTCAACTTCTAGGAGTCCGATTTGGAAAATTCCTTCTTTGTTGGATTATGTTTCCGATGCAAAATGTTTTTCCTGAAACTTCAAAATTTTCAAGTGAATCAGACTTTCCTCTAGGGGGCACAACGGCAAGTTGCGTTTTATGCGTTATTTCTGCTTCTAAAACTCCGATTTGAAAATTTCTTCCTGTATCGCATACAAGACGTGATGGAAAGTATTTTTCACATAATTTCTAATGTTTGGTAAATAATGGTTTGGCTACTAGGAGGCATTAGGGTTAATTTCTGCTTGTGATGTATTTGTAGCAATATCTGGGCTCCTGAAAACTCGACTAAATTTTTCTTTTCTTGGACCGATACTACTCATACTGAAAATCCTTTTGAGAATATTTTCTTCCTAAAATAAGGCATGGTTTTCTCACCAGAGGACGTAAAGTCACATCTTATTTTTGTCGATATCTCTGTTTCTAAGAGTTCGTAAGCTCACGATTCCGTTTACAGCAATATCTGAGGGATCAAAGACCCGATTGAACAACTTCTTTCTTCCGTCAGATACTATTGTTTTCCATACCGGTTCCATTGACTTTGAAAATCTTCGATAAATTTAATTTGCATCCGAACGGATTCAAAAGACGTGCTTATTACACCTGAAAATTCGGTGTCGTCTTTCTTGTTTCTGCTTACGTCGAAAGAGTTGATAAACCCTGATGTTCTATTCATATTTACTGCACCAAAGGTGATCGAATCGACGTTGATGTTCTATTCATATTTACTGCACCAAAGGTGATCGGATCGACGTTGATGTTCTATTCATATTTACTGCACCAAAGGTGATCGGATCGACGTGACCCATTTGAGAATATTATTTCGAGAACTAAAAAATTGTGCCTTAAGCTTTATGACAATAAAAGTTATACAGTGTAATATAAATATATATGTATAAGATATTGATGAAATATTAGATGACGCAAAACATGTAAAATGCTGTATCAAATTGAACATAATTTTTTTTTAATGTAATGTGCATTATAAATAGCTTACCTTTCATTTCATTTGCAGTTTGGACAACAATAAGATGCATGTTACTTATAAATATGGTTTTCACGATTGGAGCACCATATATGTGCTTTGCCGCCCCGGTGGCGCAGTGGTCTAAGCGATGGCCTCATCATTCGTCCGAACGGGGTCCGGGTTCGAATCCTGGTGAGGCATGGATGTTGTGTTTGTCTTAAGGCACTGGCTCTCTCCCTTTCCTGGAACCAGTGACCCTAAATTAGGGACGGGCTACTGCTTATAGCCCATTGAGTTGCTCACGGTGGTCTTTAAACCTCCAATAAAAAAAATAAAAAATATATATGTGTGCTTTACTTGCATTACTTGATGAACAGAATTTGCACCGTGCACGTTGGTAGTCACGGAAAATTCCACAACAATTTCTGAAGATGCATTTTGGGTTTTTCCTTGTGCTCTCTGTACTATGCTACGTGACTCCTCAGTTATTGGAAGATGTGTTTTAGATTCTATGTCTGGAGAATAATTAGGTTTTCCCGAATTCGTGAAACAACAATCTTCTTGTGGTCATAATGTTCTCATTCCCTTTGGTGTCTATTGAAGTTCTTAGAACAAACGCTTTGCAAGCAGAACTGTCAAACATATTATAGAAAATTATCATCAGCCAGCAGTTTGCTTTTCTTTTGTATATTTAAGTTTTCAAAATTTAATCAAAGGTATCCATAGCACTTTTTACTTGCATTGCAATCTAATATTATTTTTGATTTTTGTCACATTTGCTGCTAACTGCTTTTAATGATGCAATGTTTCCGTAAAAACAACGTTCTTGTTCTGTTTTTGGATGTCATTTATGACAGCTGTATCCTTTGCAAAAATCAAAGGATGAGACATTCACCTCATTGTTTGTCATTTGTTCAGGGTGTTTATGGTGCCAAGCGAAGCAATTTTCCGTTGGAGAAGACCAAGTGGTATGAAGTGAAAATTACCACATGTAAGATTATTGCCCCTAAATTCATATATAAGGTCACATACTACTCGCACGCGTTGATTTTCAATGGCCTTAACCCTGATTCTTTTCCAGTACAAATATGTGTCTTCAGAAGATGATAAGTTTTACTGTCACATAAAGTTCACATTTTAATTCCGTACTAAATTTTTTATTGGGAATAGACTGTTTGAAAAGTCATCCGCCAAGAAATGCAACTAATTGTTCATCTGCAGAAACATTTTCATTATCAAAACCAAATTTTGGCAGAATTTCTACCCAGCTTTCCCGCACAGCAGAAAGTTTACATATGCATCTTCTTACTTGACGTGTGGATTTATTATCAAAACGAATAACTGAAGATACGGTGCAAAGTGTTTTAAGTGTCATTGTTGTACGATATTTGTTACGACCAATTTCTTTATCCTACAAACTTTTAGTTGATTATTTGTAAGACATGTAATCTCCAAGTAGTAATAATGATCCAATGTATGCTTGAAAATTGACACCGTCTACAATTTTCCATTGTGTTCAAGGAACACAATGGAAAATATTTGCCACTTTTGTGATTTTATTTTGAATTGCAAAATTGAATACAGTATCGAATACATACATCTAATATTCTTGGTGCTGAATATCTTGCAATATTTTGGCACTTGGCCATCGTTTTCAAAATGTCATTCCTTTGACATTGTAAGGGCTGTCCTGTCCAGTAGAAGACTTATCACGACTTATCCATCAGCTTATTTGTATTCTAAGAACCTGAATAAGCCAGTTTGATAAAATCATAACTTGCGGTAAATATTGCTATCTAACATTGTTCAATAATTCTAAACATATATCTATGTTTTTAATTTTTATAAATTGATTACACTAATATATTTCGAATCGGGTGAATTGCTAATGAACATAAAACAACACAGTGGCGTTTGTTCATTGACTCCACCAAAACTGGTTTGAAAGTTCCCTTTTTGTGCATGATGGAAACAAATTTCATTCTGTGTCGTTAGCTTAATCATATACAAGGAATGAATATTACGAAAATACGAAACGGATATTAAAAAAAATGCAGTACACCTAAGGAACATCTGTGGTTATTTGGAAGTCATTGAGCTGCTATTTGGTTTGTATATCGACAATACTAAATTTTGCTGTTACTTTTGTAAGACAGTCGAAATTACAAATGTCATTACATCACGCAACAATAGTCAAAGCGTGAAACACTTACAAAAAAAAGGCGCAGAAGAATGCTGCACATCCCCCAACATTCAATCTTGAAAATGTATCATTATACCTCCACTTCATATAAAATTAGGTCTCTTTAAAACTTTGTTAAGGCCATGGATATAAATGATCCTGGGTTTCCATATTTGAAGTAAAGGTTTCCTCTAATAAGTGATACTGAATTTAAATATGGCGTTTTTGCGAGCCCATAAATAAGAACTTTTTTCAAGGTGAAAAATCTAGTACGAAAACACAGCCCAGAGATGATTCAAAAGCGGTATGGAAAAGTTTTGGAAAATTTTAAAGCATATAACTACCTTGACATTGTTTGTAAACTCCTGCATTCATCCAACATATGGGCTGTAATAAGTGATTAAAAATTAATTTCTTGGACTGCCACTTGGATTTCTTCCCTTTGAGTCTCGGTGGCGTCGGCGACGAACATGGCAAGCAATTCCGCCAATATATCTCGGTCACGGAGAAGAAGAACACGCGGAAGAAGAGTTCTGGCATGCTTTCTAACTAATTATGTACACTTAAGAGTGATGTTCCAAATTATAAATAGGGAAAACAATCATCAAGTGCCAATTTTTAGGTAACATGAATAGTATTAAAAATACATGTACATACACCACTTTTCAGACTTAACCTGTGTGTCACTAAATCTCCATGCGCGGTAGAGAAAATTAGTAATATATTGTAATTCAGCATAAAAAGTACTATTAAAGAACAGACAATTTCTCCCGTGTTAGAAGTTTAGTTTTATTTTGAAATCCAGCGACATTCAACGAAATACAATTCGCTTTCTCAGTTGATTGATTGCTTTATTAATGAAACTGATAATTATGACTTTTAAGAAGTCATTTATTTTACTTTAAAAAAAGAACTGCGCACTTTACTGAATTATTCTTATGTGTAAATCTAATTATTATTAGAATGAACGCAACATGATTTTTACATTCTCGCAATAGGGGTTGTGGTAAAGTTAGTGAATTTTTAATGCTGCCACTAATTTTATTCCTGTCTAAATCATATTTTGCATTTCATGCATAAAAGTATTTTTCGTTGGAACATTAGTAGGCTCAAGTGTTTCAGAGAAAATATTCACGCAATGTTTTCCGAACTCCAAATTTATTCATAACTACATCATTTCTCTTTATGTGAAAGCATCATCGAGTACTTGAGGACTTTAAAAGAATTACTAGAATAATTAAACACCGCCATTCTTTTCGTGAATGATTGCTGGAAGAATGACATTGAATTCTACAGTGCAGTGAACGGACCTTCTATTGAGGGAATCCAGAAACAAAAAGAGTTTCTAATTGATTTAGAACAAGCAAGATCAGCAAGAAATAAAATGTGTTAATGTCAGCTTGTCGACAAATAGCGCATTGTGTAAAACACACCACGGGTGTGTGGGGTTTTTTCCTACGAAAAAGAACCAATTTTAAGGGGAAACATCGATCGCATTAAAGTATATGACAGTGTTTAAAAAATGTCTAAAAACGTAAAGTTGTAGGCGTGAAAGAAAATGTTAAATTAGTCATCACCTTGAGAGATTTTGATTTTTTGAAAGAGAAAGTACCATGTCTTTAGGAGGAGGTTAGCCAAAGCATGTTTTGTTAGGGACGGTATGTTAACAAGCAGAAAAATTAGAAATAACTTTAACGATCGGTGATATTCGGCCATATAAGAACGTAGATTTACCCAATTTGGCAAAGTAACAGGGAAATATTGAAATTAGAAAATGTGCGCAAATTATGCTTTCTGCTGGAGCTCACCCTAAGAGGAAGCTTTTAAAGCGACTACTAGAAGCAGAGACAGTAACAAATAAGGTTTTGTATGTGCACCCCTTTTAGAGAAAACAGCTGGTGGTTTAAATGTAAGAATATTTACCAATCTAATTCCAACACAGTGCATGGACGACATAATGTAAAAGCCTTATTAAAACTGGCTACTTATTTCAAAACTAAATTAATGCTGATTCTAGGTACGGACACAACTATGTCCATACATGGAGGAAGTTTTAAAATTTTGATATTTAAAACGGATGACTTCGTCTGCGCACCGAGGAAAGTTGGTAAACCGTCTTGAAGAAAATGGCGATAAATTATTTGGTTGATTAACTATATTTGTGATTAGGTCCTAATGTATTGTAAACAAATCTTTTTGTTCGCACTCTAGTGGCAAATTTATGTACTAAAAATCAGAAATTAAACGAAAATGTACCCATGAGTGTTCTTTGAAAAACATTATTTTCAATACGCCCAATCGAAAGCAGAGATATCTGTAAAAAGACATACTTTACATTGCCTGCGAAAAACCTGCGAACTTTCTTGGGCAGGAAATTACGTTTAAAATGTTTTCCGTAGAAAATGATAATTTTCAGTTCACAATTTTTAATAATAGAGTTTATGTGAGCGTACCCGCTGATGATAATATATGGGTAAACGAAATATGTCTTTTGGCTATATTTCGCACAAATGGGGCGTCTCCAAAAGCTACCCATAGTGTGCAAAATATTTCTTACTTCCAAGTGTCTCACAAGGAAAACATAACTTTTGAATTCAAAAGTGATATATCGAGAAAAATGCCATATATGTCAACCAGGAACCTGGGCATTATTGGGGGCGAAAGAAAAGTACACAAAATTATCATAGCTGAAAATTCTGTCAAAAAAAATGCTTTTTGCCAGATTTTTAAGAACTAATACGTGGAATAAATTATACTTAAAACAAGGTAGCATGTCCTTTTTCCATAATGGAAATGTTATGAATCACAGAAAGTCCACGATAAAAAAGTTCTTCATTCTCAAATTTCGGGATTTCCGAAGGGGAAAGCATTTTTCTAATCTGATTAGAATCTGAAGAAATTTTTTGTCCAAAGATGACGAACATATTGATAACTTTATTTTATCATTTGGCTTTGGAAACGCGTGCCAAAAGATAACAGTTCTAATTAAGTGACTAGAAGGTGCAGAAATTTGGTGTCCAAAGATGGACGAACGTAGAAATAACTTTAGTACGTACTTTGTTTTCAAAACACGTGCAAAAGAATGAGAGATCTAATTAAGTGACTAGAAGGCGCCGATATGTAGAGTCCAAAGATGGACGAACATAGTGATAACTTTCTTGCATCCTTTGGTCTGAAAACGGGTGCCAATTGATAACAGTTCAAATTAAGTACAGTACAATATCAGCATTGAACTTTGATTACATGACCTGGACCTTGATTCGATCCCGAATCTCTCAAACACCTTGTATGCTCTCCGTTACAATACATTGACAAAGAAATTACGTTTACCCGAGTTTCAAAAATCTGAACTTCTTCAGAAGTACAGCAGCCGGACTTCGCGCTTCGAAACTTTTATACTTGCATTACCCCCTTCTTTTCCTTGCGAAACATGTTGTTTCTTCAAGTTGGTTTCCAGGTGATCCCAAGCAAGAATAATTTTCGTTTCCTCCTATGTGTGCTTCGCTGCATTATGTATATAATTCTGATCTATAAATGTTAATATTATTTTTTTCTAAACTAAGTATCCCGATTTCCGTTATGATATCCGTTCGACCACTCAGCTCAACGAATTCCAAGAATCTGAATTTTTCAGAATTCCGCCAGATAGATCTAATTCTCGTTCCTGGTAGCATAGCAATGTAGATCACCAGTATACTTGCCACAAATTATGTAGAAGAAATATAATGCGGAAGTGATAGTTGTTAGGTGTAGCACAGTTGAGTAAGTAACCTAAGCTGACGACTGTACCTGTACCGTCTATTTTGCAGACATCACAGGGAAATGCGTAACTCTCTCACAAGTTTTGAATTAAGTAGATTCCTGACGGCGCTGCGACAGTTAGCCCACCAGACACCAGAAACCACAGTCGTTCACTCCGACAGAATCGGTCTAGGGACCTGTAGGGTACTTCCTCCTCCACGGGACAAGTACCTTACACCCTTCGATCATAGCCCGTGTGTGCGACGTGCTATGGGGGGGGGGCAAACAAATTGTCGATAGTTTTCTCATCTCCTGACCGGGAGATCGTCCGCCAACGCGAGTTTTGGGGACTAAAGTCCTTTACTTGGTATTTAATAAAAAATAGTACATGCACATTTCATGAGGGTCTCATGCACACCTCTCACAATTATTCAACACAAAATCACATTAAATACACACAAAATTATTTATTTACATGTGACACAGGACTAGGGACAGTGCTGTGGTGATGACCCGGGCCAGGGTCATCAGAAACACCTTGGTCAAAAGACCAAAAACTCAAAATCGAGAGCGACGTACCATTGATGGTACAACCATCTGTCAACCATAGTTGACCCGACTTTTTCGTTGCTCAAGTTCCCTAATAAGACTTGGACACGTCTTATTGAAGCTAGAGTGAGGATCATCTAGCTTCAGGCGGAACTTAGCATTTGCAGCTGAGCAGTAGCTGCACTTCTGTGTGGCTGCACACTGGTGGTGCTGGTGCCCAAATACACCGTTATTGCCACACCTGTCTTCGGACTCAGGACAGTTGTTCCGGAAATGACCGAAGCCATTACACCGGAAGCACCTGACTTCGCGTAAATACGCCTTTAGGCGGAGCACCGACCAACCCAAGTTCAGTGTGTTCCGCCTCATCAAAAGTTTGAAGGCCTTTGGGCTCCACGTCTCTCACTCAGTGGACCCTACCTCCCTTACCTTAGATAAGGAAACGAGCTGTGAACCCGTTATCGAGGTCGGGGTTCTACCCGCGAACCGCTTCCTCGAACTGCATACCCGAGAGATCCCGTCGGCATTGTACACTATCTACCAGCAAAGTCTCTTTCGTGGGGCTGTGGGGAGCGTGCAATCTTTGGTCAACGGATCGCTTCTCAACTCATCTGCGAGGCGGTCGAGCTCTTCGGGACAGGGAACACTCCAACGCAATCCCACCTTTCCTTATGTTCCGAATTCTACTGACCCCTAACTGCAGTTTGGCTGGGTTGACTGCTGTTCGCAGGGTCCTCTTTACTTCCTATGAGGACGTACTCTCGACATTGGGATAGACCAGGAGAACGTGTCTCCTGTCCCCCGACTTTTTCCTTCTCATACTTGGGGCGGGCGGAGGCCCTTTCCCCGTACTAGCCCCTTTCCTGGTCGCTTCGGCGTAGGAAGTCACTTTGGCGTCGGCCTTGCAGCGCGACTCCAGGAGAACGGACTGCCTTTCTTCTAGGGCTGCCGTCTCATGTGCTTGTGTGACGCAAGCGCTGTGTGACGTATGCTTGCATTTGTTTTCGCCCTGGGGAAGTGACCCGAGAGTCCCTAATAGCGGACTCTACTTCCTCTAGGAGAGAGAAGATGCGGCTGGTCAAGGCCTGTGGTGTTGGCACCAGGGGTGTCGTGGCATGCTGGTTGGCTTCCAGAGTTGCCTCTGGAGAACTAGCAGACGACCCCCACAGAAATCCGAGTGGACTCGGGTTAGGGCGATGATATCCCCATGCTTGCCATGGACGGAAGTGGCAAGGACCTGCTTTCACCACGTTTTGCCTGAGTTGGCTCAGTCGAAGGGGAGGCCCCCTTCGTGTGTGTAGTGGCCGTTGAACCCTTCGCCCCAGGAAGAATCTTCGAGGAAGGCCTTAACCTGGCGCTTGGCTTCACTTTCCGGTTGGTCTCGGAAGTGAGGCAAGGCCCTTTAGAACTACCGACAGGGCTAGGTAATTTCGCGGGCACTACCTTCAGAGTCCGGGTTGACCCGGATGGTTTAGGGGCTGACATCTTTGGAATTGCTTTACCCTTGTGGGTAGCTGACATCTCTGTGAGAGAGATGGGAACTCACGAAATTTTTCTTAGAGCTGAGTGGGCACCCTGGGGTTCTACTCTCGCCAAAACTATGAAAACCGGGCGCTCGGGCTTTGGCCTGACTAAGGATCAAAGATTCCTTTGGTCAGGGGGCAGTACGACGACGACGTACCCGAAGTCTTATACTAAATTCACTGTGTGTGCTGTACGGGACTTCGCCCTTTGAAGGGCGTTTTTCTAAGTCCGTAACTGCTCTGATTTGTGGGAACGTAAGGGAGAAGTTATTTCAAAAGAAAAATCGAGAGAGTAGGATGAATCCCTCTCTCGCGCTTTAGATCGTCAGTTCTGTTAAGCAGTGCGGTATAGCACGACCAAATCACACCAAACTCGCTCCCCGGTTCGGTATCAGGCCGACCGGTCGTAGAGTAAGTAAATAAATCATCAGTATTTTAGGTATAAATTATGTGTAAGAAATGCTCTCTTAATACGTGGGACTATCCTTAGAATTATGAAGTTAGCAATCAGATATGCCAGAAATACCAGTTTTTACTGTTCTACACCTAACAAGAATCACTTCCCCATAACATTTCTTTCACATAATATCTAAGGTGCTGTTGATAATAAGAAGAAGTAGAATTAGATCCGACTGACGGAATTTTTAAAAGGTTCGAATTCTTCAAAATTAGGTATTTGGAAATTCTTTGTCCTTGGTGGTCTAAGGGATAGCATGTTTGTACGGAAATTGCGGGATGTAGTTTCGAAAGAAGAAATAGTTTTGTTGTACAGAAATATATTCATAATGAGACGAAGCGCAAATAACAAGAAACGAGTAATTGTTATGCTTAGTATTACCTGGAAGCCCAGCTTGAAGAGACAAATTAAGTTTCCTAACGGATTGCAAATATAATATGCAAGCAAAGGTTTCAGTGATCAAAATGGATCTACTTATGTAGGATAAAAATGATAATTATTTAAAAAAAAAAACTTTGCATTAACTATTTATGTCGACCTTCGTTGTATTTGGGTATCTTTGAATTCAAAAATCGAAATGATGTGACCCATAAATCTGACAAATCGAGATATTCATTTGAATGATTACTAGTGTTACATTTTACAGGCACATGGCGCAATACATTCAGAGCTGCCGTCTGCTTTTGAAGAATCGATAAATTAATTAAGATGGCACTTACATCTTCCTTCAACTTTTGATGGATCGATAATTTAATTCAGACGATTTCTAATTTTGAAAATTACCGTTAGATTTCCTCTCCTTACCGGCAGTAAGGTTTGGTACTTCCATCCCTGCCCCGTACTGGGCTAGAAGTTAGCAGTAACTAGGCAACGTGCGAAGTGATAGTCGAACGCAGGTAACTTCGGTTGATTTTCTTACTAATTAGGCTGGCCTTAAAAATAAAGTTTTTTTTTTCTATTAGAATTTCACGACCACCATGATCATCTCGACGGAACACAAGCAGTCATTCAATCATCCGTAATTTAAGGCCATTAGTTTCAGTAAAAGAAAAAACCAGTGCTATGAGACAAGCACAACGTTCATGCCTCACGAGGATTAGACCAGCCACGGAAGAACTGCCTGATGATGCGGATTAACACCTAAAATCAGTATGCCGAGGAATGGCAATTCCGTCTCAGCAACAATTCCAAATATGGTCTGCGAAACATTTTCTTGTATTTTTTCATTCAGCCTACTTTCGAGTGGACGTCTGTTGCCCAGCACTTCTTGATGATATTAAGACGAATATACGGGTTAGGGAACCATTCCCAAGTATACGCGGACATAGATCATCCTTCTCTTCAACGTACTTCTTCCGACTCCTGGAATGTCCAAATCACTGAGACAAATCCACTGGAAGAAATATTCTTTGACCCTGGGAATATCCTAACGTCGCAAACTATCCTTGTCTTTCAAACGTCGAAAACGATATGTCTTTGTCCCTACCAATTTCACCAGAACAATTATTCCACTCCACACGGTACAGCAAAAGAACACCAATAAACTGAGTAAATACTTGCGTCGAAACACAATACATACTCCCGTTACAAATCACGTGAACTATAAACAAACCGGATCTAACAGGAATTAGTATTATCTTTCCTAAAGGTCCCGGTTAGGTTCCAGCAGACCCAATAATGAAACACGGTGGATACAGAGCTATGCGTCGAAACGGTTTACAGTTCCCACAAGGAAACACACGAACTACAAACAGGCTGTTGCTAACAGTTATGACCATTAATATTATGAAACACTACTACTGAAAATGTTACGTGCTTGTTTTACTTTTAACATCGTCTGACAGGTGGAAGCACCTCAATACAAACTTGTTTATCGCGCAGAACGTGCCAGGGATGGAATTGCAGCTGTAAGGTGTACAAGATCTTTATTAAACACGAATTTTGTGGAATTTCCGAAAAACTAATGAACGCATTTTAATGATATTTGGTATGGATACACAGTTATATAAGAGAAAAAAATATACCATTCAACAGTCACGGTGAGCACCCATGATCGTCAGTAAGGCTCATCAGCAAAGGAATGTACAAAATCCATGTTGCAAAATCGAACATATAATGACTCTAATATGGGGTACGGTCTCTTCTGGCAGTCATACAGCTCTCACAGCGCGACGTCATACTGGAAACAAGGCAGTTGATGAGTCCCTGTAGCAGTCCGTTCCACTGCTGCAGCAACGCAACTTTCAGCTCCTGGATGGTTCTCGGAGGGGGATGGCGAGCTGCAATTGTCCTCCCAAGAGAGTCGCAGACATGTTCGATAAGGTTTAGGTCTGGCGATCTGGCTGGCCATTCCATCCGGAAAATATCCACGTTTTCAAGATAATCGTCGACCAGGTGAGCTTTATGTGGACGAGCGTTGTCGTCCATGAAAAGAATCCGAGGGCTAACTGCGCCCCTGAAAAGTAGAACATAATGCTATAAGATCTCATCCGTATACCTCTCTGCAGCCAGAGAGCCTCTGTCAAACACATGGAGAGAAGTGCGCCCATCCAACATAATGCCTGCCCAGACCATGACACCTCCGCTGCCATAGCGGTCCCTTTCTCGGATGTTGGAGAAAAGGTATGAAGGTACGTCGAAAATCAGTGTCCAGGCGGAATAGCGACACGTCTGTGAAGAGACCTTTACCCCACTGAAGTCTGGTCCAAGCCTGATGTTGTCTGTACCATGCTGAACGCGTTCTCCTTTATGCTAAAGTGAGCGGGACTCAAACAGCGGGCATTCTGACAAAGATCTCTCTCTCATGAAGCCTTCGAGAAAGAGTAACCCTTGAAACTCGGGTTTCACTGGCGGCATGCAGCTCACGAAATAGCTGTGCAGATATAGCAGTCCTGTGGCGCCCCTGCTGAAAGTGCCGAATAACGATCTTCATTGGCCGTCGTGGCTCTTGGCTCTTGGACGACCTTGCTCAGGCCTTTTCGATATGGATCCGGTGTCCTCAAACTGTTTCTAAAAATTGCAGACTACACTGGGCGTTACATTGAGCTCTGTAGCAACCTGCACTTGCGATTGCCCTGCCTCCAATCTACCGACGATTCCCCATCTCATTCCGTCATCAATACGTTCGTGGCAACCCATTTTAACTGATTGCTTATGAAATTGAACTAACTCCTGCAAGAAACAAAACAAATGTCGCCGAGGAGTACGAGCGAATTAATTGCGGAAAAAGCCACGTGTGCTTTTCATGCCCTCCGCAGTCACAGCTCCGCCCACACGCGTTTGTACGATTACGTATTCGACACTGTACATTTGCATTCTTATTCGGCAGCATAATTTGTACCTTTGGTTCCGTACTTTTTGTGAAAATTGACAAAATGTGGGAATTATCTTAAATTTTAACACCAGTGTATTTTGCGATTAGCCTAACTAAGGTAACTGTAACCTAAGATTAATAGATCCTTCAGCGAAGAATCATTCCATGATACGAAAAGTATTTCGTAAACTACTCGGATATGTCAATCGCTCGAGCAGTTCAAGGGAAGAGATGAGCGATTTTGTACAAGGTAATTGGAACAATAATTAATTGATTTTTTTTTCTGCCTGTCCAATACAATGGTAAAAGCGAGAAAATATAGCACCAATCGGAAATCTTCTTGACAGGTTACTTTCATCCAAATGATTGTGTCATGAATGAATAATTCGAGAGATTTTCATAAAGAATAAACGGATTATTTCTACTTGATTAAGCCAATCACAAGTTCAACCGTCCAGCTTTAAAACTTATGTATTTTCTTTTACTGACTTTTTGCAGTATTTGTTTCGGAAATATAATTATATAAATTATTCAACTCTACATGAAAGTAAATTCTACTTCAATGGTCTGGTTTTTATCTAGAAGCGCTCCAAAAGCTCTATTGTCAGTAGATTTGGTTTTCTGTTAGAGTTATTAAGCAGTAATGCACTTTCAGCAGCATTCAAACACACATGGTTAAACACATAGTGCCATAATACATTCGATGAAATTAAGGTGGAGGTAAAGCAATATCCAATGCAGTCTTCTGCTCATAGACGACTCTGAAAATCGCGCTGTTTCAGCCACACCTTCTTGTGTGGGTCTTAGTTTTGTGAATGAATTTCGTAAGGTCTTTCCCTTATTAAATGGTATTTTCCTAAAAAGTTCTTGTCAGCTTCTTAGATTCCCAACACCTGATTTGTGATTCACATACGTTTGCGAGTAGAAAACACGATCAACTGTAATGCGATTTAAAAACTTTCTGACATCCGCAGAATTCTCTAACCGCTCAGTTATTACGGTTTGTACAATAATATGTAATATTCAAGAAAAAAATAAGGAAGTGTCACGTTTTTAGTGCTTCAGGCACATACAGTGCCACTTATTAACAATAAACAACACTATTTCACACTCGGAGATTTAATTTTAAAATATTCACTATAATGTTTTCCCCAAATTTGCAAATGACTAATTATATATTATATTTTACTTCCTTGTGCCAGTTTTTACGAGTGAGGATGCATTTTTGTTTGTGAATTTACGTAACTCAATTTTTACCCTTGCAAGTACAGCGGGCCATTTTTTTTTTTGGATTGGGTGTTTAACGACGACCGTGAGCAACTCAATAGGCTATAGGCTAAATGCCCGTCCCTAATTTAGGGACACTGTTTCCATGGAAGGGAGAAAGCCAGTGCCATAAGACAAACACAACATCCATGCCTCACGGAGATTCGAACCCGGACCCATCACGGACGAATGATCATAAGTCAGTGCTTGCACCACTCCGCCACATGGGCGACGGGGGCGTTTTCACATGACGTCCGCCTTAAATATATCCCTAAGCAAAAATAATATAAATTAATCATCGAGTAAGATAATTGAACAATTTAACACTTGAAATTTCTGAAAAGAAGCTGGATTTATATATTATTTTTCAGATTTTATTACGTAACCTTATAAAACGCTTATCTCCGAAATTTCTTTCAAGATAGGTATGGCATCACCAATATTTTTTTGTATTTCGATTGGAGGTTTAACGACCACCTTGAGCTACTCAATAGGCTATAAGCAGTCGCCCGTCCTTAATTTAGGGTCACTGGTTCCAGGGAAGGGAGAGAGCTAAGTGCTGTAAGCCAAACACATCATCCATGCCTCACCGTTATTCGAACCCGGACCACTTTCGAACGAATGATCAGAGACCATCGCTTCGCCCACTGTGCCACTGGAGCGGCTCGCCAATATTTGGAGATAATAGTTACAAGGTAAATAGTTTTAAATTTCACTTAACAGATTTCACTGCAAATATATTCCGATGAAGAAGAGCAGGTTAGAGAAGATTCTTTACAATTGCACCCAATCCATGCATTTCTAGTTATTATCATCCCATTCACACGTCTCCGCATATGAACTTAATACAAACTTGTGTCTCATAATCGGATACGGCTGCTGTCGTGTCATCACTATTCATCATCAGAAGTGGGGGCTGCTGAAAAATAACATTAGAGTGGATTGGAACACCAATGGTACCTTTACATATAAGAAAATTTTAGTTGAGCCTACTTCTGTTCTACTTACAAGGATGGACTAGAATACAAGCGAAACAAGCGATCGCTTGGGGCAGCAAGTTGTGAGGACCGCCAGGCCAGGTGTAGCTGCTGCAGTGGGTGGAATTTCGTAACTCTCGCGATAAATATACAACAAATACTGTTTTTACTTATAATAATTACATTTATATAAAATTAAAGTGTTCATTTTATGTAAATATAATTTTATGTAAATACAATTTTATATAAATATAGGTAGCTACACGATGCCAAGTTGCGCACTAGCGTCTGGGAACGGCAATAGAATTGTCGTAGGAAGATCCTCATTGGTAGGAATAAAACGCAAGCAACCAATTGGCGTGCGTGATGTGTATCACTAGTGCCAGGTAAGTATGAAAAAATTCACAAACTTTCTATATTTTTATATAATTTTTCGAGTTTTTTACTGAGAGCAATTGATCAAATTATCGAGTAAATGTGTAGATTATCGTTCTAAATTATTTCGCGAGAAAAATGTTAGTACCTGGAAAAAGTGCGACGTACGGATTCAGAGTATGGATATTAAGGGCAAATGATACAGAAATTTCATATTTTAAATGTGTTTTGAAAATTTTAATCGGAATATTGACCTGTAAGTTCGATGCTGTGAGGAGACGCTGCGGTTGGCCTAATGCATTTCTACTGCGATGATGTCAACTGTGCTCCGTTAAAAGGAAGGTTCGTTGCTGAACCGAAATGACCTGCGGAAGAGTACGAGAGAAAGCGGTTACTTTTTGGCAGGAGAGCAATAAATTTTGTAGTGTACGCTACAAAAAATAGGTCCAAATTATGCACACTTTATTGGCATCCCATACGTTGTTGGCAGGAAACCCCGAAAATAAGATCTTTGATTAGCAAACGATACGTATCAGTGAGAGAGAAATTGACCTGCGAACAAAGTATCAACACGAGAACCAAAACTACAGAGGTACAGCAAATCAGCTACGAATGGAAGCCGTTCAAAGTAGAATCGAAGTTATGCTTCCCCAGTTTTCTGCACAACATAGAAAGGAATTGTAGATTAGCGTCCTAAATTATTTCGTCGGAAAAATACCTGGAAAAAAGGCGCCGTATAGATTTTAGAATATGAAAATTAATGGCAAATGGTGTAGCCATTTCATGTTTTAAATGCCTTTTAACGATTTTTATCGTAATATTTACCTGTAAGTGTGATTTCTTGAAGAGACGCTGCGGTAGGCTGAACTCATCGTTACCACGACGATGTGAAGCTTTAATCCGTTGAAAGAAAGATCCTTGCGGCGAGTAATTCACGCGCGGATGACTACAAGTGCAGCTGCATATGCTCTTGCCAGGAGAGCGAAGCACCATGTACTCATACGTTACAGAATATAGTTCGCTCATGTTTTGTCATTGTTTTTGAAGCACATGTTCAGAAATGTTTCGTTCTTTCACACATCATTCCCTAATTCCAAATAGAAAGTGCAAATATTCCTTTCTATGTTTTGCAGAAAACTGGGGAAGCATAACTTCGATTCTACTTTGAACGGCTTCCATTCGTAGCTGATTTGCTGTACCACTGTACTTTTGGTTCTCGTGTTTATACTTTGGTCGCAGGTCAATTTCTATCTCACTGATACGTATCGTTTGCTATTCAAAGATCTTTTTTCCGGGTTTTCCTGCCAACAACGTATGGGATACCAATAAAGCGTGCATAATTTGGACCTACTTTTTGTAGAGTACACTACAAAATTTATTGCTCTCCTGCCAAAAAGTAACCGCTTTCTCTCGTACTCTTCCGCCCGTCATTTCGGTTCAGCAACAAACCTTCCTTTTAACGGAGCACAGTTGACATCATCGCAGTAGCGATGCATTAGCCCAAGCGCAGCGTCACTTCACAGCATCGAACTTACAGGTCAATATTCCGATTAAAATCTTCAAAACACATTTAAAATATGAAATTTCTGTACCATTTGCCATTAATATCCATACTCTGAATACGTACGTCGCACTTTTTCCAAGTACTAACATTTTTCCGGCGAAATAATTTAGGACGCTAATTTACACATTTACCCGGTAATTTGATACAATGGCTTTCAGTAAAAAATTTGAAAAATCATATTAAATACAGAAAGTTTGCTAATCATTTCATAATTACCTGGCACTAGTGATACACATCACGCACGCCAATTGGTTGCTTGCGTTTTATTCCTACCAATGAGGATCTTCCTACGACATTTCTATTACCGTTCCCAGACGCTAGTAAGTTGCGCCAGCGTAATACATGCACAGACAGTACCGGCCACCCTTCACAATCCAACGATAGTAAACTGGTTTTGCTCTGTCAGCTAGTCACCACTACTGCGTGGAGCTGGCGCTTGGGGGTGGCGCCTGTCTGGCCCTACCGACGTCAACAAACAGTCTGATTTTACTCCAGCGATCTGGCAACTCTGCTACGGGCTACAGGTGTGTCGTGTTTCCTGTTCGTGTGTGTTGTTTGTGTGAGAATGAGTGCGATGCATTTGTTTTCGGGAGAAGTGTAGTAGTGACTAGTGAAAATACGTTTCATCCAACAGAAGTCAACGCTCTTTCCTCGTATATAAGTAAGTTCCGGAAAACTTCTCATCGGCCACCAGCGGGAAACGAACCCAGTGTCTGCCAGGTTTGTTTTGTCTGTGCAATCGTAATATTAACATGTCTGAAAAAATAAGCAGTCCGGATCTTTCTACAGAAAATCAAAAGAAGCTAAACAAACTGTTAAACAAGCTAAAGCATTAAAAAGTTTTTCAGTTCCTTCTTGTTCTAAGGATGAGGTTAAACAATTTAAAGAGTGAAGTCTGAAATATATCGAACTTTCAACCAATAAGAAAAGACCAAGTACAAGCCTAAAAATTCCAAAAAGCGTAAGTAAACAAATATTTCAGGTTATTCTTAATTATATATGTTTAAAATATACATTGAGAATGAACTTCAGTAGCTGGTAGAAGCAAAATTCACCGCATGAATTGAAATATTGTTTAAACTTGATGCCAATTTCCCGTTGCTAATGGAGCATCATTATCATAAACCAACATTTAAGAATAATTAGATCTAAAATATAAAAATGCATACGCGGAGAAGAGATACGCCACAGGCATCCAAATGCATTTTTCATTTTCTTAGTCGTTTAATTGTTTTAGTTTTTTAATGTTCATAAATATATTATTACAAATATTACACTACATTTTTGGACTTGAAGGGCGGGTGGTGGGGGCGTGGACCTTAACATAGATATTAATAAAAAAATTTCGAAACCCAAAATCTTTACGATCACAATACTTTATACTATGGTATAAACGAGAAAGTAAAACCCGATTAGGATGCATATTAGTTTTAACTTTTCAACTCCTTTTCACATGCATGAACATCCAGGGCCCAATCATGGTATCCCGGGTCCCTGGGCAGAAGTCTACATGGACCCCACCTCCCATCGTGTGTTTACTCTGTCACAAAAAAAGACACGCATACGTATGAAACTAAAGGTAATGTTTCAAAGCCATATGCAAACAAAAGTGAGCGTTTTAAACAACAATATATAATGAATTAAATATCCAGATGTACTCGTTAATATGCAAAATAGTTCTTATTAAAAATAAAAGCTACTTTTCCGTTATCCAGCTGCAAGTGATAAATCACCAAATATGGTTCACAAATCACACTTTCGGGGTTACATTATTAAAAGCAATCGACGGTTCTTAAACCATGTTCCACTATGAAAACTTCTGCTGCGAAATGAAGATACGTTGCATGGCCATCTAGTTCCATCATTAAAATACAAGTTTGTTTGGTGATTGTTTTAAGGCTCATGGCTTGGACTGAAGAAAGTGAGTTGGAGTATATGCCGGTATGACTGGACGCTGTTCACGTGTAGCGGTAAAGATAAATCCCTTGCTCGTCCGGACATAATGGGCACTCACTGTACCATCCACTGGGAGCAGTTAGCGGCAAACAAACTTTTTGCTGAACTAAACGTAGTCCTGAACGACACGATTCAAATCGTAAATTAAATTCGAAGACCTGCCTTCCATTCCAGATTGTTCATGACGTTGTGTGACAGTTTTGTCTCGCAACGCAAGCATCTCGTGCTCCACGCTGTAGTCCAGTGGTTGTCCGGCAGCAATTCGGAGGGAGGTAACGCAGTTCTTTCGAAATAAAATCTCAGTCTTTGCAGAACTGCTGCAGGACGAGGAATGAATGGCTAAATTTGTACACTTGGCGTACATATTTTATCTACTGTACGAACATATTATGTCTATTCCGGGTGTTATTGCAAATGGCTTTAATCACACGAATAAAATGGACGCATCCAAAAAGAATCTGTGTCTTTGGGGACAGTGACTTCAGGAGGGAGACCTAGAAATGTTTCTGCTTCCACGTGAATTTTGGACCGTTGCTGACATCAACCGACAAGTCATTTTTACTGTTGTGAGTCCACAATCGGATAATAGCTGGAGTTTATTGCAAGGGAAAAAAGCACGACCAGCTGGGAGATTTTCTCTTTTGAATATTAGTAAAATCGGATATGTCGAACAACCGGAATTGTATACATGAACCTAACAACAACATACTATTTTTTGTGATGTCACACAGTTGGCAATAAAATGTTTTCTAAATCTGCCTCATATCCATTTTCAGGTTCCTTTGAAATTTTGTCGTGTGAATTCATGGAGGCTATAATGTTCATACAAAAGGACATACGGAGCGAAATAACAGCTTTCGACTCAGGATTGCACTCATTGACTTGCACGTTACTCTTCGTGGCAGAAGAGTAGTTCTTTTCGTTAGACAGTATGTATTTCGTTTCCGAATGAAACAAACTCTCGTACGATAACAAGTTTCATACATTTATTGTAAGAAAGTTTGCAAACAGAAAGATTTTTCATAGTCGGTTAAACCAGACCGCACTTTAATTCGAAGTTACCAATAAAAAACTAGTGAAGTCCATTTTAATCTCCTGTATATGTATTTCATTTATAATTTTATATACTGCTTATTTCGTAGGTTTGATTTTAAGATATCTGGGTGACTGATAGTTACTGGAAACCTCAATATCAAAATATTTTGGTTTAATTACCAGTGCTTGTACGTTTAATGAGAGAAGAACAAGTGTGTGCATATTTTGATTTGATAATTCTTTTTAATTAGACGTGCCCCTGAAGAAAAACAAATGAAGAAAAAATAGAAATCGAAACACGCGAGCATACGAACCAAAAGACTTATTTTCCAAAACAGAAAACTTCAACTTTCATTAAATGCTGGAAACCAAGAGAAAGCTACAGAAGTGAAGAAAGTAAATAATATACTTTCACATGAGTTTCCGGGATTTGAATTTTCATTTCAAATGTAGAAATGTTGTTTTAACTATTAAATTATGTCCAACAAATACTTAAGTGTACTACATAGACGACAAAACCTTATTATATTAGGGTAGTAGGACTTAAAAGTAGATCATTACATTCACGGAGTATCTGTAACCTGTTTGAATAAAATAAAGTAGAGCTTACAAATAACTATATGAACTCCCCGTCCGTTCGTTAATTCGTGTGTGTTCACTCTATCAATGCAGGTTATTCCCATATCGTAAAAACTGGTTCTCCTCTGAGCGCCTCTAAATGCACAAACAATTATGCACAGCTTTTAAATGTTTGCCTTTCCAGGTAATCAGGATTGCTTGCGGCACAGGTAAAAACACATAGTTGAATTTTATGATACCGAGATTCCTTAATGGAAATAGGAAATTCTTCCATTAAACTTGCAAACATGGTTTTACAAATTTCCTTCCAGGCTATGTAGTATCAAGTCTATCTTACCAAAATTGGAGAGAAAATCTGCCTTTCAAAAGTTTGCATTGCTTTTCGAAAATGAAATAATTTCGAAAATCGTTTTACGCGACAATCTAAACTAACGATTTAGGGTACATGTAATATAATGTTAGAATTACGCTGGAGAATTATGGAGCAATGCAAGTACATCAGAACTAAAAATCATATTATTGAAATAGGCTGTGTTAAAATAGCATGGAAAACTGGGAGACAATGGAAAATGTTATGTAGGAAAACTAATCACAGTCGTCGCAGACGAGCATAATCCCAGAAAGTGATATTTCTTGAAGGAAATCATATTTGCCAGGTGTGGATGGAAATCAGACGGATTCGTTCGTGATAATGAGAAAGACCAGTGTGCCTCGTTTTGTTGATCCTGTGATTCTAGGTGGGATTGTATCATTGAGAAGACACCAGCAATTGTTGCAAATATAAGTCATAAGTACGTTTTAGAGCAGTGGAAAATATTTTTCCGCTCTGAGTAAGATTTGTTTCTTACTATTTGACCTCTCTCGTTTTGTACTGATAAGGTATCACATGTCAGTACAAAACGTGGGCAAAAAAATTAGAGAAAAAGGAGGATTTGCAGTGTTCCGACGCGCCTTGCGTCGTGCTTCAAGGTGTGATGTTTTTCCCAAGCGGTGTATGCTGTGTTGTCTGATACTCCGCGTATTTATTCTTTAAGTGGTTTGCGTGACCAAGAAAATTAAGATAAAGAACTCAAGAATAAGGAAAATGACAAAACCTTGGTGAGATTTCACCACGCGAAGTAAGAGTTGTTTGTTATCATTTGACTTCTCTGCATTTTGTACCTGAGAATGTATCACTTGTCAGTACAAATCGTGGAAAGAAACCTGGTGAGAGAAGGTAATTTGCAATATTCCGACGCGCCTTGTGTCGTTCTTTCTGCTGCGATGTTTTTCACAAGCGGTGTGTGTGTTGTGTTATCTAATAATTCCAGATTTATTCGTTAACTTTCGGAAATCTATTTATTTCCATTCCTTTTGGGTGCTACTATGTAAGTTAAAGATACTTTCTTAAGTGCAAATGTTATTTTCGTATATTGGATTACCATATTTAAAGATCCATTATTTTATTCGCGTACAACAATTTCCCAAGTAACAAAGAGGTCCACTGGAACATACCGCTTGAGTAAACAGAACGTGAGTGCGGAAAATATTAATGCACATCCCGTTTTTTTATCACATTACAACGATAACAACTTTATTCGTTCTCCATATATATCATCATCATCATTATTGTCAACCATTATTTATCCAGTCCTGCATGAAGGCATGCCCACGTTTCTTCCACAACGGTCTCTCTTACCCAAGTCTCGTCCTTGTCACTCCGGTATGCTTTCCAATTCCATCCACCCATCTCTCATGTGGTTTTCTTCTGCGTATTTTTCTGTCTCTCAAAATCGAGACTAAAATTATGGTTGTCCGTCGGTGGTTCGTTCTTGTAGCAACATGTCCAGACCATTGCATTTCAGTGATTTAACTCTGATCATGATGTCTTCCACTTTTGTCATTTTCCTTATCCACGAGACCACGAGTTCCTCTTATCTTTCCTGGTTACACAAAGGGAAGGGAAGAGGAACTCGTGGATTGCACTATCTGTATGAATCTCTATAAGTATCTCCTGCAATCTCCGTATGTCTTGTTTAGTTCATGTTCACGGCACCACTATGTTCGTCCATCTTTGGACACCAAATATCTGCACCTTTTAGTCACTTAATTAAAACTCTTGTCATTTGGCACTTGTTTTGAAAACAAAGCCCGAACTAAAGTTATCACTATATTGCTCCAGCTTTAGACACCAAACTTCTGTACCTTCTAGTCACTTAATGAGAACTCTTATCATTTTGCACGAGTTTTGAAAACAAAAGACGAACTAAAGTTATTACTATTTTCGTCTATCTTTGTACAATAAACATCTGCACCTTCTAGTAACTTAATTAGAACTTTTATGATTTTGCAAGTGTTTTTAAAACAAAGGACGAACTAAAGATATCAGTATGTTCGTCCATCTTTGGATACCAAATATATGCCCCTTCTAGTCATTTAATTAGAACTCTTATCATTTGACACGGGTTTTCAAACCAAAGGCTGCAATAAAGTTATCACTATGTTTGTCCATCTTTGGACACCAATATCTGCACCTTCTAGTCACTTAAATAAAACTCTTGTCATTTGGCACTTGTTTTGAAAACAAAGCCTGAACTAAAGTTATCACTGTATTCCTCCAGCTTTAGACACCAAATTTCTGGACCTTCTAGTTACTTAATTAGAACTTTGATTATTTTGAAAGTGTTTTGAAAACAAAAAAACGAAATAAAGTTATCACAATGTTCGTCCATCTTTGGACACCAAATTTCTGCACCTTCTAGTGAGAATAGAAAATTCCTTTCCCTTTCAAAAATCCTGATATTTGAGAATGAAGAACTTTTTATCTTGGCATTTCTATGATTCATAACATTTCCATTATGAGAAAAAGATATTATATCGTGTTTTAAGTATAATTTATTCCCCGTACTACTTCTTAAAATCTGACAGAAATCAATTTTTTTTTACTTTGGCAGAATTTTCAGCTATGATCATTTTGTGAACTTTTCTGTCGCCAGTAATGCCCAGATTTATGGTTGATGTATATTTTATTTTTCTCGATATATCACTTTAGAATTCAAAAGTTATGTTTTCCTTTTGAGACACTTGGAGGTAAGAAATATTTTCCACAATGTGGGTAGCTTTCGCAGATGCCCCATTTGTGCAAAATATGGCCAAAAGACATATTTCTGTTTCCCATATATTGCCATCAGCGGGTTCGCTCACATGAGCAGTGTTATTATAAATCGTGAACTGAAAATTATTATTTTCTATTGAAACATTTTAAACGTAAATACCCTCTCAAGAAAGTGTGCAGATTTTTCGTAGGCAATGTGAAGCATAATTTGTTTACAGACATCCCTGCTTTCGATTGTGAGTATTGAAAATAATGTTTTTCAAAGAGCACTCGTGGTTACATTTTCGTGTAATTTCTGATTTTTAGTAATTTATGATTTTTAGTTTATGAAACGTTGAAATGTTATGTATCAAAATTAGTGCCTTTCTCCATTAATGGCGTATTGCGTAAATTCAGAGTATTTTCTTTGAGAGAAATTGACCACAAAAATTTTGGTGAGATTATATAGTTTGATTTAAATGCCTTTTTTGCATGTAGGGAAGTATCTATTGATTTTAAAAATTAATAACACGTATGAGACGTGGAAGATTGAAAATGGTTTCCTTTGCTAGTGAAACAAGAATTCCATGTATTATTTTTGTTGATACCCAAAGGCCCTCCGGTTGCCTTCTAACTGCAATCGTACCTGCACAGCGGCTACTAACAATATTGTAAACGGCTGCGTTGTTACATGTAATGCAAGTGAATATATACTGCTCACACATTTTTTTCATATTCTTGGCTTCTTCATTAAACCTTTTTCCATATGTAATCAAATGTCAGAAATACTAAAATAAATCCAAAGCAGTGCCATGCGGCTTGAAGTGCTACTTATCTGACTAATGGAAGACTCACTGATCAGTGTGTTTGCGGCCAAAACCTTTAAAACATTAATAAAATAACTAACTTCATGTTTGTCATTCTCCTATCTAACCTACTTTTCTCTTCACACAGGTATTGAGCATGATATCTTTCCATATTGTCTATTTCTTAGCTGTGTGGTGCTTCGGCTGCACACGACCAATTCTTACACGTGCATATCATAACATTTCAATTCCTCTACCCACCGGCATAGTGAGGTAACAAATACGCTTTGTACGTTTGAAGACCTAAGAGACTGAACTTATGCCTTGAGCGATGGTATCATAATTAGAAGTATTTATCTACTTACTCGCATACGTGTAATTAAATTTGCAGACTTTGTAAACGTAGCGTATTTACCAACGACAATTGGCCGTTGCATTGATAATCTAAGTACAACATGATTACTTTCAAAAACAGACCTAAAGAAAGGTTAGTCCAAAAATCTATTTTAGTTAGAAATGAAATATTGTGTAAGCCATTGAAAATTAAATGTAAATTATTTTTAGAGTATAATAACGGTGATTTCTTTTTCCCTTTATTTATGTTAATCTGAACATTGAGAAATAGATGGGTGCAAATTATATCACTTGAAAAACAAGTACTGTATTTATATATTCAAATTCACAGACCGCATCGTTTAATCACAGTTGATTTTATTTCCTTGCCTATTGAAGTTACGCTGTATTTGTCCTATCCTAATCATGTTGAATGGCATCTAAATATTCAGATCCCTGTTACATGATTAATGGTGTTGTGGATCATGGATTAAAAATGCTTCTTGTAAGTTGCTTCCATGCGCTTAATGGTTATTAAATGCACGTCAAGGTGTAAAATTTCGAAGAATTGAAATATATGTGGAAAGCTACGTGAATATGAAACTTTATGGTTAATCTTTTAGCTTGTTGATAAATTAAGTTGTTTCAAATAGAAATGCGTGATTAAGTGCTCCGTGAATGATAGGAATAATCGTTAGTTGAAGGATAAAAAAACATCATAAAAAACAACCAACAGGTTTACTTCAGAGACACCACAATAAAGTGTTATTCATATAAACACGAAACTGTGTACACAAAATATTTTATTTATCCTTGAAGATCATTCAATAAGGACTAAATTACCTGAACACCAGATGAGCTCAATCATTTTTATTATGAAGAATATAACGTTAACAGCGAAATCATGATTAACGGACACCTCTGGATAAAGGCAACCTTCAAGCAAAGGCAAGCTTTATTTGCTACAACGTAATTGCTGCAAGACAAACATTATCTGTAGCTTCCGTACAACAGACCCGTTAGCAATGATCATCGGACATTTAGTCGGTCAGAAAGGAATACTAATCGAAACTGTTCCTCAGGATTTTACTTAGCTGCTTATGTACATCGGCAACTGAGTAAGAAGTGGAAAACGAATGCAACTAAAGGGAGTGTGTTTTTGACAGAATAGGCTGTATCGTTATGGTGAGTACAGTGGCGTGTCGAAATGAAAGAAATGAGCAGGTGTATAGTTCGACATTAAAATGGCAACTACATGAGGTAAGCGCTAGCTCCCAGATCTATCTTAGTTCCCTAAAGAAGCCGGCAGGAGTGAAGAGCTGTTGCTGCCAATGATTCCTGGCGGTTGCTCTTGTGCCGTTCCTGCGGATTCTGTTCTTGCCTTTCCGCCCTCAGCCCCTAAGTGCGTTTTTTATACGATACATCTCTCTCCACTTCCGCTTTGATTCCCTTTACCTTGTGAGCTTAAACGCACTGACCACTGGTAGTTCTTCAAAGGTTACACCGTATCATACCTCTGAGATGAACACAGTGAAGGTACAGAAAGAAAAGTTCAGCACGTTTTCACCCGATAAATGAAAGCGGTTTAAAGCTACCCATTTTGAAAAGTGCGCTGTGTTATATATTGATTTCTCAACTGAAGTGTGCATTCTGTTAGAGTGAATATATGTAGTGATTTTTTGTTTACAATTTGATACTTTACTTTACCTTTGGCATCAGGAATGACACAGCGTGGTTGAGATTTGAACGCTTAGTCTCACGGGCTTGTAATCAATGGTAACACTGTTCAACAAATTTTAACTTATTTTTTCTTACAAAAAGAAAGTTAGCCGTCCTTTACAAACGTTTGGTCTCTCAACACGAAAATCACAGTTGAAATACTCTCCCAGCTCAAATTTCCGAGTAAATCGACTGTTTGTGTTTCACATACTGTATATGAAACTCATGAGTAAGCTCGGCAAACGTGAAACTGTGGTACGGGTGAGTTGATTCACGAGTCTTCGCCTCGTGAATCACGTGATCATATCGAAGAAGCTGTTGGAACCAGATCATTCCGGGTTCTTTTGTTTGCGGGAGCGTATGTATCAAACTGCTTCAGTTTTATTGCACTGCGTGTTTCTCTAGAGTGTTGATTAGTGAATTTATTTAAATAAGTGAATTTCATTTCGTTCACATTTAAATGTGTTGGCATTCACTACAGTGATAATGCCCCGCAAAAGCATTAACAATCCAGATAACTTTTATTTTATTTGTGGTGACGGCATATGTGGCTCCAGGAAGCGACCATTGACTCCAGCAGTGAAAAAAACATATTTCATGTAATTTGGGTATCGTGTGGGAGACAAAGATACACCTTGGTCTCCACATGTGTGCTGTAGGACATGTTTATTAACTCTGAATACTAGGATGCATGGGAAGGAAGTCAGAATGCGCTTTGCTGAGCCCGCCATTTGGCGTGAACCCACAAACCACTCAACCGATTGCTATTTCTGTATGATACCTCGTTTGAAGAAAGGCATAAATACGAAGAGGAAGATAAATATTGAATAACCTATAATAACATCTGTTACTCGCCCAGTGGCACATGAAGAGCGACTGCCCGTTCCTGATCCCCCAGTTAACGTTCAGGCAAGTAGTGATAGCGAGGATGCTGAACTTGCAGAATCAGTTGATATGCTAGCTCATCCATCAACCAATGACGCGGATTCTATATATGTGACACCATCTTCCTCCAGTGAACCGCACAGAGTCATACAATTTGAACCTAGGGATCTCATTAGGGATTTGGAGCTTCCAAAGTGTAAAGCTGAACTGTTTGAATCACGATTGCAACAGTGGAACCTTCTTGCCGATACAGCAAGTGTCTTTCTTTCGTAATTGTCAAAAACAACTAGAAGGCTATTTTAGCAGTGAAGATGGAATAAAATTTCACAAAAATTTTTAAGGTGTGATGAAGGAAATAAACATTTTGTACAAACCAGACGAGTAGAGACTCTTTATAGATGCATTCAAAACAAGCCTTAAGGCTGTGCTGCTACATAATAGAAACAAAATGCCTTCTATCCCTGTTCCATATGCAGTCTTAGCTAAAGAAAGTTATACCATGTTAAAACGTGTTCTACGCACTTTCAGCTACAAAAAACATCAATGCCTGATATGTGCAGATTTCAAAGTTATTGCGATTTTGCTTGGATTCTTAGGAGGGCACATAAAGTACTGTTGCTATATCTGCGAGTGAGATATCCGCTCAGCAGATCTACATTACAAACAGAATGAATAGCCTCGACGAACAGATTTGTTGCCTGGCATAGAAAATGTCGCATAGGAACCTCTATTGAAGGCTGGCAAAATTGTTCTGCCACCATTGAACATAAAACTGAAGCGCATAAAGCGTTTGTAAAGGCTGTGAACAAGAATGAATCTGCATTTCAATATTTGTGCCAAAAGTTCCCACGACTAAGTACTGGGAAGATCAAACAGGGAATATTCATTGGACCACAGATATGCCAGCTCTTTGGAGACCAACAGTTTGAGTGTATTCTTAATCCTGATGAGCAACACGCATGGCAATGTTTTCGTAATGTTGCAACATTGTTCTTGGGAAAAAAGATGGCTGACAATTACATGGACCTTGTGGAAAATCTATTACGTGCTTATGAAAAACTTGCTTGCAGCATGACACTCAAGATGCAATTCCTACATTCACATATCGATGTCTTCTCTGAGAACTGTGGTGCTTTCAGTGTTGAACATGGGGAGCGATTCCACCAGGACATTTCTGCAATGGAACCACGATACAAAGGAAAGTGGAATGCTGCAATGTTATCAGATTTTTGCTGTATGTTCCAGAGAGATGCATCGAAGTTCCCCACAAGCGACAGGCAAAACAGCAACACGTATAAAATAGGTGAATTCGTTAAATTTTATTCTTAGTATTTGGAAGTACCATTGAAATATATGTAATATATACAAAATATAATTGGTCAAATTAATCCGGAGACGATTTCTACAGTTATTTTCGGTGCCAGAAATTGTGACGTCTATGGTTTGCCTAAAAATCATTGTAGACAGGTAAATATTTTTATTGCTACAGTATGCCAGTCCTGTGGTGCCTTATTTTAGAGGCTAATACGCCATGCCACGCTGCCGGTACTGTTCGAGATAGGTTCGTGGAACATATAGGGAATTTCTGGTTATTTTCCTGACCTCCATATCTCACAGATATCAATCCAATACAGCACTACGGGTTTGTGTTGGAAGAGGAAATCGATCTGCTGGAAAGGGAAAGAGGTAATACTGAGAAACGCTCAGCGTAGCTTAATTTGAATGTCTCAACTTGGCAAGTGGGCCAGTGTATGTTAGCGACTTGAGTTGCAAAAGGACATGGAAGACGTTAGAATGCGTGTCCGATGTTACTTCGTGTTCTACCATCACACGGGCAGGTTTTGCAGAAGCTTCATCTTATGAACTTCCAGGTTGGTGTATACCTTCGTCGCGTAGCGGTGAAATCCAATCGGTAGGCAAACATTGCTGCCCGAATGTGGAGTTAATGATTGTAACATGAGTCGGATTAGTGAAACTTGTGCACATAGGCAGATGTTGTAACGAATCGATTGTCAGATTCAGCGATAATCTGTGGCTGCCTCCGATCCATAGTGGACGAGTAATATATCCTCCATTAGGATTAAGAATAACATTTCTTTATTTTCCTTATGTGCATAATATTTTACGAATGTCAGACCCATCAATGGCTTTGTGTTACTTTCCTATATTCCCAATTGTTAGTCTTTGCTGTATCATGCGGAAATCGGCAGTTGTGCCAATATGTATCCCTGTAAGAATCGAAATCGGAATGCAATACTAACGTAGCCTCTAATGGATTATATGGCTTCATTTATAGCTTGAAGAAATACATATTTATTCTCGAAACTTAATTTGTTTTTGAATAATATGATCTGAACATTTACATCCCTTTCTGACGAGTTCGTCAGAAACGTAGTGAAATGTGACATGATATTTGGGCCATGCTTCCATTGCCCCATTCCGTTCTTTATAAAAAGCTTAATCAAACATTTCTGATTGGATGCAATGCACCAAAAAGATGCCGTTGATTACGGTTTGTTTTCGCATTTCTAGTGGTTGTGATGGCATCCAGATAGGATGCTATGCTGTACTTTTCAAATAAAAATTTGCCTGCAGATATAAAAACACTGCTTAAATTCTTAGTGGTTTAATCTTACAAACTGTTTGAATACCATTCAACCTGGAAATGTCTCAAACAAAATTTGCGATCCAACGTTTAGACTGCTTTCTACGATACAACACAATATGGCAATCCTCGTTATTTAGTTCATACAAGTGATTCCAGTGGTCTATTTATAATCAACTGTGACGCATAATGTTTGGGGTGTTTAAACCATTTTGGAGAGGAAAAGAGGTGGAGATGAAAATTGTGTATATAGATAGACATAAAAAATGAAATAAATGCTGGAATTAATTGGATAATTTACGTGTGTGTGTATAAATATATTGTGGAAAATAAATTGCGAAGTTACTTGTGGTCATTAGGGATCACGAAGGATATTGTGAACTCCTAGAAGAACCGAAAAAAGGGAAATAAATGCTGGAATTAATTGCGTAATTCATGTATCAGAACAAATATATGGCAGAACATCAGTTGCGAACTTAGTTTGGTCATTAGGAATCACGAAGAATATCCTTATTAATCAAGAATAATATCTTTATTAATCACGAAGAATATCCACTCCTTATTAATCAGGAACTTTTAAATTATTTCTTGCAAGATTTCTATGCAGCCTCATATCTGTTATCATTAAAAAATTATGATTCATTATTTTCCTACTTTATAGAATGTAAAATCAGATTTATTCGAAGTGATAATCTTCAGCTACTTAATCAATGACAGGTGAATTGAATAACTAGAATAACACCGGTTTAATGTATTTATGACTAAAATACTTGAGATGAGGTAAAATACGTTATTGTTCGTAATATTCGGCTTATTATCCATAAAATATATTACATATACTGAAACGAAGACATTTTGGCGCAATTTCCTTGTATGTTAAACAAAAGTACCTTTTTCAGTAGGTATTGGTTTTGAAGATGCTAAGTTATTGCTTGGGTATTATGAGTATATTACAAGTGTGAGTGCTCCTGTTATTGTTGCTGTTAGGTTCTGTTCCATCGAGCTATGTTTGACTAAGCAAGGTTCTTTAACACACAAGGTTATGCCCGTAAGACCCCTGTAAAGCTTCCCCTTCGCGGGAATGCGGAGGAGGTCGTCTGATGACGTCAGCTGTCTTACACACGTTTAGTGCACCGAATGTCAAACCAGTGGCAGTCGCAAATGTCATCTCTCTCTTGTTCAAAGAGCTGTTTTTTTCTGCTTCTAGAATAATGTTAGTGTATATATAGCAACTGGAATAGCTAATTTTGTTTGCAAATAGTTTATTCTTTAGCTATTAAGGTGACCAGACGTCCTCAATTTTTGGGTACTGTCCTCAATTTCGTAAAAACTTATTGAGGATGTCAAATGTCCTCAATTTCTTAGTTTTTGCCCAAAATTTTTGAAATTTCCCCCCAAAAATTGAAATTTGTAAAAATGTGTTAAACAAAAGGCGTAGATTTCAATTGAATTTACCAAATGCAACCAAATTTAGCATCAATTTCTTATTTAATTGCTAGGAAACCAATTCATAAAGGAAAGGTATGGAACTATTTTCCGAAGCGGATGAATTTTTCTTTGAATAAAGTTAGAAATGATGCAGTACTAATGGGAGACATGCCGAAGCATTAAACAAAGTCATCTTGATAAATGTGGTGTTACGATTTCGTTTCTGTTTTAAGTACTTCTTTTCTATTTTAACTGGATTTAATTAAAATATTTTTTGGATGGGAAATATTTCACGTTTCCTTCTTCTTTTTTACAGTTTTTTCTTCAGAATATAATGAATTGGAAGTTGTTCTTTTCGGTATATGCAGAGACCTGTGTCGTTCTTTTATTTTTATAAGAGAAAATTTTATACTACGTGCAAAACATTGTGACATTATGCTGTGTTTTTTATATTCAAAAGTAAATATGTTACGTAGTTTTTTTTTAGTGCCATGATTCTTAATTGTTACTTATTTGTTTGTTAAATTATGTACTGTATTTTCATAAAAATCGGCAAATTTCATTTTGCACTCACAGAAGTTACGTGTTCTTTAGGCCTGATTGCGAGGCGTTTCGAAGAGGCTGGCCTTAGTTGTCTAAAAGAATAAAAATTGTATGACATGTTCAACTTTTGCGTAACTGTTTTGTAGTATTTACTGGTATAAAACTAGAGCATTTATTTCGATTACAACGTGCAGATTTGTGTTACACGCAGTAAAGCACAATAATTTTGGTCTTACGCAAAATACCTGTAGATTCCAATGAATTTTAATTATACCTATTACTTAATTAATAATACGAAATTGAAAAAACAACTAATTGAGTGCTAATAGATTTTCGCAAAAGGGTCTAGAAGAATTTTTTGCTGGGGGCTCCGAGATTTTCCGGTACGCCACTGTCCAAAATGCTACTATTTGCTGAAGGCGACTATAAAAGGGATATGTAAAAGTGAATTAGATTTTGCACTGGAGTAGGTCATTCGGAATGGCGGTCAACTTGACCTTTCATTGCCGAGGCTTCCTGAATTCGTACACCTAGCGTAGCACACTCAGCAGATTTTCCTACACGTGCTTCTCCCTACTGGAGGAGCAATCGCGAGAGCTAAAGGGTGGGACGCAGCCACGTACTCTAGTAGGAAGCGCGAACGAAGAGCAAAAAGAAAGAGAGAGAAACATGGGTTCCCTTCTTTTAAGGTGATTTAGGTCAACCCTCCAGGCATTGAACTCTGATTGGCCAGAACCTCCCGAGTCCACGTGAGTAAAGTATGGTTTCTGCATGGCCCATAAGATCAACTCGGGGCAAGGAATGCGATTGCACTCCAGCAAATAAAAACCTGCTTTCTGGTGAACAACTGCAAGGGTTTTTCAAAAGGAAACACGTACTTTCATTAATCTTGATTATTTCATTTCTCCTTTCATTTATCGCTTGCACATAATTTATTCCCATAACATACATTTCCAAATTTCAACCTTTTTTCACACAGGAAAGTGTTTTACAAATTTCTAATACTATTACACGATGACAGAAGTTTTGTTCCAGATTGAGAGCAAATCAGCTAGCTGACGTGGAAATCAAAAATTAGCTATTAACTCTGATTCTCAGGTTTTTAAATTATTTGAATTCGGTAATTTAAAATAGGTATACTTTATTTTCCTGTCTATCTATTGGCTATGAAGCTGCTTTCGTACACACACAAATATATAAAAATTTACAAATCTTTAATTATTCCCATTACTTTCTTAGCATTTCATCCAAAAATTATATTCTTTTTATTTTTGCTTCTGACCTTTTCACGTGTGCTATCATCACTCATTCCACACAGAGAAAAAATAATAATTTCGCCGTGAAAATGAATGGAATGAACTCCTTCAACTTCTTTACTGAATTAAATTTAGATATATAATTAATTTAGGAAGTTGAATTTCTAGGATGATGAATAAGAGAAATTGAGCAGGATTCCCCACTCATCATTCCCGAAGGGAATGTGTGGATCTGTCGCGTAATTTTCCAGTCATCTAAGAAAAGTGGCAAGTTCCTCCCAAACTCAGGAAAATCAGCGACAGAACACCTGCATTGCTATTTAATTTCGATTTCTCTTTGTGGAACCTATCTCTCCCAGAAGTATGTACACGCTTAGCTGAATCACTCTGTATACAGGAACCTGATAAGCTAATATTGTAACCTCATCATGATCATGTCTGGAAACTTCAAACACTTTTTCATGTTTCATTATTTTCCCTGCACCTCACCTGTAATATACTCACACTGTAAATATTCATCATATTTCATCAACTACATATATTGTATCAATACTTTGTTCGTTGTAGAATAAAGAACATTTGAACTCATCTGTTATCCCGTACGTTCCCTTCCTGTCGCCGTCGCACGAGAGTATCAACCAGTCGTTTCACCCCGAGGAAGGTCCGTGACTTATTGTTTTGTTGTTTGTGCGCAAATCACTGTGTACCCTAGACATAGTCGGTGTTGCAGAGCCGAAGGGATTGGTCGTTCCTCAATAGTTTCCACATCCAAGCTTAGAGCCTTCTCTCACGACTCTTTCAACGTTGCTTATATCACGATTCTCTCTTCTGCTGCCCCCATCTACGATACTTACACATCTGAATCGCTCGTAATGATCTTTTTGAAAACTGAATTTACGTTATACTTAGGTACGTAAATGAGGAAGATACATGTCGGATGGATATTGAGCCAACCTGCACTTCTTCATCAGATCTGAAAGTCTCTCTTCCCATCGCAACTTTGAGTGGTCCAAAGATGGAGCTATCACTTTAGGCAAGTTCTTGTGAATACGGTGGATGTCTTCTATGGTTGCAACCGTTGCACGGGTAGTATCGATAAGAGCTTATTCTTGTTGAAACAAGTATACTTGTAAAATGGGATACGTTAAGTCCTAAATCCTAAAACTTGAAAGAATAGCAGAAGAAACAATTACAGTTTCAACATATCTCCAAGAAAGATTGCATGTTACGGTAGAGTGTGAATTCATGTTTCTCCAAAAGCCCTGTAGTTCTGCGTACACGATTTCCTACGAGTAAAAACTCGCTAGCCACTAAAATTATATTAACAAATGATACAGCTTCCGAATAAGGCACACGACAAAATATGTAAAAAAAGAATTTCAAATAATGTACTGAAAGAAATTCGTGCAGCATGTACACTAAAGAGCAATTGATATAGAAGCAGCTGGCGTTATGCAAATGAGGCGCTGTGGGAGGCCCAGTAAAGGGAAACAACATGACTTATGCAGCTATCCGACAATATAAGGAGCGATGCGACGGGATTCAGTAAGAGTCGTACGCAGTTTGGGTAAGACGAAGGATCTAAGCGCCTTTATCGTGGGACAATTGTCGTGGCCCGACGAATGGGTCACTCCATCTCGGAAGTCGTGCATGCACTGGGATTTTCACGAACCATTGTGTCACAGGTGCACTGTGAGTATATCGAATCCGGTAAAACCATCCCTGCAAGGGCCAACTGCCATGGACAACAGCGTGTAGATGAGCGGGGTCATCGTCAGCTAGCTCGCATTGTACCAGCGGATATACGGGCCACAGTGCAAGAAATCACTCGGCAATTTAACGCTGGTGCATAAAAACGTGTAAGCAGCCACACCCTCCAGAATGATCTCCTCGTTATGGGGTGCAGAAGCCATCGTCCCACGAGAGTATCACTGCTGACCGCACATCACAGGATACAAAGATTAGCATGGGCGCGGGAACATCGCCACTGCACCCTAGACATCTGGGAAAACGTTGCCTGGACTGATGAGTCGAGATTCACGTTGTAGCATGCAGATGGCAGGATACCGGTACGGCGCAAACCACATGAAGCGATGGATGCTTCTTGCCAGCAGGATACTACCTGGCCTCATAAGGCCGTTGGAGTTGTGTAACAAGATGCATTTTATGTTCCTATAAATTCCCAAACAAGCGTTTCAGGGTTACGGTTAGACCCGTGCCAACCTATCAGTTCAATGCCATCCTCAAACATGGTGAAGATAACTACCTGGCCTCATACGGCCGAAAGTGTCATCAATGAAGGTATCAGAAATTCCGTTTGCAACCTTATAAGAAATAATATTTGGCCCCACTGCCTTATTTCTATTTCGTAATTCTTTCAGAAATTCATACTTAATGATATAGAGATCTTTAATCCCACAGATAGTGACGCATCTCGAAAAGCATCGCAGAAATGATGCCGCTAATGGAAATAGGAGAATATGCTGTGTGTTTCTTTTTGCCGTGAAACGGGAACTCGTCGAATTATATGACTCCGCACCAAAGAGCAAATCGTCATTGAATCAAACTGACAGCACCTGTTACTTCTGCAGGCGGAATGTTCGTCAGTCTATTCTGTTAGTTCTGGGAATTTACAAGTTATTACAGGGATACGCGACATCCGTACAGGGTGAACATGCTTGGACACTGCAAATATTTGCTTATTGCACGAATTTAAATATCCATGCAAATCACGAAACGGTGACATCCCGCTCTTCACTAGAAAAGCAACACAACGGAGTCTACAATCATTCATGTAGGATTTATTTTGTTCAGTCTGATCCGCAAGGGAAGCATTTCAGTCTAGTACTTGAAATGAAGGGATACCAAGCAGAACTTTGAGGATCACGATTGGAAAACTCTTATACAGAGAGACGTCAGAAGCACACACTAGCAATCAGAGAGAGAAAGAGAGAGAGAGAGAGAGAGAAGGGCGTGTATGTGGAGAATATACTCCCATATTTTCAACAGGGAACCATTAATTGCTGTTCAGCGGACTGACCTGCCATTCGACGTAAAGTATGTATTTTGTAAATCAACACATCTGCCCTAAAAACAATTGATCCTTGAGACCTTCCTTTTGGCTCGTAACCGTACTAACTACCAGGCCAACGTCGGTCCGTATGTTGAGTGCATGCATACACCAGAGTCGGTGGATTTATAAAATAAACATCTAATATCAGCCATTTAGTCGGCGACTTATGCAAACAATTAAATAATAGTTACGGCCATTTCCCCGTTAGGTTTATGATAGAACACTTTGCCTTGAATGTGTTCTGTTTGTTCCTGTTTGTCGGAAACCAGTCTACTGTCGTATTTTGAATACTTGTGAAACACAGAAGACCTGTGGGCATCCTTCCGATACATGAATAGCACCCTATCTCCTTTTCCTATTAAAGCCGTTGACGTCGGAAAATCAGAAATATCATTAACTTTCAGCCAGTGGTAAACAATCCAACTTTGTTATTCACTGTAAAACAGTGGTTCCCAAAGTGTGAGCCTATTCTGTTAGTTCTGGGAATTTATTGCACGAATTTAAATATCCATTTAAATATTCGTACATGCGTGTGCTTTCTCCCCGTACGATTGCTGCCCGACAGCCGCGGCTTTACCACAAGGGCCCCGCGAAATATTACAAAATTTTTATAATTTTATTTCCATTTTCAATTCAATGTGATAGGACGCGACATCGCGACATCTATCGAACCTGGTGCGAACCAGTAAATCACTTAATAATAATTGTTTGCGGAAGCCTGTACAAATGGTTACTAGACGGCGCTCTACAATTATGTTACAAGCGTGAGCTTTCCCCCGTACGATTGCCGCCCGACGTGCTCACGTGTAGTTATGGCGTACTTATACTAAAACTAGCGTACTTTGATATTTTTGAAAAGATGAATGCTCTGAATCTTTCCCTGCCGGGAAGCAACATGCACCTTTTAAAGTAGATTGAGAAAATTTTAGCTTTTACAAATAAAAAAATAAAAAAAAACTATGGAAAAGAAAATGAATGAAGACGGAGGTAAAGAATATTTCCCCTTGTTGCAACAGTTTTTGACCACCAATGAAGTTGACTTCTCTCGAGGCATGAAATCCATTTTTGAAGAACACTTATCACAGCTTATTACCTGGTTTGAGAAATAATTTCAAAATGAAAATATCGATAAATTTGTATAGACTCAAGATCCATATCATGCCACTGCTCCATCGGAATTTACTGCTACAGGAGTAGAGAATCTTATTGAGTTGTCTTGCGACAATATTTTGAAAACGAAATTTAGCAACATGGAAATTACCTGAATTTTGGATATCAGTAAAAGATGAATATCCCTTTCTGAGTCGTAAAGTTCCGAGAATTTTAATTCCATTTGCGACTTCTTATTTTTGCCAAGCTGGGTATTTGGCGGTCTCTGTGATACAAACTAAGTATCGCGCGAAAATCAATGTGGAGAAGAAAATGACAGTGGCTGTGTCCTGTTTGATTCCAAGATTTGAGAAAATGTGCGGTGATCAACAGGCTCATCCATCCCACTAATTATAATTAGTTGAATTTTTTCTATTACATTTTTTGTGATCTTTAATATGTGTTTCATTTATTTTTACCTAAGTGTAGTTGTTAGAATTTGACATAGGGCGCTTAGGGAAAACCTGGGTTCAGCAAGGGCGCCGAGAATCGAAAAAGTTTGGGAACCACTGCTGTAAAACATAGAGGAATGACCGAATGCTTGAATTAGGTGTTCAAACTTGTATTTAGTGTGTAAAACCTTCTGAAGATTTTTCCAATAAAATATTAAAGTAACATATTAATAAGGAAGTTTCCGAGAATATGTTGTGTTTCATTTTGTTCATATTATATCAAATTACACCAATTAGAAAAATATAAATAGAATAATTGGATCTCAAATGAAGTGATTTTCTCAATATATCTGAAGTTATATAATTTTCATAGAGAAGTCTACACTGTGTTCTGCACTCCTCCATGTGTCCACGCAAAAGGAGGTGAACATCACGGTTTTATTTTAATCTTATTCGGATTGAAATATCTGTTTATTACTTTGTTTACAGTTGATAGAGTGATTTTTAACGACTTTTTGAGGATGGATTTCCTTTCAGGCCATGAACTTTTGAAATAGTCCTAAAAGTACGTTCCTTCTTTAGATATTCGTTTGACGTTTTTCTTCCTGTTCAAACAATAATTGTCGGTTATCCCCTCTGTTATTAAACATTCTGCTTTTTTCACAATTTGAAATGTTAATTCCATGATTTTCATAGCGCTTTTTGATTACAGAATAGGAATATTATTTTTCGTAAAGAGCAAAAACGTAACTTTTATACACAGCTTCTTTACCTGCGCCATTTTCTGAGCAGGCGATATTTAACTGCAGCAGATGTTTATTTCTTGTTCATGTAAAACGCTGTAGCAGGTTTCAATTATTTGAACTTCTCTTCTTTTCTGTAATTTCTTATAAAAAAAGTTCCAAAAATGCATGATCATCTGTATATCAAATACTCAATACCAGGGTAGATTGAATTATTTCTACTACGTTTGTTACTCAAACAATTTTTCAGAAGCGTAACTTAATCGACATGTGAACTTATAATTCTGGAACCATATCGCGGTTTAGAAAGTATATGATTTATATATTATGATTAAATTTAAAGACCTTAGCGAAATTCTATGTATAAATTCTGTATTATCTAAAATATGCCTTCGCCTTTTATGTACAATGAGCAACCGGACGACCGTGAGATTTTGCAAAACTTTAGCAGATTAATTGCACTACTCTACTCACAAATTATACCAAATACTACGTTTCGTCACGAATCCAGATATTTTCAAAAATTCACTGTCTAAAGCTTAATTTACGAGTCTTATTTTGGGTAAAATACAAGACATGATATTTTGAAATAACTTTCCCTAAATAAATATGTCTAACTTATTGTATAAGGAATACCAACATATTTACGTAGCCGCAATTTATTGCCGCAAGAAAAATCTAAAACTTAAAATGGAACGGATAACTAATTCGCTGTTTAACGAAAGTATTGATCTCAGATTTTGTGTTCAATCGAAAGATTGCAACATGTTCCCATATCTGTGCTTATGAATTTGCAAACAATGCTGTTTTAGAAATTGTTGTTCTGTATCATTTCGAGCACTATTTGGTTGCTACTTCATGTAAACAGGAATTTCCCCCTTAAAATGAATAGTAAAATTAAAATAAATTGTTTTAGAAACTGGTGTTCTGTATCATTTCGAGCACTGTTTGGTTGGTACTTCATGTAAACGGGAATTTCCCTTTTAAAATGAATAGCAAAATAAAATTTTTAGTTCATCTTTGTTAATATCGTGACAATATTACACATAGATAACCACGTGCAAAGATCAACTATTAGCAATAAATTAACATCGAAACATTTTTGCGATTTTTAAAATGTATTTTGTGCTAAAAGTTACTTTCTACTTTGTAATAGTATAAATATGTTCTGTGCTAAAGTTTTTCTTTTATTATTGATTTCGATATTTTGTGATAGTGACTGCTGTATTAATGTTATGGTTGATCTTTTAACAAATTCTTAGCTGGTAAGAATTAAATCTGAACCAATGCCTATTCCCTGCCGCCATGGGCTGATTAAGAGTGTGTAAAATAATGATAAATAAATTAGTCTTATCAAAAAGAGCATGGTGTTTAAAATTATTTCATTTTATTTCACAAATAAGAAAGTAAAATGGGGTTAAAATTCATTTTCCTGTTTAAGAACGATCCTAGGCTATTACCCTGATCGGGAAATCACACAACATATACAGGGTGTCCGCGAATTATTGGACACATTACAAAATTATGTACAAAAAACTATGAGCATTGTCTGTTCTTCTATGTCACGTATTACTACACGGTTTCTCTATTTTTTTTTGCAGATTTGTTATTCCCAGAATCCGATAGATGGCGCTAGGTGTGGCTTCATGAAGAATGTATGAGAAATGCGAAATCGGTAGTCATGTCGTCCGTACAGCAGAAGGCGATGGCCTTTGGAATAAAAGTTTGTCATTAAATTTAAAAGACAGTGACATTTAGAGTATGGTTGTAATCCTCAGTCATCGAATTCAATTAAGCGGTGGATGAAACAGTTTAAACAAACTGGCAATGTGGAACATCGTGGAGGATCTGGTAGGCCTAGCGTCAGCGGTGAGACGGTTGACGAAGTTAATGAAAGTTTTCCACGAAGCCACAGGAAATTCGTTCGTAAAGCAAGCAGAGAACTGTGCATTCCGAGAACGACAGTTCACGATATTTTGCACAAGAAAGTAAAGTTTATGCTTTTAAAATTTAAATAGTGCAAAAGATGCATGTAAATGATCATACTCTGCGATACGATTTCGCTGTGGATATGCTGAATCGAGTAGAAACCTACGAAAACTTTCTCAGTACTGTAATTTTCAGTGATGATTCCACATTTCATGTATCAGGTATTGTGAATCGTCACAGCTGTAGGATATGAGGCAATGAACCGCCTCATGCTGCTATTGAACTGGAACATGATTCTTCAAAGTTAATGTACGGTGCGCCCTATCAAAAAGAGAAATGATAGCCCTTTTTTCTTCTGCGAAAAACCCATAAACGTGACCTTTACTGGGATATGCTAGAAAATTTCGTTATACCCCGGATCAAAAGATATGACAACGTCGTTTTCCAACAAGACGCCTCCGCATTATTCAACGTGTGTACGTAAGTTCCTAAATGAGCATTTCCCCAACAGATGGATTAGGCGTCGTGATCCCGTTCCGTGGCCTCATCGCTTTCCAGAACTAACTCCATTGGATTATATCATGTGGGGTTATGTGAAGGATCGTGTCTATCAGACGCCTATTACTGATTTGCAGGAACTGAAGCAGCGTATCACAGCTTCCATTAAATCTATCTCCTGAGATGCTTGCCAATACATGGCATGAAATCCAGTATCACTTGGACGTACTACGAGCAACTAAGGGATCTCACATAGAAATTTATTTACTTGTGTAGTTCATTGTAAGTTAGTACAGTCAGTTTCTTTATATCTGTTTAATGTTTTGTTTTATATAATGTTGTAATGTGTCCAATAATTTTCGGACATCCTGTTTTATGAAGAAAATTTGGTAAAATTATTTTAAGCTTAGTGGAAGTTCCATCTAGTTTTCTCTTTTGGAAACGAAATGTGCATTTAAGTAGACTTTTTTTTGTCTCAAAGCATCTTTTTTTGCACAGTTTTATATTTAAATCTACGTTCTATAAAATCCTCAGAGTACACGTGGTTAAAGTGAAATTCTTAAGTTTACTATTCTTAGAATTTAATAACATTCTTGAGCGTACAATGCTTTTCTTAATCCTTTAATAGTTGAAATTTCGCTCGTTATACGGCTCGCGTTCTTCAAGGCGAATAAAATACAAGACCATTGCGCCCATTGGAAGCACTGAGTTCAATCGGAAAAGAAGCAATGCAAATAATACTGAGTAACACAAAAGAAAATTTGATGTGATAAGAAAAAGGACCAAAAAATTATTGTTGTTAACCAAAGGCGCCGAAATCGAAATACAGCCCCATTGATACAGTTTTCTAATCGAGGGCCTATAAACATTAGTCTGCAGGAGTCCAAGATCTAATATCGGATAAGGCATGAAGAATGTCTTTGTCTTACAGCACTAGCTTCGTCCTTTCTCCGAAACAACTGGCCCTAAAGTAGGGATGGACAACTGCTAACATCTTATTTAGCTGATCATTGTGGTCGTAAATTAAACTTTACATATTAGAAATCCTCGCGTCTTAAAAACCCAAAAATGCTCTTCCTTTCTTGTCTTTGTGTTTGAATTTATCTTTGCTTGACGTTCACCATATGCTTCGCTTCTGTTTGTTCATCTTATATCGCTTGTCACACATTCTGCTCTTCCTGTAAAATCGCGGGACAACATCCCCGCGTTTTTGTATCTCCAATACCGTGTCCCAGTTTAAAGCTATGTGCAGTTATTTTGAACAATTCCATCTAACTACTCACTTAAATAGAACATAATATCGGCTAAAACCTGTCGATTTCTTCCTCGCCTAAATTTTGTCAATTCTACTGCTTCATGTACGGAATACAGTCAGAGGGTTTTCATTTCGATGCGCAGTTGTAAGAGCATTTTTGTGGCTCGCGCATGACGTAGCTGCGAAGGGTTTGCTTGATGGCTTATTTAGTTTAATGCAGCTTTACTAGATCTGTTCTCTGTGCTACAGATCACTCACACGGAAGGTGTAGTACAGTTTCTTGAGGTTGATTAACAGCATTAAATGTTTATACAAAGTCGCCTGTTTCCAGTATCTTGGTGCTGACTATAATAAACGGAAAAAAACAGGGCCGCTAAGAACAAACTATTGATGCTTCACGCGGATTTCGAACCCAATTCTTCCCGGACGAATGTGTCACAAGCCTCAGCTTTGACCACTGTGCCACACAGCCAGCTCAGAATATTATCTATCTGAAAGAAAAAACTAATTGTCGTTTCTCGTGAGCATAATTTATTTGCAATATTTTACCAGCCACCTCGATGGATATTTTATTCACTGCCAATAAACGGATATTTGGAAGAAATTTTCGATGTAATGAAACGAACCTGGTATTAATAATTATGGAAATTAATAAACAGATCTAAGGAAGAATCGGTTAAATGAATGATACCCAGCGATGGTCTAATATGTTATTTGATGTGAACGATAACGCTAAGAACTGCTTCTTGTTGTACCGACTGAAGTTTTCTTTTAGTAAGTCTTATTGTAATAGCCCCATGACATAATTTCACGTATTGTTCCCACTGAGAAAATTAGTATACATTTGGAAATTCAGTGGAAAATATAAAAACTGCATGGTGAGGAAGATGATCCGGAAAGCAGAAGGACAGCATTTTTTACTTTCTTTACGTGTTGACGTGATCATTTGAGAACATAGCTGTAGTTTTACTGAAAAAATTGCACCATTCTCTAGATAGTGGAATTAACTGATCCCTCCGACTTCAGGCGAAGCCGTCGCAAGTAGGTTCTACCCTTTAAGACAATCATGTACCCTGGAATATAATGTGTTATATTTTTTGAACAGGTATTTACAATGTGAGTTTAAAGGTACGCTAATGTTTACGTTTGCGTTTCGTGTTCAGTTCGATGCCTACTGAAAGACGAAATGCACGGTGTTCGGAACTATAGTGCAAAACGAGTACGGTGACTATTCTTAGAATCATCTAGTTACATGTATTCACAGCTTAAAATTGGAAGGTGGAAATCGTAAATTACCAGAATCAAATGATATTTTGTCTTAACGTAAAGCCATCATTTCTTTTATGGAACTTTTTCTATAAACTAAGTGGGGAATCATCATGAAAATGGCTTCGTCTTGAAGAAACTGAGAAACATTGCAATAACATACCCTCAAATTTTACTATAATAAAAATAAAGCAGCAGAACTAAATTTACTAGTTGAAAATGTTTCCTAAGTTTTCCAAGAACATGTCATCAAGATTTGATATAATGCCAATAAAAGCAGCAGAATTATAGTTACTAGATTACAATTTTGCTGAGATTTGCAAGAACATACCATCACGATTTGATATAATGAAAATCTAAGCAGCAGAATTAGGATTACTAGTTGGAAACGTTTGCTGAGGTTACACTCAAACTGGACAGCGTATTGCCTTTAACGCTGTATATCAATTTTAAGCGGGGTTACAATGGATTTATTCCTAAGAATAACTTTTCTTAATTGTCATTATATATTCAAGAAATAGTGTTATGCAGCTGTCAGACCTATATCGTATAAAACGCCAAAATTGCCCTATCGTGACGGAGGTGTATGAATGTTACCCAAAAGAAAATTCGTTATGGGGCGATTGGTAATTTATACTTCCCAGTAGCATATGGTACTTCAAACTACACTGACTAAGAGGAGCGCATTAGACCCCTCAAAATGCCTGCATGTGGAATGCTGTCATCTGTTTGGTACCTGATATCAAAGGGTTCCATTATTAACGTAGGGGTTGCTGAAGAAAACATAAGTCAAAATATTTCTAAAGAACCTGAGCATCGCGCACTATAATAATTAATTAATAAACATTAGCTGCAAACTGAGATTAGCTAAGTAACTTGTTTAATCAAATAATCTAACCAAATTCTGTAAACGATGTAAAGCATATAGAGCTGACTCAAAGGTACTGGTAGAATTCTAATCGGCTAAACCATTACATACCTCTTAGATTCTGTCACACATATAAGGGATGAATAGACAGACAGCGCACACTTTTGACAAATGATCTGTTTTATGACTTTCCATTGCGCTTACCATATCAGTCACGAGCTATTAAATTCGCCTAAACTTCTGAAGGTACGGACAAGTAATTAAATATTTCTTCTATACAAAGCTACAATTGATGAGTTCGCACATTGCGTATGTGCTCACGAAAAAGGTTTGTTACGTTGTGTACTACGCTCCTAAGGTTTTCATATAGGTTGCTCGATAGAGGAAAACCTATATTTAACCAGTTTCACAAGGATACAGCACAAAGAGTAGCCCTCTGACACTACGTCGGATGAGTAAAATATGAATTTCAATTACATTTGTTTATTTCCCTACAATTGTTACTTTTAGAACATAATTTTTTTGTGACATACTATCCATGGAATTGCTACTCGTTAAAACAATAAAATGAATAGCAAAAGACTCCTTTCATATTCAGAAATATGAAAAGGTTATAATTTTAACCTACAATTCTTCGGTTTTAGGCGTTTTCAGAAACAATGTTAAGTCCGCAACGAAACTTGAAATGTATAAAACTAAAAGTACAACGCATTACATTGCACATTTTAACATCCCTTCAATCACATCTCCTTCCCCTGACAGTTTTTCAATAAACGAATTTCTGTTCCGAAAATCAGAGTTTATTTCTCCTTCAAGAACGATTTAACAGCCGCGTCTGAGTAAGTTAAGACAAATTTAAAACAGCTAGCGTGATAAGCACAACGAGCAATAAAGAACTGCCACGTATAGCCGACATTTTACATTGATAGATGAAATAAATTTTAGGCAGTTACCTTCATTTTCACATTTGTTAAATGTTTGCTTATTGTAGATCTCACTCATATTATTTATGAAATATAAACATCATTTTCAGTGCGATATATTAGACCTAATGATACGTGATTAGTCTCTTGCATACACATTTTTATGTGCTTTCACAACCTTACATGCTTTCTGAATTGATATGGTATTGAGTATTGCAGATTACTGCATGGTCCTAAATAGTAGCACGATGGAGTTCCCGATGAACTGTTGTTATTACGGAAACATGATGATTTCGACTGGTGTTCAACTGGGCTGCTGTTTGCTGCGCCGTGATCGTATGTTTCCTTTATAAGAATTGTGCTAAATCCCTCCTATTCCTACCTTACATCATCGTATGGCCTCCACAGTGAACACGTTTGTATGCAACGTCGTGTACATTTTGAAGAGTAGTCATAATCGTGGATACAGTTCAACTTGTTACAGCTACAAATATTTTCGTAGTATTTACTGAATTTTCTGCACGACGCAGCTCAATGATCATTCCTCTTTCAGGTTACTAAGATTTGTCATTGTCGACAATTACTCTAAAACAGGTGTTTCACGTTTGAATGTGGCACTGCTACTTGACAGAGCCGGCATCCTACTGAACACTTTTTGTACTGATAGTGAGGGCGATGACTTCACTGTAATTTGCATACGCCGCATTTTATGTATTTTAGAGGAAGTCAGTGTGTCCAATATCTGATAACAACCTGTATGTGAAACGTCACCATTTACCGCTGTCTTTGCATACAACTCGAGCTCACTTACATCTATCATACCTTCGTCCTCACAAGTGTTCCTTCCTCTCTCTCTACTTCTTCATCCCCTGGGATATGTGCTGAATAAATTATATCGTGGGTACTGACCACTCAATTTCAACATGCCAGAGCACCTCTGAATATTTGTTTCCAACCATTCTATCATTCGTATGTTTCACATTACAAGTATGCAATAGGTTTTCATACCTCACATGATAAGAACGCGTATTGAAGCAAATCTTCTGTAAGAAATGCATTTCTCTTCGTATGAAAATGCTTCCTGTCTCTGTTATTCAGCTCACAGATTCCGTTGCTTTACATCAGAGCAGGAGTAATTAGTTTTTCATTTAGTGATTTAGTGTTGTACTCTTACCTTGAAGTCCTTCCTTTAATGTATCTTTAGTTATTGCACTTAGCTAACAAGGTAGTACTGTCCGCACATGCAGTTTTCATTTATCCAAACTATGGAAAAATGCTTTCAATTGAAAAAATGAGTTCACGTAAATTAGAAACGTTATCTCTTTCTGCCATATTTTCTAAATCGGACAGCCAATTTTTTAGGAAAACATTTCCATTTCAGAAGATATAAACATGAATTCTTTCAAAAACATTACTTTTCTTATCAATCCTACTTTTTAAGAAGATGTAAAATATAAATCACGAGCAAAACCTGAAAATCGCATCACCCTTGAGAGGTGAAATTGTTGTCCACTTTAAAAAAAAAAAAAGAAGTCACTTCTTCAAATGACGGATGTATTCGCTGCTTCAAAACGAAGCTGAATCTATCGAAACTGACTTTGCAAAATAACAGTCTGTTACATTTTACTAATTGTAAACAATTGTCAGAAAAAGTGTTACTTCATAAAGGATGCAGATCTGATTGAACAGCTGGTTTCCGGATTTAATCGCTAATTTCAATATGTTTGAGATATTTCGTTCACAAATTATACTTTTTAATAAAACTTTTAAATGCATACGGAAGTGTCAGTCAGCAGAACTGCAGTTTGAGTTGTGTGAACTTTAATGTGATCCATCCGTGAACAGAACAGAAACAACTGATTCTGACTTGTAGAAATTACTTCAACAAGAATGGTACCCTCTTTTGAAAAAAAAATCTTAAATTGTGCTCTATATTTGGTAGTGCATACCTTTGGTAAGCATACCTTTCTATGATTAAGATTGTCAAATTCAGAAAGATATTAACTGATTCGGCCTTATCATATACCATCAGGATTGCAACGTCAAAGATTGAAGTGGACCAGATCACTGGTAATAAATTTTGACAAGCACCACTATTCGCATTGAACTGTAAAATCATCTTAAAAATTATAGTGCCTTATTACAATTTACAGAAAACGTGTAATAAATTACATCTGAATAAAATGTCAGTACTGCAATAATATTCACGAACATTTTATATGTAATATTTTGAGGGAACAAGACAGACATTTTGCATTCAATTGGATGCTTGAAGTATAATTAGTGACACTTTAAAAAATGATTACATTCTGTTCCTATATGGAAAATATATGTAACAGTAAATTACTAAAAAAGATGCTAAATTTATAATTCAATTGTAAGAGGACTGTTTGTGTGTAACACTAGATTTTGTGATTCGCCTTTTGTTTGGATTTACTGTTTCAAAATGATGTCATCCTTAAACGTCTTGATACAGGTGATGACCATTGTCGCCCAATGACTTTGATTGTTACAGGTTATTCTAAACAGGCAATATCGCATAAATGATAAGCATTTCAGCGTCATACGTGCATGCTACCGTGTCTAGGCAAATTCATTCATGCAATTTCTCAGACAGAATGCCGACTATTTTCCTGTAAATCTAAATACAATAACACACACGAAACACTGTCAACAGACACGTGGTCGTATTGTAAAGAATGAAATCATTATCCTACCTCGAGACCACGAGCCGACGGACTGCTGTAGAAACGCAAAGTTGGGATGCATGTCACAAAGTAGCCCCCGTTTGTTATTGCGAACCAGTCTAGGTAACATGAATTTTTAATATAATAGGCTGTACGGATATTGTTTCGTAAGGGCAGGTTGTGGTTAAGTCGGACGTTTGAAACCTAGGGATTGTCTGTACTCAGTACAAGATTTGGGTATCTTAAGGTTTCAAGAATGTTTTCGTCCTTCTTGAAACCTTAAGAGAATCAGATTCGCTGTAAATGATTTCCCTAGTGAATACTCAAAAAGGTTCTCAACTGTCCGATCCTACCAAAAAAAAAATGATTGAATAAATACAAGGTTTGAATTATTTTTTTGTGTTTTTTGGTGATTTTGTTAGTAGTAGATTTGTTCATTTTCTTGATCCATATATTTACAGAATTTCGATGCAAGTTTTTCACGAATTTGAAATTTCTTCATGACATTTAGCTTTTGGCTCGATATACGTTTTTAAGTACTGAAATTACAGAAAGTTTTATTTGGACAAAATATTACATGTTTCCTACTAAAGACGCGTCTTATTGCCCTTTTTCCATTATTAGAATGTCAGGATAATATTATAAATATATTTATTAAAGTATTAAAAAAATCGGCATTTCATCTTTGAAGTTACGTAGAAGAGAATCGCATTCATGCAATACGTCCAACTGTACTGGCACCAATCCCAGCAGCGAAGAAAAACGTTTCTCACAAGTTATTATGCGTCAAATGAAAACCAAGTTTTGAACATCGATGTCAGGCAGTACAGATTTAGCAAGAAAGGCAAACGTTCTACTTTTAATCATGAAGGCCACGCGTTGTCAGAATCCATTAGCTGTGCAATTGTCTGTTAGATGGTTTAGGCCTTTTAAAATAAAGTAGACCGTGAAACTATGAATGAAAATAAGCGACTTTTTGGGTACACCAGATATACACAAACAAAAAACCTCCTTAGAACCGAATGCCTAATAAAAGTCGAAAGGATGCTTTTAACATACTTAACATATCACAAAAGAGTTATCAAAACCGCCCCGGTGGCGCAGTGGTCTAAGCGATGGCCTCTGATCATTCTTCCGAAAGGGGTCCGGGTTCGAATCCCGGTGAGGCATGGATGTTGTGTTTGTCTTACGCCACTGGCTCTCTCCCTCCCTGGAACCAGTGACCCTAAATTAGGGACGGGCAACTGCTTATAGCCCATTGAGTTGCTCACGGTGGTCGTTAAACCTCCAATAAAAAAAAAAAAGAGTTATCAAAAAACTTAAAATAAAATTTTGTTGCAATTTAAACTGAAAGCACTTTTCATTAGTTTTTCAATTTTAGGACTAAATATATATGTAAATGTAACAAACATTTACTGGACGCTCTTTAAAACTTAAAATATAATGAAGTATCGAAATGTGAAGCTGTTCAAACTCTGTCATTTAATTTTACGTAATGGGAAATATAGCGTTCGTTTAGCACAGTGTGTTGTCATTAAAATTTTGGTTTTTATCAAAAAAAATGTGACCCACCCATGGTCAATGTATTCTGTTCTCATGCGAAGGGGAAATAATTATGGAACATTTTATTACTGATATTCTGCTTCATTATTTATTTCTGACGGAAGATTTTTTCTTGTAATTTATAACAAACAAGATATGCTTTTAAGAAAAGGAAATAAAATATCCGTTTATTGACGTACAAATATTATTATTAAAGAGTACGCTTTCAACACCAACGGGTGCCTTCTTCAGACTTATTCGTGGTTCGGCAAGACAAGAGAAATAAACAATAGAAAATTTAAAAATAAACATGAACATAATTTGAGAACGTGATATGTTGCGTCGCGTGCATGCCACAAATTAAATAATTGTTAAGTGAATCATTACCAGCACGAGCTGCAGATGGCCTAGTGGTCAACATTCGTTACTATGACAGAGGAACTTCAGGTTCGATACCTGGCAGGTGCAAACGTCAGGATCAGTGATCGACCACACAGCGACATCCACGGAGTGAACACAGTAGTGGAGCACTGTCACAGGTCAGGCTTTGTTTTCGATAAATATTTCGACGTCGTCTGCTTAACAGAGAACTGGTAGCTAGAGCACACTGGAATTCTTTGACTCTTAGCCATAGACGCCCGAGGCTGTAATGGGGTGTCCAACACAGGCATCGGCTCGCTGATTTGCAACAGGTAAACCCATCCGCAGTTCGTCGGATTGGGACATTATGACGCCGGTACCGGTACTGGTCCCGGGAAATAAATAACTGAGTCTTCCTACCCCTTTCTACCTCGCTTCCGTATTATTTTCCTGTCGGTCACTGTCGCTCATATCTCCGAGCTTCCTATTTCTAACGATTATTTAAGACCTGGGGTCAGACACTCTCTTTCTAAAGTGTTCTGTATATGATCTGATCCTAACCAGCAAACAGATTTGAAAGCTGAGGTGAAGTCAGTTCAATCCAGGATCGTTCGTCACCCGCCTTAAACTGATTTCTCCTCCAAGTGCCATCGATTTGATTCTCATTGATTCACCCTTCAGGAGGAGAAACAACGTGTCGCAATCTGAAGTATTTTGCTGTTAAATGCACAGTACAAAACATTTTTTTGCTTAGTATAGTCATAGGTAATGAAAAGTCGATATTCCTACCTATCCTACCACTGGCAATTAGTAACTACAGTAAGGACAGACAAGGAAACACAACTCGTAGTGAAAGGAGGGCTGTTGAAGAGAACGAAAGCGATGTTGTGTATCTAAATTTTCCAGCACTTCTCATATATATTTTGCAGTTGATAAACGACAATGGACAATATCATCAGCTGCAACAGTACATACGTACATAATTATTTATTTTGTTTAAAGAGTATAAGTTAATACGTTCAAAGAAATGGGTGTATTTTGATATTATAAAATATTGTAATTAAAGGCTTCCTTACTAATAAGTTAGGGTGATATTTTGCTTTTTCGTAGAACCTTTACCCTAATTCATTTATAGAGTGATAATTTGAATTTAGCTTAACCAAAGTTTTTTCAGTTCTTTGTTAGGCATATGCCCGTTAAGTCTTGCGCATTGGCGCGGTTCAACCGGAAGTGGGACTCATTACTTCAGACGACACTTTTCCATTTGTCGCTGCTCCATTGCCTAAGTTCCTTGGCTCATAGGAGACATTGTTTGCGATGATTGGGAGTCATTATGGATACTTACTTTGGTTTCAGGCTGTGGAACCCCAGGAGAAGTAAGGAGCGACGTATGGTGCATAGGAAATAAATATGAGATACAAATTCGTGCTGAATGTACCACTACATACACAAACCACGCTGTCTAAACCTGATTAAAAAAATCGAAAAGTGTTGCGGAATAAAAGCTAACAATTATTTACACACTAAAACACAGTTAAGTTAAAAACAAAATATTGCCAAATATTTCAGGGTTCACTGTGACCACATCCTCAAGCCGAATGCTCAAATGAAGACTAGCACGAATACATATAGATTCGCATGTAACCCACAATACATTGCAAACCTGGGTGTTCGTGTTTGTCATTAATGAAAGAGAAACTCACTTTGCCGTCACGGTGGCGCAGTGGTCTAAGCGATGGCTTCATTTCATTCGTCCGAAAGGGGTTCGGATTCGAATCACGGTTAGGTATGGATGTTGTGTTTGTCTTACGGCACTGGCTCTCTCCCTTCGCTGGAATCAGTTGCCCTACATTAGGGACGGACGACTGCTTACAGCCCATTGAGTTGCTCACGGTGGTCGTTAAAGCTCAAATAAAAAAACACACAAAAAGAAACACAATTACAGAATGTATTTGTAAACCAATTACGCAGGTGACATATCACCATTATCCTCGCCCAACTGTGTATGGAAATAGGTCCAACTGAATATGGAAATACATCGAAATGCACATCCTGGATGATATGGGTGACTGTTCACGTCTTTGATGAAATATTAGTCTTGACACCCGATGCCCTCCTCCAGGATCAACCGCGCGTGGCTGAACAATGTCAGCCCTTCTGCCAGATGTCTATAAATGGTTAATCTAGTTTTGGTACACATTTGGTACTATAGTACGGGTGCAGCCAACAAGTGCGACTGTTTCTAAAATACTTGCCCCAACTCTCAGTCCCTGTTAAATTCGCCTACGTCGCTTCGTTTTCCCGTTACTGGCAAACATTTACTGATTACATAAAAAGGATAGAGGTGCAAAATTACAGTACCGGTACCTTACATTGATATTTGTCGTATTAAATTATCGCTCCAAATATGAACGGGGTTTGTTCCTAATCCAGATCTAAATTAATGTATGTACTATAAGCAGTATTTTCAACTGTTGTAACTGAATGTATTGCGGTTGAGATCAGTAAATTTAAGCATAATAAATGCCGGTGAGTGAAATCAATAGAGAGAGATTTATGCACAGTATATTCCGGAACAAAAAAAGTATTGCTCGAAATACTACTGCACTAAAACCTTAAGAAATACTAGAAATACTGCGCAGTACCAAAACTAGTTCTACTGTCCAGACATACATTGCAACAAAAGGTAGTGCTGCCATCAAGGTACGAGAAAGTGTCCAGCTTTTGCTGACATTGTTCAGGAATGGTACGAGCAACCTGACGAAGACTTCTCTGCCTTCAGCGGGCCTACAGTTTCCACTGCCAACAACCAAAGTGAGCATGTCTGGTTTGTGTTGGGACAGAAAATCTAATCTTAGATTAGAGATGGGTCTGGTTTTAAATCCCTGTGAAGCATGGATGTTGTGCTGGTCTTAAGGCATTGGCTCTCTCCATTTACTGGAACAAGTGACCTTAAGTTAGGGACAGACGACTGCTTATAGCCCATTGAGTTGGTCATGTTGGTCGTTAAATCTTCAACAAAAAAAGGCTACTTCAGAAATCATGCAGAGGCCACGCATCGCCAGGTAGATGCAATTTGGTGGTACATGGAGAATTAACGTTATAGTAAATAGTGGTTACAATGTTCTGGCTGTTCGGTATGTTTCCAGGTGACAGGTGTGATATTTTGTTTTCAAGCAATTACATATTTGGACGGGTACGTCTATTTTACCGATTATTTTCACACCGGACTTCGAACTTTTGTTTTTATGATGTTTTAAAATTTCACGTCTTAGTCTTTTTTTCATAAAAATGTTGCCAAAAACGTATATTGAAAAGCTAATGTCTCTTCCTAATATTATGATTATTTTTCTAATTTCTGCCAGTTATGAATCTTTCGATTGCACCAAATATTTCGCGAGCTACGACAAAATAACTCTTTGTCTAATGGAGCCAATGTTAAGACTCGTGCGTTTTGTGCCTGTCACACCATTTGAAAACTCTCTTCCCATGCGTGATTTTTCTGAGCAACGTGACAACCTCAGCAGCAGTTTTAAGTACCACGTATTATGTGATGTTTTGAAATCAAGAATAGGGTATTTGTGGTTCGGAATCATGAATTTGTCTCTCAATCTGACCTTATTCCGGACATATGTTTTTTCTTTTTGCATTTCATTATAAATTCTTATACGAACGACGGAGAGGTGTATGGAATCTTAAGCTCATGCTATTTCCACTGACTAACAGAAAAAGAATTTCAACAATATCGCATAACAGAGCGTAAGTTTCTTTTTGCTGGCAAATACATATTCTACTGAACGACAGAACAGACTTTGAGGTACTTATGCGAATCTGTTCGCTATCAAATACGGTTAAGAATTTATGTGGTATGGTCTTTAGAAACTGAAAATAAATGTACGTGTTCGTAGTGACATTGTATCTGCCCGATATCTGAGGAAATCATGTCTCTGCACCTATTAAAACATGGAGCACAGCCACGAAACATGGAGCATAGCCACGAAACATGGAACACAGCCACGAAACACGGAACACAGCCACGAAACATGGAACACAGCCACGAAACACGGAACACAGCCACGAAACATGGAACACAGCCACGAAACATGGAACATAGCCATGAAACATAAAACACAGCCACGAAACATTTAACACAGCCACGAAACATGGAACACAGCCACGAAACATGGAAAACATCAACGAAACATGGAACACAACCACGAAACATGGAACACAGCCACGAAACATGGAAAACACCAACAAAACATGGAACACAGCCACGAAACATGGAAAACATCAACGAAACATGGAGCACAGCAACGAAACATGGAACACAGCCACGAAACATGGAACACAGCAACGAAACATGGAACACAGCCACGAAGCATGGGACACTGCCACATTAATTCCTTGAGTGGTAAATTTTATCTTTACATTAGAAAAGTAAACTATTTGGCGTATATCCTTTTGTAGTACCACCGAGGTTTAATCTACAAATGTTTTCCATAATATTTAATATTTAATGGCTGAAATGTTTATACTGCAGTGTTAAATTTAAAAAAAAAGTAAAAAAAAATAAATAAAATAGAAACAAAAATACAAAATCCAAGTGCGATCCGTGTGCTCTATTTTTTTTAATTTTTTTTTGTGTAAGTTTTTGAAGTTCGCATTACAGTATGGTGCTGAAGATTCCAACCAGTATGGTTTCCTGGAATGGCCATTTTGGTATTTACCTCTTCTGCAGCACGCTCTAAATTCAGACATGACCATTCGTGGTCACTCTGCAGGATCTTCGTGTGCATTTGAAGCGAAAATTTTACGGATTTCGGTTGAATCTGAGATATTCGTCAGTATTCGAATTTGAAACCCTAGTGGAGCAATTTTTATTTTAATTGTCTTTGTCCGAGATTTTTTCCAATCTGTTTAGAATGGCAGAGGGACCTTGCCGTCGTTATATTACTTTTTTCTTCCAAACTTAACATGAAAAGAAGTAATGTTAAAATTATTTTGTTTCAGGAAAATAAAACTGAAGTCAATTTATATAAGAAATGCAGAAAATTACTGCGCCTACCATTTTATTTAAAATAAAATTCTGAAAGAACAGAAGATTGCAACCGTTGGGTAGATGTATTTTACTTTAATAGAGGTAAGATAAATTTAAGGTTATACCTATTAAAGAAAATAACAATGTATCGAAATGGAACATCATAAAATTATTAAATATTTTTTTCAATCTTGTATTTATCAGAATCACACAGAAGTTATTAACTGACCTACCACGAAAGACATGTGCTGCAACCAATTTTCCTTAATTTGTAATAAGCAATAATTCAGAGGTATATTTACACTCTGTTTTGTAATAGAAGCAATAATTTTAAAAACTTTTTTAACTGCAGAAAATAAGTTATATATACAATATTAGATTTATAGTTTAATGACTTAGTTACCAAGCCATCTTTTTCTTTTCCCCTTCAATTGGGCAAGGGGTTAAACAAAGGTAGTTTTTGTCCACTACTTGTTCCGGAAACAATAATATCCTGCCAGATTATTGCAAGACCTACCTGTACAGTGGATTCCAAATGCACATGCCTGATGATGCGCTGGCCGATTCCTGTGTTAGACGGAAACCTGGAAACCGTTGTCCTTGCGAATATAGGGAACAATTTTATGGTTTCTTTGCAGATTTTTCCAATATTATCTTGAAAATGAAGCCTCATTTTGGTTATGATATCGGAAGTTTCTTTTATGCCAAGACATTTAGGATTAGAGAAACCTTTCTCTCTCCTTTTGGATAGATACTTCTACTAAAATCTGCAGCTAAGTCAGCAAAACGTGGTCAAGCTACCTATTCACCTAATTCGCCTTGAAAAAGAACTGCATTTCTTTTCACTGTACTCACCCCGCCCTGTCTTAAATGCGCACCAGCTCCTTATAAAATTGTTCGATCTGTTAACTGTACGGTAACAACAGGAGTATATATTGCCAGTGTTTATTAAAATATTTCTTCGGTTGGAATTGAAGTGCAGTGTTGCAAGAGACGTTTGTCTGAGATTAGTAGACCAGAGCTCAAAACATCAGTAGAAATTAGTATATTGGAGATTTTCTTGAAATATGCACCACATGACAAAGCTAATTTACTAAATGTAAGCTCAATACTGATAGATTTACATCAGCCATAGAATAAACCTATAATCCAGTAGAATGACGAACTCCTAGACTTACTCCTAAACAACGGATAGTACTCCTCGAAATTCTCTGTAACGTCGGATTGGAAATTCAAACCTATACAGTACGGTGTTGATTTGCATCATTGTCCCTTGAGACCTCCAAACAAATGAAATAATCACGCTATTATTATGAAATTTGGTCAGACACATACATAAAATTAATTTGGATATGAAAAATGCACTATCAGTCTAAGAGTATACCAGATGGGAAAAGCCTAAAACTTATTAGCATCATAGCGTGTCGCAGATGTATGTAGGTAATTTTGATCGCGATCAAAATATTAGTATGATAGGCAAAATTGCTTAAACGTGAAGGTCGGAATAAATTAGCAAGCAGTGTTGCATTTAAAATCTTTAATCACCATATCACTTCTATACAAATGAAGTATGTTTGAAATTCATAGTTTTGGCGGAGGTAAATCTATGAGTTTTTTTCATTAAAATATAAACCAAAAGCTTCACATTTACATTAAAACTGATGAGATGGCAAACAATATAAAGATTAAAAAAATATTTAAATAAAATTTGTTTAGAAACGAATTATTCCGAAACAAACGAATCATGAATTAACCCATTTTTAGTCATGCCTTTTTTTAGTCTAAGGATCAAGAAAATTATTAGGAAACATGCTGAACAAACGTTTGTCCAATTGATGTCCCATAAGCATCGCAGTATTAGAAACACCGGAAACAAAAATCAGTCATTTAAATTATTGCGTCGATTTTTTTCTTTTATATATAATTTGGGTTACTGGTAATGTGCTGCGTATATTCAGTGATTTTCTAACTAATATTTTTCTTAACGTTTAAAGGAAGATCGCTTAGTTGCGCACTGTTAAAAGCACCTAGTCACTGTTACCCAAACAACTGAAAATTAAACATCAAACTGTTAGCGAAGTTGAATTCGTTTGCTTGCTCGTACTACAGTTACCGTCCACACTGAGAAGAAAATCTTTCACGTCTTTCAAAATATTAAAATTTTCTGAGGAGTATAAGTGCAAGCATCTGTGAAGTTCTTACTAGTAAAATAAAATGTGCTTTGAATTAATTGATGTACATTAAATCGAATTATAAGAATTGTACTTGAATCTCTTCAGGTCGAATTCGTTAGGAGGAAACATGTTTGTTTTTGAGCAATCATTTTATTTTCATTATTGTTATGTCCTGGGAATCATATTTTTGAGTTGTTAATAAAATTATTAGAATAATTATTGCATTAGAAATATTGCGGAGGGTCAATGCAGGTATATCGATTTGGATAATTTTAAACATATTAAGTGAAGACTACGGTAGTAAACGCTCCTGCTGTTTATGTGGACATGTATTTTATTCATATAAATATTTATAAATTTCCGACTGAAATAATTTTTGTTTCCGTGCAGTACCTCGAGAAAGATTACACTCAATATTTAAAACATTAGAAATAAGACTGATGGGCATTTGAAATGGGGATCCCCGCGGAGAGTGGAACAGCACCAAACCTTACGCAGACGATAAATTGGCGGTTAGCAGGTCTTGATAACAGTGTATGAGGATCGACGAATACGAGTAAATGTGGCGTTTTGAGCTATATTATTCGTGGCCTCATTTTCGCCGAAAAACGTATGGGTCATTCTATCACCCAAGTCATAAGTACACTACAGATCTCGAGCGCAACATTGTCAAGAGGGTATCGCCGGTATATCATTGACGGACGTAGTAGAGCCTAGATCGCAAATTGTGGTCGACCACACGCCATTGATGACCGGGTCGACGTACATAATCTAGGCTCCTACAGACAGGCAGACTGAAAACAACAGCACATACCACGTTCAGGTTAAATGCCGGCGGTCTAAGCAGCGTCGGTGAGCGTGTGGTAGGGTGCAAGTTGCATGTGCAAGAACCTGCTTAAGGGCGCCGTAAGCAGGTTCTTGCACATGCCTGTCAAACCTCTGGATTCAGCTCTTGCTGGAGCTTCATGAAGCAATATTCTCATATTGTCTTCTAAACACATCTCAAATTCTGGCTGGGGTGTCATGGTTTGGGGCAAATTCTGTAAGGACAGAAGCGGTCCACTGTTATTGCTGAAAGGTCGAATACCCTGATATCTGAACATTGTCGCCGACATAATCCAACCAGTAGTGTTAGTATATCTTTGAGCAGGTAACTGTAGTTTTCGGAAAACAATTAGAATATTACATATACAATACTGTTTGTGAAACTTCCAGCAACATGAAGGGATGGTGGTATTAGCTTGAAACGTACACAATATGTACAACAGTTTAGGACGTGCAACCAACTAAACCATCACTGACAACGCCTATTGTCACTTTTGAAGCAATTCCGCATGCCGGTTTCCTCTTGTGTATAAGAGCTGGCTTAAACGAGGTATTGAAATTTGTTGATAGCCAATAGGAAAAGGTAATGCGTTTCATGTACCTAGAAATTGTTTTAGTGAAAAATGCTGGAAAAAAACGTAACACATTATGCCTTGTATTCTACAAGGCGCGATCTTACTTTTAAGAATATCTATATTTGTCATTTTGCTTGTTGTGTAAGAGTATCGGTAATGGTGTGTAAGAGTTAAATTTTTGTGCATTTTCTGCGTTCGACTCTCAAGGCCGTTCCAATTGTTAAATGGATGAGGCAATTTTATTGTGTTTTTCTCTTTATTAATTTCCGTTACCCCTTCGCCTTTAGGGGAAGAGAGATACGGGGATTTCAGAGACCGCAACCGATGCACACTTTTTATAATGCTTTCCATTGGGCACTTCAGCCTTTGACAAAGGAATTAATTTCATGTTTTTCGAATCTTCTGGGTGCTTATAATCCATGGGATTTGCAGCCAGTATTGTTACGTATGTGAAAACAGTAAAGGCTCGTTTTGCTGCCTGCACTTTATACATATCAAGTGGTTACGAACGAGCATATACAGATTACTGACGAAACTTCGCAATACTTCGACGAAATTGCACTGTGTTTCGGATTTGTTACGTTGGGAGTAACTCCCAACGTAGCAAATCCGAAACACGGTGCTTTTAGGGAGAAAAATATTTTTCAGTAATTATTTCTAAACAAAATATTAAAATATATTTTTGAGGTACAAGTCGCGTTATGGTTTAAATGTACACTATTAAAGTAATTTAAAACGTATAATTCTAGAATAAACATTTTGCATAAATATTTGTAAGGGAGGACATGTTCTTTTGCTGAATTCAAGGTGAAAAAGCGAGAAAATAAAGTCACGCCGAAAACGTGATAATATCAAATGGTTATTCAAATAGGTAATAAAGTAACAAAACGGGCCATTACTTAATGACAATATATTTTTAGATGTGTATATGGTTTGTAATTTGAAATATAATTGCCTGGTCAAAAGGTAGGTATGTGTATGAAATATTAGATTCGTTCTACGTAAACTTTGTGACAGAATTTTATTTCCAAATTTAGATTTGAACACACTGCTTGACAATTAAATGACACACCATGAAGGAATGAACAGATTGACACCAGACGTGCCATATACGTCGTATGCAAACATATATTTTTGGGAAAAACCTGTAACTTAAACCTTTCATCTGACCCTCGATTTTTGAATAGCAGGGACTTTTAACCTAGCTGAAAAAACTACCAGTAATTTATCTAAACTATCACCATCATTGCTTTAAACGGATTCCTTATCTTGATTGCCGACGTTAAACTTCTGAACGTTCACAAAAGTGTATTATGACACGCTAGTAAATTGATTGAATTGATTGATCGAATTCGTTGCAGTGCAGGGATGTACGAGCACATTTTTAGTTCCTTGAAAATTTTTTCTTCCCAAGTGACTACTTCATTAACAGGTGGCTTTATTTTGTTTGGTACCTGCTGCATTTTTATTAAGGTAATAACACAGTACGACGCGATTCAACTATGTCTACGGTCTCTGTTGATACTTGAAACCATGGAAAAATAATATTCAAAATGTGTTAAAAATAATTCCTTCCTAGGGCAGGGTTCTTCACGTGGATAAAAAAGCCTTTGGAAATACTTGAAAAAAAATCAGAAACATATAATAACTTATAACACTAATATATAATGACATCACTTTTTAATATATATGACTTATAGCACGGAACATATAATGACATAACTTTTTTCGTATTTAGGGTGTGAAATATTATTCCACCTTAAATTTAATAAATATTCTTCAATTTAAATCGGCTTAATTAGTATTACAATTAGTAGTACATTACAAAATCTGTTAATTGCACGTCGTCTTAAATCAGCATAGTTAGTAGAAAATTAAAATAATTGCTCTAGAGATGAGTTACATGGAAAATAATGATTTGTTTGCATTGGAACTCTGGTAAGGGAACATTCAGCCTAAATTGGCAGATCATACACGTTACTCATTTATACTGAATCGATATGTGACATCTCTGATCTTCAATTACAATAAAACCTGTCTGGTGTCCTTATCGACATGGCTCCAATACACAGCATTACTACCGTACTGATCGTTATTTAGATATTTTTGTTCAAAATGCAGCTTATGAATGGCCGAAACTCGATTTAGGCACAAGTATTGTTTTATGGTTTTACCATAAAGTAAAATGGTCACAAGACATTCGATGCGTATGAGTATACATTAGGGTGGAGTGAGAAAAGCCTAACCATTTGTTTACCCAAGTTATTAGCCTATATGCGGAAACGTTGCCTTTTTTAAGTGTCAATATTTATGCAAAATATGATTTCTCTATGACGTAAAGTTTGTTACGGAAATATAAAGAAATGTCCATATCACATTAAAATTTGTGAAAATTTAATGCAGCTTTTTACTTGTTTTTTTTTTGTGTAAACAATCCAGAACTCACCGCGTGGAGGTGGCTATATATCGAGTTCTACCACCCTCCCACCCATTGTCTTTAAACTCTTCACTGTCCTATCTTCTAAAGCTTCAAGATATTGACTCTTTTTTTCAGATTTTGGTTAAGTGATTCTAGACGCGCTTCTTGATCTTATGAATCCATCTCCTACGTCCTTGCTACACGCTACAGCTGATGTTTCTGTAACTAATTTAACGCAGCGTTTTACTGCTTGTGAGTGGCACGGAAATTGTAGAATGTCGATTTCAGCTGTAACATCTGAAATCATTGTCTTAAGTTTATTATCAGAAGTAGATACTCTTAGAGATGGTTGATTAACTATTAATAACTGTAAAAATCGATTAAAGTTATATAGTCGTCTGCTTAAAAATTTAACATGGGAATCTGAAACTCACGAACCTTTATATCTAAGTTACTTATCGTTCTACATTTTAGAATTATTCTAAGGCCAAACCCTTTTACGTGTTTCCGGTTGTCCGCCAACATTGCTAACAAAGTATTTTCATCGTGTGCAAACCCGTTTCTTTTAAGTACTGGATCTGAAACGTTTTCAATCTCTTCAGGTAGGAATCGATATTTTTTACTTTGCCGAAGAAATTATTGTTGCCATGTCAATAAAAAAGTTGAGTTTTAATTTCAAACCATGCAACAGAGTGTACTCTAATCACGTATTGTGTTAAAATTTTCAGGTTTTGCGAAAGGTCTTTTGTTGAACTTATAATCTGAAAATATCGTTAGCTGTCGTTAACCATGCTAAATGACTTACTTTTCCCGGAACCTTTTGTGATAGCCTTAAGGAAATGATATCTTTTGAAATTCAAGTACACAATTCTTATACATATTTTTTGCTCTGTGCTAAGTTTACCAAGAGCATTTTCAGGCAAAGTTACTTCTCATGTTTCAAATTTGATTACAGCCATCTTTCCGCAAGTTTGTAGTTGCTTTCCAATTTCTGCTCTATATCCTTTTGGTCCACAGGTTTTTCCGTCCAAATGTTGCAATAAATGACGCAATTGCAGTCATTTGCATGTAGCAAACAAACAAACCACTACGGAGAACGCCCCACAGAATCTCTAGTTGCGTTATGATACAACTGTTAGCACCGGTGTTAACCGCTGTTCCATTACAACCAACAGCTTGTAATTTAGAAAAATCGCAATTTTGAACTAAGGTCTTGAGCATACTCGTTTTAATAATTCTGGCACTGACAGATAAGAGAGTAACATGGCCATGATATAGGGACCTTGGTTCTGAGATAAGCAATATGCTCTTCAGTTATGGTCTTTCTCGCTGCTCTGTCTTCTTCCTTAACTTGAATTAAGGTCTTGTCCTTCCATCCATCAAAATATATCCCGTAAACCGATAATAAGTCTCCTTCCTTATTTTTTCTTTTAAGGTTTTTCCGGGCTTATTACTTTTAACGGTAATAAACCCGTAAAAATCTTGAAAGTGTGTTAGGAAAGAAATACTCTCCCTCATAATTTTGCTGCGAACCACTACTTTAGAGGATCCTTCTCTCTCTGAGATCCCAGTTCTGTCGCAAGCCTGTGCTGAAGATAGAAGTGTAATTCTCATTTGAGGAGTTGAAAGATAATTTATAGGAGTGTTGTTTTCTCTCACAAAGTTTAAACTCCATATTTTCATCTGAACAACTCGAAGAAGACGTTAAGCTATGCCCAAAAGTAGGGTGTGTTAGATTCCAAATCCGTTCCTGTAAGCTCGTAGGGGCTTTAAATCTCCATTCACAGAACGCAGGTTTTCATTCCTGCACACAAGTACAAAAACATTATGATATTTTGATTCTGTGTTGCCCATTCTGTACATCCTGAAGTGAGGAGGTATTTAGCGGGTAACATAAAATTTCAGACTGGGAAACGCATATTAAATGTGAAAGTGAATTTTGTTCAGTGTTTGACAGCAATAGTGTAATCTTATAATGTAGGAAATGCATGATAACCGGCAACGTATAATTTGCGAGCCAAAGGCACATTTACCCTCGTTCTACCTATAAAAACTGCGATCAATTTAAATCTCTAAGCCTATTCAAAGGCCCTGAAGTAAAGAAAACCAGTTTATAAATGTTCCAAGAAAGATCTACATTTTGAAATTTTTGAAACTAATTGTACAGATATTTAACAAAACACTATTTTTAAATTTCTGAAAGAGTTCTTAATTTCATATAATTTTTTTTGGAGGGTTAACGACCGCCGTGAGCAACTCAATGGGCTATAAGCAGTCGCCCATCCCTAATTTAATGTCACTGGTTCCAGGGAAGGGAGAGAGCCAGTGCCGTAAGACAAACACAACATCCGTGCCTGACCGGGGAATCGAACCCGGACCCCTTACGGACGAATGATCAGAGGCCAACACCTTAGACCACTGCGCCACCGGGGCGGCTCATATAAATGTCGAGAAATGTTTTTACTTCGAAAGATTTATAATTTACTTAATTATTTCAGTGCATTTTCAGTTTTGCTTTCAAAATAAGACGTGTGACATGCAAAAAGTGGTTTCAGTGAATGTGTTAACTAAATCAAAGTGTTGAAAATCTGAACAAATTCATGTGGGCGTTGTACTTAACAGTCACAGATGTTACAAATACTTCTGAATATTTCGAGTGATAAATCCGCGAGATGGCTGTTTGAAAAATTAAAAAAACAAATATTAAATGTGCTTTGAGTAATTATTTTGGTCATCAGTTTGGAAATTTCGTCAGGTTTACTATTATGACGATTGCTATGATGTATCAATTACCGTAAACTTTCGGATTGCTAATGCTTTTCGTAGAAACTTTCTGACCAAATGCTTTTCGTAGAAAATTCACTTCTGTATACTACTAAATAATTTCGACTAGATTGGATATAGGACAGACAGTCTGCTGAATCCGAATTTATTAATTTTTCTAAACCAATTCTAAGGAGAAAGTGCAAAAATACACACCATTACTATTCTTTCTATTATATCTATGTAACCCTTGTGGTGCACTGTGGAATTTTTTTCTCAAATATAAATTGCATATTTTTGCATGTTCCCTTTTCGACCACACATTATCTATTCTACGTTGTCTTATTGAGTACTTATAAACTTGAAATTGTCTTACTTATTATTCAAAGTTAATATAATGTAATTGATCACCATTCCTACTCCTTAAAACATCATGCAGAAAGAGGTATGTCAGGAGTTGCTTTCTATATATTTTTCCAAATTCGGAGAACTTCCGGTGCGTTCTATCATTAAATTTTCTTTTCATTAAATTTTCATTGTATTTAGTATTCGTGTTTTCATTAAGTTTCTTTGCCATCAATATGATAAAAAGTAAAAATAAAAGCTTAAGAGCATGACTGATGACAGAAGTATCGTTCACTTATAGATCAGTATTTTAAAATGGGATTTTCTTAAACTAACATCCGTTGACAATTGGCTTAATCTCACTGTTCGTAACACTAGAGTAACCATAAGTTTCGCATTCAACTACGTACAAATGCAGTGCAACACAGTTAGGGAAATTCTAAGAATAAGTGAATTCCTAATTTATTTATATTTAAAATATTTTAACAAATTTAGACGCTTTAACTTATACCTATAATCTAAAAATACGTTGTTTAGTTTTAGTCGAAAGTGACCGGATCCCCAGGTGTCACATACAGGCATATCAGGACTCAACCAGCAGACAAGTTTTTAGTTTGAATAATATATGCGAGTCATTAAATCAGGGGCATTATAAATGCTCGCGGTTTGTAAATATATATAAAAGTGACGGATATTCTAATACATAGTGATTCACTCCGAAAAAAGCCTTATAATTTGAAAGGGGAAAACATTTCAAGCTGAAATTTGAAGACTAAGTGCTTTACCTTTTCACAATCACATCGATATCTGAGATGATGTTGAAAATGTCCACCATTTGCATCCAGAGATCAAAACATCTCGGCGTATTGTCAAATGTAAGCCTCAACATGTTGGTATTTCTTTCTTCAAGTTCCTGTGCGATGTTGTTCTTCATATCTTGCCATAAAAAGTAATCGTGTTGAGTTAAATATGGAGACCTGGGCGACCACAAACGTTTGGAGATAACCCGATCACCAAAGAAACTTCAAATCTCATAAATGCTGGAATTCGAAGTATGACAATTCGCACTATCATGTTGGAATAAGCCATTCTCCTGTTCAATATCATCCAGTTGGTTCACGAACTGCGTGAAGATATTGAGATACACTTCTGCGTTGACAGTTTGTTCAAAGAAAACGGACCGATTATCCGGTTAAGTGAAAATACTCCAATATTTATGGGATGCACTCTTTCCTCGTAAATGAGGTAGGGATTCTCACTCGCACATGCCCGTGTATTCTGTGAGTTCACATAGCTGGAAAGGTGGAACCAGGCTTCGTCCATGAACCACGTAAGGTCTAATACGCCTGGATTTTGACTGACAAACTCCTTAAAGTACCGGCAGTAATGCGTTCGTTTCGGCATATCAAGTAGTAACAGCTCATGAACAACTGTAACACAATACGGATTCAGTTTAACCATTTTTGCTGCCTTCTGGCAGGTGGAATATGACAATCCTGTTTCTTGCGGCATTCTACGTTACGATTTCTTTGGAGACTGTAACAACCTCTTTTTCACACACTGCACAGTGTTCTCTGGCATTGCAGGTCGCCCTCCTGAATGCGCATCGTAGAGGCTTCTTGTCGTCTCAAGTTTCTTCGCAAGATTTGAAATCGTTTTCTTCAGCTCTTCCTAACACCCTTTGTAAGAGCCGGAATTCCAATAACTTTGAACGATAAACATACGATCAACAATCATTAAGACCATCTTACTTGATGTTTGCCGACGAATAATGAGAATGGAGTGAAACCGTTCCCACCAGAAGCTGTGCATTATGGCGCCATCTAGGCTTACGAGCCAAACGGCGCACTTACGGATGCGAACGTCAGAACGTCCGGCCCTTATTTTCAAATTTCAGCTTAAAATGTTGTCCCTTTTCAAAAATTAACGCTTTTTTGGGATAAAGTCCCAAGTGAATCACAATATCCACGAAAAATCGAGAATCTTTTTTATAAATCGCACATAATGTATACAACATTATGTGCAACCGAATTAAAACCAAAGCAATTGAAACAACAGTTGTATCATTTGCGGAGAGAAAGCTTTATTATGAGCAAATGTTCAGCTATTATGTGTCCGGTAGTACAGTGCTTAACTTAGTTTTGCGTATCACCGTATTGGTAAATTGCCGAAGCAAATGAATTGGTGGATAACAGACAAATAAATGTAAGCTTATGTAAGACGTAAGCTCTGGTATTTAATGTAGAGCAGAGTGGCAGGGCACCAGCACAAAACAATACCAGGAATAATAAGTAAGAAAAGAAGTGAAATTGACTCACGCAATTTTAAGTAAGCACACCCTGTGCTGTCACGAGGACAACTTTGAAAGTTGAAAAAAGGAGTGCGTGTGCAAGAGTGCGGTCATCTCACTAAAATATAGAACAGATGTTTTTCTATCAATACACATGTGTACGTTAAGCCAGATTTCAATTTCCATACCTTGCCTTAAAAAGTCAAGCTCTTTTTTCTAGACTACCGTTATAAATGCAATTTGCAGACGGTCTACTTAGGGTTACGAGCATCGTCGGACGACAGCGTGAAAGTCTCTCGTTTTCGGCTCTGTTCATCGGAGAGAGATTTCGCTGCATCTCTTAGCGGATTTCAAAGTTGCTTGTATTAGAACATTGCAGGCTGCTTGAACATAAATTTATACCCATGTGTTACAACTATACAGATCATACACCTTTGTGTCTGTGATTCCCAAAATAAGTGTTCAGGCAGAGAAAGCCGCTTAAACTATTTCCCGCTTTACAAGAATGTAGATTGAGTATTTGATAACACAAGAATAAAACAAGAAAGATGACATCGAATTTTCGGGTGTAATAAGCACGTCTTTTGAATCCGTTCTAACGCAAATTAAATTTATCAAAGCTATTTAAAATCAATGGAACCGGTATGGAACACAATAATATCTGACGGAAGAAAAAGTTTTTCAATCGGGTTTTTAATCCCTCAGAAATTTGCTGTAAACGGAATCGTGAGCTTACGTCCTCTGGTTGGTTGGTTGGTTGGTTGTTGGATTTTATTGGCGCAAGGGCCAGGTTTGGCCAAAGAGCGCCAGATAAAGAACTATCAGCCACAGATTTTTAAAAACGTGGAATATGATTAAGAGCAGACAGGCTTGGTAAAAGTTGAAAAAGAGTATGATGGAAGCTGTGAAGACAAGGTAATCAATTAGGTCTATATAAAAATTTATTAATTTACTATTATAATTATAATTTTTTTTTTATTTTTTTTTTAACACAACTACACAAAGGATGAGTCACTCTCCTCCCCCCACACTCCTCTGCAATGCTGGCAGAGGGCGGGGACGAACTGTCACTCTCTTCCCCCCATGTTCCTCTGCAATGTTGTTTGAGGCTGGGGACGAACTGTCACTCTCCTCCCCCCTATGTTCCTCCACAATGTTGGTTGAGGGTGGGGACCTCGCTGAGTCCGAGACAGGTGCAATGTTCTTCAGGCGGACCGCAACAGTTGGATGGACACTGCACACCTTTGCGGATTGAGGGCCGGGTCGTCCGCACGTGCAGGCTTTCTGCGTTAAACTGGAAGAGAGGGTCGGCTGCAAAAGAGAAGGCCCAGAATCAGGTAGTCGAAAAATCGCGAGCTCGGGGAAAAACACCTGTGTCGCTTGGTCAGCTGTAGATCGCTTGGCAAGCGCTGCGAGAGCTACAGGGCGCGGAACAAAGGGCTGCACGGGTTGTGGCTGAGACTGAACAACTGCGGCAAAAGTACGCTGGCGGGTGGTGGGAATACCCAACTTGGCCTTGGCAGCAGGGTACGAGAGGCCTTCCAGGGTCTTGAGGCGCTGGATCGCCATCTCGTCCTTCCATTTCATACAGTTGCGGGAGTAAGCTGCATGGGCCTCACCGCAGTTAACACAGCAGGCCGCAGAAGTGCAACCTTCCCCGTCATGTTCACTGGAGCCACAATTTGCGCAACGAGCGGAACTCTTACAGAAACGTTGTGAATGCCCGTACCTCTGGCACCTGAAACAGCGCAGAGGACTGGGAATGTACGGGCGAACTCCACAGACCAAGTAGCCAGCCTTGATTTCGGTCGGAACTTTCGGGGAGTTAAAAGTCAAGATGACATTTTTTGACTTAATCATGGAACCATCACGCCGGAACATCATACGACGTGCAGCAATAACACCTTGATCAGCAAGTTCAGTCACGAATTCGTCTTCACTGCATGGCAAGAGATCAAACTCCGAAATAACACCCCGAGAGGTGTTAAGAAACGGGTGAGGTGTCACTTTTACAGGAATGCCTTGAAGACTAGTGAGGTTCAGAAAAGTGTTACTCTGAGAAACACTGCAAGTTTGGACAAGCAGGTCCCCAGAGCGAAGCTTTCTCACAGACTTCAAGGGGCCAACCGCAGCGTCCAAAGCTTTAGAAATGAAAAAGGGAGATCTGGTGGACAGTCTCTCATGCGGATCGATGGATTCTACAAGCAAGTGAGTAGCATGCGTAGTCACAGCAATCGAGGGGAGACGACGCTTCGGAGCGACTGGTACAGCTGCCGAAGAAGAGGTTCCACATTCTTGGTCCAGGTCAAGGTCTAAAGACCGTTTACGGGTATGAGACTTGGTAGGTTGAGAAGACGAAGGACAGTCGTTGTCAACTATCATTTTGTCAGGTGACTTAAATTTGGAGTTTTTGTTCTTTTTACCCATGGAAAAAAAGGAGGAAGATTCGTCTGCAGACTACTCCACCCACCACCGAGCCCTACAAGGGAGAACTGGAGGTCCGCAAGCCAAGAAAACGACGCTGGACACAGTTCTGGAGCTTATACGTTGCAGATATAGTCCGTTGGCTGTGATCACACGCACTCGGCGGACACTTCGGCCTCCGGGTACCGTCATGCCAACGCCTTTGGCATGATCCCACAGCCCCCGGGCTCACCCTGCCGTGCCATACGACAAAAAGCCGCTAAAGCCCTGCACACAACTTGGTACATGACTTCTGACTAGAGGTGGGTTAGTCTCTAGCCTCCCGTTTACAGCGAAGCCGGGGTCGAAGAGGAGTGTTGGTACACAGGAGGCACTTATCCGGTCTCCTGCGACCTCAGCCGCCAGACATCCCATTTCCGCCTCACGGGTCTCCGCACGCGGCAAACATGCAGGTAGGTCTAGCACCCAAACCAGCTAAAAGGAAAAAAAGAAATCTAAAGAAGACAAATCCTGGCAGGGAACCTAAACAGAATCTCAGCAACCTACGAACTGAGCGGTTAATATAAATCAGTTAGTGGTGGAGGGTAACAAAACCACAAGACCGGGGTGTTAGTACACAACGTGGTAGCGATTAGGTAGAATACAACACGGGCAACTAGCCAGTGGAGAAAATAAAGAAAAACAAAAAAGCAGACACAAGACCAGCTCGGGATCGTGGGGCCGCGACTCCCCAACAGCTGGATGAACAGCCGTCCCTGCAAACACCAACAGCACCAAAAGAAGAAAAAACAAGCTGTGGCATGACATCAGATGTTGACCAGTCACAAGGTCAGCTCGGGCCGTGGGGGCGCCGCTCCCCAAATAACTGGAAAACCAGTTATCCCCGTGCGGGTACGTCCTCTGGTTGCAGACTTGTTCCTTAAGAAAAACATGAATTTATATGAGAAACATTTCTTATCGGAAAGGCTCTCCAACACATCAATAACTTTTAAAATCGGACCCTTAGAAACAGAGATATTGACACAAAAAAAGATTTCACTTTACGTCCCCTGGTGTGAAAACCATGCATTATTTTAGTAAGAAAGTATTCTGAAAAGGTTGTTCCATATGAGCGGTATCGGTCCTAGGAAAAAAATTAAGTCGAGTTTTAAGGAGCCCAGATTGTGCTACAAATACATCAGAAGCAGAAATTAGCACTTATGCCTTCTGGTGGCCAAATCATTCTTTACCAAACATTAGATATTATGTGAGAAATATTTTCCATCAGGTCTTGTATGCGATTTAGGAAGAATTTTTCAAATCGGAGTTTCAGAAGCAGAAATAACACAGAAAACGTAATTTACCTTTGTGCACCCCAGCGGAAAGTCTATGATTTACTTGAAGTTTTTGAATTTATAGGTAAAACATTTCGCATCGGTAACACTATCCAACAAAGAAGGTATTTTTCAATTCAGACCACTTGAAGTGGAGATGTTGACAAAAATAAGATCTACATCTACGCCCCCTGTCGTAGAAATCATGCATTATTACAAAAAGAAAATGTTCCTAAAACCTTTGTCGAAATGAGTAGTATCGGTCAACAAAGGGCTTTTTTTTCAGTCGAGATTTTAGAAGCTTATGTGTTGCTGCAAATACATCAGGAGCGGATATTAAGACTTACGCCACCTGGTGGCCAAACCATTTTTTACAACAATTTGAAATTATGTGCACATGATTTCCCATCAGGAGCTGTATCCGGTGCAGAAAGAAATTTTATAATCGGAGATTTAGAAGAAGAGATACCGGGGGAAGCCATTTACCTTTTCGCCCCCTAGCGGAAAGTCTATGAATTACTTTAAAATTTTGAAATTATATGAAAAACATGTCACACTAGAGACACTTCCAACAAAGAGGGAATTTTTCGAATCGGACTCCTAGATGTAGAGATATTGACAAAAATAAGGTATATATCTACGCCACCTGGCGTAGAAACCATGCATTATTTTAAGAAGAAAATGTTTCTAACAGGTTTGTCGACATGAGTATTATCGTTGTACAAACGACGTTTTTTTCAATCGAGAATTTAGAAGCTCATATTTTGCTGGAGGTACATTAGAAGCGGAAATTAAGATTTACGCCCCGTGGTGGCCAAACTATTTATTACTAAAATTAGAAATTATGTGCAAACGTTTTCCCACTAGGAGCTGTATCCGGTGCAGAAAGAATTTTTCAAATCGGAGATTTAGAAGCAGAGATATAGGGGGTAACGCAATTTACCTCTACGCTCCCTAGCGGAAAGTCTATAAACTACTTGAAATTATATGAAACACATGTCACACTTAAAACACTATCCAAGATAGAAGAAATTTTTCAAATCGGACTCCTAGAAGTAGAGATATTGACGAAAATAAGATATACATCACTGCCCTCTGGCGGAGAAACGGTGTAATATTTTAAGAAGAAAATATTCCAAAAAGGTTTATCGATGTGAGTGGCATAAGTCAACAAAATAATTTTTTCAATCGATATTTTAGAAGCTCAGATTTTATGGCAAATACATCAGAAGCAAAAATTAACACTTACGTCCCTGGTGGCCAAAGTATTCTTTATTAAAAATTTTAAATTATATGCAAAACATTTTCCATCAGGAGGTGTATCAGCTGAAAAAACACATTTTCAAATCGGAGTTTTGGAAAAAGAATTATCTGGGAAAATGTAATTTACTTTTACGCCCCCTAGCGTAAAATCTATTATTAATTTCAAAAAGTAACTATATCTGAAATACCCTTCGATGTAAATGGAATCGAAAGATAAAAGCATTTTTTCAATCGGATGTTTAGAAGCAAATATGTGAAATAAAACGTATTTTTGAATTCGACATCATCTGCCTTTACGCTCTCTAGCGGCGAAATTGTACATCGTAAAAAAAACGGAATAAAGGATCATTTTCATATTTCATGCTTCCCAATGCAAAAAAATTTTTTTAAATCAGACTAATAGTTGCAGAGATATCGTGGGTATAGGCGGGCGGACTGACGGACGGATGGACAAATCGGTAACATAAGCACGATCTTTTTTGAAAAGACGTGCTAAAAACTCTCGAAGACCACCGTAGTGGCGCAGTATTCTAAATGTTAGCTTGTGACACTGGTCCGAGTTATAATCTTGGTGAAGTTTGGATGATGTGTTTTTCTTACAGCACTTGTTCTCTCCTTTCCGTGGAACCATTGGCCCAAAATTAGGGACTGAAGACTGCTTATAGCTCACTGAGTTGCTCACGGTGGTAGTTAAACTCCCAATCAAACATTTCAAAACACTCGACTTCACTAAGCATTCTTTGACCCTGAACAATATTTTTAAATTCATATTTACCTATATGTTAGTTATTTTCCTGCGATTCAATTCAGCGCAAGTATGTTATGAAACGTATAGATAATTTTCGACAGTTACATTACTGTGCATATTTATCTTCAAATCCCACTGTATTAAAGCTTACATAAAAAGCGTCCGTATTACAGATTTGCTTCATGAAAAACACACTGACCCCCTGAGTTCTATGACGAAAAAGTGTAGATCGCTCGGAATTATAAAACAGACAAGTAGGAGTTCAGTAGTTGAAAGATATGCATTTTTAACAAAACAGAGTTAAAACGTTAAATATAACTCATTAGTTACAGAGTGATAGTGAGTGAGGGTAATTTGATTATTATGTTCAGCTGCCAGAGAGGCAAATATTACATTGGGGAACAATTTTTTTCTTGTTTTCTGTTGCATGTGATTTTTCAACTGATTCAAATATTTCTTGAACGCTGATTTCAAATCTGAAATCAGCTTTCCTCTACATTCTCTAGTTTTCAAGCAATTTGAATATTGTGATTTTAGCAAAAAAAGGACACCCACTGCTATTTACACTAGGAACAGCTTACGAACTAGACTTACATCTTCACTAACAATATACCAATTAGGCTAATTATTTACAAACATCAATATTCTTTATCTTTTTTGTTAATTTTGGATTCTAGAGATTTATCTGATTTACAGAAGAATGACACCTCTTCTTACTTTGTTTTAGACCTGATAATGGCCTCTCCAAGTAGACAAAAATGTGTAAATAGTCCTGATGCATTCTGTTTTGTATGTGGCTGCTACACACTTCTTCGTAAAAGGCGCAATATAACTTCGTTTATGAGGCGTGCCTATAAAATCTATTTTGAAGTTCCCTTTAGCGATCAAGGCAAGAAATGGTGTCCTCACATTGTGTGTCATAATTGTGAGTAAATGCTTCGTGACTGGACAAAAGGAAAACGAAATGGTCTGCCTTTTGGAGTTCCCATGGTTTGGCGAGAACCAAAGGACCAGGATACTGACTGCTATTTTTGCCTGGTCAACACAGAGGATGTCGATAAGAAAAACCAGCGTAAGGTATCCTATCCCAGTATTCCCTCAGCAATTCGACCTGCGCCGCTCTCTGAGGAACTCTTGGTCCCAGTATTTTTTTACTTATGTGAAGATGAAGGCAGTGAACATTATCAGGAAGAGTACGAGGGTTGAGATAACGAATTTCAAGGAATGTTTTTAGAATCCGAAGACTCTTCATCTGATACCAAACAGTGATTAGCCCCTCACTAGTTTATCCAACCGAAATTGAATCACTTTGTTCGTAATTTGGGGCTCTCCAACAAAGCAGTTTAGGTATTAGCCTCCAGGCTGCAAAACAAAACCTACTTGACCACTCTGCAAAAGTGTCTTATTTCTGAAAGCGAGATCATATTTTTGTGGACACTTTTTCAGAAGACAAGCAATTTTTTTACTGCCACGATATTGCAGGTCTTTTCATGCAATTAGGTGTTACGTTGCATACTCCAAAAGAATGGTGATTATTTCTCGACAGCTCAAAGCGCAGCTTCAAATGTATACTCTTGCACAATGACAATGTTTATGGAGCGGTTCTAGTTGGTCGCTCTGTGAAGTTGCGAGACGAACATAATGACAAAAAAATGTTTATTGGCTCACTCAAATATCACGAGCACATTTGGATCATTTGTGTGGACCTGAAGATGGACAACTCCCTCCTTGGTCAACAGAAAGGCCTCACGAAGTTTCCATGCTATCTCTGCATGTGGGACAGCCGAGCTTGAGAAAAAGACTGGATCCGGAAGGAGTGGCCCATCCGTGAAACTCTAGAAGCAGGCATGGCAAATATTGTGAATGAACCAATCGTCAGGGGACAAAAGTTTATTTTTCTCCCACTCCATATCAAGCTTAACTTGATGAAACAGTTCGCGCAGGTAAGCAAAACTGGCCTGGTAAATATTTTCAAAATATAGTTTCTGCAATACTTTCATTGTCTTTCGAGAAGATCAATGCAGATATGTTCGATGGACCCCATTTTCGTGTCCTTGTATGTGATGAGGAATTTGTCAGGCACATGAATGACAAGGAGAAGGCAGCATGGCTGTCTTTCGTGGCAGTTATCTAAGAAATTTCTTGGTAACAAAAAGGCAGATAATTATGAGGTTTTCGTTACTAGAACGCTGTTGGCTTTTCGGGATCTTGTGTGCCACATGAGGTTCAAACTCCATTTCTGGGATAGACACCTTGATCAGTTCCACGAGAACATTGGGGCTGTTAATGATGTACAGGAGGGCGTTTCCCTCCAGTCCTCATGATGATGGAACAGCGGTATCAAGTGCGATGGGACAAAAATGCGATGGCAGACTACTGCTGTAGCATCAAACAAGATTGACCTGAAAATATCCACAAACGTCCCAGCTACAATCGCAAATTGTCCACTATAATTGCCAAGACGGTTGTTGAAGCCTAAGTTTAGGACTGCAAGACCATGAATTTCTCAGATAGATCATGTCATCATGCGAGAGACGTTAAAATTTCGTGAGAAAGGAAATGTTTAGTCGCAAACAATCTAGAGCTTACAGAGAAAAACTAACTTCAGGTTTGCATTCATCACACTCAAATTAGGTACGAGCAAATGCTGGTAGATATTCAGGTTTGCATTCATCACACTCAAATTAGGTACGAGCAAATGCTGGCGATGGCAGACTACTCCTGTAGCATCAAACAAGATTGACCTGACAAAATCCACAAACGTCCCAGCTACAATCGCAAATTTACCACTATAATTGCCAAGACGGTTGTTGAAGCCCAAGTTTAGGACTGCAAGACCATGAATTTCTCAGATAGATCATGTCATCATGCGAGAGACGTTAAAATTTCGTGAGAAAGGAAATGTTTTGTCGCAAACAATCTAGAGCTTACAGAGAAAAACTAACTTCAGGTTTGTATTCATCACACTCAAATTAGGTACGAGCAAATGCTGGTAGATATGCATGCGGTCTTTCTTTTTTAATCCTAAGCAAAAACGATTTGCCCAAAATAATTAAGAAAATTCTCAAACAGTACCTGTTGAAATAAATTGAGCACCTTTTCTCCATGTCTAAATTTAAAACAAAATATGTTCCTTCTTAACAGGGTAGAGCCCAAACCAAAATACTTTTCTATAATGCTCCTGTTTGTTGTATTCCACAATAATTGAATAATTTGTATGTTCCGATAAATAACAAAGATAGTTGAAGTTATAAATTGTAGCAGAAAACTATATTTTTTAAAGAATCCTACTTTTTCTATTACATTGATTCCTTGTAATAGCTACATTAAAACAGTACTCTTTTTCGAGCGAGTGAAGCAGCTTCAACTAAATCTTTTAACTGAACACTAATAATATGAAATAAGTTTCATAAATATTTATATAACTTCTATTTTATCTAAATTACTGAAAATGAATTTTATTTACATTGATTTTTTTATTTGCTTAAGTTTACGATTACTGCCATGTGAAGGTTAAATGGTAAAGTTGCATTATTAGAATTTGTTGCACCTCATGGGAAATGAAATATTGTAACTTCTGAAATAATGAAATCAACGAAAATTATTTTGAAGGAAGAAATAATTCAGAAATGTAATGTTTACGAATTAAGTTAAGTAGTTGTTGTAAACAAGTGACTGGGCCAAAGTCTAAAGATGCCCTTGGAAAACTAGGAGGTAGGAGGTTTGGATATGTGTACTGGACAAGAAAGAAAATGTAGGAAGCATTTGGAGACAGTGATAGAATTCCCAGAAGTAACCGCGCCGCCATAATTTGAGGAAAGGAGGCAAATCATACAACAGGAGATCCCAGCAACCAGAGCCACACAACTTTACCCGTTGGATCCGAGGGTTTGGTTCGTTTGCTACAAATATAATCATCTTTGCCTTTCCCTAGACTCTTTTTCTCCACATGGAAGTGCTCGTTTTTACATCATATTCAGGACTAGCACTTCTGGCACTCTTATTTTTCTAATCTGCCTGCAGTCTGGCGTTTGAGATTACAAATTTAAATTAAATAGAAGTTCTCACTTCTTACGCGCATCACAAACGTTTCGTGAGCATGGGTGGTAGCGACAAAACTTTCCCTTCCGTTGAGCTGTAGAAACGTAGTCAGAAGAAGTATCGATCAGGGCGAAAGAGTGACTGATGGATATTTTATTTTGAAGGTAATACTGTTTCATTGTCCATTCGTTACATACTGTTTTTCGAAATATATCCGGTCAGTCCACTAGTGATTGTGATTTCATCCAACGTTAACACCAAGTAATAGACACAAGTACAATACGTTCACAGGCTGTGATTTGACCCCAGCACAGCTGTGAATACAAACGGAAATGGTTGACTGGTATAACTCATCTTCAGCTCCGTCTGGCGGTAAGTGATATGCCACATACGCCGTCGCTCCATACACGCTATTTCAGTGACATTAAAGATACCTATATTGAAGATTGATAATTTTATTTTTAAATGACAGACGATTGCAGCAGGACATAACAGAAAAAGATCCGGTAAATATCGGAAGATAACAGAACTGCAAAGGGTGGTATGCTAAGAACATAAATGGATATCGCTAATAATCCGAAATAAAAAAATGTAAGATTATTGGACTGATGTTTGCACCAATACAATGCCAGCAGCATACACGACATGTGGTATCTAGACCGAAAAAATCATCTACATGCCTCCAAAGGCTTTGGAAAACGCAACTCTCCGATTAACGATTATTATACTGATGTTTGCACAAATACCATGGTCAGGGGTCTGCACGACATGGGCTATCTCAATCAAGAAATGATCCACCTGTCTCTAAAGACTTCGACAAATGCCATATTTCACGAAAGAAATACCCATTTTTTCACATGAAAGTTATTTATATTGAATCGGTACGTAAGTGCTGCCGTGTACAACAACTATGAACCATTTATTTACTTAATATCAGCTTATTCCTTTCATTGTAAGATAGAGGGTTTAATGATCACCGTTATCATCTCGATGGGCTACAGAAATTGTTCTTTTTTAATTTTACTATCACACATCGTGCTACGACGGCTGTTTCACTACTGATGATTTTATCCAGCACGAAAATCTGTTTTGCTTTACCTGTGCCGCTGGTATGTTTTTTCACCTTTAATTTTGAATAAATCATTATCGAGCGAGCAGTTTTGGCCTTCCGTTGGTTCCGTCGAAAACTGGCGATTGAGAAGACACACCTGAAATTTCTGTTAAATGCTAGGGAGCTTGGTATCATCCCTAAATTTCTTTCGTTACACTGAACACCATGATCCAGTCGTGACAGTCTGATTTATTCTAATGCTGAAAGTAAACGCTTAGCAACTGAGATTAGATTCAAAAGAGGTACCATTGATTATTTGCACCGTCGAACTTAGGGAGCTTATAAACAACTATGGCAATGGACAAACCCCATTCAATTGGATAAGGTTTTAGTGACAACTATAGCATCCATTGAAAAGGAAATATCTAAAATTCAAGAAAGTCATGTTAAGAAACTGTGTACTCTTGTGGACCGTGACTTACAACATAAAGTTTCCAGTGGTTTTTACTGTGCTAATAAGCCTAATATAAGTCAACATGTGAACTACCTTAATTTCAGTAGTTACGAACTGAATACATCTCATAAACAAGCTCTTCAGAGGGGTCTTAAGTATGCCTACCCTGTACGGCAACTTAAGAAATTTCGCACCATTCCCCAGACGGAAAATATTATCAGACTCCTTCCTGAAGAAGAAAGTGACTATACTCGCCTCAAGGTCTCTAGATCTATTCAAACCTTTAGGTCTATCAATAAACAACATTGTAATTCGGAATTCAGTGAGGACCTTAAACAAGTTAAAGCTCTTAAAAATAACCCTAACCTATCTCTCCTGGCTGCAGATAAAGCTGCACAAATTATTATTATTGATAGAGACACTTACCAATCTAAGATGAAGATTGCACTAGATGATATACCCCCTGTTGTAATTCGGAAGGACCCTACCAAGGCTACATTAAGTTCTATCAGCAAACTAAAAAAAACATAGTTCCTTACCTGATTGTATCAAATCTCAACTTCAACCCCCTGTCGGGCCGCGTGTTCCCGAGCTATTTGGCGAATATAAACTCCATAAAGTGGGTCATCCTCTTCGACCCTTTGTTTCCCGATATGCTAGCCCAACCCGATCTTTAGAACGTGCCTTAGCCAATTTTCTTACCCCCTCCTCATTAATAACAGTTTTTCGGTATCTAGCTCTGTTGCACCTTTGCAAAAGTTAAATTCTTTAACCCTGGGGGATAAGCCATTTATTATGGCATCCCTTGTTGTTGTATCGATGTATCCTAACATCCCCATTGAGTCAGCGCATAACATTATTTATGAAACATTGTCTAATTTATTATCTATTACCAAATCTCAAGCCATTTTATCCGCACTTAGATTAACCTCCAACCGTTCCTATTTTAATTTCGATAACACCATCTTTAAACAAACTCAAGGTGCTCCCATGGGCTCCCCCTGTCCCCTGTCCTTGGTGAACTTGTTCTACAACAGTTAGAAACTCTTGTCCTCCTCAACTATAACCTGCAGCCTTTATGTTTTCTCCGTTATGTAGACGATATTCTCGTCTTTTGGCCTCACTTGCTGGATGAATTCCATACTTTTGCTTCTGTTCTTTCTAGTCCGTACCCTACGATCAAATTCTCCCTTGAGCTTGAGGAGAACTGTTGTCTGCCTTTTTTAGACTTTATTATTCTTAGAGATCCCCACTCCAATACTATCCAAACTACTGTGTACCGCAAACCTACTTCCTCAGTTTGTATGTTACCGGCTGACTATTCCCATCCTAAAAATTCTAAACTGCCCTCTTTACAATTTATGTTACGCAGATCTAATTCCCATTGCTCAACTTTAGAACTTCGACGCAAAGATATTGCTAATATTAAGAATATTGCTGTACAATTTGGATACCCCGTAAGTGTCGTTGATGATGAACTTAAGAAGTTGCACAGAACTACTTTCAGAACCCTTTCACGTGACCATTTGGAAACCAGGTAGATTGGCTCTATTGATTATATACCAAGTATCATCTCAATTCTACGTAATGTTTGTCGTAAGTACAGACTTAATTTTGGTGTGAAAACAACAAACATTTTAGCACTGCTTAAAATGACAGGGAGCCCATTGACATCGCTAATAAAAATGGTATTTATTGCGTACCGTTGAATCCTGTGGATGTGAACAGTGAACAACGAGTTTACATTCGATCCACGGTGCGTACCTTGGCTACTCGGCTTGATGAACATAAATATAATATAAAGATGTGTTCACAAAATACATCTTTAGCCAGACTTGTTCACAAAGGTGGATATAGCCCTGATTGAGACACTGTCACTATCCTTGCTTCACCACCTAACAGGTTTTTGACTTTAATTACCGAAAGCCTGTATAAATTAAAACACAAAAATAGTGCTTGTGATGATGATTTTCCGTACCATGTTCCCTACCCTTGGAAAATGCTCATTGATCGTGATATATTAACTTAATTTAATTTTGTTTATTGTTTCCTATGTGTTCGCTAAAAAATCCATCTCCTTTTTTCACTGGACCTGCCCATGAGCAATTATTTGTCCTTACGTCACTTAGTCTTACTATATAACTCTGTAAGTTTCCTCGCTCAGTTGGTCATTCATCTGAGGATGAGAGTCGCAGGCGAACCCGAAAGATCTTATGTTTTATGTATCACCTATGTGCTGTTTTAACTCTCATTAAAGTTTTAAACATCATATAGTTTTAGATTTCATTATCACACATCGTGCTACGACGACTGTTTCACTACTGATGATTTTATCCAGCAAGAAAACTTGTTTTGCTTTACCTGATTGGCAAAGGATTGCCTTCTCCGATGACTGACGTTTTCTGCTTCATCGAATGGATGAACGTTGGTGTATAAGGCAAGAAACATCAGAAAACAAACACTTTTAAATCATTACTGGCAGAACACAAGCTAGTGGTGGCTGCGTTATGGTCCAAGGAATACTTCGTGTCATTCTCTAGGTCCACTCATACCTGTGGAAGGCCTTATGGATCGAATTCGTTTTCAATACATCCTGGCAGATTAGGTACACCCATACACACTAATTGTCTTCCCTGGGGCGGATATGATCTTTCAAAATGACAATGCGACGTGTCACACAGATAGAAATGTCCGTGAGTGATTAGAAGAGCTCGACGAAAACTTCAAAGTATTTCACTGGTTCGCTAATTCCCCAGACGTAAACCCCGTTGAGTATTTGTGGGAGATCCTCGATTGTGTTGTGTGCTCTGTAAATCTTCCACCCCCCCCCAGCAGCTGTCAGATGCAGTGCATTCAGCATGGCTGCACATACTTGTGAACATCTAACATTATTGAGTCACTCCTAGCACGTCTAGTTGCTTTCCGCGCTGCACATGGCGTTTACTCAGGATATCAGCGAGAATAACCGCCTATATATAAATACTGTGTATTTATATATAGCAGAAAAAATATTTATTTTTCTCATATTTGCTATTTTCAAATTATGTTGGTAATTCTGTACTAAACAATGTTATAATTATTTATATTTGAACAATCTATTACGCTATAAACTTTCTATTCGTGGAAAACCATTACAACAAAGCTTAAAGTATTGTGCTATCAATCATAAAATCCCTACGTACAAAATATTTGTTAGGAATATTTCAGTATAAAGCTAAGACAATTGAGGCCCCTTTAAAGGCGCTCTGCTTTCGTTATATAATAAAAAATGCACGCACTGTTATGCCGAAATGATTTATTTTCACTTTAAAATACTGTTATACATGTACATTTTATGGTCGTAAAATTATCGTCATTAATTTCGTTAAAACATAAAGGATATCAAATACATCGGACAATTTTTGGAATTTAGGAGTGTTATGAACACAGATTAGCTTCTCGTGAATTTTCGTTCGCTTATAAACGTTGTTAGCCTTTCAATTTCTTTCAAAAATGTTTCTCATATTCGTCCTGTATTCCTGAAACGAAATTAGATATATGGAATTTCAAAGCTCAAACAACTTTTTGAAGTAATTTATAAGACGTACTTAGATCGATCAAGCTTCAGAGAAGATATCTCTTTTGTTTAACCAAAAAGAAATATACATTCCGTTTCTCCAGTAATGAGACTCAAAAATACGCAATTTAATTTTGATTACCTACATTAATTTCGCCACAGATCGCTATTCTTTTTTTTAGTTTTATTAAACTTAATCAACTGGTTAGCTCGAATAATCTGGCCATAAGTTCAAAACGAGCCTGTATTGAATCAATGCTCTCCTGCAATATTTCAGGTAATCTTTTTCAGAAAGTACTCTAAATTAATGAGCAAGGACTTTCGTACTTCCGAACTTGCTTAGAACATTAATGTCTGCTATAGATGATATACAATAATAACATAATAAAACTCATTGTTACTTTGAGATATCACAATCTTGATAATACTTTTCCGCCATATACATGGCGATTCAACAAGAATATTCTCAAAGTAATGATTTGGCGTTTGTATCTAGAAGGATTGGATTACACTATGAAAAATGAAGTCCATTATTGTTTATTCTCTGATACAGTACTGTTCTTACGTTTGCTTCGAAAATACACTAATATTCTCAGTGAATTCACAACTTTCGTTACAAAGTGAAATATTGCCTACCTAAAAGATGAAAGTTTTTATTGTCGACTATGAAGTTCGCGCTGAGAAATCTGTAGTAATATAAAAATACAGTTTTTAACTGTCAATACCGTAAGCCACATTACAATACGCTCATATATAACTGCGTCCCCTGGACCTCATCAGATACAACCGTACTGGAAGTTTGTTTGAAAGGGAATTAAACAATTCAGTGAACATATATATTAATTGCTTTTAAATTACTATATTTTACAAGCCCACAGCTATTTTCCAAATAAGTACCTTTCACATCTTTCGAAAAGTGAATCCTTTTATTTATCTAAATACTTTTCATTATATATTACTGTAAATTTAAATTTAAATTAACATTTACACAATCACTTTACCCACATGGTTTACCATTCCTTTTCAGTAAACCGTAAAAAAATATATATATATATATTTATATGGGTAAAAGAATGTAATATGGTCAGAATGTAAAAAGATCTTTATTACGAGTGGATGTAGATATTTTAAAATTAAAACATTTACTTCGAACAACAGGTTGCAAACTAAATCCAAGGGTATGCAGAACATTAGGGGGACATAAATCTTGCCGGGTGAGCATTCTGAAGAAAAATTATAATTTTAAAAAGCAAGTTGTTACCCTTATGTTTCAGAAAAATGTACTTGGTGTATCCTTAGGTTTCTCACATGTGAATTCGATACATCGATTTTAACTAAATAAAAACTACTAAGACTTTGGTGTAATGAATTAATTAGAAAGCAAGGACAAAAAATAATAGCTTTTCTGAAAATAGGAAAGATAGCAAGACAAACCTACTGATAAGAAAAATGTCATGATTCCATGATATCGCAATTTAAGTTCACACACTGAAGCTTTGAAACAGCTGGTGAATTCATATTTCAGAGCTGAGAAACGTCTTCTCTTAGGTCTCTCCATTTTAAAGAATAGGAATGACCCACTAAAAGAAGACCACATGGGGAATAGTAGGATAAATATCAAAAACACATTAGAACGATTTGTAAGAGAAAATCTGAAGACACGTAGTATTGGCCCCGTTTTGAAGAAAACTTCATCCAGCAGTCAATTGCTAATCTAGCTGATGGTATTTATGATTCCATGATATATAGTATCAGTGCTGTGACATCGTAATTACTCCTTATCTCTTCCACTAAAATGCACAGGATACATTTCATTACAATTGGATGCTTACTTTGACATGAGTTTATTTGTATTAGGTGTGTGTGATAGAAAACACTTATCTGTTTCCAGTGACTTAGGTACTATGTCACTGGAAGCATATAAATGATTTCGTCTATTGTTATCTAAAGACTGATGGCCTACTTTTATCAGACAAATGGTGTTTTTGCTGCATCGATGGGCAGTGATATAAGTAGTGGCTTGTGAACCACTTGTCCGTAGTGGTTCCGGATTCGAATCCCGATAATACATGGATGTAGTGTTTGTCTTGGGCCACTGGTTCTTTATCTTCCCTGTAACCATTCAATAACATAATCACTTGCCACTTCTGATATCCGATTGAGCTGGTCTTCAATTGATCCGATACGTGGTCTTCAATTGATCCGATGCGTGGTCTTCAATTGATCCTTTTGCTGAAGCTCTGTACATTGAACTTTTTACCACAGCTCTGTGCATTCATATACTTTACCTACTGGCGTTTCAGTTCAATTGCTTAATCGCTTGTTAAAATTAAAACAAACCATTGCCAGTTTAGGGTCTTTACTTTGATCAAGATGTCATCCATGCATAAGCACGTCTTAAAACGAGTCCAGATATCTTGTATTTAAAAAAAAAGGGCTGAACTGTAACTTAAAATTTAATAAAATATAATTTTTTTATGATAATAATATGAATTTGTTGTCAGTTTAATGCTAATAACCAGGACTTTAAAAATGTGATATTCTGCTGGTCTGTAAAGAGTGAAACGCTTTTGTTGACCAGTAAAAATTGAAGTTCTACAAGTTCTACAAGACAAAGTACTACCGCAACCATTTCTCAAATATTGCTTTTTTGCACACTACAGGCATTGATAATTTTAAAGTAGAGAAAAAATTAAGCTAAAATAGTAGGTTTTCAGATCCGATCGCTGCTGGTTTATGTCTGAGTTCTGATTATCCACTTTTTACAGTACCATATGCAAGAAGTGTTAATTGCTTGAAATTGTAAAAATAAATTACTGTACATAGAAAATAATTTGTTTCACATAAAGTTTTGTACCTGGGCTAAAAATACGAGTTTTCTCGTTTGACGACAAAATACACGTTAAAGCTGATAGAAAGCTAACAAGGGCACGAACCCGTCATTACCAAAATACGAAATGGCAGTCATGGGCCTATCACTTTTTCCGCTCGACATGCCCGCACTATCTGGATATCACCCTGACCAGAATGAGTATCAGGTGATTCAGGAAATATGATTAACATGAAGGGTCATCGATAATCCATGTGCATCACACAGGGTGGTATACACTTTTATATTTTTATTTCCTATATACATTGAAGGAAATTTATTAGCTGCAACATAAATAAGCGTGTTTCAGCCGGGTGTGTTGCAAGCGTATTTGTGGAAATACATCACGTTATTAAAAATAAAGCAATCGATGCGTTTTGGTTAATTTAGGCGTGTGTTTGCATATTATGAATTTGATGCAGGCTGCAAAGCAATTACTAGAGAATGGGTGGTTTAAAATTCTCAGGGCCGTTTAGCGTTTCAACAAGGACTTCTCGCTCAATTTTACCTTAACAGATAAATCTAGTCAACTCGTGGTAAAACTCTCTGCTTATGGACAAAAACGTAATGATTTTTTGGAACAGTCGGACACCGTTCTTCAAACCTTTGACGCACTGAATAGATGGGTCGCCAGAGTCAATAAGTTTAGAAGGATGTCGGCAATGCCGAAAGCACTTGGAAGAGTAGCAGGACTCCCTTTGATTGTCGGATCCGTTTGGTATTCGCCAGGATTCAGCACCATAAGCCGGATAGCCCTGTTAGACACACCGTATTTTCACCTTACGAGGACAATATTTGTATTTTTGTCTTCCTTCCAGCATACCAGCAAAAAAATATTTATTTCGTTTGCAGACTTCGTTTCAAGATTTATGAGCATCAGAGTTGGTTCTTATCACATCCTGGGCAGTCTTGATGTTTTACCTCATTCCCCCTCCTTTCCATTTTCACGAGGCAACTGAAAATGTAAAGCAGGTTTTGCCTAATTCTTTGCTATTAACTCAAAATCTTTGCGCGATACTTACCTTGTAATAAAATTGCGACAGACTCAAATTATTTCAGTTTCCAAGCTCATATAATAATAATAATAATAATTTTATTGTTTGAGCTGTTACATTATACCTTCATCAAATTTATATTTACATTTGAGTGTAAAAAGTAATTATTATAACAGCCAGAAAAATCTTGGAAAAGGACTTTACATGACCTGACTAAAGCCCTCATCTCCCTATGTAATAGACTCAAGTCATATAAAAATTGTCAAAGAATGAAGACAAGTAGTAGTAGGTGGGTCATGCAGTAGATCAGTTAGTTGTTAGTAGGTATTAGTAGCAATTAAAAAAGAATTGAAATGCTGTATAGTAATTTAAGGTTTTTTTTATAAGTTCAGCAAATATGTTTTTAGTCTCTTTTAAACAAGTTCTAATTGTTAATGTATTTTAGTTCTTCAGGTAAAATATTCCAAAAAGTTGGTCCCTGATAGTTGATTCTTTGTTTCATTTGCGTTCCAATGAAGCATGGCTTTATTTGAAATCTATTTCTAGTTTCATTATTATGAGTATCAATATTTATATCTATAATATCCATATTGATATTTTGTTTAATCCTTTTAAACATATTTATTCCCAAAACATATTGATATGATTGTTTTATAATAATAATGGTATTTTGATTAACATCTACCAGCAAGTAATTATAAATACTTGGATAATGTATAGTATTAGTATGTAGTCTAAATTCTAATAATCTAATAAATTTATTCTGGAGTACTTGGATTTTTTTAATATTAGTTTTTGTTGTTCGTACCCAAAAGGATAGACAATAGTTCAAGCGTGTATGCACAAGAGTGCAGTGTAACAATTTGAGGGTTTTATAAGTTAGATTATTAAGCACTCGGCTAAGGTTTCTAGAGATTTTATTAACAGTATGTTATACATGTCGATCCCATTTTAGGTTATGCTGTAGTGTTAAACCAAAATAGTGAAATAATTCACAATTATCATTTTATTATTATTATAATAAATATTTATATCTTGGTATTGGTTTAGGTTCTGTCTTGTAAAAAACATAGCCTTAGTTTTAATTTTATTTACATTAAGTTCATAGGAGGTCAGCCAGTCGTAATATTTGCTTATTATAAAGATTAATTATTTGTGTGCTATCACCACAACCTGTGAACAAAATTGTAATGTCGTCAACATAAAGTGTTAAGTGCATGATTTTTGATACTGTAAAGATATCATTAATATAAATGTTGAAGAGTATGAGTCCGAGTATAGAACCCTGTGGTACTCCCATGAAAATATTTTCCTTTGGTGATTTATAGTGGTTAATTTGCGTCAACTGTAATCTATTAGTTATATAATTTTTTATTAGTTTAGCTGAAATCCCCCTTATACCTATATTATGTAGTTTTGTTAGGAAAATATTATGGTTTAGACAATCAAAGGCTTTTGTAAGATCCAGAAAAAGCGCAAGTGTAAGTTGTTTGGTATCTAGTTGTTTTATTATAAAATGCTGTAGTGATAGAATAGCATTTTCAGTTGATCTATTCGGACGAAATACGTGCTAATTAGTATTAATAGTGTATTTTTCCAAATACAATAGAAGTCTGTTATAAATTTACTTTTCCAGAATCTTAGCGGAAATAGAGATTTTTGCAATGGGTCGATACTAATTTATTCTAATTTTATTTTTAACCACTTCTTTATACTATAGATAAGACTTCTCACACTGAGCATTTTATATGGTTAAATGGATATGCCTATATGGATATTTTAAACACTTTTCAAATTTTGAGTCGAATGCGTTCTGTTCTATCATTGCATTTCCTACTGGTGGAATGGCAGAAAATTCGGCGGCTCGTAGAAAACTGATTAGTAGGTTCCCAGTAGTCTAAAAAGTGTAAGGCATGCTCTGAATTTAGGCTGATTAATGCCCTTCTTTCCTTATCCCCTGGGATTCCGACTGCATTGGTCGTCTTAATGTAAAAACCAAATTACGAAAGAAAAATCTCATGGGATATTTATACCCGTGGCGGGTATGCAAAAACGATATTAGTACCTCCGAGAATTTGATCAAATCGGATCGGGTTCGAATCATCGATGACGCATGTACTTCATTTTTCGAGTGTTGAGTTTCCGGACTTCACTTTTTCTTGTGCAGTTGCAAAATGAATGTAACTCATGTCCCACTCCCATACCAAATCTTTTGTAGCGCAACGAACTATTTCGTCAGGCAATTGGCAAATTAAATATTCGGGGAAGAAACCCATTAGCTGAAAAAACGACATGAACTGCCTTCGAAACATGTTTAATATACTGAGTTTCTGAGTAATTTATTATGGAAATACGGTCTGTTTGAAAAGAAAGTTCTCCTTTGACTAACACTGGTAGAGTATTCAAATTTATAAGTACGCAGTTTGTATGATAACATAATTGGCCTTCTTCAGCTGATCATTACTGGGTAATCCTTATACGGCTTAAAAGATGAGCACATTTTTCAAGCTTTTTTTAAAATCCTCATTTATTGTCATAAAACCATTGCAATATTATCGAAGTTGACGATGAAAAGAATAATAAATGTTTCTCATTTTCGTGATAAATTTCATGAGCAGTATATACCAAATTTGTATTACCATTCCATGAAAACAAATCTAGAAGTAACATTTCTCTCTATTGGAATGCCATTGATCTAGCTTCAAGCAGCTCCCATGCATGTCTGTTATTAGAAGGCTTCCATGGAGTAAATCAGACGTATAAGCTTGTGTAGCACAGTCATCAACATATTTAATTTTAAATATTATGCACGAAGATCTAAGATGGACGACAGGAAAAGCACAAGACGAAGTGGCAAATTGATTATTGGAAAGAGTTACTTAATTTTCATAGGATGGTACCTAGTAAAAGGCTTAAGGTAGAAATGTTAGCTTCCGTCACAAGCCCTTTTCTAAATTTGTTTATGCCGCCCCGGTGGCGCAGTGGTCTAAGCGATGGCCTCTGATCATTCGTCCGAACGGGGTCCCGGTTCGAATCCCGGTGAGGCATGGATGTTGTGTTTGTCTTACGGCACTGGCTCTTTCCCTTCCCTGGAACCAGTGACCCTAAATTAGGGACGGGCGACTGCTTATAGCCCATTGAGGTGCTCACGGTGGTCGTTAAACCTCCAATCAAAAAAAAAAAAATGTGTTTATCGCATTACGTAAAACTTCCTGTTTTATTAAAATACTGCTAACTTTTAAAGGCATTTAATTTGTTATCATGATTGCCGAGAAACACAAGTTTCTTTCGCTAAAGTAGCTTTTAAAAATTGAAGAATACAAGACAATAAATCAAGGTAAGTGCATACTGGATACAGTAATTAAGTAAGTACTTGTTAATTTAACAAGTCAAAATATGTATAAAGTTGTTTTCAATTTGTCAACATATAGAGGGTTGTCATAAAATGCCGCATATATTGGGTGTATGCAAAAGTTACACCCGTTTCTGTAATTGATGAAAATTGCGATCGGAGTAGTTACGTCACGATGACGCTTAGATGCCAAATTTTCTGTCAACAAAGTGTGGAGCAGTAGAGCATTTGGAAGCGCTAGGTTTGTCCGAGTAAGTCATTCGTAACAGAAAGCACGAACACTGTAACATTGTTTACTGTACGAGTTAAATAACGGCAGTACTGCAGCCGTGGCTTGCCGCAACGTCTGTCCCGTGTATGGTAAGGATGCAGTAGATGATAGTACACGTCGCCGTCGGTTTCTGAAATTCCGGGAGGAAGACAGGAGCTGTAAAGATCAGCCACGTCTTGGACGTCCATTTGTGGTTTCTGATGCGGATGAAGACCACGCAATAATAAATACCCCACATCCAACCATTCAAGAATTAGCGGAAAAATTGTCGGTACACAGAACAGTAGTCGAAAAACGGATGCATGAGCTTGGGTTCATCACCAAGTTCGATAATTAGGTTCCGGAGCAGCTTTCTGCAAAGCAACGAGATGAGAGATTGGTACCTCTGTTTCTTTGCTTTCTCGTCACAGAAATGAACAGTTTTTGTGACGAATGTAACGGGCGATGAGAAATGGGCCAGTACCGTAATGTTAAGCGTTGCCAAGGTGCGAAGATTGCTCCATCGACTCAAAAAGGAGGAGTGCTTCCCAAAAATGTTTTGTTGAGTGATTGGTGTGATGTCCAGGGATTAATCCACTGGGAGGTGTTGGCACCTAACCGAGCGATAAATGCTGATCTCTACTGCAACAGATTGCAAGGACAACTGACAACGAAGCGGCCAGCACTCGTCAATCGCAAAGGCCTGATCCTTCATTACGATAACGGCATACCTAATGCTGCTTTAACAACTCGGGAAACTTACTGAACTTTTTTTGGGAAGTATTGACTAACCCGGCGTATTCCCCTGACCTGGCACCTACGGCCTACAACAGTTTTCGATTATTACAGAACGCCCTTGCTCTGCAAACCTTCGATTATGTGGACGATGTGAAAACGTCAGTACATGCCTTTTTTTACTCTAAAAACCGGAAGTTTTTCCGGCGTGGAATTTGCTTACTCATAGACAGATGGTAAGAAGTGTTACAGAATGTTGGCATTTATGTGAAATCCTAGGTACGTTATTTGTTGTGTTCTCCTCCTTTCTCTGTAAGCTACAAAACGGGGAGAACTTATGCACACAACTAGTAACACGCAGGGCACGGTTTTCTTGTCTATATTGGAATAAAATCACAGTTTCCGAGCTAGTAATTTTCAACTTCTTGTGAAATGGTTTTCTTTTTAGATGCTGGATCATTCTTCAAAGAACAACCGAGTCACATGCACACGTGCTATCAACAAATATCGGATTGATCGAAGCACGTCACTATGGTGTTCACTTAAACGTACTCATTAGCTCATTTTTTCTCCAAATGTCCATAGTAAATACATTTTCCCTCGACTATCTTAAGAAGTAAACGAATGATTTTTTTGGCAATGTTTTTCGTTTTACATACAAGTTTATAAAACGATATGTCTAAAGAGACATTTGTAAATCAAGCAAAGCAGTGTTCGGGCGTTCTCAGAATTCAATCACGAAACATTTCGATTTGTTAAGTACGCCTTTCAGTAATGTTTTTGTTTTCTGCGCTCTGCATCTCTTTCTCACATCGTAAAACAAAGAAGCAAAACATATATTCAAATATAATAACTAAATTAAAAACACAGGAAAGGATACAGAAGTGCAACATTTTGCAACACAAAGTCCAAAACGTTCTGTGAGACGAATTTCTTCAGCAGTGGTGATCTCAAGTCGTAGTGTCCATAGAATCTTACGAAACAAGTTCAAGTTACGACCCTACGAGATACAGGTTGTGCAGCAGTTAAATGAAAATTATTACGAACACAGAATGGATCTTTTGGCGAAATGTAAGGCAATGAAGCTTTCTTGCGTTTGTTGTGAATGAGTGACGAGGCCCACTCTTATCTTATTGGTTTTGTGAATAAACAAAACTTTCGCTACTGGTCGGAGGACATTATTCGTCAACTGCATCACTGGCCATTACGTAGTCAGCGAGTTAAGGTATGAGGTGTGGTCTCTTAATTGGGAATAATCGGCCCTCACCTATTTGAGGATGAGCAAGGACAAGCAATAATGGTAACATCTCACAGGTATGCCGACATGATAGACACATTCGTTCCAACGCAAAGTGTACGCTTTCCTACTGATGAGACATTTTGGTTTCAGCAAGACGGAGCTACGTCTCACTGTGAGAGAATTTCCATGGAAGACGTACACCCACTTTTCGGAAACCTATTCATATCCTGAAATGGTGACATTTCGTGTCACCCCATGTCACCGGATTTGTCAGTTTGTGATTACTTCCTTTGGGATTACCCTAAAACTAAGTGCTGTTCCAGGCACGTACACACCATTGCTGAGCAGAAGCACGACATCCGTGCAGAAGTCACAAATATTCCTACCGAGATGTTGGAACGTGCCACATACGATTTCCGTCGTAGAATGTCCGAGTGTAGACGTCAAAATTGCCGTTACCTACTGGGCATGATGTTAAAAACATGAACGTGACTGTGCCTATTTTACAAATAGCAATGTGTCACGGTGCAATGGATGTGTTTTCATTTTTTCTCAATAAAGGAAGTATCAGTTTTGTTGCATTCAAATCACTTGTTTTTCTATCTCTCCCTGTATTTACTGTATGATGTCAGAGTCCTTGACTTTACATCGAATTGTGAAACAAGAATTAAACGCACTGCGCAGTATATTTTTCCTAAAGTTTTATTCAATTAGTATTTATCCATAAGTGTTACTCGTGATTTTGTGGCTTTTAATTGCACTTTACGCCTTTCAGAAGGCTTGTATTATTAAAGTTGAAATTTCATTTCATTTGTATTTTCTACAATTTCGTTTTAAGAATATAAAAGTACCTGTTTGTAAATGTTCTTATAAAAATTTTAAATCTTGCATATTTACTCCACTAAGTTGGTTTCATATACACATGTTGCTACGAATACTCACAAATCGAAACACGCTGTCCACTAAATGACAAGCATAAAACTTATAGGTCTTTTCGTCGAACGAAATCTAGGTTGCCTTTCCTTATATTTGCATTTTACAAGTTCGTTTACGAAAATTTTGGTACACATAAAACGATTGTCAACTGGTTTCGGTTCCCAAGTTGATAAGGAAAATATGTAAAAACATTGCTAATATTTTGCTGCTTGCAGCATATTACTAGAAAAATTCTTTGCCATATTTCATTACACTACGTTGTAAAGAAAAAATTACAAAAGCTCTAAGAATTTAATCGTACGATGTCCATCTGTCCCACGACAAGTCCTCTGCTAAGAAAGCATAAGTTCATTGTTGCCGGTATGTATCAGTCTTCATTGGTCTTTATATGGGATTCGTAAGACAGTGAACGAAGTCATGTGTAATATTTACGGTTGAAATCTTAAAATTTTTCTAGGGAGAATTTCTTTTTTCTTAAAAATAAATGATATTTAATTTAAATATTTTTCAAAAGTTTTTTACTGTTATAATTATTGGGTACCATGAGAGTCCCATTTCACTGATTCACTCTTGTAGAAAATCACAAGTTCCGATTTCACATTCTATGTCTGAAAATAAAGCAGTCCGGCAAACGGTTGACAATTCCGAGGTATCCCAAAATTTTGCATTTGTCTAAATACCGTAAACAGTCATTTATAGATCGAACTCAATTAAATGTCCGCTGGGAAGTTTTTCTGAATAAACCTTAAATATTTCCCTGATATCGTGTATTATTTTACGTCCACTTTTTCCGAAGAAAATATCGGTTTTAATAGTATGATGTGTAATTCGTATCCAATTCGCCTGTGTTTAGGTATCACAGGAAAATATTGGGCAAACGTGTTATACGTATTACGCAAAGCTGTGCATACGCACTGCTCCTGGTGTTCCACGCGCTACTAGTCTCCTGCTTATCACCATTTCTTTAGCATGTGTGGGGCTGCAAACAGTTGTAGTGACTGCATGAGCGTCCACCAGGGCATATTAAATACAAATGTGTTTAATAAATGTTTCACTTACTTTCTTTCTGCTTTTTGTACTGCGCTGTGTGAGTTTGCAAGAAAAAACAACGAAATACATCTGCAGATCAAGATGAAAGGAGTCAAGGAGTTTGTAACTTGTCCAGAGTGTATACTGAGAAAGGGGGGGTTATAAATCGACCAACATTGTTTCTTTAAGAGTTTCCTTTTTAATTTTAATCTCTACATCGCACTGTGAGTTTGTAAAGTATTAAAAGTGCGAGCCCATCGAGAGATCATGAGAAAAAAATGAGCTGTGCAAATTGTCTTCCACAGATTAGGTTTGAGAAAGCAGTATTGATCTTCTTGTCTCTTGAAAATTCACATGGAATCGAGAACGGATGTATATGCCAAAAATCTAGTAGTTAAAAAATACAGTTACTATAGTGTCACACAGTCTGTGAGCGAACATTGTGGGGGTTGAAGTGGCGCTTGAAGATTGTACACAATCGAGTCAAGTTATTGTAACCACCTACTACATTTGATGTCATCAGCGTGTAGCCAATGAAAAAGGCACGTCTCACGAACTGGCTTGATGAGTATATAAGGTGTGCTGTAGGCATTCTGATAACATATCATCATTGCTGTCATGGATGAAAGGAGCAATTTATCAGATTTGCAAAAAGGGTGATTATCGGGTTTCGTGCCAAGAGTGGCAGTATTTATGAAACAGCGCAGTTAGCGAACTGTTCGCATGCTGCTCTGTTTATAATGTATCTTGATTGGAGAAATGGCTCAATTGCGAATAAGAGAAGTAGAAACTGCGGAGTTTCACGTGCCATTGATTTAACTGGTGAACGTTGCCTTCGAAGGAACTTGGGTGCCGATCACATGCCACAGTACAGCAAATCACTGGCCGAACGAACCACGGGGCTACCGGAAGTGTGCCTAAAACCACAGTTCAACGAACCCTGCTGCGTATGGGGCTCCGATGCAAACTGATGGTCCCTGCACCTATGCTAACGAGAAGGTTTACATTATATGGCAGAAAAGGTTTCAGTTTGCAGGGCAGTATCAGAATTGGATCTCCCCTAATTGGGAAAAGATTGTCTCTCCGATGAGTCAGGTTTTCTGCTTCATCGAACGAATGGACGTTCGATGAACTCGAAATGTGCGGCGAGCGGTCAATGCTCAAATTGTTTTCTGTATATCGTTAATGCAGTACACGATAACTTAAACGAATCGATCTCTTCTGTCAATTCATACTAGATTAGTTCGTACTCCTCTAGTTTCTCTCCAACATCAATAAGGCGTTTCCACCTAAAGAAAATTCGTTGAATGCTTGATTATTTTTTCCACCACTCTGTAAATTCGGTAGCGATGTTCTTTCGTAGCCCAGAAGTATTCCATTTCTGATTTGTTTGCAGTTGTCTACGTAGTATCACCTACAAAGTCGTCTAAATTACTGCTTATATCATTGTTTTGTATTAATGATTCCAATACGTCTAAATCTTTTGTAGTGGGAAATGTATAAAGCTCGCTTAACTTCAGCGTTGCGTTCGTAAATGAGGACGGCAAGTGCAATTCCGCTCTTCTAGTTTCAACAGTGCTCTAGTGACTCTAGGTATAATTTTAACATAGGTCTTTCAAAAAAAAGCTAACGCAAACTGATCTTTTTAATGCCCGTTGGTGGGAAGGTATAAACGACTTTGAAATAAAAAAAAACTCCCACGGGCTCTGAAAACTGTTTTTTTTCTTAAAGATTAGTTACACTTCGCTTAAAAATCTGCCATAATGGCAATTCTCAATTTAAGGGCACCTCTCTGTTTTCATCATCAACTCTCTGTCTCTTACTTGAGAGTTGAAGGTTCATTTTGGCGTCTCTTGGTTTAATTCTTCCTAATTACAAACTGCGTGGCTAACATGAAATGGGACGAGAACGCATCTTATGATTCCCTTAATGTTCGTCGGTATCGGTATAAGCCAGTTTCCAGTTGTTCGCCTATTGCCAAAGAACTGCTGCCTTTTGGTAAACACGTGATATTTTTCCAACTATGGTCACATCAGTTATGCCGGAAGTCCTGGAAATAATTGGACGCAGGATACTACTTTCCCCAGGCAAATATTTTTCCTGATGAATGAATTACGTTTTAGGTAAATCTATAAAAATGTTCAACAAATAAAATTCATTTTTTCTTATTCCACATTTTCATAAATTCTAGGCTCGGCCAGAATACTCTATTCACACCTAATTTGGCCAAAGAAGCACACACGCAGCAACATTGTAATGTTTTTCCCCCATGCTTTCGATATAAGAATACAAAACAATATAATTATATACATTCCAAAATAGAAGGTATATAAAATTATTTCAAAACATCTACGTCCAAAATTGTGCATAAATATCTATAAATTTGTGACAACTTCTCCTAGTTTCTATTTTACAATAATTTCCATATTCATATTTACCATATTTTTGGATACACATTTTTGAATTTTGAACTCCTGTAAAGAAGCATAATTTTGAAATCTCGAGTTGTCCTCACATTACGGAGATAAATCAGAGACAGGTACTTGTGTTTGCAACTTAGAGCATAAGAATTTTGCAAAAAATTGTGAAAAGAATACATTCCAAACTGCATAAAATTACATGAAACCTTTTAAGAACATAAAACTTTTGTCCACAAGGAAAAGTGTTAAAATACAAACTTTTGTCCACAAGGAAATGTGTTAAAATACAAACTTTTGTCCACAAGGAAAAGTGTTAAAATAAGGTGTGGCCGAACTGAAACGAAAATGTGCTAAAACAATTTTTTATAATAATGATTAACGGATTGTGGAAAGTTTCTTTCGTGCAATTTTAGATCACCTAAAAACTATTACAGACAGTAAAGTTTTTGCATGAATAATCTGGAGCAATAAAACTTAGAAGTTATTCACTAAATATTTTTAGGATAGCTTCCATTTAGATACACTGTTTATTTCGGAAACATTTAACATGAAATTGAAATACCTTTAAAGAAAAAAGCGAGAGCATGTACTCATTATAAGTTTATGGACCTTTGTGATAGGTTTACAACCACGTGTATTTTAGATACATACACCTTAATATCAGAGAAAGAGACAGACTCGTTACCTAATTAGCTAACAGCGAATTTCAAAAAACATTTTAGCTAAAAATGTAAATAGTTTCGAATTTGTCACTTCCATCTATTTGAAATATTTAATAAAAAAAAACGGCTTTAGCTCAGCTCAGTAACGATAAGCGACGGATTAGCATTGGCAGTCCATTTTGAACTTTTTAGTTCCTTCTATATGCTTTGGACATCGATAATACCGGTAGCATGATTTAAACGCACAATAAATGTCCTTATGAGGAATATTTTATTTTATTATAAATGTACATGGACGTAGCCATTTACCTGATTATCAAATAAATATCAACACCTGGCACTAAATAATTAGATTCTAAAGAAATATTAATTTTTCAAAAATTGTTTGTAGCTCTCTACGTATACTCGTATTTCCTACTGGAGTTTTTCAATTTTTATTCCGTACACGAAGTATGTAAATGTCAAATACCATAAATATTATACTCCTTGTAAGATGGACCCTTTACACTAAAAAAATAAGAACTTCTCGTAAAGAAATAAATAAAGAGTCTTTGCCTTTAGTAAGAAGACGTTCGTTTTGCCGTTTCATTCTGCTTCAGTTTGCTTTAATGATCTTTATTAACCCATGATTTATAAAACCATGTAAAATTAGTTTTTTTATTTACATATTTGAAAATCTAATTTATAAGTGTCAGTAACTCTCTTCTCCTGGTTTTAAAGCGTTTCTTAATTTGAGATGGAAAATTGAGGAATTGGATTGCAAGGACTTTTTTCAAATAATATCTTATCGGAATATATTCCATTCAATTAATGTTGTGGATTTTATATCAAGTCACTTTCATTGTTAGTGAAGTTTGTTCATTTTACTGATACATGTAAAAGCAAATATAGAGTCAGTTAAATTAACTGTAATGATGTTATGAAGCCTAAAGTTTGCAGTAAAGTTTTCAGAAAATTGATTACATTAAAGATTTAGTTAATGCCGTTTCGATCCTTAAGGCTTCATAATTTACAAAAAATAAACCTTTGAATTAGGTTCGCTATTTTAAGAAGTAATTTTTGCGCTAATGTAAGTGACAATTTATCACAAGAAAGCAGAAATTTTCTCAAAAGTTAAATTGCCTATCATACAAATTAACACTTCGCAGTAATATTCTTGCACACCAGTAGCGTTACACGATCATATATATAATTTTTTACTATAAAAAGAGCCTTTTGTAAGTTACCTCAGAATTTTTAACAATGCTCAATGATGATAAAGGACTACGGATGAAGTATTCGCATGAATCAGGCTCTTAAATGCTCTAAATGTTTACTAGGGAGACATCCACAGTGGGCACTAATATCAGATACTGTACATATTTGTTTTTATAATTCGTTAAGCATTAGGTTCAACACGATGACGACTAAAATACTCTTTTATGTAATATGAATCATACTACGAATAACGATATAAATGTTAAAACATCATTAAATTGAGTATTTCCTTCATGGAGTATGATTATATTTACAGTATGTTTTTTTTTCAAAATGGAGATATATTGTTCGCCTTTATAAAGAAATAATCGTCAATCACAATACTGGCTATCAACATTCCTTTCAATGCTGCGTAAAATTCGATTGAATATATGAACAACTTCAAGAGAGTTATACAATGCTTACTTTCTACCTAAAAGTCCATTTTCACGTTTGCAGGATCTCGGGATAAATTTCACTTTAATTATAAGGCTGATTACTTTATCTTGCGCGGCCAGCTACTACTGACTTTACGAAAACTAATAAACTAATGGGACTCTATTAAAATAAGCAGATGTTGAAGGTGTTGCGGCAGCAACTTTCCAGCAAGACGCACTGCGCCCCGGTTGATATAATCAATGAGGAGCCAACACTGAGCCTAAATGGTGTTTCTCGTAGCTCACTATGCCCCGTCGCCAAAAAAATGCCGCATTATGTACGCCTGACGGACTTTGAGAGAGGAAAGATTTTCCCCATGATTGAATCTGAAAATTCATTCCGAGAAAATGCCATTCGTACGGAACGAAACTCCAGTACGGGGACGCGGACGTGACTTCAGTGGAAAGATGAGGCTCGGATACACACTTAAATCTGGGAAATGGACACAAATATCGCACGACTGAACGGGATGACAGATACCACTATAGCATGACAGTAATCGATCGCTCAGTGTCATATAAGGTGTTAGCTCAGCATGGCTCACTCCATTGACTCATTACACCGCGGGACTGGCTCTTTCTTTTCTCTGAGAAAAGCTGGCAAAAACTGCGGACCTCATAGTGCCTGCAGTCCTTGGAGAGGATATCCGTAAGCGGTTAAAACAGAGCAGAAACCTAAGATCCTTTTTTCGTATTCTCAATGGAAACAAGATCATAAAATTCCATCATTAGATATAAATTCCGCTGTATAATGAAACTAATTTACCGAAAATTATTGAAATTACAAATAAAAGATCAGAGTTTTGCTTTTTGTGATGACATTTTTCAACTACTTGAGACAATTCATGCAAGCTGCTGATTCCTTTCCTTTAATTTTTTCGGCTTAAATTGTAGCACTCGCATGCTAATACCTACTGCCGCATTTATCGTTTTACATAGAAGATGTTTAGTCTGAGATTTCATTTCGAACCTGCGCAATCTTAATTATTCTAACAAAGGTTCTGAGATACCTGATAAACGTGCTTGTTCATGTAGCATTAGTTCCGTGTATGATGTCGTATGCGCTGCAGGTAACGTAGAATTGATCATAAGGTTATTTTTTCACGGACAATTTCCTTTATCCATATCTGAAAAACATACAGAATGAATGTTACCCGGACTTTCTCAATACTACAATTCCACCGAATATCAATAGGTCGAAAAAGGGAGCGTATTCCCTATTCCCATGCTTACTACAGAATCATCGAACACATCAGGATGGCTTTCATCTCAAGCTACGCTTTTTTTAGAAATGAATATTGCTAGTTTAGCACAGCATCTTTCAGACATACGTTTCACATTTCTGATGCATTTGTATTGTTCCTATCTTCTCCAGTATATACATAATTCCACAATTGTATAACCTGCTCCATAAATTGTTTGTTCACGTTATCATATACAACAAATTTTGTACGCAACATTTCATTTTCGAAGGCAATGTAAATGATAATTTTGGAAAAAAGAAACGTACAATGTTGTGATACAAGCTAATTATTTCATAGCAAAAGTAGAAATGGGGAAACCATGTTTATAAAATTTATTTATAATTTTATTATTTCATATCAGAAAATCTCCACATTATAAAATGCATACGTATAACTCAGTGAGCTATTCGACTGTTCAGGGAATCATCACTAACATGAGAGGCAAACTCTCATATGAAATGTATTTCTTCCTGAAACTACAGGATCTTAAAGGGAAACGAGTTTACGAGTTTTTGAAATATGAAAAATGCATGTTATTTTGAATAGCACACACAAAAACTGAAGAACGGACAGTGCATATTAATAACATCATAATTTTTGTTTAACAGTTCATGAAAGTAAGGGATTTATTTTTCAGAATTCCGCTTCACCTACAACAATACTTCTTTTTTCTTTCCTGGAGTACAGTTAAGTTTATGGTTCAACATGTTTTGGTGATTAAAACGTAATTTCCTTTTGAAATAAAAATTCTAAGCATGTAAAACATAATGTGAAACTGTATGTTTTACATTCTTAACTTCTCTGTTTTTCTCATTGTCTCCTGCTTTTAATGGAAGTCTAAGTTTTACTTAGGCTGCAGTTTGTGGCTTTGGTTCCTAAGAGGGCGTGTTTCCATTTCTTTGCATTGCTACCTCTTTATCAGAAGCCAGTTTCAACAGAAAGAAATAGCAAATCAAAACACAAGCGCATATGTGTATTAACTTTCTCATGATATTCAATTGAAATTGAACCAATGATTCTGATTCTCAGAAATCAACAATATCAGTCACATATATCTTACATAAGGTATGAACTGAACATTATATAAAATTAAAAATAAAGTACATATAAGTCATATGCAAAATATTCTCTACAAATATCTGGTTCTTTTTTTCTATTCCAACTGATGTTAATTTTAGTTGACCATGTCACAATATTCTCGTTTTTGAATCGTTTAAGATAAATGGACTGAGCCTTTTATTATAGAGGCACAGGTTTCATTTAGAGAAAAATACTGCCCACAGAATAGAACTAAGCGTGCTTCGTAAAGAGTGTTTGCGCCGCCAGGAATACGTAATAATAAATATTTAGTTTCTAAATACTCCGTCTCCATGAACACTTCAGACACAACGAAATTGCGTGTGACTCGAAGCAACATGTGAGGCAGGTTTGGAAAAGTTTTTTGTTACCAACTGTGAGATCAGGGAAAATAGCATTTTGTTTAAGATTCAAGTATGTTGTTCCACCCCAGCTCATCAGCTGGGCATATTGTTTTCTGTCACTGGTTCTCTGAATCCACAAAATCTCGCTGATATCCGATTCTTTGGGGATAACCCAAACGAACTGGACCCTAGGCGGCAGTGCTTGTGGCCCTGGTAGGATATGTGGGAGGTGTGGTGGTAAATTAGGAACACTTAGTCTGTCAGTAGATATCATGCTCTGAGGATCTGTGTTTTTTCAAGCTAGGGATGCATCTCTCATCCTGTCATTGCACCCTGCCTTAAGCTTATATGTTTTGTGGACACAAAACCTGCTGCAAGTGCTTCTACTATTGCTAAAGCAGTATGTAAACTGAAGAGAAACTTTTCAAATTCAGAAATGATGCTAGAAATTTTACGACACGCTGATTCTGTAGAAATATTATCGGCAATTCGGCGTACTCTTAGTCTGGGTAAATTAACGATGCTGAACATTTAGAAGAATGCTGAGAACACTAGCACTCCTGTAATAAAAAATGCACGAAGATTAGAATTCGGTTAATTATGAAGATACATGACATGATGGCTCCCGACATGGAAGGCAAAACGAATCAATTATAATATGTCTTAGTAACATGACGCTTAGGACCTACACTCTCAACATTCGAGACCATGTTTCACAACGGCTAATTTTTGCTGTACTTGAACCGTATGTTTCAAGTAAATGATGATTGGATAAGTTTATTGAATTCCACAACCTATTAAATAACCGCAAAACATTGCAAGTGCTGATCACCAACCTGTTCCAAAATTTGCTGTAGAGTTCAAAACAGTGTTCCAAGGAAATGAATGGACACCAAAACAAGCAAGTTTTCAATGCTGAAGAAATTGGGATAGTTCGGAAATGCATGTATCTTTGAACCAGCATCAGGAAAGAGAACTTTCCTGCACGAAAAATGATAAAATACGCACTGACACTGCTTTCGTGTCATTCCTGCAGGTGAAGGTAAAACAAAATGTGTACGTGACTATCATTGTTCTATCCAGTCATATAAGGGATTCATCCAGTTTTTAGTAACCCCTACAAGTTGATAAGTTTGATCTCCGAGAAAAGCCTCATGTGTTATTAAGATACTGCTGCACTGAAACGTATCCACATTGGAAACGATTGATTTTTGCTAAGTATTGAAATACAAGCAAAATACGCATGGGCGCGATGACGTTTTTGGGAAAAGAAAATTGAATAATATATACGCTTACTTAAAAACCATATTGGTGAAGAGTATTTTCTTATTCAGAGAGACAATTTCAACAACGTACACTTTCTTTTCAGAATGAAGATCGATTTATATAAATTTTTTGAGAGTTATCGTTATAGAACTTCATGCAGAAAATCGAAAATTTGCTTATTACCATTGTAAACATTATAGAAATACATTATATGAAAAAAAAATATGTTTAAAATATTCTTCCTTATATATAATTTAGATATTTTTTCAAGTTGCAGTTTCAATATAGTTTAATTTCTTCATGTGTTGATTGAACGAAATTTCGCAGCTACGATGTGCAGCCCCGGGAACCGAGGAATCCAAGACGCTGACTTCAAATCCTTCATCACAATCACGACTGCGCTCGATACTAGGCAGAAGTTTTGATGGGGTGTTTGTCTTACAGCAGCGGCCATTGTTTATGATACTCAGGCGGAACAACTGTGGAGGAAATATCTCAAGTTAATGTCACTTTTCATTAAATGGCGTGACTAAGATGTAAGTCGCTTACTCATATAGCTTATGGTTTAAAAAAAAGAAATGGACAGAAAAATTCAATTTCTAAAACATATACTTCTGTGTTTTTAACGTGAAATATCGTAATTCATAAAGCCATAATACAGTATGTTACATAAGATAAGGCATGATATTTTATTAACTAATAATCGATATATATATTGCGTTATATCTGTACCAGATATAATAGATGCATAACAGTATCGAACAACGCTCGCGACGGTGGTGAAGAGCTTGCATCTCAGCAAAATGTTTGATTTTTTCGGCGACCTTGATGCACATTTTTGGTAGAGACAAAGTTTGCTCACACTCATTATTCTATCTCCCTTTTTTAAAAAATATCCTCATCTCAATCGGAATTCCAGGGGCGTTTTTCACAAGCCTTAACTGCACCCGACAAAAAGACATAAAATCCCTCATTGCGTTAATATCAAGAAAAAAATTAGTGATTGATTTTCAAATATCAAAGCGTCGGACAATCCGCCTGTCCAGGCGGATTGACGTGTGTCGGAGTGCCCCACTGCCGCTTCGACGCACGTACGTATCTTCCTGCAGCCCCTTATGCCAACAGCGTCCAGCAGTTCATGCATCCGTTCCATATGCGCAGCCACAGGACGTGTTGATGAGCCAATTTCACAAAGGCCAATAATTCTTCCACTCATAAAGGCATCGAAATGGTGATATACCTACCGACGGCGTTTCCTCGGTATTTTCGGCCTTCACTGAACAATCTGAAATGTCCGCGACACTTCTATCAGCTACAACAAATTACCATCCACGTTGCTATTGGCACATTTATCTTCCGAACGTGTGAATTCATCGCCTCCGGTTTAACATAATTTTCATAGCTCGAGTAGGTGCACTAGCCCTGCGATTTGCATGTTTGTAGATCACCTCCATCTGTGCTGGGGTGATTCCTATGTCGAGCATTGATGTATATAGACCGTTCAAAAGTCTGAAAATGGGGCATTGCAGTTTATCAGGTTATAAGGAAACGAACCTGTGTCTATATATTCTTGCTGCTTCGGAGTGTTTCGGGGCTTTATTCAGTGACTTGATAATGAGGTCTTGAGACCTCGAAAGCGCTCGTCGTTGTTAACGTAAATGGGCTTTTAGAATTTTTAATAAATGTGATTTTATTGAGTGTTTAGGGAGCCTATTGTGGTTTTATCGTGCTTTAAGACAGCAAGTGTATATATAAGTTCAACAATCAGCACGTTGTATTAAATTTTGGTCGATAAAAATGATGCTGGGTTTCCTTATTTGAAGTAAAGGTTTCCTCTAATAAGTGATACCAAAATTAAAGAAGGCGTTTTTGTGAGCCCATAAATAAGAACTTTTTTCAAGGTGAAAAAGCCAGTGCGAAAACACAGCCCAAAGATTATTCAAAAGCGGTACGGAAAAGTATTGGAAAATTTTAAAGCACATAACTATCTTGATATTGTTTGTGAACTCCTGCATTCATCCAACATATGGGCTACAATAAGTGCTTAAAAATTTATTTCTTGGACTGCCACTTGGATTTCTTCTCTACGAGTCTATGTGGCGTCGGCGACGAACATGGCAAGCAATTCCGCCAATGTATCTTGGCCACGGGGGAAGACGTATCAGCGGAAGAGGAGTTCTAGCATGCTTTCTTATTAATGCTGGACACAAGAGTGATGTTTCAGATTCTAAGTAGGGAAAAAAATCATCAAGTGCCAAATTTAGGTAACATGAATAATGTTAAAAATATATGTACATATACCACTTTTCAAACTTAACCTGTGTACTACTAAATCTCCATGCGTGTTAGAGAAAATTAGTAACATATTGTAATTCAGCATAAAAAGTACTATTATAATAATAGTCAGTTTCTCCCGTGTTAGAAGTTTGTTTTATTTTGAAAACCAGTGATATTCAACAAAATACATTTCGTTTTCTCGTTAGATTGAATTCTTCAATAATAATGGTATCTGAAAATTATGACTTTTTAAAAGTAATATAAATTTTATAGAAAACGAACTGCGCACTTTAGTGAAATATTCTCATGCTTAAATCTGAGTATTTGAATGAACGCAACATGATTTTTTCATTCTCGCAATAAGGGTTGTGGTTTCAAGTTAGTGAAATATGAGATTTAGTACAGGAAAACAGCCAAAAGATTCGGTTTTCTAATCGCTGCTCCGAGAAAACTTCTCCAGCGTTTTACCGGTCAGCGAATGCAGAAAGTTTGGGAACCGCTTTCTTAGAACATGTTCAGCTGTGAATATTTCTGGTGGTGCATTTAGTGTTTCAAACAGAAACTGGAATTTTTGCCGAGAAAATATATATATTTTTCTCTTGTTAGTTTTGAGAACATTTTTCGTTTGTGTTTAAGCATTTTAAACAGTTCACTCGTTTTTCAGCTCCAGTTACAATACTAATTGGTTTCTCGAATTATCGTTATACGTAGGAATCATTCCTGTATGAAAACATTTCTTTCCTGTTAAATTCTTTCTTGCAAATGAGTTGCGACTCATGAAACCTACAAATAAAACGCAATATACTTGCCCAAACTTTGTAATATGAAGTGTGGTGATCAATAAATATTTGGATTATACAACGTTAGGCTGCAAAATTTTAGAATGCAAAATTTTGGAATGCACGTTTCGTTCCTCTTTGAGAAATGTAGGGCAGTTAAAACTGAAGTAACGTCATGAATGTTATTAATGTAATCATCGGTTCAGTTAATAAAAATTAAAATCATATCAAAACCGAATTCCATAAAGAAAGTCTTACTTTTGGTCCCCAGGACTAAACAAGAAAGTTTGAATCGAATTTTCGGGTGTAATAAGCACGTCTTTTGAATCCGTTTTGACGCAAATTAAATTTATCAAAGCTATTCAAAGACAATGGAACCGGTATGGAAAAAAATAGTATCTGACAGAAGAAAGAAGTTTATCAATCGGCTTTTTAATCCCTCATATATTGCTGTAAACAGAATCGTCAGCTTACACCCTCTGGTTGCAGATTTGTGCGTTAAGAAAACTATGAATTTATATGGGAAACATTTCGCACCGGAAATGCTCTCTAACACCGAAATACATTTTCAGATCGGACTATTAGAAACAGAGATATCGACAAAAATAAGATGTGACTTTAGGTCCCCTGGTCGGAAAACCATGCATTACTTTAGGAAGAAAGTATTCTCAAAAGGTTTTTCCATATGAGCACCATCGGTTCAAGAAAAAAATGTCCAGTTTTAAGGAGCCCAGATTTTGGTACAAATACATCAGTAGCAGATATTAACACTTATGCTTCCTGGTGGCCAAAACATCCTTTCCCGAACATTAGAAATTTTGTGAAAAATATTTTCCAACAGGTATTGTATGCGATACAGCAAGAATTTTTCAAATCGTAGTTTAAGAAGCAGAAATAACACAGAAAACCCAATTTACCCTTGCGCCCTCTTGCGGAAAGTCTATGATTTACTTGAAAATTTTAAATTTTAAGGCAAAACACTTCGCATCGGAAACACTATCTAACCAAGAGGAATTTTTTTTCAAATCGGACTCCTAGAAATACAGATATTGACAAAAACAAGATATACATCAACGCCCCCTGGCGTAAGAACCATGCATTATTTCAGGAAGAAAATGTTCCTAAAAGGTTTGTCGACATGAGTAGTATCGGTCAACAAACGACTTTTTTTGTAATCGAGGTTTTAGAAGCTCATATTTTGCTAAAAATACTTCAGGAGCGGAAATTGAGTCTTACGCCATATGTTGACCAAACCATTTTTTACAAAAATTAGACATTACCTGCAAAAGTTTTCCCATCAAGAGCTGTATCCGGCGCAGAAAGAATATTTCAAATCGGAGATTTAGAAGCAGAGATACAGGGGGAAACGAAATTTACCTCTACGCCCCTAGCGGAAAGTATATGTATTACTTGAAATTTTGAAATTGTATGAAAAACGTGTCACATTTGAAACACTATCCAACAAAGAAATAATTTTTCAAATTGGACTCGTAGAAGTAGAGATATTGACAAAAATATGATATATATCTACGCCCCTGGCGGAGAAACTGTAGAATATTTAAAGAAGACAGCTTTCCGAAAAGGTTCATCGATGTGAGTGGCATCAGTCAACAAAATAATTTTTTCAATCGATATTTTAGAAGCTCAGATTTTATAGCAAATATATCAGAAGCAAACATTAACAATTACGCCCCCTGGTGGTGAAAGTATTCTTTACCAAAAATTTGAAATTATATGCAAAAGAATTTCCATCAGAAGGTGTATCCGCTGAAGAAGAAAAAGTTTCAAATCGGAGTTTTAGAAAAAGAGTTATCGGGAAAAATGCAATTTTCTTTTACTCTACCTAACGGAAAATGTATGCGTAATTTGAAAAAGTAACTATATCTAAAATACTCTTCGATATAAATGGAATTGGAAGTTAAAATATTTTTTTCAGTCGGATGTTTAGAAGAAAATATGTGGAATAAAACGTATTTTTAAATATGACATCATCTGCGTTTCTATTCCATAGCCCTTATGCATCATAACTTACGGATTTATTCCATAGCCCTTATGCATCATAACTATTCCATAGCTCTTATGCATCATAACTTACGTAAAAATGCTTCGATTGCGACAAAACTTTATCATGTTATTTCGGAGGTATACCAACCCGGTTCTGTTGAATATCATCGAAATGGAATCAAAGGTCAGGGCACAGGACCGAGATTTATTCCACAGCCATTATTCTCATAACTTGAGTAATGATTTGTGGTATGTTGGAAAGCGTATTATAATCAATGCATTGCATGATTTTACTAACTTGTTTTAGTTTATGTAGTTGAAGTGGTCTCCAATGCTCGCTTCTGATCACCACGTCCAAAACACCTAATGTCTTTGTACTGCAGAAGTCGATGCCATACTTTTTGGCAGAGGAATAATCCGTGGTGTACCACTTATAGCGACAGCACGTGACGGTGTAGCATTTTCAAGTCTAATTCTGCTATGTTCCACATTTACAATACTGACCCTTACATCATTATCATTGTGACATTGGAGGTTAAATTTAGTAAACGTTAAGATTTTCAAAGAAACAATTAATTACTAGTCAGACATTTTAAAAAATGACACCGCAGATGAATACATACATTTTACTGAACACAAAAAGACCGAAATCAGTGCTTTGTGTGGCCACCTTTGTTATTTTTAATGGGCAGAATACGATATGGCATACTCTCCATGTGGGACTGGCAGTAGTCATTTGAAATGTCTTTGCATCACACGTATTTTATCGCGTCAACAAAGCTTGGGAATTTCATGACTGTTTTTCTGCTACCTTGTCTTTTAAAATGGTCCCCAAATTTTCGATGGGGTTAAGGTCGATACTATTACCGGGCCAGTCAGGCACAGTTGTGTTTTTCCTCTGCAGGTAGTCCTTTACTGTCTTTGATCTGTGGCATTGAGCACCATCACTCATGAATATTGTGGATCTGTGCACTTGCATATTACTTAACAGATTATCAAGTAACATTTCCACATAAAAAGAACCAGCCATGGTAGTGCCTGTCGGCAAAAAAGGAAATGAAGCAGTTTTGGATCCTGACATGGCACCCCACATCATCTGACTAGATGGCTGCCTCACGATGCTAATGGTGTATTTTCCATCACACTTTTTCCTTTTGGTCGTCTAACATGTAACTCACGTGGTTCAAATTGACGCATAGTTGATTCATCGGAAAAACAAGTTGGCTCTAATTTTCAGCTCTCCACGATTGATGTCGCTTCACAAACTGAAACCTCTTATTTTTCATGACATAGGTTAGTCTAGGTTTATGTGCAGGTTTATAAAACTTTAATCTAAAATCTTTGCTAAGATGTCAGGAAGCAGTGCTGATACTAATACCAGACCCTTTTGAATGCAGAACAGTCATGATTTTCTTGCACGAACTCCTCAGGGAACGCATAACTATTCGTCTCATTTTATTGTCATCATGTGGTATTATTTTCCTTGGACGTCTTCTTCCCTTCTGGTCGCTCAATTCACCTGTATCTTAGTATTTCGTGATCGTATTATGAATAGAAGTCTTGTGCTCATATTAAGCTTTCTGCTTATGTCAAGTTCTGAGTATTCTTCATGATATACTAGTGAAGTTTGTGCCCTTTGAGTAGCACTTATGATGATTTTGGCCCATTTTTCTCTATGCAGAAAATACGTATAAAACCTCTCACCAAAGAAACCGGAAGCCAACTGACACTCGCACGCTTCCCTCAACTCTATCGGCAGCTTTCGCTGTAGGATGATGCAACACCGACAGGAAGTATCATAATGCATAATGCAGACATTTATTAACCCAGTAGGCAGAAATTTACTAATTACAACAAGTGATCTAAAACTTTTAAAAATGACTAATAGTTTCGTAGCAGGCTGCCAAAGTAATTCCGATTTCAAACTGCGAACATTACCTTTAGCAGTGAAATGTTCGAAACACACGTTGAATTCCATACAGTGAACTTTTCTTTTGCATTCCAATACCCAAATCATTTGTAAATTTGGGTCACTTGGAAATCTATGAAACCTAACATCAGAATATTTTGTTTTCCTATTGTACGTTGGGCAGCATGCAACAGGGCATCCTGACATCATTGTTCAATAATTTCGTAAAATTCACCGATTATCCGTTCTTTTAATTTATTGAATAACAAATCGTAATTTAGTACAGAATTACCGAATTAAAAAAAAATTCATTAAAAATATGCAAGGAAATAACGATATTAACGAAATGAGAAACACATACTGTAATCAAAACGAAAAATCCCTAATACGAAAGATGGGCTTATGGATTGGTGTAAAGAGCATAATGCAAATTTATGACACTTGAACAGGCCAGCTAAATCATCAGATTCAAATCTCATCGAGAATTCATGGGATCACCTAAAACGAAGTATGAATATCAAATTTCGCCGACCCGGTGGCGCAGTGGTCTAAACAATGGCCTCTGATCATTTGTCCGTAAGGGGTCCGGTTTCGAATCCCGGTGAGGCATGGATGTGGTGTTTGTCTTACGGCACTGCCTCTTTCCCTTCCCTTTAACCAGTGGCTCTAAATTAGGGACGGGTGACTGGTTATATTCCATTGAGTTGCTCACGGTGGTCCTTAAACTCAAAAACTTAATTTCATCATCCCAGAAATCTGCATGAATTACAAGACGAACTGTTCTTAGAATGTTTAATATATGACGTAAGTTATTTAAATAATATTCGTGAATATCTTCCATCAGAAGTAAGTGCTGTGATTTTTGCACGTGGTGATGTAACTAAGTGTTAAAAGTAAGTTCATGGCAGTGACTAATTTTTTGCCTGGTGTCTGTATATGCACTATGATTTACATCGTAGTCTACATAATTATATGTTACAGATCTGAAAATGAACTCTTAATCTAAATATCCCGCAAGTTTTTGTTCCCATTTGAACTATCAAAAGTATCTACTGTTACAAACATATGTTAGTAAACTGCTAAAGCTGTTAAAGTATGCAACAAAAAGGACTTCGATGTGCATTTAGTTATTGAAAAGTATTTCGGAGATGTTTCTGATTTTATCGCTTAGTTATCTTTCAGATCTCTGAACTTCAGTTACCATATTTACATCTGAAGAGATGCTAAAGATGTTCGCAGTATATATATTTTCTGCGTAAATGAGTGAAAATTTCAAAGCCATAGATATTTCATTCAGTTCATTCTCTTCTTTGCGCACTGTTTCGCGAAACATTGCATTAGAAAAAAAAAACTGTGTATATTAAACGCGAAATAAATACTCTAAGGTAGACCACTGGACATGAATAAATAATGACAACAAAGATATGTATAGTTGCATACCTGTATTTGCCCACGGGAAGCACAATGTAGGTTAAAATTTAGAAACTAGTATTCTGACGATAGCAGATATATGATTTAACGACAAAATAGCCACTTACTGTGTAACACGAAAAATCTGAAAATGGCGAGACTTGGGCGATAATGATTAAAAACGATGAATGCATTTTCCTTGTAACACATAACATTGGCGGCACATAGTCCTCATTGCTAATGTAATTGAAGCTAATAGCTTTCAAACGGAAATATACAGAATAAAACAAATTGAAGTGTGCGAAGTCAAATAATTTTTCTCCCAGCAGCAGAATTCCAATGTGGGTTAAGTCTGTTAAAACAGCATTTCCCATCTGTTATGCTTAAATCACTTCGAGAAGTCTGATGTTAACACTGACTTCCTTTAAAGGAACACAGCTTTTTTTTACAAATGCATGATAAAAATTGTGCACGAAAAATTGAATTTGAACAGATTTAAAAATACTAAGTTTTTCAATTTTCGACTTAAAACAAAATGATAAATAATAACGATCTGTATGTTGGTGACCTATTCTAATATCTCTCTATTCTAAAAACAAGTTAGTAAAATCATGCAATGCATTGATTATGATACGCTTTAAAACATACCAGAAATTACTACTCAAGTTATGAGGAGAATGGTTGTGGAATAAATCTCGCTCCTGTGTTCTGACCTTTGACCCCATTTCGTTGATATTCAACAGAACCGGTTCACTATACCTTCGGAACAACATGATAACGTTTTGCCGCAATCGAAACATTTTTAGGTAAGTTATGATGCACAAGGGCAATGGAATGGATCCCACTCCAGTGTCCTAGGTTGGTTGGTTGGTTGGTTGATTTTAATGGCGCAAGGGCCATGGTTGGCCAAAGAGCGCCAGACAAAAGACAGACAAACAAACAGTGTTAAAAACGTGCGATGAAGCTTAAAATATGGCTGATCAAATAAAACTGAAGAATGTGAACGATGAAAGGGCTAAAAAAGATAATGAAACAAACAGTATTAAAAACATGATACAATGATTAAAATCTAGCTGATTCAGTAAAACTGAGAAATGAGGATGATGATAGGGCTAAAATCTAGATACGTTTAAAATAGTCAATTTGTTTAAAAAATGAAAAAACAGCAACAGTATTGCCGTGGTCATTTAGCAGCCGCTGCAGTGTAGCGGCGTCCTCGTTCAACAAATGAGAATGAAAGAAATGAAAACGTACATCACGAAAACGAACACAGGTACACAAAAGATGAGTGACAGTGAGTCGGCAGTTGCACGTCTCACACATCGGCGCAGTGTCGCCACACAGCAAAAAGCGGTGAGTGAATCGACAATGCCCAATGCGGAGACGAGCAAGCACCACTTCCTCCCTACGGTTCCGACGATATGAGGATTTCCAGACTTCAAGATTAGGTTTAATACGATGCAGTTTATTTTCCACCTGTTGGTCCCGCAGACCCTGCCACGTTCGCTTGATATGGTCGCGAACCAGAAAGCGGAAATCCCGGTGAAACAGTGGCAAAGGGTGTGACGACCAAAGAAGAAGCAGATCTAGCAGCCGCATCTGCACACTCGTTACCCGAGATTCCAACATGCCCGGGAATCCAACAACATTGTATCTGGACACCGGCCTCGAGCAAGGAACGAAGAAGCCTTCGTACGGAAAGAAGAAAGGGGTGGTCACAGCAGTCCAACGATGACAGTGACTGCAAGACACTCAAGGAATCCGTATAGACCATAGCACGATGATGAGAACTCGACTGAACATGGAGAAGAGCGAGATACACAGCATGCATCTCCGCTGAAAACACCGTGGCCTCAGCTGGGATCCGCGCTACTGAAACGTCATCTACACAGACAGCCGCGGATCCAACGACTCCATGCATTTTGGAGCCATCAGTAAGAATAGGAGTGTAATCAAAATTTAGGTCACGGTGCTCAGCGAAGAGCTGCTGGTACACTGACGCAGGGGTTGAGGATTTGTCGAAAGATGTAAAGGTGGTATCAACCATGACACCAAGTGGGTGCCATGGCGGATCCCCAAAGCCCCTGGTCTCTCCAACAAGTGACAAGTCGAGCCCTACATCACGGGCTACGGCCGCCATACGAAGACCGAAGGTTGAAACGCACGAGGGCCGGTTCCCGAATAAACGAGCATGCTGGGGATGAAAAACTGCATCGTATAAAGGATGGTCTGGAAGAGATCTAAGTTTCAGGTAGAATTGAATAGACAGCTGCAGACGGCGTAATTCAAGCGATGGTTCGTTCGCGTCAGCGTAAAGGCTGGGAATCGGAGATGTTCGAAATGCTCCCGAACAAAGACGCAGGGCTTGATGGTGAATAGTGTCCAAAGGCCGGAGAACGGAAGGACGCGCAGAGCCATACACGATACAACCATAATCCAGTTTCGACCGTATTAAGGAATGGTAAATGCGAATCAAAGACATCCTGTCTGCACCCCATGAGACTCTCGAAAGGATCTTAAGAATAGATAGATCCCGCAGACAGGAACTCTTGAGCCGCCGAACGTGCGCACGGAATGTAAGCGCACGGTCGACGGTCAGTCCAAGGAACTTGGTCTCCGGCAAAACTGGTATGGCTGCACGGTCTAAAAACAGCTCTGGGTCAGGATGGAGGCCACGCCTCCGGCAGAAATGGACACACGCTGTCTTGTCGGGAGAAAGAACGAAACCATTGCTATTCGCCGTTTTAAAGATCTGATTAATTGCAGACTGCAACTGCCTTTCAATAAAATGCATGCTTGATGACGAGCAGAAAATGTGCAAGTCATCAACATAGACAGTAGCCGAAACCGCAGGAGGAAGATTTGTGAGGAGACAATTAATGCGAAGGATGAACAATGTGACAGATAAAATGCAACCTTGAGGAACACCTTGTTCTTGATGGAATGTTGCCGACAGCGTCGTACCCAGGCGCACCTGGAACACCCGATTGCGAAGAAAATTTAAAATAAATGTCGGAAGATTTCCTCGCAATCCGCATGCGTGGAGGTCACGGATAATACCGTGCCGCCACGCTCGATCATAAGCTTTTTCAATATCAAAAAATACAGAAACCAGGTGCTGCCTACGCACGAACGCCTCGCGCACAGATGTCTCAAGGTGCAGGAGATGATCGTGAGGTGAACGATGACGGCGAAAGCCGCTTTGTGATGGTGAAAGAACCTGATGATATTCTAAAAAATGAATTAACCGGGAGTTAACCATGCGTTCAAGAACTTTACACAGACAGCTAGTGAGAGCAATTGGACGATAACTAGAGGGAGACTTGGGATCCTTGCCAGGTTTGGGAAAAGGCAGAACAAAAGCTTTTCGCCAAGACTCCGGGAAACTGTGCTCCGACCAAATACGATTATACAAGATTAAGAGATTCTCGAGAGACGACTGCGAGAGATGACGGAGCATGTCATAGTGGATTCCATCGGGACCGACAGATGTAGCGCCGGACCGATGCAGAGCCACCCTGAGTTCTACCATGCTGAAGGGGAGTTATATTCCGTGTCGAGAAAAGGCGCAAAGGAGATTCTCTGGCGTTCCGCAGTGGATTTTATTCTTTGAAAAGAAGTAGGATACGCCAGGTCACTCGACACGGAGGCAAATGCCTCCCTAAACAATCAGAAATCTCCCCGACTCCAGCATATGTGCAGCCGTTACTCTCGAGAATGGAGATCTGGTGAGAGCTGTAGTTACCCCGGATCTTACGAATCCTTTCCCACAGACTTTTCGAACTGGCACGTGAAGTGAGAGATGACACATACTGGATCCAAGACTCCCTCTTGCTACGTCGACGCACCAACCGAGCATAGGATTTTGCTCGTTTGAATTTAACGAGATTAGCATCGGTCGGATAACGCCGAAACGTAGACCAGGCCTTATGTTGAGCTCTCCTAGCCGCTGCGCATTCAGGGGTCCACCAAGGCTTCGGACTTCTGGAGAGTGTCGTCGATGTTTTTGGTATAGAAAGATCAGCTGCCTGAAGAATACAATTTGTGACTTCAAGAACCGCTTCGTCGATTGACTCTTGGGTAACCATTGTAGAAGATATCAGTGCTGACGGTGTGAAGACCTCCCATCTCGCACGCTCCATCCTCCAACGAGGAGGGCGCGAGGCAGAAGATGGTAAGTTCGCTTGATGCGAGAGGACAATGGGAAAGTGGTCGCTCCCGTGGAGGTCGTTACACACCGTCCACGACCAGTCAGCAATAATCGATGGGGATCCCAAGGCCAAATCGATCGCACTGAAAGATCTTGTCGGCTCATGGAAGTACGTGTCAGCACCGGTGTTAAAAAGGCACAAAGAGGCCGAGGACAGAAGAGACTCTATGCGACGACCTCTCGTGCTGATGCTGACACTACCCCACAAATAATGATGGGCATTGAAGTCACCCAGTAAAAGAAAGGGTGAAGGCAGCTGATCGACCAATCTCTCAGGAACAGAGACGCTTACGTTCTCGTCCGGCGGCAGATAGACACTGCAGACAGTAAGAGGTACAGGCATGGAAATACGAACCGCCACGGCCTGCACAGTTGTGGAAACCGCGACGGAAGATACCGGAACCCTGTGAGGGACGAGAATAGTGACACCCCCACAGGCTATGTTTCTAGACGCGTTATCTGTCCGAAATGCACTGTAGCCTCGAACTGAAAGCATGTCTGATGGTTTAAGTTTTGTTTCCTGTAAACAAAAGCACACCGGAGAGTAGAACGAAAGCAGATGTTGCACTTCATCAAAACTCGTCCGGAAACCTCGACAGTTCCACTGAATGATTGAAGCCATGGTTATAAATGAAATGAAAATGAAAATGATCAAACGAAGTCAGGCTCCATCGCCGCTGATGGGGGTTCCCCCAGATCTGGAGGCGTGTGACGTGGGGCCAAGATGGTAGCATGCTTTGTCCCAAGTGTCTGAACAGGAGGCGCACGACGTTGAGTCGTGTGCTCAGATTTTGGAGGAGAAGAAATGCTTTTCTTATCCTGGGCTTTGGTTTTCTTGTTAGAAGAAGTGGCATGAGTTCCCTTGTTGGTGGTGGGATGAGTCTGCTTCGGCAAAGTGGTGGCTGGCGCTTTCAGACCCCGAGCTCGAGACTGGAGTGCCTCCAGTCCGGCTACGATTATTTCGTTCACATTGAAGGGACATTTAAGGGGGATCAGAATGTCAGTCTGAATGGCTACCGTTGACTTGGCAACCACCACTGAAGCGTATGATCGCCGATCAGATATAACAGGAGCCACTCTTCTTCTGGCCTCAGGATAGGAAATATTCTCCACCGTCTTTAGCCTTTGAATTTCTTTTTCTTCCTTCCACTTGGGACAATCTTTGGCTGATGCTGCGTGTGAACCCTTGCAGTTCACACAAAACTCAGCCTCGGCCACACATTCCTGCAAAAGATGTTCTGTGGCACCACAGCGTGCACACCTAGGATTGCTCCTACACGACTGCTGAGAATGGCCATAAGACTGGCACCTAAAACATCTCAAAGGGTTAGGGATGTACGGGCGTACCTCTAGGTGGAGATACCCTGCCTTGATGGATGTAGGCAGGGAAGGGCAGTTGAAAGTCAAGATAATATTCCAGGATGGGACAAACTGCCCATTTCTCCTGAAAGAAATGCGTCGCACACCCGTAACATGTTGGCTCCTCAGTTCTTCGAGAAGTTCATCCTCAGTGCAATCAATAAGATCCCGAGAGGAGACAACACCTCGAGATGAATTTAGGTACCCATGAGGTGTTATTTTAACCGGAGTCTCAAGCAGCGTGGTAGTGTTTATAAGTGTGGTACTGTAGGCCACAGTGGACATCTCTACAAGAAGATCTCCAGATTGGAGCTTCTTTACGCTCTTAGGAGAGCTTGCGATGGATTGAAGAGCTTTATTTATCCAAAATGGATTTTTGGCACTCAAAGGCTTTGAAGGGTCCAATGAGTGCACAAAAAAGAAACGAGCATTTGAACAATCAGGGACATGTTTTTTTGCAGAAGGGGATGAGCCTTCCTCTATACCTCTTTTGCTTTTTGGTTCTTGGGAAATTTTGTTTTCATCCATAGAAGTTTTAATAATTCTTCCGCCGACTTCCCCACCCACAATCGAGCCCAACGAGGGAGAGCCGGAGGTCCGCAAGCCCAAGTGGACGCAGGACACGGCTCTAGGGATAGCAAGCGGATATAGCAAGTTGATAGGGCAGACATGCGCTCGGCCTGCACCCAGACTTTCCCATGCCTGGGGAACACCCCTTTGGCATGCCCACCCTATCCCCAGACTCACCCTGTCGTACGAGACGACAAGCCGTTAGAGGTCCGGACTCCACTCGGCCACAGACCTCATTGACTAGGAGTGGGTTAGTTCCCAGCCGCCCGTTTAGGGTGAAGCAGGGGGCAAAGAGGAGTGTTGGCAACTGGCGACAACAACACCCAGGCCTCCAGAAACCTCAGCCTCCAGCATCCCCTTTTCCACCTTACGGGTCACCACACACGGCAAACGTGCAGGTAGGTCTAGCTAACCAGCTCGGAAAAACAAAGAAACATGAAATGGAGAAGACAGGAAAGAAAACGAGAAACTAAAATCCTGAGCTGGCGCATAATCACAACCTCAGCAACCTACAACAGAGGCGGGTTCATGTAAAGTGAAAAAACATAAAAAATGTGAAAATCATCACATATAGTACATGTTGGCTTGGGCCGTGGGGACGCCATCCCCCATCAGCTGGATGAACAGCTGTCCCTTCGGTGATGTAATCGTTCAAGTCGAAATGACAAAATGATCCGTCACAAGGTCAGCTCGGGCCGTGGGGGCGCCGCTCCCCAAATAACTGGAAAACCAGTTATCCCCGTGCGGGGCCAGTGTCCTAACCTTTCACCCGATTTCGCCCGTTTTAAATACGGTTCGTGCCCAGGTGGTTCCCTACCACATACTATTATTTCATCGAAATCGAACCATATTTACGCATGTTATGACGCATAAAGGCAATGAAATGGATTCCGCTTTTATGTCCTGACCTTTGACCCCATTCCACCCATTTTAAATAGGGTTCGTGTCCAGGTTGTTCTTTACCAAATACTAAAATTTCATCGAAATCGAACCATTTTTACGCAAGGTATGACGCATAAGGGCAACGGAACAAATACCGCTCTTATGTCCTGCCTGACCTTTGACCCCATTTCGCCCATTTTCAATAGGGTTCGTGGCCAGGTGGTTCCATACCACATACTAAAAGTTCATCGAAATCGAACCATATTTACGCATGTTATGACGCATAAAGGCAATGAAATGGATCCCGCTTTTATGTCCAGACCTTAGACCCCATTCCGCCCATTTTCAATAGGTTTCGTTCTTAGGTGGTTCCTTACCACATACCAAAATTTCATCGAAATCGAACCATTTCTACGCAAGTTATGACGCATAAGGGCAATGGAATAAATCCCGCTCTTATGCCCTGCCTGACCTTTGACCCCATTTCGCCAATTTTCAATAGGGTTCGTGCACAGTGGTTCCCTACCACATACTAAAATTTCATCGAAATCGAACCCTTTTTACGCAAGTTATGGTGCATAAAGGCAATGGAATGGATCCCGCTCCTATGTCCTGACCTTTGACCCCATTTTATTTATTTTCAATAGGGATCGTCCCCAGGTGGTTCCCTACCACATACTAAAATTCCATCGAAATCGAACCATTTTTACGCAAGTTATGACGCATAAGAGCAATGGAATGAATCCCGCTCCTATGTCCTGACCTTTGACCCTGTTTCGCCCACTTTCAATAGGGTTCGTCCCAAGGTGGACCCCTACCACATACTAACATTACGTCGAAATCAAACCATTTTCACGTGAGTTATCGTGCGGACAGGCGGACGGACGGACAAAGCTGGAGCATATACGCTTCTTCAACCTACGGTTGGAAAGCGTAAAAAAGTAACTGCCGCCGCTGCTGCAGTCGCTCTTTTAGAAATTTCGCGACACTCTTGCTTTCCTAGCTCTCAGCGTAAAACGTATTGAAGACAAAAATATGAAATTTACATCGTTTGTAGAGAATTGTGTGGAGAACACGCTGAAATAAACCGTTTCTTAATTCTAGTGATACTTCAAGAGCTATTGTATTTCAAACTTAAGGTAAGCAAAAAAGTGCTATCAGGTCGCGTTCCGGACAGACTAACAGCAACAGAACCACGAAACTTTGTAAGCATGTAGTTCCATGACCGAATATTTTGCAACTCGTCACCCTTTTTTTTTAATTTCGATTTATTTTACAAGAATTTAAATTTCTAAATAGCACAAAATTCTCTATTTCGCGATGGGATCCAATTAAAAAAATGGATGTATGGCAAACTATAAATCATAACGCATTGCAATTATTACAACATAAACTTTCAAGTATCATCCCTTTTTTACAAAAAAAAATTTAGGAAAAACTTTTTATTTTTTTTATTTTTAAGCATTTTTTATAGAGGCAAAGGAAAAAAACGAACGGCTTGTCTGTCTTCACGATAACCACAGAGGAAGGTTCTGGTCCCGTGACCTGCTGCCATCGTGACGCAGAGAATTTGTTATGCATATGTTTTGTTGGCAAATCTATCCAAGTTGTTTGAGGTGGACGTCAAGTCATTTTGCTTCCTACACTTCCAGTCGAAAACTTTCTGTACACATTTTGTTCACAATTACTATGTTCTCAAGAATGAAAATTTGAACATCGATTAAAATAGCTTCATTTTATAACTTGGAATACTTAATGTTTTCTAAACCATAACCATATTTATGCAATCCAACATTTGTTTGTCTACTCTCGTCATCCAAGTGCAGGTCGCGCCATCTTTTTTCTGGACAATTACTGCGTTCCCAAGGATGAAAATTTAAACATCGATTAAATAGATTCATTTTGAAACTTAGAATACTTAATATTTTCTAAAACATAAACATATTTATGCAATTCAACATTTGTTTGTCTACTGATGTCATCAAAGTATAGGTCCCGCCATCTTTTTTATTTTGGTTCCAACACCACCAAAGGAAAAGTTATTGATTTTTAATATAATTATGGTTATGATTTAGAAAATATTAAGTTTTATAAGTTATTATATGGAGTTATTTTAATCGATGTTCAAATTTTCATCCTGGGGAACACCCTGATTGTGAAGGAAATGTGTACAAAAGTTTTTCCATGGGAAGTAAATGAAGCAAAATTACTTGACGTCCACCTTAACGGTTTAGCATAACGGTTTAAAGTTTACGGAAATGCTTTTTGGACAGGTTTTGTTTTTCTTAGTGGTAAATTTAGTAAGTGTTTTAAGTTCAAATGACAAAATTCCGACCTTCCAAAAATTAACGACAGTAAAAAAACTCTGAAACTTCTGAATAACAAGCCTCATTTGCTTAGACATGCAATAAAAATTGAAATGTATATGAATTTTCCAGTTTCTATTTCATGTAATATACTTGGAGATCGGGCTGCAGGGCCCGAGCGCTACTGTGGGAACGAGCGTAGCGAACCTAGAGGTGTGGTCCCTGCTATTCATACAGAAATGTAAAGAAGTATATGGAATCAAAAATACATGGATTGAAACATAATCTTTTATCAACTCCAGTGCACTTAACTAGATTTTTAGCGCACTCATGACCACATACAAAAGATTTGACTTCGAAGTTGATTTCTTCTTCTGGATCTTTAAGTAGACGAAATCATTTTATCACCGACGGCCTTTTCGTGTAATGAAGAAACATGAGGGACTGATATCGTGTCCTGTAGCCTAATCTCCGTCACCGTCATTGCTGTTAGTGGCAATGGTTTTGCTTTAGATCTAACTATTTTTCAGGAAAGTTCTAAATTGATGTTCCTCTAAACATTCTAAAAAAAAATCTGTGATTATGGTATTGAACCTGGAAATTTATGTCTTCTAAAATAGTTTCATTTCTCATCAGAGTTCTTTAAATTTTTGTAATATGGCGGTATTTCCCATTCCTCGAGACAACCTGACGCTGCTGAATTAAGTATCCTAGAAATGTTCTTATTATTTATCTTTTTAGTAGAGCATAGTCATTAATTTTTGACCTTCATAATCTAAAATGCTCATATCGGGGAATATATAAACAAACATTTGGGAGCAATCAAATATTTTTTTCTTTTACGTTTTTCAGTTTTTTCATTTGTCAAGAAACCTGCAGTTCGTGAACGCAAAATAAAATGGCTGTTCTTAGGAATTTTTTTGTTTGAGTAATGTGTTTGTAGGATAATAATGTTTAGACAGTCTGAAAAAAGTCAGCGGCAAATGTAATAACTTACAAATTGAAACACAGGGGAGGAATAGTTTTCTTCTACAGTACAAAAATAAAAGAAATGAACTAAACAATAGTGAACTCATCGTGCATCTTCAGTCAGAAGAAACAGCTTCTATCTTTTTCTGCCATATTTGAAAACTGTGATATAAAGTACAAGACGGAAGCTGTGAATAGGTCTTGACAGTACCGAAAATATGAAGTTTCTAACGAATCCGAATTTTTATGGGTTTCATCAGATTTCGAGTACAATTTGCGTCCACTAACAAGTCCTTAAGAAGGAAATATCTGTTTCCTTACATTGAAACGTAGCTGTAATCTCCAAGAAATGAACCCAATTAAAAAAACCACAAAAAAAAAAAACACGATATTTCCTTCTGTTTACGGAGTGTAGTATTCGCTTATAGTATAAATTACTGTCATAAATATGTACCAAATTCAGTTAGTACAAAATATTTTCTTAATAAACCCTTATATCTGAAATATTAAATATCGTGATAAAATGGTAACCAGTGCACCGTTATTTCAACAGAGACAACATAAGCAATTAGGAAGTTCCATGAGTGCAGATTTCAATCCATTTGCTGAGGAATTTCCAATTTTCCGAAAATCAAAATATAGAAACGTTTTTAAGAACTCTATTTGCTTTTCATGGGATTTTTGTAACCGTGTATTTTCGCCAATCCATTTGAGAAGACTACGTGAAATTTTAAAAAAGAAGAAAGAAAAATCTCATCTTGCTAAATTAGTTCACCATCAGATTAGGCTCACTAGATGATTTCATTTTGATTTCAGTACCGATTTCAACACTAAATTATGACGACGTTGAGAAGGTAACCTGAAATGGGATTCAAAAGAGGAGAAATTTAAATAATGCTTTTTATAAGACGCTTCGTTCTGAGGTATTTTGTTTTGATCATGAATTTTTCAGATTTTAAAAATGATATCAAGGTAATAGTATACATATGAAATATTTCTTTGGAAGAAATATTGTTTTAGTTTTATTCTAGCAGCTGGGTAAACGTCGTTCATTTCTTTAGGTCATGTAACAGCCATTGTTTTAAACGAAAATTTTTACTGTTTCAGTTTTTGTTAAACACAAAAATGGCTATGAAACGAAAGATCCAGTTTATTACTTAAAACAATGTGGTTCAACATTTAAAAGTGATATCCCGAAGTTTTATAAGTAATGCACCCATATTAACCTGAGTTTCAAATTCACTTGAAATGATTCCGGGGAATAGGCTGTGCGTGTATTTATGAATCCAGTGGAAAATACAAGTTGATGTACAATGTTTTGCCAATTCTATTACTATGGAATTAGCAAAACGCTCATAGCCCTCAACACAGATTCTAAACTTTTCCATAAGAAGAAAAGGCAATGTAATGGTTGGTTTTTTTAATCTGTGAAATATTTAATATTTTTTTACTGAACAGAACAAATCGTTTTTTGCAGAAAATTTAAGTGGTTTTCAACAAGGATTTTAAATGTCCGCTGTGACCCATTCATTTCCTAATTTGAAAAGTGTTCACTGCTGTGTAAATGTTCCCATATTTTATTATTTCTCCATCAAGCACAATATAAAATAAAAAGAAGTGTGTCTTTCGAAACAAGCTGCTTTCTTGAACGGGTCGATAACTTTATCGCAGTGAATATTTCACTGAAATTGTTATATAAATTGAACACGCTTTAAGGAATATAAATTTCTTCACCTGAGATTGATAAAAATGCTCTGTTCAGTATCTCTTCCATATCATCTCGTATACCATCGGAAAGATTTTAAAAAACCTCTCTTCTCAAACAAGAATTTAATTTTCAGAAAAAAGTATCTCAAAACGAATGGAAATAAGTGATTTCCTTGGTAATTGAAAGTTCTATGACCTCTGAGCTAAATGCACGATGTCACTGACTATCGCGTAGCCAGATTTATCCTTTTAGGTGATAAAATTAACTTGCATGAACTCCAACTTCCAAATCTTTGCAGGTCACAGTCATTGTTTCAAATTCAACTACACATTCGTAGGCACATCTAAATTATTTTCATCAGAGCAATGATGCCTAGCTAAAGGCGATCAAAAATGTTGATTTTGAAAGAAATGATAAAATAGTGTCGTGTTACAGCTATTATATTATATGTAAAACTTTTTTCTGTTAAAAAACTGAAAATTATATTTTCATATTTTCAATAAGCTCACATGATTTGATAATTTGTCATACATGTATTAAAATGGATTATGCATATTTCAACGATTACCTTCTGTAAAATCCTTCAAATTACGATTATTTCACTACTCATTCAACTTTTTCATGAGAATTTATAACCATTTCTGGTAAAATTATCTTCCACGTATCTTTAATCGAAGTAACACTGCCGTTTCAGCCTGCTTTTAAGTTTTTTTCCTTTCGTTAAACATTATGTCTTTGTTACTCGAACCTCAAACTTACTGTGAAAACTCCGGAGAAGAGAGAAACCTGATTGGGTGTTACCCACCTCACCACCTAAGTGATCATAGCGATGTCGACGGCTTCACGCCTTTGCACACGGTCCCATGTTTGGAAGCGAGAAATTTCAGGTACTCAGTTTTGAAACGGGATAAGGTTTTCAACTTTCATATTAGAGGCACCTATTTCGGTAGGCATTGTGCTCTGTGTGGAAAAATGTTTCATAATTTTTAAACTTCTTTTTGTGAAGGTCAGAAAACTATCGCTCGCAAAGACGCAGTCTAAAACGTAAACAAACCCGCCGATGAATTCCCCGGGAGAATGAACGGGCGTCGAATCTTATTTTTTAGTGTCCGGTGTATATGCCGATCCCCCAACTTTTAAAGTACGATTTCGTCCAACATCTTTAATTCACGGGAATCGAATCCTATTTTTTAGTGACCGGTGTATAAGACGACTCCCGTTAATTAAAGATATTGGAAGATTTCGTCCAATATCTTTAATTAACGGGAGTCGAGTCCTATTTTTAGTGTCCGGTGTATAAGCCGATCCCCCAACTTTTAAAGCGCGATTTTGTTCAATATCCTTCGGTTTATACGAGTATATACGGCAATTTTAGCAAACCAGTGCTTATATGGACGGAGAGCGCGGAATAAATGAATGTTATTAACATTCATGATTTTTGTAGCCGGAAGATCGTCTTTTGCTTTAAAACACTACTCTGAAGTATTATTGCCCGTCGTTTCTTCCAATGTGAGACCAATGATTCAACAGGACTAATCGTTTTCAATTTTTGACGTGTTTCAACCAGTTGAATGAACGCTTTTAAAGTCCGTAAAACTCGACGCCTTGCTGTTTCTCTCCCTAATAAAGACATTTTCCTACATAGATCGTGTGGCAAATAAATAATGAGACTTATATTTATTCTTAAAATCCCAGTAAAACACATAGCTCGGGAAAGAATGGTTTTTGATAAGTCATTTCTCAGCTGTGGATGGCAACAGTCTTTGCCTTGGAACTGCGCAGATGATTATTTACGCAGTGAATGGCGTCATTCGGTTCACGAACATTGTTACGGCCTCGTTTTGAAGTAGAAAGCAAGTACTCGGTTCTGTTTAAAAATTAGTAAAATTGCATCTCTGACAGTTGAGTTGTTACGTGATGTATGTGGGTTAATTGCGAATCTCGTGCACAAATATTCCGATGCTATGCACATTTCAATGATGTGTGGAAAGATTTGAAATATGGCGAAAGACCCGGACGCCAGATTTCAGTTCGCACGTCTGAGCTCATTGAGACAGTTCGTGATAGGACGAAACGCAATCGTTTCAGCCACGATGGTGCTGCAATGTTTAAACGGTGTTAGTAAAGAGCCGATTCGTCAAACTTTGTACAAGATTTGGAGAAAAACATGTGCTGGTTATGTTTCGCATGGTTGAAACATGTAGGTGCGGAGTATGCAAACGACATCTTGGAGACTACAGAAACAGTGCAAAATCAAAAGGATTGTGGCAGGTGACGATACATGGTGTTTTCATTTTGATCCTGAAAAGAAAGTGTCAGAGGTCTTCGTAAAAGTCCCCACAGTCACCCATAGGGATAGATCAAATTGTAGAGTCGAGGCAATATACGCGTGCTTTTACGACACATGGGAATTCTATATCATTAGGTATTTTGTGAATGTACAACTGTCACTGGCAATGCTTGCACATCCATTTGGAATCTCGAGTGATGAAGAACATTGTTCGTGTCAGGGTTGGGTACGAAGCGTGCAATGGTTCCATTTTCACCGTAACGCAACCGCACACAGTGCAATTCGAGTACAAAAACTTCTGGCACGATAATAAGTGTGTAAACTAAACTAATTCCCGTAATCTCTAGAATCTTTATCGTGCGACTAATTTTCAATCCCTAAATTAAACTGCGTTCAAAAAGAATTTGTTTTTCACAATATTGAAGACATACAAAGAACTGTGATATCAGCTCTTCTCTTCATACTAAGACACGACTTCTGCAAGTCCCGCCTTTCGCTAAGTGATCGTGACAAACGCATAAATGCTGGCGGAATGTACTTCGAATAAAATTTATTTATGTAGGTTTTCCTGTTTTCCATTCTTTTTAAACTGCAGTCACATTGTTTAATTTCCGCACTGTGTATATCATTGCTCGAGAAAAGGAGAAACTGCGAGGGAAACAAGGATAATTCCAATGCTCTGTCTTTATTTAATTGCTAAACACATGTATTGCTTGCGATTTTATGAAAGGAAAGAAAACTATTTGAGAAAGGCGCAATATGGAAAGATACACATCTACACTCAATCTAAATAATTCCAAAGGAAATCCTAATCTATTAGAAGTTATATAAATTTAGAAGCGTTGAATGAATTCCCGTAAACAGCATATAACCAAGATCAATACTGAGGTTTTCGAATCTAAAGATTTCAGAAATATGATTCCTACCATGCCAGATGACCTTTAGTGTTCATTGCTGGAACTTTGATAGCCCAGTGTTGCGTTAATGAGGTTGTGCAACCCGTGGCCTTACCTTTTCTGAACGCTCACTCCGGTGCGATTTTCCAACAGGACAACGCTCGTCCACATACTGCTGCTGTCTCGAGAGCTTGCCTTCAAGGCACTGACACTCTGCCATAGCCAGCTGCATCTTGAAAATACTGTATGTTGGATGTTTTTGGAAGCGCTATTCACACTCCACCCCTAACGTACAAGCTGAAAGAACTGCGTGCGAAGATTCAATCTGGATGGCTTAACGCAAGATATCATTAGAAGCCTGTACAACTCCATGCCGAGACGTCTTGCATGGTGTGTGAGCAAACATAGCTGCCCGACGCAGTAGTGAGAGAAACTACTTATTGGAGTGTAACTCAATAAATATTGCCCATATCAGTCTCAAATTGTTTACATAATAAAAAGGGAACTGTATATCAAAGGCAGCTCGAAACTTAGCTCCACAAATGTTCAGTGGTACTGCGTTTGTATGTCCACTTGTCCAATGATCTAACTTTGCAGTGAATTGAATTTGTCGTCATCTTGTAATCCTTTAAAACGATGCACTTCTTATTCTTGTAACATTGGACCTGAGACAGATCGGTCTTTTGGCAATTTCTGCGAGGACAATAGAAATATCAATAATATGTCTTTACAATTTTCATAATCACAATATCAAATCTATTGCATCATAAGTCTTTTTTTTTTCAAAGTTCCCGTGGTTTCAGTCTGAATACCTGCTTCCTTTACTTTACAGATATGTATTGGAGACAATATGTATAAATTTGGAAAACAATTATTCCTGTTTTTTTTTTTTTTTTTTGTATCTGTCACCTTTACAACGTTTTGGACATTTGCAATGAATACTTTCAACGGAATACGGAAAAACGAAGTTATAGCTACCTGCCTAGCTCATTAGAAGACGTAGACAAATGCATTTCAGGTCTCGAAACCGCAAGGAGAATCGCTACCTAGCTGCTAATATAAACACGATTATCCGATAATCGCATGGATATAAAACAAACGCCCTGCCTTTCAGAAGGAATTTTCTGCGAAATGATTATTAATCTTCGGGGTACCACTCTCTAACGAAAAACGTTTTTCTTCATTATTTACTTACAAGCACACTTAAAACAGCTAGTGTGGATATTCTCAGCCACGCAATCGTGTTTCCTTTGGATTGTTCTATACAAATTGTTGACATTTTGTTTAGCTTTCGCGTAGCACACCGAACATGCATTTCTTCAATCATGTCATCAAATTTTATAATTTTTGGATTCGCAAATATTTTTTGGCAAGCAAATCATTCAGTAGGTTTATACGAATTCATGTGTCACTTCATTTTGCTGAAAAGAGGTACCAAATGTTGCAATTAGATGTATATGAAAAGTTTGTTCTACAAGTGATCAGTAAGAGAGTACAAGGGATGTCTTACTTTCAGATATCATGGCTGCACGAGAGTATCGTGCAAATTTTTTCAGTTATTCATTTACGCTGGCGTTGGCTGTTCTTTGTGAAAAAGTGCATGAGCAAGCGCATTCTATATTGTGCTTGAAATACACGTTTATCTCTCTGTCCGCAATTAGCTTTATTTATGACATTATTCAGTCTATCAGATCTTTCCAGTCTTTTCCGAAACAAAAGATATTTAAACCTAATTACAATGCTAAGTTGGCAACACAGAGCAAAGCAGGAAATTGGTAAGAAGGTCTTTCTTTAATTTAAATTTAAATAAGTGTTTACCGGAGACACATATAGAGGGTTATATGTTCTTTGGCAACAGCTCCTTGTTCGTGACATTGTAATAGAATTCACACAAAACACGGCAAAATATATTTTCTACTTGGTAAGTTGAGATTAGGAGATTTCACCTTCTTGCCATCTGAATACTTCATGTGCTTTTGTTGTTGTTTTTCTAATTTCAAAGCACTTATATGCGATGCCCTTGCAGTATACAGACGGCTCTAAACGATACTACATTAGAATGACCAAGCGTTCGTTTGGAATCACAGTCAACGAACATAAAAGCGACACAAAATACGTTAAAGTAGCCACGGCACTATCCAGAGAAGTTAAATTCAAGTCAACTACTCCTATGTGGGATTATATAAAAAGTTAGCCACCTACTCTACCCCTAAACGTACAGCCATTCGGGAAAACTTGGAGATCATTAATAACAGCGATGCGTGCAATGATATTGTCTCACTCGGGTTGCCACGAATTTGGAACCAGTTCTTCAAGTAACGCCTTCTCCCAACAAAGATACCAAGCGCATAACCAAAGTGATGCATCTTATATTCAAATGAATATGACATCGTATATCTTTATTGTCAAGTCATATTCCCGCGTTCAAATCGCTTAAGAGTTCTATATTCAGTCTGCAGTATCTGTATAACTTCCTTGAAAAAGCCATCTGGTTGATGTGTGAAAGCTTGGAAACGCTTATGTGTCATTTCCTACGCCGATGAATAGGATGACTATCATAGCATTTCTATTTCTCATATATCCGTAGGTCGTATTAAAGAAACGTCTGTGTGAAGATAGTATTACAAACTCATTACATTTCCAAACCCCCGTACTCAATACGTCGTCACTAATTTTTAAATGCTTCGGAATATTGTCTTCATTTTATGGGTTTCAATTTGTACTTTTTGTTTAAAAAATTCTGCATTAGGAAATCAAACAACTGATGTTAGAAATATATCCAAAGTGACAGGGGGAAAACATGGAAATGAATAAAATGTTGACGTCAGGAAGAAAAGAGATTAAGATAAATAAATAAAACGTGAATTGCGTAGTAGTATTTATAGAACTATACAAGCAAATGCGAAATATTATCACTGAGGGATCGAGACAATTCAACGAGAATTGCTGAAGACATCAACTGAGAATAGCCGAAGCCTTAGAAAGCAAGAGAACATCTCAGAAATTAAAGAAGGCTGATTGCGGCATTCGAAAAACGAAAGGCACTGCAACTATAGAAATAGTCGAAATTTTGAAGACAGTGGCTGAGTTCCACACAAAACTATGTCACAACTAGGACGCATCTATTGAAGACATACAGAAATATTCCGGCAATGAATATCCTTTCTTCCCAGAAAATGTACATATCTTTTCACAAAGCACCTGATAATGTTTTTATAAACAGTGTCCTGTACTGAGCTCGACTTTGGCCTGAGTCTCGAAAAAACAGTAGTCGTTGTAGTAACTGTAGTAACTGGGTACATCTGTTTATCACGCATGCGTCGATGTATTGCGCAGTTTATTATGCGTTGTTTGGTGAACCCCTAAAAAGTGTTTTCTCTGTCTGAGTTTTTGAAAAATTCGATATCAAATAGGAACAAATACACGCCTTTAAATGTTGCTGTCGACTTAAGAAGTCTGTCGGAAAGACTTTCCGTCTTATACAAGAAGCTTATAAAGTGAATGCCTACGAAAAATCAACAGTTTACATATGGCAGTAATAATTTATGAATGGCCGTGAGCCGTTGACTTTAATCGCGCATGGTTGCAGAGTTAAAACTAATACAATAATAGTCATTGTACGGGAAGACAGACACTATCAATTAGAGAAAGTAGCGCCCAATCCTGTATGCAACGCTTTCATTGCATGCCCTAACTATCTGCTCAAATTTGCTCCATGAAAAAAAAAACAAAAAAAAAACGAAGAAAAACTTTCTGTTGCAACTTTCTTACGGGAGAATTTAAACTATGTACCTGGTTTCAGATTTTTATTTAAACAGAAATACACCTGTTTGCAGGTACTTTAGGAAAAAAGGAGCATAACGTAAAAATTAAATTCTCGTTACCATGGCCGTAATCCTGTGAAATTGAGCTGTGCGTAAGAGCCGATCGTAAGCAGGTATAACAAATTTTCTAAATTTATTGACTCTTGGGAGCAGATCAAAAAATTAATTCCACCGATGAACTATTACATTATGACCATCCGCAGCTTAAAGGTTTGGCCGCGCCTGGAGACCGAGCGGTGGAGCAACTGAAGTTTACAGATCAGTATATATACAACCTGGGGACCGGCGTTCGTTGAGTAGAGTGTCCAGAGTCAGAATGGGAAAAGCTGCCAATATATAGGACTTTGATGAAGAACAAGTTGTGATACCATGGCGCGTCGGAACTACGATTTCGGAAATGGCGCAGTGTTGGGGTTGTTCACGTACCGCTGTATTGAATACGCATCAAAAGTGGTGCACAGATGGCCAAACGATGAACACTTGTCTATCCGTGTGTCGTCCACAGCTCATTTATGCCACAGGGGAGGGGAGGCTGTCGTGCATTGTTCAGAGAGAACGCAGAGCCACAGTGCGACAAATCCCCAGCGGCTACAAAAGTGGTAATGAGGGCCATGTGTCAGAGCACACAGTGCATCGCAGCCTTCCGCACATGGGCCTGGGTAGCAGGAGACCCTTCAGGGTCTCCATGTTCACTGCACGTCATCACCAACAACGCAGGAAATGGACCGAAGATAATCGATGTTGACCGTGGATGTTTGGAAAAAGTGGCCTTGTCTGACGAATCAAGATTCCTGGTGCATCACGTACATGGTTGAGCGCGTATACGCCGATTACCAACGTTCGCTATGGCACCTGGTTGCACTGTTGGGTGGAAATAGGCCAGCGCCGGCGGTGTTTTTCTTTGGGCGATGTTTCCTTGGGAAAAAGTTAGGCCCCATTACCACAATAGCACAATCTTTGACACCTATAATTTATCTGAACATCGTTTCGAACCCAGTTCACTCATTCATGGCAACTGTGCTTCCAGATGGTGATGGCCATTACCAACAGGAAAATGCGCCATGCCACACTGCCAGAATAGTCAAAGAGTGGTACGAGGACCATGTTGGTGACTTTCTGTTAATGATCTAACCTCCAAATTCAACTGCCATGAGTCCAATGGAACATTTGTGATTCTACTTGTAATAGCGGGTTCGCTTTAAACCATTACCACTGGAAATGTACGGGAGCTAGAGGACGTACTGTTGATATTATGGTACTAGGTTACCCCAAATACCTATTGCCACTTCATGGAATCCATGCCTTGGCGGATGGGCGCTGTGTTGCGGGCTAAGGGCGTCCTAGAGTTTATTAGGTTGGTGGCCATTGTAGTGGCTCATCGGTGTATATCTAACTAAACAGCAATTTATTCAATTAATTACGAAATATCTGAAAGTCTGCGCCCAACAACGGTCACAAAATTCCTGTTTCTTTGATTCACTGAAATTCGTTGTCTCACAAGGGATACAATTTTGGGCGTATTTTTAGATAATAAAAATCAACACATTTTTTGTTTCAAAATAGGAAACAAAAATGGACTGAGAAACTTAAATGAAACATTTTGGCGATGTGCTTCTCATTTCATTGCTAAAAACTAAATTCTTGATTTCAAATCAGCAGAGCCTAATAAAATTGTTAATACCAACTATGATATAATTATTAATTTTTGTACACAAATTAAAATTAAGTGCATGCGAAGAACAGAAACTGATGAGATATTCTTTTAATTTCTGCTTTGATTTTCCTAGCGAAGTTAAAATGAAATAAAATTCATTAAAATGCTATTCACGGTTATTTATTGCAGTTTCAATATAAACAAATAAATAAAAACATTTAAACAAATAAAAACAAAGAAATTTTTCACAGTAATTGGAGCTGCTTTTAAACATAATTGAAACATCAGTTGGACTAATACTATCACTTGAGCATAAAATGCCGTTGTTATGGAAACTTCAAAAACAACTTTTATCATTATTTGAAAACTTTCAATTCAAGTTGTTTTGGATTGCTGTTTAAAATGAGAACCATATAATTGTAAACTAGGACGGTAAACCAGGATTTTCTTTCGTTTTCCAGTTTTTCCCGGTGTGAGTCAGCATATACAACACCGAAAACATCCAAGAGAGGGAATGATTTCGTTATTGTAATGAGAGTGAGATGCGCACGTATGCCGCCTGGTATAATCACTAATATTTTAAAACACCGTTACCTGATCACTATTTATCTAAATATTTTACGAACTTTATACTTTTTAAAATGCATCCCGTGTGATAAAATTGGAGAAGAAGTATATGATATATTTTCTGGAATGCATTAGGAGGGTGTCACAGATAAATTACTAAAAAGTTTTATTTTGGTAATATATGTATATACTTTTTTATAGCTTAAGCGCTGCATTTTTGTCAAAAACTTTCTTTCCTGTATTTAAAAAATATAATAATATATTTAAAAGGATTGTAGTACTTGTGCTCTTAGTTATTGAATGTCACAATTTTTAAATTACCGATCGCTTAAGCTTTGTCTTGAATGTGTCAACAAATGCCATAAAAGAGATATCGGCTGGGACTTCTACTTTTCCAAGTTCTCACGTAAATTATCAGCGTTTATTCATAATTAAAAGCTTTATTAGCATCGACTATAGATTCGCAAATCTTCTGGCTCGGCTTCATCAGGACGAATGGAGCGTAAACATTCAAATCCTTGTGACATCATCAGAGTTCTGACGGTCACGGTTTTTGGCGAGTTGTTTCCACACGCTTGAAAGAAATGGAGTCGACGTCATGTCGTTGACAAGGAGTGAAGAGTTCCGGTATTTATCACATGTGAGACTGAAAATAATGGCTACTTACCATTCCTGGATGTCCTTGTGTCACGCTCTGAATGTTGCTTTAGTACAACAGTTTACCGAAAACCACTTGCTGTTTCCTTACCGCCACATGCAAAATCAAATCACCCATTGAAACAAAAAATGTCGGCCTTCTACACATACGTATATCGTGCAATACATATATGCTCAACTGAGGATTCCTTGAAGAAAGAACTTGATTTCCTTAAACGAATTGCAGTACACAGAGGTTATATACATTCCGTTATAGATAAAGCTATCCAAAAATTTAGGAAACCGAAGCATGTCTTCTCACTCACGCCAGTAGACAATCCAATACGACAGAATTGGGCGGTTATCCCATTTGCTCCACAGATTTGCGTTGGAATTTCAAAAATTCTCAAGAGTTTTAATTTTAAAGTTATTTTCAAACCCATAAACAAGATAATTTTTTTCGGATCAAAAGATTACGTCGAAGACATAAATTCCTGGGGAATTTATCAGATACCTTGTGAATGTGGTCTTTCATATAGAGGACAAATCCGCAGGGCTTTAAATTTCCGTGTGAAGGAACACCAGACCTACGTACGGAATGTGAACTGAAGAAGTCGTCTATAGCCCAGCATTTTCACGAAAACAACCATAAATTTATGTTCGGAAACGCTACGCTCATTGATAAACCTGATTCAACGATCAAACTTAATGTATTAGAAGCTTTTCACATATACCGGAACTCTTCACTGCTTGGCAACGACATGACGTCGACCCGCACCGGTGACGCAGAGGTCTAAGCGATGGCCTCTGATCATTCGTCCGAAAGGGTTCCGGGTTCGAATCCCGGTGAGACATGGATGTTGTGTTTGTCTTAGGCACTGGCTCTCTCCCTTCCCTGGAACCAGTGACCCTAAATTAGGGATGGGAGACTGCTTATAGCCCATTGAGTTGCTCACGGTGGTCGTTAAACCTCCAATCAAAAAAAAAAAAAATTGTTTATCACATTACGTAAACCTTCCTGTTTTATTAAAATACTGCTAACTTTTAAAGGCATTTAATTTGTTATCATGATTGCCTTCTTTTCCCAAGGAAAAGAAGCTTAGCGAAACTATAGTCGATGCTAATAAAGCTTTTAATTGTGAATAAACGTTGATAATTCATTCTTCATCAATATCACAAGCGTGTAGTCTTGAATTATATACATTCACTAGTCTGTCAGTGCTGATATTAATCCGCTGTATCCCCCCAGAAACAGGTGATCGAAAACTAATTCTGAATAAATTAATTATTAAATACTGAGTTCGAAGCTACATCGCTAAATTATGTTAGAAACATAAGCCTACTGAAAGGAATAAACGTTCACAATTAGTATCACAGATAAATGAAATGAATTAATTTTATTCAATACCTTACATACATAAATTCTGTTTCAGACAATTATGCGAGAACTAATATGATATTGTTGAACTTGGTTTCAAGTAAATTATTTTGATTGAATACTTCATTATAGCACTTACGTTTAAAGCTTATAATTTCCGTAATTTTAGAAAACCAAAATGTGTTAACCTTTCGAGCAAATCATTTCGATCGGGCAACGGGAAGCAATGGAAAATTTTGCCAAGATTATTGGAACGTAAAATAAAAGTATCGCAAGCCACCATCAAACATGAAATAGTGAAAATAAGAATCAAAGCTAATTTTCCATATTCTGAAACTTCTGATATAAAACATTTTGCAACTCAATTTTGACACGCGTAGGATATAATCGGATAAATATCCAGTATATATGTAAATTGACCACACTCTCCATTTTTGTGTACAAACACAAACAAAATCGATATTGTCATTTCCCCCGAGGATCGTGATTAATAATCAAGTAAGTGATTATCAAAGAAAATACTGTTTTTTCGTAAGAACGCAGTATTATTAGTATTCCTATTAAATTTACAGGAGAAAATAAACGGATCGTACGTGCACTATTTGCCGAAAAAGAAACGAATCTCTCGAGAAATCGTCCGATCCTGATGAAACTCCTCTTTCAAGTACCTCTGAACCAAATATTCAAGTGATGACGTCCAATGAAAAAAATAGTGACACGCCATAGGACATGGGAACCGCGCGTTGAGGAGGGCATATAACAAGAGCAAAGCTCGCACGCAGGGATAATCGCAACAAGAGAGTGAGGATGAATTTACCTACTAAATCTGTGAGGGTACATCGTTCAATTTTCATTTCAAACGTAAGATTTCTTCTGGGTTCTTCGGTTTTTTTTTGGTTTTTTTTGCAGACGAGTATTTTCGACTGAGGATCACTTAATTTCAGTCCCATTAGTGGGTTCGAACACAATGTGTTGTGTTCATTGCATTCAAGAAACATTCTGAGTTGCTGAATTTGATTTCTTTATCACACCAAGCATTATCCGAATGCACCGGGTAGCGAATAATGAACTGGTATTCCTGACATCAGTTCTGTTGTTTGCATCAAGAATAATGATATAACCAGCATGAATTAAATGCTGTTATTTTCTGAACTGGCTCTTTTGGTTAAAATTAACATTCTCATGCCTGATATTACGTGATGTAATTTAGAACTTGCACGATGCTTTATCTCTCGATAACTAGATGTACGGTTCTGTTAGATAATAAGTTCAGCGTTCTGCTAAACATGGAAACGCGAGTATCAGGTCCATCAGTGCAGTACCGCGGAGATGACACTCTTTCCACGCATTCGTCCATTGCTGGGCTCCAAACTCCTCCTTCGGTGTGCCAACCTTCCTCTTCTGATTCATGTATGATATAACATTTCTCTTCTCCGGTTTCATCCAACACATTCGGTGATGTCGTTGAAGGAATGTCATCTTTCACTCAGCCGACACATCAGCATCGCTCGAAGTCCTTCCACTGTATGTACGGGTCGCTCCTTCTGCGGCGGCTATACCTAGTTACTTACTGCCAATGTCTCCGGGAATCGACTAATACACCTTGGCCAGTGCGTTCTGCCTTTATACCACATGAGAAACAGCTACAAGGAAGTGGATGGCATGAATCTTTTGTATTTGGGCTGATGTAATAATTTGACCCTTTTCACGTGACCTGCACATCGTTAGAGTTTCAGTCCGATCGCATACGTCTGTTGAAGTTGTGCAGCATTTTTTTCACATTGCTGCTTGTTGGCAATGCGTAGCAGTTTCAACAACAGGAGTGTGTACATGTAGCTTTAAAAGCTCAAAGAACTGTTTCATTCCCGAGAAAGCATCAGCCGATGAATTTTCTTAGCTTTTCAGGTATCAGGGCAGCTGACCGAAGTAACTGCAAAGTTGTCTAACATCGCAATTTACGCTAAAACACAAACGTTTAAACAGCATTCGGAGAAACATGTAAGGCATAGCATAAAATTCCAAGAAAATCTTACATACGTGTCAGAATATCCAGTTATCTGACATCGTTACCTAAGAGCATTCTCTGTAAAAGAAGTCTTAATAGCCGTCCCGGTCGCGCAGTGGTCTAAGCGATACCCTCTGATCACTCGTCCGGGTGGGGTCCGGGTTCGAATCCCGGTTAGGCATGGATGCTGTGTTTGTCTTAAGGCAATGACTCTCTTTCTTTCCTGGAACCAGTGACCGTAAATCAGGGACGGGCGACTGCTTATAGCCAATGAAGTTGCTCACGGTGGTCTTTAAACTTCCAATCAAAACACAGTCCTAATATTTAAAGTAACCATTTCACTTAAAGTCGGAAGACCCGTGTTAAACATCCTCAAGGGCAACACCTGAACCGTTACGTGAAAGTCGAGGGGAAAAATACATGCAAAACAACCATGAACTTTAGAGTACGTTTTAATATATCTAAACTGAATAACAACAATCTCTGTGTGAAATGTCTCCGTACTTGCCTAATCTTCATTAAGAGCGACGTAGTTGTGTATTATCAGAAGAATTTACCGAAAAGAAGAACTGTTCATTCATTCTTCCAATTCTGAATTTCTAAATAGAAGTCCTGTGACAATCATTTTCCAGCACAATGCTGCTTCGCTTTCGAAGGTTGCAACAACATCACCCCACCTCTTTAAGGATGAATTTAATTTAACACGGGAACGATGTAGCTGACGGCGAAGTAGCTCCATCGTCGGCATGGTTCTGTGTATTGTGTTTTGTGTCACATTACTCTCGTCACCAGCATTCAAAAAATCAGTGAGTTGCGTCACAGAATTTCTTCTCTAGGCGCCTATTGTACCGGAGAGTGTTCGCTCACCTCCAAAATCGATAAGACTTAGTTTGTCTACACCTGGTCAAGTGTTAGTGGTTTTTCTGTCCTGGGACTGCTTTTTAAAAATATTAAACACATATGTGACCGTCAGCACTCCACATGTCTTGCCGTCTCAGAAAAGCTCTTGCCCAGGCGTCCGGACGTTACAATTTGGCCTTTGTCAAACTCAGTCAGCTCATCTGCCTTCCTCATCTGAAGGATAAGATTAAATTTGACAGATTTCAGTATCAGTTGTTATTTATATCATTCCATGACCTTCACACGATGCGTCGTTTACCTGTACTTCCTTTGATTGCACAGGGCCACTCTACGCTGGCTATGATGTTTTGGTTCTTCAATGTATGTATACATAATCTAAACGTACATATCTAAACGTACGTATATTTTTACTTGTGGTAAATTTCCAAACAAAATAGATTTAGCGAGCACACATATTTAACGAGTGTTTCTATGGGTCCCGAGGTCCTCGTTTAGCAGATTTTACTGTTTCAAATTGAGATATATTTTGCTACTCTTAACGTTTTTCGAGGACACCAGAATCTACTCACATTCCAAATTTCTTGAATGTAGTTTTAATTCCATTCATGGAGAAATCCATTTGTTTTGAAATAACCGAAATACCAATTGCTTACAGTTTCTCATGTTTTAACATTCCTGTGCACTGCGGGATTTGCAGTCAAAAATGTTTTTTGTGTCTGAATAAATTTTATCATTCATCCTCTGCTGGAAGTGACTTATCATTCCTGCTGAAAAACAGCATAACACAGTCCTTTGAACAAAGGTGGAGAGAAAACTTATATCTGTATCTAAACGGAAATGTACAGCAAGATGAATTCTTACTGAGTAATTGATGTATGAACAGCAGTAAAATATTTTACCCAAATTGATCTATATGCTAATTCTAAATAGTTGTGTTATATAGTTTGGCAACTTAAAACTCTAAGTGATTTATTTCTGAATTTTTACTCTATCGTATATTTCTTCTTAATTATTTGATACGTATTAATCTGTCTAGTATAGATCCTTTATTACTAGATTTTTGAATTTTGGAAGATACCATCCAATGTTTATTTCTCCTTATAGATATCTAGTCATTAAATATAATGATTCATTTTAAAGTTCTCAGTTATTTATTTTTATAATAAGTTTTAAATATAAAACATCCTTAAAAAGATTTTAATTTTTTAAGTCAAGTCTAAATCGTTAAATTTCGGATTTTGCCTATTGGACAGGCTTTTACGTTTCTTTCATTTCCACTTCTATTTGCGAGGACACCCGATACAATTCAAGCGTAAAGATTTATTCCAGCACTTATTGTTATTGAAGCATTGTTTACTAAATAAATATCATCGTACACGAAGGAAAAATAAGGCCAAGTTTCTAAGAATCCTCTAGGGTAACACAGAGAGCTCTATGTCAATCGCATGATCTAACTAATATTTGCAAAGACGGATAAATATAATTATATTAAATATAGGGTATGTTCAGTTAGCGTGAACATTTTCATTTTATTGACAACGCAGGATGCTGCCATGCGTAATGTAGATACACTTTCTCTTTCAAATCCTTTTCTAGCTTTCTTCGACAAGCCGAAAAGATTTTCTTTTCTTGTCACTAAGCTCGGCTTCCTCAACGACACTATGCATATTAGAAATGGACAAAATGAATGGACACTTGAGACGATAGAAGTTTTAACATCTCTTAAACTCCTGCATATGGTGGTTTGACGAAGGAGGGAAGGTACATTTGCTTATATTGCTGTTATGTGTCGTGTATTTATTAGTACTAGTCATGGTAGTTTTAATAAATTCGATATTTCCTTATTTACGTTCTGTAAGCACATAGCTGACGGAATAAATTTACGATTTATACTTTCTACTACTTTGTCACATATTTTATCTTTCAAGTGGTTGTAAAGATGTTGTGAGAAACTTTCTGGAATACGCAATGAAATAATAATCGCCGTGGTGATGCATTTATGAGCTTACTGAAATCATATGCCTGACCAATTTGTAGTTCGAGCAATTCTGTGACGCGAGCTACTACATGTGTCATTAATCAAAATTCAGAATGTCTCTAGGTAGTAAGAGTTAAATAGTCCAAATTGTTAAAACTATTTGTTCTCCTATCGAAGCAAACCTTATTTAATAAAATCTGAAACACTACGGTTTAGGCAAATCAAACCTGAGCAAATGTAATAATGTCGAACCCATATACAGTATAACGAACTCGCATAATACAAAATTCTGCTTAAACCGAAGCTGTTATAGATCCTTAAAACTACGTAATATTCTCTGTTGTTATTTTAGCCACATATTACGAACAATATTTTTAGAGAAACCGCATGTTGAAGTACAGCACAGTTATCAGCAAACAATATAAGTGCGATTCTCCCTTTTTTCAAACCTTCCTTTTTGTCTGGAAAACAAGGAATCACATGCTGTTGACGACAGCCCTTGGCTCCTTTTACAGATAGGCTAGTTCCCATGAAGACAGGAATATTTCAATTGCTAATTAGTATTAATACCTCCCTCTATTTTATCCCGCAAAGCTTGTTAAACATACATTTCCTGGTAAACGCTGTCTTTTACCCTCTCCGATCGGCAATTTTCAATCATTTAGTATGTCTTTAGAAAGTCTTAACATTTCACGATGCACCTAGAAATATCTTAACTACCGCGTCAGAGCGAGTTTAGGTATATTTAAAATAACGTTCGTGACAGTTACAAAACACGCGCGAATTTGTTCATAAAGACAACATTACCTGTAACAGTTGGAATTTCAAATTTCCGGTATTTAGTTTAATTTTATTAGTCGTTAAATAATTTTTTTATCCCCCATCTCATTCATCTTATATTGATTAATTGGTGAGTTGTTTGTGATTGACTGGATTTACCCTGCATAATATGAAAAAAATATCTCTTTTCTTTATCTACCATGACATAACGATGTTCACGTATATTGAATGTTTATTACTCTCTCTTCAACTTCGTTATATTCGTTTTCGACAGTATTAACTTCACGTGCTTGCCTCCCAAAACTTTGTAGATCACCACTTGCAGAGTGGAGAACTTCTCCAGACCTATTGTCTATTGAAATCGCCAACGGCTACGGACTTAACTGCATATAGCTTTTTCAACTGCGACTTTAATTTTCATGTCGTAACATGATTTTTTTCCTTTTTTTCTTTCTTTATTTTCTATATTCTTGTCAAATATCTGAAAGCTTTTCCGAATTGGTCATGCCAAAGCATGTTTCAAGTCTCTATGAAGTCATATATCGGAATAATAATCATTATATACAAACAAAAACTATGAGCAAGGGATGTTGTATCCTTTGTGACTTTCAAGAAAGTAACTACACCAGTTACCGAATATTATGCTTAACGGACACTTCGGTCAGTGAAAGAAACTGATAAATGGTAACTATTTCAACATTTTATAGGTATTGCTTAAAACCCTAGCAAAGCAAACATCGACACTATTATATGCTACCGTAATAACTCATAAGTAAATGAAAACTTTAAAAAGCGGTTAACTTTAGAAACTATGCGGAACTTTATTTTTACACGTAATTACGTTAGCATGTCAATAATCAGAGCATGCGTTTTATAAACAACAAGACAGCAGCATTTAGAAATTCAGAAATATTTCAAAATTTTTAAATATTTTTTGACGTAAGCATTTGCGTTTGTCAATAAGACTTTCTGAACAGAATGTTTATAATTTTTTTATTTTGCAACATCGAGACACTGTTTTTTTAAATCAATGCTAAAAGACAGCTTTGATTAGGAAAGTATGGCATCTGGCAATGCAGGGTCGAACATTGCCAGGTGACAACAGTAAGTTGTAAATTTGGATATGAGGGTCCCGAGAAGTAATGGTAAAGTATATAAACTTTGCAGTTGAAGGTGGTGTTAGTTTTAACACAGAATTCAACGATTATTCATCGTTCAACCTTCGTAGGTTGAACCTCCACCAGGCTGGAAATTAAAGTCAATTTTTCTATGTATCAAGGAATACTATCAGATAAATTATTTTGCTGTGTTCATGTCTATTGATGATCAAAATTAAAATGATGCTGAAAGTTACGTTTCATAGTTTTATAATACGCGATCAGAAGTGCTTTAAATACCGAGAAAAATAGCAGAAGTTGCGAGAGTGATTTTTCGATATTTCGTGCTATAACTTGCAGCTCATGAGATCAACTTTAAAAAGATCTGAGAAGATTATACTCAGCAACATCGTACGATTTGAAATTTATTTCTGTTCCGCATAACAATATAAAATAAACTATATAAAAATAGCATCATTACAAAAACTTTGGAAATACTATTTTTCATTAAGGATATTTCTGTTATACACTAATGTTTCAGTATTAATATCTTCACAATCAAGATTAGCGCTTTCACGTTAAGTTTTATGACAGCTATTGTCCTGTTTGAAATACAATCTTATTAATAACGTTTCATCCTCAGGGTCTTCATTGCGGTTAATCCTTCTTCCGTCACACTGTTCCACCCAAGTAAGTTCAGGAACAGACCTGTAAAAAAAGTTCGCTTCGGCACTTCTATCGGAATATTTCCTTTTTCCACATTGCATGCTCTGTTCTTAAAAAAATGTGCTACTAGAAAAAAATTTCCTTGTACGCATTCCTGCTGTGTGAAACCAACCATCATCTGCAAAATTTCTTCTTGAAATGATGAGCAAAATTTTTTCATAGTGAGTATCGATCACCCATGGGGAGGCTCACGTGACGCAGTTCTCGTGTTATATTTATGTTGGCCGTTTCCTTACTCAATATGTTGTTGTGTTCATGTGTATTTCGTATTTTATTAGTATCGAAATTCCTCGTTTAGTCCCGGAAAATTTCTTAATTCTTTATGTTCAGACTATGGTTTGATTTTTTATGGTTAGACTTTTCTTTCTTCTGTTTTTTTTATGTATTTATGTTTTTCTTCTTTTATTAGATTGCTCCAGGTTTCTTAGAGGTTTATGGGAACATGATTGCTACAGTTCTGGTCAGAGATTATTCTGACGCAGACTGATTCTGTAATAAAGATTTCCTACTTATTCATGTGCTCCGAAATGGGATTTGGTCCTCTCCAAAGTGGTTCAAAATCCCTTTGAAGATCATTTTTGTCATTCCAGCAATTTTGATGCTGCTGAAGTTTCGTTTTACGTTTTTTATTTGCTATATTGTATTTCACATTTCTATTGTTCTTTGACTTCAGAGGTACTTGATAATCATCTGCACTTTGAAATACATATTTTCTTAATTATCAGATAACTGAACTTAACAGGGTGTTTCAAATTTCGGTGTTGGCTGAAACCGTATACTTCAAAAGAATTTATTTAGATTAATTTCAAGCATTGTAACTTTTGGTATACAGTTGAAGTTTAGCTGTTACAAATGTCGCAATATTTTATCGAAAGTAGACTGAACTTTAATGTACAGGAATGGCATTGTCTCAAAAGACGGTGCACTCCTTGTAAAATTGTTTTACGAAAGTAACTGCAGTGCAGTAACTGAACTGCACAAGTTATGAGTGTGAAGTGATTAAAACCTACAGATGGTTCTAGGTAAATGATGCACAAGTATGAAGAGTAATTTTTGGACGTTTACCTGGGAAGAAGGTAGACACCATTTGACAAGCAGTCCGCGAACGATATAACCATAGAGTTAGAGCAGGGCGCGATGTTAAATATCCTTGAAAGGAGTAGGGCATGGCGGCACACACTCCTGTGGTTCAGGCATGCATTTACAATATCATTTCAGCAGTGTTGAAAACAAGCGGCATACTATTAGGTAAAATGAGGACGGGTGCGGTTCTAGCGCAAGGGATAGGTGGTTTTCTGGGTGACGATGACAGAGAGTATTTTGGGTAGTAATGAAATTGCGATGTGGCCTGATTTAAGACAAAATAATATGCCTGGAATTGCGTCCATTGCTCCTTTCACCCCAGAGTGAACGATGCATTGGGAAGATCGGTGCTGATTTTGATAAATTTGTATTGTTAAACATCAAAAAATCTCACGTAGCCCATAATTAGGAAATCTTATACTTTTATAAGGGATAAAATATCTAAGAGAAAAATGTGTTTCGTAAACAACAAAGCAGCACATCCTTAAACAGGAAAAATAAGGTGAATAATCGTTGCCTTATGTCATGCTATAAATATGAATATCTAAAAAAATGTATATGCGTATTGTCACACTGATGGAGATTTTCAAATTAAAGAGGATTTTCGTCTCTCCCGAGCACATTGTTATGACTTGGTGCTACTGTATTCTGATAAACTAAAGTCCCCAGCAGCGGTTGAAAATTCGATCTTATGGGAACATCATTTTAACATTTATACCAATTTAATTAATTTCATATAGATTCGAGCCCATGTAGTTATGTGAATGGCCCGTGTTAAAGGATACTTCGCTCTAAAAAATGTCTCTGGTTATACATTTATATAACTTCTGTCATTAGTACTGAGACTTTAGTACTCAAGTTCCCAAAATTTTGCAAAAGATTTTATATGCATCCATTATAAGCACGCCATAAATCTTAAACTTTGCAGTGAAAAACTGATTTATCACTTCTAACGATGCTATTTCAAATTCAGTACTTTTGCAGCATACTAAGAAATCTTCATCGTTAAAAAGCGATATCTAACGAATTTTGGAATAGACCCATGATACAACACCTGAACTGGAAATAGTGGCTTACTAACTGATATATGCTTTCATATTCTGTTGTGTTTGAAAAGACTGAATAACTTCAAATTTTTGCAAATAAAAGTGGATGGTAACCTTTTTCTTTGTTTTGTGAAGACAATCAGAGTAAAGGTATTTCACTAAGAAAAGTCAGATAACAAAGCCGAAGTCGTGGCTCTCTAAAGAATAAGTTCTTTAATGATAACCGAATATCCATTGTGAAAATGAATGAATGATTTTCGGTGATAAATGTACAGTGCTTGTAATCCTGAAATTAATGGAATTTTAGCAAGCATTACATACCTTTTTGTTTCATACTGATATTTCAGATAAGAGCAAAAACCATTTGTTTTCTTGTTGCCAAATGACCACTTAAAGAACACAAATTCCTTTAAATCCAACAAGGCGTTTATGTCGTACTTTACACAAACAGCAATAAACAAGAGATTAACGAACGTTGTAAATGGTTTTTATCAATAATTTATTTTCTGAATCATTTGGTGAAATCTCAGTTTAATTGCCAAGTTTATAACTGATAATCTATTTTTCGTTTGCTATCCCATTTTTTGTTCACTCTGAAATATTATTTCGTAACAGTAACGATCATATTTATTGAAAAACAAAGATACAAACCCTCACGTGTGTGTGTGTGTGTGTGTGTTTGTGTGAATGAGCGTGTATATATATACACTGCTGGCCACCCAAAATGCAACACCAACAAGGACACGAGATAGCAAAGCCAGACTTACTTGACACATAACAACACATACAAAGATGAAACGATTGAGCTTACAGGTCCGTGCGACTTGCAGAACACGCTGACATCAATAGTTCGTGTGGCCCCCATGGCTGGCAATAACGGCCGCTATACGCCGCGGCATCGAACGAAAGAGGCTTTGGATGTGGGCTTGGGGTATGTCGGTCCAGGCTGCTTCCACACGTTGCCCCAGTTCATCAGGTGTAGCAGCGGGTGGTGCTTGCCGGGCAACTCGGCTGCCGATCAGCGAAAACACGTGTTCGATGGGCGACATATCGGGAGAACAGCCGGGCCATGGCAGCAGTGACACCTGGTGGGCCGTGGAGAATTGTTGCACGATGCGTGCCACGTGCGGGCGCGCATTGTCCTGTTGAAACGTGCCCGCTGGCAGGTCCTGAATTTAAGGGAAGACTACAGGCTCCAAAATGTCGGAGATGGTGTGGTGGCTATGGAGTGTACCGGCGATGCGTACAAGAGGGGTGCGGGTGTCATATCCAATTGCGCCCCAAACCATAACGCCAGGCGATGGACCGCTATGGCGATGCATAATGCAGGCGTCATACAGTCTCTCACCGCGGTGCCGCCAAACGTGGATCCGACCATCGTGGTGTTGCAGGCAGAAGCGGGATTCGTAGTCCAGGTGCGGCGTTCAACGGCCCACTGCCGCCGCACTCGCTGGTGATGTAACGTAAATTTTAATCGAAGCAGTGGGCGCCGTGCGACAAGACCGCGCTCCTGCAGACGACGTCGAACGGTACGTGCTGACACAGGTTGTTACGCAACACACCCTAATTTCTGCGCTGACGTTCGTGGTGTGGACGTGCGAGCCGTCTATGCTCGCCGCACATAATGCCAGTCCTCTCGTTTGGTGGTGTGCTGCGGCTGCGGCAATCCCTCACGTCGGTCTGTCCGTCCCTGCTGTACCCACCGAATCCATACTCGCCTTTCTGTGGCTGGATGTCGTCCCACACGGGCGCCGATGTCTCGGTACGATAAACCGCTGTCGCGATAAGCCACTCTTCGTCCTCTGTCGAACTCCGAAGCGTGTTGGAATGACTGCCGTATTCTGCAACGAGGTATCAGGAAGCTTCCCAAGCACAGGTCCGGCAGCACAACACACTTCCACTACTTACACCCCGCCTTCTGTGCACCCTTCTTATAGTGCTTATCGGTGGTGTGACGTGCGTACATGATTTGCATATGCCCTGCAATGCTAATCATTTGCATGTCCTCTTGCTGGCGACGCATGCTGCGAATTCCAGGCCAATCGGATTCTTCCTTCTTGGTGTTGCATTTTGGGTGGCCAGCAGTGTATATATAAAATAATTATTGTCTACATAAAAAACCACTGCTAGATGAATGTCTCCAAAAAAGTTGATTAAATAGCAGCCTATTTTCAGCCAGATTATTCCATATCACTCACGCATGCTTTTGAATTCCATCTATCAATCCCCACGCCGTTTTCTTCTGGGTCTTTTTCTGATATATATACACAATCGAGTCACATTGTTGTGACCACCTCCTACTTTTGACGTCAAGAGCGCGTAGACAATGAAAAAAGGCACGTGCCGTGAGCTGGCTTGGAGGGTATATAAGGTGTGCTGTAGGCATTCTGAAAACATATCTCTCGTTGCTGTCATGGTAAAAACGGAGCGATTTATCAGATTTGCAAAAAGGGATGATTATCAACTTTTGGACCAAGGGTTGCAGTATTTCTTAAGCAACGCCGTTTTTGAATTGTTCGCGTGCTACTTTGGTTGAATCTTCATTGGAGAAATGGTATCATTGTGAATAAGCGGCGTGTAAACTGCGGAACACCACTTGCCTTTGATGTGAAATATGAACGTCACCTGCGAAGGTGCGTGAATAACGATCAACATGCTACAATGGAGCAACTCACTGACCGAATGAACCAGGGGGCTACCGGTATTGCGTCTAAAATGACAGATCAGTGAATCCTGCTGCGTATGTGTCTCCGTTGCAGACGAAGAATCGTCACTGCACCTATGATAACGAAAATGCATTGGCAGAAAAGGCTTACATTTGCACAGAAGTATCCGAATTGGACCTTTGCTGATTCTCAAAGGATTGCCTTCTCCGATGTCACGTTTTTTGCTTCATCGAACGGATGGACTTTGGCGTATAATGCGAGAAACATCGGAGAACAAACACTGTTCAACCATTTTTGGGAGAACACAAGCTCGTGTGGACAGGGTTATGGTCGGGGAAATGTTTTCGTGGCATTTCCTGTGTCCACTCGTACCTGTAGATGACACTATGGGCCGAATTCGTTATGAATCCATCCTTGCAGACCACGTACACCCATACATGCTGATTGTCTTCCCTAGGGCGGATGGGATCTTCGAGCACGGCAATGTGACGTGTCACACAGTTAGAAATGTCCGAGGGTGGTTGTAACGGCATGACGAAGACTTCAGAGTACTTTTCTGGCTTCTTAATTCCCCAGATATGAACACAATTGACCATCTGTGGGACCAAATCGATGTGTTGTTCGCTCTATGGATCCTCCACCAAGCACCCTCCAGCAGGTGTCAGGTGCACTGCGTTCAACATGGCTCCACATACCTGTGAACACCTTCCAGCACATTATTGAGTCACTCTCAGCCAGTTTAGCTGCTGTTCGCGCAGCACATCACGGTTACTCTGAATATTACTTTGTGGTCACAATAATGTGAATTGACCGTGTAAATATATACTGTATATTGATACGAAAATTGTGTCTTAATTAATTACTATTAAAAATAGGGGAGGGACTTGATCGGCGTGTTTAAATTATGTTGATGATTAAATTAAATACATCGCCTTTTGCAAATTAAATTGGAAAATTAACTCATTTTAATTGGGGAAGTATTGTAATTTTCTTTGTCTAGGTGGAAACAAAGGAATTCGGATATCGCCTTTGGAGGCCAATTAAACAACAAGGGGACCACCCAGTTGGCAACCGAGAGGCATCCAGACCCTCATACATACGACTTCAAGTGTGCCATTAGAGACAAAATTCTGTAGGGATCGCTGAAAATTACGATTATGAGGGGCGAGAGTCAGCGGCGAAACTATTCTTGCAGAAGCAATGGCGCTCCGTACGAGATACAAGGGAGAAATCTAAAGTGTCGACAGAAAAGAGGCAGATGAAGCCGCGTGACAGGGGATAGCCGATAGAGGCAGAAGAAGAGAAAGAGTTAGTTATCTCGGTACGCTGCAGTGAGACAGACAGAGAGAAACTTGCTAGAAGGGTCGACGCAGCGGTAAACCGTACGAGCCCGCAATGCGCGAAGCCTGACGTCCGGCAGGACCTAAGATAGTCCACTGTACTTCGAGTGCAGACATAAATGGAATATTTATTTCTTCGACATAAATGGAATCGAAAGATCAAAGTATTTTTTCAATCGGATGTTTAAAAGCAAATATGTGGACTAAAACGCAATTTTGAATTCGACATCATCTGCATTTACGCCCTCTAGCGGCGAAATTGTACTTCGTAAAAAAATAAAAAAATAAAGGATCATCTTTCGCATATTTTAAGCTTCCGAACGCAAAAAATATTTTTCAAATGGTACTAATAGTTGCAGAGATACCGTGGGTACAGACGGACGAACGGACGGACAAACCGATAACATAAGCACGATCTTTTTTACAAAAGACATGCTTTAGCATGGGGAGGTTATTGCTTAATGTAACCAGGAGGGATAAGAAGATGAACTCGTGGATCAGAAAAATGACAATGGTGGAAGACATCATGATCAGAGTAAAATCCCTGAAATGGCGATGGGCTGGACATATTGCCAGAAGGATAGACTGTCGATGGACAGCCGAAATTTTAGTCTGGCTTCCAAGGGACAGGAAAAGACCCAGAAGAAGGCCACATGGCAGATGGGTGGATGAAATTCGAAAGCATGCGGGAGTAATATGGCGGATAATGGCACAAAACAGACCGTTGTGGAAGAAACTTGGGGATACCTTCGTCCAGCAGTGAATTGATAATAGTTGACGATGTTGATGATTATATGTATGTATGTGTATGTATGTCGAAAATACTTAACTGACCTCTTATTTGGTTTCAGAACAATACACGTTTTGTTCATACAAATTTTAAGGAGCACTAACGTATTTTAAAATTTTAGAACAATTTTCAGATCGTGAGGCCTTTTAAGTTTAAAAAGGAGAGTTTCATTTTTCTTCCTTTTCTCTCGCAGAAAACTATAATGTTATTATGCGTATAAACTCTTCCTACACAGGGAAGGCAGACAAACCACATTCCGCTTTAACAATGACGCAGCGAAATGTTCAGTGCTCTCCGCGAATACTTACCAGAACAAACTGAATTCGAACGGCGTAGAAAACGTTAGCTGCAAGCTAAGAAATGGGAAATTTAGGCAAGTTGGATGATGCTTCTTACAAATAAAGAATTGACGCCCCGGTGACGCAGGGGTCTAAGCGATGGCCTCTGATCATTCGTCCCAAATGGATTTGGGTTCGAATCCCGGTGAGGCATGGATGTTGTGTTTGTCTTACGGCACTGGCTCTCTCCCTTCCCTGGAACCAGTGACCCTAAATTAGGGACGGGCGACCGCCTATAGCCCATTGAGTTGCTCACGATGGTGGTTAAACCTCCAATAAAAAAAACAATTAATAAAATAAAGAATTACAACATTTGCGAATTAACCTAGGTCAACATATTAATTTGAGTCACATACATATATACACTGGTGAGCAAAAATTAAGGACGAAGAGAAGAAATTAGCATAACAGCGGAACAAGCAGGCAGGACGGTCCGAAAGACCACTCAGAAGATAGAAAATCGTCCGGTACGGTATGGCATGTGCATATATGCAGCATGACGTTGGTGGGGTGGGGGAGTGTCAGAAGGGTATAAAGCACACGGGCAAAGTACGCTCAGCAAGACGGTAAAAGCTATTGCACCGTGTACATAGGTTGGAACGACGCCAAGTTGCTGCCACTGTGTGATATGGCCAACAGGCAATCCAGTAGACGACATCTGGATGACTTTACCCGAGGTCGCGTCATTGAGAAGTTGAAAGAAGGTCGAAGTATGACTAGTGTGGCCGAGGAGTCCGGGACCACCCACAGCATCGTTTCACGAGCTTGGAGAGCATTTTAAAAGACAGGAACAGCTGCCCGATTTTTTAGCACTGGTCGTCCACAAGCAACCACGGACGCGGACGACCGGTATAGGGTCCTACAGGAGAGAAGAGCTAGACGGAAGATAGAGGGAGAAATCGCAAGGCACATGCAGCAGACAACTGGACGTCCGTCATCGCGTTTTACCGTGGCCAGGAGGCTGCACAAAGGTGGTCTATTTGCACGACGACCAGTACGGTGTCTGCCCTTAATGACTGCTCATAGGAGACGGCGGTTTCTGTGATGCCAGGAACACAAGAACTGGACACATCAGCAATGGGGTCGAGTTCTCTTTACGGATGAGAGCCGATTTAGTCTCACGAGCTATTCTGGACGTATACACAACTGCAAAGAGGAGGGAACACGCAATTACACCTCCAACATCATCGAAAGGGACCAGTTTGGAGGTAGTGGGGTTCTTGTTTGGGGCGATATCATGCTTCGTAGCGATACTGACCTCCACATCTTCCAAGGAGGTTCAGTCACTGGATGTCCGCTATTGTACCGAGGTTCTCCTGCCTCACGTGTGTCTGTTTAAAAGTGCTGTGTGTCCTGAGTTCCTCTTTATGGACGCCAACGCTACACCTCATCGTAAAATGGCTGTCGCAGAGCTGTTGGAGAGTGAAGATATTCAACGCATGAATCGGCCCGCAAGGTCCCTGGACCTAACTCTATTCGAACACGTGTGGCTTCTTCTCGGGAGACGCTTTGCAGCACGTCACCAGCCGCCAGAAACGATTCCGCAGCTGCAATTGGCGCTACAAGAGGAATGGGCCGTGATACCTGAACAGCTCCTTGACAACCTTGTCCTAAGCATGGACAGACGTTGTAAATCCTGCAACGCAGTCAGGGGTGACCATATCCCCTACTAAAGGCTGGATTTTCCTTCGTAGCCGTCTGTCACATGGACGTTTCTGTCTTCTGTCCAGTTGTGCTCGAAGCTACCTTTTCAATAAAGCGCCTTTGTATCATTTGGATTCCTTTTTTGGACGGTTTTGCTCACTTGTCTCATATTCTTACATCTTGGGGGTCTTATGGTATGATTTGTGTCGTTGTGGAGCACTTCTGCACGACGTTACATTCGAAAAACGGTCTCGTCTTTAATTTTTGAACGCCACTGTGTGTATATATATATATATATATATATATATACACACACACCGATGAGACATTACATTATGACCACCTACCTAATAAGATGCAGGATCCTCTTTGGCTCGCAAAACGGCGGCCACTCAGCGAGACATCGATTCCATGAGGTGAGGATAGATATCCTAGAGTATCTGGTACCATAATGTCAACAGCAGCTCCTCCCGTGCTCGGCATCAGCTCCCATATTTTCGAGTCTAAAGTTCCGTTTATAGTGCCCTCCCAGTTCTAATTTTGTGTTTTTCGTGTATCTGAAGGTCTAGTGCATCGTTTTGTTCCACTTTCTGATTCGTAAGTACGATATTTTCTTCATTCCAAGCTTTATTTACCTTCTGGTCGAGCTGGCCAGAAAAACTGTTGGGCGCCGCCATTAGTAATGACGGCTTCCGGTGGAGATGTCATGTTCGGTAGCCCTCCTTCCACTCTTGCTGTAACCAGCGACGCTGCTGCTGGCGCCGCTACGCTGATTTTTCCTGATGGCGCTGTTCAACTTCCCTCTTCCGGTGCGTCATTCGGCACCTTTTCTGCTGCTGCCCAGTAAGACAGCTCCTCTGCTTCAGCTTCTACTGTGACTTTTGCTAATGCAATGCATACTCACGATGACGTCACTCCCCACCTTCCACAGCAGCTCGATTGCCATCGTCTTATTCTGCTGCAGCGACCTCTGCATCTGATCGCCAATCCTCGATTGTGTTACAGCAAGTCGATGCTTTGAAACCTCATGTTCGTCACACCGGCAACTCCATTCATCTTCATATTCCGGTGTCATCTGTTCAAGGTCAAACGTTCTCCTCGCATATGGCTTTAGGAGTTTTTTTTAAAGCCCTTCCCGATACCAAGTTGAAAGTTTATGCTACGGCAGTTAAGCAGCTTTTATCTCCGTCTGCTATTACTCATCTCTATCGTCGGACTCGGACTATTGTTGTTTATCTTTCTCAACCTGACCATGTGACCTCTCTTTTGCAGAAAGGTATTACTGTTAATAATAACCTCTTGATGCCCAAACCTGTGATACAGCGCCCGGTTATCGTGTCGTTTTATCTGGTGCCACCTGAAGTCACAAATGTCATGCTCCTTTCAGTTATCTCATCTCTTGGTCGCGTTGCCGGGGACGTTGTAACCTACTCGTCAGCGCCCAACGACTTCGCGGATCGCTATATTTACGGTGCTCGTCGCATGGTGCCTGTCATTTTTTCTTCTCAGGAAGATATTGCAACTTTACCTACACAACTTATTGTCCATTGTCACGGTCAACGGAGACATATCGATCTCTTAACTGAGTTCCACTGCAGCAAGTGTAAAAGGCCTAGGGCATTTTTATAAAGAGTGTACTGGACCTTTCTCTTCTTCTGGACCCTCTTCTGGATTAATGTCTACATCAGTGCCTGTTGATACGCCCCCATCTGGTTCTCGTGCAGGGCCTGACTTACGTGCTCCTGATTTTACTGGAGCTGACTTTCCTCCTCTCCTTGGTTCTTCAACTTCACCTGAACCGTTTTCACCTCCTTGCTCGATTTCTGAGCAGGACGCTTCTGCTCAGGTGGTGTTTTCTACTTCTTCTGGTGAGGCTCCCTCTACGGAGGTGGCCATGGTTAAATTGATTCATCGGCAACTGATCTTGATGATTACCGCGATGCTTTAATGACTGCTCCGGACACTCCTGGACTGTTTCACCTTCCTATTACTCCTACTGCATATCCCACCAGTGTGGATGACTTGCCCATTACTGATGAGGCTGTTGTTGATTCCAGTGGCCGATACGCGAAACGTACCGTCTTCAAAGCTCCTAGTGCTCCAGCTAAACGTGGACGTCCACGATTTTATCGCTCTCGCTCATCTTCGAGCACTCGTTCTCCTCCAGCGTCTCCGAGGGTGTGTAGCCTTACGAAAAATCCAGAGGACTTCGCAGAAGTTGCGCTCTAAGCGCGATTTGAACAGTTTTTTCAAGATACCGTTGTGCTCACTCGACCCTTTACCCATAGACAACTGTTGCGCCTATTTTCGCTCTTCCGGGATCCATCGTTTGATATGGCCCCCTTACCTTTCTCTCTCCATATTTCCTCCGGATGATGTTCATCGTCGGCTGACGTGTATAAGAGCTGACCTTGAGGCTCTTTGCGAGACTGACTGTACGTTCCTTTCTTGTTATCAACGGCTCTGTGAAATGGAGGACACCTCTCAACTTTCTGCTTCATTTCTTCGTCATTCCCCTGCTGATGAGTAGGACTTTTCCTGACTTATTACTTGCTCCTGGACTAGTTCTGCGTTTTACAGCTTCTCTGGACTTTCATTTCCTTCCTTATCGGACTTCATAGTACGTCATTGTATGTAATTTATCCCAGATTGTCTCCGGGCCATTTTTGTACGTATGTCATTTTCTGTTCTATATCTGCATCGGTGATTTTATCTTGTTACATGCATTCATCTGTAGATATTGTCATTCATTGTTTTTTATGTTTTCATCGCCCGAGGTGCGATTGTATTATCATTTTCTGAATAAATTGTTGAACTCCTCCAGTTCCCGTAAATTTTGGGGTGGTTGTCATTTAGTGCCAACGCGCTTTTCCAAGTCGAACCACAGATTTTCGATTGGGTTCAAGTCAGAGAAATTTGGAGACAATAAAATCAAGAGAAAGTTACCGGCATGTTCCTCGACACACCCTTTGACGATTATGGCCGTGTGACATAGCGCATAATTCAGTTCGTAACGGCCATCACCAGCAGGAACGCGGTTACCATCAATTGGTGAACTTGCTCCGCAAAGATATATAGATACATGACCACTGTCAGGGACTAGCTATTGGGATAATGGGGCCTAAAGTTTCCCAAGAAAACATCGCGCACAGCATAACACTGCCACCACTGACCTCTTTCCACCAGAAAGTGCATTCAGGTGGCATAGCCTCTGTTGGTAATCGGCGTATCCGCGCAAAGCCCTTTACGTGATGCAACATGTATCTTGATTTGTCAACCCAGGGCACTTCCTTCCAATCATCCACGGTCCAATCTTGATCTTGTGCCCATTTCATGCGTTGTGGGTGATGACGTGCAAATGGCGTGGGAGCGCTGCTTTATTTTCGTCAACGCAATCCAAAGCGCAGAAGACTGGGATAAACTGTGCGCTTTGACCCAGAATTTATCGTAACTTTCTGCGATGAACTGATCACCATTGCATACCCAAATGCAGGTGATTTGTCGCACTGCATAACAACTTGCCCTGATCACCATTGTTGTAGCTGCAGTTGATTTGTCACGCAGTGACCATGCGCTCGTTGTGAATAATGCGCGACAGTTCGCGCTCCTATATGGCATCAATGAGCTGAGGACGGCACGTGGCTGGACCATGGATCGCAATTTGGGCATCTCTGAACAACTTTTGATACCTACTCACTATATCGGCACGTAAAAAAACCACGAGCCAAGCCGTTTCCGAGATTGTAGTTCCAATGCGCCGTGCCATCGCAGTTTGTACCTTACCAAACTCCGGTAAATCGGCAACTTCTCCTATTCTGACTCCGAACTCTCTAAATGGAAATGGACGATGTCATCTCTCTTTCCACTTTATTTTTTAAACAACGCATAGCTACTGAAAAATTGTATTCCGGCACCGCTGGGATCGAACCCCAGAACTCTCGATAACTAGTCGAGTGCATTCGAATTTACGCTACGGCGCCAACAATTCTCAGCGCCATGCGTGGTATATCAGTCAGGATCTGACTACACGAATACGTATTGATGGTCTCAGCAACTGAGATGTCGTCATCTGGTGGCGTTTAACGCAACAGCTATTCAATTGTAGTTGATAAATTCAAAGAACTCTCTGCTAACATAAAGGCAGTCCTCGCGTTGTACGTATACTGTTCCGTGGACTTCACGTGCGCCACCTTTCGGTCGACAGACGCGCTCATTACTCTTGCCTGGAGGTGGTCATAATAGAATGGCTTATCGATGTATATTCACTCATCGTCAAGAACATGGTTGAACCCAGAAAGAAGAAACCGACAGGGATAAAGCTTGGTAAATAGGCTTAACATTGTGAGACATGCAAATGTTTCAAGTATCACGCTCGGCTTCGCATGTGAGGAAAACCAGGAGGTGTCGCCAATATGTGCTTAGCCGGTTATGTAAATTTGTCCCTTTAGCTTTGTTGCCATTCCGATTCGTGCTGTTTTGTTTTTTTCATCGTTTTCAAGTGAAGTAAACCTCAGAGAAAAGTTCGGAAGTAATTTCAGCTGCTGGAGCAGTTCTGGCAGATCCCCATTGCCGGGCTCCGGGAAGCGGAATGGTCTTATCGCCGTATTGCGCGACTTACAGACCATGTGGCTATCACCATACCACGCTGTTGGTAGCAGAGGATAGAACAAATCACGCAGCAGAAACAGCATGGGTTTGGAAAACCTAGTGGAACCACAAAGAACGAGAATCGACGGGTTATGCGACATTCGCGGAATGACACAACAGCCACGATTGAGATGTTCAGCGTGAAGTGGTGCTCTCCATGCATCGTTCGATTAGTGCCAGCACTCGACGTATAACTACACGCACACAGACCGTTACGCCGACTGCCCTGAATACCATTGCATCGTCACTAAAGACGGCAATGGTGTCGCACGGGACTCTCAAGTACCCACTCAGAATGGCATTGGGTGATCTTCAGTGAGGACTGCCACATTTGTCTTGGTGGAGACGACTGTCGAATTCATGTTTAGAGCCAGCTTGGTCAGCGCCAAGATGAACAGTTTGTTGTCGTGCGTCACACGTCCCGAAGGCTTGTCGTTATGGTATGGGTTGCAATTGCCTGCGATGACAGATAATCTTTGGTATTCATTACAGGCATTTCTTTTAACAATCCAACGTTACTTTAATAGGGTCCTGCAACAAGTGGCCCTTTTCTGAATGCTCATTTCAGTGAGATTTTCTAACACGACAACGCTGGTCCGCATGCTGCTGCTGTCCGGAGAGCTTACCTTCAAGTCACTGACACTCTGGCATGTCGAACCGCATCGCCAGACCTATTGTAGATTGAAAATGTGGAGGATACTATTGGACGGGCTATTCACACTCCATCCCCACCTCACAATCTGCATGAGAAGATTTAAGCTGCATGGGATCGCTTATCGCAGAAAACCCTTAGGAACCTGTACAAATCCATGCTGAGAATTTTGGTATGCTGTGTGAGCAAACATTGTGACCCGATGCCATACTGAGAGACAATACTTACTGGTGTGTAGGTCAATAAATATTGTCCATACCAGTCTCAATGTTCAATCATTTATTTTTACGGGTAACTCTTACCTTTCTTGCGAATAGCATTGCATTACGACACGTCCTTCTGGGCGCAACTGTTTTTTGAGGATGAGTAAATTTAATTATCAAACGTACGCAATAAATAGGTGATCATCAGAGCTTTCCAACACTGTATCGCAATCGGTGAACATGGTTACCGATGAATATTATCTTGGCTACTTTGGTCGTGGACGCATTGTCGTAACAAGACAGATGGGTTATTCTATCGCCGGAGTGTTAAGAATACTCGGGTTTTCCAGGACAACCATACGTAGGGTGTACGCTGGTATATCATCGACGGACGTACCAGCGCCCAGACGTCAAGCGTTGGCAAACCACATGCAATTCATGACCTGTATCGAATTTTTATATCCATGTGCGTGCAGACTGAGCGTTTGGCAAGGGCGATGATTATCCCATGCAGGTTAAATGTCGGAGGCCTATGCAGCTTTAGCAAGGGAACGGTACAGCGTACGGAGCATATCCTGTGCTACAGAAAGTGACACCCTACTAGAGTTCGACTGTTGTGTGCTCGTCATTGTGTATTACTCTTCTCCTGCTGCTGGAAACATGAATACTCGGCCTCTGCAGAGTAGAGCTGCGTCGTGTGGTCAGATGAATACCTGTACATGGAGGGTCCCAGTTTGGGGTTGAACGCCATACGCCATGGTCCGTCGTTCAGGTCGTCTCAGTTCAAGGCCACGGTGGCTGTGCGTATTCTTGGAGAGCTTTCTCATTGGACACATTGGGTTTAATAGTGTATCTAAACAGGTCTTTCAGTCCAGCGCTCTACCAGTATGTACTTGCTGGTAAGCAACACGCTTTCGTATCATTCCCACATTCTACGCCCGATGGTCCGTTTCAGCAGAACAAGAAATCCTCCCCAGCGGGTGGCCAACAGCTCAGGCATGGCTCAAAAATGCTTCTCTGAGCTTTGAACCATCTAATTGCCCAGGGTTACCCGGTGTCATATCCCGTGGAAGTGCTTTGGAATGCCGTCAAGCGCAACATCAAATCCATGGATCCTGAACCGAAGTCTCTGGCGAACTTGTGGACAATGGTGAAACAGGCATGGGTAGCATTACCTGCGGAAACCCTCTGGCATCTTGCTGAATTAATATTGCGGCGTGTAGGGTTGTTACTAGTGAGAGAGAAGGATCAACTAGTGGGAGAGAAAGATCAACTAGTGGGAGAGAAGGATCAAATAGTAGGGGAAAAGGATCACTTAGTGGGAGAGAAAGATCAACTTGCGATTAGTGCGAGAGAAGGATCAACTAGTGCGAGAGAAGGATCAACTTGTGATTAGTGGGAGAGAAGGATCAACTATTGGGAGAAAAGGATCAATTACTGGGAGAGAAGGATCAACTTGATAGAAGGATCAACTTAGTGCCAGCACTAAGTAGAGAAGGATCAACTTAGTAGGAGAGAAATGTCAACTTATTATTAGTGGGAGAGAAGAATCAACAAGTGGGAGAGAATGATCAACTAGTGGGAGAGAAGGATCAGGTAGTGGAAGAGAAGGATCAACTAGTGGGTGAGAAGGATCAATTATTAGGAGAGAAGGATCCACTTGCGATTAGTAAAGTATTTGTAATGTTTGTCTATTGATTGTAAACTAAGCCGTAGAGTTTTACAGCAGCAATGAATATGATGTCCGCAACGTTTCTCTTTTTTTCTGTATAAACATTTCCATCAGTTATCTAATATTAAATCTGGTATTGGAAGACGTATTTGTTGCCTCATAAAAGTTTATTTTCATATAGATTTGTTTTTGGTGCCTTAATAATTATACCCAAATTCATATATAATTTAATTTCTTACCAGAAAACCACAAGGAATTTTATAAAACGTATCATTTTCCAACGTTTCTCTTTTTCTTTTGTATAAAAATTTCCATCAATTATCTAATATTAAATCTGGTATCGGGACACGTATTTGTTACCTCATTGAAATTTTCATGTAAATTTGTTTTCAGTGCCTTAATATATATTTTCAAATCCATATATAATTTAATTCCTTTCTTACCAGAAAAGCACAACACATTTTATAAAAGTGTATCGTTACAGATGACCTGAGATCACCCGGAAGTTGCGGAGTCTTCCCTAAGTTCACATAAATGAATATATTAATTACACCTGTTATCTATTTCTAAGATTATCACAGTATATTATTTATGAAAAAAGTTATATATAAAATTGTTGTATTTTGCTTTTTCTACTGGTAAAAATTAAGTTCCTTCGGATAACGAGTTCAGACTCGCACGATATAATTTTACAGGAAATACTCACCTAGAAAACTAAGTTCATAATCACGCACGTAAGATAACCTAAATACGATACGGATAATTGATTCTACTGGTAAACACAATTTTTATCCCATAGATCGTTGACTTTGTTTCGAACGTAATATTTAACAATAATTCGAAAACTAGGCATAATAAGAGCCACAGGTATATTTTTGTTTCCTTTCTGTTTCTTTTCGATAATGACTATAAAATATTTAGACATTACGCCAATAGAAATAATGTACACAAAATGTTGTTTCAAGTCATTGTTTTTTGTATGTTATTTGGAATGTATTGTGGGAAATCCAATTCAACATTATAAAGGCCCTAGTGCTGCCATTCAAATAAGTGTGGAATTTTTAGTTTCCCATTAAAACAAACTGGTGTTCCAAATTAAAATAGGCTCTTATTTCTTACCATAATTCTTAGTTGATCTTCAATAGTTGTGTTACTGATGAGAATGGCTTAAAATGGTGGCCTCCTTACTGCACTTGATAGTGAATAATTCACTGCAGGAATAGGATCGAATTCTTCAATAGTCAAATTTTTAGAAACTGCACAATGCAAATTGAACTCTTATGTTCAGTAAAATACAAAATAATAAAAATTTAATATTCAGTTTACATGACCAAAATTCTGTGGTGATCCCATTCCGGTCTTTAACAAAACAAGTTAGTAAAATCATGCAATGCATTGATTATGATACGCTTTCCAACATACCCGGAATCGGTACACAACTTATCACTGAAGTTATGACGATAATTGCTGTGGAATAAATCTCGCTCCTGTGCTCTTACCTTTGACCCCATTTCGATGATATTAAACAGAATTGGTTCAGTATACCTCCGGAACAACATACTAAAGTTGTATCGCCGCCCCGGTGGCGCAGTGGTCTAAGGCGCTGGCCTCTGATCATTCGTCCGTAAGGGGTCTGGGTTCGAATCCCGGTGAGGCATGGATGTTGTGTTTGTCTTACGGCACTGGCTCTCTCCCTTCCCTGGAACAAGTGACCCTAAATTAGGGACAGGCGACTGCTTATAGCCCATTGAGTTGCTCACGGTGGTCGTTAAACCTCCAATCAAAAAAAAAAAAAAAAAAAAAAAGTTGTATCGCAGTAGAATCATTTTAGTCAAGTTATGAGGGTTATAGCTGTGAAATAAATATCGCCCTGTGCTCTGACTCCTGACCCTATTTCGATGATATTAAATAAAATTGCTTCAGTGTACCTCCGGAACAACATGCTAAAGTTTTGTTGCAATCGAAGAATTTTTAGTCAGGTTATGAGGATAATGGCTGTGGAATAAATCTCGCTCCTGTGCGCTGACGTTTGTCCCCATTTCGATGCTATTCAACAGAACCAGTTCAATATACCTCCAGAACAATATGGTAAAGTTTTGTCGTAATCGAAGCATGTTTATGTAAGTTATGACACATAAGGGCGATGGAATGGATCCCTCTCCTACGTCCTGACCTTTGACCAGAATTCGCCCATTTTCAATAGGGTCGTCCCCAGGTGGTCCCATATCATATACTGAAATTTCATCGAAGTCGAACCATTTTTACGCGTGTTATCGTGCGGACAGACAGATGGACGGACAAAGCTGGAGCATATACGCTTCTTCAACCTACGGTTGGAAAGCATACAAAGGGGTTATTTGCGTCCCCATTAATTTGGTAGCTTTCATTGCAGGAGCGATTTTCAAGGTCCACCGGTGCAGTGGTAACTAATCTTTGAAACTTTTATCTGGCTCACAGCCGACAGCACTTTACTGCTGCAGGTATCAATTTTCAAATATGATAACGATCCGTGCTACTCTCTGCTAAATGCGTCGGTTCGGTATATTCTTGAGATACTTGAGAGAAATGAATTCAGTTATTGAAGAAGAGCATTTTTTACATAACATATACTTTTCTTTCCACAATATTAATAACAGTATAAATGTTAAGAAACTAATTCCATTTATTGGAATTTGCTTATTAAGCGTTTTCGATTTATTGCTTTTCAAAGAATGAAGAATCTAACCAAAATCTGACTCATTCATTCTCCTGGGTTTCTACATCCATTGTTTGATGTACTAAATATATAGTTTGAATGAATTGTAAAATTTCCGCCCGCATTTCCGTTTTTTACGCTTTCCAACCGTACGTTGAAGAAACGTATATGCTCCAGCTTTGTACGTCTGTCTGACTGTCCGTCCGTCTGCCTGTCCGCGCGATAACTCGCGTAAAAATGCTTCGAATTCGGTGAAATTTCAGTATATCAGTATATGATAGGGAATCACATGAGGACGAATCCTATTGAAAATGGGTCACATGGGGTCAAAGGTCAGGACATAGGAGCGGGATCCATTCCATTGCCCTTATGCGTCATAACTTGAGTAAAAATGGTTCGATTTGGATGAAATTTCAGTACATGATAGGGGATCACCTGGGAACGAACTCTATTGAAAATGGGTGAAATGGGGTCAAAGGTCCGGTCATAGAAGCGGGATCCAATCCATTGCCCTTATGCGTCATAACTTGAGTAAAAATGGTTCGATTTGGATTAAATTTTAGTATGTGGTAGAGGATCACCCGGGAGCAAGACCTACTGAAAAAAGGTGAAATTGGTCAAAGGTCAGTTCATAGGAGCGGGATCCAATCCATTACCCTTATGCATCATAACTTACGTAAAGATGCTTCGATTGCGACAAAACTTTATTATGTCCAGAGATACTCTGAACCGGTTCTGTTGAATATCATCAAAATGGGTCAAAGGTCAGTGCACTGCAGCGAAATTTATTCCACAGCCATTATCCTCATAACTTGACTAGAAATGCTTCTATTGCGACAAAACTTTAGTATGTTGTTCCGGAGGTATATTGAACCAATTATGTTTAATATCACTGTAATGGGCCCATAAGCGAGATTTATTCTACAGCTATTATCCTCATAGCTTGAGTGATAACTTGAGTAATGATTTCTGGTATATTGGAAAGCGCGACATAATCAATGCATTGCATGATTTTACTAACTTGTTAATTTAGAGTTTAATGAGTCACTTTGGAAAAATACACGGTGCCTGATACCCCTAAAAGAGACACCGCTGAACCTTGTGGATTATGTGCAATTCCCTATTCACGTGTTATTTAAAACATCCAGCCACACTGAGAAATCATTCCCCAATTTTTTTTTACAAAATTTAGTTAAATGAATGCAAGGAAAATGTTTGGGGATTTTTAAGTGTTTTTTACCCGACTGTTCAAATTTGTCATACTAACACAGCGACATTCATCCTTTTAATAAAATTACTTTTTCTCCCTACGCTCTTCACAAGGCTGTGTCCTAACAAAATACCAGTTAGTTTTATTGAATTATTATCAAATATTTTTAAGCTAATCCTTCAAATTATTTGTAGGTATTTTTCAGCAAATTAAGAATGTTTCGAAGCTTCCTAGTACCTTTGTACTTTAGCTTTTCATTACTTAAATTATGCTTTATGTGAATAACCGTACCCAGTATTTAAACCTTGAGGCATGCCGTGAAACAGAACATCAAATCCAGGACCCTGGACCGACGTCACCGGCGGAGATGCGGACAGTGTTGCAAAAGGCATGTCTGGCAGTACCTAATTAAACCTTCCGCCATTTAGAGGAATCGATGCCTCGGCTTGTACATGCTATTATTTGCGCTTGAGGAGGACCAACACGCTATTAAGAAGGAATCTGCAATTGCTTGTTTATTGAGTGTACACATACACTACCAACCACACACACACACCAAACAGAAAAAAACATTATGCCTCCTGCAGTATATGATAACGATCCTTTACGTATCACCAAAACACCTGTTACCCTGTAAGACATCAGCGTTACAAGATTTGTCTAGGTGTCTTGTGTCTGCTACCAACATGTTTCAAGCTGATGCTTTAACTCTTGTAAGTCACGTGGTTGTGCCGCCGAAAATGGGATTTGCTGTTTAAACACAAGCCACAGATGCGCGACTGGATTGATGCCTGGGAATTTAGAGTCCAATGAATAACCTTTAAGTCTTCCTCATGTCCCGAGAATCATTCTTGAACAATCGGAGAAGTGTGGCATGGAGCTTTATCCTGCTGATCTAAGGCATTACTAGAGGACTATACCGTTGTCATTAACATAGATACGTGTATAGTTTCATGTTTCATCCATATTGGTATAATTTGTCGACCCATGGTCCACTTCGACGTTTGTAGAGGTGTTACGAGTTTCAGCGATGGTTCCGCTATATAGTTCTGTGGCAAAATATTTTTCTAAATACCTAAATATACAAAATTCCATGAACGATGGTCTTCGAGTGTGTCATTCAGCTGCTTATTTTCCCCTCTTGATATCGGCACTTCTTGCAATCTTTAGCATTGCTTTTATTTCTCCAACAAGAGGAGTCTTACTCCCGAATTGGCCAAGCGCTTTCAAGGCTGCTTGGCTGGCGGAGAAAATATTGAATGCTTCATCGCAGCGCCCCCCTGACCGCCAACAACTCTGGGCGATAGTTTCACTCGTTCCGCATGAGTCTTGTTGCCATTCGAGAACTCACAGAACCCTGCGCCAACACATCCACCTATGTTGGAGCCGTCCGTAAACAGCTGCTTCCCCTGCCCTGCTGGGAGAGCATTGTCCTAGGTGGGACATAGCTTATTGGCCGGGTGGCAATCGCAGTCAATACTCAGTAATTTTACTTTGGACGACCGAAACTGGCGTCCGAGAAGAGAAACGTCGTCCCCGTAGCGGAGGGTCTGCATTGCAGCTTTCCACGCTACAACTACGTCCGTCGGTTCACACCCAGCGCTGTTGTGGAGGTCGTGCGGAAACACCTAGTGACACCCAGTAGCGCTCTGTGCTGAATTTGATTTAATCCATTTCGCACTCTAAACGTGTCCGACCACCAGGCAGAACACGCATAGGTGGTTAACAACATTTGGATGTCGGCCACCATAACCTACGTTCTCCATGATACGAATGATAGCATTTGTCTATAAGCTTGTGGACACTTCCGTAATAAATTCCGCCCTTATCTGTTCTGCGGTATCCGTGCGAATCTTTGTAATTATGCCTGACAGTCTGTCTTCTAATGGAGAGAAATGAAGTTCCAACAATGCACACATAAAGATTTATTTGATGAAGAGTGAAACACTCGAACAACCCAGCATAATAAGCTATTGATGGAATGAGAGGGCCTCTCAATATGTTACTTTACAAATGTGTAGTGACTCCGTGGTTGCTCTTAGTTTCAAACCGAAACAAAATGAGGGCTTCTTTCAGTATTAATACAACAGAAGGACACACATTTTCCACAAAAACGGTTCCAGTGGCAAATAAAAGTACTTCTTTTTTTCCCGCATATATGCAATATATACTAAAAGAGCAGAAACAAATTGGTAAATATTTCATGTGTACTAAAACGAAATAAAATAAGGATCGAAGGACAGCTGAAGAATTATTGTAATCTGAATAAACTTTTGCACTCATACCAACATTAGCAAAACAGCGTTTTCTGATTTTACAGATTTGAATACTCAGAACTGATACATCCTAGTGAGCACACAATACGCAATCAGCAGTACCCTCACAATTGTATTGTTATCTCTAACAAGAAACAATTAATATTATAACACAAACTATTTTGCCTTTTATCTCCCTACCACATTATATCATAGAAAAGTGTTCCCTTGAAATTTCAAAGGAAAACGTTAATTAATAGCTAGAAGGGTACAGTTCCATATTTTTTCTAGTCTTTTTTTTTTGGTACTTTCCATTCTTATTTCCTACGCACGCCGACTTTTCAGATTTGACGTGATTTGAGTTTATGATAGCCTAAGGTGCTGCTCTTTTTCACAGATCACGTTTAGAACTATATACACATACGGGCTTCTACACAATCAAAAAGTTCTTATTATCCTTCGCCATGGTTTATCTCTAAAGGGAGTACGAAATGTCCTTCTAAGACGCCACAAATTTGTTATTTTCTTTAGGCAGCTGTGCTTCACTGTTACAATTTGACAAGAGCAAGAAGAACTGATCCAATTCGTTTCTCTGGTTTTCTTTTCACGAGTGATTTGGGGCTTTATTTATATACACGGCCTGTCACATCCTTTCTTCTGTCTTATCGGATTTGAAAACTGAAATTTCGCACCATCTCGCAGTTCCATCTAACAGTTCCCAAATACTACGAAGGACGTTGTTTAAGAAGGAACTTTGGAGAGAAATGATTGTGAAACTTTACACTGAAAACATTATGGATCTGAAATAAATTGCATTCTTTAGATGGCAGGTCCATATAAATTTGTTTCATGTACGATTGCTCTTCTGCTGTATAAAAACAACTTCGAATCTAATAGTGGGTTGTAAAAAATCACATTAACTTACCAGCAAAATAAATGACGTTAAGAAGACAATTATTATTTAGTACAAAAAGCCCTTCAGAATACAGAAGCCTATATTGTTTCTGTTTATTGCACTTCCAACTTAGCGTATAAATTTTCGAAAATCCAGATTGCGGTGAAGTTGACAGAAAACTTGTAAACCTTTCTGTGATTTTCCTTCCGTACTTTGCTTAGCGTGCACCTCCACATATCTTATACCAAACTCTCTATGTCATGAAGGTATACAAATGCAAAATTACCTAGGTTTCTTCTGTGTTTAATGACAAGCAGGAGCAATTCCTAAGTCCATACAATATTCTCCGTAGTAACGTATGACCCCCGGTTATTGAGAAAGGACAGCCGGGGCAATCAGACGAACACTCCCCCATGTATCATCTGAGATTCAAACCTTGTTAATTTCGCACGAATTGTCAGGTGTCAGCACGCCTGAAAACTCGCCGATCGTTTTAATACATCTTTCCTTGGATTGTTCGAAGTTAAACACAGTACCGGAGAGAAATGTACATAAATCATATTCCATATGATTCTACCTCGATTATCGTTTATAACAACTTTATTTTTCATGTTAGTCTTCCAGTTAGCAAGAACATAATTTGTTAATGGTGCTCGCGTCAAGTTCAGCTCAATCGTATCACCAGGGAAAAGAAATAAGACAAAACTCTCAACTACCAGGACCATTTAACAAATCTAAAGTTTCAAGCATATTTCAACAAATAAATAATTATTCAATATTCAACTTTATGGGAAATCAGCTTCGTCAGGTATTCAACACTAATTTAAGAATGGTATTACTATTCTGTAACTTATAGCATTTATAAAAACCAATCGCATCCGAAGATAATAGACGAAAGACAGATATATCAACTATCAGGACCATTTAACAAATCCAAAATTTTAGGTATATTTCATCAAATCAAGTAAGGATTATAAAATATCCAAAATTACATGACATTGATTTCGACACATATTGGACACTAATTTCAGGATGGTATGACCGTTCAGTAACATATAGCATTTATAATAATTAATCATAACACAGGGGAAACGCAAATATACAGAATTCTCACTTACCAGGATCATTAAAAAAACTAAAATTTCAGGAATATTTTATAAAATCTAGGAAAGATTATAGAATATTCAACTTTATGTGGCATTGGATTCGACACTTATCAGACACTAATTTCAGAATGGGATGATGAATTTGCAATTTATAAATTTTTAATGTTCATCAATAAGCTGAAAGTAATATATATTTGTTACATTTTCTGTTATCGATTTTTATAGAGTTGGATCAACGGCTTTTTGCTGTATACATTACTGAAAATAATCCATAAAGAAAAGACAATACATTTTTCTGTAATTATATTTTTGACCAATGAAATTTAAATTTATGTTAGAAATCTGTACATTTCCAACTAAAGTGCTTTTCTTTCAAAAGTGTTAAATAATACTTCTGGGGATTACTTTTGCAGATGTACTAGAACAATTTTCATAGAAAGAACCAATTCCCAATAACAAAGTACTGGGGCTTTTCAAAAAAGAAAAATTGGAGAATACTGAAAGCTACATTTTGCGTAAAAATGAACAGAATATTTTTTTTTCAATTTGAGGTGCATGAAGAAACTACACATAACAACCCAGGAATGCAATTCTATTTAAATTTCATGTCCATCAACCACTTCATTGAGCAAAGTTCAACAATATTCCATAGTTTTCCTTTTCATCTACTAAATATATCATTTTAAATGAATACCTTACCAAAAATCACCTTGTAACTCAGTACCTGTGACGCTGTAAAAACTGTTTTATTAAATGACGCCATAATTTACCATACCACTCACCATTACGCAATTTTGAAGCATAAATTCTTACGAAAACAAAGTCCGATAACTGCTGAAATCCTACACGTCTTCCATGTAAAGGCATTGCAGCTTCTTCAAGGTCTTCGCACGTGTCCGTACGCCGACGACTGATTACATTCACTTCGTCGTACTCCTTAAATACCACCGACGATAATTTGCATATTAGGCCGTGCTGTGGCGTAAGCGCTCACCGGTTGGTCCAGAAATTAAGATCACACCTACGAAAACTCGACCCCATTAACATATGCAAATTTCATGATCATCCGCCAATTCCTTCTTGGTGTTCTTTTTTCAATTTCCTCCCAGTGTATATCATTCAAATTTCTCAATAATTAATTTCAGAGATGCGAATTGTAAAAAACAATACATTTCAGAGGTTTCTCTTAATTTTTTTTTTTTTTTTTTGCTTTCGCCAACTCATTCACCAAATTCCATTTTGTTTCTTTGCGCCAGGGGTCTAAAACGTATTTTTAATCACCAAACGATTTTTTTCGCAACTTGCGAAGAATGCTATCTGCAGAGCAACTCCTTCATTTTTATACAACGTAACATCATTTCTACGGTACAATGAGCGACATGAAATAAGCTCACCTAATTTGAAATAATAGAAAAAAGCACCTCATGCGTAAGGAAACTTCTGGAAATTTCTTTACAGTTAACAATGTTTTTTGAAATACCGTAAAACTCCCAGACTAAATCAATTTTCACGAACGTTATCGCACTTAGTGTTTGAAGTCATGCATGTTTATGACTCTTGAGCGTGCAGATATGTATCTTTAGATTCCCCCAGAGCTCAATACTTTTTTCGTGTTTTACTTGAAAAAACTGATAACGAATGTAAGCAACATGTAGGAATGACCATAGAAAACGTCCTAAAATTGTATGCAGTACCCATCAAAAATGTGATACACTAAATAATGTTTTCTAAACATAATATCACCTTTACAATGCATTTCCAAATTGACAAACGCCATTAGCACACTATTGAACAATCTTAAATACTATGTATGTTCATGTCAGAAAAGTGAGATATGGATATAATATTTGCCAATTACTTTGTGAAATCATAAAGCACCTTTGGTAAATCAACCAAATTAAACTGTTCGTAGTTGAGCGAAACGCATAAGCTTCTCAACGTATTGTTTTGTTTAATTTAAGGACTTCAACATTTCAATGGGTGTTTGCTATTGCGCCAGCCACGAATTGACAAATGGAATTCCCATGCTTTGGAATATTATGTTGTAGGAAATAGACATCATCCTGCGTAAGCGTTTTCCTTTATCAGCTCATTCGTTTGTCGTCTTAGTTAGTTCATATTTGTGCTTTGCGCACATATCAGAAAAATTAAATTCACTGACGGAAAAAATACCAACACCAAGAAGGGGTTGTGTTAGATAAACGACAGTTGGTAGGCGGTGAGAGTACATCTGTAAGGTGACGTCTATGCAAATTTCGCGCTCGGCGCATACGTGTGGCGCTAGTAGCGCCCCTCAGAACATGCAAAGGAGGTTTGCTGTAAGTACGCGCTGTAACGTTCGTGAGCGTTAGGTATCGTTGAGATTCGACGTAGTGTGTTGATGTTAGTCACGAATGCCTTTAAGAAGACGAAGAAGCCATTATCAACAGCTCACGGAGTTTGAACGTGGTCGTGTAATAGGGCTACAAGAAGGTGGATTTTCGTTCCGCAATATTGCAGGACGACTTGGTAGGAATGTAGCCACTGTGCATGTTTGTTGGCAGCGGTGGTCAAGGGAAGGTACTGCCTCAAGAATACCGGGTTCCGGCCGGCCACGTGGCACTACTGAGAGGGAAGACCGCCGTGTACGGCGTATGGCCGTGGCGCGTCGTACCGCGTCTGCGGCAGCAATTCGAGCTGCAGTTGCCACCACAGTGACACAACGAACTGTTACAAATCGGTTACTTGAAGGACAGCTCCGAGCCAGACGCACTGTAGCGTGCATTCCACTTACTCCAAATAACTGCCCTTTGCGACGTCAGTGGTGTCAAGCTAGAGCTCATTGGAGGACGGTGTGGAGATCTGTTGTGTTTTCTGATGAAAGCCGGTTCTGCCTGGGTGCCAGTGATGGCCGTGTGTTGGTTCGAAGGAGGCCAGGTGAGCGCCTGCAACCAACCTGTCTGCGGCCGAGACACACTGGACCTACACCTGGAGTTAAGGTCTGGGGAGCAATTTCCTATGACAGCAGGAGCACTCTAGTGGTTATCCCATGCACCCTGACGGCACAGTTGTACGTGGGTCTGGTGATTCAACCTGTTGTGCTGCCATTCATGAACAGCATTCCAGGGGGTGTTTTCCAGCAGGAAAACGCTCGCCCGTATACCGCTGTTGTAACCCAAAATGCTCTACAGAGTGTCGACATGCTGACGTTGCCTGCTAGATCACCAGATCTTTCACTAATCGAGCACGTATGGGACATCATTGGACGACAACTCCAGCTTCACCCCCAACCAGCATTAACCGTCCCTGTATTGACCGACCAAGTGCAACAGGCATGGAACTCCATCCTACAAACTGACATCCAGCACCTGTACGACACAATGCATGAACGTTTGCGTGCTTGCATTCAACATTCTGGCGGTTACACGGGTTATTAATGTACCAGCATTTCACATTTAAAATGGCTCTTCTCGCGCTTACATTAAGCTGTGATCTTGAAACCTTATTGTATTAAATATGTTACCTATACAAATGTATTGCCGCCATTTCATTAATCTACAACTATTTTTTGTGGTGTTGGGATTTTTTTTTCTGTCAGTGTCAGTGTATATTCAAAACCGCCGACAAAGGTAATAATCTAATAATTTATAAAACAAATTTTTCTTAGGAAACACTGAAAGCCAATTTCTTAACTTCCTTTACAGTACAAATGTGTCTGTAGGATAAAGCCTTACTTTCTTTTTGTAATAAAAAATTTACAAATAGAAAAAGTACAATCTAATACACTGAATAATTTACTATAAAATTTTTTGAATGGTCTCGTTTATCCGATTTTTTTTTTGCAATACACAGTATGATTTATTTGCAGAAACTCATTCCATCAATACCTCCTATGTGGTATAATTCAGGGCAACAACAGAGCAATAAAGAAGTTGAAACGTGGCTACATTTTCTTGTAGCCTTTCCCGTGAAATCGTAAACACAGACTAGAATGCAATACTCTGCTGTAGAATATATATCTTTTAAAAAGTTATCGGCCATTGATACGTAAACACGATATGCAATATAATTGAAACTATCAGATGGAATTCGTTATACCAATTGTTTTGATAAATTACATACGTTTTAAACTCATCATTCCCCATACGATGCCATTTTGATAGGTTAAGATATTCGAAAGCTTTCACCGTTTGTAGATATTTGAAAAACTTGAATGTTACGTTTAGCGCGATGCCACTTATTCATCAGTTGCATTTGGAGTGTATGTCAAATTTCTTAAGTCTTGTTAACAAACACAATGCGCAGCTATTTGGACTCTCGTCCGTCCTAATTTGGGGTCAGTGATTTCAGGGAAGAAAAAGAACGAACTCCGTTGGTTGCCCAAACATCAGGCATGTGCTTAATTTGGAACTCCATTTCAGAGCCATGGCAGACAATTTGGGAGTAAATAGTGTCTCTGAAAATTAGGACACCTGACGGCGATTTTGGTTTTAATTCTTATTTTTTAACCTTTGAATAGTTAGACTCTCCTTGATTTAAACCACGCACGGTCTGTAATTCATATCTCATGTGTTGCAGTAGGCCATTAATATTTCAAAGGCTGGTATACCTAAGAAAATGTTATGTTACTGTATATTTACTTTCAGTTGTTTTAGTAGTAATCTTCACTCACAGGTAATTATTATGGATGTTTCGCGATTCTTTCTTTGTGTTGAAATTTTCACAAACACCACTGTTTGTGAAAATTTGAATACCAAGAAAGAATCGCGCTATTCAAATGAAAATGGTATCACAAACTCGTCAACTTATAGGGAATAACTGGTTACATTTGTAGAGCTATGAATCCTTTTATGGCTTCAAGACTGAGTATCGTATGAAGCCAGTTCGAGCAACAATTATGGCCTCTATACGGTTTGGTACTGAGTGGAAGAGGTTTTCGATATCGTCCTAAGGAATAGCCGAATAGCCTGCCAGGCTGCTTCTACGCAAGACCAGAGTTCATTTGTCGTGACTGGTGGAGGCTCTTGATGGGCCATTCGATAAGCTAACCGGTCTTAGACATAACTAGCAAACGTGCAGCTTATGACAGAAGCGATATCTCCCGTGCCTGGAAGAGGTCTTGGAAATTTCGGGCAACATGGGGCTGAGCATTGTCCTATTGGAATATTACGCCAGGACAACTTTGCAGAAAGGTTATTTATTACCTGTACCTCTAAAAATTACTAATGTATCGATGAGTGTTAATGGTTCCTTAAGTTGTGTCAGTAGCTGAGACCATCTTACGGATTTATAATGTCAGATGCTGACAGAAAAACGCACATAGCGCCGTGTTTTGTTGCCCACCGTGATGTAAAGCTACCGCGCTCGGCTAGATATCGATAGATGCGGGTTTCAATTCATCGGGGGCGGCCGAATAATAATTTTTCGGTTGCTATGCGTTGCTAAACGTGGAAAGAGCGATGTCTTTTTTTCCACTGACCCCACATATTTAGAGGATTTTTACTGTATCAGGCAAGATCGTGAATTCAACCCAATTGCGCACAAATCCTGACGCATAGCGTTGAGTCAGTTTGACGCTACAAAATTAACGCTACTGGTAAAGCTTACCTCGATAACTTCAAACATATATGCGACCGTGATAATGCATGGAATTGAATCATCACTCATCCAAAACATGACCTGTGGCCAGTCAGTGCTCTAATGTCTGTTTTCAAGACACCATTATAGCCTAAAGCGTGTGTGGTTGAGGGTCAAAGGTCAATGGAATGCGTAGCAATGGGCTTCTAGTGACCCGTCTCAATGCCGGCTATTCACTCTTCCAACACCTCGTTTGAGTCCCCAGTTTGTATTCCAAACCGAACAGCTCATACGGCTCTCCTCCGAAACCGCATGCGAATTTTCACTCGCACTTTAATCATTTCCATTTCCGAACCTGTTGTTTATTGTCCTGTAAGTGTCCAGAGAGGAGGTACCAGCAGTCATTAACGGTATTGTAATTTTTACGAACTGTAGAGTATATCAAGAATAACACTTATCAATTGCACCTCTTATAATAATATGTCCTCTTATGCAGTCATAAATACCTTCAAATTAATATCTCCGACTTTTTTAATAATAAATTGGCATAGTGCCGAAAATGTTTCAAAATATTCAGTTTTACACCTCGATAAAACAGAAACTGAGCATTCTAGCTCTTATCCATACTTCAATATTTCAGGACGCCAAATCTGATTCTCGTTAAATTTATAAGACGTTTGACGGTCATGAGGTTCTCTCTACATCAACAGATGAGAACTGGAATATTTGATTTTGTGATGCTTGGATGCATTTTAAAGTTCTGGGATTGTGTTGTGTAAGAAAACGTATCCTTGCTTTGTTCACAAATGAGTTCTTGCTTAATTTTTGGAATTTAGTGTCACCTTTTAGGGAGCTTCCTTTCTTTTTAATGTTATGAGTCAACGCGCAACCAAAAATTCGTCAGCTTTAATCGTAAAATAACTTCTTATTGCAGCAGAAATGAAGCATTAGAATTTATATGCACTTCAGACTGTGGTTTTAAATGTGCAGTATTCGTAAATAGAAAGGAAATTCGAATTCAGTCTTCTAGGAAACCAGGCGAGGAGAATATTCATCTACCGCATATTTTCTGAATCTGTCCGAAGGACCAGTGCAAATCGTCTGGTTTTTAGCACTCTTTAGTAAAAAAAGATCGTGCTTATGTTACCGGTTTGACAGTCTGTCCGACGATATCCCCGTTTGTACCCACGATATCCCTGCAACTATCAGTCCGATTTTTAAAATTATTTTTGCTTTGGGATGCTTGAAATATGCGAATGATGATCCTTCTTTTCGTTTTGTTTTACGGGGTACAATTTCGCCGCTAGAGGGCGTAAAGGCAGATGATGTCGAAATCAAAAATACCTTTTATTCCACATATTTGCTTCTAAATATCCGATTGAAAAAATTATTTTATCTTTCGATTCCATTTATGTCAAAGAGTATTTTCGATATTTTAGAAAAAGCGCAAAATGAGATACTATCTGAATCCGTTTACGTCTGACTCACCGGAATGCAAATGTTTTCTTTTCGATATATTATAGCACCATAAACAATGTTCGCCGTGGTTTAAATCATGTCTCAGTTCTAAGGGAATTTGACCTGGTAGCAGTTTTTTGCATTTTATACAAATTTAATATAGAAATTCCGTGTGTCTACTGGCGAATTTTTCATCATAGTTTCTTCAAAATGAGTTTACAGTTCTTATATGTTTTAAAGGTAACTTGTTTGTAATGGAAAACAATCTCCTTTAAAGGAAGAAAAGAGAAAAGGACGTAGTACAGATTTTCTACCAAAGAACAATCACAATGAGAAAGAGAAATTTTCGATGACAGGAAAAACGAACCAACGAATTTCCAGGGTATTCTTATTAAAATTCGACTCAAACGCTTATTTACGTATGGTGTGTGTGTAATGGATCAGTTTTCTAGGCATATCGAAAGAAATCTACATTAAATATATTAATCGACAAACCATCTCTTTTAAATTAATCAATTCGTCCGGTTGGAGTCGTTTACACAAAACCTTCGCGCTGATTTTCTAGTTTTTTTCTTTTGATAATTTTGGTGACCCTTTAATCAATGCATTCATTTCGTTCTTAATTACATATAGTATATTTAAGTCTAATTTAAAATCGATGAACAGGGGATGAGGACAAATGAAACAAGTATAGAGGGGTGCATGCTTGTGCAAGAAATAAATATAAGTAAAAGGAGTCCACTAATCATTGATGAAAATTACAAAATTGTCAATGGGTCGGATATGTTTCTATCGAAACTGGCCATGGGTGGACAAGTGAAATACATGGCTGAATTCAAAGTGGCGTGGAAAGTCACATGAGAAGCGCAACTGGAAGATGTGATTGAAATCAGAAGCTTTACGTAGTGACGCGAATGAGAATTGCTTAAGAAACAAAGAATTGTGAAAGTCCCTTATGGAGACCAACTAGCACTGCAATGAGAATGTTTGATGATGATATTTATACATCATTATGGGTAGAATTGCATTCTTTGGAGATCAGATAAAATTCTTCCGTCTTTCTTCGGTTCAGCCATATAGTGCTTAGTCTTTGAAATATTTTTACTCCATTATTTTTACAATATCTGTATTGGCGTCCCCAAAAAAGAAACATTAAAGTGCTCCATTTCTTTCTGGAACATTGAGATAATTTTGCATTCAGTAATATACAAGAATAAATAATTTTATTTCACCTATCTTGCTGTTCACTTTATACAAATGTCATTACTTTTACCCAGTTCACAATAAAGCAAGGTTGCACTTGCTGAAAATGCTAATAAAACAGAAACTGTACGCAGGTGTTCTTTGTGGTAGATATTAATTTTGTATTGTAACTTCATTAAGTCATCAAAATAATTTTATGACTCTATAATAAATACAAATAAAATAAAATCGGCGACATAATGCTGAGGAACTCATGCCAGTATACGTGAGCGTATTTGCCTACAGTTTATTAGGAAATATTTCGATGCTCAATTACAAATAGCAAAATTAAAACTTCAAGAAGTACCTAATGCTTTACTCTATTTTTCATAACAAAGTACCAAATTCTTTACTTTGCGGTGTGAAATTTAAGTGCGTTTAAAAATGTAGTCCAACACGTATTCCTTACATGTTGCGCCTCCGAAATGTTCTGCTGTGTTTGCAGAGAAAAAATATCTTGATTAAACATACCTCTCTACCAAAATGACTACCTGAGTGACTTTTCAGAAGACAAACTCCAGTAGATTTTAATGCCCGCTTCATGCGAGAAGTGCACTGACGTTCCTATCGCCAATCGATTCATATCATAAGAGTGGTCTGCATCGTTATGCATATGTATTGTGTATGAGTATCCGAAGATATAAGCTATTTTCAACAGTTGGGTAAATTGCTGAAAAATTTCTCATCATCAACAAAAATTTCACATCATTTTGATAGCATTTTCATCCTACACACTTGTCGAATGGTTGTTATGAGTTCGTTTGCACAACGGTTTCACAGTAGGCAACAGAGTTTCAATTCTTAGAATCAAATAGCTGAAGAAAATTTCGAGACGAAACTTTCTTCTCGTTACTAAGTGAGGATTCTTATTATCTTTTGCACAGAATATTTCAGTTTGGAACGTTCCTGTAGAGCAAATGTTTTCAGCCAATCATAAAGTGCGCTCTCTCGAAGGGTTTCCTACCTACTGACTGACAGAAATTCAAGATACGATAGGAATAGCTTTTCTCACGAAATACGAAAACATCATACGCTAAACTGTAGGATCAACTGCTTAGCCGAACAATACTACCTTCAGAAAAGAAGGTGGAATTTTTATAAAGTGTGATAAGTATATTTTATCTTTTTAGCACGTCTTTTGTAAAAAAAGATCGTGCTTACGTTATCGGTTTGTCCGTCCGTCCGTCTGTACCCACGGTATCTCTACAACTATTAGTCCGATTTGAATAATTCTTTTTGCATTCGAAAGCTTGAAATATGCGAATGATGATTCTTCATTTCGGGTTTTTTTTTTACGATGTACAATTTCGCCGCTAGAGAGCCTAAAAGCAGATGATGTCCATTTCTGTTTTTTTTATTGGAGGTTTAACGACCACCGTGAGCAACTCAATGGGCTATAAGCAGTCGCCCGTCCCTAATTTAGGGTCACTGGTTCCGAGGAAAGGAGAGAGCCAGTACCGTAAGACAAACACAACATCCATGCCTCACCGGGATCCGAACCCGGACCCCGTTCGGACGAATGATCAGAGGCCATCGCTTAGACCACTGCGCCACCGGGGCGGCGATGTCGATTTCAAAAATACGTTTTATTCCACATATTTGCTTCTAAACATCCGATTGAAATTTGTTTTTTATCTTTCGATTACATTTATGTCGAAGAGTATTTTGGATATAGTTTCTTTTTCAAATTACGCATAGATTTTTCGCTAGGGGGCGTAAAAGTAAATTGCATTTTTTCCGATAACTCTTCTGCTAAAACTCCGATTTGAAAAAATAATTCAGCGGATACATCTTCTGATGCACAATCTTTTGCATATAATTTCGAATTTTTGGTAATAAATACTTCGGCCATCAGGGGGCGTAAGAGTTAATTTTCGCTTCTGATGTATTTGCCATAAAATCTGAGCTTCTAAAATATCGATTGAAAATTTTTTTTCGTGGACTGATGCCACTCCCATCGATAAACCTTTTCGGGATATTTTCTTCCTAAAATATTTCACAGTTTCTCCGCCAGTGGGCGAAGATATATGTCTTATTTTTGTCAATATCTGGACTTCTACGAATCCGATTAGAAAAATTCCTACTTTGTTGGATAGTGTTTTTCGTGTGACATGTTTTTTCATATAATTTCAAAATTTTCAAGTAATTCATAGACTTTCCGCTAGGGGGCGTAAGGGTAAATTGCGTTTTCCCCTATAACTGTGCTTCTAAATCTCCGATCTGAAAAATTCTTTCTGCACCGGATACAGCTCCTGATAGAAATCGTTTGCACATAATTTCAAATTTTTGTAAAAAACTGGTTTCGCCGCCAGGTGGCGTAAACTTTAATTTCCGCTTCTCATGTATTTGCAGCAAAATATGAGCTTCTAAATTCTCGATTGAAAATAACATCGATTGTAGACCGATACTACTCATGTCGACAAACCTTTTAGAAACATTTTCTTCCTAAAATAGTGCACGGTTTTTCCGGCAGGGGGCGTAGTAATATATCTTATTTTTGTCAATATCTCGACTTCTAAGAGTCCGATTTACAAAATTACTTCTTTGTTGGATAGTGTTTCTAGTGTGACATGTTTTTCCTATAAATTCAAAATTTTCAAATAATTCACAGACTTTGCGCTAGGTGGCGTAAAGGTAAATTGCGTCTAAATCTCCGATCTGAAAAGTCTTTCTGCACCGGATACAGCTCTTGATGGGTAATCGTTTGCACATAATTTCTAATTTTTGTAAAAAATTGTTTGGCCACCAGGCGGCGTAAGACTTAATTTCCGCTTCTGATGTATTTGTAGCAAAATATAAGCTACTAAAATCTCGATTGAAAAAAATCTTTTGTGGACCGATACTACTGATGTCGACAAACATTTTAGGAACATTTTCTTTTTGAAATAATGCATGGTTTCTACGCCAGGGGCCTAGATGTATATCTTATTTTTGTCAATATCTCTACTTCTAAAAGTCCGATTTGAAAAATTCCTTCTTTGTTGGATAGTGTTTCCGATGCGAAATGTTTTTCATATAAATTCAAAATTTTCAAGTAAATCATAGATATTCCGCTAGGGAGCACAATGGTAAATTGCGTTTTCTGCTCCTAAAACTCCGATATGAAAAATTCTTCCTGTAACGCATTCAAGACCTGACGGAAAATATTTTTCACGTAACTTCTAATGTTTGGTAAAGAATGGTTTGGCCACCAGGGGTCATAAGAGTTAATTTCTACTTCGGATGTATTTGTTGCAAAATCTGGGCTCCTGAAAACTCGATTGAATATTTTTTTCTTGCACCGATAGCGCTCATATGGATAAATCTTTTGTGAATACTTTCTTCCTAAAATAATGCATGAATATCCCACCAAGGAACGTAAAGTCACATCGTATTTTTGTCGATAACTCTGTTTCTAAGAGTTCGTAAGCTCACGATTCCGTTTACAGCAATATCTGAGGGATCAAAGACCCGAATGAAAAACTTCTTTCTTCCGTCAGATACTATTGTTTTCCATACCGGTTTCATTGACTTTGAATAGCTTTGAGGAACTTAATTTGCGTCAGAACGGATTCAAAAGACGTGCTTATTACACCCGAAAGTTCGGTGTCATCTTTCTTGTTTTCATCTACCGTTGCATGTGCACTAGATGGAATAATTTATAACAAAATATATTGCATGTGAAAGACTTTACCTATTTTTATCCATTGGTATTTAACTTTGACAAAGAAATATTTACTCTCTTTTATGAATATATTCATATTTAAGTGTGTCCCAGTGTATACCATTTATTTCGAATAAACAGTCCCAAACAAAGGAAAATTGAGGCAACTGAATGAAAACGGTGGGAGTCCATGTTAGCTGGTAGGCAAATGGCGATTGGCCAGTCATGAAAATGACTAAGGTTTTATTGCTAAGGAAAATCAAAGTCGTTTCCTGAGCACATTTTTTTTTTCGTGCATTTAGCAGCCAAACAATGCTTTGAGACGCTCGTTAAAATTATCTCTTGGTTTCGAGCGCATTGATTTGAGGGAGAGAAACGCTGTGATTGGCTAGGGTTATTTACTTACCATACCTGAGAATAGCGCCACGGATGGGAAGGTTGTCAGCCTACGGCACAATGTCACTCATGGACAATTCTAGGTTCAAAACATAAAAATTAAAAATAAACAACTATATCTTGTATCACATTTTTTTTTAAATATACTAACTGTAAACATAAAATATCCGGATCAACCGTATGACTGCTTAATGTGAGGTAGTGGAGGTGGGAATCCATCTCACATTCTGGCAGTCGATAATAATAGCATGTGACTTGTGTTATTTCTGAGAACAAAATACATTCCATATGAACAACTATAAGTACTACTACACGAGAAACATAACATTCTTTAAATATAGGTAACAAATTCGACGTGATCAAAGTTAAATTTTGGATGAAAAATATTTTGGGCCCATTCCGACATTGCTTCTCTAAAGAACTTTCATTTCTAAAGGCATTTATGTTACTTACTTACGAATAAAATATTTTTACCATCGGATATCGCCAAAAATGCTGATTTATGAGCTCTTACATTTCCTGTCTGTGGAGTCTGACATAAATAATGAATATATTAAGAGCATTTGTTTTTCGCTCGGATGGTAATTTAAGACTTAAGTGCATAACAGAATTTTTTACAATGATGAAATCAGATCCTATATTTGGCAAGCACAAGCTTACATTAGTATAAATAATCACTTTGCTATTTTAAGAATATTTTAATAATGATATTAATTAGATATATATATTTATTTCAGAATTAAGTACTGCTAGGTGGAAATAAAATGCTCAAAATTCCGTATTTTAATGAAATTAATTATTAAAGCCCTGGAAAAATATTTCTGTTTTCTTTTTTTGCAGAAAGTCATCATGGTTAACATTGATAAATGACTTTCTGGCAGAACATGAAACTGGCACAAAATATTTTGTATATTCTTAAATTACTTTTAAGAATCTCTTAATTCCTGTTTAAATCTAATACTCAGAAATAGTGCACACTCTCTCAGTCATGTTTATCTAGCAAGAAAAATGAATGCGAAAATGCGAAATAATTTCGCAGGAAATTAAGGAAGTAATATTAATAGATCAATTGTAGCTTGATTCACTTAGTCTTTATTTCAAATCTGGAAATGATATATATAAGTGATCTGCACAGTCTGTACAATTTTGAAAATATTAAGAAAGGGCCCGTTTCAGTAGCAACGAAAATCCAGGTGGGCCAAAAATAGTTTTCAAAAAGTGGACCATCTTCAAATCGGAAGTTTTTACATTTTGCCAAATTGAATGACAACAGGACATCTAATTTAGGAAAAGAAAGATCAAAGATTCCAGACGAACTCTCTTATGTTCAAAGAGTGATAACTTTTAAAGAATACGTATTTACGTTTGGTTAAAAAAGATGCGTAACTCGTGTACGTTTCATTTTGGAGCCATGTCCGACAGTGTAACATCACTTGATACCTTAAGACAAGCACTTTTATTACTTTTCTTTTCTGAAGTCTACAATAATGCATGAAAATTAAGATCTAGGCATCCGTTACTGGTACTAAGTTGACACTTTAGACATATGGCTTTCATTTAGCATGGATTCAGTTTGCATTTCTTTGCAATGGTGTGAAGTAAAATGGAAATGTATTTTCAAGTATTAGCTTGAATTTTTGAATTTAGTGTTAAGTAGATGTGTATTACCATTTTTGAAAATAAACTTGAAAGTATTGTTGAGAATATTATTTGTGGAAATTAGAGGAAATGAGATCTTTAGGCAGATGGTTAAGAGATAAATTTGCAAAGCAGGAAATACACACCGAAAGCCATTTCCCCCAAAACCGACCCTTCAACCTCGTAAGAATATGGGTTCAAATCTGTATAGATATGCAGAACGAATGGCCCAGACAAGCAATTGATGGTGATACGTCGTAATTCAATTTTCAAAATTATTTTTGTGCCAGACCAGGAGTGAGGCAAAATTGAAAAACTTCTTGGTTAGCGTTTCAGAGTTTCATGTTCACGACAAAGGTCCCTAACCACCAGTTAGTGCGCAACTGAAATTTTTAAGAGGGAAATTAAAAGGTCGAAGACTGCATTTTTTGACCTGAAGGCGTAATTAGTTCAGGGGTGCCACCTTAGAAGAAAAAATAACGCGATATTTTCCCAGGGGAGTATGGGAACGAAAGAGGGACTAGGCCTGTAATGGAGTTATTCTCGTACGGCAAATCTTGGAGACTCCATAGAAATCTTGGAGCTACTATTAGCGCCATCTACTTTCGGCTACAAACAGTTGCAACAGTTCTGTATGAGGAGCCCCAAAGCCGAGCAAAAACATGGAGATTGGATTCAACATTTTGAGCCCCCAGGAATGGACATCAGCAGTTCTTGAGCTTGCGATAGAGAGAGAGAGAGGAAGACCAACGCCGTCTGCCATTGTGAGTGCGTGGCAAAGATGCAACAGACGCCGGGATCAAACAGCTACGGAAACTGTCAGCTAAATGGTTCAACATTTCAAATACTGACCAAAAGCCTATGACGATTGTAGCTTTGCAACGACCAACACTAACACTTTAAAATGTGTGAATAAAAGTTTGTGAAAACTCAACTCTTATGAGGTTACTTGTGGCTAAGGAGACTATATGTAAGCTCCAAATTAAGACAAACTTGTAGTAGCTGTTTGGAAAGTAAACCAGAGTCAATTATAAGGACATCCCGCTTTTAGAGCCATTTTAGTAGGACTTATTTCTTAAAGAAATTTTGTTAGTAAGCATTTATTATTGGCTGGGGAATTTGGGACATCCCTGAATAGTGTGAATCAATCCATCGTTATTTAGTTTTAGCTTTATTCAATAACCACCTCTCAATTTGTTATGTTATTTAACTGAATGAAAGTATCTGCTGGATTATCGTAAATTTACGCTAAGAGCTTTATATGGATTTGTCAATTTCTCGAGCTTAAATTTTCGAATCAATTTATTCTTCTTGGGTTCGTTAGTGATGCGTATATATCAGTTTGACACAGGCAAGTGTTTTCTTGATAACCTGCAGTTGTGATACTGTATATGTCAACGCGTGTAAAACCAACTAATATTTAGTACTTCGTATTATTTTCTAAGATTTGTTATGTTATTTAACTGAATGAAATCTGCTTGTATATCGTAAATTTACGCTAAATGCTTTATTTGGCTTTGTCAATTTCTCGCACTTAATATTTTCGAATCAATTTATTCTTCTTGGGTACGTCAGTGATGCGTATATATCCGTTTGACATAGTTTTCTTGATAACCTGCAGTTGTGATACTGTATATGTCACGCGTGTAAAACCAACTAATATTTAGTACTTCGTATTGAACATTAATATCAGAAAATTGTAGAAAATATTTTAAAGAAAGTATATACACTGACGGAAAAAAAATCCCAACACCAAGAAGGGGTTATGTTAGATAAACGACAGTTGGTAGGCGGTGTGAGTACATATGAAAGATGACGTCTATGAAAATTTCGCGCTCGGCGCATACGTGTGGCGCTAGTAGCGCCCCTCAGAACATGCAAAGCAGGTTTGCTGTAAATACGCGCTGTAACATTCGTGAGCGTTAGTTATCGTTGAGATTCGACGTAGGGTGTTGATGTTAGTCAAGAATGCCTTTAAGAAGACGAAGAAGCCGTTATCAACAGTTCACGGAGTTTGAATGAGGTCGTGTAATACGGCTACGAGAAGGTGGATTTTCTTTCCGCGATATTGCAGAACGACTTGGTAGGAATGTAGCCACTGTGCATGATTGTTGGCAGCGGTGGTCAAGGGAAGGTACTGCCTCAAGAATACCGGGTTCCGGCCGGCCACGTGGCACTACTGAGAGGGAAGACCGCCATGTACGGCGTATGGCCGTGGCGCATCGTACCGCGTCTGCGGCAGCAATTCGAGCTGCAGTTGCCACCACAGTGACACAACGAACTGTCACAAATCGGTTACTTGAAGGACACTTCCGAGCCAGACGCCCTGTAGCGTGCATTCCACTTACTCCAAACCAATGCCGTTTGTGACGTCAGTGGTGTTAAGCTCGAGCTCATTGGAGGACGGAGTGGAGATCTGTTGTGTTTTCTGATGAAAGCCGGTTCTGCCTGGGTTCCAGTGATGGCCGTGTGTTTGTTAGAAGGAGGCCAGGTGAGCGCCTGCAACCAACCTGTCTGCGGCCGAGACAAACTGGACCTACACATGGAGTTATGGTCTGGGGAGCAATTTCCTATGACAGCAGGAGCACTCTCGTGGTTATTTCACGCACCCTGACGGCACAGTTGTACGTCGGTCTGGTGATTTAACCTGTTGTGCTGCCATTCATGAAAAACATTCCAGGGGTGTTTTCCAACAGGATAACGCTCGCCCGCATACCGCTGTTGTAACCCAACATGCTCTACAGGGTGTCGACATGTGGCCATGGCCTGCTAGATCACCATATCTTTCACCAATCGAGCACGTATGGGACATCATTGGACGACAACTCCAGCGTAACCCCTCACCAGCATTAACCGTTCCTGTATTGACCGACCAAGTGCAACAGGCATGAAACTCCATCCCACAAACTGACATCTAGCACCTGTACGACACAATGCATGAACATTTGCGTGCTTGCATTCAACATTCTGGCGGTTACACCGGTCATTAATGTACCAGCATTTCACATTTAAAATGGCTTTTCTCGCCCTTACATTAAGCTGTGATCTTGGTACCTTAATGTATTAAATATGTTACCTATACAAATGCATTGCCGCCATTTCATTCCTCTACAACTATTTTTCTGCGGTGTTGGGATTTGTTTTCTGTCAGTGTATTTCAAGAAAGTACTGAAAATTGTTTTTAAGTTTAAGTAATGCTTATATTGATGCACTGGAAAGGGAAAAAATATAATCTTAGCTAATTTCTTTGGTATCTAAACGCTAGAGAAGCTTCACAGTACTTCTCTTCGCTTTATATTCAACAATTATTGTACTGTGTTGTGCAGACTATTATCATACAGCAACTGTTTTATTTAAAAGCAGATCAAAGCTGATAAATAACGGGAATACACTTTACATTACAGTCATTAGCCAACATACCGTTCATTTACATTGAGTACTAGAAAAGACCAAATAATATTGCAGGTATCTAGAATGAAAAAACTGCTTGAAGGCCAAGAAAACACCGTGGAAATATAAAAGTCTTTTTGTGACAGATTTAGCCAGGAGGAAGTAATCGCTGACAATTCTTCCAATGAGTTCTGAATCTTCGGCGAAAATCTCATTTCTTCTTTACTTTATATCAGTAAAACAATTTACTTAAGAAGGGCTTTCGTGTTTTGAGGTTTTTAAGCCAAGGATATTTCATATATTGTAAGAACGATGATCCATACCATTGTCGAAATTAGCGGAAAATGTAATTTCGCCGCCTAGCCTAAACACGTTTCAGAAACCAAAATAAAGGCCGTTCTCTTAATACAGACATGGTATTCGTAGAATTCCGAAGGGTTTATGCTTCTCTGCACTGTAATGCTTTATGTTGGGTTCTAAGATAAAGTGATTCTTGCATACGAAAGAATGAGCTTACCCTAAGCAATAAAGTACGATAAAACCCAAAATGGAACATCTCATCTTGTAGAACAAAAACCAGTAGAAGAGTAATTTTGAAATTTGCAAAATAACTCCATGCTTGTGTGTGTTCGTATAATAATCCCAAATAGTGCATTTAATTCATGTTAACCATGATCTTTTGTTGTTGTATTCCTTATAACACATGCTACCCAATGTAACTATAGGAAAATGATAACCATTCTGAAAACTTAATTTATAAAAAAATTCGAACATAAACTTTATTCTCTGAATATATAATGAGTATGATAAAGTACTTATTCATTTTAACTTGTACTTCTTCTGTTTTCGTTTATATTCTGTTATGAAGAGCTAAACTTCCATACATTGTAATTGAAACAAAGTTACATATCTTCCTTAACTCACGATTACCCAATCATCCTAAAATTATTAATTCGGATGGAAATGAATTAACTTTATTTTTTAAATTCTTTGAAATTTCATATGAATTATATTTGTTGAGTTTCAAGGATATTTTCACCGACAAGTATGTGCAATCCTTTTCATTGCACATGGAGTTTGCACTCGAGAAGCGATTCCGGCATGTGTCCGGTTCGTATTTCTGTTACGGTAAGTAATGTAAATATTTCATCTTTCGAAAACGAAATTATTTGTCTTTGATAGATACTTCTGTGCCAGAGAGCTGCGGAATGTGTTTATCAACTGGTGAATTCTAGGATCATTCGATAATTCCTAAAATTGGAGTTTATTGATAAGATATACAAAGAAGATATGCAATTTATTTATTTCTGCCAGCTAACACCTATCATCTATGTATTTCTCTCCATCTCGTTAATTATAATCATAAGGCATCTTAGATTTAACCACGATTGCAAGTAAATTCCTGAGTGGATAAATGCATTGGTCTCTGTTCAGTCCTCTGAGTCAGGTCCCTACTGGGGTCCGTAATGGGGTATGGGTGGACTGCTTGGATAATTCCGCAGGACTCCTGCCGTCTCTGCAATCACTAGCACAAAATTAGAGATGCGAGAATGATTATAATCGACAAAGTTGTGAAAAATATAAATTACACCAAAGTAAATACTCATGTGCCTGTGGACCAGCTATCTTTGTTTGCTCACAAACCGAAACCGTTACGATCTCCTTGCTAAAATTCGGGACTGCGTGTTCGGACGACAGTGCATCAATTTCCGTGCAAATGCTTTATAACCACACGGAGAGTCATCACTCGTAGGCAGAATACGCTGTTTTTGTCTTTTTTTGCCTCATTTGCTACCTAGGCTCTCGGTTTAAAAACAGGGAGATTGACTCGGAACTGAACATTTGTTTTTCTAATTACCTCACAAGTCACATTTGAATGAAAATAATGCAAGACATGTTTTGGTCCATGGCAAAAGGAATGTCTCGTAGAAGATGCTGGAAGTGCCCAACGACAGCGTCCATGCACATATTCACCCGACACTCCACATTGGAGAACATGCGATGTAACTTAGTGCAGTCGATGGCAGCATTTTCTCGTGTGATATTTTCTTTGAGTTCCTCAATCAACCTTGGCTTGTTGGAACAAACCTTGCTTTTTAAAAGTCATCAGAGAAAGAAATCTTAGGTGTCAGGCATGGATACTTAGGCGACCACAGGTCTATGGAGATATCCGCTCCTGAAAACAGCTGCGAATCTATGCCGTGATCTTATTGGAGGTGTAACACCGTCCTACAGAAAGTAACCACCTACAATTTCCTGATCTTCCAGCTGGTTCACAAACGCATTAAAGAGTTCCCAGTATTGGTCTATATTAATGGTGTCTTTAAAAATGGTTGGCCTGGGAATTGCTGGATAAATGGAACAACGCTTCGTAAGTAAACAATGTTATGTCGAACAGGTAGAGGCTCTTCGATGAAAAATTTGGCAAACCATTCACAATATGCCAATCGCTTTGCAAAAAGTGGGTCCTCGTATATAGCCATGATACGGTACGTCTTAATCATCGCCTGTTCGGCTGATATTTGACATGTTCAGTATGATCGTCCAGTCCATTGGGATTTCCGCCAAATATATTTTCGTAGGGCTGAAAATAACCGCTGATTCTCTTCCTGTATTGTTTGCTCCGCCATCTGGGTCGTCCCCCTGTATGCAGATCCACCACACTTTCCGTTATCTCCAGCTTCTTCGCCAGTTTCGAAATGGTGGCTCTGGTCTGGTAGGAAATTTACGCCCACCAAATTTCTTCAGGAGCTCCTTCTGACATTGTTTGAAGGAACCGGTTGAAAGTACAGACGCATAATGCGCAAACGGTCTTCAATTTAGTACACCATCTTCATTCGACCGAGCACCTCACTTATCCTGTCTGCGGAGACACGACGCTATTGCCCCACCACTACTTCACAGATGATACGTCGGGGCGGCAATAACCAGCTGCCGGGGAGATGTTTTATTCACAGATAATGCATGCCCACTGCTACTTCAGGGAATAAAGAACCTCTCAGTTCGGGATTCACGCTCATCATATATTCGTCATCCCATAAATATATCAGAAAATAAGTGCACAGTCTTGATTGAATCACCCTGTATATTGGAATTATTAGCTCTCGGAATGTTGCATACCATACTTTTACTTGAAAAAGTGTAGTTTTTAAAGCACGACAAAAAAAATGTTGGTCACAGAAACTCCATCTATAATAGCGTACATACAAAATCTTCTATTTCAGATTTTAGGAACAGTAGGTATACATGCAAGGAATTGATACTCACAAAATCATACCTAGCACAATATCACAACGGAAACAACATTTGATTTCCCTTTAAATCTAGAGGTTGCAGCTCTGGCGGTAATAAAATCCAGATATAAAAACAAAGTTGGCGTTGAGAAGGAGATCCTCGTAGCTGCATCACACACTGTCCCAAATTTCGATATTTTGCGTGACGAGAAACAATATCCCTTATCCCTTTAAGACGCAGATACCTTCGTTTGGTTCTTTTTAAAATTACTGTAAAAATGTGAAAGCCAAATGAGTGCTGCCATTCTGAATATATGCCTATTTCATCAATTTCGTCTTATTCAGCTCTGTAATTTTATTCGAAATTTGTATTTTTACAATAAAAGAACCACTGGAACGTACTAGATGTTGAAAACTGTCAATATTTCCCGAATTAAAAAAATTGACATTTATTTCAAAGGCAGTTTTGAGTTGAAAATGGACTACGAAATTTTGGTATTGACTTTGTACCGTACATATATTCTTGCCTATTAGCAGAAAGTTTTGCGAAGAAATTTTTTACCACTGATTATGGCTGCTTATACAGTATCCTGCTCACTGTTTTCGTTGATACTGGGTTTTGGAGATGCAGATTGAGCTCCGCACTGATTTTCGGCGGAATGATCATTTTATTATGGGTAACAATCTTTCTTAATCCTCTTCTGTCTCTATCAGTCAAGGTTGTTTTCCGGTCGATCTTGTGTTTCGGAGACGAGGTTTTGCCACGAACACGGTATGCTGCTGTTGCGCTTGACATAGCGTAACGAGAACTAGTGTTTTGCATTTATACTCCGAAATGAAAAGAACGTGAGAGTCTTAATAGCAAAAACCTTTTGCTATGACAGTCTTATGAATATGATTCGAAAAATGTTTTTCAAGAACAAGAAATTTAAACGACACTATCCCAAAATTTTTGGGTATCGTGCAAGTTTGCCTTTTTAAATTAGCTCAGCTTTCGATAAGCCCACTATCATCGCGACTGTTTTCACGGAGTCACCAATTAGCCGCCACCAACAATTAGCCCTGTTTCGAAGTCCATTAGGTCCCTCATTTCGTCGTCACGCAGAAAAAGTTTTGCAACAAGACTTTTTAGTGCACTTAAACATTACCTAGAGGTACTGAACAACACTATTACAGCCAAAGCGTGGCAGATACCTTTGCGTGTTGCGATGTACGCAGCTGCAGTAAAAGGCACATCTCTGAACGTGATTTTCATAATATTCTGCCCAAACCCTGTGTATATTATTATAATTCAACCTGGGTGATATATGTGATACTAAAAATCAAACTGGGTGATATACGTGCAAATTACACATCTTAGTTTGAGAAAATTCATTTATATGTGCATTTTTGCTTAAACCAAGTTTGCTGTACCATATCGTGACTACGAATTGCAAAAAAATTAAGAGCTAATATAAATTTCGGTCATATTCAAGAACAGTAGTGAACTGATGATAAATAAAGTAATTTAAACAGCATCGTAATAAAATATCTCTCTCGTATCAAAAGACCGAGAAAGTTCTCAACTCCTTTTGTTGGAATATACAGTTTCAAAGCGGCAAAAGTCCATTTAATTTGGGACATCAAACCATTTGTCCAAATTGCGAAATGATCGTTCCCTTCCAATTGTTCTATGAACGCCAGGCAATAAAGTACTTTAATTGATCTTTTTGCTACACTTAAACTTGTGTTTTGCATTTACAGTCCGAAATGAAAAGAACGTGAGTGTCTGAATTTCAAAAACCTTTTGCTGCGGCAATCTTATGAATATGATTCGAAGAATATTTTTCAAGAAATTTAAACCACACTACCCAAAAATGTCTGGGCATCATGCAAGTTTGTCTTTTTAAATTAGCTTATGAAAAAATTTAATGAAGGAGTCTTGGTTGGAAATTTTATCATAAATCCCGAGGAAACAAGAAAACCGCTAGTTCTTTACATCATTTTCAGTTTATTATACCTTTCTTTGTTAATAAACAATGTTTCCTAGCATCACTGCTTACAAATAGACAACAATACCGAAAAACAAATTTGTTGTGATACTTCCATGAAAGGCAAAACTTTTGTGGGCCCACGTGCTACACTATTATAAGAATTGTAAAGAACTGTGAAGCATCATAATTAAAAATATTTCATTTACACCTAATGGATGCAACTTTGATATAATAATTTTAAAAGAGCCTTTGGTTTGAAAGTTGATCATTAAAATGTTTGAACTTAAGACATGCCATCATTTAAAAAAAATATAAAAACAAATCAAGAAATAATTATGCTTTGAAGCAACGTTGGATTATGTTATATTTAAAGCAATATGTAACATTCAATATTTCATAATTTTCGAATGTTACGTTATCTTACTTATAACAGGAAGATATTCCCACGTTATCTTTATTTTCAGATTATTTTTGCAAAATATTAATATAAATAGAAAATTGTAACATCAAATTGTCTTCATTATGATCATAAGTATATTTCGTTTTATTTAAAGATCTGCGAAACCCGCCATCTTGTATTGCTGCCTTCTCTTGTTAACTAACGGGCAAGCGTATTTTACAAATTGCTCGGGCAATTTGGCACACTTTGGAACACCGTTTGTGGCTAACGCACAATATATCATAAATAAAAAATTCTCTGGTTTCAGACTTTCATTTTGGACTCTTTAAGTATTTTTTATTAATTAATAAAACTATAGAATACGCCTTGGTTCGACTTTCGCTGCAGATAAAAAATGAAGGGAAAGGCCAATAAAATTCTGAAACCAGGAAACTCTTTATTCCCTGGTTTCAGAATTTTTATTGTCTTGCGTTAGCCACAAACGGTGTTCGAAAATGTGCAAAATTACCCGAGCAATTTGTGAAGTACGCTTGCCCGTTGGTTATAAAGAGAAGGCAGCAATACAAGATGGGGGTCCTCGTAGAGCCTTAAGGTGGTTCCACCTAAACTTTCTGCCTTATGTTTCCAAAGGTAAAACTACTTTACACATTTTCTTCGTAATTAATGTATTCCCAAGGATGAAAATTTGCACATCGATAAAACTAACTTTATGTTATAGCATAGGATACGTAATACCTGCTATAACATAACCATATTTCAGCAATACAACGTTTGCTTGTCTACTGACGGCATGAATGAACACGTCGTGGTGCCTATTAAAAGGTCAGAACATTACTTAAAGAAAAATGATTGATTTTTAATATGATTATGGTTACATTTTTGCAAGCATTAAGTATCACATGCTATAACTTAAAGTTAATTTTATCGATGTGCAAATTGCCATGCTTGGGAATACATTAATTGAGAAGAAAATATGCAAAGAAATTTCACCTTCGGAAACACAAGGCAGAGATTTTAGGTGGAACTACTTTAACAGCGAATTCCTTATTTCGCTAAAACCATGCACTAGTTGCACCGTAAAGCGTGGAGATGTCCTTTACTATTTCACGCAATCTGCTCTCTAAGTCATTGTTGTGACCTAGTCGAGAAAAGTTCCTGTTCTGAACAGAGCGTGTGTGGAATGAGTACACATTTTTCATCAAATTTCAGTCATTGATTTAAGTTTTGTTATTTTACCTTAATTATACCTAAGCGTTAGCGATTACGTGTTTGGTTCAAAGTTAAACCGATATCGCAAGGGATGATATGATTTAATAGGAGTTACTGTTACCTGTTTATTAAAATGTTACAAACTAAAAGACATCGAACTTAATCATAGACCGGAAAATGAGTTTCCATTAGCTTTAAAGAATACACATGCTGTTATAACGGGTAATAATGCTGTCTTCAGCTCTTTACGCTTTGCCTTTGGGGAGAGTAAAACGCTTTACCTTTATGAAACCGCCCTAGCTATTTATGTAAGATTGATTTTTTGTTCATTGTAATTTTCATCATATAATCATACATATAGTATCAACCATTGTGATTTAAGTTTTATCACTGTTGTTTTGTTTAAAAAGAGAATTTGAATGAAAAAATTACATTTTTATGATTTATGAATAGTATACGAACATGTTGGCTAACGCTTGCATATCAATATCCTCTGTGAACTACGAACTACTCCCAGAAAAAGAACCAAAGACCTAACTGAATATTCTGCTTTGACAAGGAGAACATTTTTGCACCGTAAAATAATTGTTATATCTATATTAAGGTGAATGAAATTACTGCCTACAACCTTTTTGTAGATACACTTGGGTGGCAGTGGTGGCGGAAGTGATGTAAGCGCTGCCTTCTGATCTTTCCCCAGAGACGGTTTCAGATTCGAATCCAGGTGAGGAATGGATGTTGTGTGTGACTTACTGCGCCATCTGTTCCCTTCCATGGAACCAGTGGCTCTAAATTCGCGACGGGCGACAACTTATAGTTCACTCAATTGCTCACGATGATCGTTGACACATCAAAGAAAAAATCCACTTGTCAGATTGAAAATAATCAAGCAATACTTTATTAGAGACAATGACAGATATCTTCACCCAAGTAGCCATTTATTAAAATAGCGTAGTTTCTTTCTTTATCGTGGCAGTGGTCAAATTGTGTAGTACGGAACGCAACCACTAATTTACAATGAAAATGATATTACAAATATATGTTTAAAAATATTTATTTAAGTGTTCTTATATTTGGGTTGGTAGTAACGTACCGCAGGTGTGATGATATGGTGCACATAACGAAGTTTGAACTTTAAAAGGCTGCATATGTTGCGATGCTGAATACCCTCATTGATAGCGTAACCACAGCTGCGCACGATAAATAAAATAAAGATACATATATACTAATATTTTACGGGCTTGAATTACACATTAGAATACTTACGAACAGTATGGATATTTCCTTTGATATATGATAGTCACAAAGGAGATACAAGAAAAATTCACTGAACCAATAGCGAAAGTTTAAGATATCGAAAGTAGATATCAATGTGGCGTGCAGACGTTAAGAAGTATGCAACAATATCATCTGATTGGTACTTTTTGACGTAGTGGATAAGATTTACACACAGTTAGGTGTTTCTTTTTTTCAAATCGGTCTTTACAGCCATAATTAATATTTCGTTGTTTAATTTTGTGTGTAAACATCATTTCGCAAATGTCCCTGTAATGTAAATACTCCTGAAAACTGTGCCCTATGTTTCCAATGGTAGAAACGTTTGCAAGTATTTAGTTCGCAATTAATGAATTCCAAATGATTGGAATTTGTAATATAATAAAAATGACTTTATTATAACGCAGTATACTTGATGTTTGATGAAACTTAACTATAATTATTAAAAAAATCAGTAACACTTCTTTTGGTACAAATGAGGTCTGTTAACAGATGCACATATGGCTTCTTAAATGCAATAACGTGGATTTTTTAAATAATTTTATTGATTTTTGGAGCGGAATCGACACTTGAATCTAATCGGGCGATAGTCTAGAACGTTTAGAATGATTTGGACCAGACAGATTAAATGTTGTGACAATAATTTAACTGAAAATGCTAAGAGAATTCCACGTACTGATGATTTTTAATTTCGAAATGAACCAGACAGTTCACAATGCCACATTTTCAGCAATATAATTTTTAAGACATGCCAAGTAAGTGTGTAGCCAGTAAAATACTACGGGACAGACAACGGTGAAGTTAATATAACGTCATCACTTCATGGATACGTTAAACTACTCGTAGCATCAAAATTTAAACAGCATTTACTAGTATGTTTTAAAAGTGGTGACATTTCGTTTTAATTTGACGAGTATGGAAGCTGCAACTAAGACCTTCTGTAACATCCGACGGAAACTAGCCCGCTGTGAGACTCACCTTAGTTTTCTACTCAACTGCCGTTCACTCGGTGTGGTACCCAAGTTCCTGCGAATACGAACGTTTGCCTTATCTCAACAGGATGCACATGTAATTGGTAATGCTCAACAAAAACGACTAACCAAAGAAATAAGGAGGAAAACAAGAAACCTGGACTTGTTAAACCTTAAATCCTTCAATGCTTATACTCAACTATCCAGACTCTCCCATCCTATTTTACTAGGTAAGACTTTGTTGGTTTTCTTTACCACTATACAGACTTTAGTAACCTCCATGAATCAAGGACACACTCGTAAATTATGCAATCTGGTTTCTACCCGTCCTCAACTGTTCCAAACCACGAACTTCTGCTATAGAACCACTAATCGTGATTTACCTGATTCTTTCATCAACTATAGCTCCTTAGTGTTATCTGACATTCAACGTTTGGCCGTCAATCGTGGTTTCAAGTGCAACTATCCAGTTTTGCCCTTTCGACCATTTCAATCTTTACCTCAGATGGAGAATGTCATTGGGGCCTTGCCGGAAAAGAAACAAGATATCACTCGTTATGCCTTAGCTGACTCCCTTTCAAATTATGATAAAACCTCTTCATTTCTAAAATATGAATGCAACCAATTATTACAACTTTCTCGAAACCCGGATCTCTGAATCATTAGCGCTGACAAGTCCCAGCAAATTATTTTATTAGATCGCAAAGATTACAACAATAAGATGTACCAAGCTATAGCTTTGATTCCACATCGGGTACTCCGTTCTGACCCGACAAATCCGACTGTAGCTGAGTTAGGTAAACTCAGGAACCGGGGTCTCTTGCCTACGTCCATTTCTACCAAAATGAAGCCTCCTGTAGGTACAAGAGTCCCTGAGTTGTTCGGGAAAATCAAAACCCACAAACCTGACCGCTCCCTCAGACTGTTGATTTCGGGGTATGCAAGCCCCACCCGTATGTTGGAGAAAGCTTTAGCAAATTACTTAAAACCACTTACTGCAAATTCATCAGTATACATTAATAGGTCTACTCAGGCATTAACACGAATAAAATGTTTTGATCCCAAGGGAAACTCATTTGTTATGGCTTCTCTTGATGTAGTGTCTCTGTTTCTAAGTGTTCCACTTGAAGTAGTCCACTCGATTATTGAAGGGAAATTACTTGCTGACAACTCAATTTCCCCATTGGAGGTTGATGCAATCATTTCTGAATTCTATAAGGTCATACCATATAGATGTGCCAGTCGAAGAGAAATATGAGATTGGGGCAACGGTTCGGGCGTTGTGGGGTGACAAAGTTACCATGTAAAATCTATGGAAGAAGTCTGCGGTTGGTATTCGATCGCCTGTGACTGGCTCACGCGCTGTTGAAGGCGAAAGCATGGAGGGACTGATATAGTGAAAAGTGCGAAATTTCTCTTTTCTGAGCGAACCGTTGCGCAATGCAACGCTAGCAGGCATTTGTACCAAAGTTCTTCTCATCGGAACAGCGAACACTCTAGAAGACCTGCTTGCGTTCTGCCGTTGGAATGTGTGATGTATATCTAATACAATGATAAATATATGCAATATATCTCCGACTTTAGTTAACAATAAATTTGAATTTTCCTTTAAAGACTTCAAATATTTCAGTTTTATACATCGATAAAACAGAAATTGAACATATCTGTTTTGATGCATTCTTTAAAATTTCTGGAGGCTTGGTTGATTTTTATTTAAATTTATTAAAACATTTGACGGCCACGATGGTCCGTCCACATCATGCTGATCGGAATTGTAATATTTTATTGTGTGATACTTGAAGATATTTTTAACTTCTGTGAATGTGTTTGGTAGGGAACGTATCTGTACTTCGTTCACAAATTAGTTCCTATTTTTTTTTTTGTAAAATTTAGTGTCTCATCTTTAGGGACATTATTTTCTTCGTAATGTAAGGAGTCAACAAGCAAATGAAAATTCGTCAGCTTTAATCATAGAATAATTTCTTTGTGCAGGAGGGTTGAGCATTGGAATTTACATATATTTGATAGATTTGTTTTAAATTTGCGGTATTCGTAAATCGAGAAAAATTAGAATTCAGTCTTCTTGGGAAACATACGACAGGATGAATACCTACAGCATATCTGCTTTATTTCTCCGATAGAACCAGTTAAACACTTCTGGTGAAGAAAAACCAAACTGTAATTATTTTTGTAATCTAAATCATTCACCACTAAGAGAAAATTAAACACTTTGATTTAACATTTCCTTAATATGAATTTTCCGAAGCGACGTATTTACCAGAAAAGAAATACTAAATATTGAGCCAGAAAGGAATTACATGTTACTGAAAATGACCTTGAGATTCAGAAGTTGATTACGAAACATGACCCTGAGATTCAAAAGTTGATTACGCAAAAGTACGATCGCCTACCAAATCAAAGTGACTGACACTGAAATATTTTCCTTACTGCCAAAGAGTAAATCTTCCTAATATTTTAGCCATATTGCCACCTATTTCGAACACTCTTGACATCAGCCACTTATCTCACTAAAGACGTTTTCTACTGCATACTGATTATCATTTTCTGTCGGATATATTTGGGATCCTAATTCGACGTTCCTTATACTTTATTTATTTCTACTTTGACTTACTATATACCCTGGCTAAACCAGACCAAACTGCATGTCCTTTTTTTACTACTGTTATTTGCCTCACACTGTAAATCTGCAAAACGACGTAAATATTCACATGCCATACATGCCGCGTCACACTTCCCTGACGTAACGCATATTCCAAGAACGCGTATTACTCATCCATCATTTCTGTGGTACCTAGATTTCATTGGAATATAATAAAGTTGGAAAAATAACTCTTTGATGCACAGCAATTCAGGAATCTTTTGAACACCAATGATCATATAAAATCTTCCAAAAGCTCTTTCTCAAACACAATCGATCATATGAAATCATTCAAAATTCTTAATGTTAAGTGCTCTGCTCTACCAATTTTACCATTTAAGTTCTTACCAATGTCAAACATTTTTCCTAAATACACCAGTTTATGCATCCCTTCCATTGAAGTCCTCTTCCCAGAATAAACTTTCTCGATAATACATAACACGCGAATTCCAAAATCTAAACGGCTGTCCGAAAAGGAGAATTTGTTTTGCAGGCAGCAGGAATACACACATCAAATTCTGAAAAGCAGCCTGCTTTTTGAGTTCAATACGAAGTTATTGATGTGAAAAACCTGCTGGTGAACAAGTACTGCTCTGCTAGTTTCACCTACAGTTCCATTAGTGCAGCGAAAACTATGTCGCTTTCTAGTAATTTAATTCTGTCATCCTATCTCTACTGCTGCAAAAACCAATTTGATAGTTTTTGTATATATTTATTACAGCAAAATACTGAATACAATTTTAACCAGTGAATATGGTTAGAATACTGAATATATTTTTAAAAAGCAGGTTTTTTAACGAATCGGTTACTTTAGAAAGAAAAAAGCAAAAGCAAAATATTTCATAGATAGTCTCATATTTAAGGTAAATGGAGTAACCTATTTGCGATACACTATTTGATCAAAGTATCCAGACACTTGCATATCTCCAAAGACCTTGTAATGTGATCAGAACTGATGTCGTGTTAGGTCATTCATCGATGTTAGCGCAGCCTCCATACTGCTGGGTAGGCTTTCAACTAAATTTTACTACGTTGCTGCAGAAACTGCCTTCCATTCTGACACATGTGCACTAGGCATGCTTGTCTGAGATGTCGTGCTGTTCGGCATTACTCTCAGTGGGCATCCAATTCATCCCAATAGTGATTCATGAGGTTGACATGAAGTTTGTGCAGGCTATCCAAGCTGTTTGACACCTGTGTACCCAAACAATTCCTGCACGGACTTCTCTTTTTAGTAGAGACCACTTGCTTGTTGGAAAAGGAAAGTGCCTTCACCGAACTGTTGCCATAAAGTTGGGAACACAGAATGATAAACAACGTAGTTAGGATTCCCTGGCCCGAAAGCTAAAATAAAAAAAACTTCTGCAGTTTTGCAAGCAAATTTCTTTTCTATAGTGTTTAGCAAAATTCGTAAGAAAATCAATAAATAAAGTTATGAGTGGGGCTGTTTCTTAATTGTTGTTCCTGTGATCATTTAAATGAGAACAGCTAAATGCTGTCGGTTTAAATTATGCCTTAGATCTGACGTATTGCCTGAAGTTTTTTAATTCCTTCTGAAAAAGCTAAGTTTTCATAGACCTTATCCTTAATTAGTTATAGGCGTGATTTCTCCGTACGATATCATCAAGCCACCATCTCTGACTGTACAATAAAAACTTTATTTACAATAAAAGATATGATTTAAAAAATATTTAAACTGGCAAGATCTTTCGGGGGTACAATAGCACCCGTCCTCAGGCCACTGAACAGTGCCACAGAGCACAGGGAAGCGCCGCAATATATAACCAGTCTTACCTGGGCGACCCACAAAACATTTTTTCAAAACCGCAGGTAATGCCAATTGAGGAAAACAGCAGAACAGAAAGTAATATGTACAGATAATATAATTGATTAATTAAGGTCCTCTTCTTCAGTTTTTTGAATGGGAGAAGTAATTATTTTTCTCCATTGTCTAGGAACAAAAACAGGTAAGTCCAAGTTACAACAGGTAGTACCATAAGAAATTATATACAGACTCTCGTTAAAAAAGACGGTTTGTTTGTTAACATTGGAGGAAAGTACTATTGTATTAGGCCAATCGGGAGAGTAACCTCCCTGGCGAACAGCTGTAGTAAATGAAGTAGAAATGGAGTCAGTTCGAAGTGCATATTTGTGTTCAGACAATCTAATGTTCAGACTTCTAAGGGTAGAACCTATGTAGTATTTGATATCTTCGTTAGGAGCCGAGGGAATCAATGGGATACGATATATCCCTGCTTTATTCAAAGTGGCGACTTGATCTCTGTCGTTACGTATGGTGGCGACTTGATCTCTGTCGTTACGTATGGTAGAAAAAATGTTTTTGGTGCAAATTCCAAATTCAATATTATATTTATTACATACCTTCCGCAATATGGAAACTACGGGAGGGATGAAGTCAACTTTACCAACGTATATAGGAGATACGACCTCCATTGACAACGTCGTAAATCTTAGTCTTTGAAATTTCTGTTGAAGTTCCCGAAAGAAGCAGGCGGGATATCCAAATGATATGGCCATGTTCTCTATAAGAGCTAGTTCGTCCTGACGTATCTTACGGGTAGAGGAATGAGTAAATGCTCGTTTAATTAAAAAGCGTAAGGCTGAAGCTTTGTGTTCCGGCCTAACGCTTTTTAATTAAACAAGCATTTGTGTTCCGGCCTAACGCTTTTTAATTAAACAAGCATTTGTGTTCCGGCCTCGGCTCCTAACGAAGATATCAAATACTACATAGGTTCTACCCTTAGAAGTCTGAACATTAGATTGTCTGAACACAAATATGCACTTCGAACTGACTCCATTTCTACTTCATTTACTACAGCTGTTCGCCAGGGAGGTTACTCTCCCGATTGGCCTAATACAATAGTACTTTCCTCCAATGTTAACAAACAAACCGTCTTTTTTAACGAGAGTCTGTATATAATTTCTTATGGTACTACCTGTTGTAACTTGGACTTACCTGTTTTTGTTCCTAGACAATGGAGAAAAATAATTACTTCTCCCATTCAAAAAACTGAAGAAGAGGACCTTACTTAATCAATTATATTATCTGTACATATTACTTTCTGTTCTGCTGTTTTCCTCAATTGGCATCACCTGCGGTTTTGAACAAATGTATTGTGGGTCTCCCGGGGCAGACTGGTTATATATTGCGGCGCTTCTTTTTTTTATTTGATTGGAGGTTTAACGACCACCGTGAGCAACTCAATGGGCTATAAGCAGTCGCCCGTCCCTAATTTAGGGTCACTGGTTCCAGGGAAGGGAGAAAGCCAGTGCCGTAAGACAAACACAACATCCATGCCTGACCGGGATTCGAACCCGGACCCCTTACGGACGAATGATCAGAGGCCAACGCCTTAGACCACTGCGCCACCGGAGCGGCATTGCGGCGCTTCCCTGTGCTCTGTGGCACTGTTCAGTGGCCTGAGGACGGGTGCTATTGTAGCCCCGAAAGATCTTGCCATTTTAAATATTTTTTAAATCATATGTTTTATTGTAAATAAAGTTTTTATTGTACAGTCAGAGATGGTGGTTTGATGATATCGTACGGAGACAGCACGCCATTAATTAATTATCTCCTATACGTACGAATTTTTTTAACAAGTATTACTCTTTTTAGCTGCAAACCTTGTGATACTACGTGTGAGGGATTCTGGTAGAATCTGTAGCACTTTAAAGCGCACGAGTATGGAAGCTGCAACTAAGACCTTCTGTAACATCCGACGGAAACTAGCCCGCTGTGAGACTCACCTTAGTTTTCTACTCAACTGCCGTTCACTCGGTGTGGTACCCAAGTTCCTGCGAATACGAACGTTTGCCTTATCTCAACAGGATGCACATGTAATTGGTAATGCTCAACAAAAACGACTAACCAAAGAAATAAGGAGGAAAACAAGAAACCTGGACTTGTTAAACCTTAAATCCTACAATGCTTATACTCAACTATCCAGACTCTCCCATCCTATTTTACTAGGTAAGACTTTGTTGGTTTTCTTTACCACTATACAGACTTTAGTAACCTCCATGAATCAAGGACACACTCGTAAATTATGCAATCTGGTTTCTACCCGTCCTCAACTGTTCCAAACCACGAACTTCTGCTATAGAACCACTAATCGTGATTTACCTGATTCTTTCATCAACTATAGCTACTTAGTGTTATCTGACATTCAACGTTTGGCCGTCAATCGTGGTTTCAAGTGCAACTATCCAGTTTTGCCCTTTCGACCATTTCAATCTTTACCTCAGATGGAGAATGTCATTGGGGCCTTGCCGGAAAAGAAACAAGATATCACTCGTTATGCCTTAGCTGACTCCCTTTCAAATTATGATAAAACCTCTTCATTTCTAAAATATGAACGCAACCAATTATTACAACTTTCTCGAAACCCGGATCTCTGAATCATTAGCGCTGACAAGTCCCAGCAAATTATTTTATTAGATCGCAAAGATTACAACAATAAGATGTACCAAGCTATAGCTTTGATTCCACATCGGGTACTCCGTTCTGACCCGACAAATCCGACTGTAGCTGAGTTAGGTAAACTCAGGAACCGGGGTCTCTTGCCTACGTCCATTTCTACCAAAATGAAGCCTCCTGTAGGTACAAGAGTCCCTGAGTTGTTCGGGAAAATCAAAACCCACAAACCTGACCGCTCCCTCAGACTGTTGATTTCGGGGTATGCAAGCCCCACCCGTATGTTGGAGAAAGCTTTAGCAAATTACTTAAAACCACTTACTGCAAATTCATCAGTATACATTAATAGGTCTACTCAGGCATTAACACGAATAAAATGTTTTGATCCCAAGGGAAACTCATTTGTTATGGCTTCTCTTGATGTAGTGTCTCTGTTTCTAAGTGTTCCACTTGAAGTAGTCCACTCGATTATTGAAGGGAAATTACTTGCTGACAACTCAATTTCCCCATTGGAGGTTGATGCAATCATTTCTGTTTTGAAATTGGTTGCAAAACGATCTTATTTCAAATTTGATGGCAAATTCTGACAACAAATGGAGGGGGCACCAATGGGGTCTCCTCTCTCCCCTGTTCTGGCGGAAATTTTACTGCAGTCATTGGAGGATAAAGTACTGAGCCAATTCACGAATCAACCGGCACTCCTCTTACGATACGTGGATGATATGTTGGTCTTCTGGCCTCACTCAACGTTACTTCTGAACGAATTTACCACATGTCTTTCCAACCAATATCCTACTATCACCTTCACAATGGAACTTGAACAAAATGGTATAATACCCTTCCTGGACATTTTATTAACTCATGACTTAACTTCTAACCTTATCAAATTATCTGTCTATAGAAAACCGACTTTCACGCCTTGTGTTATACCTTTTGTCTCTTCGCACCCTCCGGAACACAAAGCTTCAGCCTTACGCTTTTTTATTAAACGAGCATTTACTCATTCCTCTACCCGTAAGATACGTCAGGACGAACTAGCTCTTATACAGAACATGGCCATATCATTAGGATATCCCGCCTGCTTCTTTTGGGAACTTTTACCGAAATTTCAATGACTAAGATTTACGACGTTGTCAACGGAGGTCGTATCTCCTATATACGTTGGTAAAGTTGACTTCATCCCTCCCGTAGGTTCCATATTGCGGAAGGTATGTAATAAATATAATATTAAATTTGGAATTTGCACCAAAAACATTTTTTCTACCTTACGTAACGACAGAGATCAAATCGCCACTTTGAATAAAGCAGGAATATATCGTATCCCATTGCTTCCCTCGGCTCCTAACGAAGATATCAAATACTGCATAGGTTCTACCCTTAGAAGTCTGAACATTAGATTGTCTGAACACAAATATGCACTTCGAACTGACTCCATTTCTACTTCATTTACTACATCTGTTCGTCAGGGAGGTAACTCTCCCGATTGGCCTTATACAATAGTACTTTCCTCCAATGTTAACAAACAAACCGTCTGTTTTACCGAGAGTCTGTATATAATTTCTTATGGTACTACCTGTTGTAACTTGGACTTACCTGTTTTTGTTCCTAGACAATGGAGGAAAATAATTACTTCTCCCATTCAAAAAACTGAAGAAGAGGACCTTAATTAATCAATTATATTGTCTGTACATATTACTTTCTGTTCTGCTGTTTTCCTCAATTGTCATCACCTGCGGGTTTGAAAAAATGTATTGTGGGTCTCCCGGGGGAGACTGGTTATATATTGCGGCGCTTCCCTGTGCTCTGTGGCTCTGTTGGGTGGCCTGAGGACGGGTGCTATTGTAGCCCCGAAAGATCTTGCCATTTTAAATATTTTTTAAATCATATCTTTCATTGTAAATAAAGTTTTTATTGTACAGTCAGAGATGGTGGTTTGATGATATCGTACGGAGACAGCACGCCATTAGTTAAATATCTCCTATACGTACGAATTTTTTTAACAAGTATTGACCTTATCCTTACCAAGAAAAAATATAGTTGCCCAAAAAAATGTTTTACGTTTACCCATTATTACTGATTACTTACTCTCAACAAATAATTGTTTCAGCACTTGACGCACCTTTAAACTTCCAGTATAAACAACTAGAACAAAGCTTTTGACTTCGTCTTTATCCGACTGAGACGTGCAACAGAGTGTAAAAACCACATACCCTCATCGTTTACTCTTTTGATTACAGTTAATTTTAGTTTTGCACTGTTATCATGTATCAATATGTCAGGGCTCAATGGTTTCGACAGCAGTACAAATGAGGTGAAAATGAACGTGTCAGTCATCAAAGCCATCAGTGGAAGGTGATGGCTTTTTGACTGAAGCCGGGTTTGTACGCTTCCGCGGTGAATGTAGTACCGCCAACTTTGGCGTAGTTACCCTTAAGATGCAGAAGCTTACGGTTTTCCGTAGGAAAGCATTAGTGAGACCCTGTTCGTTTTCTTAAGATTTTACATTGTCTTAAATTATAAGCGAACTGAAAAAGCAGTGCAATAGGTTTAAGAAACTCTTATGTTTACATGAAAGGAATTTCAGTATCAAAACTTAGATTTTCATGGAGGAAATGAGATCTAAAAAGGGTCTTCGTAACAACTGAGACGTATATGAACTGGCGATTTGTAATGTGTTTATACTAAGCATAATTTTATAAAGCTTTTAAAATCTTTTTCTGTCTTTGCGGATTATCGTAAAATATTGTTTAACATAGAAATTGTAACGATCGAGCTTCAGAGAATTTGTATTATGAGAGAAATTTTCAAAATATCGCACTTTAAAGGGAGAGAACACTTCTGCCAAGCTGTCAGGAGGAAAATTAAAGTAAGCAACACCATTCCACGAATGTTTTACTTGAAGAACAATTATGATTGTTCTTAAGCAAATAAACAAGAGCGGGGGACAATATTACCATTGAACATCATTTTTTAAAAAAACAAAAATTCATGAAATATCTAGATTTCATTCCCGAGCCTTTATAGACCAAGTTAGTAAAATCATGCAATGCATTGATTATAATACGCTTTCCAACATACCAGAAATCATTACTCAAGTTATGAGGATAATGGCTGTGGAATAAATCTCGGTCCTGTGCCCTGACCTTTGATCCCATTTGAATGATACTCAACAGAACCGGTTTGGTATACCTCCGAAATAACATGACAAATTTTGTCGCAATCAAAGCATTTTTACGTAAGTTATGATGCATAAGGGCTATGGAATAAATCCCGGTCCCGTGTCCTAACTTTTGAACCCATTTATCCCATTTTCAACAGGATTTGTCCTCAGTTAGGCCCCTACAACATACTTACATTTCATCCAAATCGAAGAATTTTTACGTAAGTTATGACGCATAATGTCGATGAAAGTCATTCCGCTCCTATACTCTGACCTTTGACCCCATTTCGCCCATTTTCAATAGGGTTTATCCCCATGTGGTAGGGAACAATAGGGTTTGACCCCTACCACATACTAAAATTTAATCGAAATCGAACCTTTTTTATGTTAGTTATGACGCATAAGAGCAGTGGAATGGATCCCGCTCCTAGGTCCTAAACTTTGACCCCATTTCATTCACTTTTAATAGGGTTTCTTCCCAGGTGATCCCCTTCCACATACTAAAAGTTCATCGAAATCGAACGATTTTTACGCGAGTTATCGTGCGGACGGACACACGCACACAACGCGTGACGTAACAAGGCAGATGGGAATTGCGACCACCTGCTCACAAGAATGTGACGTCATAAAACTTTAATAGGATCCACACACAATGCGTAACGTAATGATACAGATGGCGTGACCGCGCTCCAATATCTCAAGCGCGAGTTGTGACGTCATAAGATCGTCCCCAGGTGGTCCTCTACCACATAATAAAATTTCATTGAAATCGAACCATTTTTACACACGTTATGACGCATAAAGGCAATGGAATGCATTCCACTCCTATGTCCTAACCTTTGACCCCACTTCACCCATTTTCAATAGGGTTCATTCCCAGGTGGTCCCCGGCAATAACTAAAATTTCATCGACATCGAACCATATTTACGCAAGTTATGACGCATAAGGGCAATGGAATGGATCCCACTGCTATGCCGTGAGCGTTGACCCCACTTCACCCATTTTCAATAGGATTCATCCCATGGTGGTCCCCTACAACATACTAAAATTTCATCGAAATCGAAAATTTTTACGCGAGTTATCGTGCCGACAGGCGGACGGACAAAGCTGGAGAATATACGCTTCTTCAACCTACGGTTGGAAAGCGTAAAAAAGATATGCCCACTTTTGCATCACTTTCGGTGCAATCCTCGTACAATGGAATTAAGAAATACAAGTTAGTAAAATCATGCAATGCATTGATTATAATACGCTTTCCAACATACGAGAAATCATTACTCAAGTTATTACTCAAGTTATGAGAATAATGGCTGTGGAATAAATCTCGGTCCTGTGCCCTGACCTTTGATCTCATTTCGATGATATTCACAGGAACCGGTTTGGTATACCTCCGAAATAACATAATAAAATTTTGTCGCAATCAAAGCATTTTTACGTAAGTTATGATGCATAAGAGCTATGGAATAGATCCTGCTCCTATGTCCTAACCTTTGACCCCATTTTGCCCATTTTCAATAGAATTTGTCCCCAGGCAAGACCCTACAACATACTAACATTTCATCCAAATCGAAGCATTATTACTTAAGTTATGACGCATAATGGCGATGGAAGTAATTCCGCTTCTATGTCCTGACCTTTGACCCCATTTCGCCCATTTTCAATAAGGTTTGTCGCCAGGTTGTCCTACCACATACTAAAATTTCCTCGAAATCGATTTTTTTACGTTCGTTATTGCGCATAAAAGCAGTGGAATGAATCCCGCTCCTATGTACTGACCTTTGACCCCATTTCGGTCACCTTAAATAGGGTTCCTTCCCAGGTGATCCCCTACCAGATACTAAAATTTCATCGAAATCGAACGATTGTTACGCGAGTTATCCTGCGGACGGACATACGCACACAACGCGTGACGTGATGAGGCAGATGGGAATCGCGACCATCTGCTTGCCGCAAGAATGTGACGTCATAAAACTTTAATAGGATCCATACACAATGCGTGACGTAATGAGACAGATCGCGTGACCGAGCGCCAACATTCTCAAAAGCGAGATTATGACGTCATAAGATTTCTAAGCATTTGTAACAATAATGGAAAAATGCCATCACTAAAAACGTTATAATTCGGGGTGGTTATTTAACATACTAAACGAATTCTCCGAAAGTCGAGATCAAGCTAAATCGATTTCTAGTACCAGAAAACGGTAGGTTAATGACTTTCATCAAAATTCTTAGATCCGTTTTCAAAATAAAATGTACATACATACATACAAGAATTGCTACTTTAAGGTGGATGTCAAGTAATTTTGCTTCGTATACTTCCAATGGAAAAACTTCTGTACTCATTTTCTTCCTAATTAAAGCGTTCCCAAGGATAAAAATTTGAACATCGATTAAAATATCTTCATTTTATAACTTGCAATACTTAATATTTTCTAAAACATAACCGTATTTATGCAATTCAACATTTGTCTGTCTACTGACGTCATGAAAATACAGGTCGCGCCATCTTTTTTCTGGACAATTAATGCGTTCACAAGGATAAAAATTTGAACATCGATTAAAATAGCTTCATTTCATAACTTGGAATACTTAATATTTTCTAAACCATAACCGTAATTATGCAAGCCAACATTTTTTTGTCCACTGACGTCATCAAAGTACAGGTTGCGCCATCTTTTCTCTGGTTTCAACACCACCAAAGGAAAAGTGATTGATTTTTAATATAATTATGGTTATGTTTTAGAAAATATTAAGTTTTCCAAGTTATAATATGAAGTTATTTCAATCGATGTTCAAATTTTCATTCTTGGGAACACATTAATTGTGAAGGAAATGTTTACAAAAGTTTTTCCTTTGGAAGTATAGGAAGCAAATTTACTTGACGTCCACCTTAATAATATGGGGTAAGGACAATGTAATGGATCGCAATCCTATGTCCTGACCTTTGACCACATTTCGTCCATTTTCAACAGGGTTCGTCCCCAGGTGGTCCCCTACTACATACTGAAATTTCATCGAAATCGAACCATTTTCATGCACGTTATGACGCATATGGGCAATGGAATGCATCCCGATCTTTTGTCCTGACCTTTGACCCCACTTCACCCATTTCAAACAGTGTTCGTCCCCAGGCGATCTCCTACCACATAGTAAACTTTTACTGAAATCGAACGTATTTACGCAAGTTATGTCGCATAAGGGCAATGGAATCATCCCGCTCCTACGTCGTGACCTTTGTCCCCATTTGTCCCATTTTCAATAGGGTTTGTCCATAGGTGGTCCCCTACCACATAGTAAACGTTCATTGAAATCGAACCATTTTATGCCAGTTATCGTGCGGACAGGCGGACAAAGCTGGAGCATATACGCTTCTTCAACCTACGTTTGGAAAGCGTAAAAAAATGGGGTATCTGCGAGCTTGTTCAAAGAAATTTAAAAAATGAGACTCAAAATATGACGTTACTGCGTCTTCATTTTATTTTCAATAATTGCTTTAAGCACTTGACTGATTTTAGTTTCTTCTAATGTAGGTAGGAAATTCCAACTGGTTTGATTAGAACTGTGGTAGGCTTCAAATTTATGAATGTAAATAATTTTAAAACTACAGGCCTTAATAGGAAGGGAACTTTTATCGGGGGGTGGGGGGTGCCTTTTTAAAGGGTGCAGTTTCAAAATGCAACAAGAAAATATACAATTTACTAGTTTGTGGAGGTAGGATTTACAAGTCCTGCTGATAGTAAAGAAAATCTGACTTGATAAAATGTCTTGATAAAAACAGATTTACATAAGCAGCAGAAATAATTTCTTCTGTAAGATCTCTTTTAAAATAAATCCAACTGCATTCAAAATATTATACTTCTAATACACATCACTATTAAGAGAGGTACCATAATGTATTAAGTTAATAGCTTTTAAATAGTAAATGAAACAGACCTGTGTATATAATCAGGATTTTTAATTTGGTTTTTGAAATATACGTATACCATTTATGAGCAAGGTTATATTTATTAATAAAGAATTCATTCAGGATAAATCCTACAGTTTGTTGCTAGCACAACATATGTTGTAGAATTGGAAAATCTAATCAACACAAGGTTATTGATTTTAGCTTTAATTACAGAGAGCATTGTTAGCAATAACCCGTATGCTAATGCACATTTAACTTACATTTTATGGCCACAAAAATCAATGGATAATTAATCAGAAGTGCATAGGAAATATAGAAAAGCAAATTTTCTGCCACCAGGTACTAAATAATCTGATTCCCAAAAATGATGCTGACCTTTTAAGCTAGAACTTCTTACAGCAGCCTATTTCATCTGATTAGTTAAGTAATAAAGTTTTCACTCAAGTAATTTATTTGTTTACCATAACTATACATTTTCATATATTGCAATTATTATCTTTATAATTTTATGCTGTTATATTTTTATTTCCGCTGAATTCAAGATTTCTCCCCATTTCTGTCATCAAAAAGCCTAGCTGTGAGCTGCATTTCACACTCATTATGTACATTGTAAGCTGTAGAAAATATGCCAGTACTATCATTTCCTAATGGGGGTACAATATACCTCCAGTTACACAAGTCAAATCAGAATGAGCTAGTTAGAACATAAAGAAATATTATTATGAGTTGATGCCCACATACATATTAAACTTCTTGAAGTCAGTTTTATATATGCAAGAAAATAAAAGCTTACCCAGCAGTATTTGTAGCTGGAACTTAGTTTACTGCTGCAACATGACCATTAAAGACAAATATTTGTATTCATATTTATATGTAAATCCAATACAAAACACTTATCTCAAATATTTAAATCTCATCTTCAGTAACCTTTACTAGCAGCAGCAAAATGCTTTTCTTCACATACAATGGGTGCTAAACCAGTTATGAGTGACTTTTCTCTTAAAAGGCTTAGTCCTTCAGTCCTAATGGGAAAACAAAAAATGAAGGGTGGAGGATGCTCGGATACACAGCAAGAATACCAAAGAGTATATAAAAAAAATACAATGCAGGAAATTTGTAAAAAAATATCAAAATATTGGGTACAAGGTATTTACACTGATGTGGAAAACAGTACAAGCTAATTACACTGAGCTAATCAGAACATGAACTGTGAGCAAATAAACCACAATAAATATTTGAATGTTTCAGCTACCAGAAATACCTCAGCTTTGAAGAAATTACAATATGTTGATAAAACAGAAACAGGTCACAAGCTGGATACACAAGACACATTGCCACACCCACTGTGGAATGAATAACCTTTTAGCTACATTTCACTGATTTTACGAAAAAAAAAAAAAAAAAAAAAAGATATCAAGGAAGAAAAGGTAACACGAAGGACTTTAAATATCAACAAAGAACCAAAAGGGGAAGTTTAATTACAGCATATATGCTGTAGAGTATTAATACTGTAACTTATGTTAGACAGAAAAAGCAATTTATTCATGAGAGAGTTAAAATGCATGAAAACAATGTTTAATCTCAGAACATGTACATGCATTACAGAATAGCAACTAAATCAGGTAAAGAAAGCATTTGGTACCAGAAGTGAATGGAATATATTTGACTGATAGCTTATTTATGGAATATCAAAGTAACTGATGATCCTAAAATGTTTACTGCTCTGTAAAATGAATAACAGAACATAAAGTTTTAGAATACCAAAAATGTGCAATGACTAGAAATGGGGTGGCCGAAGAGAATCAAATCTATTTTTGGAATGAACCGGAAATACAGGCTATTTAGAGTTGTATGATTGGTGTGTTAATAATTATAATGTATTTCCACGCATTATGACAATATTTCTTCAAAAATCAAAATGTATATACCAATGTTTACTGGGTCATTCATAGCTTGAGAGCAGCCAGAATTGCAAATCTTCACTGTAAGGTACTCATGTTTGGTCACGTTCAAATGTTTGCTTGTACACTTGTCTACTTGTATTCTTTTTTTCTAATCTTTTAAATATCTGTGCACCCTTTGTGTTTCAACTTTCACTTTTCTCTTCTACTGTGTTTAGTATCACCATCACTTTATGTTTCACATTCGAAGTGGTGTTGTTGTGAATCAGGAAATATTAAGAGAAATTTCTTGCGTTGTCATATAATCCCAAGAAACAGTGAGTGCAGTCTTACATGCAAAAGTTACTGTTTCAATGTCCTCTGCTAATCCAGAGAATCTGTATTTGTACCGTGAAGTTCAGTTCTAAATAAAGGAGCTCCAGTTCTATTAACTGACCTTGTAGCACACTATCAAATGCATCTTGTTTATTAGTATTAAATGGGTATTATTTACTAGCTATGGGCAAATCTGCAATTTAGTATACTGGTCAAGCCCTAAAACCGGAAGAAAGAAATAGATGAACTTTTGGTAAAAGTAGCTAATTCCTATCGTTGTTGTTTACAGTGCAAAGTTTTTGGATATGAACACTGTCACAATTATAGGTGGGTTATTAATAATTCAAAGACGATTATCTTAATAATGTAGTTATATTGAACATCCTTTTAAGCGTGGTTCAGTTATGAATACCCCACCGATTACCTAACCTACACTATTCCAAAAAAATTTGCTACACCTTTCGTAAACAGCTTTGTATAACCTACGTAAACCTAGTGACTTCTTAAATTTGCTACAAATTTAGAACATTACATAATTTGCCAAAATGAAGCAAATCACAGCAAAATATACAGTAGCCATTCACAGTAAATTGCAATCGACGATTGAATTCCAAAGAACTTAATTAAACCTAGTGAACGGAAAATAAAGTGATACTAACCGGTTTGAAAGACGTTACCTGGTATTATTTTTTAAATTTATTTGCACAGCTGAATGCAACGCAGGATCCCATGGAAACTAAATATCAACAAGCTAAAATATGCTGTCAAACACAGAAAGAAATCTACGCTGACAAACCAGCCTAACAAAAAATATGAGCTTCTAAACATCACAAATTTTCAATGCTTTCATATGGCAGACACGACCAAGAGGGTAACCAAGCACGCCGAGGGATATCATAAAAATAAACAGATCGGTTTAAAAAATCTGTGGTTAAGGCGTCTCCTATATTTCCTACCTCCATGACACTTACAGCACTGAAAACTCTAAAACTATCGATAGTTACAAAAAACTATCGATACACTATTGATGTACTGGTTTGGACAAAACCGTCGGTACTATTGATAGCACCTCCACCTCTATTACAATTTTCCGTAGCAAAAAATTCGTCGATGAATTACCGTCTTCTCAGAACTATTGGATTGGAAACTGGCGAATCCTAAAGCGTCTCAAATATAGGTGTAGTTACAAATTCCCACAAATTCGCGTGGTCCTCTTAAATACTGACGTGCTTCTGGAGTTAAGGTGCAGGACAAGAATAATATTATGTTACATTATTATCATAAATAAAATTTAGCTACAAAAGAAAAGTTTCTAGAAATTAATGTTTCTTTTTTATTTGTTACCGAATTTTACTCGACCTTTTGCACACGGCATGGTTTCTTTCTAATTCGCTAAATTTCCAGGATGCACAGCTTTTTTATTTACCATTTTACATTTTCACCTCGAAATGGCGAGCATTTTTTAAAATTTCAAATAGAAATTATGCCTACAATTTTGTAAAGAATACAATAGATTACGGATTTCTCAGAGTTTATGCACAAACATGCCAATCCTTTACTGTGCTACATGAGCTTTTAAAAAATTTGTAAATACACTGTTTAGAAAACAATTTTGAACATAGATATGTAGTGGCTTAAGAAGCTAAATTTAAATCTTGGGGTGCACGGAAAAGGTACTTTTCATGAATATATTTTCAATGTGTACCATGGTGCATTTAAAAAAAAAAAGAATTTTTCTGGGGACAGGAGAAATGTTTGGTAAAACTTACGTATTTCGTTCCCGAATAGTTCATGAATTTTCGATGTGCCATGTATATCCGTCAGTTGTGTTTACCACATCCTTGTTTGTTTATGTTGGCTATCGTAGGTTTTGTGAATTAAATCCCTTATTGTTTATTTTGTGATGAGTTATATCCTAGGCTCTGTTCTTCGCCCATGCCAACCGACAACTGAGGAAATAATAAGGCACACCGCAATATAAATATTTGCCCAATAACATCATTCAATCCAATCCAAAAATTAGAAAACATACTTATTCAATAAAACCAACCAATTTGATTCAACGAAGAGACACCAAATCCAGTGAAAAACGCTCTCACATATTAGTATATAAATCTCCTTCTAAATCGCGAAAGTTATAGCAAAACAAATACCAAAAGCACACCGAAGGGACTTAGGGTTCCCACTACTAAAACCACAATAACATATCACAACGGAGCTTATCGTGTACGCACTGTGCGAGATCAGATGAGGAAAAAATCGCAGAAGTAGAGAAGATAGCCCTGACGTGTTGTCGTCAATTGCCTGTTTTGGAACTATTAGTAGTTGGTTGTCAAATACAGTAGTTCATTCAAAAATTATTCCTGTCCCCAGCAAAATTTAAAAAAATTAAAATGCACGATTTTACATATTGAGAAGATATTCGTGAAAAATGCTTGCCCACCCCTAAACAATTAAATTCAGCTGCTTAAAGCATTGAATATCTGTTTTGAAAATGGTTATAAATGGTTGATTCGCCAAGTTTTTCAGAAGGTCATGTAGAGCAGTAATCCACCGAAGTCAGTATCCGTCAGTACACGATACACTAGGCACTCGCGAACACATAATCCACGGAGTAAAAATTTTATTATATACACGTTAAAAATACGAGATCTTTCGGTTCAGCAGCTGTACCGTCATCATGAAAAAGACATCAGGAAGTTCCAAGCGGTTAGGTGTTAAACAAAAATGAACTAGTCAACGTAACTAATGGTAACGACCAATTTGCGATTGCGCTGTATGCTCTTATACGTCATAAACGCTGTCCTGATTATATTTAACATCCAACCGCTAGTAATTCCTTGATATTTTTTACCTGATGATAGTTCAGCTATTGAACAGAAATATCTTGTATATTTAACGTGTATACAAGCTGATTCAAAAATATTGAGCCTAACTTTACGGAGTGATAGAACACACCTAACAAGCACTTCTCGTCATAAAATGCAGGGTCGTAACTCAAACGATGAAGCGCTAGAGGTTAGCACTGACACTGTCCTGAAACGCTGAAACACAAGAATGACAGACGAGGTATCAAAACATTGAGGAAACGAAAGAAAAAATGTGATTGAGCAAATTACAAAGCATAATTTTATTGAGAGCAATTACATAATTTCATGGAACAAATTGCAGCAACTGTTCTAAAGAGCGACCGCCAAGAGAAATGCAGGTTTCAAACCTTCGACGTAGTGATCGCTATACATTGGCGAAAACACCAGGCATTTCGCACACAGCAGCAACAGAAATCTGGGCAATAAGGTCCTCGGTGGAATCGATTAAGCTATCGTAGATGGAACTTTTCATATGGCCCCATAGGAAAAACTCTAGACATGAGAGATCGGGTGTTTGTGCCGGCCAAGCGATGGAACCACCACGACCAATCCATTGTCCTGGGAATTTAGCATCCAAGGCGTTCCGCACATTCACGCTGAAATGGGGTGGTGCTCCTTCGTGTTGGAACCACATACGTGTTTTTAATGTATGTTGCAACAGGGTTCAGTACTTTTGTCAAGACTTCTTGCAAAATACGAAGTACGTCCTCCCGTAAGTAGAAAGAAAAAAGTCACCCCAAACATTTATTGAGAATCGCCGCTGGTACGAATGTGGACGGGTTTCGTGCGGATTACTGGTTGCCCACACATGCGAATTATGGGTATTAATTATTCCCTCGCGTGTAAAGGTGCATTCGTCAGTGAATAAGACGTGCGTTGGAAACTCCGGTTGCGCTGCAGTTTGCTGAAGGACCCACGTAGCAAACTCGCCACGAGGACGATAAACTACAGGTGTCAAGGCTTGCACCCACTGTGCATGGTAGGGGTGTTAGCGTTCGTCTTGAAGTTCTCGCCACACCGTCGAGAAGGGCACACGTACCGCATGGCAAATTTCTCGCTTGCTACATTCGGGGCGATCTCCAGCCATATACAGAACTCTCTCTGTAACACTTGGCGTCCTCTCACTACTTGCACGCCCTGTGTCCTCCAAGCGGCTGACAAAGAAGCCCGTGTCGCACAGATACTGGTGTAATCGCTCAAAGGTTTTACCATCTGGCACCTGTCTTGTTGCAAATCGCTCCTGGTATAATCTTTGAGCTTCCCTTGCATTCCCGTCGTCCGCACCTCGATACATGAAATGCATGTCCGCCGGTTCCTGATTCGTGAAACAATACATCTCTTGTGAAATCCACTGTAGAAATGACGACGAGTGCGGAAACCCGTGCTTATATGGGTTCACTGGGCAGCAACCTCTAGCGCTTCACCGTTTGAGTTACAACGCTGCATTGTATGACAAAAATTACTTGTTTAGGTGTGTTCTATCACCGCGTAAAGTTTAGCCAGAGAGTTTGGAATCACCCTGTATAATAAAATCTTTACTCTGTGGATTATGTGTTCGCGAGTGTCTAGTGTTTCGTGTATTGGCAACTACTGACGTCGGTCGATTATTGCTTCTCTTCACGACTTCTTTTACATTGTATGGATCATAAAGCGCAGTGGAGGATTCCCATACTTGTGCATAAACTTCTATGACACCTCCTATTTTGATGCTTTTATTTAGAAAATTTCAGGTATAATTTATATTGAATTTTTAAAAGTGCTCGCCTTTGGACGTGGAAATGTAAAACGGTAATTAAAACGTAATGCATCCTGTAAATTTAACGAATGGAAAAGGTAACAATGCCGGGTGTAAAGGAAAGTCGAATAGCATTTTGTAACGGATTTTTTTTTTCTAGAAACCTTTATTTTGTATCTAAATTTTATGAAGGCAGTATTATTGTTGTTCTGCATCTGAACTTTAGAAGTACGGCGTATTTAAGAGGACCACGCCAATAGGTAAGAATCAGCTCCACCCTTATTTGAGACCCTCAGGCAAATTGTTGGAAACAGGTGAATCCTAAGCCTTCCGCCAGAAGCTAGTATTTCCTAAGCCTCGTGATGTTGAAACACCTCATTCAAATGTCTCATTTATTCAGGTGCTAAACACACCGTAAAGATGTCATCTAGATTTCTATACAACAGAAAGTACTTAGTGCCGAATTTTAAATATAAATTTTAATGTAATGAAATTACTGAAAACTAAATTCTCAACCTGATGAGAAACATGTAATAATGTTAAGATAATTTCCCACTTATTAAAAATATCGAAATACTAACCTAATTGGAAAGCCCTTCAGAATTATTTACTGCATGCAATAATTCACTAACTAACAATTTCCAAAAAATGAGGCTTCTTAAACGTTATTGATAAATCTAGAAGGTTTTCAAACCGACGATTCCCGGTAAAGCACGCAGACTAGAATATACTGTTATTATTTACATTCTCTTCAGAAGAACCAAAACTAAAGAAAATTATGAATATAAATACAGCGCCAAATGCATTAATTTGAAAATCAACCAAATACTTATTATGCATGTATTTAAGGAAAATATTTCCTGTAATGCGAGTTCTTTCGGTACATCTTGTCTCGTTGTATATATGAGGTGTAAAGGAAAGTCGAATAGCTTATCAGAAAGGTTTTCAAATTGTCACGATATTTGACATGGCTCTCCGATAACACAGGTCTGCAAAGAAATATTTTTTTTCAGCTGCATGGGATGTTTTTGTTAATTATTATGTTTTCGAATGTGCTGAATCCAAAAATGACCTCCATTTCCCTCCATCAGGTATAGTTGTTTTGCAAAATACAAGGTGTTTGCATAAAAAAAGTATAAAAATAATGAGAAAACCACCATTTCATTACAATGAACTAAAAATATTTCTTATAATAAACAAACAATTTCTTCATGAAATGTACTTAACATTCCGTGTTGATTCTTTTTGCCTATGGAACCTTTTTTCTTCTTCTCTTTGATACTTCTCCGAACTCGCTTCCGCTTTCCACTTTCTGTTTCTCGCTTGAGCATCCAACAGTAGTCAGCTAACATATTGACGTCGCACCCTCCTTGGTAGCGTCTCTCGATATCACGGACATCCTGGTGAAATCTTTCACCCTACTCTTCTCTGAGGGCTCCCAAGTTTTCTGGAAAACAGTCGACATGGGAGTGTCAGAAATGAACTTTTAAGCTCATCTTGCATCCTTGAGCTTTATACGCAGCCAACATGCGTTGTACAATAGTTTTGTAGTGAGGGTCTTTAGTATTACCCAAAAACCTGTGCACTACGCCTTTGAAACAGTCCCACGCTTTTTTTTCTTTTTCTTCTACTGTTTCTGAAAAGAGGATATCGGATAACAGTTTTCGTATGTCAGGGCCAGTAAAAACTCCCTCTTTCAACTTGGCTTCAGACAGTTTTGGGAACTTGGAACACAGATATCTGAAACCATCCCCATCTGTTGGCAGTGATTTCACAAACTGCTTCATAAGTCCCAGTTTAATATGAAGAGGTGGTAATAAAACATTTGCAATAGGAACCAAGGTTGTATTAATGACGTTATTTTTGCCGGGGATTAATGCGTCTCGTAGTGGCCAGTCAGTTTTTGTCCAATGGAGATCTCTGGCTCGACTATACCACAAGCAAAGGAAGCAGGGATATTTCGTATAACCTGCCTGCTGGCCCAACAACACGGTTAATATTTTGAAGTCTCCACAAAGCATCCAGCGTTGTTCTTGATATTTTATTTTCTTATGAATCATTGCCACATCGTTATAGTTTTCCTTCAAATGCACCGAGTGTCCTACAGTAAGTGATGCAAATTTATTCTCATTATGCAGCACGACTGCTTTGAGGCTGGTTTTTGAGGAATCAATGAATAGGCGCCACTCAGATGAATCATATTCTATTTCAAAACACTTCATTAGGCCTTGAACATCACTCCAAAAAACGAGATTCCCCTCTTTGGAGAAAAATGTAGTGCATTCTCTCTCTCGGTGCCTGTACCACAAAAATGAGGTTCCGGGTGACAGCAGGTTTTTATTTTTTATTCTTGACCCCAGCAATTCGGTAGCATCTTTTGAAAGGCCTAAATCTCTAACCAGGTCATTGAGCTTGCTCTGATAAAAAAGTTGGGGTCACTCATCAACAGAAAAAAATCTGAAATAGATTCGTCCTGGGGTTGTAATGTGTTTCCGTCCTCAGAATCATTCAGGATATCATCCAAAATGGAAGGTGGGTGTGGAACTGGTATTGCAGAGCTATGAGGCACTATAAAAATAGCTGAATTTAGGTTTGGGTAAGATATTTTATTTTTATTTTTTTTATTGAAAAGTTTCACATCTACCGAACAGAAATAGCAGTTGGTAGTGTGGTTTTGCTGTTTACGCCACATCATAGGAATACCACAACGAAATGAGTGTTTCTTACCCTTAAACCACAAACGGAGATCATCCTCGCACCTTCTGCGCACCTTATGAGGAGCCCAGGCTTTGTCTTGATCCCCAAGTTTCAACTTGAAGTAAGCAAAATACACTTTCTTCACGAAATCACTTATGTTTCTTTGTTGACGTTCAACAGTGTATTCACCACAAATAAAACAACTTCTTGGAGCCATAATATAGAACTAAAAACCCGAGCACAGTCACGTTTGAATGCCAAATGTAAACTGAGTGTGGGTCCTCGCTCTTTGTATACACCGTATTGAGTACACACACTGACTCTCCGTATATCTAGAAGCAAACGCTTTTCCTGTGGTGAAGCAGATGGAAGGTTGCCTCGCTCCCTTTAAAAAGACCAGTGAAATTACACGTAAAACATAGGTTAACACGAGAGCGAACGAGGTTGTATTGACACCTGCGCGTCTGCTGATCGTCTCTCTCTGTAGCTGGGCATGTTAATGGGCAACACCTGCTTCTTCCTCTGGCTCGATAAAAAAAATTCCAAAATGGCGGTGCACATAAATAAAAAAAAACAGCAAAAATTTCTCTTTTTCACGTTCTAAAAGATAAAAATTAATGCTTTCGAGGGATTCTTTGGCACTTTTAGCCTCGAATATCCAGTAGTCAACTATATAAGCTATGCAACATAACCAAAGCAACCCAGATCCTGAACTTATTAAGCATGTTGAAACATGATCAAATCTGACAATACGCTTGTTTATACTCATTCCTAATACCCTAGAGAACGTGTATAAAATTCTCAACCCAGCCAGTAAGATTCCTCAGTTTTCACTATAAACAAATTAAACCTTTTGGGACATGATCAACCTGAGTTTACTCACACCGCCAACACTACCCTTGCCCTGCCACCCTTCCACTGCCCCTCCCCCACATTCTGCTCATTTTATCATTGTATTTATTCTTAAGTCTCACTCTAATACATATTAAATGAAAGTAAGAAATCACTTGTGCATAGGATTCTTAGAATTAAGAATAGAATACCCGATTTCGAGTTAAACGGGAGTTTCACTCTAAATGAAACTACAAACACGAGTTTCGCAAGAAAATCTGACGTGATGGAATTTTTTGAGTCTATTTCCCGGTTTCAGCGAGTAAAAATCTATAAGAAACAATATAAAAATCCTGTGCAGTTTTTTGGTTGCAGATCTGTGTAATCATTCATATGGCCGCCATACACAGCTGCTCTGGATCAAGTGCAGTAAAGCTTAATTGCGAATGGCGTGTTTAGTACATTACCTAACACAATCGCGTGACGTGTTGTCGAAAACAGAAGATGCATCAGAGGGATAAACGAAAAAATCCAGAATTGTGCAGTCTATAACAGGAAACGAGTATCTCCAAATCAATAGAGAAGAGAATACGGGTATGACGATTGTCATCTTCAAGAGAACCACATATCAAAAATATATAGATCACCACATTTGGGTAATGAAACTAACGGACTACATCACCGGACGACCATGCGACGAGTTAACTTTGACTTTTCAAATACACCAACAAGTTGAATCCATAGGAACGCCGAACACTGGATATTATTTTCATGCCGCAACACTCAAGATACAGCCTTAAAACGGTTTTGCCAGAAAATCTTAGAATGGAACACGTTTAAGAGATTTATAAACGAACAAATTTGAAGTCAACTATAATGCCAAGTTCACCGGAGCTCAGATAACATTTTTGAATACTTTCGGCAATCAAATAAGCGATAACCGAATTTCAACAACCCTGTATGCCAGATTTATTTCGCACGCCACGATAACTTACGGTTTTAAGAATTCGGTTGAGTGCTTCATACCATGAGGGAAGTAGTATGTAATAATCAATTTTTTATTGTATCTGCAAAAACCTGTCCCTTCACTATTCTCTTCTCTATATGATGCTGGACTTTCCGCTTTTTCTTTCACTTAACCATGTAAAGGTAATTATTCACCAATCGGATATGCATAACAGTATGAACTAGAATGGATTCTGTAATTTGAACCATAAAATTCCGGGTTTCATCAGACAGACACCAACGTGCATTATTCTGAATTTTATACCGTCGACCAAAAAATTTTCAATGCAGTTCAAAGTGAGCCGCAAGTTAATAACAAAATAATGGTCCTACCATATTCTTTTATACCTGGCTGCAACTCCTAATAATAAGATTAGTCGAAAAAAAGGCGTATGTGCCATGTTTTAATTAAACATGTTTAATTTTCTTTCTGCATTAAAAGGGAGTATTCATTTTCTAATGAAAAAGTTTTCTTAATTAAAAATTTACTTTGTTTTCATCTGAAATAAAAATTTGTGTACGATATATTTAGCAGCATAACGTACAGCTTGTTCATAGAAATCTTTCGGTTTTTAAATCGATATCAGTGATGTTCCATTGACATCTAAAAGAAAATTATGTTCCTCAAGTAATGTTATTCCGAATTGCGTCTGAATGGTGTTGAAAATTCGCATACTGGCTTGACGGTTGAAAACTACATTTATACCTTTTACATAAATGATGCAAAGAGCATACAGGTGAGTTTGAGTCAGAAGCTCGCTGTACAGAAGTGATCAGATTGTATTCGCGTATCTCAACTTGAGACCATGATTCTGAACATGATCTCTCGTTGAGTCACAATCTGCATTTGTGTGCGTTCTCTAGCTCTTTCTTCTTCCTTAGTAGTATAATTTAACGATAAAATCGGCACTAAACAGTTTAATGAGAGCTGATACCGTGCAGTACATAACACAGAAGGAATGCCATCCCCGCATGGAGAGTAAGCAGGCGCACGACAGCATAGCAATTCAAAGGTGATTCAGCAAATGGCGCCGATTTCGAGGAGCTAATAAACAGTGTGATTACACTGCACAACAGTACGGAATGCGGGTTTTCCAGGTTACGAATCACAGTTTAGGCAATAAGCGCCATTTCTCCACCAAGAAGCATAGCAGTCCAAGAGAACTCTCGGAAGGGGTTGCCGGCTTGCAATTGCTGTTTCCAAGTCACTCCAGATATGTTATATCCGGTTCATGTCCGGAAAAACTGCAGACCACACCACGTTGCGAATGTACTCATTATCCATGTATTCGTCGACTAGCCAACATATTCCTTAAAATGCCGCACGTTAGGGCCCTGAGATATAATTCCTATAGAGTCCATCAGGCAGGACGTCTCTTGCGAACTCGTGTTGCAACGTACGTCCATCCAACATGATGCCAGCCTGAACCAGTAGTCCCCCGCCACCACAGTGGTCAGTATCCCAAATCTTGAAGAAAGAGTGTATCTTCCTCTCAAGAATTTGTGTTAAGGCTGTCGTCTTGAAACAATGTTTCGGCTTTAACGCAACTTGCCACTGAAGAGAGCACAGGATCAGTGTTCCACGGGTAATGTTGCAGCAAACATTTCAGACACGAACATTTGAGCTACTCCACAAGTGGAATTCAAAGCATTAGCGCTGTTGCACAGAGAACTCTCTCGTGAGGTCTTGTGCAAATTGTTTGCCTCGATATCGTCGTTCCGATGGCGAAGAAGATCTTCAGTGAACGTTGCCTTGTTTTCGACTTTCTACACAGGCGAGCTGTTACAGTCAAATACCGGTCGTATTGATTTATACACTGGAGGAAAAAATCCCAACACCAAGAAGGGGTTGTGTTAGATAAACGACAGTTGGTAGGCAGTGAGAGTACATCTGTAAGATGAAGTCTATGCAAATTTCGCGCTCGGCGCATACGTGTGGCGCTAGTAGCGCCATTCGAAACATGCAAAGCAGGTTTGCTGTAAATACGCGCTGTAACGTTCGTGAGCGCTATTTATCGTTGAGATTCGACGTAGTCTGTTGATGTTAGTCAAGAATGCCTTTAAGAAGACGAAGAAGCCATTATCAACAGCTCACGGAGTTTGAACGAGGTCGTGTAATAGGGCTACGAGAAGGTGGATTTTCGTTCCGTAATATTGCAGAACGACTTGGCAGCAATCTAGCCACTGCGCATGATTGTTGGCAGCGGTGGTCAAGGGACGATACTGCCTGAAAAAGACCGGGTTCCGACCGGCCACGTGGCACTACTGAGAGGGATGATCGCCGTGTACGGCGTATGGCCGTGGCGCATCGTACTGATTCTGAGGCAGCAATTCGAGCTGCAGTTGCCACCACAGTGACACAATGAACTGTTACAGATCGGTTACTTGAAGGACAGCTCCGAGCCAGACGCCCTGTAGCGTGCAAACCACCTACTCCAAACCACTGCCGTTTACGACGTCAGTGGTGTCAAGCTAGAGCTCATTGGAGGACGAAGTGGAGATCTGTTGTGTTTTCTGATGAAAGCCGGTTCTGCCTGGATGCCAGTGATGGCCGTGTGTTGGTTAGAAGGAGGCCAGGTGAGCGCCAGCAACCCATCTGTCTGCGGGCGAGACACACTGGACCTACACCTGGAGTTATGGTCTGGGGAGCAATTTCCTATGACAGCAGGAGCACTCTCGTGGTTATTTCACGCACCCTGACGGCACAGTTGTACGTCGGTCTGGTGATTCAACCTGTTGTGCTGCCATTCATGAACAGCATTCCAGGGGGGTTCCAACAGGGGAACGCTCGCCCACATACGGCTGTTGTAACCCAACATGCTCTACAGAGTGTCTACATGTTGCCGTGGCCTGCTAGATCACCAGATCTTTTTCCAATCGAGCACGTATGGGACATCATTGGACGACCACTTCAGCGTCACCCTAAACAAGCATTAACCGTCCCTGTATTGACCGACCAATTGCAACAGGCATGGAACTTCATCCCACAAACTGACATCCAGCACCTGTACGACACAATGCATGAACGTTTGCATGCTTGCATTCAACATTCTGGTGGTTACACCGGTTATTAATGTACCAGCATTTCACATTCAAAATGGCTCTTCTGGCGCTTACATTAAGCTGTGATCTTGAAACCTTAATCGCTTCTAAATATTACCTATTCAAATGTATTGCCGCCATTTCATTCCTCTACAACTATTTTTTCGTGGTGTTGGGATTTTTTTCCGACAGTGTATAGTAGCCAATATACTTGAAAAAGATGTGCCGATTAGTATTCCTTTAATCTGAAGGAATATATCCTTTCCCATGCTCAAATAATTACTGAATATACTCAGAGTTTCAAGACTGTTCCATCTGTCCAAATCAATTTTAATTTAGTGTCTTTATTCCTGGAATAACGTGATACAAATACAGGCTTTAAGACACAAGCCACACGAATTGTAAGATGTTTGAACGAGACTTCAAGAGTTACGGAATATCGGAGCTTCTTGGATCACTCACGACAATACAGATATTCTGCAAGTTTTGCAAGCTATTTCCGTTTCACAACAAGTTCAGATTCAAACATATGACTACAAAAATTTCAAACATTTTTGACTTCATAAAGCAAAATACGTCGCATAATATATGGCAGCACGTTACTAGCACCGTCTCTCTTGTAGCTGACGACTGGACCGCAAACCGAAGTACAGCCGCAAAAGGTGTCGCACAATGTTCCTGAAAGTAAATATCATTGATGTTCGTTTCCAAAAATTCAAGAATATGTGAGCGTAATCAAAGAAAGGAGGCAAGCCTTTCCACCAATGTATTTTGATATTTGAATAATGTCACCAGGGACAGTATAACGAGAACCTAACGGGAGACTACATTTGGGGCTGATTTGTGAAAGCGATTAATTGTATAATCGTAAATCTCGAATAACCTTTCATTTTGAAATCTTTTATGGTTGTCCATATAACTGAGTGGCCACTTTATTATGACCACCTAACAGTTTTAAGCAAATGAGGTATGGCTGCACGCTGTTGCCGCCAGAGGGCGAGGCTAGCATAAAAAGAGAAAGATTGTGCTTGCGACAGTAGTAGAAGTGATTTTTGCGTGACGAGATGGGTAAAAAATGCGATTTGACGGACGTTCAACGTAGGATGATTGTAGGAGCTCGGAGCCATGGAACGAATATCACCGAAACCGCCGCATTCGTAAAATGTTCCAGAGCAGCTATTGTTAAAGTGTTTAAAGACTGGACTGTCATCTAAAGAGCTGGGTCTCTACGTGCAATGTGTGGGCGTCATCGACTAGTGACTGCTCGGGCGGAACGGAGAAATTTCAGACTGGTAACAGACAACAGAAGGGCAACAGTGCAACAAATTACAGACCATCTTAATCCAGGATACCAGCAAATGATCTCTGCACGCACTGTTTGCGGTACATTGCATCGGATGGGATATGGCAGCCGAAGGCCTGTTCGAACACCTTTGCTGTCTGCAGTTAACAAGAGAAAACGTCTCCAGTTCGCACAGGAGCACAAGGATTGGACAGTCGATAATTGGAAACAAATTATGTGGTCCGATGAATCACGTTTTCTGTTGCACCATGCCGATGGCCGAGTGAGAATTTGGCGGAAACAGCACGAAAGCACGGACCCCAAATGCATGGCTACAAACCTTTAAGCTGGTGGAGGCAACGTTGTGGTTTAGGGAATGTTTTCCTGGCATGCTTTGGGCCCTTTAATTTGTGTTGATCAACGTCTGACTGGCACATCGTATCTAAACATCGTTGCGGACCAAGTGCATCCTGTCATGTGGATGGTTTATCCCAATAGCGATTGCTACTTTCAACAAGATAATGCGTCCTGCCATAGTGCTCGTATTGTACAGAATTGGTTTCAGGAACATGCCGGCGAGTTTACATTGCTTAGGTGGCCGCCACAATCTCCAGATTACAACCCCATTGAGAGTTTGTGGGATGAAGTTGAACGAGCCATCAGAAAGCCAGACACACAACCCTGCAATCTCACACTCCTGGAAAGTGCTATTCATCAAGCATGGTCTCAGATTCCACAAACCAGCTATCAACATCTCGTGGAGTCCATGCCACGAAGAATCGACACAGTATTAAAGCCAAAAGGTGCTTAACGAAGTACTGAGGGGGTAATCATAATAAAGTGGCCACTCAGTGTATAACTGTAGAATAAATGCACGTTCATTTCGATTCATACATTTTTTTTTTACTATATATGTAAGAAAATAATACAAATGTTCACATTTACTGATTGGAAATAGTTACATTGCAAAATGTCACAGCCCTGGTAACAAAAGTAAAATTTGTGGGAAATGATGACCATTTTCTATACGTTCTTGGTATAAGCAATCAGGAAATTATAGTTACTACCAAGTAACAAACATTGGGCTACAACATGTTATAGCATGTTACAGGTGCTTACTTCGTTAAGCACCTGTACAGCGTTCTTAAATGTACGATGAGCTCGTTTTTGCCTCCACGCAGTGAATCAATGAGACCGTAGGTACCTCAAGGCAGAACCTAGGGTTATTGATAACCTTCGCTATATTTTGGTGAGTTTGGGGCTTGTTGCCGGTTAGGCCATAAATACCGTAAGGCACAAATTCCTTTTGTCTAACCTGGAGACATAAGCAAAGTTATACTGCGGTGCATTGCGAAGGTTACTGACCGGTTAGGAACAATAGGTAAATTAACGGCCTAACCTAGAGATTTGTAACAAATACTGTCAATCTCGATGGGTTAGTGTCGAAGGTTGTTAAGCGGTTAGGCCACATATATACATTAAAGGCCTAACTTAGAGATTGATAACCAACCTATATTTCGATTGGTTAGTGAGAGGTTTCCTTGAAATTTCAACTGCGATGCCATGCCCTACCGGTTAACACATGAACTTCAGTTCCAGTGACTTCACAGCCACTTTTGGAAAATACATATTTCAGATATATTGCAAAAACCTTAATTGGGTCTTTTAAAGTACGTGTTTTTCCAAATATTATACTGCAGCATATGAAAAATTGAAATACAAGTTTAAACAAGTATTCTTATCCTTTACGCTTTTGTTAAAAACATGTTATATTTATATCATGTAGAAATTATTACAAATACATAAGTAATTCGAAATTTCATATCCTGCTTTTTAACGGCATTGTCAAATGTATTTTTTTAACATAAGCCAACTTTGAGGGGTTTATTCTTGTTACTGAGGTTCCACGATCCACAAGACAACTTTTCCAAACTTATAATTGCGTATAACGTTTTGGTAGTGGTCCGAAGCAACTTGATTATTCACTTTTGCGATAAATAATCTCTATTACAATAGACAATTACGTTTCTTTTCAACATTAACTGTTTGGCTATCAGAAAAGTCGTGGTCGTGTGTAAATTTTTGTAAAAAACTTCATGTTTTAAAAATATATTTTTTTCATAGCAAAGTACAGATAAAATATAAAACCTACACTGACAGCAAAGATATTAATTTGTTTTGTAACAATTATCAAGAATACTTACAAAATACCTTAAAGACTTGAGGAATGCATTTATGATCCGCTTATCATGTGAGGTAAATCAAACAAAATCCAGAAGTGTTCGTGATTTTCTAATGCAAACCACTATGAAATCCTATTAGAGATGCAGCGAAGTCTCATAGCGATAAACACAGACTAAATCGCATACTTCCACGCTGTCTGCCGTTGATGCTACTAGCACTAAGAGAGGCCCGTCTACCATTGCGTTTGAAACATGCAACCTACGAAACGCAGCAGCATACGAATTGAAACCCGTATTGATACTATGACGAAAAGGCGTATGCTTCAAATTTTAATGCAATAAATTTCGCATTGTACCGGCACTTCTCGCCTTTTACCATATATTTAAACTTTGCTCTTATTAAAACACATGGTGTTCTTGCTTAGAGATACGTGGATCACTTTTTTCCTATCTCTGTTTTTTCTCCGTTGTCTGGCTTTGGGTTATTGCTCTGGTTTCCTTTCCTTACAGTTCATACAAGAGCTGATGTCTTAAATATACTTACAGTTCTTTGATATCTATTCAACTGGAGTCATTGGCAGAAGTGAAACCTCAGTTATATGTTCCCACAGTCTTCAGAGGAAGTTTCAGGTGCACTTATTTATGCAAATCAAATATAAATAGATCCTGCACATATTAGTAAGACAATCCCTAGTGCTTGTAACATGTCTTGCCTTCGGGCTAAATTTTCTGAGCTTTTTCCTAACAGCTGTTATTTAAATATAAAATTCTATTTTCAAATATAACTTTGTTTTCTTTTGTTGCTTCTCGGTTTCCATTGCTGTCTGGGAAAAAAGAGTTAACTTTTTTTCATATTAGTTCAGGATTTATTCAGAAAATGTATTTCAGATAGTAGCTTTGTCTAAGCTTTAAATCGAGAAATATTATATTTTACAGCTTCCTTATGTCATGAAATAGCCTGTGATATCTCCTCGTTTGAATACTGCAAACAATTGTCTTTACATTTGGGGTCTCATTCAGTTTTTTGCAGTATAACGGCTTGGAAATGGTTGCTTCAATCTTCATGATGCAATAGATGCTACCTGCCGCTTTTGGGATTACTGTATTACCTGCCGACTTTAAACGTTATATTTAAACCAGAAACACAGATGTCCTCTTTAATACCGCTTTCCATGTTCAACATGCAGCCCAACCTGATAGGCTTGTCGACCGTATAAGTTCTAACTATTGGAGCTTATTTTTTATGATTGCCCTACTGTTCCCACTGCTGTAACTCCTTCAACACTTAGTGCCTTTTTTACATGTAGTTTCCCAGAATTTATTTTGTTTTTTATTGTTTATCCTTTCGCTCCAATTTTTTAAACGCACACTTCCTCGTTTCTGTAGGTTCTCAGTCAAGGTGATAGACCTGGCGCTGTCTCATTTGCGTGCCCAGACTTTTCTCTTTTTCCTTAAAGAATTAATATAAACTGCATTGCTTCCTAACTGGCTTCGGGTACCTTGGGTGACGGAAATGCATAAAATCATGTTAGTTTGTATTCTGTGCTTTTATGAATGCCATGCGGTCATTATGGCATGTAAGCCGCTCTCACTCTTTTAAGTTAAAATTATCTTTTCTCGCGTCAGGTTACTTTCCTCTTCTGCCTGGACATCTCATTTTCGGAAGTTGGTGTGTCCTTGTTCTCAAGCGATGGCCTCTTTACAACAGTCTCCATTCCATTTTTTCGCCAAAGTGTTTCAAGTTCTTTTTGAAAACGCACAAGCCAGGCATGTATTTTAAAACGCCTCATCAGCAGAAGCATGCATTGTAAATTATTACGACATGAGAAGCTGCACAACGACGTTTAAAATTAATCAAAATAATCTTACTGACTGAGGCAAGTAGTCTCAAATCACTGTAGAGCAGGAGAATGATTGAATGCCGAAATGAAATAAGTAAGGGCCCCAGTGCATTTAAATGAGTTGGCACCACGGACGATCTCCGGTACTAAGGAATATATAAAAATATAATTCAACGCGTTTGAATGTTTAGTGAACTAAAAGAAAAACAGAGAGAACTTTTAGAAAACTATATGGAATGCATTGTCAAAATGAACCCTCGACTTTTGGCAGAAAAATTAACTGCTATTATCCTGACAGCAAGTAATACAGTGAGGTAACCTATGAAAATAAAGCTACTTTAGAACTTAGGTTTTTACAAAGCAATAGATGCACTTTGAAAGAAGCTAAGAACACGTATAACACACAGAAGACTAGATGAAAGCCCCAGTGGCCGCCCCGGTGGCGCAGTGGTCTAAGGCGCTGGCCTCTGATCATTCGTCCGTAAGGGGTCCGGGTTCAAATCCCGGTCAGGCATGGATGTTGTGTTTGTCTTACGGCACTGGCTCTCTCCCTTCCCTGGAACCAGTGACCCTAAATTAGGGACGGGCGACTGCTTATAGCCCATTGAGTTGCTCACGGTGGTCGTTAAACCTCCAATCAAAAAAAAAAAATAAAAAAAAAATAAAGCCCCAGTGACCATTGAACCAATGTTTCTAAAATCCATTATTTTTCGTCGTTTGCTTAAATGAGTGTATATGTACACGTAGGCAAAGGATCGTCAAACCATGTCACTAAGGATTCGTTTCAGATGTAAAACTAATCTTCGAATCATGTATTTGTTTAATTGCCTAACACACGGACAGTTGTTAAAGTTTTACCGTGGTTAGATTACGATTACTTTTCAGTTGGGAATGAAACAGTACTCTTCTCGTGCTCTGTTGCACGTACAATTTCTGCTGGAAGCTACTCTCGACCATATGCGTTCAAAGTCTGTTAGAGGGTATTGCAGATATACTTAGAAGTGTATTTTTATTTTAAGAACTGCATATGTATTTCTTGTATATTATGTCGTGTCTAGCATTAAACGTATTCTATGGAGTAAGCCTGTAGGGGTGGGCAAGTATGTATGCAGCATAGTAAAAAGTTTGCCGGCACACTTTTCTGGATCACGTGGAGACCTGGCATATTTTGTGAAACATTTTTTCATCTAAAACTAATTTTCGGATCATGTATTTCGTTAATTGCCCAACACACGGAGAGTTGTTCAAAGTTTTACCGTGGTTAGATTACGATTACTTTTATGAAACAGTACTCTTCTCGTGCTCTGTTGAACATACAATTTCTGCTGGAAGCTACTCTCGATCATATGCGTTCAAAGTCTGTAAGAGGGCATTGCAGATATACTTAAAAGTGCATTTTTATTTTAACAACTGCATATGTATTTCTTGTACATTATGTCGTGTCTACTACTAAACTTATTGTATGGAGGAAGCCTGTAGGAGTGTGGCAAGTATGCATGCAGCATAGTAAAAGGTTTGCCAGGCATTGTTTCTTTAGGTCAGTACTGTGAAGAGGAAACTATCGTTGAACTCTGTGTACTGCTAATATTGGCACTTACGTACAGCGCACATGAAGCGAAATTTTTACAGTTAAGGTATTCGCAGGGAAACGGGGTACAGTGCGGTGGTAACACATAAAACAGTTATGCACTGCAGTAGAAAGCAGAATGTTCAGGTTGAATCCTAAGCATTAAACCCAAGCTTTAGATTTGAAAGTTTCGATGACAAAGAATGAACATGCCTTAAACTTATTGTGCTTCACTACAAACCTTTAGTATCACAAAAGTACATCCCTTCAGCTATCTAGAAGTGATAGTTATGTATTTTTGTTGTTCTAACAGAAAAACAAAATATTGAAAACTGCAAGAATCTTACATCTTGCTATTAATATCTGTTAAACTGCTATCACTCTTCAATCGCCACACTTCCACTTCACAAGATCGACAGGGATTTCAAATGAATATGCCACATCGTTATCTAATTGGTCCGTCGGACCGCGGCTGGCTTAGTGGTCAACGTTCGTGGCTGCCATGGAGGAACCTTATGTTCGATCTCGGGAGGTACGAACGTTCGAACCACTAAATATCCGTCGTGAGTCGCATGGTCAAGGTACGCCGTCGAACCACGGGTACTGGACCCCCAGTAATAAATAAGGACGTCTTCCTCCCCTTTTCTACCGCGCTTTCGTATGACTTTCCGATCGGGCACTCAAGCCCAAATCCCCTAGCTTGCTATTCCTAAACGTTGTAGGGTCAGAAACTCCTTTCCTAACATTCTCTACATGTTATCTGATATAATTGGTTCAAACCACTCTAGAGCTACCCAATGTGATACCAATTACAGCGACTTCAAATCTGGTCGCTACCGCCTGATTCGAGGCCCTTGTCTCATGGAATAACAAAAATCACCTCAAGGAAGTTTAAAATACCATAATAGCGCGGATTGTAGAGATAGTCTTCATAAATGTCATTTCAAACTGTGTATCTTAGATTCACTGCCCTTTTAACTAAAATATTTCTTCTAAATTATCAAATGGATATTTTAGGAGAAAAAACATCTACTACAGTATTGTTGCTTCCAACACATCTGCATATTGGCTTCCCGCCGAGCAATACCTTTACGCAAACTTCTTTGAGAGGAGTTCCATCAACTTCAGTGAAACAAATATGTGCTAATATAACTCTTTACTTGAGAGAATGTAGGAGTGTATGGAAGACAAACGAATGTATGAGTGTATGGAAGACAAACGAATGTATGAGTGTATGGAAGACAAACGAATGTATGAGTGTATTAACGGCAAGCAAATGAGTATAACAGAGTATTCTGTAAGAGACTAATTAGCCATTCAGATTAAAAAGAATCCATGACAACCAGTATAGATTGGCAAAAAAGTGAAAATTAGGTTTCATTCGGTATTTAAACATTCCAAATCTACTAGATGCGTTCTTCTAGGGTTAGTGTAAAACTTAGTGTCAAATGCCACCTTCCTAAAGTCCTCTCCTATTGGTCTGAAATTTTGAAGCAGTGTTTGCACTTAATCCTTTTGCAGGTTTGAGTATTTATTATCAACTCAATTGATATAGACTAAATTCCACCCTAACGGCATACATACACTACTAATTTTTAATCAACTTACACAAAAAATAATAGTCCACTTAACTAACTCTGGAAGTTTTTTACTACTCTAAGGCGTTTGAAAAGGTAAGCATAGTAAACTGCTTGAAAAATTATATAACTGCATCAGAGGAAAATATTTGTATAGCATATAGTCGATTGCAGATATCAGAAAAAGTAAATATTTCTTAATTTTTCTGATATCTGCAATCGACTATATCCTCAAAAATTATATAACTGCCATACAAAATATTTGCGCTTTATAGGGAAAACATCTGCCAAAATATTATGCAATAGTTAGAAACTTCAGCGAAACAGTAGAAAATTAAGAAAGTTGGCTTAAAACCGAAAAACATACATTCTTGTGATTTTTAAAAACCTATTAGTTGATTAGTAGACAGGAGTCAAAATCAGTTGAATGGCAGAATTGTAGCTGTTTCACTTTTGGTCCATTCAGTCTCGACTTTCCTTCGAATGTGATTCACCGGAGGAAAAACGTGGAAACAAAATTGCAAATGTGAATGACGTAGTGCGCAGCAAATGAATTCTAGTATTCCTGCATCACGAGGTAATCCACGTATACCGTTGCATAAATCCAACATAACAACTTATGGTGAGGGTGATGAACTTTTGTAAAGTGTGTTTGTATATGTAATTGTAGTGAATCAACATTGATATGTGTGCTGCTCAAATTAATTTAATGCATTACTTTGAAATTTAGGTCGAAATATGTCATGAAAATTTACTCTAATAGCTGGAATTCATCAGAGTTATATTTCCCAAGAAACAGCGGGGCAACGCAATTAGTACAGAAAGATGTCTATCGACATCTTTCCTTATGACAAACTTCACGTCGCGCTGTTACAAAAAGTTAAGCATATAAACATTTGCAAAAACCCCTTAAGAAGATACTTTGATATTAACTAAACTAATGTTTCCGGTTTTTGGAGCCTAAGGTATATAATATGATAGAAGTGCAGGACGGAAAGGCACATTCATCTAAGTATATGACACTTTTTATATAGAAGAATTGGTGTTTCATTAGTGTAAGTTACCTGGTCATAAATGATTCCTTTTATTCGGGAAAGTTATTATCCATTTTAATTCATTTTTCAAACTCAGAGGCCAGGAAATAGTTCGGTATGATATTGAATATCGTGAAATTGAATGGACATTAGGTCTACATTTTTTTAAACCTGCATGTCAATAAATAACACAACTTTATCACTATTGCCGACAAAGAGAGAATGGGCTAAAACTGGATGACCTTTAAACTAAATACGATGGTAGCTTACTAGTTTTCTTCGCTAAAATATGTTTAAAACTATATCACTATTTTTTTAAAATAATAATGTTCAAGCAACACTCTGACTTCATTTTTCCTAGTATGATATTACAGACAGAATTTCTTTGATCTGAATTCTCAGTTCCCAGATTGGTAATTAAATATCAAAGTAATTTCTTACTTTTTCTGATATCTGCAATCGATTATAGGCTCAAAATGTCGGACACTTTAATCATTCTTATGTCAAATTTTTACAATATTTTATTTCTTGTAGCTTGTGTATTTTTGTGTAAGAAAAGGAAACTTATGTATTTTGAAAACCAGCTATTCAAGAAAATTGTGAAAACAAATTATGAGTTATGCTTTAAATGTGACGCATTTGATAACCCAGACCACAGATAGATTTCTGTCACTAATGAGTAGAACTTTATTCTTGTTTGTGCCAAGGGCAGATGGGATGTAATATGTACATGCCTATGTATATTGTGTTTTTTTTTCATTGCCATTCTCTGACAATGAAAATTTCTTTTTTATATAAGTAAGAAGTCATTTTTATTAAATGGTCAAAATATGTTCTGCGCTATCTAAACTCACTTTCATAAATTCATCAAGTCTCATCACTTTATGCTGTGTGTTGGGTTCCAAAGAATTTTGGACTTGTATGAATTTGTTATTATGGAATTAGAATGAAGAATCTTATTATACATTCCAGATTTCACCATTGGAAACATAAGGCAGAGATTCTAGGTGGAATCACCTTAAATAAAATAAGAAAACATTTAGTAGATGAAACACTGATGTGCAAGCGTGAAGGTGTGTTTGTCATTATTCATATTATGTAGTGTATAAAATTTTATTCCCTAATAAACTGATTTTCACTTTCAAAGACAAAAATTCTTTTAATTGGTGACACAAGCAGGCATGCTTCAGAAAATTTGAAAATTCCGTCGTCCTATAAAGGGAATCGAACCCGCAAATCCGAGTTCCAGTATGTTATCCTTACACCACCCAGAACGAGAAAACTCCAATCAACTAAGGATGTGTTCTGGCACTCAAGTGAAACGCTCCGCCATGCGGCAGTCCAAGCATATATGATCCTTTGTCTAAGATGCACGCGAGCTGGAAGCGAATTCCCTGAATAAATTACTCTTGTGAAATAAATGATAATCAAATACACGACAATATGGTAATAATAGGATCACCTACCTAATAATGGGTATAACCACCGCTGACACAGGTAACAGTGGAGGGACGGCGTGGCATGGACGCAATGAAGCATTGGAAGGCTTCCCGAAGCACATGTACCCAATCGGACTGCAGTAGAGCACGGATGTTATAGAGATGGAGTGCATGGGGATCAAAACGTCGAACCTGTCCACCTAAATAATCTTCCAAGTGCTCTATGGGATTGATGTCGGATGATTTCGCCGGACATGAGGGCACGGAGACATCGTGTTCGTGTTCCTAGAAGCAGTCACGTACCCGCTCTGCGACACCCAGATCAAATTGTCCTCTTCGTAGACATCATCACCATCAGGATAAATGTCAAACACGAAGCCATTGCGTGTGATCAGCGAGGATGGATAGGTAGGCATTTGTGTTCAGCGAACCATCTAGTGGTACCAGCCATCCCAGTTCATACCAGAAAAACGTGGCTCAGACATGCACACTGCCACTGTCGGCCTGTACTTGACGGAGAAGCGTGTCCGGGTGTTGGTTCTCGTTTGTCTGACGCGGTATCCGACACCAATCGTCACCTCTACTAGAAAAAACCTCCATTCGTCGGAGGAAGCAACCCTTTTCCACTCTTCCATTGTCCAATGACAGTAGTCCCATGCGAACTACAGGTGTCGTCGTTGCCAATGGGCCTGGGTTAACATGGACACCTTGACGCAGCGTCAACTCCGGAAACCCATGCGTAACATGGTTGGCTGTACTGTTATCGGGGACATATAATTAAATGTCCCAGCGTTCATTTGCGTGGTCAGTTGTTGCACTCTTGCGCGTCAATTGCCCTCTACCATTCGACGGAGGCGATGTTCTCTTCTGAGGTCAATGACTTTTGAAGCTCTATAGGAATCACGACATGATGTTTTCGGTGTACCAGCGGTCTATTCTTGGTTCACCTTTACTACAGCACCTCGCCAACAACCCACTAAGCCTTTTGTTCCTGAAATGATTCCACCCTTGGCGTGGTAGCCGCTGATTATTCCTTTTTTAACGTCCGTCAAATCACTACCACTGCCCATTGCGCTAAATTGAAGAACTATGGCTGATCGGTCCTAGCCGGCTATCTATACCTCCGTGTAGCCCATCTTGTCACGTGCACTCTTTAACGTGACTGGGCAGGTACAGTGTGATTCTGGGGGTGGTTATATTATTCAGGTACGACTGTGTGGCGGTAATATTAATATAGATTCTTCCATGTCTAGTGTGGCTCGAATGTTCTTTGAAATTGAAGACACCTAATGATCCCGGATCAGTTTTTATCTCCACAGATTGAGTCAATAGGAAAGAAAAGGTTACTAAAAAATGTCGGATCCATCAAATGGACCGGTCTTCGATTTACATTATATGCATCTTGTATTCTAAAAATATTTAGGGTTTTTTTTTTGGTTTTTTTTATGTATGCTGCTGTCCTTGATTTTACAGTCTGCACATACCCAGGGTGGCCAGTAGCTAAGCTTCTGGCCAGTACTTGCGCATATCCTTGGTGACCAATACCTGTACCTGAGCTTCTGTGCTACGTTTAAGTAAATAATCGAAGGTTGAAAGCAGACGCTCATTGCGCTAAGACAGTGACACATTCGATGTCGGCCACTTGAAGAGTCTGCGTAAGGAAGGAAATTTTACGCAAATAATTTTGAATGATTACTGTATAGTTGTGTTTTGCTAACTTTGTTTTGATTTGTACTCACTCCGAGATGCATGGATAGGTTTCTTCGTATCTTCCTGTCATTAATTTTGTATGGCTTTCTTCGGCTTTTCGTAAAGCGGTTATAGGTGTGTTTGTTCAATCCGACTCATTTTTTCATATGCATATCATCCATGTATATCATTATTAGAGGTAAATGAATTATTTTTTTCGGAACATCTGTGAAAGAATCGGCTACAAAATAACCAGCAGTATGTTTCTACCTAAGCCTAAATCATCATCATCATCATCATCATCATTGTCAACCATTATCAATTCACTGATAGACCAAGGTCTCTCCAAGCCTCTTCCACAACTGTTTGTTTTGTGCCAGTCTCCTCCATGTTACTTCCACATACTTTCGAATTTCATCCACCCATCTCCCATGTGGTCTTCTTCTGTGTCTTTTCCTGTCCCTTGAAATCCAATCTAAAATCTCGGCTGTCCATCGATGGTCTGCCGTTCTAGCAGTATGTCCAACCCACTGCCATTTTAGGTATTTAACTCTCATCATGATGTCTTCCACCCTTGTCATTTTCCTTATCCACGAGTTCCTTTTCTTATCTCTCCTAGTAACACCAAGCATGCACCTCTCTATGTTGGTTTAAGTTGTCTGCAGCCTTTGTATATCTTTTTAAGTTAAGGTCCACGTCTCTGCACGATACGTAAACACTGGAAGGATGCATTGATGAAACACTTTTCTTTTAAGACATAATGGCATATTGCTCTTCAGAGTTATATTGTTTCTTCCAAAAGCTCTCCAGGCAAGTTTTATAAGCCGATTAATTTCTTTATCAATATGACCCTCACTTGATATCTGCTGTTCAAGATAAACATACATATCTGTTATCTCCAGCTTTTCTCCATCAATCGATAAATCTTCATTCCTTGTAAAAGCATTTTACAGCACTTTTGTCTTCTGAAAGTTCATTTTTAATCCCACATCTTTACTCTTGTTAGCAAGTTCCTGGATCATACTCTGCAGCTCTGATGGAGTAGTTGCAAAAATGACTACGTCATAATCTCGATTAATCTGTATCCCTTTGTTTTCCCAGTTCAGTGATTGAAAGACATTTTCCAATGTGGCATTAAAGAGCTTGGAATATATGGAGTCACCTCCCTTTCCAATTTTATGTGGGCGGTATTTTCAAACAGCAGAATCTTTGCACTTGCATTTTTATAGATGTTATTAGTAATGTTAACGTATGCATCTTCAATCCCGCAGGATTTCAAAGCCATTGTAACTGCTGATGGTTTCCCCGAATCAAAGGCTTTTTCATAAAGCAATTGCCCTTTACCATTTGACGGAGGCGACGTTCTCTTCTGAGGTCAATGACTTTCGGAGTTGTATAGGAATCACATCGTGATGTTTTCGGTGTACCAGCGGTCTATTCTTGATTCACCTTTACTTCAGCACCTCGCCAACAACCCACGAAGCCTGTTGTTCCTGAAAAACTTCCACCCTTGGCGTGGTAGCCGCTGATCATTCCTTTTTAACGTCCGTCAAATCACTATTACTGCCCATTGCGCTAAATTTAAGAACTATGGCTGATCTGTGCTGGCCGGCCATCTATACCTCCGTGTAGCCCATTTTGTCACGTACACTCTTTAACCCGACTGGGCAGGTACGCTGTGATTCTGGGGGTGGTTATATTATTCAGGTACGACTGTGTGGCGGTAATATTAATATAGATTCTTCCATGTCTAGTGTGGCTCGAAAGTTCTTTGAAATTGATCACACCTAATGATCCCGGATCAGTTTTTATCTCCACAGATTGAGTCAATAGGACAGAAAAGGTCACGTAAAAATGTCGGGTCCGTCGAATGGACAGGTCTTCGATTTACATTATATGCATCTTGTATTCTGAAAATATGTAGGGTTTTTTTTTTTTTTTTGGCGTATGTTGCTGTCCTTGATTTTACAGTCTGCACATACCCAGGATGGCCAGTAGCTGAGCTTCTGGCCAGTACTTGCGCATATTCTTGGTGACCAATACCTGTACCTGAGCTTCTGTGCTACTTTTAAGTAAATCATCGAAGATTGACAGCAGACGCTCATTGAGCTAAGACATTGACACATTCGATGTCGGCCACTTGAAGAGTCTGCCCAAGGAATGAAATTTTAAGCAAATAATTTTGAATGATCACTGTATTGTTGTGTTTTGCTTATTTTGTTTTGATTTGTATTCATTCCGAGATGCATGGATAGGTTTCTTCGTATCTTCGTGTCATTAATTTTGTATTACTTTTTTCGGCTTTTCGTAAAGCGGTTATAGGTGTGTTTGTTCAATCCGACTCATTTTTTCATACGCATATCATCCACGTATATCATTATAAGAGGTAAATGATTTATTTTTTCGGAACATCTGTGAAAGAATCGGCTACAAAATAACCAGCAGTATATTTCTACCTAAGCCTAAATCATCATCATCATTGTCAACCATTATCAATCCACTGATAGACGAAGGTCTCTCAAAGCCTCTTCCACAACGGTCTGTTTTGTGCCAGTTTCCTCCATGTTACTTCCACATACTTTCGAATTTCGTCCACCCATCTCCCATGTGGTCTTCTTCTGTGTCTTTTCCAGTCCCTTGGAATCCAATCTAAAATCTCGGCTGTCCATCGATGGTCTGTCGTTCTGGCAGTATGTCCAGCCCTCTGCCATTTCAGGTATTTAACTCAGATCATTATGTCTTCCACTCTTGTCATTTTCCTGATCCACGAGTTCCTTCTCTTATCTCTCCTGGTAACACCAAGCATGCACCTCTCCATGCTGCTTTGAGTTGTCTGCAGCCTTTAATTCTCTTTTAGTTAAGGTCCACGTCTCTGCACGATACGTAAGCACTGGAAGGATGCATTGATGAAACACTTTTCTCTTAAGACATAAAGGCATATTGCTCTTCAAAATTATATTGTTTCTTCCAAAAGCTCTCCAGGCAAGTTTTATACGCTTATTAATTTCTTCATCAATGTGACCCTCACTTGATATCTGCTGTTCAAGATAAACATGCATATCTGTTATCTCCAGCTTTTCTCCATCAATCGATAAATCTTCATTCCTTGTAAAAGCATTTTACAGCACTTTTGTCTTCTGAAAGTTCATTTTTAATCCCACATCTTTACTCTTGTCAGCAAGTTCCTAGTTCATACTCTGCAGCTCTGATGGAGTAGTTGCAAAAATGACTACGTCATCAGCAAAACGAAGGCGAGTTATATAATCTCCATTAATCTGTATCCCTTTGTTTTCGTAGTTCAGTAATTCAAAACATTTTCCATTGTGGCATTAAATGGCTTGGAAATAATGGAGTCACCTTGCTTCAATCCCTTTCCAAATTTTATGTGTGTTGTATTTTCAAACAGCAGAATCTTTGCACTTGCATTTTCATAGATGTTATTAATAATATTAAATGTATGCATCTTCAATACCGCAGGATTTCAAAGCCATTGTAACTGCTGATGGTTTCACCGAATCAAAGACTTTTTCATAATGGATAAAAGCCATGTACAATGGAAGTTCGTATTACCTCGCTCTTTCAATCAGTTCTCTCAGCACGGTGGATACGATCTATAGTGTTTAGCCGCTCCTGAATCTAGCTTGCTCTCTCGGTTGAGCCATGTCCAGTGTTACCTTCAAGCGGTGTGAAAGAACTTTAGTGAAGATTTTATAAACAACTGATAGGAGGCTGATAGGTCTGTAGTTCCTGAGATCCTCAATGTCACCTTTCTTATGTATCAGTATCATTGTGTCGTTGTTCCAATCATCAGGAAACTTCCATTCATTAAGGCATCGAGTGAAAACTTGGGCGAGTATTGTTTCAATTTCTCCACTTGCTTCTTGTATGATGTCTACTGTAATTCCATCGTCTCCTGGAGCTTTTCCCCAGCTTCATGTTCTTGATTGCATGTGCACTTCTTCTGGGAGAACTGGAAGAACTGTGGTACTGGTACCTTTCATGATGTCTGGAGAACATGTATCATCCCTTTCATATAATTTGGAGTAGAAATATTTCATTCTTGTCAAAATTTCACCTCTATTTGTTGCTACAGAACCATCTTCTTTTTTCCATGCCCTAATCTGTTTTCTTCCCTTACTGAGATGTCACTTTACTATCTTTAGGATTTGGTTGTTTTCAATTGGTTTCCCCACTAGTTCAGAATTGAATTTCCTTACGTCTTCAGTGATACCTTTTCGTACGGTCTTGCATAGGTCTATATATTCCACTTAGGAAGTCACATCTTCTTTACTTGTTCAGATCTATCTTCTTTTTGCATCAACATTGTGGTTTTTCCTGATAATTTGTTCACATACAACTTGTTCTTAGACCCAACTAATTTTGTTGCAGTTTCCATGAGGGCTTTGGTTATTTTTCTGTTAACTTTAGGAATATCCACTAATTCCGATGTTAGGACTTCTAAAGCAGGAATATGTTCTTCAGTTCCAACTTGAAGGTATTATGGTGTTTTTTAAGGTTGGTTATGTCAATACATTTTTTTTGTCTTATGAGCTTGCCATAAGACAAACAAAATGTTTACAAACAAATGTATTTTGCGTCTAAGTGCATCACACCAATCTATGGTCACTACCTGTGTTGAACTTGTTTAGCACATCGCTGTCTTCCATGACAAATCTTTTGTTACAAATAATAAAATCAATTTTACATGTCCATACATTGGGATGCCTCCATGTCCATTTCCTGTGTGGCTTTTTGTTGAAAACGGAGTTCAAGATGAAAAACCCTTCTGCCTCTGCAAACTCAACGAGAGTATTTCCACCCTGGTTTCTGTTGCCGTCACCGAATTTACGTACTGAAGTTTCAGTCTGTTGCCGTTGCCCTATTTTTGCATTGAAATCTCCCATAATTATCTTCAAGTACTACTTACCTTTATTATTTAGATAGCGAATTTCCTCATAAAATTCTTCAATTTCTGCTGAAGGATGACTTGTGGTGGGTGCATAAGTTTGAATTATCTGAGCCTTGTATCTTCTCGAGAGTTGGATAACGTGTCGTGCAGCTCTGTCAGAGGAACTTTCAACTTCTACAACTTTATCCTTCAGTTTCGTGTTTATTATAAATCCAACACCACTAGTTCTGCCAGTATCTGTCCCACGATATTAGAAGAGATGTCCACCTCTCAGTTCAATGAGATCTTCTCCTTTTCTCCTCACCTCACTTAGCGCGACGATGTCCCACTTGATCCTTTGTAGTTCCTCTTCCAATTCAAGAAGCCTTGAATCAGAAGATAGGGAGCGGCCATTGTAAGAAGCCAAGGTCAGCATCAAATGGCAGCCTAGTACGGTCCTCCCGTGATTCTTAGCACCCTCTGTCTTCATGTCGAACTGGTGGCTGCTTTGTGCAGGTACATTTCAGCTGCCGGAGACTGAGGGCCAAGATTTTAGTTGTGGAGTCATTTTGGAGGGTTTTGGCCATAACTCACCACGCTGGTCAAACGGGTTGTTGAGTGTGGGATAGCATTTGCTCTTATCCCGATGGTATAGTTATTCTGCTATATGCGGTCATCAGAGTCCCTTTAATGGGAACAGGATGCACCACGAAAAAGCGGGGTTGACATTTGTCAATGAGAGGCTGTGATGTCGCGCTTCACCGGACCATGCCCCCCTCCAAATATCTTGTTCAAAATGCCATCGAACTGGAGACTATGTATTGCAGTGCATGAAAATTTCCTGAAATTCCTTTTGTACACTAATACCGTATTTGATGATTTAGTCAGGTATTTCTGAAATACTTCCGAATGTATTGATTGCCGTTCTTCGCTTTTCGAACTGGACACTATGTATTGCAATGGATGAACATTTCCTGAAATTCATTTTGAACACTTACAACGTATTTGATGATTTATTCTGATATTTGTGAAATAATTAAGAATTTTATTTATTACCCTCTTTCGTTTTTCAATGGAATGTGAATGGTACAAATTTTTCAGTTTTCTTCGTATAAAAACTTAAGGTTTTATAATACAGTCTCCTCGTGAAGTAATATTATTATATATTTATTTTCGGAGAAAATCATATATTAAACATTTCTTCATATACTAAACATGCTTCTCATTGAGAACAATTTTTAATATAACTGGTTTAGTACATGAGTTCGGTAGAAAAAGTGTTTCTTATTTTTCGTTTAAATAGTAATAAGTATATAAACGAAATAAAAAAAATATTTCAAATCAATGATACATTGAATTGTTAAATGATCCTGATTGGTCCTCTTCCAGGAAGGAACTTATCAGTTCCTACTAAAGAAAATTTAAAAAGCAAACTTTATTGAATCTAAAAATTACTCCACAATTTTTAGTCCATGATTGTTTCGTTGCCAGACACACCGATTGCGTAAAGAAACAATAGATAACTACTTATTTTGGTACTTTGCAAGCAATATGGATAAGAAATATTTGTGTAAGCTTAGGTTACATGGGGGCTGTTTCTCTTGTTGTCCATTACCCGCCATTTTACACTTCGCCTCTTTTGTGCTCGTTAGCGTTTCCAAAATACTTACTATTTCATGTCCTCAGCTACTACCCAGTTCAATACTGCCACGGTCTCATGATGGTTTCCTTGTAGACCCAGAATTGACAGCTATTAGAATATTTTGATTTGAACAATTTGCACTCAAGAAGAAATGGATGTGTGACATCCTTAATATTTAATTGTTACACATGGAAAAATAGTACAGTTGAAATTAAAGATTGCGTTGCCCACAAATGTGTGTATAATAGTAATAATAATAATTCAGTACATCTGCATAAAGCACTCCTATATTATGTATAATATTTGGCGCTATATATGCTTGTTTGGTCCAGGTTCAGAGATAGCATGACTGCTGTGCTTGTAGATTGTTGTTTTCACCATGGGCACCATTTGGTAAAAAAAGAAATATGGTTTCCCTCCAGCTATTTAAGTATCTTCGATTATGTTTCTGTTGAAACATCTACTCCTGAATCTCATGCAAATAGAGGTGCTTAGAAACTGGGTGGGCATCAGATTGAAAAGTGAACTTAACTTTGGTCATACCACTTTTTCGTCGCACGATTTAATGCATTTTCCCAAAAATACTGATCTGCTTTCTCAGTGAATGAGAACTTCAGTGTTTGTGTCTGATTTCATACCTTCGATTTTAATATTTGGAGCTACTTTTCATATTTCCTTCTACCGAAATACCGTTTTTTGACCAATGCTATAATGTACACTAAGTCAGTGATTAATTGTCTGGGATTGTCACTCATTTTATGATGCATGGTTTGGAATGATATATACTAATTCAATGTGTTTAGCCTATTCCACAATTTGCCCTTGATTTCCTTAATGAGCCATTTTTCGTCAATTACATGGCGGTGACTTCTCCCATTAGTAGCGAACCCGTGGTGTTTGGTGAATTTGCGTAAGATATTATCATCAAATTTATACAAATAAGTAAAATATTCCCAAATAAGAAATAGAGGAATATGGTTGATAAATTATTAAGATTATCCTGCAAAATATATTGTTGTACTTACAATTCTTAATAAACCTAATTAGGACATTGCAGTTTAAGAGATATGTTCCTCTTTATGTGAAAACTAATCACCTTTTTGATGAACACATCTGATTTTCATATTGTTTCTACCGTAACAACGTAATGAAGAGTATTTGACATTCTTTTTAAGAATATACCTTCACAAATTGATGTGCGGAATGGGATCTTTTAAATACACGATTTAAAACAAATGTACACGATCACAAACAAAAGTAACGCCTAGTTATTACAAAAGTTACTCTACATATGTTAATTTCCTTGGCATTGTTTACGGGCTTTCCCTAGTGCTTAATATAATAAGCAGATGAGACTAATCATAAACGTAAAGTGGACAACGGTATAATCCTTCACCATTACGAATATTTAAATGAGCCGAATGAAACAGGATATATTAGATGGCACCTTCTGGTAGCATTTTTAAAATTCAGCCTGTAACAGACTGGAGAGTTTTAACTTGGGGTTAGCAAAATGGGACCAAATTAGTTCGATCGAATATATTCGCTATGTAAGAACTGGGCAGAACTCGGTTAGAACGAGTTAACCAGCGAATCATAAATTTTCGATTTTCTCAACATTTTAATTCAATGCGAGCATTTACTCAAACCATTGATACTATATATTTCCGAGGATTACCTGCTGAAAGGGATATACAGACGGTGACGAATCGAACCAAGAGGAGAGAAGATTAACCAGAGAATCACAGGTCAATAATACTGCTGTCCACCCATTGTAAAATTCTATAGAACATCGGTCTGGCAAGATTTAAAACCATCTGAAGAAAGGTTTAACGGGTTAATGACCAGTGTGAACAACTCAATGGACTATGAGCAGTCGCCCGTCACAAATTTAGGGCCACTGGTTCTAGGAAAGCCAGGGCCGAAAGATAAATACAATATCCATGCCTCACCGGGATTCGAACCTGGGCCCTTCTTGAACTAATCTCATAAACCTAAAAATCACCTGCAACAAAACGATACCATTCCAAAATTCCTCCAGTTTTGATACAGAGCATTTACCCGTCCATCAAGCATCCAAAGTCTAAGATCTCTTTCAGAATAGTTTGTGCTTTAATAACAACACAGAAGCTGTATACTGAGTCACATCGAAAGTCTTCGAAAAGGTGAATATAAAGTTTCATGCACAAACTCTTAGCATAAGCACACAGTGATTGGTTAACAGATGTTATCAAGTCATATTTTATAAACAAGACGTGTGCTGTGAACTGAGTTACATACAGTGTGGGAATGACATTAATACAAACAGGACTGTTCAAAATTAGGAATCAGCCGCGCCTGCTCAACTTTTACTATTAGAAAAAAATACTACATTTTCTCACACGCAGCTGAAATCTTTCACACCATCGAACTGTTCAACATGCTTCGCAACCAACATTTAAGGAGCTATATCAAAACTAGGTTGTAGGCAAAGCACCCAGATGACTGTTCTTTTTAACGTATCAGTCAAACAGATACTTGTACCTTTTAAATGTTCCATACTTTGTGAAATTCAGAGGTGCGCTATATAATCAACTGTCTCACAAAATTTCTTGCAAAATTTCTATCTGAGTCGTATTTTAATGAAAGCGAGGAACTCTCCTAAACTTTCAGGGGCAAATTTGGTCTTTTTTTGTAGTGGATATCCAGGTCGTGGATAGTTTAGTTTTTTTCGCAAACAAGACTAATCCGACATGTCACTCCTATATACCTATATTTTTCTTATTCTGAAAGCTCCAGATCACTCCTAATTTCTGAGGAGGAGACAACAACCTACGCACTTTCACGTGTTGTAGGAATTTTTTCCTTTTTATCGCAGAACCTCAATCAGTTAAGCTTATGGAACTTCGCTTTCATATTTTAAATTCTCTGCGCTGTCACACACGCACATATTTGGAAATGCTTTTTACAACCTCACAGAACATATATTTAAATTAATTTCCTTTCTTTTTCATTTGCTTGTTCTTGAATCCTAACAAAGAGGGATGTGAGGGCTTTAGTTAACGTCTACACTGGATGACGTCCAAGCCATGGAGACGGTCGATTGTAACACAGGAACTGCATAGAAAGGGGTTGTCCTTCATCCCGACATTCTAGGCGTAGCGACTAGGAAAAGTCGTACGACGGGATTGCCGACTGCTTTGACTTAGCGTATCGCTATCAAATTGTCAAGAACACGGACCATGTCGCCGGATCGGACTCCATCCCACACTTGTGTGCAAGCGATTTATCATGTCGTTCTTAGGTTCTGCAGATGTGGGAATATCTGGCATCCCGAAACAGAACTCGGAATGGTCCGTTGACAACCCGTTCTACACTGACATAGCAAAAAGTTTTTCTATACACTACTCCGTTGAAGGGAACTTCATTGTGATAGTAAGGGGAGGTTATGCCACAGCAGGTCTATTGCAGATGCGTCCATCCTGGCTGGGTGTTTCGCTCATCGTTCCGTATCATGTAAACGTCATGTCATTCGAGATCATAACGCATCCCTAGCTAGTCCAAAATGGTTTCCAGTTCTTTTAATTTCCAATTGATCTCATTGCAAGTGAATGGAAATTAGCGATACATACACAAGCGTAATTAGCACAAAATATTGTGTAGAAACAAAACAGCAATTTGATTAATCCCACTTCTTTCACGGTGCAAGGTTTAATGTATTGAAAAATAAAAACATCAAATGGCATATAAGCTCATCTGAATTTAATAGAAAAGTAATAAAATTGGTTAATTACATATAGTTATCGAAATCTATTTTTGGTGAAATAGCATCAAATATTTGTATGTTACATTCAGCTTTAAAAGAACTGACATGATGAGCAAATCGATGAGAGAAGCAGACTTTGCAAATATAAAATCTGCACAGGATTTTTGACTTTATTCATGAACGAAAACCCATTTTCAATGTTAAAAAAATAGTTTGAAGGTCGGTGGTAACAATGTGATCTCCTTCATGGCTCAGCGGAATCCCGCCGTTCACGCAAGAACATGGGTATTGCATGCCTATTACTATATTTTTGAAGAAATTATAATTAAGGTAATTTACAAAGCATAAACTGAAAGCTGTTTGAGCTTGTTAGACAAGTGAAATTATCACATGCGAAGGATTAAAAATTACAGTTTTTCAGAAATTTCATCATGTTCTCGTGAAAAGATGGTTCCTACAAGGAAACTATCATTTCTTTTAGATTTTACATGATAATCGAAATTTAATCTAAAACAAATGATTCTGCAAGGTAATTGCATTACGGAATTATTTCCTTTTTATTAAGATGGACTTTCTTCTTTTTACTTGAATTTTCTTGATTGACATAAACTTACTATTTTTAGCAACACGTTAAATTGGTACAGCATATTCCTGCTAAAGTTTCATACTGTTCCTTTTGTTTCGTGTGCTTTTCCCCTCTAGGCTTCAGGACTTTGTGCGGTAAATATTCATTTGTTCATGTCATCATCATTTCTCATTTTGCGTCTAACTGCATACGACTTGTTTTGTTTCATTACACATTCCTTCTACCAAAAGGGTTAATTCCTCCCTATTAGTTGTGAATGTTGATTTTTCTGTAATGAGAGCAGTGTTGTATCCGCACGAGAAAGAAATATGTTGGAGATCGGAAGGAATACCTCTGTCCTATGTAATTTGAATTGTGTCGCGTATACCTGGCCTGCTACAGCTGCTTATGTTTCTTAGCTATATTTTAAGCAGGTTGTGGATTCCTTATCAGAAATTACTGATGACGAAAGTGCTTGGCGCTTGGCTTGGTGTCCAGTATAAATCGAACATCTCGAAGAGCGTCTGTAGCAAAAGAACAGCTCGAAGAGCGTCTGTAGCATTCGACAGAGGATTGCAATGGGCAACACGGCTGATCCGAGTAGTTTTAAACGCGAAATTATAGCTATCTCTTGATGCACAGGTTTTTGATTCACTAACAATACTTGCTTCCTGAGCTATACCAGCACCACCACCACAGCAAGGGTTTACCACGATGCCGCAGGAGGCAAAGGAAACTTCAACAGTCGATTATTCCGAGAATGACAACAGATAGTTTTTGAAGTGGTTCAGATGTTTCAAATGATACTGGCCGAAATCCTTCGAGTGAAGAGAGTGTTTTTTGCTTTACAAATCAGAGGAATTTCACTCTGGTATTTCGACGGTAATTTTCGAGTGAAACGTGTATTAGGTCTTGATTAAGAATTCATTGAAAAAAAGTTCCGAATAACTTTTTATTGGTGCAGTACTTTTATCTTGTGAAATGAGATTTTGCAGAGTAATCCCTCGTTGTCCGCGTATTAATAATCCATGGTTTTGGTTATACGTGTTTTTGAAATGACGAAAAATATGAAAAAATACCTCATTGAAAAATATCATAGGAATGAAAAGTAGAGCGCATAAATATTCTACACCTTGATTCCCTATCTAGTTGATTCCAACATTGTATTCAAACAAGGTGGGCGTAGTAGCCCCAGTTATGAATCCATCCTTTGTTCTTTTCAAGAGAGTGGCTAAATATAACACCTGCAGCTGTATGATATGAGGCGAACGTAAAGAAGAGGTGTGCTGTAGCTGCCACTTATTATTTTATGAAAAAATCTGAAGATGACCAAAAACAAACAAACAAGTAACCCAAAGATTTTTATTTTCCTTTAGAATATATTTAACTTTGCCCTAATAAATGTCATGTTTCATTTTTAAAACACTGGATGCACAACAGATTCATGCTATTTGGCTCTTTGGTTGTAGGTTATAATACAGTCATTCCGAAATGGGTATTAAATATTGCGATCGCTTCTCAATTTCATTCCTGAGCAGTTGATGAAAAATGCGAAGTCCCATGGGAATTCCCCTTTGAGGATGTGTGAAAATTGTCACCTAGGATTACGTAGGACACGACACGCACAGCATTAATTCACAGCCTCTGCAGATCTGCATGCATAAAAGATTGATTTCTTCCTCTGATCTATTTTAGTTTTGGACAAAGTAGTTCTTTTCTTCCTTATAGTAAGCATACTTACCTGATGGAACTCTAATATGCAAAGGAACGACATCCATTTGCAAAATGTGACAAAACCGTCCAAGTGGAGCACAATATCTGTGAGGGGAAAAAGGGACAGCGTGCGAAGAATCGTCTAAAACTGAACAAGTTTGAAGATGTCAATACCTTTTTTGGTGTAAATATGACAAGGATGGGAAATCAAATAATATCCGAAAACTTGAAAATTTCATCCTCGTGGAGCCGGAATCGAAACCGCGTCTCCTAGATAGCGCCCGGGTATGCTAACACTACACCACCCAGAACGATCAAGTCTCAAGTTTCCGATTAACTTAAATATAACTATCATATATTTGAATTACACCATCGTATTTAATATAACCATTTTTCAAGTTTTCGGATATTATTTGACTTACCATCCTTGTCATATTTACACCTTAAAACGGATTGTCCTCTTCAAAAGTTACATTGTATGGTGTAATCCCGTGTTCCATTCATGACTCAACAAGTTCTTTTTGCCGTAGAATTAACTAGGATCAAGTGCCGTTTCTGATGAAAAGAATGAGGATTTGTTTGCCACGCCAACTCTTCAAAATTTAGAAACAGACATTTGTGTTATGTACTTCTATAGTAAAACTTATTGAAAATGCTAAAACTACAAAGCTCTCGCTTACCCTCACAATTTCAGACACTCTCCTTTTCTTCCCAACCACCACCCAACACACACCGCGTAAAACAAATCCTGTCTCCTGTTCGAAATCATTGGAAAATTACTATGCTGAAGTAACCCTTGAAGGGAGGGGGCGGCGCGTTATGCTAGTTAGGCCACTGATCTCTGGGCCGTCAAACTGACGTTTCGGATGTCGTACAAGTCCTAACGTCTAAACCACGAATGAGTGTTAAACTATATAACGTTTCCCACACAAAAACTGCATCATTTTAGGTGCCGGGTTCCTGCAGAAAAGAACTCATTGATTGACAGACTCCAGACCGAATGTCGACTCGTCAGAGAAGAGAACATGATTCCATTTGTGTCACCAACATGATGTTCCGTAGCCCAGTTTCTACGGGCCGTAAGCTGTCACGCGGTTGTTGGGACACACACCATTTTTGCCGTTATTATTTGAGCAGTATACATATAATTAGGTACACATGTTGTATATTTGAATAAGAAAAGCGTGCTGACTCAGATCTGCTAAATCAACGCATAACCAATGCGATCTCTATTTTAAATTTTAATTTTTTGCAGTATAATGTCAAAAAAATAGTTATAAATAATATTTGAGATATTGTTAGAAAATGTGTTTGAGATTTAATTTCTTGGGATTGGTTATTTTACCTCAGATGTTTAAATTCATAATTTTTCCAGCAGTGGACGAATATTAAACTACACAAAAAGGGAAAATTGAAAATTTAGGAACAGACAGAACTCTTACTCTTAATAAATAAATAAATACATCGCTCTTTCCACGTTCCAGAAACACACAGCATCCGAAAAATTGTTTTTCAGCCATCCGCTGTGGACTTGAACCAACAGAACTAAATGTACCGCACTCGGCGCGATATCGAGAGTTCTGTTGGTTCAATTCCAGAGCGGTTGGCTGAAAAACAATTTTTCGAATGCTGTGTGTTTCTGAAACGTGGAAAGAGCGATGTATTTATTTATTTATTAATTCTTGCCACGTATTTGGAGTATTTCACTCCTACTCTTATCTGAAGGAACCCGGCACCTGAAATAATCCAACTTTTGTGCAGGAAACGTGATTTTAACGTGGACATTTATTGATGGTCTGGGACGTTAGGACCTGTAAAATATCCAAAAAGTCAGTTTGACGGCCCAGAGGTCAGTGGAATAACTAGCGCAATGTGCCGGCCACTCCCTGCAAGGTTTATTTCAGCACTCATAAGAACAGTAATTTCTCGATGATTTCGATCAGGAGGCAGGATTTGTTTTACGCGGTGTGTGTTGGGTGGGGTTGGGAAATCAAAAAGGGTGTTTGGAATAGTGAGGGTTAGCGAGAGCCTTGTAGTTTTAACATTTTCTGTAAGTTTTGGGACAGAATTACGTAACGCAAATGTCTGTTTCTAATTACCTTAGTTTTAAAGATTTGGCGTGGGTGACTATAATTTAGAACGAGACTTGGGGTCCCAAAAAGTTTTTCACTTATGTGCATAAATTCACCTTTGGTGAAGGTGATTACGTTTAGTTTATGTTTACAATCTGTGTCCTGTTGACACGAGAAACCTTCGCTGGAGCTGAATAGCTATTTGCTATGTGTTCCATCGGTTTGTTGACAATAGATCACGGTGTTCCTTGCCGCAGTTGCTCGCGGAGCTACTAGAACTTGCCTCATCAAAAAATTCAAGCATCCTGGAATGGTGTCCATAGAGAGATAATGACACTCCGCGACACTCGATGGTTTTCTGGTAGTGACCGCTGTGTCTTACTTATCCCAGTCTGCCAAAAGCTCTGCGAGCTGTATGTCCGGCTAATCATGCTGTTCAGACATCGTTCGAACAGAAGTCTTCAAGAAACAAAATACCACGACACACGCCACAGAATAAGGGAAGTCCCGAGGAACCTTCCTTTTTATCCTGTACTGTGTTTTATGCATCCTGACGTCACAGACGTTAATTTCATTAAGATAAGCATGATTAGGCCATCCACTGGAATTTTTCACGTTTATGTAAGATATAACACGATTCGATTAAATAATGGTGCTTTAGTCCCATGGTACCCTAATTATTATTATTTATTTTATTGGAGGTTTAACGACCACCGTGAGCAACTCAATGGGCTGTGAGCAGTCGCCCGTCCTTAATTTAGGGCATTGATTTCTGGGAAGGGAGGGAATCAGTGCCATAAAACAAACACAACATACATGCCTCACCGAGATTCGAAAACCGACCCCTTTCGGACGAATAATCAGAAGCCATCGCTTAGACCACTGCGACACCGGGGCTGCGCTAATTATTTTGAGCAGTATACATACAGTTATTTGTATATGTTTTGCATTTTTAGGTCATCTACTCTTTATTTTAACTCTTTATTTTCTCCAAATTCATCAACTGTTCCTTTTAAATATTTATTTTCTTCTTCTAATCCATCTATTATTTCCTTATATGCATTGAACGTATGTATATGTTTAATATCCTTTTTCATACTTTTAAATTTTACATCTTGTTCATTAATAATCTTTTTAGAAACAGTAAACATTATGTCATTACTTTTCTGAAGACTTTCAATCATTCTTTGTTCCATTTATATACCGTAGAAATATTTTTTAAATACGTTTTTAAAACTTTGTTTCACTTATTCTTTTAATATCCTCTTTTAAATTATTAATAGTACGGTTATTAACTATATTAAGATGATACAGTTTAGTTTTTATTATGATATATTTTCTCTAACTCTATTAAATAAATAATTGAATCAGGATTATGTTTTATTTTGTATACAATATTTAAATTTGAATACCTTATTTTTAAATTATCAGTAGTTTTATTCATTTTATCTCTTTCACATCAGATTACATAATAAGGATAATCAGACTCTTTTGTACTTTCCTGTATGATTGTAAACGTATGAAGTTTTTGAAATTAGCAGTTTTACGTGTTATACATGTATATCTTCAACCTCTTAATATTTTTCATTTTCAAGTATTAGTTTTTCCATTTTTTTTTATTTTTATTTAATTTCTCAGTAATATTTTTATATTTATTATTAAATTCATTGACATAATAATCTTTAACAATTTTACTTACTTTTGAATACATCTCTGGGGATATCCGTGAAGCTATATCTAAAATTAATTCTTCAGAAACATAAGTTCCCCTGGTTATATTATGCATATTTCCTTTTCCTCCCTCTTTTTTTATTATGTTTCAGTGAGCTCTCTTCAAGTAGAACGTGGTTTCACATATATCTGGAATGTAGGCTGCAGTGTCTGGAAGACTTTTATTTCGAGTCTTAATTTCTTCGAATCGTTTTCAAAAATGACAAGGATCTACGGACTTTGAACGAATCAGCAGCGTTTATATACCACTCGAAATAATTTTGTTTCGTCGTCTTCGAAGACAACTGATGCCCCTTCAAGTCTTCCTTCCGTTTCTTCAGAGTAGGATATATATTATTCACTGCAATAACTCTCTAATGTTCAGATCCCAATGTCTGACTGTCGAAGATGACTTGGTAAACGATAATTTCATATATTTTTCCATATTATCAGCGCAGCTGATATTCTGAGCAAGTCAATTTATAGATCACTCTATCCACAGTATCAACGGGAACACTAATTTAATAAAACGATGCCCCATTTGAACATGAGCACTATTGATCCACCACACAAACATTCTTCTTCTTACAAAAAACTTGCTGGAGATCATGCATATTAGGTGTCCGAAATTTTGCTTCTAGTTCTCCAGAATACTTCCGCTTTGTAGCCAATAATCTGATGCACCTGCACAATGTAACACACAATATCTTACCGGCACGTAATTTAAACATAGTTTAAACGCTATACATGATGAAATCGGAAAGTTTCTCACCAAAAATTCAAAAAAACAAAACAAAATTGACCTTTCAACTAGATCTTCAAAATGCGAAATCGCAACAGTTGCTGTAACAAAAACACATAACTACATTGGCTTCAGGACAGAATAACGTTGAACTCCATGTTTTAAAGAAAGAGTAGTAGTATAACCATCTTCTGGAACTGAATGCATCTGCAATTTCGGAGGCAGTATGAGCAAACAGGCTGAAGGATGAACTTTGCTCAAATAAACTGATTATTTGCAAACTTTGCAACGATTTGAAGATTTGAACATCATTCAGTGTCGCAGAATATTTTCAATGATTAATGCAGTTTCCCTTTCATTCCTCTCCCTGTATCGACCGACTTTCGACTCACTGAGCTGTTAGCCTGAATTATACATTCCAGACCGCCTTTTTAAACATTCGTAACCAGAACACTGTAAAGTACAGATTTTGGATATTGAAACAATTCAAAGAACCGCGTAATCTTCATGACTTTGTTTTGCCAAGTTCACTTGAGCATTTCACTCCTTTAACATAAAGCAAATAAATATATGTCAACACATTTCGGTCGATCTATATGAAGAAGATATATTTGCTTCATTGTTTTGAGTATGAAAATAAAATTTTTGAAGGTGTAGCTGCAACATTCCTCTATATCGCATCTTACTTAGTCAATAATTTTTTAAAGTATTGTTCTGTCTCTGATTTTCCTGAGTTTGGGAGGAACAGGCCACTTCTCTTAGATGACTGAATAATCAACGCGACCGATCCACACATTTTCTCCGGGAATGATGAATGGGTAATCCTGCGTAAATTCTCCTATTTATCATCCCTGAAATTCAACATCCTAAATTAATTCTATCTCTGAAATTAATTCAGTAAAGAAAAATTGAAGGAGTCCTTCCTATACATTTCACTCGTTTCATTTTATTCACTACATTCATTTTCATGACGTAATTATTTTTTTCTCAGTATAGAATGAATAATAGCACACTTGAAAAGCTCAGAAGCAAAAATAAAAAGAATGCAGAATTTTTGGAAGAACTGCTAAGAAAGTAATGTGAATAACTAATGATTTGTAAATTTTTATATATTTGTGTGTTTAGGAAAGCAGCTTCATAATAAATCGATAAATAGAAAGGCAAATAAAGTATACTTATTTTAAATTAACAAATTCAAATAACCTAAAAGCCTGAGAATCAGAGTTAATATCTAATTTTTAACTTCCACGTCAGCTAGCTGATTTGCTCTCAATCGGGTCCAAAATTCTGCCGTCATGTAACAGTAATAGAAATTTGTGAAACACGTTCCTGTGTTAAATAATGTTGACATTTTTAAATGTATGGAATGTGTATAAATTATGTGCAAGCGATAGATGAAAGGAGAAATGAAATATTCAAAAATTACAGTCTTCAAAAAATAGTGAAAGCACGTGTTTCTTTAAGAAAACCCCTAGTAATTGTTCACACTTAAACAACCTTTTATTTGCCGCAGGCGATCAAAATACCTAAGCGGGTAGACCTTTGGTCACTCGCTGTTCACCTGGACCCAGGCCGCCTACGGACCAATCAGAGTTCAATGCCCGTAGGGTTGGCTTGAGCGCCTTAAAAAGGAGGGGAAGCCTTGTTTCTGGCTGTCTCTTTTTTGCTCTTCGTTCGTGCTTTGCACATGGGTGCGTGGCGGCGCCCATTTTTTCACCTCCGGGAGCTCTCGTGGTTGCTACCTGTGTTCGGATCGCACATGTCGGTCTACCTTAGGAAGCCCATGCTTGGAAAGTAACATCACCATAGAAAAGTAACTTCAGCCGTTGGAGCACGTACCGTGCAAGGTGCTTAAAGTGCCAAATACCGTTCCCAAGTACGGTGTAGTCCCAATAACTGTCAAGTCGGCCAAATATGTGAGCTTTTAGATATAGCTTTTAGATAACTGTCAAGTCGGCCAAATATGTGAGCTTTTAGATATAGCTTTTAGATAACTGTCAAGTCGGCCAAATATGTGAGCTTTTAGATATAGCTTTTAGATAACTGTCAAGTCGGCCAAATATGTGAGCTCTAAGATTCTAAGAATGCAGTAAGTGTGACCCGGAAAGATAGATCCGCCATTGAAGACGAGGTAAGAAAAATATTTGCCCTGATTTTTCTGAGCAGACGCTAAAGTCAGAAAACGTGCTACTGCACTGAAGAACAATGGAATTAGACATACCTGTCTATTAACGTGTAGCATTACCTTTTGCCCTAATGACGACAGCGATTCGTCATGGCATGGACTCGACAAGACACCGGAAGCGTTGGGAAGATATACGGATCCACGCCCCCTGAAGAAGTTCCCACAGTTCACGAAGATTTGATGGAGGGAGTCAGAGCCTCGAACATCTCTCTCCATGGCATCCCAGATGTGCTCGATGGGATTGAGGTCAGGTGACTAAGCTGGCCAGGGAAGCGAAGTCACGTCGGTGGAGTGTTCATCCAACCATTCGGATACAATTCGGGAGCGATGACACGGTGAATTGTCGTGTTGCAGGATGAGGTCCCCAATGGGATGTTGAAGACGAACAAACGGGAGCAAATGGTAGTCCAGGATATCCCGGTAACGTTGACCTGTGAGGGACGATGTCACACGTACCAGGGGTCCCATTTCAGTCCACGTAAACTGTCCCCAGACGAGAATGCTACCGCCACCAGCTTGAAGAGTACCTTGCTGGCAAGATGGATTCATCGCTTCATGTGGTTTGCGCCGTACTCGTATCCTGCCATCCGCATATACCAACGTGGATCTCGACTCTTCAGTCCTGGCAACATTTTTCCAAATGTCTAGGGTCCAGAGGCGATGTTCCAGCGCCCATGCTAAACTTTGCAACTTGTGATGTGCGGTCAGAAGCGGTACTCTCGTGGGACGATGTCTTCTGTACTCCATAGCGAGTAGATGGTTCTGAACGGTGTGGCTGTTTACGCGTTTTTGTACACTAGCGTTAAATTGCCGAGTGGTTTCTTATACTGTGGCCTGTCTATCCGCTGTTACAATGCGAGCTAGCCGACGATGACCCCGCTCATTCACACGCTGTTGTCCACGGCAGTTGGCCCTTGCAGGGACGGTTTTACCGGATTAGATGTACTCATGGTGCACCCGTGACACAGTGGCTCGTGAAAATGCCAGTGCCTGCACGACTTCCGGTATGGAACAACCCATTCGTCGGGCCCCGACAATTTGCCCTCGTTCAAATGCACTTAGTTCCTTCGTCTTTCCCATACTGCGTCCGACTCTTACTGATTCCCGTCTCATCACTCCTTATATTGTCGGATCGCTGCATACGCCACGTCGTTTTCGTTCACAGGGCCGCCCAGAGCGCCACGTTTGCATAACGCCAGCAGTCTCTAATGTAACTGCTCTTCAGTGTATTGGAACGTCTATAAATAAAGGGAGAATTTTGAATGAAACAAGATTTAGAACTGAACTATACGACCATAAACAAGTCACAAGTAAAACATTTCGAACCAGCTGATGAGATTTTGACAATACATTTCTGCATGATACAATACGATAAAAAACAGTATGATTAATATGAACTGGGCAGAATGTTCATAAAAAAAGGGTCTACTAGAATGGCCTTCCTATCGCTTGCACTTGGCGCATTGAAAATTTAAAACTTATTTAATATATATATATATCATCATCATCATTGTCAACCATTATCAATCCACTGCTGGACGAAGGTCTCCCCAAGTTTCCTCCACAACTGTCTGTCTTGTGCCAGTCTCCTCCATGTCACTCCCGCATATTTACGAATTTCATCCACCCATCTCCCATGTGGTCTTTTTCTGGGTCTTTTCCTGTCCCTTGGAATCCAATCTAAAATTTCGGCCGTCCATCTATGGTCTGTCCTTCTGGCAGTATGTCCAGCCCATTGCCATTTCAGGGATTTAACTCTGATCATGATGTCTTCCACTCTCGTCATTTTTCGGATCCACGAGTTCCTCTTCTTATCTCTCCTGGTTATACCAAGCATGCACCTCTCCATGCTTCTTTGAGTTGTCTGCAGCCTTTGTATGTCTCTTTTAGTTAAGGTCCACGTCTCTGCACCATACGTAAGCACTGGAAGGATGCATTGATCAAACACTTTTCTTTTAAGACATAATGGCATATTGCTCTTGAAAATTATGCTGTTTCTTCCAAAAGCTCTCCAGGCAAGTTTTGTACGCCGATTAATTTCTTCATCAATGTGACCCTCACTTGATATCTGCTGTCCAAGATAAACATAGTTATCTGTTATCTCCAGTTTTTCTCCATCAATCGATAAATCTTCATTTCTTGTAAAAGCATTGAACATCACTTTTGTCTTCTGAAAGTTCATTTTTAATCCCACTTCTTTACTCTTGTCAGCAAGTTCCTGGATCATACTCTGCAGCTCTGGTGGGGTAGTTGCAAAAATGACTACGTCATCAGCAAAACGAAGGTGGGTTAGATAATCTCCATTAATCTTTATTCCTTTGTTTTCCCAGTTCAGTGATTGAAAGACGTTTTCCAATGTGGCATTAAAGAGCTTCGGAGATATGGTGTCACCTTGTCTCACTCCCTTTCCAATTTTTATGTGTGTTGTATTTTCAAACAGCCTAATCTTTGCACTTGCCTTTTCATAGATGTTATTAATAATATTAATGTATGCATCTTCAATACCGCAGGATTTCAGAGCCGTGGTAACTGCTGATGGTTTTACCGAATCAAAGGCTTTTTCATAATCGATAAAAGCCATGCACAATGGAAGTTCATATTCCCTCGCTCTTTCAATTAGTTCTCTCAGTACGTGGATATGATCTATTGTGCTGTAGCCACTCCTGAATCCAGCTTGTTCTCTCGGTTGAGCCATGTCCAGTGTTACCTTCAAGCGGTGTGAAAGAACTTTAGTGAAGATTTTATAAACCACTGATAGGAGGCTGATAGGTCTGTAGTTCCTGAGATCCTCAATGTCACCTTTTTTATGTAGCAGGATCATTGTAGCATTGTTCCAATCCTCAGGAATCTTCCCTTCATTAAGGCATCGAGTGAAAATTTGGGCGAGTACTGTTTCAATTTCTCCACTTGCTTCTTGTATGATGTCTATAGTAATTCCATATATATATATATATATACTGGCACAAGACAGACCGTTGTGGAGGAAACTTGGGGAGACCTTTGTCCAGCAGTGGATTGATAATGGTTGACAATGATGATGATGATATATACACTGACGGAAAAAATCCCAACACCAAGAAGGGGTTGTGTTAGATAAACGAGAGTTGGTAGGCGGTGAGAGTACATCTGTAAGATGACGTCTATGGAAAATTCGCGTTCGGCGCATACGTGTGGCGCTATTAGCGCCCCTCGGAAGATGCAAAGCAGGTTTGCTGTAAATACGCGCTGTAACGTTCGTGAGCGTTAGTTATAGTTGAGATTCGACGTAGTGTATTGATGTTAGTCAAGAATGCCTTTAAAATGACGAAGAAGCCATTATCAACAGCTCACAGAGTTTGAACGAGGTCTTGTTATAGGGCTACGAGAAGGTGAATTTTCTTTCCGCAGTATTGCAGAACAACGTGGCAGGAATATTGCCACTGTGCATGATTGTTGGCAGCGGTGGTCAAGGAAAGGTACTGCCTCAAGAAGACCGGGTTCCAGCCGGCAACGTGGCACTACTGAGAGGGAAGACCGCCATGTACGGCGTATGGCAGTGGCGCATCGTACTACGTCTGCGGCAGCAATTCGAGCTGCAGTTGCCACCACAGTGACACAACGAACTGTTACAAATCGGTTACTTGAAGGACAGCTCCGAGCCAGACGCCCTGTAGCGTGCAATCCACTTACACCAAACCACTGCCGTTTGCATCGTCAGTGGTTTCAAGCCAGAGCTCATTGGACGACGGAGTGGAGATCTGTTGTGTTTTCTGATGAAAGCCGGTTCTGCCTGGTTGTCAGTGATGGCCGTTTGTTGGTTAGAAGGAGGCCAGGTGAGTGCCTGCAACCAACCTGTCTGCGGGCGAGACACACTGGATCTACACCTTAAGTTATGATCTGGGGAGCAATTTCCTATGACAGCAAGAGCACTCTCGTGTTTATCCCACGCACCCTGACGGCACAGTTGTACGTCGGTCTGGTGATTCAACCTGTTGTGCTGCCATTCATGAACAGCATTCTTGGGGGTGTTTTCCAACAGGATAACTCTCGCCCGCATACCGCTGATGTAACCCAACATACTCAACAGTTTGTCGACATGTTGCCGTGGCCTGCTAGATTGCCAGATCTTCTCCAATCGAGCACGTATGGGAAATCATTGGACGACAACTCCAGCGTCACCCCCAACCAGCATTAACCGTCCATGTATTGACCGACCAAGGGCAACAGGTATGGAATTCCATCCCACAAACTGACATCCTGCACATGTACGACACAATGCTTGAACGTTTGCATGCTTGCATTCAACATTCTGGCGGTTACACCGGTTATTAATGTACCACCATTTCACATTTAAAATGGCTCTTCTCGCGCTTACATTAAGCTATGATCTTGAAATTTTAATCGATTACATATGTTACCTATACAAAAGTGTTGCCGCCATTTCATTCCTCTACAGCTATTTTTCGTGGCGTTGGGATATTTTTTCCGTCAGTGTATATATATTTCATGACTGGAAGTGTCATGATAATAATTTATGTCATTCAAACAAAGAAATTACTGCAGCCGTGAGGCTGAAAAGAAGCAAAAGAAAGTTTGTTTAAAAATTTTAGTGTAATCAAATTTCATTGTGGGAAGCAAGACGTATTGTAAATTAGCAATTATTGTATATCAAAATTTATTCACGAATATTTTAATAGATGTTATTATCTTAAACCGATATTATTTCTGATAGCTATTAGCATAAAATAATTTGAATGGTAAACGCATGATCTTCAAAATTATGAATAGTGTTCTGGGTCATTTTTTATGCGATCTAATAATTTTAGGCAAAGCTGCCTTTCACAAAATGTATTCATTTGCGTGTTAAGTGAATAGCGTTGAAGGTATATCGTCTCTAATAGTTATCACTGTTATGTGTTCCACCTTAGCACTGATTGAGGATGGATCAAACTTGGGGAAAAATTGCGGATTTCAAAACTTACACTAACGATCATGCCAATCTAACTTTCAGGGAGAATCTATTGTATTGTTCAAATACACATGTGCCCCATGTACGGAGTACACAAAAAATATTCTGTTTAGTGTAAACAGACATGACATATTGCATCTCAGAAATGACCCAATGTATAACATGTATGACACATTTCTTTACATGGTGCCATTTGATGTTGCTAAAAAATATTAATTTTTTATTTCACGCCTTTCAAAAGTAATATATTCTCCCCACAACACGCATATATATCAACTTTTGAACTTTAAAATTGCATGCAATTTTCCCGATATCTTTTATATAACAACAGTCATCAAAACTTAAAGGAAAAAAATATTTCGTTGAAAACATCATCGTGTTTCTGCTGGAACTAAGTTCCGTTTTAGATCATTTTCTTTCCGTTCAATGTGAACTACTTATGTTTCCGCAATGATCGAATATGATTTGTAGAAAATACCTTATGAAATCTTTGACATGCCAACTGAATGGGTCCCCAAACCTGAGTGCCAGAAGAATAAAATTGCTATACCAGTTATATTTTATTTGAAAGTGAAGGTTAAGGTAAAACAAAAAAATACAAAGTCGAGTCACATTACAGTGACCACCTGATAATATCCACAGTAACTGCCGTGTGCAGCCCGGAGAGCGGCTAGACGTGCTGGGAGTGTCTGAGTAAAGGGCTGGATGGTGTTCTCAGGTATATGGAGCCATGCTGACTGCAGTGCATCTGACAGCTGCTGGAGGGTGTTTGGTGGAGGATCCATAGAGCAAACAACACGATCGTGGTGGTCCCACAGATGCTCAATTGGGTTTAAGTCTGGGAAATTATTGGGTCAAGGAAGTACTTTAATATCTTCATCGTGCTCTTTCAACCATTCTCGGACATTTCTAGCTGTATGACACGTCACATTCTCGTGCTGGAAAATCCCATCAGCCCCAAGGTAAACAATTAGCATGCATGGGTTTACGTGGTCTGCAAGGATGGTTTCATAACAAATTTGGTCCATAGTGCCTTCCACAGGTATGAATGGACACAGGGAATGACACGAAATCATTCCCCAGACCATAACGCAGCCCACACCAGCTTTTGTTCTTCCAGCAATATTTGAAGAGTATTTGCTATCCGTTGATTTCGCCTCATACACCAATTTGAAGCACGAAACGTGACTCATCGGAGAGGCAATTGTTTGTCAATCACGGGAGGTCCAATTCTGATACAGCCGTGCAAGTGTAAGCCCTTTATGCCGATCTACCTTCGTTAGCATAGGTGCAGAGACCATCCGTCTGCATCGGGGCACCGTACGCAGCAGCGTTCGCTGAACTGTCGTTTTAGACACACTTCCGGTAGCACCCTGATTCATTCGGCCAGTGAATTGCTCCACTGTAGCGAGTCGATTGGTCCTCACGCACCTTCAAAGCCGACGTTCACCATTCAGATTACTGGCACATGGTGGTCTGGTTTCTAAGTCGCTTAGTCACAATGGTGCCATTTCTCCAATCACGATACACTTTAACTACAGCATCACACGAACAGTTCAAAAACTGCTCTGTTTCAGAAATAATTCCAACCTTGGCCCGAAAGCCGATAATCATCCCTGTTTTCAAGTCTGATAAATTGCTGATTTTACCCATGACAGCAACAAGTGATCTGTTTTCAGAATGCCTACAGCATTCTTTATATACATTTCAATCCAGCTCACGACACGTGCCTTCTTTCATTGGCGCCGCGTTGTTGACTTCCAAAGTAGGATGTAGTCCCAATAATGTGACTCGACTGTGTATAAGATAACTTGAGAACATATTATTTGCTATTTATTTGGAGAGGTCTTAATGAAGAATACGTCGAAATATCCATCTTCATATATATCAGAGATTTCAGTAAATTTCTTGCAAAATTAAACTCTTATACATACACTTGAATAAATTTTCTGTGGTTAGATATGACTATATTTATTATTGTTTTAAAGATCGGTCTTTCTTCTAAAATGACGATAGACTAAGTCTTTTAATCTGCGAAGTATATGTGAGTTCCACTATTTTCCGTTGGGTATATTAATTCGAATTTAAAGATAGGTTAAAAATTGACGTTGATAAATAAATGTTTACCGCTTTTTTTAACAAATGTGAATTCTGCTATTTCCTAATGTACGAGCCGCGCTAGTGCAACAAAACTTAGCTGTGAAATTTTTAAATATTAATTGATTTTACATTCACATTGTGTTTTCTAGAATAAAACGTGTGACAAAACTCACATATCAACCTTACCGCAATTTACAAATTTCTACTATGAGAATTGAAAAGCTATTCAACGAGTCTTAGTTATTGAGATTTGTGACGAAACATTGATTTCATACATGGACAAGACATTGAATTTCGCAAAGATACGTTAAAATCATGTTTATCATTTTCTTCTTTTCATATATATGAAAAGTGAATATATCAGGCGGAAACGAAATCGTCTAAACATTTTTTTTCTGCGTGTGATTTGCATAAAACAAAAATTGAACGTTTACTACTCCCGTCCTTCAGTCCATCTTCGGACATAATATCTGCATATAATGCCTAATTCCAATTTATATATTACTTTTACAGTTGAAACTTTATCTTTTTCTTGTTCCCACCCAGAACTTTGCCTCCAGGAAACTTTAGTAGAATATTATTCCGGTAATGCTAAAAGAAACTCGGAATCACGGTAACCGGAACTCAAGAGTGAAGTTTCATCCTAGTTAACAACTTAGAGGGAAACATAAGACAGTATGGGACTCGCTACCATGATCGCCTATCCCACAAAACAAAACTCCTGAATAACACCTCGCGCATGTCTGCTTGACAGTATATATATATATATAATTGCTTCGCTTTGCGTGTTTCGCTCACTTCCGGACAAGACAATTGGTATATCTGAATCAGCAGCTCGAGTAATACATTTTAGCAAAAAATTATCTTCAGGCATGAATATGTAATATCAGTATAATCAGCGCCGTAATCAGAAATAATTTCGGAGAGGGTTCTTGAATTTGAAAATTAATTTTAACCGTACGTTACACATACAAAATGTATGCTGATTTTTTCACGGTCACATTTTACATGCACACGAAATTCTTCTATTTAATACTTTCAATTATTCAAATACTTACACACCTATATGAATCTATATTCCCTCTGTTTATTTAAGTACGGCATTTCAGGGAGGGATTAAAACCCCTAAACCCCAACCTGTCTACGACCCTGAGGACGATGAACGTTCGCGTAGCAGACTTCAGCGTGGACATTTTCATAAAACTGCTGCATTTTGCACAAAAACTTCAGTACCAATGTGACGCTGTTACAAGGACGTCTTCTTGTCAACTTGTTTAAAAATAGACAGCAATCGAAAAATCTACTAAATTTGTACATTCACACTGGATATATACATATAAGTGTATAAATATTTACTAGCTACTGCATACAACGCTGTAATTAAATGTACGTATCACCCAAACGACAATTATCTTGAAATAATAATGGTATGGTTATTGGAGAGTGACCTATTGCTACACTTTTCAAGTTGCGTTATTTGTAAGCAGCTTTATTTTATTTTAGTTTAGTTTTAGTAAATGATATTGGATTCCGACCTTTGTCTCATAATCATGGTCTTAGTTAAGCTGAATTCATCATCGATTTTGTTTCAGTGAATTTCTAATTCTGAGAAATATAATTCGTGAAATCATAATCTGCGTACGTCGGAAGAGGGTCAGTGCTTCTGAATTTAATAATCGCATATTGCCATACTTAGGAATTTTAATGATATATTTTCCAGAAACCAGTGTTTGATCCCGATGCTCTGAGATGATTATTTTCCTTGAAATCCTCTGGAGTCATGCGTTTATTGAAAATTTATGACATCGGCAGTGTAGAATTTATGTACATATTTTATATATAATATATTTCATTTTCTTACATGTATTTACACTGAAATACTTCAAAAAGTGGTAATGAGTAAATTTCCGTCACATTATCCCTTTCTTTATTTAACAGAATATGAAATACTCTGACGAATATCCTACGCAACTTTACTATTTTTAATGCTATAAATTTCCTGCTCTTTCGGATATACGAGTTGTGCCACTCTCACTACAAGTGGAAGTAAGCTCAATATGATTAATATAGCAAAATGAAAAAACTGCACTGATAAATGTATGGAAGAAGAAATCGGTAGCGAGAACAACGATAGAAGTGAATCTGGAAAAGCTTAAACAAATTATTTTCAAAATAGGATGCTGTCGTTTCTTAATAATGCTGGCAACATTCCGAGTTCACTACATACGCACTGCATTTAAATATTTCCAATCAGTATAACTTAATTAGATTATTTCTTAATAAGATCAAACAGATATCAATGAGATTTCCCGACTTCAATGTGATCAAAGTTTATTTTACAAAACGTCCCGAATGGTCCTGGTATTGGTACTGAGAACAGAAATTTCCGAAAGCCTGCAAACATTTTTTTTGAGGGAATGTTTAATGACCTTAGCGAGCAACTTCATGGAGTATAAACACCGCTCTTCCATCCATCATTTAGGACCGTTGTTTGCAGGGAAGGTAGAGAGCCAGTGCCATATTAAAACACAGTAGCAATGCACCGCCGACATAGAATCCCTCTTTTTCTAAAATTTGTCATTCGTCCGATCCAGGAAGAAAGGTCAGAAGCAAGGGCTTCGACTTTTGTGGCAACGGTGTGGCTGCGCAATCCTTCAGCAGCTACCTTGAATAAATTAACAGCGTGATAATCAGGAAATGAGGTCATATGTAAACACAATTGTCCAGTGCAGATGCTGGGTGGAGTTACAGCTTGCTATCCTGTAGAACTCTCTTGTTATCGTCTGTCGCTGCAGTTGCAGAGACTTATTAGGTTATGAAAGACATCTATTTGTATCACGGAAGAACGCTGATACTTTAATATATCCGGAGAAATTACGCCAGGCATCTATTTTAGTACATTACTAGAAAATTATAACCACTTCTGAATATTATTGCGCCCCCAGGACGGTGTTATTAAAATTAACGAATGATGTGAATGCTATGCTGACGTTATGTTAAACAAGCCAAACCCTTCTGTTCTTACTTTTCGAAGCTTGCAGTATATTTTTGAAATATTAAAGTTCTATATGTAATGGAAATTTACTTAAGCTTTTCGAAAATAAAAATTCACACGCTTGGGCAGGTAATGGGGACGGTGTGCTGTGTCTATCATTACTTATTCCAGTTACTCTCTTTCCGGTGGTTCGTATGTAATAGTTGTGCTAAAGGAAAATAAGGCCATCTTAGGCGTTGCTGATCGTTGGGCACGGAGCTATATGAGCCGGAATTGGTTCCGACGGTTATACATGGAAGGTTTTTGAAGTGTGGTGTCTCTTTTATACATGTTATCCTCATATATAAAAGGCTAAGTTGTCGAAAATCTGGATCACTTTTTAAGTCGTCATAGTTGTATATGTAATGGAAATTTACATATACAACTATGACGACTTAAAAAGTGATCCAGATCAAACATTTGTTTCTCGGTTGTATATGTAACAACCGAGAAACAAATGTTTGTGACGTCACGAATAGCTTTTCGTGCAGGTGACGTCTTGACTTACACACGCAAAGTTCACGCGTGTAACCCTTTGTTTTGATGTCATAGCAACAAAGAACACAGCTGCTGGTGTCCCGTCATCTGATCAAAATCATTCTCACATGACATCAGATATGCGTTACATCACAAGGTCACCTGACATTCCATTACAATATAGACCGAAGACTTTACTAAGTGTTGTTAACCAATGGTCAAGGGTTACACAAATGCAATACTATTAACATCGTCTTTCGATCTGTGACGTATTTAATCCATTATTAAGCGAAGAAAAGCTAACGCAACAATACAGTGTTGATGCGCATGTAAAAATGGAAGCTAATACACTGAATTACATACAACAAAATCAGTCTCAGTTAAGTGTCGAAAAGTATAAAGGTCTGATGAACCAAATTCAGAATGCTAGAGATGATGAGTTTCTTCCTGGAAAAGCTGTTATTTTGCTTTTTTCATTTCAAGGTGGTCCACGAAATATGGTGCAAAATTATCAAGATGCAATGGCGATAGTCAGAAAGTATTGTCAAGCTTGATCTTTTCTTTAATAATCACTTGTAACCCAAAATGGAAACAAATTACTGAAAACTTGAACGGTCAATCTGTCGAAAACAGTACATATTTAGTAGTCTTCCAATTAAAGTTGAAATAATTAATGGATAATATAACTAAAAGGCATATTTTTGGAGTTGCGGGGGCCAAAGTTCATGGAATCTAACTCCAAAAAAAGTGGGCATCCCCATGCTCATATGCTCTTGATTTTGAAAAAAGATGACAAACTAACATTGCCTGAGAAAACTGACCAAATTATATCGGCAGAACTACTAGATATAAGTTGCATATAAAACTGGCATTAGCCAGTTTTATATGCAACTGTTCCGAAACACATGGTTTATGGCCCGTGTGGTGAAATAATCACAATTCACCCTGCATGGAAGATGGCAAATGAACCAAGCAATTTCCGGTCTTTCCAAAGTGAAACAGCAGCTAACAAAGGCGGGTATCCTTTATATCGCCGTAGAAAGAATGGTGCAACCACAACTGTACGTGGTAAAATTATTGATAGCAGCTGGATGGTCCCTCATAATCCGTTTCTTTTGTTAAAGTACAATTTCTACCTTAATGTCGAAGTATACGCTACTGTTAAAAGAGTGAAATACCTTTTCAAGTACGTATACAATGGTCATGACTGTGAAAATGTGCCTTTAACAGAGCACAACACCAAATACGAGGAAGTAAGAAGCCATGTTGATTCCTGATACGTTAGCGCACCTGAGGCAAAGTGGCGAATTCTTGGTTATGATATGCGTCAGCAATCTCATACAATAGTTAGATTACCTATTCACCTTCCTAAAAAAAAGAACATTACCTTTATTCCGGAGCATTTAAGCAATGATCGAAATGCAGTTGTTCATAATGCTCAGAGAGATACAATGCTGACAGCATGGTTCAAATTAAATGAGGGTAATGAAGATGCGCAATCCATTTCATATAGCGACATGCCAAGACGTTATGTGTTCAAACCGAAAGAAAGGCAATGGTCCAACAAAAACGTGGTTGAGATAATGTGATTGGAAGAATGTATTCAGTCAGCCTTGTCTCTGATCCAGGAAGATAATGTTTGAGACTACTGCTACTTTAGAATAATAATAACGTTTCGCACAATAAAATGTTTATTATACATCAGCTATAGTTTCGCATAGCTTTTGGCTCGGCTTCCTCAGGACGACTGTTTCTCATGTCATAATTCCGGAAAAATATCCACATATCCTCAACTGCCATAATTCGCTTAAATAAACTATCGTCTTGCAAATATTCAAGCAATTGGTGAGGCCCATGCCCACGCCTCTGAGCTTGCGTAGCAGACATTTCATGGGTGACTTCCCGACAACAGTTTTTGTGTTTCTTGGCGAGTTGTGCATTTAACAAACAATTGTGAGCTGAAATATTCCCAGGTCATATGGCTGTTGCCTAGTTCTTGTTTGTGCATTTGATTCTACTGCTCGGCACACACTTTCAAAATACACCTTCGAATGTTCTCCAATACGTCTGTTGTTTTTAGGTCGGCAGTCCCTATTTGTAATATCTGAACCAAATTATTTACACTTTTTCAGACACTGCTCATTGAGATTCCACAACACGGATTTCCCTTTTTTAAGCTTACGCTTTTAATTAAAAAAATAAATAAAAATTATGTACTTAGCGTCCGTAGAATTTGGCAGTAGAATATTTTACAATAAATCACGGCAGCATGTGCTCCTAATCATGCAAACTAGACAATACTGATTTTCCGGTCATACTTTGTTTTTATCTTCATAATACATGCATATTCAGTAATTACATGAAACAGGATGACTCTTCAAAGGGCAATGACTTTTGAATCATCCTAATAGGACGAAAACATTGTTCGCCGTTCTCCGAAACGTGAATAATTTCAAAATCCACATATTCTTATGTGAAACATTTAACTGAAACACCTGATATTCCTACTATCTAAATCAGGACTATCTACTATTTAAAAAATCTTGAGATTGAATACCTACTGGAAAAAAATTGATCCGTTTTGCACTACGTGACGAAAAATAGTTTTGCAAGACACACAGTGTAATACCAATAAATCGTTACACAAAGTGTAACGATGCAGATTTTTCACATGCCTTTCTTTTTGTTGTAAGAACGAACTAAAAACTAAAGTGAATAGAAAAGCATGATAACGAATTGCCTTCGCATTATCTTTCAACTGTGATAAATAAATATCAGTGATTAGGTCCAAACAACCAGCTCAAGAGGTATAATTTTCTCTGATGTTTACAGGCTATAAAAATATGGACACTCTTTGGATTTGATCTTACACAGGAGTAGTACTGCAGTTCACAAAGCAGAAACGTTCAAATTTTTGCACGTAACAGCACAAATAGAGAAATACCAACAGCTCCCTGTGTTATTACTGCAAGCAAAACAAAAAGAGAAACAGTTTTTCACCCTCTAACACATAGACTTTAAAGATCATCGATGTAAATTTTAAAAGACATTAAAAATGAATTTATATTGGAAATGAACTTAAAATTATATTTGCGCCCGGTAAATTAACTCTTCGTGTAGAGACGGAGGAGAGTAAAGTCATTCCTAAAGAAATAGTAGCCAGTATATTTTATGAAATTTGGATAAATTTAATTCTTGATAACCGAGTAACCGTCAAACTGAACGTTTGGTGTACTGTGTATAATGAATCCACATACATATCGTACTTTACTGTACTGATACGAAATGATCATTTCATTGTTGTAAATGAGACTGTATAGTACATACTGATCTTTTTTAAACATTATTATAAGATTGTTTCCAGTGCTGTATGTTGTGCTAAGTGATAAAGTACAGGAACTCGCGGTGGCTTTAGGTCTTCCATACCTTTCCCTTCTTACATTCCTACAATTCCAACTTTCCTTTTTGTACTTTCTTATATTTATATTATAAGATAATACATATAAAGTTTGGTCGAATGTTGACGTGGATTTACACATTTTGGCCTTCAAGCAAGATTTCGCCATTTGGTTCGGCAAAGTGAGAATAGATTTTAGTGGAAAACAATTGTAGGACATTCGCATTTTAAAAAGTAACAAAGTTATGCCGCATAGGGTTTGCAGGGAATGCATGCCGACTAGAAAAAAGGCGTTCCGGTAAATTATCTTTCTAGGCGGCGTGCTCTAGTCGAGTGACCAATTTTTCTAGTCGGGTGATCAATTTAGAGCCATTATACCCATGGACGAACACAGCAGCACCATTATGCTTGCTCAGTATAACTGACTGGAATCTTAAAACTGTGCGATATCCAAAAAAAAAAAAAGATCAGAATCAATTTGGGATATATAACACTATATATCCTTCCTACTCATTTTTTGTATATTTCTTTAATTCGTGGTTTACGAAATTTTCACTGAACGACCCATTACTTATCCGAACAGCTCTTCAATTTAGGTAGTGATGAAACGTAAAAAACTGATAATTTAATTAATTTCACATATGCTTATGAGGCACCGTAAAACTGTTCAAAATTGGTAAAAACCTGAAGTACGATCAATAACTTTATTGTAGTGGAAATTAGAGAAAATATGCACATTTATGCGAAGCTGATGACGTCTACCACCATTTAAACCAGATTCTCTCAGGTGCTTTGAAATTTGAATGATTTGCCATTCACCTTACTGTCATAGGTGATGGCACTTTACATAACTGAGTTTGTCATATTTAAAGCAAATGTAAAACGGTTTTAGATTTATAATTATTATTTGTTTAGTTTAATTACTGAAATACAAACGCACCTAAAATGCACCAAACGCATTTCATTATTTTGAATTACACATTCATTGAAATGAAAAGTAAATTCTCTGAAATAAGAACTACAGATTGTTGGGTATTCACAAAAATTAATTTTATACAAGCCTGAAATTTTGTATACTTTATTTCAAAAATTACTCAAACGCAGCAACGCGATTAAGCAAATTAACATTATGCTAAAGAGGAACATAATTTTTAAAGTAAGAGTAAATTATACTCCGGAATTGCTGGAGTTAGTATAAGTCAGGAAATCAGAAGCAATATGCAGTGCTTTCAATTTTAGCAACGTTAGTGCTAGTGCTATTGTATAAGTAAAAAATAAAAAGTTGAGAATTAGAAAATGAAATTTAATTTTCACATTCTGCGAAATATTAATTCTTTTGTACAACTAATGGAATGTACGAAAAAGAAACGGCGTTTCTACATAAGACAGTTCGATGACGTAAGTATGCATATTAACTTCAGCGCAGTTTTACAACTACAAATGATTGATAGTACTTACTGCCTTTGGTGATTCAAACGAGAAGCACATGTCGTGACCCATGCGTTGAACTTGTACCGCGGTCAGTTACAATAGCTACAAAGCGTGTAATATCGGTTGTTTTGCGACATTACTAGAAATAAGTTCTTAAAAATGCTGAAGCAATCCGAAAAAATAAGGAAGTGGAAGGTGAAGGCGTATCGGTTACTAGGACCGGGCAAACATAGCTCAAAAAATTTACAGCGGGTTACTTGAGCTTGAAAAGGAAGGAATGTTCGGGTAGGCTATCTTCAATTGATTTAGACACCCTGAAAGCTGGTATGGAACAGAATCTATGAAAAGCATTCGCAAATTGTCGGAAGAACTCGATGTTTCTAAGTCTACCATCGCTGAGCACATCCACAATTTTGGAAAATTTTACAGACGATGCCGTAGGGTGCCTCATCGTATCACCCAGCTAAAAACTGAACGAAGTGTAAAAGTATGCAAGGAACAGCTCTGAAATTCCCGTAATACTCGATTTGTTAAGGAAAAAGATTAAAAAAAGCTCATAAATCCTGTAACAACATTGGTGAGTGCGACATATGTAAAAAAACTCTAAAAATGTCATTGGTATTTCTTCACAATTCGGAACAAAGAAATCTTCAGATTCCAAGCCCATTTAGGAATGCCAAAGATGCAGTGACTTTTTTTCCAAGTCCATTTTCACGATGTTTTCCTTTTCATTATCTCGTTGACAGAAAATTAAATAGTCAAATTTGATATTATAAACATTTATTGATGTGCCTAATACTCGCTAATCCTCCAACATGTAAGAAATGGGATTTGGCCCAAAAAAGCGGATTGATAACAATGATTCTAGACAGTAGGGTAATGTCAAGGCATGACTGTGACGAGAGATTTGTCCTTCGTTAATTAAAAGATTTTGAACGAATGATATAGGTAATATCTTTACAAAATCCACCCTTTTCATTATGTTTCATGAAGCGTTTCTGTAACCTTTCCATATAGTCACATAATATTGCGATCACTTACGTTGCTTAGGAAAGGGCAAGAAGAAACTTGGGTTGAATAAGGTTTCCTGAAAATATAGCATAGCGTTTACTTTGTAGAAGAACCCAGCATATTAAAAAACGAAAAATCTTCCGAAACGCTCGCGAGTAGCTTTGTTAGAAGAAAACAGAGATAAACTAAAGTTTATATTGCGAACAAAATACTATTAAATTTAGTCTTCAAAAATACACGTTTAATATCTATGAAGTTATATTTAAAATATGCTTTCAGCGTAGTGCATTACGAACCACCGTGAAAATGTCGTTATTAAATGTTACACCAACATATACTTATGGACATTAAAAGTGCATCCCCACAGAACACAAAATATGTATATGAAGGTTATATTTATTGTACAGAAAGCAGATAATACAAAGATGAATTGATTACAAGTACAGCACGCTTAGAAGAGGAGAACACGTAACTATCAGTATCTGGTGCAGCCACCATGAGCTGCAATTACAGCTGCTACACGGAACGGCATCGTGAGGAAGATACCTTGAATATGTGTTTTGAAACTGTCCGTCCACGCAGCTCCGATACGATGTCACATTTCCTTCATTGCAGCTCAGGGTGGTCTGTAGCTTACCAGTCGTTCAGCAATCATGGGCAACAAGTGTTCAATGTCCAACATATCCGTGGACGTCGAGGGCCAAAGATTACGTTGGACATATAGGTGATCCAGGCCACGGCTAAATGGGATCATCAACTATTGATGATACTGCTCAAGGCGCCGTCACTCCTTATCCGTCAGCGTACAGGTAGTGTTTCATATTTCTGCCACCGGTGCGGTGCGCTAAACTGGTGGCAGAAATATGATTCTTGTCGGGAAAATTTCCAACTGGAATTTCGTGGGTACGGAATCTCATCCTTTCGTTTCGTAGTGTCTTTTGTGGAATATTTTGACATGTAGATAAACAAGCTTTAGATGGGAAGTCATTTGATTTTTCTTGGTATTAAGTTATTTCAGCTGCTAAAAAACAACGAATTCGTATTTTTACAAAACAGCTGGCCTAATGTTCCATTGGATGGAGTAAAGAAAAGGATAGATGAGATAAACTAATTTGTAATTACCACAACAATAACGAATTCTCGCAGATGTTTTTTTTATTACATTAAAATATTTATTAACCAACCAAATTTTGTAGGTTGAAAGTTTTATTGAGTAGTTCGTTTACACTTAAAAAAACCCATTAAAACTGTATTTCCAGAAAAATGGAACTGAATATACAAAACATCTGCAGAGAATTACAAGAATTATTGTTCATAAACAATTCAAATTCTGACATTAGCTTCTCATTAAAAAAATACTGATCGGAAATATTGGGCAATTTATTTGAATCACGTATGCAGAATTTTTAAGAAAAAAGTGTAAAACATATTGTTTAGGAATCTATTAATCTTTTACCTAATTTTTCCATTTAAACACACATTCATACATATTTTTAGCCCAGCAGTTTGGCTATTATAATTTGTCTTTTGTCAACTCTCTTAAGTTTCCTGCATTTCACATTTGATGAACGAGAATAATAGAGGATAAGAAAGTTCAGTTGCAGGTGTTATTTTTACCTTTGCAAGAACTTCCCTTTTGACGTCGTTTACCTGCAATTGCATCGAATATTGTAAAGACACACTGATCATAATATGCTGACTCTTCGATGTGCTATTTACTTCGTTTTGCTATGTTGGAGAAGTCCAATTCAGGATACTGTAAAAGTGTTATTCAGAATGACAATTGTCAGTCTTAAACTGACGAACAGCTTTGTTCGTATGTTACGTGACACAGAAGCTTTCTGCATTTTTGTTGGCACAGATTTTTGTTTAAAATATCTCTTACCGATATATGGACAAAGGGGAAATATTTGGAGAGCCGTTGTAAAATTATGAAACTACTGCTCCTAAATGATTTGAACATATTCTCTCCAAATTGACAACATTTACTAAACGTTGAGGTGAAAAAATTCCCCTGTCCGGTATTCATGGCAGAAGGAGACTTTCAAGCGTATGTTATTGAATGAGATACATAATTCTTCTGAAGAGTAAAATACGTACGTATTAGAACTGTCGTTGTAAATTTTACATGCTGTACCACGGTACTTATTGACAACGATGAACTCTGAAATCTTCACGGAAAATAAGATATTCCGAAATTAGTCTCTTAGTTCCAGTAAGTAGTGCACTTTTAATTTTTGCGGATTTTAAACAAATGTCGATGAAACAAACATAAGGACTCAATATAAAAAAATCCTTAAAATAGTATAACTATATTATTAATCCGAACTGATCGGCTTAGAATTGAAATAAAAATTTTCGTACTTTTGAACATCAACCAGATATCATTTTCAAGGAAAGTGGACACCAAACGGCGTATGGTTAATGCAGATAGCTCAAAGTTTCAAAGCTTCAGAAAATCATCTGCATCAACTACATGGAAATTTGCTGCCTGCCTTCCTTCAAAAACTCGTCTAGTTGATGTGTGAAAGCTTCGGAAACTTGATTTCAATTCTACGCAAATAAATTCGGATTACTAGTACAGTTATATTGCTTCATGTATAGTTGGTGCAAATTTCCTTGTTTTATTTTAAAATATTCCCTCCTAACGAGATCATGTACAACATTATATAAAAGTGAAGAAAATCAAATTGCAGTAACCAATTCATTGAATAAATGGGATTTAGTATTTTTATTACTCTCAACGGTTGGTAAAACTAAGAGTAATGCGACATTTCAAAAGGTATATCAGACCCTGAGCACGATATTTAAAATCTGCCACATTTCTTAATTTTTTTGTTAAATTTGTAAATGTTGCATTTCTTTTTACATATGGAAACCATTGAAACATTTATATAACATCAATCAATGAATGACGAATTTCAATAAACTTTATTTTGTAGAAAATATATTTATACCACTTTTATGTTTTTGTGGCACATTTTTGCCAATAATGTAACTTTTCATAACATGTGATGTTCGGGTTCTCTTTTGCCGTCAAAGAAATTCATCCACAAATTCTGAACGAGTTTTCAGTATATAAACAATCCGTTGGTCAAGATTCTGCATGTACTTGTTTAATAATGTATTCAACATATAACACATTTAGATATGATGATTTTATAGCATTAAACTTCACTGTAATAATTAATTATCGATGCAAGTTTTTGCGTGGAAACGTTGTTAACGTAAGAGATAAAGAAATGACCTCTTACGTTAACTAGGTAAGAGATAATGCAATAATCGATCATCGGGGTTTTTTTTTCATTTGACATTTTGGTCCATCGAAACCGTTAACGGAAAATGGCTGACGTTTAGGAAATGTTTCCTTTATTGAGTTATTAGCTCAGCATTTTACCACAATTACAAAAGTAGAAAATTTCAATTACTGATATTCATTCAACGCCATGTTTACATATAATGAACTTTACAACAAAATATTACACTGACCCACTATATTTAAAGTGCGGTTTTTCATTACGACAGGGATGAAATACAATTTCGTTGGCTCACCTTTGCTTTCATTTTGAGCCATGTTCGGTGGTAAAGCTGTAGAGTGTACTTCTGTAAAATTAGATCACATATTAAAAAGCTAGATGTTTATCTCTCAACTGAAACTTCACTAAGATTAATGCAAATTAATCTTATGGACCTTTTGTTTTTAGATATCAGTGATGCATAATTGCGCGATACCTAGAATTCTCTACATTTGAAATCGAAAACGTTAATAATACGTATAAGAAAAAGGAATTTTAACTCAGATACAATATCATTTTCTTTTGTTAGATGATTTCTTCAAGTGACAAACGATATATCGTAAACCGATATTTCTTTGGTATTTATGTCTATTGTAAATTGGTCCTCTGCCGCTTAATTCGGGAAATTTATCTGAGTGTATCGAAAGTTTAAATAAATATCTGAATGTGTTTTCCTCTCCAAATATAACTCATTGTACTAATTTTAAAGTAAACTTTACAAAAATTTTTTTCTTTCATATGACACCCAGAATAATTGTAATACGAAACTGAAAACGAATTATGTATCCATTAAAGCACAGTAATTTACTTCGATAAAATATTTTTATCAAAATTGAAAAACTTTGGTATTTTCCAAAAGCAATGTCAGATTCAAAGTATTAGAAACAGACCTCTACACTTGGTTCTGGGTAAATCTCAAATGTCAATTGAACTGATTACGTCAAATAAAAAACACTTTCGTATTTTGTAAAAGGGTAAACATTATTTCCAGTGTGCAGGTCGTAGTTAAGGCAGCATATGGACTCAGTTCCTGTCATTCAGCGGGGACGAACCCTATTAAAAAAGCGAAATTATGTCAAAGAACATGACATAGGAGCGGGATCAATTTCATTGATTTTATGCATCATAACTTACGTAAAAAATGCTTTGATTGCGACAAAACTTTGTCGCAATCGAAGCATTTTGAGTGCGTTAAATATTATAAAAGAAATCGAAGATTTCGCTCACCACTGGCAGGTGTTTTCGAGGGAGTGATTTCATAGAGAAATTGGTTACATATACATAGTCTATTTTGCAAATAAATAAACACATTTGTATTCCACAAAATTCGTCTTGAAAGAACCTAGTCTGATCAGATACTGTTCAGATATCCGGTACCAATGTGTGGCGTGCACCCGCTTCTCACGAAGAGTGAAGGAAAATGCAAGAAAACAACGGCTCTCTAAATATTTCCCCATATTCAGCTAATTCATGCAGTGTTGCTCTCTTAACTATCTAAAGCATGTAGTCAACAAGGGATGTACCTAAATTCCGTATTGAAGAAAATTAGTTAACAAATGATCACCAAATTTGTTGTTAATTTTGCAAAATAATTGTCATTATTATTATTATTTGTTTTTTGATTGAAGGTTTAATGACCCCGGTAAGCAACTCAATGAACTGTAAGCAGTCTCCCGTCCTTAATTTAATGTCACTGGTTCCAGGAAAGGGGGAGCGCCAGCGCCGTTGAACAAACACAACATCCATACCACACTGGAATTCGTACCCGGACCCTTCTCGGACGATTAGTCATAAACCAGCGCTCAGACCACTGTGTGACGCTGGGGCTGTGTCATACATTGCACAGAATATTACCTTAAAACACTTGAGTATACAAATGACTTACGAAATTACATTAGGAGAACGATACTAACCGTTAATTCCGCCAAAGCTTCTTTGCAGGGTCTTATATTGTAAACATTTCTATGTGCTTTAATTCGGGAAAATTAAACTCTGGAAATATTCTTGAAAGCGTGTGCCTTTTATTTAGCAAAAATCTTTTATTATTTAAGTGGAGTTTTCTACATTTGCTGTTTCGGATCTCAAAATAATACGGACGAAAAACTGGCTTATCCAGTGAATGAGAAACATTTCTGAGGCCATATGACAGATGGATATTGCTGTGTTGATGTGCATGCCGTTACACTATTGGATGTGCTCAGTCGAGAATATAAAATATTATATACAAAACCAGCTGCAGCAAACAGCAGTGTTACACTTTATATAGAGAGGACACAAAGCACCTCCCCATTGTAAGTCACAATTTTGTGTTTTTTATTAAAAAAAAAAGCTTGTTACTAAACGGGAGCTATAATTCGGCCATTTTAGTCGGGATCATGTTAAACATTTTAGGATACACAACATTGAAAATATACTACTCGAATGATATTTAATATAAAATAATGATGGAAGTTTTGTTTATTTCAGTAATTTATTAAAAAAAAGTATGTATTAAATGGTTTTCAGCGCAAATTTTAAGTGATTTTTTTTTTTTTGTCTTTTTAAAATGCATCTTCCCTGCGTTAGGGGAGTGGTGAAATAAAACATGAAGATTTGATCATGACGTCTGATTTTTTTTTGTTTGGTGGATTAGGGATCCTAGAAGCTTTTTTCTTGATTTTTTTATTTGTTTGGTGGATTAGGAATCCTAAAAGTGCTAGCAGTTGTCCGGCATTTCTTGGGGACAACTGGTTTCGGAAATGTGAGAAAGCCAATTACGTAAGACAAACGCACCTTCTGTGTCTCGACCTAAGTACCCTGTCCTATCTCGGGAGAATGAACGAAATCCATCGCTTAAGACTACTCGATGAGAGTGATGTTCTGTGCCTTTTAACCAAATAACAGATTTAAAAACCATCAGTGATTGGTTAACTTGTTTGCGCATAATTTTGATAAAGATATCAAAGTTCAGTTCAACCACATTTTTTGCCAGCAGGCCAAAGTTTTGCTGTTCCATTGCCCATCTTCATAAAGAAGAATGGCACATAATATTTCAATACTTGTGATATCATCAACGATATTTACAGTCGTAAATTTTCAGTTTCTTGTCTAACAGAAATGATTTTGGACTCGAGGAACGAAATTTTTTTAAGCCGGAAGCTTACAAAATATCAAACTGTATGTTATTAGCCTAAGCTTTTTCAAACAGGAATTTTGATCATTTTAATGGCAGTGTTTAGCTACCCAGGGCTTTTCTTTGGTTCACAGTTTCGTATGAAAATCTTGATTTTTTTTCAACGTATGCAGCAAACAGTGAAGAGCTGTTTTGTACATGGAAGTGAAGCATTCATCACACGGAAGGACTGTATCATCTTTTTGCTTTAGTAAATCTGAGAAAGTAATTTCTTTTATAGTAAGTCTTCATTTCAGCATACATGCGCTGCACGACATATCAAAGTATGAAATGTGCTAAGTATTTACTGCAAAAATTGGTATTGGTAAAGAAAAGAATGTATAGTTAACATATTGGAGTCACAGAAAGAATTTTAGAAGCTGCAGACATTTCTCTTCAAATTTATGCTTACGGATTTAACATATTACTATTTTTCACATCAGGATATCAAGGAGAACGTCTTCGTTCTGTTCTTGTATTGTTCCAAAAATTATAAACGCTTTCTATTCTAATATGTAGGGTTCTTCACAGAGAGCGCAGCAAGTTTAAAATGGCAACCGTATTACAAGAATTATCAATACAGACATAGATAAAAAGAGATATTTGCTGAACTCTCGCGGAAGACATTTGCCACGACAAGGTTTGCACTATGCACGATAAGTGATTCACATATCAACGCACCTGGCAGGCACAAGAAATTTAGTACATGGACCAAATTAAAAATATATATATTGAGGTAACGAAGGACTACTTGAAAATGAGTATCAAAAAAACAAGAATCAGATAATCTTCATAGCGAAGGGTATTTACAAATAAAATATTTTCCCATCAGAGATATAAATCAGGATATGATTTCAAATGTAAACATACAGAGAGGCCCCATGATTAAAATTATGAAAAAGTAGAAAATTATGATACTGTACTTTTAATACCGAATGCAATATAATGAAATTAAACTTTTCAGATACGACTTTTAGTGACAGAGAAAGCAATACATGATTTTACTAATAGGCATCAAGGAGAAAAACTGTCTATTATGCAAATTAGATAATTTTCGTCATATGTAGTCCTATAAGACGCACACAGTGCAAAATATTTTCTTCAACTCAAGAGATATAGGTTCGAAAGGAATACACATTCCCTTCGTATTGCTTAGAACTGCACTTAAAATTCCGCGAAGTAAACACCAAGTATTCTCGATGTTAAAGGTATGTACTAGTGTTTCCATTCAACTGATTCAGCAATAGTTCTATTGATTTTGACTCGCATCCACTCATAGATTGTCGAAATATACTGATTTTTTTTCTGACTTAAGTCCACCTATACACTTTGGAACATAATGTCAAAGAATGTCTGCATTCTTTTAGTACTAATTCAATAAGCAAGATTCACCTCAGTATTGGTCTGAAGAGAAAATATCTGATCAAGACAAAAATTACTCAAAACTTGATACTTATAGTTTTTTTTAAAAATCCATACTGGTTCATGTGAAACATTTTTTATTGCAGATAATAAATTAGACTGGTATACAATGATTCTCCCTTATTTTGTTAAAACACAGAATATCACCAAAACGCTTATAGTGCGACATATATTTATAAATGATACTTTTTTAAGTGTAGTACTTATTTCACATACTTTGGGAACATGTGGGTATCATTGAGTAAGAAATGTAAGTGTATAACTCTGTTCTTGCGAACACAAGTGAGACAGATCCGTCTGTGTCTACATTAAAAACGAAATGTCATGATTATTACTACATGGACGCTAGCTTTAATGATAAACATTGTCTTACGGCTGATCATCAGTAATACCTTTCTTGAAAAAAGGCTTAGGATTGTATTGGTTTTAATTTTCATTCCGGTCTTTAATAGTAGTTCAAAAGTTCAATTGACTTTTAAAGTTCAACTACATTTTACCATCTTTTTCATTTTATTTGATGGAGTTTTTAAAAATAATGTCCATTTCTATTTAGTGACTAATCTTTATAACGAAGTGTTCAAGTGGAACGACGGAACTTAGTTAGATAGAGACTCAACTGTATATAAAAATTGTGTTTATCGACTAGTAATATAATGGAACAGTTGCTGACCATATCATAACACAAAATGTGGACAGTGAGGGCACGTGTGCCAAAGTGTGCACTGCTGTTTGTATGTAGTATTAACACATAGAGCCCCCACATTCATCATCCTATACATAATCGAGCGATGTACGTTTCATCAAGATAATTTTACGTGCGAAAAAAGTGTGTCTATTTCCGTAATCCTAACACACAACGGCAGTGGTTTTGCACGGGCCATCTTCCAGAACTTGTTGCCAAACGCGGGCGCTTCGATCAGAAAATGATGTTCTGCATCTGCTGGAATTTCGAGTCAATTATCCATTACGAATTTGTTCCAGACGGTCGGACCGTCAACGCCAGCATCTACTCAAAACAGATGGAGTAGATCAATACCGTTGAGAAGTTGCTTGCACTGGTTAACACAAACGACCTCTCCTACAGCAGGACAACGCTCGTCTTCATACCGAGGGAACCACCCGCGTAAAACTCCAGGAACTTGAAGGCATCGAACTGATGTCACACTCAGCATATTTTCCGGAGACCCATCGGATTACTACACTGGCGTGCAAACATTAAGGACGAGACGGTTTTTCGAATGTAACGTCTTGCATAAGTGCTCCACATCGACTCAAATCATACCATAAGATCCCCAAGATGTAAGAATACGGGACAAGTGAGTAAAAGCGTCTAAACAAGGAATCCAAATGATACAAAGGCACCTTATTGAAAAGGTAGCTTCGAGAACAACTGGACAGGAGACAGAAACGTCAATGTGACAGGCGGCTGCCAAGAAAAATCCTGTCTTTAGTAGGGAATATGATCACCCCTTACTGCGTTGCAAGATTTACAACGTCTCTCCATGCTGAGGACGAGGTTGTTAAGGAGCTGTTGAGGCATCGCGGCCCATTCCTCTTGTAGCACCAATCGCAGCTGAGGAATCGTTGCTGGTTTCTGGTGACGTGCTGTCAAGCGTCTCCGGAGAAGGTCCCACTCGTGTTCGATTTGATTTATGTCCGGGGACCTTGCGTGCCAATCCATGCGTTGAATATCTTCACTCTCCAACAGCTATGCAACAGCCGCTGTACGATGAGGTGTAGCGTTGTCGTCCATGAAGAGGAACTCAGGACCCACAGCACCTCTAAACAGACGCACGTAATGCAGGAGACCCTCGGTACAATAGCGGACACCAGTGACTGAACCTCCTTGGAATTACCTCAATACACGCTTTTGCAGCGGGTACTGATATTTCTTTTACTTAAAGACACTTATTTAGTCAGAAAAATGTACAAATGACGTGTGAATGACTATCATTGAATACTGAAAGATTTTTGCAACCAGCAGTTTTTTATTTGTATTTAAACACTCGATATTAGTTTTTGAATATTATGAAAAGAAGAAATTATTGAACTTTAGGCAAAATAACAAGAACATTTTAAAAATAACTTCAAGAAAATTACAAATGATCGCATACTTGTTCTTCCTAGATGAAATTTGTAATCACACCTAATGAAAGTTTACGAGATCTATGTTTAGAAAAGAAATTTACATAGGTATATCTGCATGTGAAGCAACAACATCCGCAGTCCTGATTTAGTTGCGAAGGTGTGAATGTTAAAAATATTCATTTGCGGAAATTATCTCGTAATTAACATTCAGTACGATTATGAATCCTGCTGGTTGAAATATGGTGAGGTGCAAGGTTATTATACTTTGTTTAACAAAAGGCCATTGTTCCCTTTATATTGAAATATCGGACATTTTCAATTTTTCAGTTATACATAAAATGGGACACATCAAAGCAAAGGCGGAATGCAACGTTCACTGTTGTCCGGAGTTCAAGGTCACTCGTTCTAGCTGCGAAATGAAACGATGGCCTACCCAAGGTTAATTGCCTACCCAAGGTTAATTCGAGCCGCAAAAACGTACCCTGAATTACTTCGAACCAGGCGCTGTAATCCAGGAAAAAGTACCCTAGTTATTTCGTTCGAGCCGCTAAAAGGGTTAAGTTACAATAGCGAAGGAAACGTTTGCTAGAAAGAAATGTATAAATAAAGAAAAATAAATAAGGAAAATATACCGTTACAATATAATTTTATGTATAACTGCTAAAGATTTGAATATATTTCTTGTACACGTATGAAAAAGCAAGATAGAAAAATAGAATGTACCATACATTATAAGCAACTAAGAAAGATCAATTTAAGTTATATAGGAAAATCAAGGAAAAGAAAATACTTTAAGTTACATATGGAAAAGAAATAATAATGAAGAAACGTATATGGATTTGAATCGATAAAGTAAAGTCAGAATAAAAGTGCTAGTTAACAAAGTTTAACGAAAACAAACACATTGAATATTATTTTGTTTAAGTCAAAATAGGGGAATAGCGAAGAAAACGTTTATCGGAATGAAATGTAAAAATAAAATAAGAATACAGAAAATACTGTTGCAATCAATCGAATTTTATGTATATCTGCTAATGATTTGAACATATATTTCTTTTACACACACGGAAAAGCAAGTAAAAAAAATAGTTTAAGAGGGGAAAAAATCAGAAGTTTTGTCACATCTTGTGAATTAAACAATAATGAAGAAACGTATGTTGGTTTTGAATCTTGAGTGTAAAGTCAGAAAAAAGCGTAACGCTAAGTTTTTATGAACACGCAAGCATTTGGAAAAGAAATTAAGTTATAATAGGGAATAGCAAAGAAAACGAATAATTTTGACATAGTCGAATGCTTCAAAAGATTCCCATAATCGAATGTATCGATAATTTCTGTCTAATTATGCCCATGATTCATTTGCTGCGATTTTATCGGTAAGGTAAACTTTTCATTAACTACGATCACAACCCGTTGTTGATGTTAGCAATAAGTAAATATTTGGAATAATGGGAAATAACATATTAATTCCAATGTAATTCATATTTATGCAACATTCAACGTTCATAACTTTTCATATGGAATGCTTTCCGCTGAAGGTGGAAGTGTGCCCATCTAATTAGGGGTAACAGATGTGTACAAATGCGGAAAATAATGTTAATAGATCGTAAACAATACTTTATCGATCCTCGTGTTCAGCGTTCTATAGCTGAGCATGAAACATAAAATAAAGAAACAGGGATACGCTTTTGTTGGGTATGACGTGTAATTTGTTCAAGAGCTCCGGAATTCAGCGGACTTGAACTTTATGAGATGCATTGGATGGCGAGACAATGTTGCTAGTTGGTAATGGATAATCAGTCAGTAATGTCTTTTAAACATTTTGACGAGTTTCTCCTCAGTTAAATGTCAGCCTTCTGTAACACCCCTGGATCACTACTAGCGGCGCTTCGCAATATCTCATAGAGCTAGAAGCAAAAGAGAATGGCTGATCGAAGGTCACGGGCTTTATGAAACCGAATACCGATATGATCTGGCATGATTATCATGGTGCAGGTTGGAGAACCATTTCTGAAGCCCATGTGCGAATTGGACATTTGTGGTGCTTCTGTGTGTCATTTCTAGCAAAGGTTTTGAGACTGCGCTTTGCCTCATCAGTCTAACTTAACTTAAATTGTGCGGCACACTTTTTAGTGTACATATAAAAAATAATCTGGATAATATTTAAAATTGTATGTAGTGTATGCAGATATAGTGCATTTCACACTAAAGAGGAGTTCTCTGTTTTTACAACTTGTGTTCCAATAATTTACTGTTTTTCCATTGCTACATTCCTTTACAAGTTGCAATTTTTCTTGAAATAAATGAAAGAAACGACAGTTTGACATCTTAAAATTTGTATTTTGAAAACTGCGTATACTTTTCTACATTTTGCAATTTAATTACCATTTAGTGCCATTAGCAGGCAAAACGGGAAACATCAGCATATTGAAATATGTCTTGGTATTGAAACTAGCATTTTCGATTCGGATATTTAGCACCCGTAGCGTCGAAAAATATACAAAAGCAAGTTATACCCGTATACACACAACGGAGAGTGGAATTTGGATCTAAAAGATACCAATTATATTCTATGCGAAAATAACGGTGCAATCGAGCAGATGATTTTCAGACGTTTTCAGACCGACAAAAATTCATTAGTAGGATATTCCTAGTCCTTAAGTGATTCTATTTTATAGCCCATTTCTTTGCATTCTTTATTTCTTTACACTTATGTAATTCCTCTTGGAGTCTGAAACATTCGCATAATTGTGTCTCATAAAGCAGCATATAAAACGTGCTCGTGTAGTAAATACATCGGTGCTAAATGGTGATAAAGTATGCCTCCATTATCTTGCTGCTTTATGGTATAATTACCCCTCGGAGGTTTAGGAAGATCAACGTACACTGTGTCAACAGAACGTAACTTTGTAGTGACGAACCGGTATTCTTGAAAAGTAGCTATTGAAGTAATTATTGTAGACCAGAGGCTCTCAAAGTGTGAACTGCCGAGGCTCCGCAAGGCATCCGCGACGCTTACCCTGAAAAATCTCTCTTGACTCCATCATATTCGGAAACGAAAATAGACTGTAAAAATTAACGTACTGCCTCAATTTACTTGTACAAGCAATGTACATAATACTTCCTTCAAATCATGTATGTACGATATATAGTAATCCATATTGGAAAACGCGCGTATGAACGGTATATAGCAATCCATATTGGAAAAAGCTTTATCCTCGGAACGGCGTGGCAGCAGTTTGGAAACAGGCAGGAGAAACAAAATACAACATATCGTCATCGCCGTTGAAAGTAGGAGGTCGACGCGGTGCACTCGCCTCCCATAGATTTCTCTCCCGTTTGCGTGCTGTCTGATCCGTGATCGAAATGGTTATATTGCTGGGAAGCTGTGAAAGATCGTGCCTCCAACTTGTTAGTGTTCAGAAAAAGATACTGCCCTGAAAGAGTGAAGCGTCACGACGGTTCACTCTGAATCTGCTGGATTCCTGAAATTTGCAGCAAAACACTCGATTGCATCATGTGATCTCGACATTTAGTCAAACTTTATTCTGTCGGTCACTTCAGTTCATTGCATCTGGTTGACTCTGAGATAGTGAAGCGTCGAGAGGTTGCGAGTCTGTGGAAATGTTTAAAATTTGAAATAATTCGGTGGCTCAAGGCTGGAACGTTAAATCATCCATTAGGAAATAATTCTTCTTTTACACATTACGGAGCCGGTGCCAGACCCTTTTATGCCAGACGACAAAAAAAGTGAAAATTTCGCGAAGCTGTGTTCGAATGAGCGTAGATTGATACAGCAGAAAATACACGGAAAATGAAGTTTTTTATGTATCATGCTTTTGCGTTGAGCAATTTTTCGTTCTGTGAAACACCAGTTGCCTAGAAAAAAATGATCATATTACTACTCATACTTATCAATAGTTGTGAACCGTACAACCGATAGTGAGAGTAGACCTGAAGATATATCTCACAGGAAGACATATATATAAATATGTAGCTTTCTTGCTAGGTACTGATATTTTAACAGCAGTATTGAGGAAAGCTGGAAGGACACCATGTAACGGATGAGGAGCGGGCCTTATACCTAACAGTATGTCAGACATCGAAATCAGTTGCTATCCTATAAGTTACTGATATATTAACAGCAATCTCAAAGAAATATTGTGGAACACCGTATAACGGATGAGGGGAGCTGTCCTGATATTGTATCTCAGAAAAACTCAGATTCCGAAATTTGTAGTTCACCCGTAATGTGCAGATATCGTAACAGCAGTATATGGGAAAGCCTGTAGGACACCTTATAACGAATGAGCAGAGCTGTCCTGATATTGTTTCTCAGACGAACTCAGATATCAAGATCTATCCACAATGTACAGATATCGTAACATCAATCTCGACGAAAGCTTGTAATATGTCAACAATGTACAGATATCGTAACATCACTCTCGACGAAAGCTTGTCGGATATCATCTAAGGGATGGCGAGAGCAGACCTGAGGATGTATTTCTCAAGAAGTCTTAATGTGTATCTCCCCTATGAGGTAAAGATATTTTAACAGCAGTCCCCAGGAAAGCTTGTATAACGGATGAAGGGAGGAGGCCTGAGGTTATATCTCACGAAAAGTCAGTTTCTCAATCTGTAGGTCTCTTGTAATGTGCAGATACATATTTTAACAACAGTCTGGAGGTAAGATTGTGAGTCACCGCATAACGGATGGAGAAAGGAGGCCTGAGGACAAGTATCAAGAGATGTCAGATACAAATCTGTAGATTCCCTGTAAGGTATAAATACCTTAAGAAAAGCCTTGGAAAAAATTTGCAGGTCACTGGGTACCAGTGGATAGCAACTGAAAAGCGAGGCACGTCCTGCATTTTTTGCAAAATATTTTCTAAATCTTTACACCTTGTAATACTTCTCTTAGAATTCACGATTTCTTTTGTGTAACGTATGTTTCTTCCTATAATCCTGAAGCTAGAGAAAACTTTATGTACCGGCAAACAGAGACTGAAGTGAAAATTTAATGTGGAAATGTAGTTCTAATAAACGTTTAAAGAGGCGCTGCACATGAACATTTTGTACAGGTTTTAAACAATCACTGAAAATTGATGCAGAGTCTAACGAAACCTTTTTGCAAAATAATGACTACAAATGCGAGGAATACCAGCCAAGAGTTTTTAAGTAAAAATCAAATGAACAACAACCACTAACACATCTTTAAGAAAGATTTCTGTCCCTTATTAAAATATTTATTATTTTTTCCCCTGAACAACTCCATTTGCCATATTGTATGCAGTTGAATTTAAAAGCAATTCAGCTTTAGAAAAACAGTTAGGAAGTGTATTAAAATTTAAAATATCTGTTGGCTCTTATACTGCTAAGTTGTGAAGTTACAGAATAGTTATTACGAAAATTTACTGATTGGGCTGACTTGCGAACGAAATTTATCATGTGTATATTACATTAAAAGAAAGCCAAACATAGCCACTACAGTGTTATATGACCTTCTTTCATTTTCTACGTTTTCCTTTTATTTCATTTATATCTGTACGAAAGCATAAAATAAGAAAAGTTAACACATATTCTTTTGCACCATCACTTGAATCACTCTAACGTAGTAAGGTCACTTTTTTTGCATAGCAAACCAAAATTCAAATCAACTAAAAGTTGGCTCTTCATATTTCCTTTTCTTATCTTACTAGCACACTGTTGAATACTATTCAAATTAGAGTACATATGCCTTGTTTACGCAGCATCATCCAGTGAGAAAGGTTCGACGAAGTTCAACTAAGTTATGTTGTTTCCCCTCCGAAATGTTTCTGTCACCTCTTTTCTTGCTAAATAACCAAATCTACTGTGACCGTTTTCTAGATATATAAACTTTCATTTTTGAAAGGCCACATTGAAAGATAATTTGTCATTCAGATGTGTTCTAGCAAGTGAGAAAACAATAGGAACTTAGGTACCCTGATAGCCAAATTTCTTCCGGGATAAGTTTTGAAAGTGAACGCACGTTTTCGTACAAGGACATAACTGGAAATAAACTGGAGTTAAAAATAAGGAATTTAAGGAGAAGGTGAAATATGCAAGAATTCTAATATCATTGTTCTTCTAGTATGTTGAAAAATATGGACTTTCTTTAAGTCTTCAGAATTTAGATTTGAAATATGGCAAACATTGAGCTGCAAAATAAAGAAAATGTTTCAAGCCGAAGCCTTTCATATTTCCTTTGTATCAAGCATCCTATTCATTAAATTTCAACAAGGCTTATAACATTATTATTTTATTATCTTTATTTTCTCGCACAATACAGTTTTTATGGATCGAAACTTTGTGATTTTGGGAAATGGTTATGAGGAAAAAATCTTTGAAAAGTTAGTTACGTAGTTTTAGCTTTCTCATCAGATCTACAGCGGAGTTTTACGCACAAGGGGACAAAAGATCAGAAGTGCTGATCCTCAATTTGGGAACAGTTGATATAAAAGAATGAAATGTTTTCTTAATATTAATATTAATATAAGACAAGATCTTTAATCTCCTGGTGTTTTATACTTCACTATCACATCTATGTATATAAATCACGACTTTTTTTTACATATATTGTATATACTTATAGGTAGAAATACTAGTGTTGTATGTGATTGTGACTATATTCTTTGAAAAATTAATTTTATTTTGAAAGGAAAACGTTTTGAGTTATGAATACTAACTTCGTTCGTGTTACTTTCTTAATGGGCACTACAGCCCAAATCTCCTAGTTTCCTATTTTAAGGGTTGTTAAAGACCTGCGGTCCAACAACCCCTTCCTAAAATTCCCTATATATGATTTGATCTGATGACTTGTAAATAAAAGTTCTTTGCTCAGCTGAATATTTCAAAAGCTTCTCGTGCTGCATAATGGTATGTGGTATAAAACCATTGCACGGTGTTTTAATTTATGTGCTAGTTCATAGCCCCTGCTAACTAACAGTAGATTTGCATGATCAATGGCACCCATATACCTGGAGTGACGACCTTAGCCAATGAGAATTAACTGATGCTTGAGATTTACTACTTTACACTTCTTTTCTTATTCTCATCTTCCTTAAGGATTTGTCCCGCCAAATTACCATTTCTAGTTCTAGTTCAAGATACTGGATACAGTGGATCTACCCAATCATGTATTACCTCATACCAGGTCTCAACCTTGTGTGTATAAACGAACAGCAGATTTCCATTCTCTCCAGAAATTTCCCGTTTCTAGAACGAATAGAGATTTTCTGTTAGTATGTGTTTGTCATAAAGAAAATCGGGGGACATCATATTTTCATCTGCGGCACATTATTTAGATTATAAAGCCCAAAATTGTAAAAGTTCAATAATTTTTCGGATGATTGCAAATCAGAAAATATGGATATTCTGCTAAGAATGCCAACTGTTTTGAACCTACAAGAGTTCCATGACGCCGCATTCCACCTAGAGATAAAGAAATATTTCTCATTTCCCACTTAAATTTCCTTGTTGAAAGTTTACTGTAAAAAGCATTTGATTTCCCATTAGTTATTACCATTATTTTAAAATACGGTTTAAACGAAACGGCAGAAGAAATATGTGCATTTGAAGGCGAGGAAAAAGTGGATAGGAACACTGAACGATTATAATTGCAGAATTCGGTGCTGCGGACACTGAAAGCAAGCTGAGGTCAGAACGTACAACGACCACCGAAACTGAACTCTGTTACGAAGTTTTAACAAAAACTTCTATATTAGTACACGACAATTAGCAAATAAGGAGCGCTCCTTCCAATCACCATTATTCCTCATCTGAACCAGCTTGGTGTCTTCTCCAGGTGCCCTTGAATGCTTCCTCTAGAACATATATTCCAAAAAGCGGAACAATGTGCCGCCTTCTGTCGCATATTGCCATCAAATCAACAGGACGTAATATTTAATAGTACTATTGTAGCAGGTAAAGAAACAATGATATTTCTACGTTATCTCACAATTGGAATCCAGTCGACGTGAGCCCAGTCCGGGAAATACGAACATGCAAAATAAAATACGCGCCTTACTAAAACTAAATCTACGAACATTGTTGACAGAATTAATAAGGCAGTCGATAATTATTCAAAACTAACGGTAAAGTCCTCTCCCAAAAAAGGTACTCATCTTCAAAAAATAAAAAAACAGAAACTCACAGCAAAAAATTTGAGTGTAAAAATGTTTGTAAATGTGTACTTTTACACTCTGGCTTTTAGCTTTTATGACTCGCGTATGCTTATGGCGATGGAAGATCTATTTGTGAACGGTGAACAGGTTCCAATTAAGCTCGCACTCCTTTGAATAGTGGAAAATTTCCGATTAGGATGGGAAGCAGGATCCCTTCATAGCATAATTTACTTAGTGCGAAGGGATACCAGGGATAGATTGAAATTCATTGACCATTAATCATTCATTTGAATTATCATCGAAGAAAGTATGATACAGAGAAGAAAATAGGCGGTATCGCATCGCAGTTTGCGATGCAAAAATAGAAGTTTGCGTTGAAAACTCATATTTAAATCCCAAAACAACGATTCAAAGTTCAACAATACAATTTCCATTAAAATGTTCAATCCGTAGATCAACTCGTTGTTTATCAAAAATAAAATTTTGCTTACGCGTGAAAAAAATAAAATAAAATTCACGTATTCATAACTTTACGAATACTGTGTTTGCTTTCAGCTGGAAAAAGCTTTCTCGTGTAGCTCTAGCTGTGTAGTGATGAGGTGATCATCATCCGACCACAAAGCTTCGATCATTAGTTCTGCGATCCCGTCCGTCTGCACCATGAGTCCTTTGAGGACAGATGCTCTTATCGCTGATTTCGGTTTGGCCACCACTTAATTTTAGGGGATGTGAATTTTGTTGTTTTACTCTTTGTTATTTGAAATCATGGCTACCAAAGTGAAAATATCAACCATCAAAAGGTGGATGGAAGATTTAAATCCAAAAGGTAGTTGGTTACGCTGTGATGTTGACGCCAATGAAATATCCTTCTGGTCTGCCTACTGCGAACTTTGTCGGAAGAATGTTGACAGCATAAAACATTTTTGAAATTTCAATGCTTTTATTGACATAGTTTCTAGATTCATTATTAAAAAGGAAAATGTGGTAAAGCTCACCAGATCAGGAATTCCAGGGTGCCAGTGTCTCCAATGCAGAACATAAAGGAAAATCGCTGGCTGATTTTTATCAAAGTGCATCTGTTAGTAAGGCATTGATTGTTGCTTCCAATGCATAAAAGCTCGAACTGCAAAATAAATTGAAACAGCATATACGATTGCCAAAGAGCAAATTCCATTTCAAAATTTCCTAAAATTATTGCTTTAGAGCAACGCTATGGTGTTGATGTAGTGCAAACTTACTATTCGCCAGTGATGTGTACTCAGTTAACGTAGTGCATTGCTAATGTTTTCGATACTGATTTGCGCAATGACCTAAGAAAGACAGCCCTTATTTATTGATAGCAGTAGAGACGTTAGTGTATTTGAAAACTAAATTATTTGTATCATGTATGTCAATGAAATAGGAGATACCAAATTGCCATTCCTGGTATTAAAAATACTGAAAAATGCTGATGCTAATGGTATCAAAATAGCAATTGTAGAGTCCACTGCAGAATTTGCAATAATCAATTTTGAAAGTAAATTAATTGGATTTTTAGCGGATGGAGCAAATGATAATACGGGACAGAAAGAGGGTATTGCAACGGTTTTAAAGAAAATTTGCCCTTGTTTAGTGTCAGTACTCTGTTTAAGCCATCGCTTAGAGCTAGCTCTAGCAGATTTTATGCTGTCAACATATTTTCAAGACGTGCATAATTTGATGGAAGACATTCATAATTTTTATGAAAAAAGTGCCAAACGAATTAGACTTTCATGAGTTCTCAACAATACTCGATGGGGTTGTATCAGACACACCAGTTTTGCCAGTCCATGTCATCCAATGGGTTCCACATATGCCCAGAGCTGCTGATACACTGAATAAAAATTATTTTGTTATTGTACAATAACTAGAAAATATGGTTACAAATCCATGAAGCAAAGGAGAAAAAGACAGGATTGCATGCATTTTGACAAAAAATTAAGTCCATCAAGCTGTTTAAAAGGTGTTCTTTCATGCGCTATAGTCTTTCGATGTAATTGGGATCAAATATTAGACGAAAAGTACATTTCTTTTCACGGAGATTCTGTGCTCAACACTAAAATAAACGAGTTTGCACCGAAACTCTGGAGAAATGGGTTTGCTATTCACATTCTTCTCAGTGAAATAAAAAACATAAATCGGGCTTATAGAAAGGATGAACATCAAAGGAAAAACAGATGGATTTACATTGTTTTACATAATAGCTTCTTCACATCGGCATTAGAACTGTGCCTGAACTACAGCGGACGGATGTAGTTACAAAAAAAAATGAGTTTTACAGACAGATATGTAGAATCAATGAGGCATAAATAAGTGCTGTTCATGAGCAAAGGTTCTTCAAGTTTTGAAAATTGTAAAGAAGGAAAAGTTTTTTTGTTATATCTTTATGTGGTTTACTCTATATTTTATGTGGTTTTCTTTCCACGACTGAGATACGATTGCTATATATAACAGCGATTGTTCTCTGAAAAGTTATTCCGTCAATATGCCACTCTTTGTATTTGTAATTTAGTAAAACGAAATGTACGTTTTATGAAATATGATTGAAATAGGAATTGTGCAATTCTTTCCTACCCAAATCTCAAAATGAGTAAAGCCTCACGTCACCCTGTTCTGTTGCCACCAAAATAAATATTGTTTAATGCTTATTATTTACCTGAGATAGTGCGAATCGAATGATTTGCATTGCAACTGATTACAAATAATTCGCAAACAGAAAAATAAGAATAATTTAGGGCCTCCTGATTTTACTTGATTGACCCTGCTTATTGATTGTGACTTCAACCCGAAACATCACCTTATGATGTTTGAAATCTTACTGCGATAGTTTATAGTATTTTGCGGAGGATAACGTTATCCAGACAGTTGGGAAAACTTTTTAGATATGTCGATGTGTTTCCGCAGTGTTTAACGAAATAATAAAATTTTGCAGGACTTATCATTTTCTTGACGGACAGCTAATCCTTTTGTTGAACATAATAAGGAACGTCAATTGTCATTACTGAATGCAATAATACCACACATCAAATAACCTTTAGCAGTGCATTGAAGGTGTTTAGAGAAGGCCCTGAACAATCACTTTTCTTTACGTTACAACAGAATTTCTTAAATGTTTCCGTCTATATTTCTACTTTATATTACAATTTCTTACGCTTTCCAAACGTAGGTTGAAGAAGCGTATATGCTCCAACTTTGTCCGTCCGTCCGTCATCACGATAACTCACTTGAAAATGGTTCGATTTCGACGAAATTTTAGGATGTGGTAGGGGACCACCTGGGGACGATTCGTATTGAAAATGGGTGAATTGGGGCAAAGGTCAGGACATAGGAGCTGGATCCATTCCATTGCCTTTATGCATCATAACTTGCGTAAAAATGGTTCGATTTCGATAAAATTCTAGTATGTGATATGTAACATCCTGGGGACAAACCCTATTGAAAATGGATGAAATAGGGTCAAAGGTCAGGACATAAAAGCGGGATCCATTCCATTGCCTTAATGCGTCATAACATGCGTAATATGGTTCGATTTCGATGACATTTTAGTATGTATTAGGGAACCACCTGGGAACGATCCCTATTGAAAATGGGCGAAATGGGGTCAAAGGTCAGGCAGGGTATAAGAGCAGGATTTATTCCATTGCTCTTATGCATCATAACTTGCGCAAAAATGGTTCGATTTCGATGAAATTTTAGAACGTGTAGGGAGCCACTGGAGACGAACCTTATTGAAAATGATCGAAATGGGGTCAAAGGTCAGGACACTGGAGCGGGATCCATTCCACTGCCCTTGTACATCATAACCTACCTAAAATGCTTGGATTGCGACAAAACTTTATCATGTTGTTCCGGAGGTATAGTGAACCGGTTCTGTTGAATATCAACGAAATGGGGTCAAAGGTCATTGCATAAAAGCCAGATTTTTTCCACAGCCATTATTCTCATAACTTGCGTAAAACTGCTTCTATTGTAACAAAACTTTATCATGTTGTTCCGGAGGTATAGTGAACCGGTTCTGTTGAATATCATCGAAATGGGGTCAAAAGTCAGGACACAGGAGCGAGATTTATTCCAAAGCCATTATCCACATAACTTGAGTAATAATTTCTGGTATGTTGGAAAGCGTATCATAATCAATGCATTGCATGATTTTACTAATTTGTTATAATTTAAAGATGATATCGGTTCTTAAGACACTTCTGTTACTTTCATCACGATCTTTTATTTCGAATCGGACGCTAAGTGCCTACACAGATGAGTCATTCCATTATCACCACCTCCAGCCTAGAGAATTGAGTGTGCCTGGAAACCGAACGGTAATGCAGGTAATTCTCACAGAGGAGTATATATGCAACCCGAGGTATATACCAACCTTTCGCTTAGTAAAGTGTTCGCAGTCCGAATGCGAAAAGCTGCTGATTTCTAAGAGTTTGATAAATGACAAATTGTGATGGCATCCGCCTCGGAACTACGATCCCGGAATTGGCGCGGAATGTGGGTTGATCACTTGCCTCTGCAGTGAGTACGTATCTAATGCGGTGCACAGGTAGTCAAACGACGAACCGTCGTTCGCATCTCATTGATGCCAGAATGGAACAGATATTTTCGCGCATTGTTCACAGCGACCACAGGACCACAATGCGGCAAATCACTCGCAGTTAGAACAGTGGTGATCTGGGCAATGTTTCACAGCCCACACTTCATCGCAACCTTCTGCCCATGGGCCTGCGTAGTCGAAAACCCTGGCAGGGCCCCATGCTCACTGCACAAAATCGCCAAAAATGCATGAAATGGGCCGAAGATCACCGAGATCGGACCGGGATTATTGGGAAAAAGTGACCTGCTCTGACGAATAAAGGTTCCTGGTGCATCACGTAGACGGCCGAGCGCAGAAACGCCGATTACCAACAGAGGCTATGGCAACCAGATACACTGTTGGGCGAGAATAGGCTGGCCGGGACAGTGTCATGCTGAGAGATATGTTTTCTTGAGACACTTTAGGCCGCATTATCTGATTAGCACAATACCTTGGCAACTGTTACGTTTTGGAACATCGTTGCGAACCAAGTTCACCCATTCATGGCAACTGTGTTCCCTGCAGGTGATGGCTATTATCAACAAGATAATGCGCCATGCCACACTGCGAGAACAGTCAAGGAGTGTTTAGGAGAACATGCTTTTGATTTTCTGCTAATATTCTGTCCTCCAAATTCACCTGATATAAACCGAATCGAACATTTGTGGTTCGACTTATAAAAATGGATTCGCGCTAAATCACCAGCACCGCGAAATGTACGGGAACTGAAGGACGTGCTGTTGACATTGAGACACAAGGTACCCCAGGATACCTATCGCCACCTCATCGAACCGATGACTCGCCGAGGGGCCACTGTTTTGCAGGCTAAAGAGGGTCCTACAGCTTATTAGGTAGGTAGTCACAATGTTATGGCTCATCGGTGTACATCTTACTTTTTAAAATTTGGGACTAAGAACCACCGTCAATAAATTAAATTGCTGAAGGGAGTTACCAATCTCCAATTTGCGGCGACTGGTTCCATATAGACCATAAAGTCAGTGTCGTTTAACAAGCAAATCATTTATGACTAATCGAGTGATTCGAACTCAGGGCCATTTTGGACGAATGGACAGATGTCGTAGCTTTGACTTCTCTGCAACCGAGGCGGCTCTTTAATGCCTAGCAACTTGCTATACATTATATTTAACTCAAGTGGAGATTTAGTTGATCATATAGCTCGCTTAGTGCATATGCCTAACGAATGAATGCGGGGTGTACTTCTGCTCACATTGTGTCACGTCCACAGCAGAAAGAATCCGATTAGATTTAGAGTAGTAAATTTTGGGTGCGTTAATGAACAGGAGCGTGAATTCTGTCGACGTACATCTGCACTGATGATATCGAATGCTCTCTAAGAAATACAAGAGCTTTTTCGTTTTTTTTCCTTTTTTCTTTCGCGAAAAGTTTCTAAAACACTGGAATTCTAAATTGAATTTCAAGTTTGAAACAACAGGGTTAACGTTCATTATTCTTTTAATATTTTGAAAAGCAAAACAAATAATTTCGCTGCGGTTTTACGACTGACAAATGTTACTAAGATACTAATTTAAATCAACTCCTAAAACTAAAATGTCCTTTATAAGAAGCACGATTTAATACTATTGAGTAAGATTTCACAGTAAATTGTTAATATATTTTAATAAATATAAATAAATTTTTATTACTTATTTTGGCAATTGTAAATAAAAATCTTTAATAACAAAAAGCCACTGCAAAATAGCACTTAAATACATTTTAAAAATTCGAAGGAACTTCCGTCAGGGTGAACAAGTTGATATACCAGGGATAAATAAATATTTCAATAGATTCGGAAAGAACGTTTTTAAACCGTCCTGACCAATTTTATAACTAGCTCGTAAAATATAAAATACGAAAATTAAAAACAATTTTCAATCGGTGTCGGCGACTCATTGGAGCACATGAGGACGTGATCCCCCAATCAAAAATTTTAATTAACAGCAAGATACTACAAAATTCTTTAACTAACACTTTAAGTTTAAGGTAAGAAGAAATATTTGTTATTTACTTGTTATCAGTTGAAGGAAGCGCTGAGCTATTTTCGCGGAGAGTTATCGTGTACTGGTCAGTAAACTAGGTTTCCGTCGACTTTGACCACACATGCGATCGAGAAACAGTGCGCATTAACTAAACGGAGGCTTTAGGCAAGCTGGTAGGGAATCATTTGTAATCCTCTGCTGTGGGAGCACAGAGCAGGTTGCTCACAGCTAAAAGTCATTTGTTGAGTATCGTCGCAGTTTTATGCTTTTCGCGGGCTCTTCTTTGTTGTGAGTTCAGTTTTATTGACCTATTTTTTTGTAAAGTTCAGGATTTCATTTATTTGAGAGGGATTATTTCAATTACATTTCAGTACGAAAAAGAAACACATCACCGGTTTGAGTACGTTAAGCATTTCAGAATTAAAAGAACTGGTATTTTCTAGATTGTCGTCGGAAAACAATGGAAATAAAACATAGCAGCAGAACAACGCCTTAGCTTAACATAGTGCAAATAACTAAATAACAAAATATGGATTTTAAGAGAGAGGTTAAGCAGGGTATTTACGAAAAGACTTGTAGATCTATTGAACTGAAGTAGCCTACCTGCTATATTGCTTTCCCTGCCTATTGTATGTCAAGCATAGTGGTGAATCTAGTTGGATGGATTTTGGTGTAACTGATTTGCCTCACCGAGATAAAAAATACACAAGCATAAATGCGCACAAGCACATTTAAACTCTACTCTGGAGTTTAACCTCATCCGACAGATAGACATTCGACAACAACTTGATTGCGCCTATCGTATGAATCTTAAAACGCATAATGAGCAATTTACTTGAAATCGTCATGTCCTCTGAAAAATAATTTTTTGTACAAACTTTTGCGGCAAATTTGAACCAGCACTTCAAGGACACGAGGAATGAGCGTACTCCTTAAATCCTGGCGTTTTTAGCTGTGTAGTTAATTTTTCAACAGAACTTGATGCATGTCTTAAAAGACCGCCGTACTAACGCAACGTTCTCTAAAGGAACATCCAAAGGAATTCAGCATAATTTGTTCGATTGTATGCTTACTACCTGCGTAGAAAACTCAAAAAAGAAAATGAAAAAAGTGTAGGTTTGTTTTCAGTGATCACAGATGAAACGCCAAATAAGTATTTCATCTGCATTCCAACTAGAAATTGTTTTCCCTATGGATTAACTAATGCACGGCCTGTTGAAAGATTCTGGTTATTTGTTCTTCCACAAGACGCGGCGTCAGTCGCTGGATGCATTCGTGCCTCCTTGGAAAAAGTTCTTAACAATCCAGACAAAATAACATCTCAGAGATATGATGGTGCTAGTGTGTGTGATGAGTGGGCATCGCGGGGTGTTCAGGCCTGACAAAGTAACATCTGAGAGATATGAGGGTGCTAGTATGTGTGATGAGTGGGCATCGCGGGGTGTTCAGGTTATTACTCAGAAAAATTATAAACATGCATATTTTGTACATTGCTATGTACATATTGAATTTTATTGTGGCACAGTCTGCAAGTCAAAACCAACAAGTTCGAGCGCGTGTGGTTTTTACTTCTCAACCACTCACTGCAGAGGATTGTTGTTCTCGGTGAATTTATTGGCCAAAGAATCAGTTACGCTTCAGCTTCAAAGTGCAATTTCAAGAGTAGTGGACAATAGTGTGTATGAGTGCAGAATACAGCTGGTTGACTGTATGAAGAAAATATTTAGAATTATCATCCAAATGTTGGAAGGCAATTAACTAAGAAGCAGCCGTTCCACGCGTGCTGGATAATCAAGTATTGTATTTTGGCTCACATTTTTCACATTATGCCACATGTGGATGTTTGATAAAACGATAACAAAAAAAGAGTGTAAACGCCATGCAAACCATAAATCTTGTTCACAGTTTTCAAGAGTCAGTCGAGAAAGAAATATGCAATCCGGACAAAATAAGAATGCAAGTCAAAAAAGCAATGTCAGCATCACCTTCGAAAAAATATAAACAAAAAAAATCAAACGCTGTTTAAGTAAGAACGCATTTTTTAAAATCTATTTTATTATTCTTTGACCAATAAATGTATTTACCAAAGTTTATGAACATTGTGCAGTGTCACATAAATTTACAATGCCTTATGCTCAGGCAGCACCTATTGTTCTTTAAAGCTCCAACTTTCAGAAATGATACGAGGAATGGTTTAATAATTGACTCGCAGTTAGTTCATCCGGAAAAGTGTGAAATATTCCGTTGTCACCTTTTTGATGTGAAGATGAGCGTTCACATACAACACATCATTAAAGAGTTTCAAACAATTAGTATGGGAAAGCTGTATAATTTTGCCATGTTGTTTAAGCTGTAAGAGAGAAAAATATTCAGAACGTGTACTAGGTCATTTCTGCTTTTATCCTTGTAAGTATTATGAATGAAACATCATATTGTTACTCCACATGAAATTTGTGACATACTAAGATCAATGTATTTGATATGAAGCAGAATCTCAGCTTATAGATACTTTAACGATCGTTCTTTTACATGAGTCAGTTATATTACGAGGTCCAAACCAAGCTGTACACAGTGCAAACAAAAACTGTATAGCGCTAGCCGTTCTGCCTAACTTCCATATAATGTTTTCGCACATTATCACTTCTAATATATTTTTGTATTGTTAATATTGAAATACATCCTACGTTTTACAGTACAATCACCTTTGAGAACGGTAGTCATATGACCATAGTGTGCTATAAATTTGGAATTGCCATGGTATACCACAAATAAAACATTTTCTATGGAAAATGCTTTCAAAAATGTTTATAATATTTCCATTGGCTTTGGTTACCTTATGTGAATCATATTATTTTCATATATTTTCCTCTCTAAATATCTTAGAATCTGCAGTAAATTTCAACTTCAATTTCGGAAGAAAATGTCTGCCATTTGAAAGAGTTATAAGTTCTAAAACATTTAAAAAGCATTTGTAAAATAATTCCAAGGATACACATTTGTGGATATCATTAATTAAATAAATCATTCTGTCGTTGCCATCTAACGAATGCACTAGATGATTGCCATTCATTGAGACATAACGTATGTTTGGATACCCTCCTATCTGTAGGTCGTGTAATAGTGACATATTGAGAAATCTAAAGCGTGTGCATGCAGTTCCAATGGCGCAGAGGTCTAAGCGATGGCTTCTCACATTTGGACTGGGTGAAACCGGGGTCGGGTGCGGATAAGGCTTGGAAGGTGAGCTTTGCATTAGGCACCAGATCTCACTATCTGTGGAACCAATGGCCTTAAATTACCGACGAACGTCTGCTAAGAGCAGTTAGAGTTGTTCACGTCTTTAAAACCACATCCATCTTTTATTCTTAATATACATGAAAATAAATGACTTGCAATCAATAAGTTCAGGTTTTCTGCTGTGAAGACACAGCTGCGCATTGAGAAGGAATTCCAACCGAGTAAAAAAAATAGGAATACTTACAATATCACAAGATTTGAAATATTTTCTTTCTTTTTTAAACCAAAACGTTGAACTATCACTGAAACGTATATTTAACGAAAACAAATCGATTACGTTGGCAGGAAAACCTTGTTGCTGTACTTGTATTTACATTGATAATAATTTATTTCTACGCCTCATGCAAACGAATCAATTACTTCCGCATAAATAGGAAAAGGGAAAACAATTTCGGTGAAGTCATACTTTAAATTTACGTCTTATGTCTGATCTAAAATTTCACGTGAAAAAGTATATCAATTAGAAAAATATTTTTTTTAATAATATCCGATGTCTCTTTAATAAAGAACACAAAGGTAGGTATCACAGTAAAAGGAAATAATACCTTCTAAGAAAATCCGATGGTTGGGCTCAAATTGTTCTAGCAGCGGAAGTTATTCAACCCTGAAGAAATGCTTACAGTCGAGCAATTAAAGGAAGCGATATATAGAAAAACATTACGTGAATATCCTGCTTTCACGATAACTGCCAAGAATTTGAAACTAGCTAATAACAATACAGATTTCCCCACAGTGAATGATATCAGACCAACAAAACATTTTCCCAGGGATATTTTGAAAGCGAGATGCGGTTATTCTGTGAAGCCGAAATATTGGCAGAACTCTCGGGGCAGAATTCTTAATCATATAAAAATCGGGAAAATGCGAAAATTATCATTATGAAAAAAACCTATGTGATAGAGAGCAAAAATTTGAAACGTAACTTCTGGAAGTCCTGATAGTTTGCATGGCGTTTTTTACATGTAGTTCCTTAACACGGAAGCTGTGGAATCTGTTAAGGGGAAGATTTTAATAAATTGCACCGCATCGAAGGTTCTACAGTTCAAAATATTATATAATTAAAACCATGTTTAAACTATGAGCTACTATTTCAAACATTAATACAGTATAGCGCCAACTAGTGAATGAAGTTTACATCTTGAAAACCCAAAGATTATATTCAAAATCATTTACGATATGAATGGTATATGACGTTAAAGCAATCTCTCAAAATCGAATTTAAAAATTGTTGTTGCTAAAAACATATGATCATTTTCCGCCCACGGCTCCTAAATTTTCAGTAGCACATTGGGTTAAGATGTTTCCTGAGCAGCGGTATCTCATTAATTCAATCGGCGTTTACACAAACAAATATGGCTACAAAGACAAATAAATTCTCACGCTCTCTTGTGTCTTTATTATGTACTAAAACAAGCTTTAAATCACAGGGAAACAGTCTTTAATATGAATGCTGGCTGACAAAAAATAGCAAAATATTTTAACGTTTTCTTCAGATCTGATAGTTAGAAAATACACCAATGAGCCATTACATTTCGACCACCTACCTAACGATCTATAAGACCATCTTTAGCCGCAAAACAGCGGTCACTCGGTGAGGCATCCATTCGATGAATTTGTGATAGGTATCCTGGGCTAACTCATACCATATTGTGAACAGCAGGTCCTCCAGTTCCCGTCCATTTCGTGGTGGTGGTGATTTAGCGTGAACCCGCTTTTCTAAGTTGAAATACAAATTTTCGATTGAATTCATGTCATATGTATTTGGAGGCCGGGACATTAACAGAAAGTCACCATCATATTCCTCGAACCACTCCTTGGCGATTCTGGCAGTTTGGTAAGGCGAATTATCATCTTGGTAATGGCGACCACCAGCAGGAAACACAATTGACATAAATGGTTGAACTTGGACCGCAACGATATCCAGATACATGGAAGCTGTCAGGGATTGCGCAGTTGAGATGATGGGATCAAAAGTGTCATAAGAAAACATCGCCCACAGCATAATGCCGCCGACGCCGGCATGTTTCCGAGAAACAGTGTATCAAGGTGCCGGCGGATTCGCGCTCGGCCGACTAATTGATGCACCAGGAATATTGATTCGCCAGACTAAGCCACTTTCTTTTAATCATCCAAGGTAATCTCGGTTATCTTGAGCCCATTTCATGCATTGTTGGCGATGACATGCATTGAACATGGATCTTCGGCTACGTAGGCCCATTTGCAGAAGGCTGCGATGAGCTGTGTGCTGTGACACATTGCCTTGATTACTACTGTTGTAGCTGCCGGTGATTTGTCGCACTGTGTCCCTTTAGTCGCTGTAAACAATGCACGACAGTCTCCACTCTCCTCTGGCATCAATGAGTTGCAGACGACTCAAGTCTGGACTACAGTCCGTCGTTTGCAATATGTGCACTACTTTTGATACGTACTCACCAAAGCGGCACGTGAGCAACCACAAGCAGCGTTTTCGAGCCGCCGTGAAGCACAATGTGTCCTCTATCAAACTCCGATAAATAATCATCTTTTCCCATTCTGACGCCGAACACTCTACTAACCGAAAGCCTGTCTTTGAAGTGTATGTATTCTGCTCTGGAAACTTCACCTGCGTCATCGTTCGAACTCCAGGTGTGCTAACTTTTATATACTGGGGGTGGTCATAACGTAATGGCTCATTGGTGTAAAATATCAAAAAAACGTATGATGAACGTATTCAATGAACGGCAGAAAAAATCATGAAATTATACGAGCAGTAAGAAGAACACATATACCCCCTCCCTCCCATGCGATAATTACAGAATTACACGAGATCATCACCAAAATTATTTGTCTTAAGTAGAATTCATCAAGAATGTGGTATCTGTGTAACTAATCCACCCGATGAATATTTTATATCTGCGCAATATTCCTTTCAAAACCTTCTTGTCACTGCATGTCGCCTTTGGATTGCGTTTTGGTGAACACCACTCATCAGATCTTTCATTTCAGAGAGTATTTAGAAGCAGTAAAAAGATAAAATAGCTGTGAATTGTTAGCAGTTTATACAATTTCGCAAATGCGTGAAACTATAATTTGTGTCGCATTCTCATCTGATTTACACTTCGTCATATTCGAAGGTATGTCACATTAATCACGATTTAAAGCTTACACTAAAGTGCCAGAAAAACTCGTGCAGATGAGTTTCTGCAAAGTACATAGCAATGTCACCCATGCGCGTACTCAGTTGTGTCCGCCAGTGCGTATATAAAGCAACAGACATCCTTGCCAACTTTCAGAGCTATTTTCGGCATGAGAATGACAAGTAATAACAATTTAAGCGATTTTCAACGCTGTGTTATAGTTGGCGCTCGTGAGATGGGCCATAGTATTTTGGAGGTAGAAACGAAGTTCGGATTTTCACGGACGACCATTGCAAGAGTGTACCGTGACAACAAGAATTCCGGCGAAACCTCCAACCTACAATACCAGTGTGACCGTAAAAAGATATTGGGTGGACGTGACCATCGTTGGCTGTCAACAATCGTTTCACGCGATAGGCGTGCAACACTTTCGAAGATATAATCGGAATTCACTGCTGGAGCCTCAACAAGCATTAGCGTCCGAACTGTGCAACGTAACCTGCACGATATGAGCTTTGGGAGCCGACGCCCATTACAAGTCCCCTTGATGCGTGCACGACACAGGGCAATGACCCTCACTAGGGCACGGCAACACCTTCACTGGACACTTGATGACTGGAAAAAAGTAGCATGGTCTGGTTTTCAACTGTATCGGGCAGAGGGAAGGATCCGTGTGTGGCGCAAACCCCATGAAGCCATGGATCCAGCCTTCAAACAGGGAACTGCACCGCTTGGTGGGGGGGGTCCGTAATGGTATGGGCTGTGTTCAGCTGGACTTCAATGGGATACCTGGTACGTCTACAAACATCTCTGACCGGCCAACGCTATGCGAATCCTTTCTCACGAGATACTCCCGTTCATGTCCTGCATTCATGTTGATGGGTTGGGCCTGTTCCAACAGGACAATGCACCTCCACACAAGTGTCGGGGCGCCACATTATGGTTAGAGGGACATTCATCTGAGTTTGGGGTGTTGCCATTCCCACCTAAATCTGAACGTGATATAACACATTTGGGATGCCATGCAACGCGCTATCGAACACAGGAATCTGAGACTTCGGAATACACCAGAATTATGAAACACTCTGCAGGAAATATGGTGTGCATTGCCTACAGCATATTTGCAGAAGTTAGTAGAAGCTATGCCCCTCGTATTTCTGCAGATATGCGCTCCCGTGGGTGACCTACCAAGTATTAGACTGGTGTATCAGTTTTTCTGGAACTTCAGTGTATATTCCAAACATCGAAGGAATTATAACCAATATATCTGTAGCATTACATTACATATTAATAAGCTGTTCTCTGTGATTCAGAGGTTAGCTCCAAAATGAAATACAAACTACCAGATATTTTTACTTATTGTTGTCGTATCAAACTTCTCCTTTTACAGAGATCTTGACATACAACTCGTAATTTACTAATATACATTACACGCCGTACAAAAGATCTTTTATACTTCATATTCATAATCTTTTTCTCATGCAGACACTCCTGAATCTTATCCACCCATGTCTTCATTGGCCTTCCTCTGCCTTTCCTTCCTGCCACTTGGGCTGAAAAGATTTTCTTAGTAAGCATTTCTTTACTCATTCTTTCAACATGGCCAAACCGCTGAAGCATATTGGTTTCCACCTTGCTAACAACATTTTGCTTCACATCACACAACTGCAATACAACTGCATTTCTCACACAATCATATCGTGTCTTGCCACAAACCCCACGTAAGTAACGCGTTTCTCCAGCACACAAACGACTCCTATGTTTCTTCTGCTGTACCCAAGGTTCACACTACCATACATCAGAGTAGGAACAATTACACTTTCAAACACAGCAATGCGGGACTTCCTAGAGAACCCATCATTCCTATGAAAACCTCCCAGAGCAGCTATGACTTTCAAAGAAAAATTCACTCGCCTACTGATTTCAACCTCCAACTTATTCTCTCTATCGAACATGCTTCCTAAATACACAAACTCACTCACCTGGTCAATCACAGTGCTATTTATACTTAGATTACATTCAGTGCTACCCGTTTATCTCTCTAACACCATAACTTTGGTTTTTCCCTTGTTTATACTCAGTTTGAATTTCATGCAAACTTCGTGCATCCGAGTCAACATACTCTGCAACTCACCTTTGCTCTCTGCCAACAGGACAGTGTCATCAGCATACAGCAATCTGCTCACACGGATATCCCCAAGACATAAACCACTATTATCTATTTTGGCATCACGCATGCATGCATCCATAAATATATTAAACAGCCATGGTGACATTACACAACCTTGTCTAACTGCTGCACCAATGAAAACCATTTTCATAAAACACCATTCACTCGTGCACAAGCTCTATTACCAGCATACATGGCTTTTACACTATTAAGTAGATTCCCAGTAACACCATATTCAGTCAATACCTTCCACAAAAGTGTCCTATTCACTCGGTCGTTAGTTTTCTCTAAATCTATGATGGCAGTAAAAACTTTCTTCCCAACAGCCAGATACTTTTTAATCATCATGCGTAATGCAAAAATCTGGTTAGTGCAGCCTTTACCAGGCATAAAACCACTCTGAACATCCTACACTTTCAATGATGTAAGACCCCGTACTTTTTCAATAACAACCTTACCAAACACTTTCCCTGGCACACTCAGTAGGCTAATACCACGATAGTTCTTGCATTCAGTCTGATCACCATTTCCCTTATACAAGGGAACAATGATAGCATGCTTCCAATCCCGAGAGACCATTCCTAACTCCCAGCACAACTGGCAAATTTCAGTTAACCAGTCAATTACAGAGTCACCACCATATTTCAACATCTCTGCAGTTATGCCATCAACCCCCGGAGCCTTACCATTCTAAAGAGATTTTAGAGATTTACACACTTCTTCTCTTGAGATCCTTCCTGTGCTTTCATCTCTCATTGTGACATCATCTGCGTCTGTCTGAGAATCATCTTTGCTTTCCTGATCTAATAACTTACAGAAGTATCCACCCCATCTGTCACTTAACTCAATGGGCTCCCATATCATTTCCCCAATCTTATTCTTCTCACAACTTACAACTTTGTTTCCCCCATTTTTCATGAGTCTCATGTACTTCCAGAAGGACTTCTGAACTTTCCAAAAAGCCAGTTCATGCCTTTCCACTTTCTCCTTCCTATCTTTTGCCTTTTGTGGCGAAACAGCTTAGCAGCTTCACGCTTCTTACAGCTATATTCATCCACAGAGACTCTACCTTGCAACATCCCCAAATAGGCTTCCTTCTTTCTCTTTACTGCCTCTTCAATCTCACTATTCTACCAAGCATCACCTCTATTGTTACCACTATCGTGGTGCCACAGACCTATTTAGCAGCATGACAACACAGTTCTTAAAACATTACCACTTCTTTTCTACATCCGTCTCAACTGACTTCAGATCCTTCAGTCATTTTCTGAGTAAGTCAGAATACCGCTGATGATCTTCAAGGATCCTATCAACCTTTATTCTTTCTATCCTGGGTCTCTTCCTATTCCTTTTCCGCCAACCAACATTAAGTTTCACTCGTGACACTACCAAGTACTGATCAGAACAAACATCCGCACCTCTCATCACTAGGGTGTCAACAACTAAGTGTTTCAAATGCTGATCGTACACAACAAAATCTATCACACTCTTTTGAACAAGAGTACGATTTTCCCAAGTATATGTGTGGATATACTTGTGGTTGAAAAATGTATTAGATACGCACAAACCATTCTCAATGCAGAGTTCAATTAATCTTTCACCATTATCATTCACACAATTTACCCAGAACATTGTCAGAAATTGCATTCTGCACACCTACTCTAGCATTGAAATCCCCTGCTATTATAACTTTTTCTTTAGCACCAAACTGGCTCAAAACAGCTTTTAGCACATTGCTAAAATTTTCCTTCTTATCAGAAGGTTCCGAGTCGCAAGGAGCATAAACTACAACAATTACAATTCTCTGAAGTTTCACTTTCAAACGAATCCAGAGAATTCTCTCACTTACGCAACAATAGTGAATCAAATTGTTTTTCATCTTTTCACTTAAAATCCCACCTACACCCGCCTGTCCTCTCATATTATCCAATACTCCAGACCACACACTCACCGTTCCATTCACTTCTTCTACCCCAATTTCCTTCTTTTTAGTTTCACTAACACACAGCACATCCAGTCTATACTTATTCATCTCCTCAATCATCTCACTCATCTTGCCATTTATACCTCTAGTATTCCATACACCAATCTTACTTTCACTCAGCCGAGATCTCTTTCTCATACGCCGTTTAGAAAGTCAGGTCGATTCCGTGGTGGACCGTCCTTCTCAAGTGTGGTAGATCCACCATATCCTACACTTGAGTCATTCTTAATATTTCTCTTTGTCTTTTTAATCAGGTAAGTACATCAGTGTGGGGGATTAGCTCACAGCTAAGGGTTCCAGTTGGTCATTCAACCTAAGGATTCTGGAAAAAACCCAGTTCATAGAGGTCTTTTCGCCAATGTCACACAGAACTAGCTTGCACCTCTCCAAAATTCACAGAGGCCCAGGTCCGACGGCTTAACGTGACTATCCGACGCACGGCGGATATTTAGTGGACCGAGCGTTCGTCCCTGCCTGGGATCGAACCTGAGGGCCTTTCCGTGGCAATCATGAACGAATATCTTAATTTATTCTATAAAATTCAATTAAAGCTTTCCAGTGAAAATACTACTGGCTTTTTATTCGTAAAATATATTTTATAAAAATTTATTTTTTAAAAGAAATTTGAGCAAAACGTAAATACTCACATTTCGCAATTCGCTCTTGCCCCACTTTTCAATTACCAAGATCGTCTTCAACTACATTCAACATCATCATCATCATCATTGTCAACCATTATCGATCCACTGCTGGACGAATGTCTCCCCACGTTTCCTCCACAACGGTCTGTTTTTTGCCAGTCTCATCCACGTCACTCCCGCATACTTTCGAATTTCATCCACCCATCGCCCATGTGGTCTTCTTCTGGGTCTTTTATTGTCCCTTGGAATCCAATCTAAAATTCCGGCTGTCCATCGATGGTCTGTCTTTCTGCCAGTATGCCCAGCCCAGTGCAATTTAAGGGATTTAACTCTGACCATGATGTCTTCCACTCTTGTCATTTTTCGGATCCACGAGTTCCTTTTCTTATCTCTCCTGGTTATACCAAGCATGCACCTCTCCATTCTACTTTGAGTTGTATGCAGCCTTTGTTTGTCTCTTTTAGTTAAGGTCCACGTCTCTGCACAATACGTAAGCACTGGAAGGATGCATTGATCAAACACTTTTTTTAAGACATAATGGCATATTGCTCTTGAAAATTATACTGTTTCTTCCAAAAGCTCTACAGGCAACTTTTGTTCGCCGATTAATTTCTTCATCAATGTGACCCTCGCTTGATATCTGCTGTCCAAGATAAACGTACGTGTCTGTTATCTCCAGCTTTTCTCCATCAATCGATAAATCTTCATTTCGTGTAAAAGCATTGCACATCACTTTTGTCTTCTGAATTGGAATTCCTTATATAGCTGTTGAAATAGGTTTCGCGTGAATGTCCGGAATTAGCTCTAAAACAGTCAACATCTACAACCTTTCTCATGGTGCCAACTCTAACAACCATTTAGATCCATAAAAAATGTATTACCTGCAATTAATTTCTTGCTGAGAAAAATGCTACGTACCGGGTTGTTTAATTTTGATATTCGTTCAGGGTGAATTCAAACGAAAATACACAGTCGAGTCACATTATTGTGACCACCTCCTACTTTTGATGTTATTAGCGCGCAGCCAATGAATGAAGGCACGCATCGTGAGCTCGCTTTTAGAGTACATAAGCTGTGCTGTAGGCATTCTGAAAACATATCAGTCGTTGCTGTCATAAATAAAAGGAGCGATTTATCAGATTTGCAAAAACGAATGATTATCTGCTTTCGGGCCAAACCTGGCAGTATTTCTGAAACAGGACAGTTTTTCAAGTGTCTCGTGCTCCTGCGGTTAAAGTGTATCGTGATTGGAGAAATGACCCAATTGAGAATAAGGGATGTTGAAACTGCTGAACATCACGTGCTAGTGTTGTGAGATTTGAACGTCGGCTTCGAAGGTGAGTGAGGGCCGATCGACACGCTACAGCGGAGCAACTCACCGGCCGAATGAACCTGGGATCTACCAGAAGTGTGTCTAAAACGACAATTCAAGGAACACTGCTGTCGATGGCACTCCGATACTGACGGATAGTCAGTGCACTTATGCTAACAAAGCTGCATCGGCTGAAAAGATTTATATTTACACGACAGTATCGGAATTGGACGTCCGCTGATTGGCAAAGGATTGCCTTATCAGATGAGCCACGATTTCTTCTTCATCGAACGGATGGACCTTAGCGCATATGGCAAAAACATCGGAGAGCAGACACTCTTCAACCATTGCGAGAAGAACAGAAGCTGGTGAAATCAGCGTTATAGTCAGGGGAATATTTTCGTGGAGTTCTCTGGGTCCACTCATACGCGTGGAAGGCACTACCGACCGAATTCGCTTGAATCCATCCTTGCATACCACGTATACCCATACATGCTGATCGTCTTCCCTATGGCCGATCGGATTTTGCAGAACGACAGTGCTACATTTCACACACCTAGAAAAGACCGACAATTATTGGGAGAGCTCGATGAAGATTTCAAAGAACATCTGTGGCGCCCTAATTCCCCAGACTTAAACCCAATTAAACATCTGCGGGACCACTTCGAACGTGTTGTTCACTTTGTGGGTTCTCCACCACGCACCCTCCAGCAGCTGTCAGCATAGCTCCACATACCTGTTAAAGCCTTTCACCAACTTATTTATTCACTCCCAGCACATCTAGCTGCTGCCAGCGCTGCACATTGCGGTTACTCTAGATATTAGCTGGTGGTTACAAGACTGTGACTCAACCGTGCAAAACAGCAACTCGTATCACAACTTTGAATTATCATGCCCCGTGGTATTCAAGCGGTGCTCATTTCGGCCAACACACCCTGAGAGTTCCGCCGTTACGTTTGAAACCACAATGAAAGAAGAACATAACCTGCAGCGCCATCTAGGGAGCGCTAAATGAGTTGTCCCTTTCAAGCATTTGTTATGTGGGTGCTTAACGACTACAATCATCACGATAGGTTATAAGCAATCGCACATAAGGGTCACTGGTTCCAGGGAAGAGAGGGAGTCACTGACAAAACCTAACACTTTTTCACTAATTCTCTACAGTACCTTGTTGGAGTCAACTTTCATCTTAAACTCTACTTATTTGAGAAACAGAGCCTATTAAAGAGCGAAACTTTTTTTATGTCAAAATGAAAATGTGAATTGTTCAACGAAAGTGTTAAATTAATTTTATTTACTCTTTTTACATATATAAAACTGCAAACTTTGAAATTGAAATACCTTTAAAACTGGTAATGTAACAATATTGATGCGAAAATTGGGTCTAAATTAGTAACTATTAAAAAGGCGGGACGGTCTTAATAGGCTTGGTTAAATTATGTTGATAATTAAATTAAATATTTGGCTTATTGCAAATTAATTGGGAAATTAACTTATTCTAATTAGGGAAGTCTGGTAATTCTCTTTGTATGAGTGAGAACAAAGGAATAAGTGGATCATCTCTGGGGGTCTGTGAGCATCATGGGACCACACCAGACGGCAATTGAGAAGCACTCAGACTCCCATAAAGATGATTTCAAGAGGAACATTAATGCCAAAAATCGGTAGGGAACGGAGAAATCTTAGTTTGGTGTGGGGAACACTATGCGTCGCCCCCTTAGTGCGTGTCGGTCAAATCGGATAGCCATTAATGTGTCAACAGATCAGGAAACTTATGGCGTTTGCTACTCCGAACCTTGGCAGGACAAAGGAGTGTTAGTTAAGTTATGTGTTTTCCGTACTTTCAGGAAGTGGGACCCACCACATATTCCGAATGCAGAGGCATGTATTATATACCACTTCACCGCGCCAAATGCTTTGAGGCTGACAACAGAGTTTAAACAGACCCCTAAGAAGAAGAACAAGGAATCTGTGAATGATGTAAACAAGCGAAAAGGAATAGTCTGGTTCCGAGCCGTGAAAAGAACGGGTCCGGTGAAGCGGATCCAGCTCGAAGGAAGAGCTTCGGACCGAAGATGCTGGCCAGCTGTACAAGGAGCGGCCGAGCGGTCGATATTACCGTGAGGAATAGGAGAGAGGACGATACTTCTTTTCCTGGTGCTAGAATGCACGTAAGAGAAAGCCAGTATCCCGGAGGTCACACGATGTGATGGAATTACAGCCCCGAATGACGGAGATGTCGACCGGTGATGTATGCGAGAATCACCTTTGGAGAGACAAACGGATCCTTCTACACGTCAGCGGCTTCGTTCCACCACGACGTTAGTGCGCATATATGCGTCCATGATTTCATGCAGGTGAATGCAGTGCACGAGAGAAGTGGGAGATGGGGTTCGACTCCCCTCTCCTTTGGTTATAGTGCGCGCTCTGAAATGGGCGTGTCATCACACAGGTGCGCTTCTAATATAAATACATTAAACATGAATACCTGAGGAAACAGCATATCTGTAAGTACAGAACTTATGTATGCATGCCAGTTGTGATTAGATTGGCTCCGGTCAGCCAATAGACTCTCGTCAGCTGAGAACTGTTTTTTAAAGCCAGACTGTATAGGCCAACAAATAATCATTGACTTTAATGATAAATTCAGCCTCAGAGCTATCCCGAAAGGGGCGAGTCTACTTGACGCCCCTCCTTCACAATCCTCTGTACATAGACGCCTTCATCATTATCCTCATATTTTGTTGTTAATTGATTAAATGTCTGTTCGCTTGTGCCAGTCCTGACGTTGCATGACTAATTAATGTGTGTCAGAATTTTTTGGTTTTAATAGGCTAAATTGCAGGATAAATTATTTTCACCAGTACATAAGATTTCGACGATAAAAAGAGCTCACGAATATTATTTTAAATTCTACTGTCTACCTCCGGGTCGTCAGCCATTGCCTGACATCCTGACATCTAAATTCTAAAGCTTATTTTTATTCGATAATTCGGCGACCCGGGGGAGGGGTAGCAACAATTGGTGTTAGAAGTGGGATATCGCTAGGTGTGTGCTACATTAATTGATGGCTAACATTTGGATATCGCTAGGCTTATTCAAAATTAATTTGGTAGCAACGTCGAATAGAAATTTTAGGTGAAAGAATTATTTTTTTGGTATCAAAATTCATGAGCTGAAATTCCTGACACAATATTCTAACCGCAGTAGAAGAGAAAAAAAGAATAATGGCAGAACTTACAGAATCAGAAATTGAAGAACTAAAATTCATGCAGAGCGAATTGAGTGATGCCTTTGAGGCCACGAGCAAAGTGATTTCGGCTATGAAACTTGACTTGGCACTTCAGACTGAGACACAGACTAAAAATGGTGAAGCGTCACAAGAGGTACAGCAGGTTGAGCTCACTACAGTGATAGTGCAGGCCAGAGAAGAAGCAAATTCTGAGCTCAGTGTAGGTAATAAATATGCCAATGATAATGAAGTTAAATTGAATACTAAAATGCACGATGCATGTCACACTCTGCGTGAGGAATTTGCCTTGCAGGGATCCATAGTGAAAAGAGAATTTACTGAAGATAAGAATCTGGAATGGAAAAGTTATCAGTTATAGGAATGGAAAAGTTATCTGTGAGGGAGTTTCTGAACTCAGCTGTGGGGAAATTATCCCGGGGATAAAGGGGGATAATAGGAAAGCAGTCATAATTGAAGGTGTGTTCCCCGTGTTGAAGGATTCAACCTGTGAGTGTGAGATGGGCGGTAGTGGTGACTTCAGCCGAGCCCCAACTAATGAAAGTGACTTTTGGGAGAGGGGTAGACGGAAAAGAAAAACAAACATTCAGTTGGCTGTTTTTCTTGTCGCGTTGGTGTCAGTAAACACCGCGAGAGTGATGCAGTGCGGTTAGGGTTCGATCAGTTCACACGATGGAACCTGCAGAGGGTCCGTCGGAAGAAATGTTTCAAACGAGCAAATTGATGACTGATAAAGTGTGTTTATCATTCGGAACTGATGCGGGCCGGAAATAGGATTACGATTTTGGAATATCGAATAGCATCGAATGAATCGTTGTGTGCTAAGCTTCGTGTGTAAATATTTGCTTTTATAAATATTTGTGATTTGTATTTTGTTGCTGTTGTAGGCAAGTATCTCACGTCTGTCGCGGAACGTAGGGAAAAGATTAAATTCCGGAAAAAATGGCGCAGGGGATTATAATTTTTGAGTGTATAATCCGAATGTACTGAATAGCAGTGGTCAGTCTATTCGAGCAAAAGTACTGAGTAGCAGTGGTCAGTCTATTCGAGCAGATGTACTGAATAGTAGTAGTAAGCCTATTCGAGAACATGTATGTGAGTTATCTGGAAATAGAAAAGTTCTTCGTCTTGGCAGACGTCAGTCCGAGAGAGAACGTAGTTCCCAAACTGAATAGCAGTGGTAAGCCTGTTCGAGGAAAAACGAGAATCGGTATAGTTTCTAAGCGCAGTTGTTAGTCGTTCGACTTACCAGTTATGGATTGAAAGAATTTGTTGTGAAATGTATGAGGTCATTGCAGTTATGTGGTGAGAATTTGTTTCGGTTTTGACACGTAACGAACAGTTATGCGCCCCGTGTCATAGTCACTGTTCGAGAGAAATTTTCTTGCATTGAAAATTCGTGTCCCATACGCAAAGATTGCTGATTCGTTGCCCTGCTAATGCAAATGTGCTAGAGATTTTTCTTTTCGTTGGAATGTCTGTACGCCAATACCTGTAGCTACGAAAGTCCGGTCGGTATGGAAAGGAGATGGAAGCGAGGGCACTCGATTCGCAGTGGTCAGACGAACGAGGGGCTATTTCTCCCTGAACATCCGACGGTGAGCTAAGGTGGAGATGAGCACGTATCTCCGGAGTTTCGGCTTCAGCATTCCGACGCGGGGTGAAATTAAAAGGACATTGGCGGCGCGTCCGAGCGTACCACTAAATTTTCCTTCTCGCCTCAGGACTCAGTGTCTGAATCATTCCTCAGCAAAGAGTTTTCTTTCTGGCGTGCACGTGCAAGGGATGCACGGAGGGTAAGGTCGCCCTGTAATGAAATTTCAGATGATAAAATACCTGAGTATCAGGGACGGATTGATTCCCTGTAGTTTTTGGAACATTGGTTGAGTGAAAGTAAAAGTATTTTTGTATCTTTTCCTGGTGGCTGTGTAACCAATGAGGTTAAGGTTACGAGAAAAGGAATATGGATGGCGCACCTTACGATCTCCAAATATTTTTGCTTAGTTGAAATGCGTTGTCTCAGAAGCCAATTCAGTGATGTGTTTTTGCTCGAGTGAAATTTCATGAGTTTGGAATTTATGAAAATGTGGGAAATTAAAAAATTTCTGGAATTTTGAGAAATTGAATGTTTGAATTATTTTTGGCTGACTACGTGGTTACCGGGATGTTAATGAGGCTGTCAGGCCGGCAAGGGTAACGAAGGCACTGGAAATGTGAGAAATTTAAGAAAGTTTATAAGCTGGAAAAATTACAGATTTCAGGAGGCCGACCTGGAATAGGAGGAGCCTATGAAATTTGGTGGGCCACGGGAGGTGAGCTCTGATTAGTGTGCTTTGTGGAAGTCTGATTGATATAAATTTCTGTGAGTTTGAAATTTAGGTTTCGATATAGGCTGATGATTGGTATATTTTGCTAGTGTGAGGGCGTGAATTAAAAGGAATCATGAGATTTGATTGGTCTGGATTTTCTTATGGTGCACATGGCCAGATTGTTGATGTTGTCATCATGGAATGTGGAATGTTCGTGAAATTCACGGAATGTAGTTTAATTTTTATAGGTTTAATGCAGTACTTGTGTAGAATGTGTGCCTTATTCGGTTAGTATTTGGGTAGTACTTGTGTTTGTAAAGTGTTGGTACAGTGTGTGTGTAGTATTTGAGGAAATGTGTATAGTAAATAATGGTTTAGTGAAAGAATTTTTGGTATCGTGTACTTGTAGTAATATTAATGAAAATAATCCCTTGGTAGAATCGTGTAGTGTTAGTGGAATATTGTGTAGTAAGAATTTAATTTACCGTGTAGTGTATGTATCAAATAGTAGTGTATTGGGGATGGCTCAGGAACAAAGGTGAGCAAGATAATTTATGCAAATATGCCAGGTATGCGGTAATAGCAGGGGATATCTCAATGAAGTCAGTGAGGCGACTCCAGAAACTTCGGGAGAGCCAATAAGAGGTTTCTCGTATGTTAGGCATGGATCAGGATTGGTCAGAAGTCCCAAGCAAGTAAAAGGTGAACGCTCGAGACGAGCTTTTTGGTAAGGAGGGGGCAATGATGCGAAAATTGGGTCTAAATTAGTAACTATTAAAAAGGGGGACGGTCTTAATAGGCTTGGTTAAATTATGTTGATAATTAAATTAAATATTTGGCCTATTGCAAATTAATTGGGAAATTAACTTATTCTAATTAGGGAAGTCTGGTAATTCTCTTTGTCTGAGTGAGAACAAAGGAATTAGTGGATCATCTCTGGGGGTCTGTGAGCATCATGGGACCACACCAGACGGCAATTGAGAAGCACTCAGACTCCCATAAAGATGATTTCAAGAGGAACATTAATGCCAAAAATCGGTAGGGAACGGAGAAATCTTAGCTTGGTGTGGGGAACACTATGCGTCGCCCCCTTAGTGCGTGTCGGTCAAATCGGATAGCCATTAATGTGTCAACAGATCAGGAAACTTATGGCGTTTGCTACTCCGAACCTTGGCAGGACAAAGGAGTGTTAGTTAAGTTATGTGTTTTCCGTACTTTCAGGAAGTGGAACCCACCACATATTCCGAATGCAGAGGCATGTATTATATACCACTTCACCGCGCCAAATGCTTTGAGGCTGACAGGAGAGTTTAAACAGACCCCTAAGAAGAAGAACAAGGAATCTGTGAATGATGTAAACAAGCGAAAAAGCATAGTCTGGTTCCGAGCCGTGAAAAGAACGGGTCCGGTGAAGCGGATCCAGCTCGAAGGAAGAGCTTTGGACCGAAGATGCCGTCCAGCTATACAAGGAGCGGCCGAGCGGTTGATATTACCGCGAGGAATAGGAGAGAGGACGATACTTCTTTTCTGGTGCTAGAATGCACGTAAGAGAAAGCCAGTATCCCGGAGGTCACACGATGCGATGGAATTACAGCCCCGAATGACGAAGATGTCGACCGGTGATGTATGCGAGAATCACCTTTGGAGAGACAAATGGATCCTTCTACACGTCAGCGGCTTCGTTCCACCACGACGTTAGTGCGCATAAATGCGTCCATGATTTCATGCAGGTGAATGCAGTGCACGAGAGAAGTGGGAGATGGGGTTCGACTCCCCTCTCCTTTGGTTATAGTGCGCGCTCTGAAATGGGCGTGTCATCACACAGGTGCGCTTCGAATATAAATACATCAAACATGGATACCTGAGGAAACAGCATATCTGTAAGTACAGAACTTATGTATGCATACCAGTTGTGATTAGATTGGCTCCGGTCAGCCAATAGACTCTCGTCGGCTGAAAACTGTTTTTTTAAAGCCGGACTGTATAGACCAACAAATAATCAATCACTTTAATGATAAATTCAGCCTCAGAGCTATCGCGAAAGGGGCGAGTCTACTTGACGCTCCTTCTTCACAATCCTCTGTACATAGACGCCTTCATCATTATCCTCATATTTTGTTGTTAATTGATTAAATAATAATAATAATAATAATAATAATAATAATAATAATAAATGAATACATCGCTCTTTCCACGTACATAACTATAGTATTACCATTATTTCACGTAGTATATCATAGATTCGACATCAGACGTTTACTTAAATTACAGTGATTCCAGTTTTCTGATATTTTACAGAACAAAAGCAGTAGTGGTGGAGTTGAGGAGTTAGCACCGCAACCACAAACTGGTAATATTAACAAGTGTTCAGGTAAACCTTGTGTTTCTTACGTAATTAATATCCTAGGCATCTGCGCTTGAATTTAAAAAGAAATATCAATTTGAAACGTGAAAAACTGCGTTGATGTCTAAATACACAAGTGTAATTTTTTTACCTCCTGATAACTTCCATGAAGATGGAAGGCTTAAATTATATCAATTTTCATCGAGTTTTTAGCTTAGCATTTATTTCATTAAAATAAGATGTAACATCTTCAAGAAATGCCTAATTACACATAAAGCTTCTGTTAACTAACTTGAGAGCAGATATTCCTTTCATCTACAATGAACAGATACCTCATTTTTCAATTCGTTAGAGCATTTCAGGATCTTTCATTTATTAAATATATATTAGGACAAGGTCCTCTATAATACTGTTACACACGTAGTATATGAGTTTCGAATAGACAAGCTGACGTCAATGATAATGGAATATTTATAGTTGAAATTAAAAATATTTATTTATGTACAGTATTTGAATGTTGAATCCTAACATAGATTATATTTAGTGAGACATAAAAACGTCAATGAAGCAAATGGAGCAACACGTATTGCGCTCACCTTACTCCGGTTTCAATCCTTCTGGCTTGCAATCGATCATGCTTCTTGTCTGGTGCTGTACCACGTAATTGAAGATATTCCACGTTCAAACTTCAACACAAATACGAACATCAGCACAATTCTACAAGAAGGGGGTGATGAGTTAAAATAATTTTGAGATCACTGTCAAGACAAGATTACGTTGACGCAGCCAGAATTTTAGCAGTTGAAACATTTCGCTGTTCTATGCCAAGCTGCTATGAAGTATCCAATTTAAAAGATTTAAAACTTTAAAAACTATTAAAAGAAGTCAACAAGTCCTTCCTCGATCGTCCGAACATGTTTCTGGCAGTACTGTGCTCATCTTCAGCGGTCGGCTGTATGAGACATCCGTATGCTTTTATTGTTCTGGTTACCTCCTTGTCACCAGTCAACTCATCGCTCATTGGTCCTGTATCCGTTCGTAGGTTAATCATGTGATTTACAACTTTTTGCTATTGTTGCACCATCTGGTGTTCTTTCCTGTAATTTCATTGTTAATCGTTGTTGGATGAGATATTTTCAACAAATTTAGTTTTTATATACTTTTCTTTGGATTCCAAGGGACAGGAAAAGACCCAGAAGAAGACCACATGGGAGATGGGTGGATGAAATTCGAAAGTATTTGCAGGGTGACATGGAGAGACTGGCGCAAGACAGACCGTTGTGGAGAAAACTTGAGGGAGACCTTCGTCCAGCAGTGGATTGATAATGGTTGACAATGATTATGATGATGATATCGCCAGGCATTCGGGAATTCAATTGGTGCTTGTTCATTACCTGCAAATAAATCCTCTGGTTTTTCTATCACAACGGACTCAGAATACATTTTTTAAAGTTTTAAATCTTTTAATTTGGATACTTTATAGCAACAGCATAGAACAGCGAAATGTTTGAAGAAGAATGGAATTTGCAAGTACACGAAAAACAATCTGGCACCATGTGATTCAACTGCCGGAAATACTGCTTGTTGTCCAAATATAATTGTAGAAAGGTAGCACAAAATTATCATAACTTGAATTAAAAACTGAAAATGTATCTCATCAATTTTAAAATTTAGGCAACACCAGGAAATGCGAATTCTTCCATAAAGGAGTAAACTGGAATTTATATTTGCAACACTATGCTACAAATGTTGCCATGCATGATATTTTCTTAAATTTTGTTTTGCTGCCATGCTGAAAAAATAAAACAAAAAATTCGAATGTATATTAAAACTGAATATTTTTTATTTATCCATTTCAAATCCGCTGTTCAAACATGTCATTGATTTCGAACTGCATTTTTACTACATGTCGGTAGGAAAGTTGGAGTATATTAAGAACGAAGATATCTTAGCGTGGTTGAAGAAAAGAAAGAATACATTTTGTATTTTCGTGATATGACCTCATTAAGACACTTTTTTTGCTGACTTTCACTCGATTTGAAGATTAACTCTTGGTGGCATAGTGGTCTAAGCGATGGCTTCTGATCATTCGTACGAGAAAAGGGTCCGGGTTCGAATCGATGTTAGGCATGTATATTTTGTTTGTCTTTTCCGCACTGACTCTCCCTTCGCTGGGGAACCAGTGACCCTAAATTAGGGATGGGCGACTGCTCACTGTGGTGTTAAACCTCCAATCAAAAAAAAAATTAACTCTTTGTAAAATTTGAATACTCTTGAGATCATGAATGATATTTATAAACGACAGCTCTACACGCAAATGAAGACAAGAGAGAAGGGCCCCATGTTTCTTGTTTTGCAGTAGTTATCTCCTAAAGCCTTGGATTTTCCTTAATCACTCATTGTTCGCACAGGTCCAGTCCGGTAAGAGAAACTAGGAAACACTTGGTACCTGATGCAATAGTGATTCCTACTTATTCTGCTTTGGATGGAAATAAAACTACCAGAGAAAAACGCCCAGTGGCTTGTATGAAGAAAAATTGAATTGAAAAAAAAATAACGATCTCTTGTTTCTCCAGAAATAAATTTTTATTTTCGCTTTATATATATATTACATATGGAAAGATCTTTTAATTTTAAAAAACTTGAAAAGAAAACGATGGGGAGTTCAACAAACAAATGTGTGTGCAACATATTTAGCATTCAAAAAATGTCAAAAATAAAATAGAACAATGTGTTTCATAGAAAGTTTCTTAAACACTCTTTCCAAAAGATTTAGAAAAGGTCGAAATTTTATATGACAGAGGAATTACAATACATCAGGTAGAAACTTTTCAAAATCTGGAACCTATTATATTCGCACGTGAACGCTAAGTTATACAACTTCAGTAGATTACAAAAAAGGTTTGAACCATTGCAAATACCCGTAACCTATAACTACAAAGAGAGTGAGATTACTTCTGTTAGAACATATTTGAGACACGTAGAGAGAGATATATATATATATATATATATATATATATATATATATATATATATATATATATATATAACTCAAAGAAGCATGGAGAGATGCATACTTGCCCGGGTGTAACCAGGAGAGATAAGAAAGAGGAACTCGTGGATCCGAAAAAATGACAAAGAAGTGGAAGACATCATGATCAGGAGTTAAATCCCTGAAATGGCAATGGGCTGGACATACTGCCAGAAGGACAGATCACCGATGGACAGCCGAAATTTTAGATTGGATTCCAAGGGACAGGAAAAGACCCAGAAAGAAGACCACATGGGAGATGGGTGGATGAAATTCGAGAAAGTATGCAGGGGTGACATGGAGGAGACAGCGCAAGACAGACCGTTGTGGAGAAAACTTAGGGAGACCTTCGTCCAGCAGTGGATTGATAATGGTTGACAATGATTATGATGATGATATCACTCAGGCATTCAGGAATTCAGTGGTGCTTGTTCGTGCAAATAAATCCTCTGGTTTTTCTATCACAACGGACTCAGAATACATTTTTTAAAGTTTTAAATCTTTTAATTTGGATACTTTATAGCAGCTTGGCATAAGAACAGCGAAATGTTTGAAGAATGGAATTTGCAAGTACACGAAAAACAATCTGGCACCATGTGATTCAACTGCGGAAATACTGCTTGTTGTCCAAATATAATTGTAGAAAGGTAGCACAAATTATCATAAGCTTGAATTAAAAACTGAAAATGTATCTCATCAATTTTTAAAATTTAGGCAACACAGGAAATGCGAATTCTTCCATAAAGGTAAACTGGAATTTATATTTGCAACACTATGCTACAAATATTTGCCATGCATGATAATTTCTTAAATTTTTGTTTTGCTGCCATGCTGAAAAATAAAACAAAAATTCGAATGTATATTAAAACTGAATATTTTTATTATCCATTTCAAATCCGCTGTTCAAACATGTCATTGATTTCGAACTGCATTTTTACTACATGTGTCGAGTAGGAAAGTTTGGAGTATATTAAGAACGAAGATATCTTAGCGTGGTTGAAGAAAAAGAAGAATACATTTTTGTATTTATTGATATGACCTCATTAAGACACTTTGCTGACTTTCACTCGATTTGAAGATTAACTCTTGGTGGCATAGTGGTCTAAGCGATGAAGCTTCTGATCATTCGTACGAAAAAGGTCCGGGTTCGAATCGATGTTAGGCATGTATATTTTGTTTGTCTTTCCGCACTGACTCTCCCTTCGCTGGAACCAGTGACCCTAAATTAGGGATGGGCGACTGCTCACTGTGGTGTTAAACCTCCAATCAAAAAAAAAATTAACTCTTTGTAAAATTTGAATACTCTTGAGATCCCTTCGAATGATATTTATAAACGACAGCTCTACACGCAAATGAAGACAAGAGAGAAAGAGCCCCATGTTCTTGTTTGCAGTGAATTATCTCCTAAACCTTGATTTTCCTTAATCACTCATTGTTCGCACGGAGTCCGGTAAGAGAAACTAGGAAACACTTGGTACCTGATGCAATAGTGATTCCTACTTATTCTACTTTGGGATAAGAATAAAACTACCAGAGAAAAACGCCCAGTGGCTTGTATGAAGAAAAATTTAGAATTGAAAAAAATAACGATCTCTTATTTTCTCCGAAATAGAATTTTTATTTTCGCTTTATATATATATTACATATGGAAAGATCTTTTAATTTTAAAACTTGAAAAGAAAACGATGGGAATTCCAACAAACAAATGTGTGTGCAACATATTTACTTCAAAAAATGTCAAAAATAAAATGAACAATGTGTTTCATAGAAATTGTTCTTAAACACTCTTTCCAAAAGATTTAGAAAAGGTCGAAATTTTATATGACAGAGGAATTACAATACATCAGGTAGAAACTTTTCAAATCTGGAGCCTATGTATATTATATTCGCACGTGAACGCTAAGTTATACAACTTCAGTAGATTACAAAAAAAGTTTGAACCATTGCAAATACCCGTAACCTATAACTACAAAGAGAGTGAGATTACTTCTGTTAGAACATATTTGAGACACGTAGAGAGATATATATATATATATATATATATATATATATATATATATATATATATATATATATATATATATAACTCAAAGAAGCATGGAGAGATGCATACTTGGTGTAACCAGGAGAGATAAGAAGAGGAACTCGTGGATCCGAAAAATGACAAGAGTGGAAGACATCATGATCAGAGTTAAATCCCTGAAATGGCAATGGGCTGGACATACTGCCAGAAGGACAGATCACCGATGGACAGCCGAAATTTTAGATTGGATTCCAAGGGACAGGAAAAGACCCAGAAGAAGACCACATGGGAGATGGGTGGATGAAATTCGAAAGTATGCAGGGGTGACATGGAGGAGACTGGCACAAGACAGACCGTTGTGGAGGAAACTTGGGGAAGACCTTCGTCCAGCAGTGGATTGATAATGGTTGACAATGATGATGATGATGATGATGATATATATATATATACACTATCTACCGACAAGTAATTGGACACCTGTGATGTCCAAGAGTGAGATTACTTCTGTTAAAACATATTTGAGACACATAGAGATGCCCAATAGACATATATATATATATATATATATATACACACTATCTACCAACAAGTAATTGGACACCTGTGATAGCAAAGGAAAACGAAGTTTATTCACCTTCAATAGTTGGTGAAGTCTCCACGAGCGGCGATTACAGCTGCGATTCTCCAGGGCATACTCTCCACCAGGCGTTGTTCGACGGCTAGCGGTATTTTCTTCCACTCGGCTTGGAAAGACAGGTCAGTTCCTTCACCGATTTTGGACGGTAGGGGCACCCGTTAAGTCAACGCTACAACTCGTACCATAGGTGCTGGATAGGGTTATGGTCAGGGCTCTGCGCAGGCCAGTCCATTCGATTAAATTCATCGTCACCATACCAAGCCATGGTGGACCTCGCAACATGACAGGTGGCATTGTCATCCTGAAAGTAACATGGGTCCATCCCGTAAACCTGCCACAACGTAGGAAGCGCATGGTCATCCAAAATGGTGCAGTAGGTCTCGGCGTTGAGTCTACCAGGAATTGCGACCAAGGGTCCTGTGCCATACCAGGAGAAACACCCCCATAGCATAATTCCACGGCCGCCGAACTTCACAGTTGGCACAATACATTCCGGCAGGAGGCGTTCTCCAGACAGACGCCAAACCCAGACCCTGCCATCCGAACGGTAGAGGGTGAACCTTGATTCGTCACTCCAGAGAACCTGTTTCCACTGTTCAACGGTCCACTGTCGACGTTCTTTGCTCCACGTTAGCCGAGCAGCGCTATTGGACTTGGTGATCAAAGGCTTGTGGGCGGCAGCACGTCCATGATAACCGAGCAGATGGGCTTCCATACGGATGGTATTCATCGAAAGAAAACTCGCGGATGCGGCCCGTCGATTTGGTGCGGTTCTTCCGAATTTCTCTGGCCAGTACCCATAGATCTCTAACTCCCAGTTTTCTGGGTCTGCCGTGTCGGGGCACATTTCGACAGTCACCTCTCATCTTCCACTTGCCAATCACGTAGGCCACTATCGATTTTGGGTACTTCAACTCGCTGGATATGTCACGTATAAATCGGCCATTTCTGTGATACCCTACGATTGCACCTTTCTCGAAATCAGAGAGCTCCAAACTGCGTGGCATCTTGCATGCGACTGGTTGTGTTGTTGTTTCCCACACGATATTTAACGGCGGCGGCCGTGACTTGTATCAGGACCGCAGATATCGTCGATTGCAGGGGTATCCGATTACTTGTTGGTAGATATTGTATATATATTTGAGACAAGCAGTACCTAACGGGAGTACTGATAGAACTAGTACTGCCGTTGAGCTTTTCTTTCAATGGCTGAGTTCAGTTCTGGAGGGATTATTAAGATCTTATGATTAAAACTTTCAAAGAAATGGTTGTATCAAGGATTGGAGGGGTATTAAGGTTCAAATTGCATCAGGTACCAAGTGTTAAAAGAAGTCAACAAGTCCTTCCTCGATCGTCCGAACATGTTTCTGGCAATACTGTGCCCATCTTCAGCGGTCGGTTGTATGAGACATCCGTATGCTTTTATTGTTCTGATTACCTCCTTGTCACCAGTCGACTCATCGCTCGTTGGTCCTGTATCCGTGCGTAGGTTAATCATGTGATTTACAACTTTTTGCTATTGTTGCACCATCTGGTGTTCTTTCCTGTAATTTCCGTGTTAATCGTTGTTGGATGAGATATTTTCAACAAATTTAGTTTTTATATACTTTTCTTCAGTTTCTTTTTCTTTTGTTATTATATATCGCCAGGCATACGGCAATTCAATTGGTGCTTGTTCATTGCAACTAAATCCTCTGGTTTTTTCTATCACAACGGACTCAGAATACATTTTTTAAAGTTTTAAATCTTTTAATTTGGATACTTCATAGCAGCGTGGCATAGAACAGCGAAATGTTTCAACCGCTAAAATTCTGGCTGCGTCAACGTAATCTTGTCTTGAGAGTGATCTCAAAATTATTTTAACTCATCACCCCCTTCTTGTAGAATTGTGCTGATGTTCGTATTTGTGTTGAAGTTTGAACGCGGAATATCTTCAATGACGTGGTACAGCACCAGACAAGAAGCATGATCGATTGCAAGCCAGAAGGATTGAAACCGGAGTGAGGTGAGCGCAATACGTGTTGCTCCATTTGCTTCATTGCCGTTTTTATGTCTCACTAAATATAATCTATGTTAGGATTCAACATTTAAATACGGTACATAAATAAATATTCTTAATTTCAACTATAAATATTCCATTATCATTGAAGTCAACTTGTCTATTCGAAACTCACATACTACGTGTGTAACAGTATTATAGAGGACCTTGTCCTAATATACATTGTCTATCTCCCACGTAATTTGGTGTTCAGGTGTATGTATGTATAGATTGAACTTCTACTAAAATCTTTCATTTATTTACAGAACGCACTTCACACTCAGTACAAATTGAGGTCTTCATGCTCGGATTGAACGTCTTACAGACTTTTTCGAAATTGGAGGTGGTTTTGTGCTCTCGACTTCCTGATATTGAAGCACAAAGCTACTGTGATTTTGACAATGGCGAATTTGATTTATTTTACACACAAGTTTTGTTGTTGTAAAATGTAGTGAAACATACGTAAATATTCTGTATTGCTGTTCTTATCAGCGAACGCTTTTCTGATTTAAGCAATAACGTTTAAGATTGACCCAAGCATTACTGGATCCCAATCTGAGGACATGCTGTTTAAATTCTCCAGCTTAAGGTCGTATTTATGTATTAAAACATCTTTTACTTCCTGGATAAAGACTTTTCCCCTTGCAATATAATTCATTTCTTTAAGAGCAAATAATTATTCCTTACAACTGTAGCATCGATTCCGCTGAGCAATATAGCCAAGTGATCAGTACCGGCAGCGTCAGTGTTTTCGTCTGGAGCTCTCGGAAACGTTTCTAATTGTTACGCGAGTTCTGTGAGTCTTAATTTAATGTTATTGGTCATTCCGTCGATACAAATCATCCTAGTCCAACAGGAAAGACTTGTTGTTTAATATCCTTGCTTCTATAAGGACGCAGTACTTCAATGGCAGCACTAAGATATTCTTTGAAAATGTTTCGTTCGAAATATGGCTTTGAGCGCTTTGCAATTCTTTTTTTTTTGCACTGAGAGTAAAATTTTGCCTGAACTGGTTTGTCTGCTTCGTTTTTCCGTTTATGGAAAAGCACCTGTTGTTCAGACTGCAGGTATACTGTTATTCAAATTTTGTATCTTATTTTTTCACATCTGACCTTTGATATTGGTGCAATTGGCGCGCTTGGTATTATAATGCCTTTTCAGGTTGAATACTTTCAAAACAGAAATAATTTCAAAACAAATAAAAAAACCCGGTTTTCTTTCTGCATGTGGAAAAAAGTAATCATCGGTCCACTTCTCTTGAAATACACGACACTGTCCGATTTCGTCTTCTTCAATGATATCATCTAAATATTTTAGAATGCCGACACAATTATAACAAAATAAAATTAATATAAAAAATCGTAAAGTTTCACCAGATATCAATATAATTAAATATAATAAAATAGCGTAATGGAATTTCATAAGGCGTTCAATTCAATACAGACAGTTGTGGGCGACGGTGCTGCTTCTTTGCAGCACGCACAACGAACAACAACAGCCGAATGGCAATTTTCCTCCCGTTCCTTTCTGTCGGTTGGATGCAGAGCGTTTTCTCGCCTACAGTTGCTTTCGCCTCCGGTTCATCAAACATAATTAAAGATTTTGATCAACAGAACTAAAGCTCTGCCATTCATCAACGTTTCAGGCGTTCTGCCTACCAGCTTCTCCCATTAATTGTTGTCTCCCTTACTTGAAAATTTTCGAAAGCTCGGAATATTTGATATTACGCTATATTTACGCCAAAGAATAATATGACATAACGTTACTAATATAAGTTTATCGTTATATTTATACTTTCATCCTGAGAGTAATTCATAGTTAATTTTCAATCCTTTCTTTTCTTCACTCTCTTCTATGGTTTTCAACCTAATTGTCGTTCATTAGCCTATAATTATACCGGAAGTGTACATATCCAATTTCAGAATATTTTCTGTACATTAAAATAAGTAGTTGAACACAGGGGGCAAATAATTTTTATTAGGAGAGAAACATTTCATTCAAATAGTATTATTACTAACATATAACGTGCACAATCTCGATGGTCCAGATTTAAACTAATTTCTTGCTCTCAAATTTGAGGAAAATATAACTGAAAATTTTATGATGCCGAAGGACGTTTTCGACAAATGATCCACAATTCTAAGTGACCACATAACGAAAAAGGATTTCATTTGGGTGAGCTAAACCTCACATCAGTTACCAAACAACACGAGCCAAAATTCAATGAAGCAAGTATGAGTCATTTTCTTGTAGGACTTCCGTTCACAGTGAGTAGATTTAAGGTCCCAGCCACCTACAGCGAGTTCGTCTTTTGGGCAGGACACAGAGACGGAAGGAATGAGAGCAAGCCTAGCGACTTTGACAGAACAGTTTGTAGTAAGATTAGAGTACAGTAGATGGCGCCACCGTACAAGTACGATGTTGCACATAAAGAGGTGAGAGAATTTCAGGGGGGGGGGCATAGGAAAGGATACCTATTTAACCAGTGGGTCCAGCCTGGGGGCCGTCACTTAATGTACTCGTCCGATGCACGGCGAATATTCAGTGATTGTTAGCAAATCACACCACCTCCGCAAGATCAGCCCAGGATTGAACCTGAGGAACTTGGATCAGTAGTCGGAACTGCTAACCATTCAGCCATTCGCGGATCCGAAATTTGTTAAATTTATTTCAATTTATTTTATATTTACCTTTTTTTAAAATATACTGCATTCCGTAGCAGCAATTTTGGTTTTTGTCCACTAACGGAAATAATGTTTCAGAGCATGAATCCAAAACAATTTTGAATAAAAGTATGTGTACTTTAAATGGAAAAAATCATTGATGAACTTGACTCGAAACTGAAACCTTTTCGATGGGAGCAGTTCCAATATAATGAAGCGCAAACATTTCATTAGGATTCAGCTCCTTGGGAGACTCCGGAGACGATTAAAGAAATTTGTTAGAAACAGTCATGGAATAAAATGCAGTTGGTAGAAGCAGTCATGCAATCTTCATTTCAAATTAACACGCCTGATGAACTAAAACGCTTGGTTCTCTTCATGAGAAGGCAATAGGATTTGATTGAATAGTAACAGAATTGGTGAGAAGGTATGAAATAAATTTTGCCTTGTTTTGCTGTGTATAACTTCTTTTGAAATGTTATTATTATTATAAATAACGTATATTGGTGATTTGAATGTGAAGTAGAGCGATAGCAACAGAATGAAATTTCGGTAGGTAAATTCATACATGAGAACAGAAACCAGCATGGAAATACTCTAGTAGAGTTCACAGAGGCAAAAGGGTTTCAATCACGAACTGTTTTCGTAATAAAAAAACACATAAAAATGGTCAGCGAAGCATCGCAACGAAATGAGAAGTGAAAGTGATTTTATTATGTGCAACAAGAAATTTGTCATGTAGGACTGCAGTGAGCTAAACAGGTTTACACACAGGGAGTGATCGTAAAAAGGCAATATGTCAGATGAACCTCATCCTTAACTCGAACGTGGCAATCTCATAAAACAAACAAAACGTATTGACATGACCAACATTAAAAAGCGTCATGTTACCTTCAAATTGAAACGGAGGAACAGATTATCTGCTATAGAAGATCTAATATCAGAAGATATAGACCTCTATGAAGTTAACAAAAAACTAAACAAGGCTCGTATGGAAACAGCAACAAAGATAGGTGATACAATGTGTTACATGTGAACAAAATATCAGGAAAAACAAAAATGCTGATACAAAAGAGAAGGGAGGTGACGACAAACAAAGATATCGCTTCCGAAGTACAATATATAGAGCTATGCAAGACAGTACGAAAAATAAAACTGAAGACCTAAGGACATTCAACTGTCAACTTGTGAGAAAAGCAATTGGAAACAAACTAAGCCTGAAGAGAGCAATGTGGCGTCTCAATAAGGGAAGAAGCAAGTTTATGGAACTAAGAAAAGAAGATGGCGCTGTAACAAGAAGTAAAGATGAAATGTTGATAAGATTGAAATACTTTTACTCAAAGGTATATGAAAGAGATTATACATCTACTGTAGATGTATCATCGTTGATAGAAATTTGTTGAAATTGCTCAGCTTGTTCCAGCATTACGCGTAATATTACGTGTAATATTACGCTATTCTTTTCTTACATATAAAACATACATGTGAAAACATATTTTTGCTTTATTTTATAAAACGTTACATTGAACAGGTGCAATAGGGTGTGCAAAGAACACACTGCGGGGCTATAGCACTTATGAGCGTAAAGGAAAGGGCTTTTAAAATAATTTGAAAGGAAGGACTCGGAGGCCCCGCTTGATTGCATGTAATTCTTTGCACTGATATTGTGCACAGACAGAAAGTGCTGTAATATGAAATTTCTCATCAAAGCGACCGTCAGAGTTTATTGAAGAACGTTTGGTATACTTATCAAAATACGCAAATATGTCTGCCAGAACTCGCCTGATAGTCACTACACGTAACACAAAATGAAGAAGAGAAATCAAATGTATTTATTAAAAGCTCAAGGTAATGATTGACGCAACAAAATGTTTTACACTGCGGCCTTAATTTTGATTTCCCGATGACATAAATGTTTCTCATGTAATAATGTACTTTTCGCTCAAAGAAAAAAATTAATAATTATCAAGGTAAATATGAATCCAATGGATTTCTGTATGAGCTATAGTAATTTAATCGTGTCCGATCAGAAAATAATTCTATTCTGTGCACGTTGCTCGCTTTGTTTATCACAAAGGTACTAATGACCAGCACTCACAGTTCAGTAACTGTTATATGGTGAAAAACGAAAAAAAATCGAAGTAGGAAGAAACATTTTCTCCTTTAATTCGAAGTACACTGCTGCCAAGGATTATGAATACATTGGGACCATAATAATGATGTATTGGTCTCAAAGAAATATAAAAGAAGCTCAGGTCATGTAACCGTTTGCTGTGTGTAATCAGTGGTTTAAATAAAAAGAAACCTGGTATAAATTATTAAATCATAAAGGTTTTAGACGCGAGGTTTGCTGCATATGGAAAAAAATGAAGAGAGCTAAATTTATTAGCACTATGAACTTTTGACGTTTCCCTGTTTCCTTCTTCACTGAACAAATTAAGTAAGTAAAGTATATCTCTAAATACAACATGTACAGGAGTCAGTTAACAGCATTCTCCAGCTATATGGTACGCCACCTTCGATTATGACAACTACGAAAACATATCTCCAATCTTTGACAACATAATTTCATTACGATTGTGTATTATAGTATTAGAAACGAACAGAGATGAAGAAAATAATTCGAACTGTTCACGTTGTAATTTATTTTAAAGCGCACACCGAAGGCTGTAAACCTGTCATGCTTGTTGGCCCTTTGCAATTTCCGTATTTCACGGGTTGACCATTTGGAGAGTAATACGCTGTTCACCTAACCATTGTAATTCATGTTTACATAAAACATTTCAGACTTTTGGAAATTTACTACTAGGAAGGGATTTTCAGTGTTTATTTCGAATAACTTACTTAACTTTTGAGTTGTAACATCTTCTAACTTATGCGATCGCGTGTTAAGTTCTTTTTAAAGCTTTGCTTACCTACGATATAAAATTTTTGTGAAGCTTTTGATATACAAAATTTATTTTCTGAAGAAAATAATGTATACTTACGTATAAAGAAAAAAATTGATGTATCTACTAAACATTAAAAATCAGATACGTACATTGTACGATTTAATATTTTGCAAAACAGTTCCTTGAATATTTTATTTAATAAAAAATGTGTAATACGTCTCTATTTGTTCAGCTTTAGTAGACGAAATTCTGTGTTATTTAAATTAACATATCTCATTACTTGAACTTAAAATATTATAATATTATAAAAATATTTTAAAATATTCAATTTTAAAACAGTCCTGTCCAATTGCAGAGGCAACGCTTATTAATGAAAGCTTACGCTAGAAATCTCAAGCTAAAAGACATGAAACAACGCTGCCCCCACCAGATTGTGTTCTGCCAGGAATGGTTGAAGAGTGTTTGTTCTCCGATGTTTCTCGCCTTATACACCAACGTGCATCCTTTCGATGAAGCAAAAAACACTACTCATTGGAGACAGTAATCCTTTTTCAGTCAGCGGAGGTACAATTCCAATAGTGCCGTGCAAATGTAAGTCTTTTCTGCCGATGCACCTTCGTTTGCATAGGTGCAGTGACCATCGTTATGCATCGGAGCCACATACACAGCAGTGTTCGCTGAACTGCCATTTAGACACATTTCCAGTAGACCGCTGGCTCGTTCGGCGTGTGAGTTGCTCCACTATATCGTGTCGATCGGCCCTAGTGTACTTTCGAAGCCGACGTTCACCTCTCATATCATTGGCACGTGGTGCTGCGCAGTTTCCAATTCGGAAACTCGCATTTGTGCCCGTTTTCCAATCACGATACACTTTAACCACAGCAGTACGCGAACAGGTCACAAACTGCGATGTTTCAGAAATACTGCAACCCTTGTTCCGAGAGCCTATAATCATCCCTTTTCTGCAAATGTGATATCGCTCTTTTTATCCTTAACAGGAACGACTGATATGTTCTCAAATGCTTAGAGCACACCTTATATACACTGCTGGACAATTGCTAAGGACGGATCATAAACGGCTATATAGCGCATAAAAAAGTAAGCGTGGTTGGATGCCAAGTGAAATAAAATAATGTCAGAATGCCAGGACATTACAAGAAAGACAATTTATTGTGCTCTGAAATCCAGAAGGCTTTGGAACGTGTTCAAGGGACAAACAGGCCATTTTGTGCATAATACGTAAACGTGAAAAAAATGCAATTACCGTCCGCAGGCGTTCCGGCGTAAGATGTCAATACGGGATATGGCCACCATGGAGGGCGATGCAAGATTCCACACGACCTGTCATGCTTTGCACAACATTATCAAGCAGCTGTTGGGGTAATTTATCCCATTCCTCTGTCAGTGCACGGATGAGGGTGTCCTTGTTTATTGGATGGCATTGGCGACCAGCAAGACTCCTCCCAAAAGCCTCCCACACATTTTCAATGGGATTCAGATCTGGAGAACGTGCTGGCCATACGAGGCGTTCAATATCCTCGCTCTCAAGACACTCCTGGACAGCGACTGTTCGATGACATGTTGCGTTGTCGTCCATGAAAATGAATCTTTCACCGACAGCACCACGGACATGCGAACATGAGGTAGCAGAACATCATTAATGTATCGTTGGCCAGTCATAGTCTCAGTTGGAAGGACATAGAGGGACGTACGGCCATTGATCATGATGCCAGCCCATACCATGACACTACATGTCGGATATCGGTCCCTTTCCTGTATGTTTGCTGGAAAATATGCAGTACCACTATCGCGCCAGATCAGTTGTCGTCGACAATCAGACGATAGACTGTATCTACTCTCGTCTGAGAAGAGGACAGCAGACCAGTCGTTATCATTCCAATTGCGATGTTGATGGCACCATTGCAAACGGGCGGTACGGTGACGTCTGGACAATGGGATGCACACAATACGACGGCTGGCGTATAGTACTCCTTCATGCAAACGTCTGGCGACAGTTTTTCGGGAGATCCGCTTGCCAGTAGCAGCCATAAACTGATTTGCCACCTCACTAGCTGTGCTGCGCCGGTGTCTTTTTGTTGATAGCACTATGTACCGATCTTCTGCAGGTGTCGTACTGCGAACACGACCTGCCCCGTGACGTTTGCTACACTCTCCATTTGTTTGAAATGATTTCCAAAGCCTTGAAACAACACTGTGGCTGACGTCGAACTCCCTGGCAACATCTGTTATTTTTCGCGTTTCTTCAATCTTTCCACTAATACGGCCAAGCGTAAAATCATCTAGGTGATGTCGGGAACTCATACTGAAAATTGCAAGTTCGTCAATTGATTCTTTCCCTTTCAACTTTGCGTTTGAACAACAACGGTCAATACGCGTCAAATCCTTTATATCTCTTATCAGCGCTATGACGTCACGAACAAGTTCGGCAATCCAAAATTTGCATACGCACAACACGTCTTACTGTATCCCGCACTTATGCTAATTTCCACGTTTTCCTGCCTTCCATTTTATGGTTGCTATCGTTGCTATTGTCATCCGTCCTTGTCCTTCAGTGTACCTTCCAAGCCAGCTCGCGACACGCAACATATTTCATTGGCTTCGCGCTGTTGACCTAAAACGTTGGAGGTGGTCACAATAATGTTACTCAACTTTGTATAATTCCACATTACTGAAAATGTTGAGACGGAATCTTTTCAACTGCTTGCAAAGAATTTTCCTACTGTTGAATTATATCAGCGAATTCGGTTGTAGCACGCATATCGAATAAGGAAAGATTTTTGCAACTCCCTCAGACATGCGTTGAAGAAAATTTACTGCGTCGTCGTCCACAAATAGGAGTATTGACAATCAGAGAAACAAGAGCACTCTTTCAAGGGTATGTTGAATTCCTTTTGAAGAATACCTGCTAAATATTTTGCCAGCTTTTCAGGATTTAGTCAACAGGTTTCCTCAAAACTTGCAGCGGTGCATGCTAGTCTGGAAACGGTATTCCATTTCATATAATTGGTATTACATTTTCAACTCTCTAATGCTACCTGAAAATGACAATAGAAAATATTTATGAAGTAGAATATATAGTACAATTGCAAATGTACCTGATGAACTAATCTTTCAGAAACTTAATTTAACTTTAAAACATTTTGAATTAACTAAAAGAGCTTCAGCTGTTTTGAACAAAGGCATTTCATAAAACGACAGTTTCATTTTGTGGAATATATAACTTTGACGTTTTCATTACGTACGAATTTGCTTCAATTTAGTAATTATTATTATGAACTTATACAAAATTTTACGGGAAAAAAATCAGATTTGAATTCATGAATTTCTTCGTGTGCATCAACACTGAATTTTAATATTTTGTGCTGTCGCATTCTTTTCTCTAAATCACTAAATTAAGACAGTCGAGGAACAAAAGGTATTTGTGATTGAATACGTAATACAAATTAATTGAAAAATAAGACATAAATCATCATCTCACGATGAATAAAGCCAATATAATTCTTAGAGACATCTATGATAGAACAATAAGAAGAAAAGGACCTGGAAACTTTTGAAAATTTTGACATTTCTCAAAATCGCAGTGGTAAGTTCTTTTCATTAATTATAAACGTTCTCATAACATATTTACTAACGTCTGAATAAAACCACAAAACGGCAGCTATCAATCCCTACCACTATGCGTCTTTAAAATGTGCGGATATACATACAGTACATGAAAATATATTCTTCAAATGTAACCTAATACCTACTCAGAACGTAACAAGAGCAGTGAACAATGCTTCGTTTGCGATACTTAGAGCTGTTATTATGGACACCCAGAAGGACATTGCGAAGGTGGAACATGAACTTTTTGATCTACATATTTTGTTAGCTAAAAAATTAGCAGATTTCGATACTTTAGACAAAAACACTTCAGTTCGTAGTATCAACATGTCATCGAATCACAGAATTTCCCTCGAAAGAAAATTCAAAAATTTTATACCTGGTGATAAGAATAAGCAGGCTTATACCCATAGTAACTATAACGGAATAGTGTATCCAGATATTGAAGTGTTTGTCAACTTATCCTGTCATATTCTCTCGGAAATTCAGAAGAGGACTTTACGATATAATTCTAATTTTTGCTATCTCAAGAAAGATACAGGTATCAGACATAATTGCGTCAGTTGAGGAATCTCTAATAAAAATCAGTCTCAAATTTGAAGAAAAGGAAATAGTTAGACATTGTATCAGCCAAGTGAGATCCGCAAATCACGCTACATTACCTAGACTAAATTTAACCACCAAAGAAATTTATGCGCTTAAAAAATTGCTCACAAATTGCAATTTAATCATAACTAAAGCTGACAAGGGAGGTCGGTTGTTTGTATTACGCAAAACAAAATTATGATAACAAAGTCAAAAATCTTATTTTGGATGGACCTTACAAAGAAATAAAGAATGATCCTTCATATAAATAATTAAAAGAAATACAGAAATTGATCAAAAACTCAGAAACTCTGAGCCAAAGCATGAAAACAAACTTAAACCTTCATACGCCCGTTGTGTGAGATTCTATGCTCTCCCTAAGATACATAAATCTGGAATTCCTTTCCGGCCTATAGTAAGTAATATCGGCACAGCAGCATATAAATTATCCTAGTTCCTTTCTTCAATATCATCTTCCTTGGCCACTCCAAAAGAAAAATCTCTGAAAGATTCCATTGAGTTTAACAATCGACTCAAACTACACCCTGCGTAGATCAACTAATGCTATCCTTTGATGTGCTATCTATGTTCACCAATATTATAGTAAAAAGAGCTCTGGAATCTCTAAAATCAAGTCTTGTAGAGCATCATTACAGCCAACCTGAAGCTGAGCAAATACCAAAACTAGTGGACATTTGCATAAAACAGAACAGATTTACTTTCCGTGGAACGTTTTATGAACAGACGGAAGGTCTAGCCATGGGCAGACCACTGTCACCTATATTATGTGAAATCTACATGCGTCGATTTGAAGAAAAACTTTTCAAACTTGTGAAATTTGACTTATGGACACAATACGTAGACGATGCTTTCGTTCTATGGAAGGGAAAACATTCTCAAATTCCGGAATTAGTCAAACTTATAAATTCTATTGATCCTCACATGCAATTCAGCTACGAAACTAAAAATAACGGATGCCTACCATTCCTTGACGTCCTGGTAACTCGCTTAAATCATTCTCTCGCAACCACAATTTATCCGAAGCCTTTCGCTGTTTCCTCACCTACACATGTCAAGTCCAATCACCCTTGGCAAGAAAAATTCAGCGCCTTTTACAGTTGCGCATATCGCGCGTTACACATACATGTATATCATCATCATCATCATTGTCAACCATTATCAATCCACTGCTGGACGAAGGTCTCCCCAAGTTTCCTCCACAACGGTCTGTCTTGTGCCAGTCTCCTCCATGTCACCCCTGCATACTTTCGAATTTCATCCACCCATCTGCTATGTGGTCTTCTTCTGGGTCTTTTCCTGTCCCTTGGAATCCAATCAAAAATTTCGGCTGTCCATCGATGATCTGTCCTTCTGGCAGTATGTCCAGCCCATTGCCATTTCAGGGATTTAACTCTGATCATGATGTCTTCCACTCTTGTCATTTTTCGGATCCACGAGTTTCTCTTCTTATCTCTCCTGGTTACACCAAGCATGCACCTCTCCATGCAGCTTTGAGTTGTCTGCAGCCTTTGTATGTCTCTTTTAGTTAAGGTCCACGTGTCTGCACCATACGTAAGCACTGGAAGGATGCATTGATCAAACACTTTTCTTTTAAGACATAGCGGCATATTGCTCTTGAAAATTATGCTGTTTCTTCCAAAAGCTATCCAGGCAAGTTTTGTACGCCGATTAATTTCTTCATCAATGTGACCCTCACTTGATATCTGCTGTCCAAGATAAACGTACGTGTCTGTTATCTCCAGCTTTTCTCCATCAATCGATAAATCTTCATTTCTTGTAAAAGCATTGAACATCACTTTTGTCTTCTCAAAGTTCATTTTTAATCCCACTTCCTTACTCTTGTCAGCAAGTTCCTGGATCATACTCTGCAGCTCTGATGGGCTAGTTGCAAAAATGACTACGTCATCAGCAAAACGAAGGTGGGTTAGATAATCTCCATTAATCTTTATCCCCTTGTTTTCCCAGCTCAGCGACTGAAAAACACCCTCCAATGTGGCATTAAAGAGCTTCGGAGATATGGTGTCACCTTGTCTCACTCCCTTTCCAATTTTTATTTGTGTTGTATTTTCAAACAGCCGAATCTTTGCACTTGCATTTTCATAGATGTTATTAATAATATTAATGTATGCATCTTTAATACTGCAGGTTTTCAGAGCCATTGTAACTGCTGATGGTTTCACCGAATCAAAGGCTTTTTCATAATCAATAAAAGCCATGCACAATGGAAGTTCATATTCCCTCGCTCTTTCAATTAGTTCTCTCAGTACGTGGATATGATCTATTGTGCTGTAGCCACTCCTGAATCCAGCTTGTTCTCTCGGTTGAGCCATGTCCAGTGTTACCTTCAAGCGGTGTGAAAGAACTTTAGTGAAGATTTTATAAACTACTGATAGGAGGCTGATAGGTCTGTAGTTTCCGAGATCCTCAATGTCACCTTTCTTATGTAGCAGGATCATTGTAGCGGTGTTCCAATCCTCAGGAATCTTTCCTTCATTAAGGCATCGAGTGAAAATTTGGGCGAGTACTGTTTCGATTTCTCCACTTGCTTCTTGTATGATGTCTACAGTAATTCCATCTTCTCCTGGAGCTTTTCCCCGCTTCATGTTCTTGATTGCATGTGCAACTTCTGCTGGAAGGACTGGAGGAACTCTGGTACTGGTATCTTTCATGATGTCTGGAGTGCATGTATCATCCCTTTCATATAATTTGGAGTAGAAATCTTTCACTCTTGTCAAAATTTCGCCTCTATTTCTTGTTACAGAACCATCTTCTTTTCTCAGTGCCATAATCTGTTTTCTTCTCTTACTGAGATGTCCCTTTGCTATCTTTAGGCTTTGGTTGTTTTCAATTGCTTTCCCCACTAGTTCACAGTTGGATTTTCTTACGTCTTTAGTGATACTTTTTCTTACTGTCTTGCATAGCTCTATATATTCCACTTTGGAAGTCACATCTTCTTTAGTTGTCCTCATCTCTCTTCTTTTTTGCATCAACATTTTCGTTTTTCCTGATAATATGTTTACATGCAACTTGTTCGTAGACCCAGCTAATTTTGTTGCTGTTTCCATAAGAGCTTTGGTTACTTTTCTGTTAACTTCAGAGATGTCCACTTCTTCCGATGTTAGGCCTTCTAAAGCAGAGAACCTGTTCTTCATTTCCAACTTGAAGGTATTATGGTGTTTTTTAAGGTTGGTTATGTCAATAGATTTTGTTTGTCTTATGAGCTTGCCACGTTCAAGTTTAGTGTTGAGGTGCATCTTACATCTCACCAATCTATGGTCACTACCTGTGTTGAACTTGTTTAGCACACTGCAGTCTTCTATGACGAATTTTTTGTTACACATAATAAAATCAATTTCACTTGTCGTCCCATTTGGATGTCTCCATGTCCATTTCCTGTGTGGCTTTTTCTTGAAGAAGGAGTTCAAGATGAAAAACCCTTCTGCCTCTGCAAACTCAACGGAGTATTTCCACGCTGGTTTCTGTTGCCGTGACCGAATTTACCTACTGATGTTTCATTCTGTTGCCGTTGCACTATTTTTGCATTGAAATCTCCCATAATTATTTTCAAGTGCTGCTTACCTTTATTATTTAGATGACATTTTTCCTCATAAAATTCTTCAATTTCTTCTTCAGGATGACTTGTGGTGGGTGCATAAGTTTGAATAATCGGAGCCTGGTATCTTTTCGAGAGTTGGATAACAAGTCGTGCAGCTCTGTTAGAGGAACTTTCAACTTCTACAACTTTATCCTTCAGTTTCTTGTTTATTATAAATCCAACACCACTAGTTCTGCCAGTATCTGTCCCACGATAGTAGAAGAGAAGTCTACTTTTCAGTTCGATGAGATCTTCTCCTTTTCTCCTTACCTCACTTAGCCCCACGATGTCCCACTTGATCCTTTGTAGTTCCTCTTCCAATTCAAGAAGCCTTGAATCAGAAGATAGGGAGCGTCCATTATACGTAGCCAAGGTCAGCATCAGATGGCAGCCTAGTCCGGTCCTCCGGGGATTCTTAGCACCCTCTGCCTTCATGTCGCACTGGCCGCTGCCTTGGCCAGGTACATTCCAGCTGCCGGAGACTGAGGGCGAAGATTTAAGTTGTGGAATCATTTTGGAGGGGTTTGGCCATAACTCACCACGCTGGCCAAGCGGGTTGGTGAGTGTGGGATAGAATTTCCTGTAATCCCGATGGTATAGTTATACCGCTATTGGCGGTCGTCAGAGCCCCTTTAGTGGGAACACGTGCCCCACGAGAAGGCGGGGTTGACATTTGTCAAGGAGAGGCTGTGATTTTACGCATCACCTGACCTTATACAAGTATGTATGTATATATAAGTCAAATTCTCTACACCTTCAACAAAGAACTTCCCGTAGAAATCCCTGAATCCCACTAAATTAGCACACCTCAACTAAAACCCAAACTCTCATAGTTCACATACAACCATAATAAAAATAATAATGGTAAACACCTGGGGTCGGGGACCTGGAGCCACTCATATATATATATATATCATGATCAGAGTTAAATCCCTGAAATGGCAATGGGCTGGACATACTGCCAGAAGGACAGACCATAGATGGACATCCGAAATTTTAGATTGGATTCCAAGGGACAGGAAAAGACCCAGAAAAAGACCACATGGGAGATGGGTGGATGAAATTCGTAAATATGCGGGAGTGACATGGAGGAGACTGGCACAAGACAGACCGTTGTGGAGGAAACTTGGGGAGACCTTCGTCCAGCAGTGGATTGATAATGGTTGACAATGATGATGATGATATATATATATATATATATATATATATATATATATATATATTACGCAACTTTACGGGTAGGATACCACTGTTATGTATATGTCACTCGGTTTCGCTAGGTCCTTATTGATCTGGCTGAAGTGAACAAATTGTGGTTTAGTAAAAATGTACTAAACGGATTTCGAAGGAATAGTTTAGTTGATTAAGAAGTGAGCCGAAGGCGTTTTGAAGGAACCTGCTTATAAGAAAGCGTTGCCTTACTTTTAACTTTGTTATTCAGTGTGGACATTTACGGATGTGTGGTGGTTGACATTAAAACTTTTGAAGGTAAGAGATGTTTCAGATGTTTGTTCAGAAACAGATATCAAGGATATCACTCAGAAACATACATTATGCCACTCTCTACACAGAGTGGCATAATGTCTGTTTCTGAGTCAGTAGCACTTCCACACCATGCCTTGATTGCTTTGAAAAAAGGACATGAAATGAACGCTTATGACAACTAGGACATTAAATGGTCGTAAAATCAAGAATGTGAAATTTGCAAAACTCCATTATTAGAGCCATTGCTTTCGTGGTTTTCTATTGGTTTAAATCCGTTCCGTCAAAATTCACACTTTTATCCTCTGTCTTGGATGTGTATATTTTGCAATGTTCATCCAAAGACTTGCAAAGTTCATCCAAAAACGTGCAGTTTTTAAACTTTTAAAATAAAGATACTGTATGTATGTACACCTACTGCATTGTTTCCGATTGTTAGACAACGGGGGAAAAAATTTACAAGACCTATTTAATCTAAAAATATAATGTTATTAACATAATATAGTGCGCATTTCGTCTGTAGAAATAGCAAACACACGTATGCCCAGAAGGCTGCCTCTCTAATAATGGAAATCTGGACGTAGCGGCTAAATATTAGTTCAAGTGTGCTCACTGTTCAGACGTTTTGATTTATCATCCTTTTAATAACAAGGGTCCTGAAATCTTGTGTCGCTGAGAATAACCATAACGGAATTCACGCCCAGAAGGGAGTTAGGCAAACCTTTCCATTAGGTTATTAGCAAAAGTTACAGACCAGTAATGAGTATCTTTTGCTAGATCATTTCAACAAATTGCACCACATCATTTCTTGACTGCTCCATTTCATTTTTTACGCTTTCCAACCGTAGGTTAAAGAAGCGTATATGCTCCAGCTTTTTCCATCCGTCTGTCCGTCCGCACAATAACTCACGTGAAAATAGTTTGATTTCGACGAAATGTTAGTATGTGGTAGGGGACCACCTGGGGACGGACCCTATTGAAAATTGGGAAAACAGGATCAAAGTTCAGGACATAGGAGCGGGATCCATTCCATTGCTTTTATGCGTCATAACTTGCGTAAAAATTGTTCAATTTCAATGAAATTTAGTATGTGGTAGGGAACCACCTGGGGACGATCCCTTTTGAAAATGGGTAAAATAGGGCAAAAGGTCAGGACAGCGGGATCCATTCCATTGCCTTTATGCATCATAACTTGCGTAAAAATTGTTCGATTTCGATCAAATATTAGTATGTGGTAAGGAACCACTTGTGGACGAACCCTACTGAAAATGGGCGGAATGGGGTCAAAGGTCAGGACATTAAAGTCGGACCATTTCATTACCTTTATGTGTCATAACATGCGTAAATATGTGTCGATTTTGATGAAATTTTAGTATGTGGTAGGGAACCAACTGGGCACGAACCCTATCGAAAATAGGCAGAATGGGTTCAAAGGTCAGGCAGGGCATAAGAGCAGGATTTATTCCATTGCCCTTATGCGCCATAACTTGCGTAAAAATGGTTCAATTTCGATGAAATTTTAGTATGTGTTAAGGAACTAACTGGGGACGAACCGTATTGAAAATGGGCGGAATGGGGTGAAATGTCAGGACACTGGAGTCGGATCCATTCCATTGACCTTGTGCATCATAACTTACCTAAAAATGCTTCGATTGCGACAAAACGTTACCATGTTGTTCCGGAGGTATGGTGAACCGGTTTTGTTGATTATCAACGAAATGGAGTCAAAGGTCATTGCACAAAGGCAAGATTTATTCCACAGCCATTATTCTCATAACTTGCGTAAAACTGCTTCTATTGTGACAAAACTTTAGAATATCATCGAAATGGGGTCAAAGGTCAGGACACAGGAGCGAGATTTATTCCGCAGCCATTATCCACATAACTTGAGTAATAATTTCAGGTATGTTGGAAAGCGTATCATAATCAATGCATTGCATGGTTTTACTAACTTGTGAATATATGGTAAATGAATCTGTAGGAAAATGGCAAATGAAATAATTTGCAGAAAATGGGAATCAAAATATGAAACAAAACGGAGATTTTCAACTCTACAAATATAAATCTCTAATTATGGCATTAACACCGGGAATGTTAAAATATTCCACTTACAAAAACTCAGACAGAATACATCTTAATATCATAAAGCAGAATTAATAAAAAGTAGATGTCCTCAAATCATCTCATCGTGTATACGCTGCAACCCATAACGGTGTTTGTGAATCATCATCATCATCATCAACATAATCAACCATTATCAATCCACTGCTGGATGAAGATCTCCCCAAGTTTCTTCCACAATTGTCTTTCTTGAGCCTGTCTCCACCATGTCCCTCCAACAAACTTTCGAATTTAATCCATCCATCTCCCATGGGGTCTTCTTCTGGGTATTTTCCTGTTTCTCGGAATCAAGTCCAAAATTTCGGTTGTCCATCGGTGATCCGTTCTTCTGGCAACATGTCCAGCCCATTGCCATTTCAATGACTTCACTCTGGTCCTGATGTCGTCCACTCCTGTCCTTTCCCTTATCCACAAGTCCCTGTTCTTTTCTTTCCTGTTTACACCAAGCATTCATCTCTCCATGCTTCTTTGGGTTGTCTGCAGTCTTTGCATGTCTTGTTTAGTTAATGTTCATGTCTTTGCTCCATACTTAACACTGGCAAGATGCACTGATTAAACACTTTTCTTTTAAAACATAATGGCATACAACTCTTAAAAAGTGTACTGTTTCTTCCAAAAGTTCTCCATCTGAATTTTACACGCAGATTAATTTCTTCATCATTGTGACCTTCACTTGATACCTGCTGCCCTAGATAAATGTAGGAATCGGTTGTCTCAAGCTTCTCTCCATCAATCGATAAATCTTCGTTTCTTGTAAAAGCACTGTACTTCACTTTTGTCTTCTGAAAGTTCATTTTTAATCCCACTTCTTTTCTCTTGTCAGCAAGTTCTTGGATCATACTCTGCAGTTCTGAAGGGATAGTTGCAAAGATGACTGCATCATCAGCAAAACGAATGTGAGTTAAGTAATCTCCATTAATCTTTATCCCTTTGTTTTCCCAGTTGAATGATTGAAAGACATTTTGCAATGTGGCATTAAATAGCTTGGAAGATATGATGTCACCTTGTCTCACTCCCTTTCCCATTCTTATTTGTGCTGTATCTTCAAATATCCGAACCTTTGCACTTGCATTTTCATAGATGTTTTTAATAATGCTAATGTGTGCATCTTCAATACCGCAGGATTTCAAAGCCATTGTTCCTGCTCTTCGTAATCAATAGAAGCAATGCATAACTGGAGTTCATATTCTCTTGTTCTTTCAATTAGTTCTCTCAGTACATGGATATGATCTACAGTGCTGTAGCCACTCCTAAATCCAGCTTGTTCTCTTGTTTGAGCCATGTCTAGTGTTACCTTCAAGCGATGCGAAAGAGATATAGTGAAGATTTTATAAACCACTGAAAGGAGGCTGAAGGGCCTGTAGTTACTGAGATTGTCAACGTCACTTTTTTATGTAGCAGGATCATCGTATCATTATTCCAATCCTCAGGAATCATCCCTTCATTTAGGCATCTGGTTAAAACTTAAAATGCGAGTGAATAGAGAGAACAAATATTTATTTAGGCATCTGGTTAAAACTTAAATGGCGAGTGAATAAGAGAAATTAAATATAACTTTCAATTGAATTCAGTGTAATCATGTTTAAATTAACTGACATTAAACAACACATTGTTGGTCTGTAGAAAGCAGTAAAACTATTCGTTCTAAAAAAGCATACGCCTTAGCGCTTGAAGCACGATACTGCTTCAGATCAGTTATTTCTACAGTTGAAAATATTTGTGAGTGGATGTATTTAGATTTTTTCCATCTGCACAGACAGCATTGCATCTCTTCTGTTACGCCGTGTCAAGCAGTTTGCGACACTGCTGTCTGTTGAAAACGCAACACCAAGAAAGATTGAAGATATTGAACTGATATTTACAGGGTACGTAACTTATTATACATGACGTAAGTATCAGAAGTGCAGATATGTAAGTGACGGGGAATGCACAATACGAAGCACCTTGTGTACCCAATAGGTACACGGCATTACATTGAATGGAAGAGGATCCTGATGACTCACTGTGGAAGGTCATTTCATGTTATCTCCACTCGTACTCAAATTTCATCTGGGACAAGTGATGACGAAGTGTACCACTCCAGGAGTCGAGCGACCATGTAGCACGTCCATTCAAGTGGCGAAAAATCAGGCAAATTCTCTATCCGAGGAGGCTGTGTCACATTTCGGAAATCTCGAAGCTACATGTATAAGGCTTTCCGTGGCAGATGTGGGCATTGTCCTACTAAAGTTTGGCATGAGATACCGTCTGTAGATGTGGCAGCAGTTAAGATCCGTACATCTTCGATGTAACACTGAGATGGTCATGAATCCTACAATACTTAGTGAGCGGAAACGTTAATTCAATTGAACACCACCCAACACCAAAGCTTCCGTATCGGGTCCTTTATGACGCTGCATAGTGACAGCAGCCATTTCACCACGGTGTCGCTATACATTGATACATACATCATGGGTCAATACGTTTAACCCTACTTGTAGGAAAGCCTTATGCAGTACCATTAGTCACGCCAGTGTCTGTTTCTTAGCCCCATAACTGCAGCTATGGCGGAAGACGAAATCAGGGACAGAAGGCGTCGAGGACTCCCTAAAGGAAAAAACTGGGTGTGAACAAAGCTTGGAAAAAACCCTTTATGTGATACAGGCCGAAGCTATTTTAATAAACTCCGGGACGTGGATGCTCGGTCTAGCAACGCCATACGGTAGAAACGACGGCAATCGCAAGATTTGTTCCGTCGCTGGGCATCAGATTCAGACTCTTTATGTGGGTGATACAGGCTTTCAACTTCCCACTGAAGCCATATTCGAATCGTTGTGCGCGCGTTGCTCCTGACACGCGCGACCATGTCGCATAAGGAAAATTCGCTTTTGAAAGATGATATATTGAACAATGATTGACTCGAATAACCCAGCAGTCAAGCGCTGAAAGTTTTTTTTCATCACGTCGTGAAGCCGTCGCTCCCACTATAAGGGAAATGGAATGCTTGTGGCATCTGTAGTTTGCTCAACTGTGAATGACCACAGGTGACAGATATGTGTATTTCACAAATGCAGGGAAGGTGGACGTTACAAAACTCTGGGATGTGATTACAGGTTCTTGTAGCAAGATATAATACTTTGTATCATAAATAAAAATATTTTTCGAAGCTCTAGCGATGTGCAGTCCTAGCAAATCAACTCTGAACATTTATTTTAATCTATTCTCGTCAAATTAGCTTTCGTGAGACCGTTATACTTCTGCCAATTTTATAATTAAATGGTATCTCAACATACATACATAGCATTTCTGATCTTTGAGATATTTCGAATTATTCTTGATTTCAAAATAATGTTCCACTTTTATCCTATGCCAACATTTTTCTTCTTATCTTCGTAATGCCTAAAAATTTTCCTTTTATTTCCGCAAATAATATGATCTCACACAAATCTCGTAAAAGCTCTGCGAGGGAGCTGAATTTTTATATAGTTTTATAACATCCCGGAACCCATTCGTAAAACGTTGATGAGAATAACCTCAATGCTCGTAGAACGTATACAGAAAAAAGTTACTACACAGGAAACAAGAAATATGACACCGAATTTTCGGTTGTAATAAGCGCGTATTTTGAATCTGTTTTGTCGCGAATTTAGTTTGTCAGAGTTCTTCTAATTCAATAGAATCGGCTTGGAAACGATCAACCGGTTCTACGACCGATAAAACATTCTCAAATAGAAGCATGTACTTAGTTTTCTAGTGGCTAAAAGGTATGATAGACATTTAACAAATGGGGTACAAAAGGATTCTCATAACACAAAGCAGGTATCAGAGACAAAGAGATTTTCAAATAGAACACTTAAAACATGAAATAGTATCGCACTCGTGAAATTATTTCTCTGCGTAAACACCGGGGTATTTCGTCGGCGTTTTCAGGAGCGGAGTGCTCGAGGCTCGAATCTATCGACCCGCTAGCTTTGACATCACAGACCAGTTCGGAGGCTTTCTTAATCTTCAGGGGGTTTTGGATGTACCCGATACAGAGAGAATTTTTCAAATCGGAGATTTAGAAGCAGAGATATCGGGGAAAACGCAATTTACATTTACGCCCCCTTGAGGAAAGTCTATGAATTACTTGAAAATTTTGAAATTAAATAAAAACGTCATTCACCGGGAGCACTATCCATCAAAGAAGGAGTTTTTCAAATTGGACTCTTAGAAATAAAGATATTCACAAATATAAGATACATGTCTACTCGTCCTGGGGGAGAAACCATGCAATGTTTTAAGTAAAAAGTATTCCGAAAAGTTTTATCGATGTGAGTGGTATCAGCCCAGGACAGATTTTTTTAATCGAGATTTTAGAAGCTCAGATTTTGCTGCAAATTTATCAGAAGCAGAAATTAACCCTTACGACGGCTGGTGGCCAAAGTACTTTTACCAAAAATTAAAAGTAAACAATATCGTATCAGGAGTTGCATTCGATGCAGAAAATACATTCAAATCCAAGTTTTAGAAGCAGAAATATTGGCAAAACGTTGTTTAACTTTACGTCCTTTTGCGGGAAATCTATGGGTAACTTGAAAATGTTACTATAACATAAAGTAGTCTTCGACATAAATGAAATCGTAAGGTAAAAGAATGTTTTCAATTTGATGATTATAAGCAAATATGTGGAACAAAATTTATTTACGATCTGCCTGTTCGCGCTCTAGCGGCGAAATCATGCATCGTGTTAAAAAACGAAATAAAGGCTTCCCAATGCAAATAGAAATTTTGAAATTGGACTAATAGTTGCAGAGATATGGAGTGCAAAGACGGACAGATGGACCGAAAAACCGATAACGTAAGCAAAATATTCTTCACAAATGGCGTGCAGAAAAAGGATTGGATATAAACGTTTCTTGTTCTTGTTAACGTAAATTTGAAAATCATTTCCAACCGGGGTGTTTCTCAGAGAAACCAGATGCCCAGAAGACAGCCTAACACTGTGTACTATGGTACCAATGAAAGGACTGGCGCCGGCTCTTTCATTAAGGCTTTTATTAATTCTAAGTAAAAGATGATATCTACCATATTAGATTCGATGGCAATTTTTGTGGGTTTTCGCCATCTAATGCATATTGATAACATATTTTTAAAAGAATTTCTAAAAATTCCAGTTGCACATAATAAAAGCGCTAGATAACTAAATGCATATTTGCAATACTATGCCTGTCCGGACGTAAAAGACGTAAATATGGGACTTTTTGAGATGCGTCACGGAAAGTGTGAATGGGCGTTGACGCTCATGGAGAGATCGTGAATTTTAGACGGGCAACTGCTTTTGACATTTAGAGTAGCTCATTGTTGACGTTATACTACTAACACCAAAAACACAAAAATGTAAGATTTTATCATTCGTGACCATATCGAAATCTGACTAGAAATGTAGTCTGAACAGAAATATAAAGAAACAATTAAAATCTGTGGTGTTAAACAATGATAGGTTTCTAAATTTCATGAGAAGGAAACTAATTTTTGTCGACAATAAGGTACTTGCAGTTTTGTCTCATAGTTTCAATGATGAATGCTGAGTGCTTAGGGAAATATAAAACTAAACAACTATTGAGTGACATTTACGAAAATTTACATGTTCAAATTAAGTCCTAACTGAGATGTCGAATCGCTTTGGAAACACTTAATGCAAAGAAGGAAAAATTGGAAAGCACCCATTAAATTATATCTACAGAAATACCAGTAACAGTGATTTATCAAATCAAAAGGAGACACAAATGTTGCTTCACCTAATTTGGATTTCGGTGCGAATTATTTAAAAAAACCGTTTCCTGTGACTAAAATAAAATTAAGTTATTCAATACGTAGGAACAATTATTTTGATACAATTTGTGTCAGACGTACATACATACTATTTTATTATCAATTCAATTGATAATTATCTGCTGTTGGAGTAAAGATACTTTTTATCCCTTAAGAGCCCGTCATTTCAAAATCATTCATTTTTTTAAGGCTGTGCAATCCAAAAATTGTTGATACTTTCATTCATAAAAAAACACTTCGTTTACTCAAATTATGTCGGAAATATAGTTTTTCAACCATTCTGATGTGGTAAGGAGCTTTTGTTCAAAACAAATCATAGATTAAGCATGGCCAAATGTAATTTTTGTATTCAAAGCCACCAATGCAGATCACATGAGATAATCAGGTATTTAACATTTTACAGTGTCGAAAAGCAATGACTACACCGCTTACAATTATCAGTTATCCTCATTCTCCCGCTGAACCTGTGGTAAATCCTTCATGCGAACTGATTTTGCATCGGATATATTTTGTCAATTTTGGTCCAATTGCTGGTAAAATATAGATATTTCCGGCAAGTTGCGCCGAAACTGCAGAGAGCGATTTGTCTGATATATTTTCTTACATTTCTTTCCATCTTACATCACTGTTCTGAAAAAACCTGCATTCAGTGCACGGTACACAGGAATAATTTATTATCTGCTATATTTTGCATCATGTCTACTTAGATGCATGTTGAGATGGAATAGTGAATTCTCAAGTCATCACATATTAACTTGAAAAAATTTGCAGTTGAAAATAAAAAATATCTTTTATTAACTTTGTATCAAAATGACTGCAAAAATCCGGGAGTTATCTTTTTATTTAAACCTTTTGAACAAGCTTACAATTATAATATGCATTTTACGTGGTGCTGGCCAGCATTTTATTTTTACTTCATTACTTAGTTAATTTTGCATCATGTCTACTTAGATGCATGTTGAGATGGAATAGTGAATTCTCAAGTCATCACATATTAACTTGAAAAAATTTGCAGTTGAAAATAAAAAATATCTTTTATTAACTTTGTATCAAAATGACTGCAAAAATCCGGGAGTTATCTTTTTATTTAAACCTTTTGAACAAGCTTACAATTATAATATGCATTTTACGTGGTGCTGGCCAGCATTTTATTTTTACTTCATTACTTAGTTAATATGCACTATCTACCAACAAGTAATTGGGCACCCCTGCAATCGACGATATCTGCGGTCCTGATACACGTCACGGCCGCCGCCGTTAAATATCGTGTGGAAAACAACAACGCAGCCAGTCGCATGCAAGATTCAACGCAGTGCGGAGCTCTCTGATTTCGAGAAAGGTGTAATCGTCGGGTATCAGAGAAATGGCCGATCCATAAGTGACATATCCAGCAAGTTGAAGTACACAAAACCGACAGTGGCCTACGTGATTGGCAAGTGGAAAATGATAAGTGACTGTTGGAATGTGCCCCGACCCGGCAGACCCACAAAACTGGGAGTTAGAGACCGGCGGGTGCTGGCCAGAGAAATTCGGAAGAACCGCACCAAATCGATGGACCATATCCGCGAGGAATTTCAACAGGCATCCGGGAGTGTTCTTTCGATGAATTCCATCCGTAAGGAAGCCCATCTGCTCGGTTATCATGGACGTGCTGCCGCCACAAATATAGGTTCAACCTCTACGGTTCGGATGTCAGGGTCTGGGTTTGGCGTCTGCCTGGAGAACGCCTCCTGCCGGAATGTATTGTGCCAACTGTGAAATTCGGCGGCGGTGGAATTATGCTATGGGGATGTCTCTCCTGGTATGGCACGGGACCCTTGGTCCCAATTCCTGGTAGACTCAACGCCGAGACTTACTGCACCATTTCGGATGACCATGTGCTTCCTACGTTGTTGCAGTTTTACCGGGTGGACCCATGTTACTTTCAGGATGACAATGTCACCTGTAATGTTGCGAGGTCACCCTGGATTGGTATGGTGACAATGGGGTTAATCTAATGGACTGGCCTGCGCTGAGCCGGGACCTTAACCGTATCGAGCACCCTGGGGACGAGTTGGAGCGTCGACTTAAGGGGTGTCCCCACCGTCCGAAATCGGTGAAGGAACTGACCTGTCTTGTCCGAGCCGAGTGGAAGAAAATACAGCTAGCCGTGGTACAACGCCTGGTTGAGAGTATGCCCCGGAGGGTCGCAGCTGTAATCGCCGCTCGTGGAGGCTCCACCAAATATTGAAGGTGAATAAACTTCGTTTTCCTTTGCCATCACAGGTGTCCAATTACTTGTTGGTAGGTAGTGTATTATAAGTCGTAGCTAAAGAATCATTAAATGCAAAATTAATGACATAGCACAGACATCATTAAGTGTAGAAAAATTGTTACGTTTTTGCACTGAATGGGCATTGTAACTACATACCCACCTAAAAACGTACGCACACTTTTGATGCTCATATGATAACAACATATCTCGACATATACTGGCAGGAACTGAACGAAAGTGTAAAATGCAGAAATCGCTCATTCTTCACGCACTTTAGTGGGCATTTGCAACAATACATTTATGTCAAAAACAACGGCGCATAAATGGATGTGTAGCAAAATAAATATGGCCAACGGATAACCCAGAGCAGCAATATTTCTTTTTTAATATCCTGCGAATGACGTAGAAAATGATTGTTGCTAAAGTGAACCAAAATGGTCATTTAACATTCTAAATTTCACTGTGGAGATGGAATACGTGTTTATTATAATGTAGCCACCTCCTTCACTTTTCATTCTTGCTCCAGATTTATTACCCCGCGATCAGGAAGCGGTAGATTAAATTGTGGATTTTGACTCAACATAATCGATTTCTTTGTGCTGCTTCTTTGTCGGATGCACTTAGTTAATGTTAAGTTGGGTGGGTGATAGTTAGTGCTAGTTGTGTGCTTCATCGCGAGTGCCCTCAGTCAATGCTAAGTTGGGTGGGCGAGAGTTAATGCTAGTTGTGTGCTTCTTTGTGGGTACATTTAGTTGGGTGCACGTAGTTACTGCTTAACAAAATAATTTTGGTTGTAACTTCATTGAGGAAAGTTGTTTTGATTACAAAATTGGGTTTCATCTGTTGCCATACATACCATCATAACTATGTTCGTCACACCTTCAAAACAATCTCAGGTAAAAAAATTGTGTTATATTTAACGCATGAAAAATCCATTTTTGGCGTAAACAGATAAGAACACATGCAAGATTTTGTGCGCCAGAGGATTGGCTTCATCTGGCAGTTAGTTACTCTGAATTGAATTACAAGTGGATTTAACCACCAGCTGAAATATTAAATAATATAAAACGTCATAGTTGCTTAGATAAATCTTAGAGCAGGCTACATCCATTCTAGATTTAGAAGCGCCGGGAGGTCGCCAGATCTAAACTCGCCCAAAGGACACTGAAAGAATGGAAAGTCTCACTCATTAATAACAGGTCTCGTGCCGCCCAAAATCCAGGAACGACGGGAGACACGCCGCTCCGAACGGTGCTTCGCATTCATGTTCGTTTTCCAAAGTAAATAAAAAGAAAATCCTTTCAAAAGCTTTGCTCGCAATTCGATTGGATACGTTGGAGCCTACGTCGAAATCAGGTTTTCTGCGAGATTTGTTTTAGATGTTTTGACTGTTAACTGAAATGTGCAAAAATTTATTTATTTTATATAAATTTTAAAAAGGCATTAATATTTCCGACACCTTTTCCACAAAATGGTTTAATCGCCTGAACCTAAAATACACTACAGTACCTGCGAAATATAACTCGTTCAATTCACGATGTTTAACAGTAAATTTCATGTTGTCAAGTGTTCCCACTGGAGAGGATTTTGTGACAACCACTGTTTATGACTAATACATGTATATAATTATTTTAAAATGTGTTAAAACGTTGTTCTACATCTTTTCTTAGAATAAATTTCTACTGAAATGTCTATGTATTTGACAATTATGTCGTATAGATAACGGGTACAAAAACAGCTGATGGATCAGAGGAGTCCTAACAGACAAGCTCATATCTTGCAACAGAAACCACGGCTACGATCCGGCAAATAACTACAGAATGTAATACATCCTTTTGGAACTTTTACGAATGTGCTATTTACAGGAAAATACAACAGGGTGCTACGCCTGCAGATGACTATGTAACCAGTTCCTTTTCACCATTTAATTCCCCCTCAGCAGCTCTTTTGTTCCATAGGAGAACATATTCCTGGAAGGTTTCGAGATGTTGCACTATTCACAGTAAAGACTTTGAAAAATTGTTTTTTAAAAGTCCAAGGAAGACGGATTTTTGAGAGATACATATTACTAAGCTGTTCTCTGAGATACAGAGGTTAGCTCCAAAAGAAATACAAACTTCCAGATATTTTTACTTATTGTTGTCGTATCAAACTTCTCCATTCACAGCGATCTTGACATACAACTCGTGCTTCACTAATATCCATTACACGCCGTACACAAGATCTTTTATACTTCATACTCATAATCTTTTTCTCATGCAGACACTCCTGAATCTGATCCACCCATGTCTTCCTTGGCCTTCCTCTGCCTTACCTTCCTGCCACTTGTGCTGAAAAGATTTTCTTAGTAAGCATTTCATCACTCATTCTTTCAACATGGCCAAACCACCGAAGCATATTGGTCTCCACCTTGCTAACAATATTTCGCTTCACATCACACAACTGCAATAGATCTTCATTTCTCACACAATCATATCGTGTCTTGCCACAAACTCCACGTAAGTAACGCATTTCTCCAGCACACAAACGACTCCTATGTTTTTTCTGCAGTACCTAGGTTTCACTGCCATACATCAGAGTAGGAACATATACAGTTTCATACACAGCCATGCGGGACTCTCTAGAGAACCCATCATTCCTGTGAAAACCTCCCAGAGTAGCTATGACTTTCAAAGAAGAATTCACTCGCCTACTGATTTCACCATCCAACTTATACTCTCTGTCAATCATGCTTCCTAAATACACAAACTCACTCACCTTTTCAACCACAGTGCCATTTATACTTACATTACATTCAGTGCTACCCGTTCCTCTCTCAAACACCATAACTTTGGTTTTTCCCTTATTTATATTCAGTTTGAATTTCATGCAAACTTCGTGCATCCGAATCAACATACTCTGCAACTCACTTTTGCTCTCTGCCAACAGGACAGTGTCATCAGTATACAGCAATCTGTACACACGGATATCACCAAGACATAAACCACTATTCGAGAGATGCTCCCTTTAAAATGCGTAACACAGATGGATCATAAAGCCAATCTATGAGTCGCACAGATCACTCCTTTTTCCCATTCGGATCCACAATCTATCTTCAGCTGGTGATAAAAATCCAACTTTCCAGATTTATGCTGCGAAAAAAACACCATATGTCTTGTAATGAAATATTTATGTGACGATTACATCTAATAAACTACTACCTCTCTGTACGTGAAAAGCTTGGATAATCATTTCATTCTGCTCTTCAAAGGGCTAACCTCTCAGTTCGTCAAACTCAGATGCTCTATAATTTGGCAAGGATGTGAATCAACCAATATCGATGTCCTATCTTTAAAACTAAAATGCAGATTTGTGAGTATCAAATATTCCCAGGATTCACGCCTTATATGTCATTTGTTATGTTCTCTGCATATGTTGTCGTAAACTATCTCACCAATTCGCGATATTCTTTAAAAGCAGTACATGCTGAAACATCTGTAAAGATGGATGATCCGATGCTTGTCACATACCTCTTTTAGAATGGCAATTTTTGTATTCATCCAAATGATTCTCCTGCAGATTGCATCAAATTCTAAACCAACGTTTTGCAATAAAAGTGTGATTCACATAACCGAGACAGTAATGCGTACAATTTACATTTATGTTTTCAAAACGCACCAGTTGTTATGACACAACAGAAAGAAAGTGTTTTCTGGCACCTTACGCTTCCGGTTGTTAGATGTTTTCAATAGATTTCCTTCCTTCTTTTGTTAAATCTCATTATAAAATTTATGCACAAATTTTACAATAAGTAATTGAGATCATCTAAATTGTTTTGAAAAAGTGGCTCGCTTATTTGTAAAATTCAACAACTTATTAAAATTAACGTGGCATAAACCATAAAGATAGTGCGCAGCTTATGTTTCGTAAAATATCACTTAAATATTCTGACAATTATTTTCATTTTAAACACCTTGTTTACTTTAACACTCAAAGGCTTTACGTAGGTTTTGATTACAAAATGTCAGGTATTACACTGGCAGAAAGTGAAAAAAGAACACAAAGAAGGACACGTCTGATACCAACGAAATTTATACAGCATAATGACAGAATGCAGAGGATAGCGTGATCAAAACATTACGGCAAAATACAGCTGTATTTGCTGGTAAACTGAAAAATAACATTTCCATGTAATATGGTTAGTACGAGGTTGAACAGCCATAAACTGCGTCACACTGTGCAATTCTGGCATGGAGTCTGTCGTGCAGATGTTGGATGTAAGTTTGGGGTATTGAGTTCCAAGCATCCTCAACCTGTACGCGTAAATCGCGGATAGTCGTGGCTGGCCGTGGAGATCCGATAAGTCGTTGTCCCATAAAATCCCACACGTGCTCAATGGGGGCCAAATTCGGTGAACGTGCAGGCCATGGAAGTTGTCTCACACCCTGAAGTGCATGTTGCGTTGCACGTGCCGTGTGAGGGCGTGCGTTATCTTGCAGAAAAACACCGCGATGGACCGACCTTACAAATGGCACAACAACGGGCTGAATGATGTTGTTGATGTAGGAGGTGCTGTTTAACGTACCCGCCACAAACACTAGTTGTGTACGAGAGTGATAGCTGATCGCTCCCCACACCATGAGACCAGGTGTAGGCCCTGTGTGTCGCTGGCGGATGCACGAAGAGTGGAGACGCACCCCTGTGCGTCTGCGAACGTGCATACGGCCATCGGAGGCTCCCAAGCAGAATCTGCTTTCATCGCTGAACACGACATATCGCCATTGCGTTCTCCAGTGCAGACGTTGGCGACACCACTGCAGCCGTTGCTGACGGTGGGCTGGAATCAGAGGTACACATGCGAGAGGCACACGTGCACGTAGTCCTGCATCCACTAGGCGGTTGTGGATTGTTCACACAGTCACCTCAGGTTCAACGGCAGCTCGGATTCGCGTCGCAGTGGATGTTCTGCTTGACAACGCCGCTCTTCTTATGCGTCAATCGGTCCGCTCATCAGTCCGTCTGTGACTTCCGGTTCCACGTCTTCTCGGGTGGGAATGTTCCTCTGACCATCTACGCCACCATCGTACCACCACCGATACTTCCTGTTCAATTCGCTCCGCAATACGACGATACGACCACCCGGCCTCGCGGGGTCCGACTAGACGACCTCGCTCAAAGTCCGATAACTTCTGAAATCGTACATGTCTTCCATGTCCAGGCATTGCAGCTTCTTTAGGGTATTCACACGTGTCCGTACGCCGACGACTAATTACATTCACTTCGCCGTACTCCTTAAATACCACTGACGATAATTTGCATATTATGCGGTGCTGTGGCGTAAGCGCTCACCGGTTGGTCCCGAAATTAACATCATACCCACGCAAACTCAATCCCATTAACATATGTAAATTTCATGATCGTCCGCCAATTCCTTCTTGGTGTTGTTTTTTTACTCTCCGGCAGTGTACATTGCTACTATCATCCTTTGTTTCCTCTGCAATTCCTTCTTTTAAATAATTTTTGATGACCTTCTTATATTCCTCGTAGAATTGTGTTTCCTTATTGAATTTCCGAACAAGCAATCTTAGTCATTTTTCAGCCAGGTTGTAATTATCCTTCAATTCTTGTATTTCTTGATTCCACGGAAACCGTGTCACGTACCTGCCATCTTTCATTTTCAGATTTTCGCCAAATTCCTCATAAATTCGATTATCTTCTGTTTTATCAGTCTGGTCGATGTCTCTTATTCCTAGCGTTTCAAGATCCCAAAAGTGCTTCAACATTTCGTTCATTTCACAGTCAGTGGTACTTGTACTTGTGGCACTTTTCATATTATCAATGACAGACTGTGACGCCAGCGCATTTGACAGCGCCGAGGTGCCACTAAATGTCCACCCAAAAATAGTTTGTGAAGTGACCAAGGATGGCCTTATCCTACGCACTCTTCCGGTTACAACCTTCCAAAAATAGTCAGCTCCGATCAAAACTGATAATTCTAAGTTGTTACATTTTTCCGCTTCATCAGCTAACAACATTTTTTTCTTTTTCACAATAACTTCGTATTTCTTTTCCTGGAGTACTTAACAAAGCACCGCTAATGTTATTTGTTTCCAAAGCCTGAATCTCGATTCTGCGTCCAGTTCTTGCATCTTTTAAAACCAAGCGAACTCTTTTTTCTTTCTCCGTTACTGGTGAATTCGCGGCAAATGGAAATATCGTTATTTGTTCTTCTCCTGTCACTTGTAACTTTAGCTCTTTAGAAACAGTTTCCATAACAAATGTCCGTTGTGAGCCTCCGTCGAGAAGAATTCGCACGCTGCGATTAGTTTTCCCCACTGCATTTAGGGTCATGGTCTGTAACAGAATACTGTTCTCTTGCTGCTGATCGGCTTGTGCTATGCGTTTTACAGCTGACTTGCTTTATCCTTCGGCATCGCACATGAAGGTATTGTGCTTTCGATTTGTTTTGAAACACGCTGTATATAAATATAATTAAAAAAATTGACTGTCAATTAACAAGAACATATATTGCATTAATTCAAAACTGTTTTACGTTTAATTATTTTTATATGGAACTCACCTATTTATCGCCATTACAGGAAACTCTCCTAATACATATTTCAACAGAAGGCGCATTCAGTTATATAAAAAATTATATAATTTCCTTCTCTTTCAGTACCTCTAACAATTGCGTTCAAATTTTTTGACACCTATACCAACTTCCAGAAAACACTAGTCAGACATTTCTTTACGGAGTACCCTAATTTATTATTGCTAGAAAATTTATTTCAATAGGGAATTTCTTGCCATAACTACGTACGCTTTGGACTTCCTTTGTATGGCACATAACATGATATCACTGCAGTTGTTTTATTCATCAGGAGAAAGCGTTGTTTCTGTTTTTCTCCCTCATCGTATGGGTTTAATTGTCAATATCAGATAAATAATAATTGAAGGACAACATATTTTGGTATATCGTTTTTTAAGTACAATTCAATATGAAAAATTCAATTGCTCATGGCTACCAGCGAATTTTGCGCAATTTATGAAATTTCAGACAATACAAGCGTCTTGGGTTTTGCAACTAGGCCTGTGTTCCAAGCATTCAGAATGACATCACTAAGTTTTCTAAAATATGCACTGTATTATCAAAGGACACATTAACAGTTTTAGATATTTGGGATAACCTACTGAAAAGGCTTCTGCGTATGCAGTATCACAAGATCATTACTACCTTGCTTCTTCACTCCATGTTCCACTAAGTGACCAAATAGACCAGTGTTCTCTTCAATCCGCTGCTCTCTGAAATCATTCAAATGGACTGCTGATGACCGTAGTTGTATGAGTTATACAAAAATCAAGCAAGAGAGAAATATTTCCTTCGGTAGAGACACGATCGATATCAAAGCCTCCATGGTATTACGTTTCTTCTTTATAAAGTATGCCGCTAAAGCATTGAGGTCACTTGTTGTCTTATGCAGACAATTTTGAAATATCAGGATAGGGATCTTTTTGTGGTTGCTGATTATAATTTGGCCTATTGTGTGAATAACGAATGCAGTATTGTGCGGCGAAATCAAAATCTGACGAAATCACCCAGGTACTCCCCAAAGTTAGAAAGACCAGAGTCATCACAAAGTGCTCTATTTTTAATGTGAATATAGTATTTAAAGGAATATTACTTATCCCTTACTCTACACAGACTTCGGAAACATCACAATTACCAATTCCCCATTTGGCCGTTAGAAATGCTAACACGGAACCACTATACGCTGCTAACGTGTGCCAAGTCGATGGGGTATCATAAGTTCTGAAGTATCGCTTTTTCAAGCGTTTCCATTAAGTACATAAAGATCCCTAATTCAGTACGAATGAGTAAATGATTTATTAATTACATAATTATGTTTACGAAGTAAATACTGTGAACAAAGATAAGGGGAAATGCTTTAGCTTTCAAAGCCAGATCTTGAAAGGAAAAATGTAAATAAGATATACAAAAGTACTTTCCACAGAAGAATTACAATTTTTTACGGTGGCTTATAATTTTATTTGAATCATCACATGAGTACTTCTGCCGAACGTTAAATATCGTAAAAATTATTTCCATTATATTAGCCCTTACAAAGTGCCTTTCGATACGTTCAGAATTTTCCTGTATGATCTCAAGCGAGATATAATTCGTTTCCTGATATTTCTGTTCACTACACTGTGTAAAGAATTTTACCCCAGAAAATGTTAAACGGATGAATATTTGCACCACGTCTTCTTGTTCTAAGACTTTTTATAGACAATTAAAATTGAATGTTCTCGCTCATTTTATGAGTGACTTTTCTCGTCTAATTTCCGAAGATGACCTATCGTCTCGGGAAATGCATTTCATCACCTCCTGCGAGGTTTTAGTTAGGGACAAAGACAGTTCGGGCCGACTTAACAGATAACCGTCTACGCATTCATGTCCCCACACATAGGGAGTCTACGGAACAACCCAGAATGCCCGCAGCCTAGATGGCCGCAGGATCGGGATTCGAACATCCGTCAAAAACATCCGCCTGCCACACATGCATAGCGACTTAACCAACTGCGCTATAACGGTAGGTAAAACGATTGCATAATGTATAACTTTGGGAATTCCAAATTCGGGGAAAACCATTAAAAAGAAATTAAACTGTCCTATTGTTTACAAAATGTATCCTGATAAAAAAAGAGTTTGTAGGAAAACAGCGAGTGATCACTCAATTATAACCACTTCATCAAAAACGAATTTGGCCTTTTGACAACGTGATCCAGGTAGGGCACGAAACGTAGACAGACGTAGCCTATATAAAGTGTTGAGCAGTAGGCGGTAACATTCGGACCGTTTTGGGTGAATAAAATTGTATTATCTACGTCATAATGTAGATTGGGTTTTAATTTCAAATAGAAAATTTACTATGGACAGAGGAATGGGGTTTAAAATAAAATGTTCCCGATTACACAAAAGTAAAAGTTGAATGACATTTTAACAGCCATTTGAAACTTCTGATTTCTATAAATAAATTTATTAATTACACTTGGCTTTGCATTTGGTAATTGTTTCGCACTACATATATGTATTAATATTTTAAGCGGAAGTATACTTGATCCAAATGGTGGCCAACATTTTGTGTGTTTCCTAAACAAAATGCACACACATGAAAACTACGGCGAATAATTTTTTACCGCCCACCATCTCAGCAGCACTGGTGATGAGCACTGCATTATGAAGTAATCGCTCCCTTGTGCTGTGTTATGCCTTGTTTCATCATCCAAGGCGGTGTGGGGAAACGGTAATCCTCCTGGTGTGGACATCATGCCACTAGATAAAAACAACTGACTCGACACATCTGCTCTCTCCTTTCTTAGGTTTGTCGCCATTATAACAGACCCTTTTACAGGGAATTTGACGGAAATGATAGTGAAAAATATACCCCTAAAAGACTACTTTGAATAAAAAAGCTACTGGTAAGCAATGCTTTCTCAGGCGCAAGTACACTCCTGCCGAAAGAATTCGTCCCACGTTTTGCACAGCAAATACATTCTTTATATAAGATATCCGCCTATTTTGCTTACCCAGAGTTGATTCGATCAAGGGGTCTAAGGTGTTTAAAAAGACGCTTTAAACAAAGCATATCAGGTAATGTACTTGCTACTGAAAGAAAGTAAAGGGTATGAAAATCCCGGGCTATCTGCGTTCCAAATCAAAATTTTTAAATTACAAATTGTTGTTGGTTAGGGGCATTAATGAATTTAATGCCGATGGTGAGATTACATGGTAAAAACAGTTTTAATTTTCATTTCAATTTTCAGAATTAATGAATTTGTATAGATTTGCCGAATTATGCCGAATGTCGTTGCAAAACGTCAAGTGTGTTACAGTTCAACCTTTATGCCTGGGCGCTGGATCTCGTCACTCTCACAGCGTTCAGTGCATTGTTGAGCAATTTGTTTCCCATTTTTCACGTTTTCCAACCGTAGGTTGAAGAAGCGTATATGCTCCAGCTTTGTCCGTTCGTCCGTCTGTCTGTCCGCACGATAACTCGCGGAAAAAAATTCGGTTTTGATGAAATTTTAGTATGTGGTAGGGGACCACCTGGGGACACAACCTATTGGAAATGGGTGAAGTGGGGTCAAAGGTCAAGTCATAGGAGCGGGATCCTTCCATTGCCCTTATGCGTCTTAACTTGCGTAAATATGGTTCGATTTCAATGACATTTTAGTATGTATTAGGGGGCCTCATGGGAATGAAATCTGTCGAAAATGGGTGAAGTTGGGTTAAAGGTCAGGACATAGGAGCGGGATGCATTCCATTGCCTTTATGCAACATAACGTGCGTAAAAATGGTTCGATTTCGATGGAATTTTAACATTTGGTAGAGGACCACCTGGAGACGAACTCTATTGAAAATGGACGAAATGGGGTCAAAAGGCAGGACATAGGATCGGGATCCATTCCATAGCCTTTATCCCATACTATTAAAGGATCAATTCTGGTATGTATGTAAATTTTATTTTGAAAACGGCTCTAAGGATTTTGATGAATTCGTTAACCTATGGTTTTCTGCTACTTAAAATCGGTTTAGCTTGATCTCGACTTTAGGAAAATTTCTTCAGTGGATAAAATAACCACCCCGAATTACCACGTTTTTAGTGTCATGGCGTCGTTCCATTAAATGCTGGCCCGCGGTCACGTTATCTGTGTCATTACGTCACGCGTTGTGTGTGGATCCAATTCAAGTTTTATGATGTCACACTTTTGCAAGAAGATGGTCGCGATTCCCATCTGCCTCATTAGGTCACGCGTTCTGTGCGTATGTCATTCAGCACAATAACTCGCTTAAAAATTGTTCGATTTCTTTGACATTTTAGTATGTATCACTGTTCTTAGACCCATGCAACTTGTTCTTATACCCAGCTAATTTTTTTGCTGTTTCCATAAGAGCTGTGGTTACTTTTCTGTTAAATTCAGAAATATTCACTTCTTCCGATGTTAGGCCTTCTAAATCAGAGATTCTGTTCTTCAGTTCCAACTTGAATGTAATATAGGTTTTTTTAAGGTTCGTTATGTCAATACATTTTGTTTGTCTTATTAGCTTGCCACGTTCGAGTTTAGTGTTGAGGTGCATCTTACATCTCACCAATCTATGCTCACTACCTGTGTTGAACTTGTTTAGCACGCTGCAGTCTTCTATGACGAAGTTTTTGTTACACATAATAAAAACAATTTCATTTGTCGTCCCATTTGGATGTCTTCATGCCCATTTCCTGTGTGGCTATTTCTTGAAAAAGGAGTTCAAGATCAAAAACCCATCTGCCTCTGCAAACTCAACGAGAGTATTTCCACGCTAGTTTCTGTAACAGTGACCGAATTTAACTCCTGAAGTTTCACTGTTGCCGTTGCCCTACTTTTGCATTGAAATCTTCCATAATTATCTTCAAGTGCTGCTTACCTTTATTATTTAGATGACGAATTTTCTTATAAAATTCTTCAATTTCTTCTTCAGAATGACTTGTGGTGGGTGCATAAGTTTGAATAATCTGAGCCTTGTATCTTCTTGAGAGTTGGATAACGAATCGTGCAGCTCTGTCAGAGGAACTTTCAACTTCTACAACTTTATCCTTCAGTTTCTTGTTTATTATAAATCCAACACCACTAGTTCTGCCAGTATCTGTCCCACGATATTAGAAGAGATGTCCACTTTTCAGTTCAATGAGAACTTCTCTTTTTTCTCCTTACCTACCTTAACCCGACAATGTCGCACTTAATTCTTTGTAATTCCTCTTCCAATTCAAGAAGCCTTGAAACAGAAGGTATGAAGCGTCCATTATACGTAGCCAAGGTCAGCATCGGATGAGAGCCTAGTCCGGTGCTCCGGGGATTCTTAGCACCCTCTGCCTTCATGTCGCACTGGCCGCTGCCTTGGCCAAGTACATTCCAGCTGCCGGAGACGCAGTAAGCAAATTACGTCGCTACTGAGAAACAATATCTTTTCAAGGCGGAGGGCACTAAAACGTGCTTAGTAGAATTATACATGCTTCAATTTGTCATCACAGGCTTAGAACGTATTCATAATCTTTACAATCAAAATGGAACTTCTGAAATATAAAACTCCGTATATTTTCATATTTATAGCATACCAAGAAAGAGTATAAGATATTTTGTTCATCATGAAAAAACTTTTCGTTGAAAATAATATTTCTTAATTAGAAATTTCTCTTAAGCAATATATTTTTTTTATTTTCACTACTATATCAGAAAAAATATTTATAATAAATTTCGTAATATTTTCTGTGTACCAAGTTAATGCTGAAGATAAAGTTTACTTAAAAGCCTGTAATTAGGCTCAAATTGTAATTTTAATTGAAAGTCATCTAAATGGAGTATGACCTGCACATGATACACCCATTGCCATGAAAATTCGCATACCAAGAATCAGGTGTCGGATTGAAATGAGATTTTAGTAGTGAGATGGTACATACCAACCACAGAAATGATTACAATACCATAGCAACAGGACCATTTCGCTCCGACATACCACGTCGGACCGCCTCGTGCTCTGATACATACGATAATGCGGTTCGACACTGAGTCAAGGGACGTCGAATGTTATCCAGGGACAGTCTGGCCCTCATTTCTTACAACTGACGCTCTAAATCACTAACGCTATGACATGAAGAAAGCGGGCATACCATCTGGTCCCACACGTGCTCGATGGGAGAGAGACATGGCTATCTGGCAGGTCATTAAAGCATCGAAGCATGACGCAGAAAGTCCTGGAGGACCGACGCCATGTGCGGACAGGCGTTATCTTGCTAGAAAATGTCTCCGGGCTGTCCCGCCAGGAAAGGCAGCACATGAGACCGCAGGATCTCTTGTAGGTAGAGCTGGGTGGTAACGTCCCTCGGATCTCTGCAAGAAAAGACCGGCTGGTATACGCGAATGCTCCCCAGACTCTCAGGTATGTATTTCGGGACGTGTGCCGCTGTAGAAAAAATATGGTATTCTAGAGCTGACCTGCTGTCCTCCACATTCTGACGCGGTGGTCGTCCGTTTGCATACAGGAGCGCGATTCGTAGATGAACATCATACGTCGACAGTTCGTAGCGTTTTACATTGCTCGCTGCTGACATCACTACAATGGACGCCGACGATGCTTAGATTTTAATTGCAAAAAATATAATGGCCGTTGAGAATGGAGATTCGCTTCTGCCAGGCGTCTAGAAATGGCTCTGTCGGACACAGGGGTCGCTTGTACAGTCGTTATATGTCAGTGCGTGCTGGACAAGAACATCGTTGTATCTGTGCGTGTCACGAACCCCGTGTCCACTCTGCTGATGGTGTGTCTGTGTTGTTCGGAATTAGTCCGCCGTGTCTGGGTGCCTTCCTGTGTTCATTGCTCCCAACGTGATCTTCGGATTCGACACTCACCTCCCAAGTCAACCTTCCGCTGTCGTTTGCAGTTTTTTGCCCAGATCGACTTTTGGCAATTTTCACGCAATCCTTATACACAAGAACTACCTCGACTCCCTACATCACAAAACGTTCAGCCGTTTGGGAAATCGAGACCCCATTTCAAAATTTGGATATTCTGATGGTAAAACAACAATGGTCGGAGCAGGATTGAGAGTATTTAATCTACTTCGAAGTCAACATTCTGCAGTTTTCGAAAAAGCTGTCCCAGACATGCGGTATAAAAAATTCTTCTGGCGTTCTCTAAAACTATATAAATAAACATGTACATATGATCATATGGATTTGAATGCAGCTATTTAAAGGAGAAAGATAGCTAACAAATAACTGTGGATAACTCATCATGTCCAACACATGATTTTCAAACATCAATCGTTCTGTGATTTTTCTCGGTACGTGTATTTTAAATTTTATTTAAATTTGCGCTGTGAAAATAAAAAGAACAATGTCCAAATGTATGGAGAATCAAATACCTGAACTAAAATTTTGCTTTTAAAAAGCGCGTAAAAGCGAATAGCCGTCATTATATACATTTAAAATTTGTTTTCGGTTGCTATTTGATTCCCTTTGTTATTAAAAATTTCGGCTTTCTCAGCCATAATGTGCTAAATTTTTATATTTGTCCCCTGTAACACCAATTCGGGATTTTATGAATTCTGCGTTAAATCTGTTCTCCGGCATAAAAGAACAACTACATTTAACAAATTTTTTGCACCTATACTTCATTGATATTTAAAAAAAAAACTCTGCTCGTTTAATGATCGACTAAAACCCTAACTAGGACTCTAACAACAACGCACTTTCTTCTGTTTAACCCAAATTAGATAATAGTTTTTCTCGTTTTCCTTTTTACTCATAATATAGTTAATACCTCGTGTATGAAAGATAATTGTTCATCCTGAATCATTTTTACAAAATAAATACACAGTTGACGTGGACCAGGAACATCACATAGAAGTCATCGCTCTTTCCACATTTATAAGTGAGTCACGGAAATGTGCGTGGCTCCAAAGAAGCAACCCTGCCAGGTGGTTTGGCAGTTTGTCGTTTGTGAGTCTGCATAACTCCGAGGCCGCTGTGGGGCAGTGGAAGCATATCCACCACGTAACTAGGAGACCTTGGTTTCGAATCCCTGTGGCGGCTAATGAGAAATTTTTTCCGTGACTCACTTATAAACGTGGAAAGAGCGATGACTTCTATTTGATGTTCCTGGTACACGTCAACTGTAAATTTATCACGCAAAAAAATGTCCATGATAATCTGCGGGTGATTTCGAACATTGTCAGTTCCGTGAAAATAGCTAATTACAACGTTTCGTAATTTGAATTTATCATGCGTCCGTTCAGTTTGAAATTATGTTTGGGCGCCTATTAAAAATGTATTACTTTACAATATGACAAACTTAAAAAATACTGAACAGCATGCTGTAAAGCTATTTAGCTGAAATAACAACATATTATAGATACATACACTTCAATAAACTGTATACAGAATGCAACTGGAGAGTTTGAGGAAATTAATTTTAGAGGAAAAATATCACGTTTCATTCTGCTGTTGATCCTCGCAGATTAATGGGACCTTAATTGTTAATATCAGCGTAATGAATTTACATAAATCTACAAAAAGGAAAGAAATAGATCAATGGGACCTTAATTGTAGATATCACTTAAAAAGAATATATAAAAATCTACAAGAAGGAAGGAAATATTGAAACATTTGTTTTTGTAAGAAAATAAATAAACCTAAGAAAATAACACTAATTTCATTTGGAACCACAAAATATTCACGATAAGTCCTATCCGTAAGACCATTGCTCATGGAATGAAGGAATTACAAACAATTGAACTTGTTCCAAGGTGTTCCATAGTTATATGAGGTTGCTGCGATGCAAGGAGTTCTTATTCAAAACATTTTAGTAAGTACCATAGTATTCTTCGGAAAATAAGTTATAATTATGTACATTAATCAAATTGTGGCTAAAATCTTGAAGCCTCCATTTATTTAAAAGCCTGAAAAGGTAATACTGAAAGAAAGAGAAGGGTATGAAAATCCCGGGCTATCTGCGTTCCAAATCAAAATTTTAAATTACAAATTGCTGCTGGTTAGGGGCATTAATGAATTTAATACCGATGGTGAGATTACATGGTAAAAACAGTTTTAATTTTCATTTGAATTTTCAGAATTAATGAATTTAAAGAGATCTGCCGAATTTTGTTGAATGTCGTTGCAAAACGTCAAGTGTGTTACAGTTCAACCTTTATGCCTGGGCGCTGGATCTCGTCACTCTCACAGCGTTCAGTACATTGTTGAGCAACTTGTTTCCCATTTTTTACGTTTTCCAACCGTAGGTTGAAGAAGCGTATATGCTCCAGCTTTGTCCGTTCGTCCGTCTGTCTGTCCGCACGATAACTCGCGGAAAAATAATTCGGTTTTGATGAAATTTTAGTATGTGGTAGGGGACCACCTGGGGACAAACCCTATTGGAAATGGGTGAAGTGGGGTCTAAGGTCAAGTCATAGGAGCGGAATCCTTCCATTGCCCTTATGCGTCTTAACTTGCGTAGAAATGTTTCGATTTCAAAGACATTTTAGTATGTATTAGGGAGCCTCATGGGTATGAACAATGTCGAAAATGGGTGAAGTTGGGTTAAAGGTCAGGACATAGGAGCGGGATGCATTCCATTGCCTTTATGCAACATAACGTGCGTAAAAATGGTTCGATTTCGATGGAATTTTAGCATGTGGTAGAGGACCACCTGGGGACGAACCCTTTTGAAAATGGATGAAATGGGGTCAAAAGGCAGGACATAGGACCGGGATCCATTCCATCGCCTTTATCCCATACTATTAAAGGATCAATTCTAGTATGTATGTAAATTTTATTTTCAAAACGGCTCTAAGGATTTTGATGAAATTCGTTAACCTATGGTTTTCTGCTACTTAAAATCGGTTTAGCTTGATCTCGACTTTAGGAAAATTTCTTCAGTGGATTAAATAACCACCCCGAATTACCACGTTTTTAGTGTCATGGAGTCGTTCCATTAGATGTTTGCCCGCGGTCACGTTATCTGTGTCATTACGTCACGCGTTGTGTGTTGATCCAATTCAAGTTTTATGATGTCACACTTTTGCAAGCAGATGGTCGCGATTCCCATCTGCCTCATTACGTCACGCGTTCTGTGCGTATGTCATTCTGCACAATAACTCGCGTAAAAATTGTTCGATTTCTTTGACATTTTAGTATGTCTCACTGTTCTTAGACCCATGCAACTTGTTCTTATACCCAGCTAATTTTTTTGCTGTTTCCATAAGAGCTGTGGTTACTTTTCTGTTAAATTCAGAAATATCCACTTCTTCCGATGTTAGGCCTTCTAAATCAGAGATTCTGTTCTTCAGTTCCAACTTAAATGTAATATATTTTTTTAAGGTTGGTTATGTCAATACATTTTGTTTGTCTTATGAGATTGCCACGCTCGAGTTTAGTGTTGAGGTGCATCTTACATTTCACCAATCTATGGTCACTAAATGTGTTGAACTTGTTTAGCACGCTGCAGTCTTCTATGACGAAGTTTTTGTTACACATAATAAAAACAATTTCATTTGTCGTCCCATTTGGATGTCTTCATGCGCATTTCCTGTGTGGCTATTTCTTGAAAAAGGAGTTCAAGATCAAAAACCCATCTGCCTCTGCAAACTCAACAGAGTATTTCCACGCTAGTTTCTGTAACAGTGACCGAATTTACCTCCTGAAGTTTTACTGTTGCCGTTGCCCTACTTTTGCATTGAAATCTTCCATAATTATCTTCAAGTGCTGCTTACCTTTATTATTTAGATGACGAATTTTCTTATAAAATTCTTCAATTTCTTCTTCGGAATGACTTGTGGTGGGTGCATAAGTTTGAATAATCTGAGCCTTGTATCTTCTTGAGAGTTGGATAACGAATCGTGCAGCTCTGTCAGAGGAACTTTCAACTTCTACAACTTAATCCTTCAGTTTCTTTTTTATTATGAATCCAACACCACTAGTTCTGCCAGTATCTGTCCCACGATAGTAGAAGAGATGTCCACTTTTCAGTTCAATGAGATCTTCTCTTTTTTCTCCTTACCTCCTTTAACCCGACGATGTCGCACTTAATTTTTTGTAATTCCTCTTCCAATTCAAGAAGCCTTGAATCAGAAGATAGGGAGCGTCCATTTTACGTATCCAAGGTCAGCATCAGATGACAGCCTAGTCCGGTGCTCCGGGGATTCTTAGCACCCTCTGCCTTCATGTCGCACTGGCAGCTGCCTTGGCCAAGTACATTCCAGCTGCCGGAGACGGAGTAAGCAAATTACGTCGCTACTGAGAAGCAATATCTTTTCAAGGCGGAGGGCACTAAAACGTGCTTAGTAGAATTAGACATGCTTCAATTTGTCATCACAGGCTTAGAACGTATTCATAATCTTTACAATCAAAATGGAACTTCTGAAATATAAAACTCCGTATATTTTAATATTTATAGCATACCAAGAAAGCGTATAAGATATTTTGTTCATCATGAAAAAGCTTTTCATTGAAAATAATATTTCTTAATTAGAAATTTCTCTTAAGCAATATATTCTTTTTATTTTCACTACTATATCAGAAAAAATATTTATAATAAATTTCGTAATATTTTCTTTGTACCAATTTAATGCTGAAGATGATGTTTACTTAAAAGCCTGTCATTAGGCTCAAATTGTAATTTTAATTGAAAGTCATCTAAATGGAGTATGACCTGCACATGATACACCCATTGCCATAAAAATTCGCATACCAAGAATGAGGTGTCGGATTGAAATGAGATTTTAGTAGTGAGATGGAACATACCAACGACAGAAATGGTTACAATACCATAGCAACAGGACCATTTCGCTCCGACATACCACGTCGGATCGCCTCGTGCTCTGATACATACGATAATGCGGTTCGACACTGAGTGAAGGGACGTCGAATGTTATCCAGGGACAGTCTGGCCCTCATTTCTCACAACTGACGCTCTAAATCACTAACGCTATGACATGAAGAAAGCGGGCATACCATCTGGTCCCACACGTGCTCGATGGGAGAGAGACATGGCTATCTGGCAGGTCATTAAAGCATCGAAGCATGACGTAGAAAGTCCTGGAGGACCGACGCCATGTGCGGACAGGCGTTATCTTGCTAGAAAATGTCTCCGGGCTGTCCCGCCAGGAAAGGCAGCACATGAGACAGCAGGATCTCTTGTAGGTAGCGCTGGGCGGTAACGTCCCTGGGATCTCTGCAAGAAAAGACCGACTGGTATACGCAAATGCTCCCCAGACTATCAGGTATGTATTTCGGGACGTGTGCCGCTGTAGAAAAAATATGGTATTCTAGAGCTGACCTGCTGTCCTCCACATTCTGACGCGGTGGTTGTCCGTTTGCATACAGGAGCGCGATTCGTAGATGAACATCACACGTCGCCAGTTCGTAGCGTTTTACATTGCTCGCTGCTGACATCACTACAATGGACGCCGACGATGCTTAGATTTTAATTGCAGAAAATATAATGGCCGTTGAGAATGCAGATTCGCCTCTGCCTGGCGTCTAGTAATGGCTCTGTCGGACACAGGGGTCGCTTGTACAGTCGCTATATGTCAGTGGGTGTTGGACAAGAACATCGTTGTATCTGTGCGTGGCTCAGTCACGAACCCTGTGTCGACTCTGCTGATGGTGTGTCTGTGTTGTTCGGAATTAGTCCGCCGTGTCTGGGTGCTTTCCTGTGTCCATTGCTCCCAACATGATCTTCGGATTCGACACTCACCTCCCAAGTCAACCTTCCGCTGTCGTTTGCAGTTTTGTGCCCAGATCGATTTTTGGCAATTTTCACGCAATCCTTATACACAGGAACTACCTCGACTCCCTACATCAGAAAACGTTCAGCCGTTTGGGAAATCGAGACCCCATTTCAAAATTTGGATATTCTGATGGTAAAACAACAATGGTCGGAGCAGGATTGAGAGTATTGAATCCACTTCAAAGTCAACATTCTGCAGTTTTCGAAAAAGCTGTCCCAGACATGCGGTATAAAAAATTCTTCTGGCGTTCTCTAAAACTATATAAATAAACATGTACATATGATCATATGGATTTGAATGCAGCTATTTAAAGGAGAAAGATAGCTAACAAATAAATGTGGATAACTCATCATGTCCAACACATTATTTTCAAACATCAATCGTTCTGTGATTTTTCTCGGTACGTGTATTTTCCATTTTATTTAAATTTGCGCTGTGAAAATAAAAAGAATATTTTCCAAATGTATGAAGAATTACATACCTGAACTAAAATTTTGCTTTTAAAAAGCGCGTAAAAGCGAAGAGCAGTCATTATATACATTCCCCGCACGGGGATAACTGGTTTACCAGTTATTTGGGGAGCGGCGCCCCCACGGCCCGAGCTGACCTTGTGACTGGTCAACATCTGATGTCATGCCACAGCTTGTTTTTTTCTTATTTTGGTGCTGTTGGTGTTTGCAGGGACGGCTGTTCATCCAGCTGTTGGGGAGTCGCGGCCCCACGATCCCGAGCTGGTCTTGTGTCTCGCTTTTTCGTTTTTATTTATTTTCTCCACTGGCCAGTTGCCCGTGTTGTATTCTCTACCTAATCGCTACCACGTTATGTACTAACACCCCGGTCTTGTGGTTTTTTTACCCTCCACCACTAACTGTTTTATATTATAACCGCTCAGTTCGTAGGTTGCTGAGATTCCGTTTAGGTTCCCTTCCAGGGTTTTGTCTTCCTTGGATTACTTTTTTCCTTTTAGCTGGTTTGGGTGCTAGACCTACCTGCATGTTTGCCGCGTGCGGAGACCCGTGAGGCAGAAATGGGATGTCTGGCGGCTGAGGTCGCAGGAGACCGGTTAAGTGCCTCCTATGTACCAACACTCCTCTTCGACCCCGGCTTCGCTGTAAACGGGAGGCTAGAGACTAACCCACCTCTAGTCAGAAGTCTTGTACCAAGTTGTGTACAGGGCTTTAGCGGCTTTTTTGTCGTATAGCACGGCAGGGTAAGCCCGGGGGCTGAGGGATCATGCCAAAGGCGTTGGCATGACGGTACCCGGAGGCCGAAGTGTCCGCCGAGTGCGTGTGATCACAGCCAACGGACTATATCTGCAACGTATAAGCTCCAGAACTGTGTCCAGCGTCATTTTCTTGACTTGCAGACCTCCAGTTCTCCCTCGTAGGGCTCGGTGGTGGGTGGAGTAGTTTGCAGACGAATCCTCTTCCTTTTTTCCATGGGTAAAAACAAAAAGAAAAACTCCAAATTTAAGTCGCCTGAGAAAATGATTATTGACAATGACTCTCCTTCGTCTTCTCAACCTACCAAGTCTCATAACCTTAAACGATCTTTAGACCTTGACCTGGACCAAGACTGTGGAACCTCTTCTTCGGCAGCTGTTCCAGTCGCTCCGAAGCGTCGTCTCCCCTCGTTTGCTGTGACTACGCATGCTACACACTTAGTTGTGGAATCCATCGATCCGAATGAGAGACTGTCTACCAAATCTCCCTTTTTCATTTGTAAAGCTTTGGACGCTGCGGTTGGCCCCTTGAGGTCTGTGAAGAAGCTTCGCTCTGGGGACCTGCTTGTCCAAACTTGCAGTGTTTCTCAGAGTAATACTTTTCTGCACCTCACTAGTCTTCAAGGCATTCCTGTCAAAGTGACACCTCACCCGTTTCTTAACACCTCTCGGGGTGTTATTTCGGAGTTTGATCTCTTGCCATGCAGTGAAGAAGAATTGGTGACTGAACTTGCAGATCAAGGTGTTATTGCTGCACGTCGTATGATGTTTCGGCGCGATGGTTCTTGGATTAAGTCTAAAAATGTGATCTTGACTTTTAACTCCCCGAAAGTTCCAACCGAAATCAAGGCTGGCGACTTGGTCTGTGGAGTTCGCCCGTACATTCCCAGTCCTCTGCGCTGTTTCAGGTGCCAGAGGTACGGGCATTCACAACGTTTCTGTAAGAGTTCCGCTCGTTGCGCTAATTGTGGCTCCAGTGCACATGACGGGGAGTGTTGCACTTCTGCGGCCTGCTGTGTTAACTGTGGTGAGGCCCATGCAGCTTACTCCCGCAACTGTATGAAATGGAAGGACGAGATGGCGATCCAGCGCCTCAAAACCCTGGAAGGCCTCTCGTACCTTGCTGCAAAGGCCAAGTTGGGTATACCCAACATCCGACAGCGTACTTTTGCCGCAGTAGTTCAGTCTCTGCCACAACCCGTGCAGCCCTTTGTTCCGCGCCCTGTAGCTCTCGCCGCACTTGCCAAGCGATCTACAGCTGAACAAGCGACACAGGTGGATTTCCCCGAGCTCCAGATAGCTGAGTCTGCGCCTTCTCTTTTGAAGACGACCGACTCTTTCAGTTCCCAGCAGAAAGCCTGCACGTGCGGAAGACCCGGCCCTCAATCCGCAAAGGTGTGCAGTGTCCATCCAACTGTCGCGGTCCGCCTGACCAACATTGCAACTGTCTCGGACTCAGCGAGGTCCCCACCGTCAACCAACATTATAGAGGAACATAGGGGGAGGAGAGTGACAGTTCGTCCCCAGCCTCAACCAACATTGCAGAGGAACATGGGGGGAGGAGAGTGACAGTTCGTCCCCGCCCTCGGCCAGCATTGCAGAGGAGTGTGGGGGGAGGAGAGTGACGGTTCGTCCCCCTCCTGTGACTCATCCTTTGTGTAGTTGTGTTAAATGAAAAACAAATTATACTAATTACAATAGTAAGGTAATAAATTTTTATATAAACCCAATTAACTAACTTGTCTTCACGGCTTTCATCATCCTTTTTTCCAACTTTTACCAAGCCTGTCTGCTCTTAATCATTTTCCACGCTTTTAAAAATCTGTAGCTGATAGTTCTTTGTCTGGCGCTCTTTGGCCAAACCTGCCCCTTGCGCCACTAAAATCAACCAACCAACCAACCAACCTCAGTTTTACTTAATCGGCTTGTTTCTCACCATTGTACCATGTTTTTCATACTGTTTGTTTCTTTGTCTTTTTTGGCCCTTCCTACGTACTCATGGTTCGGTTTTACTTGGTCAGCCAGTTTTTGCGATTTATGCTCCGTTTTTTAATTTTGTCTGTTTGTCTTGTGTCTGGCGCTCTTTGGCCAACCATGGCCCTTGCGCCAATAAAATCTAGTAACCAACCAACCAACCATTATATACATTTATAATTTGTTTTCGGTTGCTATTTGATTCCCTTTGTTATTAAACATTTCGGCTTTCTCAGCCATAATGTGCTAAATTTTCATATTTGTCCCCTGTAACACCAATTCGGGATTTTATGAATTCTGCGTTAAATCTGTTCTCCGGCATAAAAGAACAACTACATTTAACAAATTTTTTGCACCTATACTTCATTGATATTTTTAAAAAAACTCTGCTCGTTTAATGATCGACTAAAACCCTAACTAGGACTCTAACAACAACGCACTTTCTTCTGTTTAACCCAAATTAGATAATAGTTTTTCTCGTTTTCCTTTTTACTCATAATATAGTTAATACCTCGTGTATGAAAGATAATTGTTCATCCTGAATCATTTTTACAAAATAAATACACAGTTGACGTGGACCAGGAACATCACATAGAAGTCATCGCTCTTTCCACATTTATAAGTGAGTCACGGAAATGTGCGTGGCTCCAAAGAAGCAACCCTGCCAGGTGGTTTGGCAGTTTGTCGTTTGTGAGTCTGCATAACTCCGAGGCCGCTGTGGGGCAGTGGAAGCATATCCACCACGTAACTAGAAGACCTTGGTTTCGAATCCCGGTGGCGGCTAATGAGAAATTTTTTCCGTGACTCACTTATAAACGTGGAAAGAGCGATGACTTCTATTTGATGTTCCTGGTACACGTCAACTGTAAATTTATCACGCAAAAAAATGTCCATGATAATCTGCGGGTGATTTCGAACATTGTCAGTTCCGTGAAAATAGCTAATTACAACGTTTAGTAATTTGAATTTATCATGCGTCCGTTCAGTTTGAAATTATGTTTGGGCGCCTATTAAAAATGTATTACTTTACAATATGACAAACTTAAAAAATACTGAACAGCATGCTGTAAAGCTATTTAGCTGAAATAACAACATATTATAGATACATACACTTCAATAAACTGTATACAGAATGCAACTGGAGAGTTTGAGGAAATTAATTTTAGAGGAAAAATATCACGTTTCATTCTGCTGTTGATCCTCGCAGATTAATGGGACCTTAATTGTTAATATCAGCGTAATGAATTTACATAAATCTACAAAAAGGAAAGAAATAGATCAATGGGACCTTAATTGTAGATATCACTTAAAAAGAATATATAAAAATCTACAAGAAGGAAGGAAATATTGAAACATTTGTTTTTGTAAGAAAATAAATAAACCTAAGAAAATAACACCAATTTCATTTGGAACCACAAAATATTCACGACAAGTCCTATCCGTAAGACCATTGCTCATGGAATAAAGGATTTACAAACAATTAAACTTGTTCCAAGGTGTTCCATAGTTATATGAGGTTGCTGCGATGCAAGGAGTTCTTATTCAAAACATTTTAGTAAGTACCATAGTATTCTTCTATAAAATAAGTTATAATTATGTACATTAATCCCCCGCACGGGGATAACTGGTTTTCCAGTTATTTGGGGAGCGGTGCCCCCACGGCCCGAGCTGACCTTGTGACTGGTCAACATCTGATGTCATGCCACAGCTTGTTTTTTGCTTATTTTGGTGCTGTTGGTGGTTGCAGGGACGGCTGTTGATCCAGCTGTTGGGGAGTCGCGGCCCCACGATCCCGAGCTGGTCTTGTGTCTCGCTTTTTTGTTTTTATTTATTTTCTCCACTGGCTAGTTGCCCGTGTTGTATTCTCTACCTCATCGCTACCACGTTATGTACTAACACCCCGGTCTTGTGGTTTTGTTACCCTCCACCACTAACTGATTTATATTAACCGCTCAGTTCGTAGGTTGCTGAGATTCTGTTTAGGTTCCCTTCCAGGATCTGTCTTCTTTGGATTTCTTTTTTTTTCCTTTTAACTGGTTTGGGTGCTAGACCTACCTGCATGTTTGCCGCGTGCGGAGACCCGTGAGGCGGAAATAGGATGTCTGGCGGCTGAGGTCGCAGGAGACCGGTTAAGTGCCTCCTGTGTGCCAACACTCCTCTTCGACCCCGGCTTCGCTGTAAACGGGAGGCTAGAGACTAACCCACCTCTAGTCAGAAGTCTTGTACCAAGTTGTGTGCAGGGCTTTAGCGGCTTTTTTGTCGTATAGCACGGCAGGGTGAGCCCGGGGGCTGTGGGATCATGCCAAAGGCGTTGGCATGACGGTACCCGGAGGCCGAAGTGTCCGCCGAGTGCGTGTGATCACAGCCAACGGACTATATCTGCAACGTATAAGCTCCAGAACTGTGTCCAGCGTCATTTTCTTGGCTTGCAGACCTCCAGTTCTCCCTTGTAGGGCTCGGTGGGTGGAGTAGTCTGCAGACGAATCCTTCTCCTTTTTCCCATGGGTAAACCCAAAAACAAACGCTCCAAATTCAAGTCACCTGAGCAAATGATCGTTGACAACGACTCTCCTTCGTCTTCTCAACCTACCAAGTCTCATACCCTTAAAAGATCTTTAGACCATGATCTGGACCAAGAATGTGGAACCTCTTCTTCGGCAGCTGTACCAGTCGCTCCGAAGCGTCGTCTCCCCTCGATTGTTGTGAATACGCATGCTACACACTTAGTTGTAGAATCCATCGATCCGAATGAGAGACTGTCCACCAGATCTCCATTCTTCATTTCTAAAGCTTTGGACGCTGCAGTTGGCCCCTTGAAGTCTGTGAGGAAGCTTCGCTCTGGGGACCTGCTTGTCCAAACTTGCAGTGTTTCTCAGAGTAACACTTTTCTAAACCTCACTAGTTTTCAAGGCATTCCTGTAAAAGTGACACCTCACCCATTTCTTAACACCTCTCGGGGTGTTATTTCGGAGTTTGATCTCTTGCCATGCAGTGAAGACGAATTCGTGACTGAACTTGCTGATCAGGGTGTTATTGCTGCACGTCGTATGATGTTCCGGCGTGATGGTTCCATGATTAAGTCAAAAAATGTCATCTTGACTTTTAACTCCCCGAAAGTTCCGACCGAAATCAAGGCTGGCTACTTGGTCTGTGGAGTTCGCCCGTACATTCCCAGTCCTCTGCGCTGTTTCAGGTGCCAGAGGTACGGGCATTCACAACGTTTCTGTAAGAGTTCCGCTCGTTGCGCAAATTGTGGCTCCAGTGAACATGACGGGGAAGGTTGCACTTCTGCGGCCTGTTGTGTTAACTGCGGTGAGGCCCATGCAGCTTACTCCCGCAACTGTATGAAATGGAAGGACGAGATGGCGATCCAGCGCCTCAAGACCCTGGAAGGCCTCTTGTACCCTGCTGCCAAGGCTAAGTTGGGTATACCCACCACCCGACAGCGTACTTTTGCCGCAGTAGTTCAGTCTCTGCCACAACCCGTGCAGCCCTTTGTTCCGCGCCCTGTAGCTCTCGCCGCCCTTGCCAAGCGATCTACAGCTGACCAAGCGACACAGGTGTTTTTCCCGGAGCTCGAAATTTTTCGAATACCTGATTCTGGGCCTTCTCTTTTGCTGCCGACCGTCTCTTCCAGTTTCCAGCAGAAAGCCTGCACGTGCGGAAGACCCGGCCCTCAATCCGCAAAGGTGTGCAGTGTCCATCCAACTGTCTCGGCCTCAGCGAGGTCCCCACCCTCAACCAACATTATAGAGGAACATAGGGGGGAGGAGAGTGACAGTTCGTCCCCAGCCTCAAACAATATTGCAGAGGAACATGGGGGGAGGAGAGTGACAGTTCGTCCCCGCCCTCTGCCAGCATTGCAGAGGAGTGTGGGGGGAGGAGAGTGACTCATCCTTTGTGTAGTTGTGTTTAAAAAAAAAAAAAAAAAAAAAAAAAAAAACATTATCATTATAATAGTAAATTAATAAATTTTTATATAAACCTAATTAACTACCTTGTCTTCACAGCTTTCATCATACTCTTTTTCAACTTTTACCAAGCCTGTCTGCTCTTAATCATTTTCTACGTTTTTAAAAATCTGTGGCTGATAGTTCTTTGTCTGGCGCTCTTTGGCCAAACCTGGCCCTTGCGCCAATAAAATCCAACAACCAACCAACCAACCTACATTAATCAAATTGTGGCTAAAATCTTGAAGCCTCCTTTTATTTAAAAGCCTGAAAAGGTAATACTGAAAGAAAGAGAAGGGTATGAAAATCCCGGGCTATCTGCGTTCCAAATCAAAATTTTAAATTAAAAATTGCTGCTGGTTAGGGGCATTAATGAATTTAATACCGATGGTGAGATTACATGGTAAAAACAGTTTTAATTTTCATTTCAATTTTCAGAATTAATGAATTTAAAGAGATCTGCCGAATTATGTTGAATGTCGTTGCAAAACGTGAAGTGTGTTACAGTTCAACCTTTATGCCTGGGCGCTGGATCTCGTCACTCTCACAGCGTTCAGTACATTGTTAAGCAACTTGTTTCCCATTTTTTACGTTTTCCAACCGTAGGTTGAAGAAGCGTATATGCTCCAGCTTTGTCCGTTCGTCCGTCTGTCTGTCCGCACGATAACTCGCGGAAAAATAATTCGGTTTTGATGAAATTTTAGTATGTGGTAGGGGACCACCTGGGGACAAACCCTATTGGAAATGGGTGAAGTGGGGTCTAAGGTCAAGTCATAGGAGCGGAATCCTTCCATTGCCCTTATGCGTCTTAACTTGCGTAGATATGTTTCGATTTCAAAGACATTTTAGTATGTATTAGGGAGCCTCATGGGAATGAACCCTGTCGAAAATGGGTGAAGTTGGGTTAAGGGTCAGGACATAGGAGCGGGATGCATTCCATTGCCTTTATGCAACATAACGTGCGTAAAAATGGTTCGATTTCGATGGAATTTTAGCATGTGGTAGAGGACCACCTGGGGACGAACCCTATTGAAAATGGACGAAATGGGATCAAAAGGCAGGACATAGGATCGGGATCCATTCCATAGCCTTTATCCCATACTACTAAAGGATCAATTCTGGTATGTATGTAAATTTTATTTTGAAAACGGCTCTAAGGATTTTGATGAAATTCGTTAAACTATGGTTTTCTGCTACTTAAAATCGGTTTAGCTTGATCTCGACTTTAGGAAAATTTCTTCAGTTAATAAAATAACCACCCCGAATTACCACGTTTTTAGTGTCATGGAGTCGTTCCATTAGATGTTTGCCCGCGGTCACGTTATCTGTGTCATTACGTCACGCGTTGTGTGTGGATCCAATTCAAGTTTTATGATGTCACACTTTTGCAAGCAGATGGTCGCGATTCCCATCTGCCTCATTACGTCACGCGTTCTGTGCGTATGTCATTCTGCACAATAACTCGCGTAAAAATTGTTCGATTTCTTTGACATTTTAGTATGTCTCACTGTTCTTAGACCCATGCAACTTGTTCTTATACCCAGCTAATTTTTTTGCTGTTTCCATAAGAGCTGTGGTTACTTTTCTGTTAAATTCAGAAATATCCACTTCTTCCGATGTTAGGCCTTCTAAATCAGAGATTCTGTTCTTCAGTTCCAACTTAAATGTAATATATTTTTTTTTAAGGTTGGTTATGTCAATACATTTTGTTTGTCTTATGAGATTGCCACGCTCGAGTTTAGTGTTGAGGTGCATCTTACATTTCACCAATCTATGGTCACTACCTGTGTTGAACTTGTTTAGCACGCTGCAGTCTTCTATGACGAAGTTTTTGTTACACATAATAAAAACAATTTCATTTGTCGTCCCATTTGGATGTCTTCATGCCCATTTCCTGTATGGCTATTTCTTGAAAAAGGAGTTCAAGATCAAAAACCCATCTGCCTCTGCAAACTCAACAGAGTATTTCCACGCTAGTTTCTGTAACAGTGACCGAATTTACCTCCTGAAGTTTCACTGTTGCCGTTGCCCTATTTTTGCAATGAAATCTTCCATAATTATCTTCAAGTGCTGCTTACCTTTATAATTTAGATGACGAATTTTCTTATAAAATTCTTCAATTTCTTCTTCAGAATGACTTGTGGTGGGTGCATAAGTTTGAATAATCTGAGCCTTGTATCTTCTTGAGAGTTGGATAACGAATCGTGCAGCTCTGTCAGAGGAACTTTCAACTTCTACAACTTAATCCTTCAGTTTCTTGTTTATTATAAATCCAACACCACAAGTTCTGCCAGTATCTGTCCCACGATAGTAGAAGAGATGTCCACTTTTCAGTTCAATGAGAACTTCTCTTTTTTCTCCTTACCTACCTTAACCCGACAATGTCTCACTTAATTCTTTGTATTTCCTCTTCCAATTCAAGAAGCCTTGAATCAGAAGGTATGAAGCGTCCATTATACGTAGCCAGGGTCAGCATCAGATGACAGCCTAGTCCGGTGCTCCGGGTATTCTTAGCACCCTCTGCCTTCATGTCGCACTGGCCGCTGCCTTGGCCAAGTACATTCCAGCTGCCGGAGACGGAGTAAGCAAATTACGTCGCGACTGAGAAACAATATCTTTTTAAGGCGGAGGGCACTAAAACGTGCTTAGTAGAATTAGACATGCTTCAATTTGTCATCACAGGCTTAGAACGTATTCATAATCTTTACAATCAAAATGGAACTTCTGAAATATAAAACTCCGTATATTTTCATATTTATAGCATACCAAGAAAGCGTATAAGATATTTTGTTCATCATGAAACAACTTTTCATTGAAAATAATATTTCTTAATTAGAAATTTCTCTTAAGCAATATATTTTTTTTTATTTTCACTCCTATATCAGAAAAAATATTTATAATAAATTTCGTAATATTTTCTTTGTACCAAGTTAATGCTGAAGATGATGTTTACTTAAAAGCCTGTCATTAGGCTCATATTGTAATTTTAATTGAAAGTCATCTAAATGGAGTATGACCTGCACAAGATACACCCATTGCCATGAAAATTCGCATACCAAGAATGAGGTGTCGGATTGAAATGAGATTTTAGTAGTGAGATGGTACATACCAACGACAGAAATGATTACAATACCATAGCAACAGGACCATTTCGCTCCGACATACCACGTCGGACCGCCTCGGGCACTGATACATACGATAATGCGGTTCGACACTGAGTCAAGGGACGTCGAATGTTATCCAGGGACAGTCTGGCCCTCATTCCTTACAACTGAGGCTCTAAATCACTAACGCTATGACATGGAGAAAGCGGGCATACCATCTGGTCCCACACGTGCTCGAAGGGAGAGAGACATGGCTATCTGGCAGGTCATTAAAGCATCGAAGCATGACGCAGAAAGTCCTGGAGGACCGACGCCATGTGCGGACAGGCGTTATCTTGCTAGAAAATGTCTCCGGGCTTTCCCGCCAGGAAAGGCAGCACATGAAACCGCAGGATCTCTTGTAGGTAGCGCTGGGCGGTAACGTCCCTCGGATCTCTGCAAGAAGAGACCAGCTGGTATACGCGAATGCTCCCCAGACTATCAGGTATGTATTTCGGGACGTGTGCCGCTGTAGAAAAAATATGGTATTCTAGAGCTGACCTGCTGTCCTCCACATTCTAACGCGGTGGTCGTCCGTTTGCATATAGGAGCGCGATTCGTAGATGAACATCATATGTCGCCAAATCGTAGCGTTTTACATTGCTCGCTGCTGACATCACTACAATGGACGCCGACGATGCTTAGATTTTAATTGCAGAAAATATAATGGCCGTTGAGAATGCAGATTCGCCTTTGCCTGGCGTCTAGAAATGGCTCTGTCGGACACAGGGGTCGCTTGTACAGTCGCTATATGTCAGTGGGTGTTGGACAAAAACATCGTTGTATCTGTGCGTGGCTCAGTCACGAACCCTGTGTCGACTCTGCTGATGGTGTGTCTGTGTTGTTCGGAATTAGTCCGCCGTGTCTGGGTGCCTTCCTGTGTCCTTTGCTCCCAACAAGATCTTCGGATTCGACACTCACCTCCCAAGTCAACCTTCCGCTGTCGTTTGCAGTTTTGTTCCCAGATCGATTTTTTGGCAATTTTCACGCAATCCTTATACACAGGAACTACCTCGACTCCCTACATCAGAAAACGTTCAGCCGTTTGGGAAATCGAGACCCCATTTCAAAATTTGGATATTCTGATGGTAAAACAACAATGGTCGGAGCAGGATTGAGAGTTTTGAATCCACTTCAAAGTCAACATTCTGCAGTTTTCGAAAAAGCTGTCCCAGACATGCGGTATAAAAAATTCCTCTGGCGTTCTCTAAAACTATATAAATAAACATGTACATATGATCATATGGATTTGAATGCAGCTATTTAAAGGAGAAAGATAGCTAACAAATAACTGTGGATAACTCATCATGTCCAACACATTATTTTCAAACATCAATCGTTCTGTGATTTTTCTCGGTACGTGTATTTTCCATTTTATTTAAATTTGCGCTGTGAAAATAAAAAGAATATTTTCCAAATGTATGAAGAATCACATACCTGAACTAAAATTTTGCTTTTAAAAAGCGCGTAAAAGCGAATAGCAGTCATTGTATACATTCCCCGCACGGGGATAACTGGTTTACCAGTTATTTGGGGAGCGGCGCCCCCACGGCCCGAGCTGACCTTGTGACTGGTCAACATCTGATGTCATGCCACAGCTTGTTTTTTTCTTATTTTGGTGCTGTTGGTGTTTGCAGGGACGGCTGTTCATCCAGCTGTTGGGGAGTCGCGGCCCCACGATCCCGAGCTGGTCTTGTGTCTCGCTTTTTCGTTTTTATTTATTTTCTATACTGGCCAGTTGCCCGTGTTGTATTCTCTACCTAATCGCTACCACGTTATGTACTAACACCCCGGTCTTGTGGTTTTTTTACCCTCCACCACTAACTGTTTTATATTATAACCGCTCAGTTCGTAGGTTGCTGAGATTCCGTTTAGGTTCCCTTCCAGGGTTTTGTCTTCCTTGGATTACTTTTTTCCTTTTAGCTGGTTTGGGTGCTAGACCTACCTGCATGTTTGCCGCGTGCGGAGACCCGTGAGGCGGAAATGGGATGTCTGGCGGCTGAGGTCGCAGGAGACCGGTTAAGTGCCTCCTGTGTACCAACACTCCTCTTCGACCCCGGCTTCGCTGTAAACGGGAGGCTAGAGACTAACCCACCTCTAGTCAGAAGTCTTGTACCAAGTTGTGTACAGGGCTTTAGCGGCTTTTTTGTCGTATAGCACGGCAGGGTAAGCCCGGGGGCTGTGGGATCATGCCAAAGGCGTTGGCATGACGGTACCCGGAGGCCGAAGTGTCCGCCGAGTGCGTGTGATCACAGCCAACGGGCTATATCTGCAACGTATAAGCTCCAGAACTGTGTCCAGCGTCATTTTCTTGACTTGCAGACCTCCAGTTCTCCCTCGTAGGGCTCGGTGGTGGGTGGAGTAGTTTGCAGACGAATCCTCTTCCTTTTTTCCATGGGTAAAAACAAAAAGAAAAACTCCAAATTTAAGTCGCCTGAGAAAATGATTATTGACAATGACTCTCCTTCGTCTTCTCAACCTACCAAGTCTCATAACCTTAAACGATCTTTAGACCTTGACCTGGACCAAGACTGTGGAACCTCTTCTTCGGCAGCTGTTCCAGTCGCTCCGAAGCGTCGTCTCCCCTCGTTTGCTGTGACTACGCATGCTACACACTTAGTTGTGGAATCCATCGATCCGAATGAGAGACTGTCTACCAAATCTCCCTTTTTCATTTGTAAAGCTTTGGACGCTGCGGTTGGCCCCTTGAGGTCTGTGAAGAAGCTTCGCTCTGGGGACCTGCTTGTCCAAACTTGCAGTGTTTCTCAAAGTAACACTTTTCTGCACCTCACTAGTCTTCAAGGCATTCCTGTCAAAGTGACACCTCACCCGTTTCTTAACACCTCTCGGGGTGTTATTTCGGAGTTTGATCTCCCCCTGCTGCAAAGGCATACCAAGAATTTCGGAGTTTGATCTCCCCTGCTGCAAAATTCGCATACCAAGAATGAGGTGTCGGATTGAAATGAGATTTTAGTAGTGAGATGGTACATACCAACGACAGAAATGGTTACAATACCATAGCAACAGGAACATTTCGCTCCGACATACCACGTCGGATCGCCTCGTGCTCTGATACATACGATAATGCGGTTCGACACTGAGTCAAGGGACGTCGAATGTTATCCAGGGACAGTCTGGCCCTCATTTCTTACAACTGACGCTCTAAATCACTAACGCTATGACATGAAGAAAGCGAGCATACCATCTGGTCCCACACGTGCTCGATGGGAGAGAGACATGGCTATCTGGCAGGTCATTAAAGCATCGAAGCATGACGTAGAAAGTCCTGGAGGACCGACGCCATGTGCGGACAGGCGTTATCTTGCTAGAAAATGTCTCCGGGCTGTCCCGCCAGAAAAGGCAGCACATGAGACAGCAGGATCTCTTGTAGGTAGCGCTGGGCGGTAACGTCCCTGGGATCTCTGCAAGAAAAGACCAACTGGTATACGCGAATGCTCCCCAGACTATCAGGTATGTATTTCGGGACGTGTGCCGCTGTAGAAAAAATATGGTATTCTAGAGCTGACCTGCTGTCCTCCACATTCTGACGCGGTGGTTGTCCGTTTGCATACAGGAGCGCGATTCGTAGATGAACATCACACGTCGCCAGTTCGTAGCGTTTTACATTGCTCGCTGCTGACATCACTACAATGGACGCCGACGATGCTTAGATTTTAATTGCAGAAAATATAATGGCCGTTGAGAATGCAGATTCGCTTCTGCCTGGCGTCTAGAAATGGCTCTGTCGGACACAGGGGTCGCTTGTACAGTCGCTATATGTCAGTGGGTGTTGGACAAGAACATCGTTGTATCTGTGCGTGGCTCAGTCACGAACCCTGTGTCGACTCTGCTGATGGTGTGTCTGTGTTGTTCGGAATTAGTCCGCCGTGTCTGGGTGCTTTCCTGTGTCCATTGCTCCCAACATGATCTTCCGATTCGACACTCACCTCCCAAGTCAACCTTCCGCTGTCGTTTGCAGTTTTGTGCCCAGATCGATTTTTGGCAATTTTCACGCAATCCTTATACACAGGAACTACCTCGACTCCCTACATCAGAAAACGTTCAGCCGTTTGGGAAATCGAGACCCCATTTCAAAATTTGAATATTCTGATGGTAAAACAACAATGGTCGGAGCAGGATTGAGAGTATTGAATCCACTTCAAAGTCAACATTCTGCAGTTTTCGAAAAAGCTGTCCCAGACATGCGGTATAAAAAATTCTTCTGGCGTTCTCTAAAACTATATAAATAAACATGTACATATGATCATATGGATTTGAATGCAGCTATTTAAAGGAGAAAGATAGCTAACAAATAAATGTGGATAACTCATCATGTCCAACACATTATTTTCAAACATCAATCGTTCTGTGATTTTTCTCGGTACGTGTATTTTCCATTTTATTTAAATTTGCGCTGTGAAAATAAAAAGAACAATGTCCAAATGTATGGAGAATCAAATACCTGAACTAAAATTTTGCTTTTAAAAAGCGCGTAAAAGCGAATAGCAGTCATTATATACATTTAAAATTTGTTTTCGGTTGCTATTTGATTCCCTTTGTTATTAAAAATTTCGGCTTTCTCAGCCATAATGTGCTAAATTTTCATATTTGTCCCTTGTAACACCAATTCGGGATTTTATGAATTCTGCGTTAAATCTGTTCTCCGGCATAAAAGAACAACTACATTTAACAAATTTTTGCACCTATACTTCATTGATATTTAAAAAAAAAACTCTGCTCGTTTAATGATCGACTAAAACCCTAACTAGGACTCTAACAACAACGCACTTTCTTCTGTTTAACCCAAATTAGTTAATAGTTTTTCTCGTTTTCCTTTTTACTCATAATATAGTTAATACCTCGTGTATGAAAGATAATTGTTCATCCTGAATCATTTTTACAAAATAAATACACAGTTGACGTGGACCAGGAACATCACATAGAAGTCATCGCTCTTTCCACATTTATTAGTGAGTCACGGAAATGTGCGTGGCTCCAAAGAAGCAACCCTGCCAGGTGGTTTGGCAGTTTGTCGTTTGTGAGTCTGCATAACTTCGAGGCCGCTGTGGGGCAGTGGAAGCATATCCACCACGTAACTAGAAGACCTTGGTTTCGAATCCCGGTGGCGGCTAATGAGAAATTTTTTCCGTGACTCACTTATAAACGTGGAAAGAGCGATGACTTCTATTTGATGTTCCTGGTACACGTCAACTGTAAATTTATCACGCAAAAAAATGTCCATGATAATCTGCGGGTGATTTCGAACATTGTCAGTTCCGTGAAAATAGCTAATTACAACGTTTCGTAATTTGAATTTATCATGCGTCCGTTCAGTTTGAAATTATGTTTGGGCGCCTATTAAAAATGTATTACTTTACAATATGACAAACTTAAAAAAAATACTGAACAGCATGCTGTACAGCTATTTAGCTGAAATAACAACATATTATAGATACATACACTTCAATAAACTGTATACAGAATGCAACTGGAGAGTTTGAGGAAATTAATTTTAGAGAAAAAATATCACGTTTCATTCTGCTGTTGATCCTCGCAGATTAATGGGACCTTAATTGTTAATATCAGCGTAATGAATTTACATAAATCTACAAAAAGGAAAGAAATAGATCAATGGGACCTTAATTGTAGATATCACTTAACTTGAAAATAATATATAAAAATCTACAGAAAGGAAATAAATAAATCAATGGGACCTTAATTGTAGATCTCACTTAAAAAGAATATATAAAAATCTACAAGAAGGAAGGAAATATTGAAACATTTGTTTTTGTAAGAAAATAAATAAACCTAAGAAAATAACACCAATTTTATTTGGAACCACAAAATATTCACGATAAGTCCTATCCGTAAGACCATTGCTCATGGAATAAAGCAATTACAAACAATTGAACTTGTTCCAAGGTGTTCCATAGTTATATGAGGTTGCTGCGATGCAAGGAGTTCTTATTCAAAACATTTTAGTAAGTACCATAGTATTCTTCGGAAAATAAGTTATAATTATGTACATTAATCAAATTGTGGCTAAAATCTTGAAGCCTCCTTTTATTTAAAAGCCTGAAAAGGTAATACTGAAAGAAAGAGAAGGGTATGAAAATCCCGGGCTATCTGCGTTCCAAATCAAAATTTTAAATTACAAATTGCTGCTGGTTAGGGGCATTAATGAATTTAATACCGATGGTGAGATTACATGGTAAAAACAGTTTTAATTTTCATTTGAATTTTCAGAATTAATGAATTTAAAGAGATCTGCCGAATTTTGTTGAATGTCGTTGCAAAACGTCAAGTGTGTTACAGTTCAACCTTTATGCCTGGGCGCTGGATCTCGTCACTCTCACAGCGTTCAGTACATTGTTGAGCAACTTGTTTCCCATTTTTTACGTTTTCCAACCGTAGGTTGAAGAAGCGTATATGCTCCAGCTTTGTCCGTTCGTCCGTCTGTCTGTCCGCACGATAACTCGCGGAAAAATACTTCGGTTTTGATGAAATTTTAGTATGTGGTAGGGGACCACCTGGGGACAAACCCTATTGGAAATACGTGAAGTGGGGTCTAAGGTCAAGTCATAGGAGCGGAATCCTTCCATTGCCGCCCCGGTGGCGCAGCGGTCTAAGGCGTTGGCCTCTGATCGTTCGTCCGTAAGGGGCCCGGGTTCGAATCCCGGTGAGGCATGGATGTTGTGTTTGTCTTACGGCACTGGTTCTCTCCCTTCCCTGGAACCAGTGACCCTAAATTAGGGACGGGCGACTGCTTATAGCCCATTGAGTTGCTCACGGTGGTCGTTAAACCTCCAATCAAAAAAAAAAAAAAAAAATCCTTCCATTGCCCTTATGCGTCTTAACTTGCGTAGATATGTTTCGATTTCAAAGACATTTTAGTATGTATTAGGGAGCCTCATCGGAATGAACAATGTCGAAAATGGGTGAAGTTGGGTTAAAGGTCAGGACATAGGAGCAGGATGCATTCCATTGCCTTTATGCAACATAACGTGCGTAAAAATGGTTCGATTTCGATGGAATTTTAGCATGTGGTAGAGGACCACCTGGGGACGAACCCTTTTGAAAATGGATGAAACGGGGTCAAAAGGCAGGACATAGGACCGGGATCCATTCCATCGCCTTTATCCCATACTATTAAAGGATCAATTCTGGTATGTATGTAAATTTTATTTTGAAAACGGCTCTAAGGATTTTGATGAAATTCGTTAACCTATGGTTTTCTGCTACTTAAAATCGGTTTAGCTTGATCTCGACTTTAGGAAAATTTCTTCAGTGGATAAAATAACCACCCCGAATTACCACGTTTTTAGTGTCATGGAGTCGTTCCATTAGATGTTTGCCCGCGGTCACGTTATCTGTGTCATTACGTCACGCGTTGTGTGTGGATCCAATTCAAGTTTTATGATGTCACACTTTTGCACGTAGATGGTCGCGATTCCCATCTGCCTCATTACGTCACGCGTTCTGTGCGTATGTCATTCTACACAATAACTCGCGTAAAAATTGTTCGATTTCTTTGACATTTTAGTATGTCTCACTGTTCTTAGACCCATGCAACTTGTTCTTATACCCAGCTAATTTTTTTGCTGTTTCCATAAGAGCTTTGGTTACTTTTCTGTTAACTTCAGAAATATCCACTTCTTCCGATGTTAGGCCTTCTAAATCAGAAATTCTGTTCTTCAGTTCCAACTTGAATGTAATATAGGTTTTTTTAAGGTTGGTTATGTCAATACATTTTGTTTGTCTTATGAGCTTGCCACGTTCGAGTTTAGTGTTGAGGTGCATCTTACATCTCACCAATCTATGGACACTACCTGTGTTGAACTTGTTTAGCACGCTGCAGTCTTCTATGACAAATTTTTTGTTACACATAATAAAAACAATTTCATTTGTCGTCCCATTTGGATGTCTTCATGCCCATTTGCTGTGTGGCTTTTTCTTGAAAAAGGAGTTCAAGATCAAAAACCCATCTGCCTCTGCAAACTCAACGAGAGTATTTCCACGCTAGTTTCTGTAACCGTGACCGAATTTACCTCCTGAAGTTTCACTGTTGCCCTTGCCCTATTTTTGCATTGAAATCTTCCATAATTATCTTCAAGTGCTGCTTACCTTTATTATTTAGATGACGAATTTTCTTATAAAATTCTTCAATTTCTTCTTTAGGATGACTTGTGGTTAGTGCACAAGTTTGAATAATTTGAGCCTTGTATCTTCTTGAGAGTTGGATAACGAATCGTGCAGCTCTGTCAGAGGAACTTTCAACTTCTACAACTTTATCCTTCAGTTTCTTGTTTATTATGAATCCAACACCACTAGTTCTGCCAGTATCTGTCCCACGATAGTAGAAGAGATGTCCACTTTTCAGTTCAATGAGATCTTCCCTTTTTTCTCCTTACCTCCTTTAACCCGACGATGTCGCACTTAATTTTTTGTAATTCCTCTTCCAATTCAAGAAGCCTTGAATCAGAAGATAGGGAGCGTCCATTTTACGTAGCCAAGGTCAGCATCAGATGGCAGCCTAGTCCGGTGCTCCGGGGATTCTTAGCACCCTCTGCCTTCATGTCGCACTGGCAGCTGCCTTGGCCAAGTACATTCCAGCTGCCGGAGAAGGAGTAAGCAAATTACGTCGCTACTGAGAAACAATATCTTTTCAAGGCGGAGGGCACTAAAACGTGCTTAGTAGAATTAGACATGCTTCAATTTGTCATCACAGGCTTAGAACGTATTCATAATCTTTACAATCAAAATGGAACTTCTGAAATATAAAACTCCGTATATTTTCATATTTATAGCATACCAAGAAAGCGTATAAGATATTTTGTTCATCATGAAAAAACTTTTCATTGAAAATAATATTTCTTAATTAGAAATTTTTCTTAAGCAATATATTTTTTTTATTTTCACTACTATATCAGAAAAAATATTTATAGTAAATTTCGTAATATTTTCTGTGTACCAAGTTAATGCTGAAGATGATGTTTACTTAAAAGCCTGTCATTAGGCTCAAATTGTAATTTTAATTGAAAGTCATCTAAATGGAGTATGACCTGCACATGATACACCCATTGCCATGAAAATTCGCATACCAAGAATGAGGTGTCGGATTGAAATGAGATTTTAGTAGTGAGATGGTACATACCAACGACAGAAATGATTACAATACCATAGCAACAGGACCATTTCGCTCCGACATACCACGTCGGACCCACTCGTGCTCTGATACATACGATAATGTGGTTCGACACTGAGTCAAGGGACGTCGAATGTTATCCAGCGACAGTCTGGCCCTCATTTCTTACAACTGACGCTCTAAATCACTAACGCTATGACATGAAGAAAGCGGGCATACCATCTGGTCCCACACGTGCTCGATGGGAGAGAGACATGGCTATCTGGCAGGTCATTAAAGCATCGAAGCATGACGCAGAAAGTCCTGGAGGACCGACGCCATGTGCGGACAGGCGTTATCTTGCTAGAAAATGTCTCCGGGCTGTCCCGCCAGAAAAGGCAGCACATGAGACCGCAGGATCTCTCGTAGGTAGCGCTGGGCGGTAACGTCCCTCGGATCTCTGCAAGAAAAGACCGGCTGGTATACGCGAATGCTCCGCAGACTATCAGGTATGTATTTCGGGACGTGTGCCGCTGTAGAAAAATTATGGTATTCTAGAGCTGACCTGCTGTCCTCCACATTCTGACGCGGTGGTCGTCCGTTTGCATACAGGAGCGCGATTCGTAGATGAACATCATACGTCGACAGTTCGTAGCGTTTTACATTGCTCGCTGCTGACATCACTACAATGGACGCTGACGATGCTTAGATTTTAATTGCAGAAAATATAATGGCCGTTGAGAATGCAGATTCGCCTCTGCCTGGCGTCTAGAAATGGCTCCGTCGGACACAGGGGTCGCTTGTACAGTCGCTATATGTCAGTGGGTGTTGGACAAGAACATCGTTGTATCTGTGCGTGGCTCAGTCACGAACCCTGTGTCGACTCTGCTGATGGTGTGTCTGTGTTGTTCGGAATTAGTCCGCCGTGTCTGGGTGCCTTCCTGTGTCCATTGCTCCTAACGTGATCTTCGGATTCGACACTCACCTCCCAAGTCAACCTTCCGCTGTCGTTTGCAGGTTTTGTGCCCAGATCGATTTTTGGCAATTTTCACGCAATCATTATACACAGGAACTACCTCGACTAACTACATCACAAAACGTTCAGCCGTTTGGGAAATCGAGACCCCATTTCAAAATTTGGATATTCTGATGTTAAAGCAACAATGGTCGTAGCAGGATTGAGAGTATTGAATCAACTTCGAAGTCAGCATTCTGCAGTTTTCGAAAAAGCTGTCCCAGACATGCGGTATAAAAAATTGTTCTGGCGTTCTCTAAAACTATGTAAATAAACATGTACATATGATCATATGGATTTGAATGCAGCTATTTAAAGGAGAAAGATAGTTAACAAATAACTGTGGATAACTCATCATGTCCAACACATTATTTTCAAACATCAATCGTTCTGTGATTTTTCTCGGTACGTGTATTTTCCATTTTATTTAAATTTGCGCTGTGAAAATAAAAAGAATATTGTCCAAATGTATGGAGAATCAAATAACAGAACTAAAATTTTGCTTTTAAAAAGCGCGTAAAAGCGAATAGCAGTCATTATATACATTTAAAATTTGTTTTCGGTTGCTATTTGATTCCCTTTGTTATTAAACATTTCGGCTTTCTCAGCCATAATGTGCTAAATTTTCATATTTGTCCCCTGTAACTCCAATTCGGGATTTTATGAATTCTGCGTTAAATCTGTTCTCCGGCATAAAAGAACAACTACATTTAAAAATTTTTTTGCACCTATACTTTATTGATATTTAAAAAAAAACTCTGCTCGTTTAATGATCGACTAAAACCCTAACTAGGACTCTAACAACAACGCACTTTCTTCTGTTTAACCCAAATTAGTTAATAGTTTTTCTCGTTTTCCTTTTTACTCATAATATAGTTAATACCTCGTGTATGAAAGATAATTTTTCATCCTGAATCATTTTTACAAAATAAATACACAGTTGACGTGGACCAGGAACATCACATAGAAGTCATCGCTCTTTCCACATTTATAAGTGAGTCACGGAAATGTGCGTGGCTCCAAAGAAGCAACCCTGCCAGGTGGTTTGGCAGTTTGTCGTTTGTGAGTCTGCATAACTTCGAGGCCGCTGTGGGGCAGTGGAAGCATATCCACCCCGTAACTAAAAGACCCTGGTTTTGAATCCCGGTGGCGGCTAATGAGAAATTTTTTCCGTGACACACTTATAAACTGGGAAAGAGTGATGACTTCTATTTGATGTTCCTGGTACACGTCAACTGTAAATTTATCACGCAAAAAAATGTCCATGATAATCTGCGGGTGATTTCGAACATTGTCAGTTCCGTGAAAATAGCTAATTACAACGTTTCGTAATTTGAATTTATCATGCGTCCGTTCAGTTTGAAATTATGTTTGGGCGCCTATTAAAAATGTATTACTTTACAATATGACAAACTTAAAAAAAATACCGAACAGCATGCTGTAAAGCTATTTAGCTGAAATAATAACATATTATAGATACATGCACTTCAATAAACTGTATACAGAATGCAACTGGAGAGTTTGAGGAAATTAATTTTAGAGGAAAAATATCACGTTTCATTCTGCTGTTGTTTCTGCAGATTAATGGGACCTTAATTGTTAATATCAGCGTAATGAATTTACATAAATCTACAAAAAGGAAAAAAATAGATCAATGGGACTTTAATTGTAGATATCACTTAACTTAAAAATAATATATAAAAATCTACAGAAAGGAAATAAATAAACCAATGGGACCTTAATTGTAGATCTCACTTAAAAAGAATATATAAAAATGTACAAGAAGGAACGAAATATTGAAACATTTGTTTTTGTAAGAAAATAAATAAACCTAAGAAAATAACACCAATTTTATTTGGAACCACAAAATATTCACGATAAGTCCTATCCGTAAGACCATTGCTCATGGAATAAAGCAATTACAAACAATTGAACTTGTTCCAAGGTGTTCCATAGTTATATGAGGTTGCTGCGATGCAAGGAGTTCTAATTCTAAACATTTTAGTAAGTACCATAGTATTCTTCGGAAAATAAGTTATAATTATGTACATTAATCAAATTGTGGCTAAAATCTTGAAGCCTCCTTTTATTTAAAAGCCTGAAAAGGTAATACTGAAAGAAAGAGAAGGGTATGAAAATCCCGGGCTATCTGCGTTCCAAATCAAAATTTTTAAATTACAAATTGCTGCTGGTTAGGGGCATTAATGAATTTAATACCGATGGTGAGATTACATGGTAAAAACAGTTTTAATTTTCATTTCAATTTTCAGAATTAATGAATTTGTATAGATCTGCCGAATTATGCCGAATGTCGTTGCAAAACGTCAAGTGTGTTACAGTTCACTCTTTATGCTTGGGCGCTGGATCTCGTCACTCTCACAGCGTTCAGTGCATTGTTGAGCAATTTGTTTCCCATTTTTCACGTTTTCCAACCGTAGGTTGAAGAAGCGTATATGCTCCAGCTTTGTCCGTTCGTCCGTCTGTCTGTCCGCACGATAACTCGCGGAAAATAATTCGGTTTTGATGAAATTTTAGTATGTGGTAGGGGACCACCTGGGGACACAACCTATTGGAAATGGGTGAAGTGGGGTCAAAGGTCAAGTCATAGGAGCGGGATCCTTCCATTGCCCTTATGCGTCTTAACTTGCGTAAATATGGTTCGATTTCAATGACATTTTAGTATGTATTAGGGGGCCTCATGGGAATGAACCCTGTCGAAAATGGGTGAAGTTGGGTTAAAGGTCAGGACATGGGAGCGGGATGCATTCCATTGCCTTTATGCAACATCACGTGCGTAAAAATGGTTCGATTTCGATGGAATTTTAACATTTGGTAGAGGACCACCTGGAGACGAACCCTATTGAAAATGGACGAAATGGGGTCAAAAGGCAGGACATAGGATCGGGATCCATTCCATAGCCTTTATCCCATACTATTAAAGGATCAATTCTGGTATGTATGTAAATTTTATTTTGAAAACGGCTCTAAGGATTTTGATGAAATTCGTTAACCTATGGTTTTCTGCTACTTAAAATCAGTTTAGCTTGATCTCGACTTTAGGAAAATTTCTTCAGTGGATAAAATAACCACCCCGAATTACCACGTTTTTAGTGTCATGGCGTCGTTCCATTAAATGCTGGCCCGCGGTCACGTTATCTGTGTCATTACGTCACGCGTTGTGTGTGGATCCAATTCAAGTTTTATGATGTTACACTTTTGCAAGAAGATGGTCGCGATTCCCATCTGCCTCATTAGGTCACGCGTTCTGTGCGTATGTCATTCAGCCCAATAACTCGCTTAAAAATTGTTCGATTTCTTTGACATTTTAGTATGTCTCACTGTTTTTAGACCCATGCAACTTGTTCTTATACCCAGCTAATTTTTTTGCTGTTTCCATAAGAGCTGTGGTTACTTTTCTGTTAAATTCAGAAATATCCACTTCTTCCGATGTTAGGCCTTCTAAATCAGAAATTCTGTTCTTCAGTTCCAACTTGAATGTAATATAGGTTTTTTTAAGGTCGGTTATGTCAATACATTTTGTTTGTCTTATGAGATTGCCACGCTCGAGTTTAGTGTCGAGGTGCATCTTACATTTCACCAATCTATGGTCACTACCTGTGTTTAACTTGTTTAGCACGCTGCAGTATTCTATGACGAATTTTTTGTTACACATAATAAAAACAATTTCATTTGTCGTCCCATTTGGATGTCTACATGCCCATTTCCTGTGTGGCTATTTCTTGAAAAAGGAGTTCAAGATCAAAAACCCATCTGCCTCTGCAAACTCAACGAGAGTATTTTCACGCTAGTTTCTGTAACAGTGACCGAATTTACCTCCTGAAGTTTCACTGTTGCCGTTGCCCTACTTTTGCATTGAAATCTTCCATAATTATCTTCAAGTGCTGCTTACCTTTATTATTTAGATGACGAATTTTCTTATAAAATTCTTCAATTTCTTCTTCAGGATGACTTGTGGTGGGTGCATAAGTTTGAATAATCTGAGCCTTGTATCTTCTTGAGAGTTGGATAACGAATCGTGCAGCTCTGTCAGAGGAACTTTCAACTTCTACAACTTTATCCTTCAGTTTCTTGTTTATTATAAATCCAACACCACTAGTTCTGCCAGTATCTGTCCCACGATATTAGAAGAGATGTCCACTTTTCAGTTCAATGAGAACTTCTCTTTTTTCTCCTTACCTACCTTAACCCGACAATGTCGCACTTAATTCTTTGTAATTCCTCTTCCAATTCAAGAAGCCTTGAATCAGAAGGTATGAAGCGTCCATTATACGTAGCCAGGGTCAGCATCAGATGACAGCCTAGACCGGTGCTCCGGGGATTCTTAGCACCCTCTGCCTTCATGTCGCACTGGCCGCTGCCTTGGCCAAGTACATTCCAGCTGCCGGAGACGGAGTAAGCAAATTACGTCGCGACTGAGAAACAATATCTTTTCAAGGCGGAGGGCACTAAAACGTGCTTAGTAGAATTAGACATGCTTCAATTTGTCATCACATTCTTAGAACGTATTCATAATCTTTACAATCAAAATGGAACTTCTGAAATATAAAACTCCGTATATTTTCATATTTATAGCATACCAAGAAAGCGTATAAGATATTTTGTTCATCATGAAACAACTTTTCATTAAAAATAATATTTCTTAATTAGAAATTTCTCTTAAGCAATATATTTTTTTTATTTTCACTACTATATCAGAAAATATATTTATAATAAATTTCGTAATATTTTCTTTGTACCAAGTTAATGCTGAAGATGATGTTTACTTAAAAGCCTGTCATTAGGCTCATATTGTAATTTTAATTGAAAGTCATCTAAATGGAGTATGACCTGCACATGATACACATATTGCCATGAACATTCGCATACCAAGAATGAGGTGTCGGATTGAAATGAGATTTTAGTAGTGAGATGGTACATACCAACGACAGAAATGATTACAATACCATAGCAACAGGACCATTTCGCTCCGACATACCACGTCGGACCGCCTCGTGCACTGATACATACGATAATGCGGTTCGACACTGAGTCAAGGGAAGTCGAATGTTATCCAGGGACAGTCTGGCCCTCATTCCTTACAACTGAGGCTCTAAATCACTAACGCTATGACATGAAGAAAGCGGGCATACCATCTGGTCCCACACGTGCTCGATGGGAGAGAGACATGGCTATCTGGCAGGTCATTAAAGCATCGAAGCATGACGCAGAAAGTCCTGGAGGACCGACGCCATGTGCGGACAGGCGTTATCTTGCTAGAAAATGTCTCCGGGCTGTCCCGCCAGGAAAGGCAGCACATGAGACCGCAGGATCTCTTGTAGGTAGCGCTGGGCGGTAACGTCCCTCGGATCTCTGCAAGAAGAGACCGGCTGGTATACGCGAATGCTCCCCAGACTATCAGGTATGTATTTCGGGACGTGTGCCGCTGTAGAAAAAATATGGTATTCTAGAGCTGACCTGCTGTCCTCCACATTCTGACGCGGTGGTCGTCCGTTTGCATATAGGAGCGCGATTCGTAGATGAACATCATACGTCGACAGTTCGTAGAGTTTTACATTGCTCGCTGCTGACATCACTACAATGGACGCCGACGATGCTTAGATTTTAATTGCATAAAATATAATGGCCGTTGAGAATGCAGATTCGCCTCTGCCTGGCGTCTAGAAATGGCTCTATCGGACACAGGGGTCGCTTGTACAGTCGCTATATGTCAGTGGGTGTTGGACAAAAACATCGTTGTATCTGTGCGTGGCTCAGTAACGAACCCTGTGTCGACTCTGCTGATGGTGTGTCTGTGTTGTTCGGAATTAGTCCGCCGTGTCTGGGTGCCTTCCTGTGTCCTTTGCTCCCAACAAGATCTTCGGATTCGACACTCACCTCCTAAGTCAACCTTCCGCTGTCGTTTGCAGTTTTGTTCCCAGATCGATTTTTTGGCAATTTTCACGCAATCCTTATACACAGGAACTACCTCGACTCCCTACATCCCAAAACGTTCAGCCGTTTGGGAAATTGAGACCCCATTTCAAAATTTGGATATTCTGATGGTAAAACAACAATGGTCGGAGCAGGGTTGAGAGTATTGAATCCACTTCGAAGTCAGCATTCTGCAGTTTTCGAAAAAGCTGTCCCAGACATGCGGTACAAAAATTCTTCTGGCGTTCTCTAAAACTATATAAATAAACATGTACATATGATCATATGGATTTGAATGCAGCTATTTAAAGGAGAAAGATAGCTAACAAATAACTGTGGATAACTCATCATGTCCAACACATGATTTTCAAACATCAATCGTTCTGTGATTTTTCTCGGTACGTGTATTTTAAATTTTATTTAAATTTGCGCTGTGAAAATAAAAAGAATATTGTCCAAATGTATGAAGAATAAAATACCTGAACTAAAATTTTGCTTTTAAAAAGCGCGTAAAAGCGAATAGCAGTCATTATATACATTTAAAATTTGTTTTCGGTTGCTATTTGATTCCCTTTGTTATTAAACATTTCGGCTTTCTCAGCCATAATGTGCTAAATTTTCATATTTGTCCCCTGTAACACCAATTCAAGATTTTATGAATTCTGCGTTAAATCTGTTCTCCGGCATAAAAGAACAACTACATTTAACAAATTTTTTGCACCTATACTTCATTGATATTTAAAAAAAAAACTCTGCTCGTTTAATGATCGACTAAAACCCTAACTAGGACTCTAACAACAACGCACTTTCTTCTGTTTAACACAAATTAGTTAAGAGTTTTTCTCGTTTTCCTTTTTACTCATAATATAGTTAATACCTCGTGTATGAAAGATAATTTTTCATCCTGGATCATTTTTACAAAATAAATACACAGTTGACGTGGACCAGGAACATCACATAGAAGTCATCGCTCTTTCCACGTTTATAAGTGAGTCACGGAAATGTGCGTGCCTCCAAAGAAGCAACCCTGCCAGGTGGTTTGCCAGTTTGTCGTTTGTGAGTCTGCATAACTTCGAGGCCGCTGTGGGGCAGTGGAAGCATATCCAGCCCGTAACTAGAAGACCCTGGTTTCGAATCCGGGTATCGGCTAATGAGAAATTTTTTCCGCGACTCACTTATAAACGTGGAAAGAGCGATGACTTCTATTTGATGTTCCTGGTACACGTCAACTGTAAATTTATCACGCAAAAAATGTCCATGATAATCTGCGGGTGATTTCGAACATTGTCAGTTCCGTGAAAATAGCTAATTACAACGTTTCGTAATTTGAATTTATCATGCGTCCGTTCAGTTTGAAATTATGTTTGGGCGCCTATTTAAAATGTATTACTTTACAATATGGCAAACTTAAAAAAAATACTGAACAGCATGCTGTAAAGCTATTTAGCTGAAATAATAACATATTATAGATACATGCACTTCAATAAACTGTATACAGAATGCAACTGGAGAGTTTGAGGAAATTAATTTTAGAGGAAAAATATCACGTTTCATTCTGCTGTTGTTTCTGCAGATTAATGGGACCTTAATTGTTAATATCAGCGTAATGAATTTACATAAATCTACAAAAAGGAAAAAAAAATAGATCAATGGGACTTTAATTGTAGATATCACTTAACTTAAAAATAATATATAAAAATCTACAGAAAGGAAATAAATAAACCAATGGGACCTTAATTGTAGATCTCACTTAAAAAGAATATATAAAAATGTACAAGAAGGAACGAAATATTGAAACATTTGTTTTTGTAAGAAAATAAATAAACCTAAGAAAATAACACCAATTTTATTTGGAACCACAAAATATTCACGATAAGTCCTATCCGTAAGACCATTGCTCATGGAATAAAGCAATTACAAACAATTGAACTTGTTCCAAGGTGTTCCATAGTTATATGAGGTTGCTGCGATGCAAGGAGTTCTAATTCTAAACATTTTAGTAAGTACCATAGTATTCTTCGGAAAATAAGTTATAATTATGTACATTAATCAAATTGTGGCTAAAATCTTGAAGCCTCCTTTTATTTAAAAGCCTGAAAAGGTAATACTGAAAGAAAGAGAAGGGTATGAAAATCCCGGGCTATCTGCGTTCCAAATCAAAATTTTTAAATTACAAATTGCTGCTGGTTAGGGGCATTAATGAATTTAATACCGATGGTGAGATTACATGGTAAAAACAGTTTTAATTTTCATTTCAATTTTCAGAATTAATGAATTTGTATAGATCTGCCGAATTATGCCGAATGTCGTTGCAAAACGTCAAGTGTGTTACAGTTCACTCTTTATGCTTGGGCGCTGGATCTCGTCACTCTCACAGCGTTCAGTGCATTGTTGAGCAATTTGTTTCCCATTTTTCACGTTTTCCAACCGTAGGTTGAAGAAGCGTATATGCTCCAGCTTTGTCCGTTCGTCCGTCTGTCTGTCCGCACGATAACTCGCGGAAAATAATTCGGTTTTGATGAAATTTTAGTATGTGGTAGGGGACCACCTGGGGACACAACCTATTGGAAATGGGTGAAGTGGGGTCAAAGGTCAAGTCATAGGAGCGGGATCCTTCCATTGCCCTTATGCGTCTTAACTTGCGTAAATATGGTTCGATTTCAATGACATTTTAGTATGTATTAGGGGGCCTCATGGGAATGAACCCTGTCGAAAATGGGTGAAGTTGGGTTAAAGGTCAGGACATAGGAGCGGGATGCATTCCATTGCCTTTATGCAACATAACGTGCGTAAAAATGGTTCGATTTCGATGGAATTTTAACATTTGGTAGAGGACCACCTGGAGACGAACCCTATTGAAAATGGACGAAATGGGGTCAAAAGGCAGGACATAGGATCGGGATCCATTCCATAGCCTTTATCCCATACTATTAAAGGATCAATTCTGGTATGTATGTAAATTTTATTTTGAAAACGGCTCTAAGGATTTTGATGAAATTCGTTAACCTATGGTTTTCTGCTACTTAAAATCAGTTTAGCTTGATCTCGACTTTAGGAAAATTTCTTCAGTGGACAAAATAACCACCCCGAATTACCACGTTTTTAGTGTCATGGCGTCGTTCCATTAAATGCTGGCCCGCGGTCACGTTATCTGTGTCATTACGTCACGCGTTGTGTGTGGATCCAATTCAAGTTTTATGATGTTACACTTTTGCAAGAAGATGGTCGCGATTCCCATCTGCCTCATTAGGTCACGCGTTCTGTGCGTATGTCATTCAGCCCAATAACTCGCTTAAAAATTGTTCGATTTCTTTGACATTTTAGTATGTCTCACTGTTTTTAGACCCATGCAACTTGTTCTTATACCCAGCTAATTTTTTTGCTGTTTCCATAAGAGCTGTGGTTACTTTTCTGTTAAATTCAGAAATATCCACTTCTTCCGATGTTAGGCCTTCTAAATCAGAAATTCTGTTCTTCAGTTCCAACTTGAATGTAATATAGGTTTTTTTAAGGTCGGTTATGTCAATACATTTTGTTTGTCTTATGAGATTGCCACGCTCGAGTTTAGTGTCGAGGTGCATCTTACATTTCACCAATCTATGGTCACTACCTGTGTTTAACTTGTTTAGCACGCTGCAGTATTCTATGACGAATTTTTTGTTACACATAATAAAAACAATTTCATTTGTCGTCCCATTTGGATGTCTACATGCCCATTTCCTGTGTGGCTATTTCTTGAAAAAGGAGTTCAAGATCAAAAACCCATCTGCCTCTGCAAACTCAACGAGAGTATTTTCACGCTAGTTTCTGTAACAGTGACCGAATTTACCTCCTGAAGTTTCACTGTTGCCGTTGCCCTACTTTTGCATTGAAATCTTCCATAATTATCTTCAAGTGCTGCTTACCTTTATTATTTAGATGACGAATTTTCTTATAAAATTCTTCAATTTCTTCTTCAGGATGACTTGTGGTGGGTGCATAAGTTTGAATAATCTGAGCCTTGTATCTTCTTGAGAGTTGGATAACGAATCGTGCAGCTCTGTCAGAGGAACTTTCAACTTCTACAACTTTATCCTTCAGTTTCTTGTTTATTATAAATCCAACACCACTAGTTCTGCCAGTATCTGTCCCACGATATTAGAAGAGATGTCCACTTTTCAGTTCAATGAGAACTTCTCTTTTTTCTCCTTACCTACCTTAACCCGACAATGTCGCACTTAATTCTTTGTAATTCCTCTTCCAATTCAAGAAGCCTTGAATCAGAAGGTATGAAGCGTCCATTATACGTAGCCAGGGTCAGCATCAGATGACAGCCTAGACCGGTGCTCCGGGGATTCTTAGCACCCTCTGCCTTCATGTCGCACTGGCCGCTGCCTTGGCCAAGTACATTCCAGCTGCCGGAGACGGAGTAAGCAAATTACGTCGCGACTGAGAAACAATATCTTTTCAAGGCGGAGGGCACTAAAACGTGCTTAGTAGAATTAGACATGCTTCAATTTGTCATCACATTCTTAGAACGTATTCATAATCTTTACAATCAAAATGGAACTTCTGAAATATAAAACTCCGTATATTTTCATATTTATAGCATACCAAGAAAGCGTATAAGATATTTTGTTCATCATGAAACAACTTTTCATTAAAAATAATATTTCTTAATTAGAAATTTCTCTTAAGCAATATATTTTTTTTATTTTCACTACTATATCAGAAAATATATTTATAATAAATTTCGTAATATTTTCTTTGTACCAAGTTAATGCTGAAGATGATGTTTACTTAAAAGCCTGTCATTAGGCTCATATTGTAATTTTAATTGAAAGTCATCTAAATGGAGTATGACCTGCACATGATACACCCATTGCCATGAACATTCGCATACCAAGAATGAGGTGTCGGATTGAAATGAGATTTTAGTAGTGAGATGGTACATACCAACGACAGAAATGATTACAATACCATAGCAACAGGACCATTTCGCTCCGACATACCACGTCGGACCGCCTCGTGCACTGATACATACGATAATGCGGTTCGACACTGAGTCAAGGGAAGTCGAATGTTATCCAGGGACAGTCTGGCCCTCATTCCTTACAACTGAGGCTCTAAATCACTAACGCTATGACATGAAGAAAGCGGGCATACCATCTGGTCCCACACGTGCTCGATGGGAGAGAGACATGGCTATCTGGCAGGTCATTAAAGCATCGAAGCATGACGCAGAAAGTCCTGGAGGACCGACGCCATGTGCGGACAGGCGTTATCTTGCTAGAAAATGTCTCCGGGCTGTCCCGCCAGGAAAGGCAGCACATGAGACCGCAGGATCTCTTGTAGGTAGCGCTGGGCGGTAACGTCCCTCGGATCTCTGCAAGAAGAGACCGGCTGGTATACGCGAATGCTCCCCAGACTATCAGGTATGTATTTCGGGACGTGTGCCGCTGTAGAAAAAATATGGTATTCTAGAGCTGACCTGCTGTCCTCCACATTCTGACGCGGTGGTCGTCCGTTTGCATATAGGAGCGCGATTCGTAGATGAACATCATACGTCGACAGTTCGTAGAGTTTTACATTGCTCGCTGCTGACATCACTACAATGGACGCCGACGATGCTTAGATTTTAATTGCATAAAATATAATGGCCGTTGAGAATGCAGATTCGCCTCTGCCTGGCGTCTAGAAATGGCTCTGTCGGACACAGGGGTCGCTTGTACAGTCGCTATATGTCAGTGGGTGTTGGACAAAAACATCGTTGTATCTGTGCGTGGCTCAGTAACGAACCCTGTGTCGACTCTGCTGATGGTGTGTCTGTGTTGTTCGGAATTAGTCCGCCGTGTCTGGGTGCCTTCCTGTGTCCTTTGCTCCCAACAAGATCTTCGGATTCGACACTCACCTCCTAAGTCAACCTTCCGCTGTCGTTTGCAGTTTTGTTCCCAGATCGATTTTTTGGCAATTTTCACGCAATCCTTATACACAGGAACTACCTCGACTCCCTACATCCCAAAACGTTCAGCCGTTTGGGAAATTGAGACCCCATTTCAAAATTTGGATATTCTGATGGTAAAACAACAATGGTCGGAGCAGGGTTGAGAGTATTGAATCCACTTCGAAGTCAGCATTCTGCAGTTTTCGAAAAAGCTGTCCCAGACATGCGGTACAAAAATTCTTCTGGCGTTCTCTAAAACTATATAAATAAACATGTACATATGATCATATGGATTTGAATGCAGCTATTTAAAGGAGAAAGATAGCTAACAAATAACTGTGGATAACTCATCATGTCCAACACATGATTTTCAAACATCAATCGTTCTGTGATTTTTCTCGGTACGTGTATTTTAAATTTTATTTAAATTTGCGCTGTGAAAATAAAAAGAATATTGTCCAAATGTATGAAGAATAAAATACCTGAACTAAAATTTTGCTTTTAAAAAGCGCGTAAAAGCGAATAGCAGTCATTATATACATTTAAAATTTGTTTTCGGTTGCTATTTGATTCCCTTTGTTATTAAACATTTCGGCTTTCTCAGCCATAATGTGCTAAATTTTCATATTTGTCCCCTGTAACACCAATTCAAGATTTTATGAATTCTGCGTTAAATCTGTTCTCCGGCATAAAAGAACAACTACATTTAACAAATTTTTTGCACCTATACTTCATTGATATTTAAAAAAAAAACTCTGCTCGTTTAATGATCGACTAAAACCCTAACTAGGACTCTAACAACAACGCACTTTCTTCTGTTTAACACAAATTAGTTAAGAGTTTTTCTCGTTTTCCTTTTTACTCATAATATAGTTAATACCTCGTGTATGAAAGATAATTTTTCATCCTGGATCATTTTTACAAAATAAATACACAGTTGACGTGGACCAGGAACATCACATAGAAGTCATCGCTCTTTCCACGTTTATAAGTGAGTCACGGAAATGTGCGTGCCTCCAAAGAAGCAACCCTGCCAGGTGGTTTGCCAGTTTGTCGTTTGTGAGTCTGCATAACTTCGAGGCCGCTGTGGGGCAGTGGAAGCATATCCAGCCCGTAACTAGAAGACCCTGGTTTCGAATCCGGGTATCGGCTAATGAGAAATTTTTTCCGCGACTCACTTATAAACGTGGAAAGAGCGATGACTTCTATTTGATGTTCCTGGTACACGTCAACTGTAAATTTATCACGCAAAAAATGTCCATGATAATCTGCGGGTGATTTCGAACATTGTCAGTTCCGTGAAAATAGCTAATTACAACGTTTCGTAATTTGAATTTATCATGCGTCCGTTCAGTTTGAAATTATGTTTGGGCGCCTATTTAAAATGTATTACTTTACAATATGGCAAACTTAAAAAAAATACTGAACAGCATGCTGTAAAGCTATTTAGCTGAAATAACAACATATTATAGATACATACACTTCAATAAACTGTATACAGAATGCAACTGGAGAGTTTGAGGAAATTAATTTTAGAGGGAAAATATCACGTTTCATTCTGCTGTTGATCCTCGCAGATTAATGGGACCTTAATTGTTAATATCAGCGTAATGAATTTAGGTAAATCTACAAAAAGGAAAGAAATAGATCAATGGGACCTTAATTGTAGATATCACTTAACTTGAAAATAATATATAAAAATCTACAGAAAGGAAATAAATAAATCAATGGGACCTTAATTGTAGATCTCACTTAAAAAGAATGTATAAAAATCTACAAGAAGGAACGAAATATTGAAATATTTGTTTTTGTAAGAAAATAAATAAACCTAAGAAAATAACACCAATTTTATTTGGAACCACAAAATATTCACGATAAGTCCTATCCGTAAGACCATTGCTCATGGAATAAAGCAATTACAAACAATTGAACTTGTTCCAAGGTGTTCCATAGTTATATGAGGTTTGCTGCGATGCAAGGAGTTCTTATTCAAAACATTTTAGTAAGTACCATAGTATTCTTCGGAAAATAAGTTATAATTATGTACATTAATCAAATTGTGGCTAAAATCTTGAAGCCTCCATTTATTTAAAAGCCTGAAAAGGTAATACTGAAAGAAAAAGAAGAGTATGAAAATCCCGGGCTATCTGCGTTCCAAATCAAAATTTTAAATTACAAATTGCTGCTGGTTAGGGGCATTAATGAATTTAATACCGATGGTGAGATTACATGGTAAAAACAGTTTTAATTTTCATTTTAATTTTCAGAATTAATGAATTTAAAGAGATCTGCCGAATTTTGTTGAATGTCGTTGCAAAACGTCAATTGCGTTACAGTTCAACCTTTATGCCTGGGCGCTGGATCTCGTCACTCTCACAGCGTTCAGTACATTGTTGAGCAACTTGTTTCCCATTTTTTACGTTTTCCAACCGTAGGTTGAAGAAGCGTATATGCTCCAGCTTTTTCCGTTCGTCCGTCTGTCTGTCTGTCCGCACGATAACTCGCGGAAAAATAATTCGGTTTTGATGAAATTTTAGTATGTGGTAGGGGACCACCTGGGGACAAACCCTATTGGAAATGGGTGAAGTGGGGTCTAAGGTCAAGTCATAGGAGCGGAATCCTTCCATTGCCCTTATGCGTCTTAACTTGCGTAGATATGTTTCGATTTCAAAGACATTTTAGTATGTATTAGGGAGCCTCATGGGAATGAACAATGTCGAAAATGGGTGAAGTTGGGTTTAAGGTCAGGACATAGGAGCGGGATGCATTCCATTGCCTTTATGCAACATAACGTGCGTAAAAATGGTTCGATTTCGATGGAATTTTAGCATGTGGTAGAGGACCACCTGGGGACGAACCCTTTTGAAAATGGATGAAATGGGGTCAAAAGGCAGGACATAGGACCGGGATCCATTCCATAGCCTTTATCCCATACTACACTGCTGGACAATTGCTAAGGACGGATCATAAACGGCTATATAGCGCATAAAAAAGTAAGTGTGGTTGGATGCCAAGTGAAATAAAATAATGTCAAAACGCCAGGACATTACAAGAAAGACAATTTATTGGGCTCTGAAATCCAGAAGGCTTTGGAACGTGTTCAAGGGACAAACAGGCCATTTTGTGCAGAATACGTAAACGTGAAAAAAATGCAATTACCGTCCGCAGGCGTTCCGGCGTAAGATGTCAATACGGGATATGGCCACCATGGAGGGCGATGCAAGATTCCACACGTCGTGTCATGCTTTGCACAACAATATCAAGCAGCTGTTGGGGTAATTTATCCCATTCCTCTGTCAGTGCACGGATGAGGGTGTCCTTGCTTATTGGAGGGCATTGGCGACCAGCAAGACTCGTCCCCAAAGCATCCCACACATTTTCAATGGGATTCAGATCTGGAGAACGTGCTGGCCATACGAGGCGTTAAATGCCCTTGCTCTCAAGACACTCCTGGACAGCGACTGTTCGATAAAATGTTGCGTTGTCGTCCATGAAAATGAATCTATTACCGACAGCACCACGGAACATGCGAACATGAGGTAGCAGAACATCATTAATGTATCGTTGGCCAGTCATAGTTCCAGTTGGAAGCACATAGAGGGACGTACGGCCATTGATCATGATGCCAGCCCATACCATGACACTACATGTCGGATATCGGTCCCTTTCCTGTATGTTTGCTGGGCAATATGCAGTACCACTATCACGCCAGATCAGTTGTCGTCGACAATCAGACGACAGACTGTATCTACTCTCATCTGAGAAGAGGACAGCAGACCAGTCGTTATCAATCCAATTGCAATGTTGATGGCACCATTGCAAACGGGCGGTACGGTGACGTCTGGACAATGGGATGCACACAACATGACGGCGGGCGTATAGTCCTCCTTCATGCAAACGTCTGGCGACAGTTTTTCGGGAGATCCGCTTGCCAGTAGCAGCCATAAACTGATTTGCTACCTCACTAGCTGTGCTGCGCCGGTGTCTTTTTGTTGATAGCACTATGTACCGATCTTCTGCAGGTGTCGTACTGCGAACACGACCTCCCCCGTGACGTTTGCTACACTCTCCATTTGTTTGAAATGATTTCCAAAGCCTTGAAACAACACTGTGGCTGACGTCGAATTCCCTGGTAACATCTGTTATTTTTTGCCCTTCTTCAATCTTGCCAATAATACGGCCACGCGTAAAATCATCTAGGTGATGTCGGGAAGACATACTGTAAATTGCAAGTTCGTCAATTGATTCTTTCCGTTTCAACTTTGCGTTTGAACAACAACGGTCAATACGCGTCAAATCCTTTATATCTCTTATCAGCGCTATGACGTCACGAACAAGTTCGGCAATCCAAAATTTGCATACGCACAACACGTCTTACTGTATCCCGCACTTATGCTAATTTCCACATTTTCCTGCTTTCCATTTTATGGTTGCTATCGTTGCTATTGTCATCCGTCCTTAGCAATTGTCCGGCAGTGTATTAAAGGATCAATTCTGGTATGTATGTAAATTTTATTTTGAAAACGGCTCTAAGGATTTTGATGAAAGTCGTTAACCTATGGTTTTCTGCTACTTAAAATCGGTTTAGCTTGATCTCGACTTTAGGAAAATTTCTTCAGTGGATTAAATAACCACCCCGAATTACCACGTTTTTAGTGTCATGGCGTCGTTCCATTAGATGTTTGCCCGCGGTCACGTTATCTGTGTCATTACGTCACGCGTTGTGTGTGGATCCAATTCAAGTTTTATGATGTCACACTTTTGCAAGCAGATGGTCGCGATTCCCATCTGCCTCATTACGTCACGCGTTCTGTGCGTATGTCATTCTGCACAATAACTCGCGTAAAAATTGTTCGATTTCTTTGACATTTTAGTATGTCTCACTGTTCTTAGACCCATGCAACTTTTCTTATACCCAGCTAATTTTTTTGCTGTTTCCATAAGAGGTTTGGTTACTTTTCTGTTAACTTCAGAAATATCCACTTCTTCCGATGTTAGGCCTTCTAAATCAGAAATTCTGTTCTTCAGTTCCAACTTGAATGTAATATAGGTTTTTTTAAGGTTGGTTATGTCAATACATTTTGTTTGTCTTATGAGCTTGCCACGTTCGAGTTTAGTGTTAAGGTGCATCTTACATCATCCCAATCTATGGTCACTACCTGTGTTGAACTTGTTTAGCACGCTGCAGTCTTCTATGACGAATCTTTTGTTACACATAATAAAAACAATTTCATTTGTCGTCCCATTTGGATGTCTTCATGCCCATTTCCTGTGTGGCTTTTTCTTGAAAAAGGAGTTCAAGATCAAAAACCCATCCGCCTCTGCAAACTCAAGGAGAGTATTTCCACGCTAGTTTCTGTAACCGTGACCGAATTTACCTCCTGAAGTTTCACTGTTGCCGTTGCCCTATTTTTGCATTGAAGTCTCCCATAATTATCTTCAAGTACTGCTTACCTTTATTATTTAGATGACGAATTTTCTTATAAAATTCTTCAATTTCTTCTTCAGGATGACTTGTGGTTAGTGCACACGTTTATATAATCTGAGCCTTGTATCTTCTTGAGAGTTGGATAACGAATCGTGCAGCTCTGTCAGAGGAACTTTCAACTTCTACAACTTTATCCTTCAGTTTCTTGTTTATTATAAATCCAACACCACTAGTTCTGCCAGTATCTGTCCCACGATAGTAGAAGAGATGTCCACTTTTCTGTTCAATGAGAACTTCTCTTTTTTCTCCTTACCTACCTTAACCCGACAATGTCGCACTTAATTCTTTGTAATTCCTCTTCCAATTCAAGAAGCCTTGAATCAGAAGGTATGAAGCGTCCATTATACGTAGCCAGGGTCAGCATCAGATGGCAGCCTAGTCCGGTGCTCCGGTGATTCTTAGCACCCTCTGCCTTCATGTCGCACTGGCCGCTGCCTTGGCCAAGTACATTCCAGCTGCCGGAGACGGAGTAAGCAAATTACGTCGCGACTGAGAAACAATATCTTTTCAAGGCGGAGGGCACTAAAACGTGCTTAGTAGAATTAGACATGCTTCAATTTGTCATCACAGGCTTAGAACGTATTCATAACCTTTACAATCAAAATGGAACTTCTGAAATATAAAACTCCGTATATTTTCATATTTATAGCATACCAAGAAAGCGTATAAGATATTTTGTTCATCATGAAAAAACTTTTCATTGAAAATAATATTTCTTAATTAGAAATTTCTCTTAAGCAATATATTTTTTTTATTTTCACTACTACATCAGAAAAAATATTTATAATAAATTTCGTAATATTTTCTTTGTACCAAGTTAATGCTGAAGATAATGTTTACTTAAAAGCCTGTCATTAGGCTCAAATTGTAATTTTAATTGAAAGTCATCTAAATGGAGTATGACCTGCACATTATACACCCATTGCCATGAAAATTCGCATACCAAGAATGAGGTGTCGGATTGAAATGAGATTTTAGTAGTGAGATGGTACATACCAACGACAGAAATGATTACAATACCATAGCAACAGGACCATTTCGCTCCGACATACCACGTCGGACCCACTCGTGCTCTGATACATACGATAATGCGGTTCGAAACTGAGTCAAGGGACGTCGAATGTTATCCAGGGACAGTCTGGCCCTCACTTCTTACAACTGACACTCTAAATCACTAACGCTATGACATGAAGAAAACGGACATACCATCTGGTCCCACACGTGCTCAATGGGAGAGAGACATGGCTATCTGGTAGGTCATTAAAGCATCGAAGCATGACGCAGAAAGTCCTGGTGGACCGACGCCATGTGCGGACAGGCGTTATCTTGCCAGAAAATGTCTCCGGGCTGTCCTGATAGGAAAGGCAGCACATGAGACCGCAGGATCTCTTGTAGGTAGCGCTGGACGGTAACGTCCCTCGGATCTCTGCAAGAAAAGACCGGGTGGTATACGCGAATGCTCCCCAGACTATCAGGTATGTATTTCGGGACGTGTGCCGCTGTAGAAAAAATATGGTATTCCAGAGTAGACCTGCTGTTCTCGACATTCTGACAGCACTACAATAGACGCCGACGATGCTTAGATTTTAATTGCAAAAAATATAATGGCCGTTGAGAATGCAGATTCGCCTCTGCCAGGCGTCTAGAAATGGCTCTGTCGGACACAGGGGTCGCTTGTACAGTCGTTATATGTCAGTGGGTGTTGGACAAGAACATCGTTGTATCTGTGCGTGTCACAAACCCCGTGTCCACTCTGCTGATGGTGTGTCTGTGTTGTTCGGAATTAGTCCGCCGTGTCTGGGTGCCTTCCTGTGTTCATTGCTCCCAACGTGATCTTCGGATTCGACACTCACCTCCCAAGTCAACCTTCCGCTGTCGTTTGCAGTTTTTGGCCCAGATCGACTTTTGGCAATTTTCACGCAATCCTTATACACAAGAACTACCTCGACTCCCTACATCACAAAACGTTCAGCCGTTTGGGAAATCGAGACCCCATTTCAAAATTTGGATATTCTGATCCTAAAACAACCAAGGTCGGAGCAGGATTAAGAGTATTTAATCTACTTGGAGGTCAGCATTCTGCAGTTTTCGAAAAAGCTGTCCCAGACATGCGGTATAAAAAATTCTTCTGGCGTTCTCTAAAATTATATAAATAAACATGTACATATGATCATATGGATTTGAATTCAGCTATTTAAAGAAGAAAGATAGCTAACAAATAACTGTGGATAACTCATCATGTCCAACACATTATTTTCAAACATCAATCGTTCTGTGATTTTTCTCGGTACGTGTATTTTATATTTTATTTAAATTTGCGCTGTGAAAATAAAAAGAATATTGTCCAAATGTATGGAGAATCAAATACCTGAACTAAAATTTTGCTTTTAAAAAGCGCGTAAAAGCGAATAGCAGTCATTATATACATTTAAAATTTGTTTTCGGCTGCTATTTGATTCCCTTTGTTATTAAAAATTTCGGCTTTCTCAGCCATAATGTGCTAAATTTTCATATTTGTCCCCTGTAACACCAATTCGGGATTTTATGAATTCTGCGTTAAATCTGTTCTCCGGCATAAAAGAACAACTACATTTAACGATTTTTTTGCACCTATACTTCATTGATATTTAAAAAAAAACCTCTGCTCGTTTAATGATCGACTAAAACCCTAACTAGGACTCGAACAACAACGCACTTTCTTCTGTTTAACCCAAATTAGTTAATAGTTTTTCTCGTTTTCCTTTTTACTGATAATATAGTTAATACCTCGTGTATGAAAGATAATTTTTCATCCTGAATCATTTTTACAAAATAAATACACAGTTGACGTGGACCAGGAACATCACATAGAAGTCATCGCTCTTTCCACGTTTATAAGTGAGTCACGGAAATGTGCGTGGCTCCAAAGGAGCAACCCTGCCAGGTGGTTTGGCAGTTTGTCGTTTGTGAGTCTGGATAACTTCGAGGCCGCTGTGGTGCAGTGGAAGCATATCCAGCCCGTAACTAGAAGACCCTGGTTTCGAATCCCGATGGCGGCTGATGAGAAATTTTTTTCGTGACTCACTTATAAACGTGGAAAGAGCGATGACTTCTATTTGATGTTCCTGGTACACGTCAATTGTAAATTTATCACGCAAAAAAATGTCCATAATAATCTGCGGGTGATTTAGAACATTGTCAGTTACGTGAAAATAGTTAATTACAACGTTTCGTAATTTGAATTTATAATGCGTCCGTTCAGTTTGAAATTATGTTTGGGCGCCTATTAAAAATATATTACTTTACAATATGACAAACTTAAAAAAATACTGAACAGCATGCTGTAAAGTTATTTAGCTGAAATAACAACATATTATAGATACACACACTTTAATAAACTGTATACAGAATGCAACCGGAGAGTTTGAGGAAATTAATTTTAGAGGAAAAATATCACGTTTCATTCTGCTGTTGATCCTCGCAGATCAATGGGACCTTAATTGTTAATATCAGCGTAATGAATTTACATAAATGTACAAAAAGGAAAGAAATAGATCAATGGGACCTTAATTGTAGATATCATTTAACTTAAAAATAATATATAAAAATCTACAGAAAGGAAATAAATAAATCAATGGGACCTTAATTGTAGATCTCACTTAAAAAGAATACATAAAAATCTACAAGAAGGAAGGAAATATTGAAACATTTGTTTTTGTAAGAAAATAACACCAATTTTATTTGGAACCACAAAATCTTCACGATAAATCCTATCCGTAAGACCATTGCTCATGGAATAAAGCAATTATAAAGAAGTGAACTTGTTCCAAGGTGTTCGATAGTTATATGAGGTTTCTGCGATGCAAGGAGTTCTTATCCAAAACATTTTATTAAGTACCATAGTATTATTCGGAAACGAAGTTATAATTATGTACATTAATCAAATTGTGGTTAAAATCTTGACGCCTCCTTTTATTTAAAAGCCTGAAAAGGTAATATGAAGTGATGAATGCGGTGTATTTCTGAGGGGAAAGATTAATATTTTGCTAAGATTGTGCCCTTGTGTATTATGGAATTAGGAAGTGCAATGTTTCATCAAATTGCTGCTTCCCTGAATTCGTACACTCTGGAGTGTATAACGTAATTGTCTTTTGTAATGATTCTTTGTCGCTCTTCTTACGTTATTTTAAAAACTTAATCATACGATGAAATAGTTCCCAAATTAAACCCTAACGGCCAGACGAAACATTTAAAACAGAAGTCGAACATACGGAAATGATGCTTTATTTCTCCCGCACAGATATATCACTTCACATAACAAATCAGTAACAACCACACACCACACTCCGCACGAGCAACTGTTGTCTCGTAGTTTTTATCTCTGGTTCTTATCTCCTGATAGGCATACGTCACGTTCATCCTACCTCAATTATGTTGCCAACAATATTCGTTTGAAAGAGAAGATATCACGTTAAATGTGAAGTATAGCTGAGTACAAACTCAAGATTTACCTAGTAAAAGAAACTAAAAAGGAAAGTTAATTTAGAATATACGTCACAAGTGTGTGTTCGGATTTAGCATAGTTGATCACATATGTATGTCTAATTTCATACAGAAGTGCCCACCATATTTCTTATTTCTTATACATGTATATGAATATTTTAAATGAAATGTGCAATGGTATTAAATGCATATATGTAATAAAAAGAATAGGAAACAAATGAAGATGTACTTGTTGGCGGTAATATCATTTAAAAGTTTCCATGTGTTACAATTTGCTGTATTTGTCAATGTATAACTATCTAGATTTGGATGCGATAGACTGTTATCAGGTTACGTTGATACACTTTTTTCTCTTTCTCGCTACATGGCCAATATTTCCAACTAAAGAAACGGGTATATTGGAATCTTATTAGCCTGCCCTCCATGTCTAGCTGTGTTGGTACTTCATGGGGATACAAAGTATGATACAAAAGTTATAAATTGTCTTCTAAGTTTGCCATCGAGAAATCAGAACTATTTAACTACAACTTGAATTCCACACTGAAAGGAAAAATTCATAAGTGCCTAGAAATTTCAAACTGCAGAATGACAAGTTTAACATAGTTTTACAAGATAACACGGTTCATAAAAATATTAATATGCTAGACCTTCCTTTGGGATTGATCCAGTATTTCGTAATAATTAGGCGGGCCTATCTGATGTTTTGACGTCCCTGTGGCGCAGTGGTCTAAGCGCTGGCTTATGACCATTCGCAAGTGAAAGGTCCGGGTTCGAATCCCGGTGAGGCATGTATGTTGTTTTTGTCTAACGGTATCGGTTCTCTCACTTTCTTGGAAGCAGTGACCGCGAATTATGGACGGACAATCGCTTATATCCCATTGATTTGCTCACGGTTGTCGTTGAACATCAAATAAAAAAATATATAGGATGTTTATAACCTCGAATCGCTGCACGTTCTTAAAGGTGACGGTAACTTACAAGATTAAGAGATAACACACTCAATCATTCGGGAAGCATATTACTTCTCACAAGGGGAACACTATAAAATGAGCACTGTCCTGCGCATTTCAAAACGACCAGACATTTCAAAAACTGATACATTTTCTGCTGACAGAAAGCTGTTCAAAATCAGAAAAACCAGATGTTATTATATTCTACGTTTCTGCTACTTTTCGGTATCACAAATATGGTTCGTAAAGCTGATATCGCGCCAGTAAAGTTTTCGAAATTTTAAGTCAAAAAGTTGCTATTTAGTTCTGTTGTCATTGACTCTTCTGATGATACATATGTTGCTGGAAACAAAAGAACTTTGCCGCAATTTTTACATTTATTTCTATTACTCACTTTATAAACAAAAAACATAGGAGAATTTATATGACCCAAAACTTCTTACCTTTCTGAAATCTTAAAGTTTGCAAATATCTGGCAGAAAACACGGTACTTTTGGACGTCCGGTTTTCTGGTGATTAGATCGCCAACCTTCATACCAGAAGTTCATGGCTGTGTAACATTTAGGTTGAGCTGCTCTGAACTACTGAATATATTCACTGTTAATCGGATTGGTATGTTTAGCTTTGTACCCGGGGCATTAGACGCCGATCTGAATAAGTCACCCTTTTCTCCTCATCATCTGCTCCTTAGGTGTGTTTCTTGAATCACTAATATTTCATATCTGACTAATCATCTGAACCTTTACTTATATGACATGCTTACTCTCTGCGCTGGCTAGTCCAATCTAAGTACAAGTCCAATCTAATGTAACTTCGATTCTGACAGGCAGCAGCAAATTCCTCTAGGGATACAGGTATTTGCTTCGAAAGCTTCCGTGAGAATGGATATACTGCATGACGAGAGCAAACATGAATAATAACGGAAAGAACAACCTACAGTACAGTTATTAATAGCAAGTTCTGTGGTTGGTTGGCTGAAACATGAAAATATGATTGTAATAAATTAGTAAAAACAATAAGTATTTAAATTTTCAGAGGAGACAGCCACTGCGGTAGAAAAATATACATTGCAGATAACAAAATTCACTAAAATCCTTAATTTAAAAAAAAAGTGAATTCTTACATTTCAATTGATGTACAATCATAACTTTGTAGAAACTTTAAAAGCACCCGAAATTTCATTCGCATGATATCGGGTACACCTAGACAAATCAATCCTTCAACCATCTAGTGTCTCTTATTATTTGAACGAAATTCAAGATCTGCGCATATATGTGAATAAATCATATCATTTGCTAGTGAAACTTACAAACTTAACAGCACCAATGACATATTGCTCTATGCTCTGTATTCTGATAATTTGTCCGAAGTGGTTCTAGATCTGCGAATTTCTGTGATGCTAAAATGCTTTGTCTATATCGCACCGACTTTCTCTCTTGTGGGAAAAACAGCGGCATTAGATTAGGAAAGATAAAAACCGTGTGAAACCATCGTGTTGCTCACAGTGTTTGTCAAACTACCAAACAAAACGAAAAACGTGCAAACTTAGAGTGAAGCATACTTTATCGTCATATGCTTTACTGTTTTGTTTCAATGGGTCTGTATTTGAGAGGCGCTTTAAAAATATTACTACCCTTGCATTCCGATATGATACTTTTACCTCAGAATCAAACATGAGAATTTGAAAAAAATATATAGTTGTTTAAATGAAATTTTGGCACTACAGAATTTAGTTTAAATGACACCTTTCTTGCTTACAACTGCCGTTTTATTGAAAGATATGTCTATGACATTTTTTTTTCTATCCACCATATTGATAAATTTCCCTTTACAGTTTAAAAAGGTTTCTCCGCCGTTAAAACGATTTACTTAATTTTTTGTACAAATATCCTGTTTCTGGCGACTAGATTTCCTGTTTCACGGTATATCTATCTGCAGGGCAGAAATATAATTGTGTATTTATCATTCCTCTTTACGGTGTTTCCAAACATTGCCGTGAATGTATGTTTTCTTATTTCAATAATCTTGCGTTTTGCAGCCGTTCTACAAAATATAATTAAATGTCATAAGGGAATGTTGCCGTAGTTTGTCTTTTATTTTCCGAAAAATAATTATTCGATCGGACCAAGATATTTATACATTTGCCGTTTTGAAAATGATATCACATAACTTATTCATACACTTGGCTCAATTGTGATCACGTTTTACTACGTACCTTCCTAGTTTTACTTTAGCTTTTTACTAAAGGTTTTCCGCCATGTGAATGTGGTACCAAGTAAATATGATTACGCATTCATATTGATTATACCAGCGTGATTCTTATTTTCATCCATTTATCAGGTAAAAGTCCTAAAAGGCAAGTGAAACAGAAGCTAACTCCATTCTTCAAATCACACACTGTTTTTTTCTATAGTCATTTTCAAACATACCGTCAAATCCCTCAATGGTAAAACTTGCGAGGTATTGAGAAAAAATAATGATACCGGATAACACATCCACCACTGAAGCGAAAAGACCTCCTTGTATGAAATGCGCCATAGAACGAAATAAATGATAATGGTTCTATCTGTATAGAAGTTTGTGTGGAGCCCAGCCTTATCCGCCTCGTGTAGTTTCTGTTAAGTCATTACCGAGTTATGGCTTGTGGTGAAAATTACTTGCAGCAACCCAGGCTTCCTATTTATGAGCTCTGGGAAACAGTGTTGTGGAGCATCAGGGACTCAATGCATTTATGAGCCATAGAATTCCTCGTCCATAGCCTTGCCATTTTTGCACGAATTTTCTGTGAGCAGGACCTTCAAAATTACACTAAATGTGTTGTATGTCTATCGTCTTCAACCACCCTTATGACACCACTGATTGTAGTTCCTGCGTTATACAGAGGATCGAAATATGTATTTGTTATTCTTCTGGCCACAATTTTCAGTATTTTACCAAAGTAAATAAATATTTTACTAAATATCCGAAACTACTGCTCGACTACAAATAGAGAGCACATGGCTCCTTAATAGTTTCGCGACCACCGTACTAAACTTGGTTTGCATCTCAAAATACCACAGTGCCCGAAAATGATATTTTCTGGTCTCCGAATTTCATTCTCCCTCTCTATGTCAAGTTGACAAAAGAAGGATTAATGCTGAGGCACAACTGCAAACTTCCGATCAATAGGATGCTTCACTGGGTCAATCAGTGCATACTTTTAACATGGGTGATTGTAAGGTCAAATCAAAAATCCTGAAAACAGCGAGATAAAAGTAGCCTGTATGTTGTGTTGAATTAGAGAACAAACTGATTATTTTGGACTACATGTATTACTTATAAATCACTTTTCCATAAATATTCTGAACTACATATTCTGCGGAGAAATAAATTGCTCTGAAATAAGTAAAGCAATCATGAATTAAAAATCAAACAGTTAAAAAACAACTTTTTGTTTGCATTTTCCTATTACACAGAATAAAATCTGAAAACAACTAATTAGTTTTTATAACAGTAGAGGTTGGTGAATTCCAAAAGTTCATGCTTTTTTGTGAAAACACATAGGTTTTTTCTGCTTTTCTCCTCCAACATCAGCAAAATCCTACTTTTTTTTACACCTTAAACTTTTACTAAGCTCTAGAATCTCTTCAAGAAATTTTATGTTACAGTGTTCTTTGTTCTTTTCTGTTTTTCCAATCCCACAGTTTCAACAGTGCTACTAGATTTTTTAATACTACTTTGCATACCCTTCTTGTAAATGTCCCAAATATTTACGATATTTTGAACCAGTTGTCCTCACTCTGTATTATTGTGACTGGCGCGCGTGATGGACGAATATTTATCGATAAGCGCATTATTTCTAGATTACGAGATTATTTTTTTTTTAATTTTTTTTTTACTTTTACAAACTGGTTTATCCTGCAAAAACTATTATTAATTCCTTTACTGTAGATTAAAAGCCTGAGAATAATTTTAACACATACAAAGTATACGGCCTTCTCAGTTTCTTCAGAATTTCAGGGTTTAATCGGCAAAAAAATCCGGAATTCCGGATAAAATCGGGACCACGACCATCCCTGATCTACTTAGAGCATAAGACAGATGGGAGTGATAACCCCTGGAAAGTCTTGTGTACTTTCCCCTTTTCTTATTCTTTATTGTAAAAAAAAACGCTCTCAAACTGCTTATTTTGATTGAGCAAATATGAAAGGATTTTTACGACAAATTTCCTCCCATAAACTCCGCTTTTAGGACAACCGAAGATACCGTCGTTTATCTAAAATTAAATATTAGCATTTTATGCTGTCGTTGAAGCTGAAAATCGCTATCTTCTGCTAAATGAACATTATTTCTTGTTGTACATAAAAAATATAATGACTTTCGAATTTTTCTTTCTCGTTTTTTTTTGCTGCAGTATCTACAGACCATATGTGCGCATCTTGTGTGTGTAATCGATCAGAATCATACCCTACGGGTAATGTAACGTATGCCCAACACTGTGCCAACGGCTTCTATATCTAAAAGACAATGTCTCAGTGTTGGACCTAAGTCAGATTGCAGTGCAGTACTACCAAGAACGTATCTCCGTGTCCACAAACTTAGGTGTCCAGAAAAAAGAAATTTGTAAGTGTATTTCTTCCACGATCACTTAAGTGTCCAGGAGAACGTTCCAAATGATTTTTCCAGTGCCAACAGTCTTTCACAGTCTTTTTGCTACAAGTCTGACTCTCCTTGCTTGCAATTTCAGTAATTTACGCTTTCCAACCGTAGGTCGAAGAAGCGTACATTCTCCAGTTTGTCCGTCCGTCCCTCTGTCTGCCCGTCCGCACGATAACTCGCGCAAAAATAGTTCGATTTCGATGAAAGTTTAGTATGTGCTAGTGGACCACATGAGGACGAACTCTATTGAAGATGGGCAAAATGGGGTCAAAGTTCAGGACATAGGAGCGGGATGCATTCCATTGAACTTATGCGTCATAACATGCGTAAATATGGTTCAATTTCAATGAAATTTTAGTATGTGGTAGGGGACCACCTGGAGACGAACCCTTTTGAAAATGGGCGAAATGGGATCAACGATCAGGACATAGGAGTGGGATGCATTCCACTCATTTATAAGATTTAATTTGCGCAACTATGGTTCGATTTCAATGAAATTTTAATATGTGGGAGGGGACCACCTGGGGACCGTATTGAAAATGGACGAAACGGGGTCAAAGGTCAGGACATAGGAGCGGGATCCACTCCATTGCCCTTATGCGTCATAACTTGCGTAAATATGGTACGATTTCAATGGCATTTTAGTATGCGATACGGGACCAACTGGGGACGAACCCTATTGATAATAGGCGAAATGAGGTCGAAGGTCAGGACAAAGGAGCGTGATCTATTCCATTGCCCTTATGCGTCATAACTTGACTAAAAATGGTTCGATTTCGATAAAATTTTAGTATGTGGTATAGGTCCACCTAAGGACAAACCCTATTGAAAATAGGCGAAATGTGGTCAAAGTCCAGGACATAAGAGCCGGATCCATTCCATTACCCTTATGCGTCATAACTTGGCTAAATATGGTTCGATTTCAATGACATTTTATATGTGGAAGGGGACCACCGACGGACGAACCTTTTTGAAAAAGGGTGAAATGGGGTAAAAGGTCAAGACATAGGTGCGAGTTCCATTCCATAATCGTTATGCGTTATAACTTACGTAAAAATGATTCGATTGAGACAAAACTTTATCGTGTTTTTCCGGAAGTATACTTTACCGGTTCTGTGTAATATAATCGAAATGGGGTCAAAGGTCAGGTCATAGGAGCAACATTTATTGTACCGCCATCATCCTCATAACTTGAGTAATTATTTCTGGTATGTTGGAAAGCGTATCCTAATCAATGCCTTGCATGATTTTACTAACTTGTTTTTTAATTACTGTATCTCTATGCGTGATTCTATTTCCAGCATAAAATGACAAAATAAATTTTTATTTAGTCTGATGAAACTGCTTAACACTAGTTGATCAATGTACTCGTACTATGAATTAAAGTGTGAGTGAAAAAGTATTTCATTTATTACTTCTCTAGTTAGTCCTCTTCTCGCTGCAGACATAATGAGTAAATATTACTGAAAAGTATTGGAGGCAAACGAACCACGTGTCAACATAGTAAGAGTTCTACTGAGCGATGTCAGAAGGCTGAATGATATTGCCCCGGGACAAACCAACTCCTGGTTCACTTCTTTGTTTAGCTACAACAAAGACGACGGAGGGTGACTTGATAATCCTCAAGATGCTGTGCAAATTGAAAGAACACGGGGGGTACGGAATCGTGCTCAAGGTATCGGGCGACCTGGGCGCATATGGTCGACCGAATGTCCGAGCGTCTCGGGCGTTGTGGTAGCGAAATGGTTAATAGTGGTTCTGAGTTCTTGTTTTGTCGAAACCAAATGGAGGAAATTCAGAACAGCTATGTTGGCGTTACTTCGTCAAATAAATCGGCGGTTTCGACTACGCTAAAGAGATAGGTATTTAGAAAGTAACCATGAAAATGAGTCCTAGTGTTGGCCTCCACCTGTTCTGTACGTCACTAAAACCTGCTAATGGAGAAACACATACCGGTATCCGACGAATTTAAACATTCATAACCGCCAATTGTAATAGCGCGAAGCTGTCCTGTTGTCAGCACATAATGCAATTTTCAACTAATACTTAGGTACAACCAACAAAAAAAGTTCCGAGGTGCGACTCTCAAACGTAAGATCAGTCGGATGTTGGTGTGCTTACGTCGCAATTACTATAGCGTCTAACCAGGGACGTGGGCACTAAGCCTAACTGTTCTATCATGTCCTTCCGGGGGGACCACTTCGATTTGTAGTAGAAGTTCTGCTGGCCATCAGAATGTTACCGACGTTGAAGAATTTATCGCCACTGGAGAACAATCGGGTATATTTTTCGCAAAACCTTTTTTAATTGAGTGGCTCCCTGCAACGTTTACATCATTTAATGACATTTTTTTTCCTAAAAATGTGCGTCAATGATCTGAACACCTTTCCCACGCTGGATTTTGCACCACGTCAAACATGCTTACCAACATTTGTAGCAGTTTTCAATATCATGTTTTTCGTACTCAAGGGGAAAATTCACGAGGACAGCTTCCTGTGTATTATTCATTAATATACATTTGTAAGTTGTAACCTTTATTCGCCCTTGGTGGTATTCGAATCTAGGTCTTTCTATTCCGGATCATCTCTTCTCTCAACGGAACTGCACACGCCAGATTATCGCAGTTTCCTTATCAATTTAACTCACGCGTCACCTTAGTAGAACGTCAGCTATGTTATGTCCCGTATTACGGTACGTCATTCCGTCTTTTAGAAAAGTGAATATATTGAAATAGCAGGTTTGAGACCACGTGTTCAACTATTGATTTTTTTTTATTTATTACGTGCACTGTGTGGAAAGATAAAAATAAAAACATTTCCAAACCTCACATCCAGAAGAGCAATTTCCGTCGAGAGCCAATGCTATGACGTCCTATTTCATCAAATTTAAATATAGTATATCGTAAAAAAATATGATGCCTATTTTTGTGTTTCTAACCAGCATCATTTCAATACAGCCTCATTAACTGCGGCTCATATATACTACTACAAATTGTACAGAAAAAAATGTTCACATGTCGTTAAGGTTCCCGGCTGTTATATTAAAATATTTCATAAAACTTCAGATTTTTTTATTTTACACTTAAGTTTGGTAATACATATGTATATTAAACTAAATGTCGTCAGTCGAGCCGTGTGAAAGGAATATATTTTTCCCCTGTAGCGTGTTTTGTTAAATTAATAGAATTTAACGGTATATTATCCATAAAACTAATTAAACATATATTTAATAGGTTTTCTTTCCATGGCAGCTTGTAGAGGCTTCGAATTCTTTTCCTGACTCGCCTTTGCGTAGGCTTGTTTTCCAAACTACATTGTACAGGTTCCTGACAACAAGTTAGTCCAGAAATTTACTTTTTGTACTGAGTTATATCATAACGTGCAGAAATATCAGTGTTTATTAGTACTAGAAGATATGAACAAGATGATTGAAATAACTTGAGTCAATTTTTGCCCATTAAAAGAACTGTTTGTCTCGGAATTCAATGACATTCCTGGAATGCTTGAATTTGCTTTTTATACTGCGTTCAATGTGTCCATTAAATTGCCGATAGGATTTAACAATGGCGAGTCCATGTATCCCATATTTGTATCATGCTCTTCACACCAATCCCTAATAGCTTTTCCTCTACGAATTCTTCAGTTTTTATCCTAGTAAATGGGATAAGTTACCTGATGAGAATCCTGCAAATATTAGTTCGAAGTCCACTATCAAAAAAGGCTAATAGCATTGTAAAATCCGTTTATTCACTAGTGTAAGTCCTGTATTGCTGGGCCACTCCAACCTATAATAATATTAGGAAATTTGCTCTTACGCGAACTTTAAAGAGACTGCCATCAAAGAAAAGCCAAAATCTTCTTCAACAAACTAGCATGGAATGATATATGGAATCGCCAATGGTTTGGCATTCGTTTTTAGAGGATGGGAATACATTACCGCGAATCGTATAATTGAGTGGTAAAAATTCACATAATACTGCTCGTCATGTCACCCTTGTTATTTTCAAAAACTCATCTTTGTTTCTTACCTGTTCTAGTTCCTTGCATTTTATGTGTACCTGTTGCCTCAAAAAGGTTTTCCAGTAAAGAGCGAAAACTTGTCGAATCTATATATTACTTACACCAGTAAATAAATAATTTTGCAACGCTATAATCGCTTTCTGATCTACATGTATTGTGCAAATTGAAACACATGGTTGTCTGCAAATTTTCTGAAAGCATGCTGATTAGTCGTGTTATTGACCTCTACTACTGGTCATGATTCACATCCATTAAAATAACCCACGTCATTATAGGTCCACCTCGTTTCGCTGGAACTCTTTGAACACACTCAGGACTGAACGCTTCTTTAGACCTACTGTCGACACTATGACTTGCGTCATCTAAGAATAGGCGACATTTGGATTCATCAGACGATATAATATCCTTCCGTTGTTCAACAGTCCATGTCATCTGAGCTGTTGTACTAGCTAATCGAGCATATTTGTAAGCTGAAGTTAACATTGGTTTCACTCTTGCAACTCTACTCCAGATACCAATTCGATTAAGTTACCTACGTAATGTTCGCTCAGCTACTGACGTTTATGGTCCATCAACAGACGGAAGGAATGTATTTTTTACTTGAAATCTGTTTCAATTGACCAAGCGAGAAATTCTGTCCTGGTAACTTGTCAAATTGGCATTTCGCCCACAGTTTTTCCTTTTATTTTCAATCGAATTTTGCTTACATCGTTTTTTATAAACACGTAGAACTGTCCGTTTGGTAATATCTGCAAATTCAGGAACACCCTTGATGCCGTGTCTCTTTGATTGGCTAAATGCTACGACATCTTTTCGCCTACATTTAGTTTTTGGCACACTGATTTAAATTTAAAAAAAATATATATCCGCCTAAACTTTTTTCCTGTTGAAAGAAATGGTACACGACTTTTTACAATATAACCTAGAAATATTTAAATGCATTTTTAATTATAACCTCAGAAATATGTCATATTAAGCAATTTACATATATTGCTGCCGGTGACTATTTTTTGTCCGGTGTCATATTTTAGTTAGGCAGGTACAATAACAAGTGGGAAGATACTAAAGGTAACCGACAGCAACTGTTAATGTCACGAAATCGTATAAATGACACCTGGCACTACACTCTGTTAATCGGTGTTATACTTGTTTTCAGAAGGGAAATAGAGTTGAATAATATGAGTTTGACAAAGGTTAAATTTCGATGCGGGGATGACTGGGTCAGAACATTTTCGGGGTGGCAAGGTCTTGATTGTTCTTAAGATCAGCCGTGGAATGTACCTTCAAAACCTTTTCGGAGGAGAGAAAGCTACCAACGGCAGTCAACATGTGGGCCGACCACGGATCGTCGACGCTAGAGTTGAACGAAGAGTATCCCGTTTGGTTCGCGCCAACAGAAGGTATGCTGTAGTGCATCTCTCCAGTAATGTGAATGCTGGTGATGGGTTTAATGTGTCACAGCACACAGTATATCTAGCCCTGCTAAATGGAGCTGTGTAGCTGTACGCCGCTCCGAATGACCATGCTAATCATGGTTTAATGTCGAAAGCGCCTACAATATGCATGCAGACATCAAAACTATATTTTGTTTGATGGAAGAAAGTCGTTTCGTCCAATGAATATGGTTTCCGGGTGCACCATGTGGACGGTCGGTTACTTGTGTCTCATTTACTTGGGTAAATGGTGGCGCCAGGATGCACCTTAGGACTAAATAACATTAACATCAATCCAAGCTAAAAGCTTTGGATTGATGTTAATTTCATGCATTTGAAATCTGTATGAAATTGTTATACCTACGCAGATACTGTGGTTTATGTCAGTTGTCAAATAACTAGAAATATAACATATAATTAAAGATGCAGTTTTAAACAAGAAAGGTGACACCCAATTTTCGGTGGCAATGAGCACGTCTTTTGAATCCTTTTCTGTGTGAATAAAATTTACCAAAATTATTTAAAGTCAATGGCCGCGGTTAGAAAAGAAATCAACCACATTTCTACAATCGATAAAAAGGCTAGGTATTGAAACAACTACGTACTACTAAAAACGGTAGAAATTACATTTCTAAAATTAACAAATGGCGCACGAAAAGTTTTTCATAGCAGATACAACGTATCAGACACAAACGAATTGTCAAATAGAATAATTAAATGAAGAAAAATAAAAGAAATCATGATAATACTCTACACTAAGTAGGTGAAAACCTTGAAAAATGGAATTGTTGATGATTGGCGAAAAGTGGTCATTGAAAAGCTATGCTAAAGAAGAAGAACTTCTCAAATACGTCTCTCGGAAGTAGAGAGAGAGCGAGTGTAGGGTTTTCACCTTTTATGCTCTTTATAGGAAAATGTCTAAGTTACTTAAAAAATGTAATGAACTTCATCTTTCTTGTAGCGAATGGTGTACAGTAAAAGGGAAATTTATCAATATGTTTTTAGAAGCGGAGATACAACAGGAAGCTGAAGTATTAAACCACCTTTTAGCGACAAAACTATGAACTATAAAAGTTCTCAAATACAAACCTAAAGAATTACACAAGGGTAATTGGCATCCGGTAAGGAGTGTTTTTTATTTCACGTAAAGAAGCCTTTAAATTTTAAGAATCCAATATTTACAGTCATAGTTTGCAGACGATTTAGCATTAATACGTAGTACATCAAATCAAATTCTGTCAAAAAGATTAGAGGATTGTATTTGTGCCACTTAGATGAGAATATCTAAAAAAAATTAAATTTTACTATTTTATCTGAAAAATGGATTTCATTAATGCATAACAGTCTAGACTTTTGTCTACTCGGATTAATGTATACTTGCTTGCGGAATGAAGCTTTCAAGCTTCAATTCTTTTGAACAAATGTGTAAAACATAAATCAAAGGAATGCTAAAATTTCCTGCGAAGTGATGTGAAAGTAATGACTATCTGCGAACTTTTGACGAAACGTGAAACAATAGTACGTAATTATTTGTTTGAAATTTATAGCAATAGATGAAGAATAATTATCACATTTGTGAATAAATGCCTTATACTTCCATCCTCAGCACAATTGATAACACATTCCGAAATTTCTAGACAATATGGAGTGTTAAATTAGGAAGAAGAAGACGAATACAAGAAAAAAATATTTAAATAAAATTTACTAAAGAAGCAAATGTATTAAGATATAGTTTATGTTACCGGCCATGTGCGAAAAACAGGCATTGTACAGAATGCCTTAGAAATCTACAGAATGCGTGACGGTTTTAAGGTAAAACATGAAATATTTATGTTAATTTAATATTGTATGAACTTTTCCTATGTATTTTATATAAATCCTAGGCATTATATAACACGGAAAGGATTATACGTAAAGTTTGAAATAGATTCATTAAACGTCCTTTATTGAAAATACGTATATGAAAATCAAGGAAGAAACATAAAGTAAAGTGCACTACTTTCTTACTGAAAGAACAGGACTAAAAGACTAGCACTGACCTACATATTGCAACAAAGAAGGCTAGAATGGCATTTTGAATTACATTTAATTGTCTCTTCACACAAGAGCACTTCATACACTTCTGCCCACCCAAAATGCAACACCAAGAAGGAAGCATCCGATTGGCCTGAAATTCGCAGCATGCGTCGCCCGCGAGATGACATGCAAACGATTAGCATTGCAGGGCATATGCAAATCATGTGCGACCTACACGCCAGCGAGAAGTACTATAAGAAAGGTGCACAGAAGGCTGGGTGTAAGTAGTGGAAGTGTGTTGTGCTCACAGACCTGTGCGTGGAAAGCATCCTGATGCCTCGTCGCAGAACCCGGCAGTCATTCCAGCAAGCTTCGGAGTTCGACAGAGGACGATTAGTGGCTTATCGCTGTCGCGATAAGCCACTAATCGTCGGTGTTGTACCGAGACATCGGCGCCCGTGTGGGACGACATCCAGCCACAGTGAGGCGAGTATGGATTCGGTGGGTGCAGGAGAGACGGACGGACCGACGTGAGCGAATGCCGCAGCCGCGGCGAAACACCGAACGAGAGGATCGGCATGCTGGGCGGCGGGTATTGACGGCTCGCACCGCCACATCACGAACGTTAGCGCAGGAATGAGAGTGTTTTGCGCCAAAACTTGTGACAGCACGTACCGTTGTTCGACGTCGTCTGCAGGAGCGGGGACTTGTCACACAGCGCCCATTGGTCCGATTACCATTGACGTTGCACCACCGGCGAGTGCGCCGGCAGTGGGCCGTTGAGCGCCGCACCTGGACTACGGAATGGCACGACATTCTCTTCTCCGACGAATCCGGGATCTGCCTGCAATACCACGATGGTCGGATCCTCGTGTGGCGGCACCGCGGTGAGAGACTGTATGACGCCTGCATTATGCATCGCCATACCGGTCCGTTGCCTGTCGTTATGGTTTGGGGGCAATTGGATATGACACCCGCACCCTTCTGGTACGCATTGTCGGTACATCACCGACGTTTTGGAGCCTGTAGCACTCCCTTACCTGCAGGACCTGCCGGCGGCCACGTTTCAACAGGACAATGCGCGCCCGCACGTGGTTCGCATCGTGCAATAATTCTTAACGGCCCACCAGGTCTCACTGCTGCCGTGGCCCGCCTGTTCTCCCGATATGTCGCCCATCGAACACGTCTGGTCGCTGATCGGCAACCGAGTGGTCCGGCAAGCACCACCCGCGGCTACGCGTGATGAACTGTGGCAACGTGTGGAATCCGCCTGGACCGACATACCCCAAGCCGACATCCAAAGCCTCTTTCGTTCGATGCCGCGGCATGTAGCGGCCGTTATTGCTATCCATGGGGGCCACACGAACTATTGATATCTGCGTGTTCCGCAAGTCGCACGGGCCTGTAAGCTTGATCGTTTCATCTTTGTATCTGTTGTTATGTGTTCAGTAAATCTGGCTTTGCTATCTCGTGTCCTTCTTGGTGTTGCATTTTGGGTGGCCAGCAGTGTATATTGGCACTTCGTCTTGCCCATAGACTTCACGAATCGTTCACTAAGTGTTTTCGGTTAGACAAACACAATTCTTAGCTGCGTTGGCTAGAACTTTAAATAATTCTTCGTAAAATCGTCGCTGCATGGCAACATGCCGCGATTCATTTCCTGACACTACACCTTCCTCGACCGCCCTTATACAACACAGTGTGGGCTAACGGCTGCTGAACAAATTGGAATTCGCGTGTTTCATTACTTCCTAACAAAGACAGAAATATAAATGGAGATATTACTAAATACTCTTCTCTTGAACCGAGAGTTGAGAGCACATTGGAACTCGCGTGTTTCGTCAAGGACAAACAAGGTCAGAAATGCAAATGGAAATATTACTAAATACTGCCCACTTTAACCCAACGTTGAATGTCACAGGCTTCGCCAAGTGAAAAAAACCTCCTAGGGGGTGCTTAAGTCGAGCATTAAGAGTCACGTGCCTCGCCACATGAAAAAGAGATGTGGGGGTAAAAGAACTGAACAATTTCCCTTCCTCTCTGCAGAAAGATTTGATAGGATGTGAACCCATCTTTCTCCGTTAGTCCAATAATGTCTCTTCTACTGATGGCTAGAATGAATAATTTTGCTCCATTTCGTCGACGAACGCCGCGGTCTGCCATTTTGCAGATCAACAAAAATCAGCCACTCTCCCTCAGACGACGCAAAGGTAAAATTGCCAGAAAAGCGACCAGCCCGAAAAACTGCTTTAGGCATGCGCAGATCAGCGCGCACCTTTTAATTCATTACTGTTTTCCAAAGCTTCGCCAAAGCGACGAGGTGACGACATTCGTCTTCCGCACCCACGCGGTATTAGATGCGCTCTAATAAACGGATATGGAATGCTCTAATGTAATACCCAGTTATTCAGCTTTTTTGGGACTACATTTGCATTCAAAAAATCTGGGGTCTGGTTACTAATGCACAATTTTTCTGAATTTTTCCGATCAACGAAACAACGATTTTTCTTATTCACATGCGAGGTATAATCCCGAAAACCAAAACCACCCAACACCATTGGTACAACGAATAGGCAGCGGGTACATGTGCTGCAATATTAGTGGGAACTGACATTGTAGCATGTACAAAATTACGGCGATTAAGGATATGAGGCAGGAGAGGGAATGGATCAAAGTACGCATATATTCCTGATTGCTGCTTCCTGAACATGCTTTGATTTGGATCAGGGACTTAGCTTGTAAACTCCATTCTTAACGCGGAACGATATACTCAGAAACGTCATTTCTGAACTTCGATTTTTGTGATCTTTCCTATCAGGGCATCCTCTTTTACCTTATAAATTTTTAATTTTAGTGTAAATCACTACTCCGGAAGCACTGCGTCGTGAGCAGTGATTTACACCGTCAGGAGTTTAATCGTCGTCCGAAAAAAAAAGTAAGTAGTAAATTATTTGAATAACTGACAAGATGGGAAGTTCCAGTTATTCTTATCAGAGGAGTGCTTATTTTTATTCAAAATACCAAGGCACATATAATTGTAGTGAAAAACATTGGACTACCTGCAAGAGCTAGTGCATTACAGCTAACGAACTCTAAGAAAGCATAGCATCTAGATATCGCTCTGCATCTTCTCAAATGATTCAATAAGATAAAATCAAGGAGACCTTGGAGGCAATTCTAACGATTCAATCACGTCTTTTCCCAGCTCCTGAAACACGCTTCAAGCAAGGTGACTGATAGCATTGTGGTGGCGAAGACGGGCTAATAGCATCGTAAAACAGTGTCATATTGGGCAAAATGATCTCGTTTCAGTTCACGGAAGCATTCACGTTTCCTTGACAAACATACATGGAATTGCGATCATTAAAACACACTCCTGCCCAAAACAGAGCCTCTGGTAATGGTGGTTGGACTGCACTAGTGTCGTTGCATTCGTACGCTGAATCTCCTTCAGATGTGTCTTTGTTGAGTACAAGGAAAGTGAACGAAACTGACTTCGTCTGTGAAACCTAGAGTGACCCACTCTGTATTACATAGCATGTGCTGTTGGATCCAGGTATATAGTTAACGATGGTGAGCTAATGTCAATCGTTGTACGTTTCAGCAACCTGCTCGCTCTGAATACTTATAAGTGAACCCGGTTTCGTAGCATTTGAGCACGTACTGTGACGACAGAAACAGCTGAAAGTGATCCTGAAAGATGCATATTTGGGATTCTAGGCATTCTCTAAGCACTTCTTCTGAGGTAGCGGTCGTACGTTACATTGGTTATTATCGAGCGACCACTCCTCGTTCTATCTGCAAGATTTCTATTCCATAGAAAAATTGTGTCCAGCCGACTTACTACACTTTGTGAAACTCTTAAAGCAAAAGACACAATATTCTGCCGTACACATGCATGTAACATGCCAATAGCCCTATTTTTGTTATCACAACTTAAACGTTGTCTGGATATCAGTTCATGTTAATCCCCCAGTAAAGACAATGGGTTCAACAAACTTTCAAACCAAGCGGCGAAACGACCCGTTTCTACTTTCCGCAGGGTATTTTTATCGGTGTTTGCACGCCACGTGTTGGGTTTCCGCAATGTCAATTTTCATATCATGTAGCTACACACTCTCAGAAACGTAACGCATCTTCTGTATCAGCCAAATTTAGATAACACCAGGTATTTTTTTCGAAACCGCATTATTCTTATCTTTTTATGACCATAGTATAATATATTAAAGAGCTTTGAGTATTATACCTAAAAAATAAAATATATAAATATGAAATATAAATTCATTTAATTTGGATGGTCGTGTGAGATTCTTAAGTTCGAGAAAAGCGGTGTTTTTCTCGCTGGAAATGAAACAACATCGAATACATGGAAACGCTTAGTTTCTCGGTAAAATGTATCCCGACTTTTAACATTTGATATGGCTGCTACTCAGTTGATCCCCTTTTCTCATTTAATTGTTACCATTTTTTGTGGACTTTCAGTTCTATTGAAGAACACAATTTCTATTATCAAAAATTTTACTGCTGCATACCCCTCTGACTTCAAATCTCTCAGGTACTCTGGTATCTTGTTGCTGAAAGAAGATTTTTAAAACTTTTGTGGGAATGTACTTTCGATGCCAAGACAAATAGCACTGCATTTATACAGGTCATTCATTCAAAGGAAAACGACGCAATGGACATAGCAATGTGCCAAGTAGGTTTGCCGTGGCAGCATCGACACAAAACGTATGTTACACCGCTGTAGTGTTATGACGCAGTGAACTGTGGCGCCGCGATCACGCGACGACGACGGAAGCAGTGGGTCTTTGTGCAGAGCCTCATTCTTATGTTGGATCCAACCAGTCATAATTGAAGCACCCGACGTTGAACAGAGAGTAGTTATCCGCTGTTTAACTGCGGAAGATGGGGTGTACAGAAATTAAATTGATCGCAACATGAATAAGGTGTACGAAAACTGCATGTCTTTTTCACTTGTTAAAGACTGGAGTAATCCCTTCCGAGAGTGCCGGTCCTTGTTGACCGATGATTCGAGGACAGGGAAAGCACACCGTTTGATCATCGATATTTCCGTCGCTGAAGTTTCCGTCTCATTAGGGAGGACAGAAGAGTCACGGTGGAAGCATTTTTCGACAAAACAGGAATCAGTGTAAGGAATGTGTACGCAATTTTCCGGGATCGTCTGCAGTACCGGGAGATTTACGCGCAGTGGGAGCCATACAACTTGCAATCTGTTAGAAAACAAATTCGCTTTGGTGTGTCCTTTGAATATTTCCTGCAGTGTCATGAGGTAAGTACCGCTTCGTGGACAGTACCATTGCAGGAGATTGAACGTGGTGCTTTCATTACCAAACTGAAAGGAAAATACAAAGCAGCCATTGGAAGCACAATTCGTCTTCACCACGGAAAGGGTAAAAGAGATTGCAGAAAAGTTCACGAGAGGTCATGTTGACCTTCTTCTTCGACCACAAGGGCCCTCGCTGTTGATCGAAATTCTCACTCCCAAAACACCGTAAATGTTGCCCGGTATGAGGACACACTCAAATCTTTACGAGCATCATTCAAGTATAAGTGGCCCGGGTTGTTCACCACAACAGCCCTTCTTCTACATGAAAATGCCTGCCCACACTCTAAAAGAATCATCCAGGATTACCTTTCCAAATTTTTTGGGGGACACAATCTAGCATTCAGCATATATTACAGATTTGCTTTCCGTGACTCTTGTTTTCGGGGAGCTGAAGAAACATCTGCGGGGTCACTGATCTCGGAATGACGAAGAGGTGCAGGAGGTTGTTCGGGAACGGTTCGCCCGCATCCCACAACCTTCGACAGACAAGAAATCGAATATCTAGTATTACTATGGGATAAGTGTCTTAATATCAACGGGGATTATTTTTAAGGGAAATCACAATATCTTTCTCATACGCTGTATGGCTCGTCTTCATATACTTTAAAAGTTAGGACGTCTCAAACACACTCTGCTGGGTGTGAGAAGTGCAGATATTCTTCAGCGAAAGAAGAAATTCACCCAGCACTTAAACCAAAGTTGCTTCCTTGTTGCATTAAGTAAACGCCTTAGTTATACACTCGCTGCCTTTCCTAGGTGTTTTACAATCGGTTCAAAGAGGAAAAGTAGGTTTCCCTGATAGCGGGAAGGTGTCCTCTTATTCTGGTTAAGGTCAAAATTTGAACGAAATTGTTCCAGGTTTATATTACCTTTGTCTGCATTTTATGAGGCTACCTTATTTCATTTATCTGGTATATCTAATGCATAATTACTTGTTTAAAAGCCTTTCCCTAGAACTATTTATATAATTTTGGCTTTCATTATTCAAGTGTAGGGATTTTTATTTTGTTTTATCTACCTGGCAATAAATTCTTTAGTCCTCTCTTCGGGTCCCATAATATTTTTCGTGGAAAATCCAAATTAAATTTATTTTTTTAAAACATAGCTTGATCTTTTATCCTGTATGCAATGCCGCCTCACTGCGTATGTTTTTTGCTCCTGCTCCCAATTTTTAGTGCATTTTCAAAATCACGAAGAATATGTAGGAAATTACACCTTAGCAATGGTATATCTTATACTTCTTCATATTAAAAAATATAATTTCTTTCTGTTCTTTTAGATAACTTTGTCATTATTTCTTTCATGATTCCAAATTCGAAAAGGGTTTTACATATACTGTTAAGGCTTTCATTCTGATTTCTGCGCATTTAGATGCAGTGATGGAATTCTATTTAGCTTGTAGTCCCTGGGCTTCAAATAATTCTAACTGTCACCGAAACGTCCGCTTGCAGATAATAGTTGAATGTTGATTGTGTAATGTTGGTCTAACAGAGCCAGTACCGTAAGACAAACGCAATATCCCTGCCTCACCGCGTTTCGAAACCAGACCCTTCACGGGCGAATGATTATAAGCCAGCGCTCAGACCACTGGACTATCGAAGAGGCTATAGCTGAAAAAGCAGTTGTTGTTTGCGATCAATAGCTTGAGCTATGGGCCGAAGCTACCAGAATTTTATTATTAATACTAAACAAATCCTTTTTGCTCGTTAGTCATGTATATCCGGATGCTGCACCTACATTCCCAACAATACATCAGATTCTAAAATTCTCCATATGTGCATAGGGAAATTCAGTTCATGATCGTCGGTGCACTTCTTTATCAGAGGCAAGAATCCATTTCGCTTAACCAGTTCACACACTTCGTGGTTGCCAGAAAAGCATTCGTACAGACTTCTGAAGGTCCAAAGCTTCACACACAATATTTATATACGAAATGGGCATTCCAAGAAGAATTTCGCGATGCTAGTATTCACGCATACCGAGACAACAAACTAAGAGCTCTCCTTTCCGGTGGAAGGGTCGTTTCCCTATGGGATATTTTGAATCCGAAAAACCAACATGCACATTGCTTGCCGAAATAAGCTCTTACCTTTGGGCATCGCTTTGAGCACATCTGTGTTGCCATTTATCGGGACTAAAAGTGAGTGAAAAATTGGGCACGAAGGAACAGATAAAACTTCTCCAAAAATTGCTAATCACGGTTAATGAGTTAGTCCTTTAAATGTTTTTATTCTTATGAACACTTTACCTTCCATCCAACGGTTTTAGCTGTGGTCCCTAATGCCTGACAAGATGTAATTCTCGTTAATTTAAATCGAAAGAGGATCACTTTTACACCAGTTTCGTCAAAGTCCTGTACATAAATCGGCAAATAGCAATATTATCTACATTTTGACTCCTTGATATGGCTATTAAACATATTTCCGTGTAATATATTTTGAAATATAATATATAGATAATGAACACTCGCTCAGTGAAATACATAAAACAAGTTATTAAAATCATGCAAGCATTGATTATGATACGCTTTCCAACTTATCAGAAATCATTACTCAAGTTATGATGATAATGGCTGTGGAATAAACCTTGCTCCTGTGCCCTGACGTTTGACCCCATTTCTATTATATTAAACATAATCGGTTCAGTTTATCTCCGGAACAACATACTAAAACCTCATCGAAATCGAACAATTTTTACGCAAGTTAGCACGCATAAGGGCATTAGAATGGATCCCGCTCTTATGTCCTAACCTATGACCCTATTTAGCCTATTTTCAATAAGGTTCATCTCCAACTGGTCTCTTACCACATACTGAAATTTCATCGAAATCGAACATTTTTACGCTACATATCGTGCCGACAGACGGACGGACAGACAGACAGACAGACGGACAAAGCTGGAGGATATTCGCTTCTTCAAACTACGGTTGGAAAGCGTAAATAAAAACACCTCCAACATTCCCAGGTAGCATAGCCTCGCATACGTCGAATTCCAAGAATGTGCTACCTGGGTTCTTTCTGATGTCTTTTAAATCTTTAGTATTCCTTCAGTAGCTTTCTATGTGTCATTGCCGTAAGGCATTAAGTGAAACACCAACTAATAGCACCGCCCAACAACAAAAACCGAACAAAATTATGGTGTTTTTTAAGTTTGAACGATTCTTGGGTATATTTGTGGCTCTGATACCAAAAATGGCATTGGTTTCATCGTATCAGTTTTAGTTTTGAGAGATACTCTAGTTTTCTTAAGCTGATGATTTTTAGCGTGCGTATTTATTTTAATTTAAATTTAGTTAAGAAATGTAGTTGATTTTTTTTTGTAAATAGCTTAGTTTTGCCGACTACAGAGAGCCAAACGTAAAAGTTAATCGTCAATTTACATTCGCTAATGCTGACATGAACTAACAGAAAATCTTCACAGTTTGTATGTACACTTGTAACAACAGGAAAGTTTATCTGTTAATGATCAATAATTCCAGAAAGAAAACTCTTCTCTACTGTGAACCAATAAGAAATACTACGTATTTTAATAAGTTAACACAGCCCTAATTGGCTACACTGATGATATCATATTTCATACAAAGGGACGGAATAATTTAATACTCACGTTTTTTGATTGAACTCCCGAAACATTGGACTGATATTACAACTGGATAATTTTATCCTTATATGATATTTCATAATATTGTAATTGTAAGAAAGCAATGATATACACTGCCTGACAGAGAAAATTACACACCATGAAGGAATCCTAGAAAACAGACCAAACTGCACACACAGATAATCAAGTTGGCCCGGAACAAATCATTTAATTGTCACATACAGACTAGACCCCAGTGGGGCAATATACAGGATGATCAATGAGGAGTGTGGCACCTATTTTAGGGGACACAGCGTTTAATCCGACGTGACATCGAGGCAATGAGAGTCCGAAGATGATCCGGCCGAATCTAGAACCATGATGTGTTGATCCGAGTCCACAGTTCATCTTCATTGTGCGCGGACGGGAGGGTACTCAACCAACGTCCAATTTTGTCCCACAGATGCTCGTTGGGAGAGACGTCAGGGGATTGTGCTGGCCAAAGAAGCATCCGCACACCGTGTAAAGCATTTAGGTTGATCCAAGCGGTATGCAGGCAGGAGTAATGCTGTTGCAAAACGGCATTTGGGATACCCCGCAGATATGGCAGTGCCACTGAGCGCAGCACTTCTTCAACATAGCGGCGTACCGTCAATGTGTCCGAAATGCTTACCAGCAGTGAGATGCTTTTGGCGTTGATAACACACCACACCATTATTCTACATTGCCTGGCTGTGTGGCATTCTACGATGGCGCAGGAATCTGCCCATTGGCCGCCTCGCCTCCAAACTCTCACACGGTGATTATTCCTAGTAAGACAGAACCGCGATTTGTCTCTGAATACCACATTGTTCCTTTCAGCACCCCACGCTGCTCAGGAGAGCAACCACGCTGAGCGGTGACGACGATGGCTCGCTGTTAAAGGTAGCCTTCGCTATGGACGGCTTGACAGTAAACCAGGCGCAGCCAATCAGCGCGACACCGTCCTCATCGATATCAGAACATCCTAGCCTACCCGTACTCTACGCGAAATGTCGCCCGCTGTGGCCTTCGTGTCCGCTGTGGCATGCCGCCTGATGGAACGATCTGTGCGCACGGATGTCCGTCTCTGTGCTCCGGTCCTACTACGACGTTGCAAACATCCTTTCTGGGACCACTGTCTCGAAATACGACCGACGGTGTTGTCATCACGTTGCGTTTCGTCCGCAACACCACGCAAGAACCATCCGGCGGTACGAAGTTCTACGATGACATCTCCCGTGAACTAATCCGTTTCACGAAATTGTGTACGACGATGTCTTAACGGAATTGGCATCCCTTGCTCTTTCTCCAAATACTCTTACAACAGAACTACCCACTTCTTGCGGCCGCGACGTCGTCTCGACTGATAGCCTCACGGACTGTTTGCCCGTTTATATCCCGCACGTTGTTCGTGGTATTGGATAGCAAATGCAATCATTTGCAGAACTTGTACGTGTGTATCCACATTGTAATTTGAATGGCGTTGCGTTCACGCCTTCGTGGTGTGGCATTTTCTCTGTCAGGCAGTGGAGTACCTCATATATTTTATTTTGCTCATATTTTTCGTAATTCTGTAAAAACAAATAATATAGTGATGCGTTTTGTCACCTATGTTTAACATTCCGTGTAAAATATTTCGTTCAATATCTGTCAGTTTTAGATTCAGAAAATTATTTATTTAAAGAAATCATAAATTGTTAAGTTGTTTGTGGGGTACTTTTACACGTTTTAATTTTACCTTTTGTTAGGCATTACAGTAAAAAAAGAACTGCATTATAGACGTAAGTCGAACGCGGCGCGTTATAATTCCGCAGTATAATTCTAAATCGATTAGTAACTTCGTATTTGGTCACCGCTTTAAAAACTTTGACAAAAGTGGTTATGCAGTGTGTAATTCAAACGAAATCGAAACTGTCCGGAATGGGAGAACTTTACAGTTACCAGAGGAATTTTTGTTTTCCTAACAACTAAGCCATGCTCTGGTTTGAAAGATTAATTTTTGTTGAAGATTTTACTTAATTATTTTTTTGGAATCAAATTGTTACTGCAGATTCAATGATATAGTGAGCCTGTCAGACTGAAAGAAACATAATTTAACATTTTTCGAGGATAAAATTTATAAATTGCTGTTTCTTGAAGATTGTTTCATGTCTACAATGATTACTTGAATTTTCATAAAAGATGTTCTGTGGTCAAATAAAGCCCTCAAAATCAGAAAGTTCTTTAAAACGATTAATCATCTTAACGTGATACAAATTCTGACGCATAATTTATAAAATCGCGTATTAGTGTACACGAAGGTATATAAGTCGTTGTAGAAGTTAGAAAAGGCCGCCCCAGTGGCGCAGTGGTCTAAGGCGCTGGCCTCTGATCATTCGTCCGTAAGGGGTCCGGGTTCGGATCCCGGTCAGGCATGGATGTTGTGTTTGTCTTACGGCACTGGCTCTCTCCCATCCCTGGAACCAGCGACCCTAAATTAGGGACGGGCGACTGCTTATAGCCCATTGAGTTGCTCACGGTGGTCGTTAAACCTCCAATCAAAAAAAAAAAAAAAGTTAGAAAAGACAGCATATTATAATGCTCAAATCAGAAGTATTATGAAGAGAGGCAATTAAGTACAAGAAGAAACAGATTGCAATTTTTATCTCATCTTTTTCCTTTCCACGTTTGTCTGCTGTCAGTTTCGTATGAAGTCACGGTCATTGGCTTTTACGTTCTATTTAAAAACAATTCTCATTTCAGTAATTTAAATATCTTTCAGTGGGAATTTTATTTTTCTTTGCTTTGTCGGTATGAATTGTAATACAAAGGTAAAAACACTTACCAAACAAAACTAACGAGCATTAGTTATATGAAAACAATGTGTATGGAACATATTTGTTATCCAGTTGTTTGCTGTACTTCAAAATAAATCTGAAAGTTAGCAATTTCTACTGCAGCGAGGTAACAAAGAAATATACCTTCGATCCATTGTATTCTATTTCTTAACTTCTAAAACAGGATTTTTGAAACAGTTTCGGTGATACCTAAAAATTTCATCTTTTTACACTTTCCCATGTCACTGTAAATCTCAGTTTAAATAATCATTTTCCAAAATCAAATATACACATTAGTATATCAGCTTAAGGGAATGCCAATAGATTGTTTTCATTCATCCGGTCCGGTCTCCCTCTAATCCAAAATAAAATATTATTGATTTTGCAGTGCTTTAAATATTTCACATATTGCTTCGACAACGGATGGTTCACGATCCTAATATCGAATTGTCAAACGCGTAAATAGAAGTTTAACAGTTGCTGACTATTTTACAGGTGTTTAACGGGAAGCTACGCACTCTCCTCTTTATGTGATGACATACGTTTGATTGCTGCTTCTGAAAGCGGCGAAGATGTATTAAGCATTAAACTATGTTCCACAAATTCCCAGTTCTTCCTATTTTTTCCGGAGTCAGCTATATTCTAATAGCAAGCAATAAATTGGTAGCAGGAGTCATCTTAAGAAAAAACAAGCAGGGATTATTTTTTCTTTCGATTTTTAGCACGTCTTTTGTAAAAAAAGATCGTGCTTCTGTTATCGGTTTGTCCGTCAGTCAGTCCGTCCGTCTGTCCTTCTGTCCGTCTGTACCCACGATATCTCTGCAACTATTAGTCCAATTTTATTTTTTTTTTTTTGCATTCGGAAGCTTGAAATATGCAAATGATGACCCTTCATTTTTTTTTACGATGTGCAATTTCGCCGGAAGAGGGCGTAAATGCAGATGATGTCGAATTCAAAAATACGTTTTATTCCACATATTTGCTTCTAAACATCCGATTGAAAAAAAATTATCTTTCGATTCCATTTATGTCGAAGAGTATTTTAGATATAGTTACTTTTTCAAATTACGCATAGATTAACGCTTTTTCTAAAACTCCGATTTAAAATTTTTTCTTCAGCTGATACATCTTCCGATGGAAAATCGTTTGCATATAATTTCAAACTTTTGGTAAAGAATACTTTGGCCACCAGGGGACGTAAGTTTTAATTTTTGCTTCTGATGTATTTGCCATAAAATCGGAGCTTCTAAAATTTCGATTGAAAAAATTCTTTCTAGGACTGATGCCACTCACATCGATAAAACTTTTTGGAATATTTTCTTCTTAAAATATTGCATAGTTTCTCCGCCAGGGGGCGTAGAAGCACATCTTACTTTTGTCAATATCAATATCTCTACTTCTAGGAGTCCGATTTAAAATTGTTTTTCTTTGTTGGATAGTGTTTTCCGTTTGACATGTTTCTCATATAATTTCAAAATTTTCAAGTAATTCATAGACTTTTCGCTTTAGGCGTAACGGTAAATTGCGTTTCCTCCTATATCTCTCCTTCTAAATCTCTGATTTGAAAAAATTCTTTCTGCACCAAATACAGCTCCTGATGGGAAATCGTTTGCACATAATTTCTAATTTTTGTAAAAAATATGGTTTAGCCACCAGGGGGCGTAAATCTTAATTTCCGCTTCTGTTGTATTTTCCACAAAATATGAGCTTCTAATTTCTCGATTGAAAAAAACATCGTTTGTTGACCGATACTAGTCATGTCGACAAACCTTTTAGAAGCATTTTCTTCTTAAAATAGTGCATGTTTTCTACGCCAGGTGGCGGAGATGTATATCTTATATTTGTCCCTATCTCTACTTGTAAAAGTCCGATTTGGAAAATTCCTTCTTTGTTAGATAGCGTTTCTAGTGTGACATGTGGTTCATATAATTTCAAAATTTTCAAGTAATTCAAAGTTTTTCCGCTAGGGGCCTAAATGTAAATTGCGTTTCCGCGTATATCTCTGCTTCTAAATCTCCGATTTGAAAAATTCATTCTGCACCGCATACAGCTCCTGATGGGAAATCGTTTGCACATAATTTCTAACTTTTGTAAGAAATAATTTGGCCACCAGGTGGCGTAAGTCTTAATTTTTGCTTCTGTTGTATTTGCAGCAAAATATGAGCTTCTAAAATCTTCATAAAAAAAGTCGTTTGTTGACCGATACTACTCATGTCGGCAAACCTTTAGGAAAATTTTCTTCTTGAAAAAATGCATGGTTTCTACGCCAGGGGGCGTAGATGTATATCTTATTTTTGTCAATATCTCTACTTCTAAGCGTACGATTTGAAAAATTCCTTCTCTGTTGTATAGTGTTTCCGATGCGAAATGTTTTTCCTATAAATTCAAAATTTTCAAGCATATCATAGACTTTCCGCTAGGGGCCACAAAAGTAAATTTCGTTTTCTGCGTTATTTCTGCTCCTAAAGATCTGATTTGAAAAATTCTTCGTGTATCGCATACAAGACCTGATGGAAAATATTTTTCACATAATTTCTAATGTTTGGTAAAGAATGGTTTAGCCACCAGTGGTCATAGGTGTAAATTTCAGCTTCTGAGGTATTTGTTGCAAAATCTAAGCTCCTGAAAACTCGACTAATTTTTTTTTTCTTGGACCGATGCCGCTAATATGGATAAACCTTTTGAGAATACTTTCTGCCTAAAATAATGCATGATTTTCCCACCAGAGGACGTAAAGTCACATCATATTTTTGTCGACATCTCTGTTTCTAAGAGTTCGTAAGCTCACGATTGCGTTTACAGAAATATCTGAGGGGTTAAAAACCTGATTAAAAATCTTCTTCCTTTCGTTAGATCTACTGTTTTCCATACCGGTTCCATTGACTTTGAATAGCTTTGATAAATTTAATTTCCGTCAGAACGGATTCAAAAGACGTGATTGTTACACCCGAATATTCGGTGTTAACTTTCTTGTTTTAACTGGGCACATCAGTGTCGCGGACAACAATCTCCATATCATCGTGCATTTTAAGTAGAGCTTACAAAATATGTAAGAAACACCTTTTTATAACTGGATTGGAATTCAATATTATGTATGTACTGAGTTATAATTTTAAAATAGATGTTGGATACACAATCTTTTGTATTTATAACATGTAGCATAAACTCTCACAAAAAGACAAACTTCTCGGGCGGCGTCAAAAGTAAATTTCTTGCATCTGTAATTATCTAATGCTATTGAAAGGTACAAAGTACGAAAATTTAAAGAATAAAACCAATCATGTTTTTAAACTGCAATAGAAGATTGTATGTTGGAGTTGACAATTTACTGTTGAAAATCCTTGTACCCTTATAAATCAATTAAATTTATCAAGCGCAGCAGTAAACTGTGTTTTTCAGAAATCACATTAACTACACTTCTGTATTAATGAACATGTTGACATTCATGCACATTCTAGAACGATATACACCGATGAGTCATTACATTATGATCAGCTCCCAAATAAGCTGTAAGATCCCTCTTAGCCAGCAAAACAACATCCAATCGGCGAGGCATGGATTAGATGAGGTGGTGATAGGTATCCTATGGTATCTGGTACTAGAATGTCAACAGCACGTCTTCCAGTTCCCGTACATATCGGGGTGGTCGTGATTTAGAGCGAACCTTCTTTTCCAAGTGTAACCACAAATGATCGATTGGGTTCATGTCAGGTGAATTTGGAGGCCATGGCATTAACAGAAAATCACCAGCATATTCCTCGAACCATTCCCTGACTATTCTGGCCGTGGGGTATGGCATATTATGCTGTTGGCGTTGGCCATACCCAGCAAGGAAGAGGGTTGCCATGACTGGGTGAAATTTGGTCCCCAACGTTGTTCAGATAAGTGAAAGATGTCAGGGATTGTTCTATTGTGATAATGTGGCCTAAAGTGTCCCCCGAAAACATCACCCTCAACACAACACAGCCACCACCGAACTGTTTCCTCACAACTGTACATCCAAGTGCAACAGCTTGATTGTCTACGTGATGTACTAAGAGTCTTAATTCATCAGACCAGGCCACTTTCTTCAATCATCCACAGTCCAATCTCGATTATCTTAGGCCCATTTCATGCGATTTTGGGGATAACGTGCCACCATTATGGGGACCCTCTGGGTCGTTGGCTACCTAGGCCCATGCGCAGAAGGCTGCGATGAACTGTGTACTGTGCCATATTGCCCTGGGCACAACTGTTGTAGCTGCTGGTGATTTGTCATACCTTGGCCACCTGCCGGTGCATACAGTGCGCGATGGTCTCCCCTCCTCTTGCATCAATGAGCTGCTGCCGACACATGGCTGGACAACGGTACGTCGTTTGCTATCTGTGCACCACATTTGATACGTACTCAACACAGCGGCACGTGAATAACCCACAAGCTGCGCCGTTTCAGAGATTAAAGTCCGGATCCACCGAGAGGTGATAATTTGTCCTTTTTAAAACTTCGATAAATCGGAAGCTTTTCCGATTCTGACTCCGAACTCGCTACTAATCGAAAACCGGTCTTGTGTTGTATTTGTTCTGCTCTGTGAACTTCACAACCGCCACTGTTCGGTCTGTTGGCGCGCTCATTTCTATAAACTTCTGTGTGAGGTCATAATGTAATGTCTCATCGATGTAGAATTTTGATCTCGGCGAATACGTCTCTGGAAGAAATTTTCTTTCAAATTTGTTACGACAATGTTTATAATTCTCTAAAAACAAACGAAAGGTAACAGGATGCTGTGAAGTCAACTATCGGAACATTTGCGAACACATTTTGTCGGGCAACTATACAAATGGCTATGTATTTATCTAATGCGTTATTGTGTTTTATGGTATGCCATTGATATCATTTGCATTTCTACTTATTTAAATGCGAGCTGCTTTAGTATTCATTTCGTATGCTGCACCCAAAATTATGTTTTCAAAAATTAATTATATTAATTTGCATTAATAAAAAACTGATATCTTCAAAAGTTTAGGTATGTTAATTATAAACATAAGATGTCTTTCGAAAAGTTTACTTCAAGTATTGAATTTTACTGGGTTATTCAAAACATTATTGACAAACTTAAAACACATAGTGTGGAGGGAATATAGTAACTTCCGAAATGAACATACGGTCTCCAGAAAAAGCTTCAATCCGTACAACGTTTTATGTAAGCAACTACATTACGGGGTAATCGTACTGTTGGATGACGCATATGGCGTGTTCTTGTTATTTATGCTCACTGAGTCCTGTTGGTTATTTGCATGGTTGAGTTGAAGGTAATCGATGTCTTAGTGCTTTCGTAATTTCTTCATACCCGTTCAATGAAATGATGTATTTATGCAGAGCTCAGAGGGACATGTATTTTACCTACAGCGCAGACGCTGGAAATGCACGCGAAGCTGAACTTCTTAATTGAGAATAATATCCGAACGGGCGCCATCCAAATCGTACGACGTTCTGAAACATACACCGGGGACTTGGGAAAATAGCTTCCCTGTGTACAACGTTTCATGTAGGTCGTCCATGACAGATTCGAACAGTCTCTGTTGACGAGGAGGCATTTTGCTTGGAGAACAGTCATCTACCAGCACACCGGCCGTTGCTTATCGCGTTGGAATTTCCCAATTCATTCTGCGGCGACTGTCAGGGTTTGTGTTATTGAGATACCGGGGCCTAAAGTGTCTCAGGAAAGCATCTCCCACATCATAATACCGACGCCGCCGGCCTGTTTCCACCCAACAGTGCGTCCATGTGTCATAGCCATCGTTGGTACTCGGCGTCTCCGAGCTCGACTCTTCTAGTGATGCACCAGGAATCTTTATTCGTCAGACCAGGTCACTCTCTTCTAATCATCGAAGGTTCAATGTCGATGATCCTGGGCTTAGCAGGGTTCAATCTCGATGATCCTCTGCTTTACGATGAGATGCAGGGAGCATTATGACCCGGTTGTGTCTTCTGTTACGCAGGCTTTCATTTCATAAGGCTGCGATGAATGTGTGCTGTGACACATTGGTCTGATCACGACTGTTGTAGTTTAGGGTGATTTGTCGCTCTGTGGCCTTGTAGTCGCTGTGAACAATGCGTGATGGTCTCCTCTTCCCTCTCTCATCAACGAGCTGCGGACGACACACGGCTGTACGACGGTTTGTAATTTGCCATCTGTGCACCACTTTTGACACGTAGTTACTACAACGGTAAGTGAACAACCCACAAGCTGCGCCACTTCCGAGATAAAAGTTCTGAGGCGTCGTGCCATCACAATTTGTAATTTACCGAACTCCGATAAATCGGCAGTTTTTCCCATTCTGTCACCTGATACTCTACTAACTGAAAGCTGGTCCTCGTGTGGTATCTATACCGCTCTGTGAATATCATCTGCGACACCGGTCGGTCTCCAGGCTCTCTCATTTTTCTAGGCTGGAGAGGGTAATAATGCAATGGTTCATCGGTCTATACACCATGCGAAAAAAATATGTTTTGCCTGAAAGAATTGGAAAGAACACGGAAGGTTGAACAACATATTTCATTTTCTGAAACATCCAAAGGACAAATTTCAAAGGTAATTACTGTAAATTGCATTATTTTCATTCATGCATATTTTCTTGGTGATTGTTTGCGGTAGGTTCTTTATGAGAAGAGATTCGACATCGGATATAATTTTTCGTAGGAAAACATAGAGATGAGGTGTTTTCTCCAAAATGCACAGAAACTGCAGTGTTGTTATTCTACAATTTCTCCGATACATTTCGTAGTATTTCTTCTTGCCTAAGCAGATCTGACGAAAAGTATATACGTATACTATCGGATACTTTTCATCTGAAAGGGTATCCGATAGTATGCGTATAATTTCTTCCAATCTAGACAAAACACCTCGCCGAAACTAATGTCGCTCGATTTTGGATTTCAGTAAGCATGTGTGAAATTTTCCCATGCTACTGACTGGGCCATTTGTTTCCTAGAAGTAAAGAATTTCACCGTGTCCATTGTATTCTTGTATTGAACCGCAATGACGAAGTGAGTTGAGTAGAGAATCTTCCTCGTGTTGTACAACAAACTGAGCTGCATATCATCTGAAATAACTGAAATTACTACGAAGGCTTTTGGGGATTTTTTTACATGTGCGACTGAAATCCAGGAGTGATATTAACTCGAGAAATGTGGATCAACACACGTACAGAGCGACGAGAGTTTTGGGAGGAGTCCACGAGAAAAACCGAAATGGTTGAGAAAGCAAAGACTATACAAGAACTATAAATAAGACCATGAGTGAAAGACCTGGTTGTTCTCCGTGCGTTACGAGATGCCCTGCAGCGAAGAGACCTCTCTTATCTGAGCAAGGTGATAGCCTGCTGCAGCACCGTCTAACCCGATTCGGGAGTTTTTGGCTACACAACGGATTACACATGAGTGACCCCGCACGGGGATAACTGGTTTTCCAGTTATTTTGTAAGCGGCGCCACCACGGCCCGAGCTGACCTTGTGACTGGTCAACATCTGATGTCATGCCACCGCTTGTTTTTTGTTTCGGTGCTGTTGGTGTTTGCAAGGACGGCTGTTCATCCAGCTGTTGGGGAGTTGCGGCCCCACGATCCCTAGCTGGTCTTGTGTCTCGCTTTTTTGTTTTTATTTATTTTCTCCACTGGCTAGTTGCCCGTGTTGTATACTCTACCTAATCGCTACCACGTTATGCACTAACACCCCGGTCTTGTGGTTTTGTTACCCTCCACCACTAACTGTATTATATTAACCGCTCAGTTCGTAGGTTGCTGAGATTCCGTTTAGGTTCCCTTCCAGGATTTGTCTTCTTTGGATTTCTTTTTTTCCTTTTAGCTGGTTTGGGTGCTAGACCTACCTGCATGTTTGCCGCGTGCGGAGACCCGTGAGGCGGAAATGGGATGTCTGGCGGCTGAGGTCGCAGGAGACCGGATAAGTGCCTCCTGTGTACCAACACTCCTCTTCGACCCCGGCTTCGCTGTAAACGGGAGGCTAGAGACTAACCCACCTCTAGTCAGAAGTCTTGTACCAAGTTGTGTACAGGGCTTTAGCGGCTTTTTTGTCGTATAGCACGGCAGGGTAAGCCCGGGGGCTGTGGGATCATGCCAAAGGCGTTGGCATGACGGTACCCGGAGGCCGAAGTGTCCGCCGAGTGCGTGTGATCACAGCCAACGGACTATATCTGCAACGTATAAGCTCCAGAACTGTGTCCAGCGTCATTTTCTTGGCTTGCAGACCTCCAGTTCTCCCTTGTAGGGCTCGGTGGTGGGTGGAGTAGTCTGCAGACGAATCTTCCTCCTTTTTTCCATGGGTAAAAACAAGAACAAAAACTCCAAATTTAAGTCACCTGAGAAAATGACGGTTGACAACGACTCTCCTTCGTCTTCTCAACCTACCAAGTCTCATACCCTTAAACGGTCTTTAGACCTGGACCTGGACCAAGAATGTGGAACCTCTTCTTTGGAAGCTGTACCAGTCGCTCCGAAGCGTCGTCTCCCCTCGACTGCTGTGACTACGCATGCTACTCACTTACTTGTAGAATCCATCGATCCGAATGAGAGACTGTCCACCAGATCTCCCTTTTTCATTTCTAAAGCTTTGGATGCTGCGGTTGGCCCCTTGAAGTCTGTGAGGAAGCTTCGCTCTGGGGACCTGCTTGTCCAAACTTGCAGTGTTTCTCAGAGTAACACTTTTCTGCACCTCACTAGTCTTCAAGGCATTCCTGTAAAAGTGACACCTCACCCGTTTCTTAACACCTCTCGGGGTGTTATTTCGGAGTTTGATCTCTTGCCATGCAGTGAGGACGAATTGGTGACTGAACTTGCAGATCAGGGTGTTATTGCTGCACGTCGTATGATGTTCCGGCGCGATGGTTCTTTGATTAAGTCAAAAAATGTCATCTTGACTTTTAACTCCCCGAAAGTTCCGACCGAAATCAAGGCTGGCTACTTGGTCTGTGGAGTTCGCCCGTACATTCCCAGTCCTCTGCGCTGCTTCAGGTGCCAGAGGTACGGGCATTCCCAACGTTTCTGTAAGAGTTCTGCTCGTTGCGCAAATTGTGGCTCTAGTGCACATGACGGGGAGGGTTGCACTTCTGCGGCCTGCTGTGTTAACTGCGGTGAGGCCCATGCAGCTTACTCCCGCAACTGTATGAAATGGAAGGACGAGATGGCGATCCAGCGCCTCAAGACCCTGGAAGGCCTCTCGTACCCTGCTGCCAAGGCCAAGTTGGGTATTCCCAACAACCGACAGCGTACTTTTGCCGCAGTAGTTCAGTCTCTGCCACAACCCGTGCAGCCCTTTGTTCCGCGCCCTGTAGCTCTCGCCGCACTTGCCAGGCGATCTACAGCTGAACAAGCGACACAGGTGGATTTCCCCGAGCTCCAGCTTTTTCGAATAGCTGAGTCTGCGCCTTCTCTTTCGAAGACGACCGACTCTTCCAGTTCTCAGCAGAAAGCCTGCACGTGCGGAAGACCCGGCCCTGAATCCGCAAAGGTGTGCAGTGTCCATCCAACTGTCGCGGTCCAACTGCCCACCATTGCAACTGTCTCGGACTCAGCGAGGTCCCCACCCTCAACCAACATTATAGAGGAACATCGGGGGGAGGAGAGTGACAGTTCGTCCCCAGCCTCTACCAACATTGCAGAGGAACATGAGGGGGAGGATAGTGACAGTTCGTCCGCGTCCTCGGCCAGCATTGTATTGGAGTGTGTGGTGGAGGAGAGTGACTCATCCTATGTGTAGTTGTGTTCGATTTCGTCATGTGTTTTATCATTCTCATTCCTCAGTTTTACTTAATCGGCTTGTTTCTCATCATTGTACCATGTTTTTCATACTGTTTGTTTCATTGTTTTTTTTTTTTTGGCCCTTCCTTCGTACTCATGGTTCGGTTTTACTTGGTCAGCCAGATTTTGCGATTTATGCCCCGTTTTTTTGTTTTTTTTGTCTTGTGCCTGGCGCTCTTTGGCCAACCATGGCCCTTGCGCCAATAAAATCTATTAACCAACCAACCAACCACATGAGTGACAAGCAGCGTACATCGGCCCTTTAAACTTCTGGCTGTTCTTTGGGATTAAAATGCTTTTTAACGGCAGATATTTTGAAACAGATAAATGAAGAAGAAGGAGGCATAACACCTTTAAATAATCCTTAAAAAGCGGCGAAGGGTCAAAGAGTACTTTGTCCACAGGGTGGCAAATTACAAGCATAAACATCAAGTTGCAAATCAGTGTACCATTAAAATTTGGCAACTTACTATGTATAGCTTAGGAGAGAGACGTAGGTCTGCTTCTCTTTGTTCATACCTTGTACATCATCATCTGAAAAAATATATATTCAGTTTATAATACACAAGGGTAATTTATTAACTTTTATTAATTTATCATGTCCTTCCAATTACATCTATTCCGTGATATTTGTGGATAAAATATTTTAATATCAGGCGTTCATATAATAAATTCGAAATTTTCAGTTTAATATCAAAAATAATAATATTTAAAAATTAGTTTAGGGTTTTTTTTCACAATTGCAGTGATATCTTACACTGATCAAGAACGTCTTTTAATAGGCTTTTAACATTAATCATGAGTTTTGAGTGGTGATCGGGCGTAGTTCTTACGGCTGGCGGAAGAGTTTTTTTTTTTTTTTTTTTTTTTTTTTGGATTGGAGGTTTAACGACCACCGTGAGCAACTCAATGGGCTATAAGCAGTGCCCGTCCCTAATTTAGGTTCACTGGTTCCAGGGAAGGGAGAGAGCCAGTGCCGTAAGACAAACACAACATCCATGCCTGACCGGGATTCGAACCCGGACCCCTTACGGACGAATGATCACAGGCCAGCGCCTTAGACCACTGTGCCACCGGGGCGGCAAAAGTTATTTATAATTATATATTGTATGAATGATAATGAAATTATATATCAATGGTTTGTCATAGGTATATTCGTTTTTGCTTCATAAGTAAAATGGCAAAATAGTACTGCTGATGGGTTGAAGTATACCAAGAAAATAGATGAAAAGATAATCCGTGTTTATTGGCGTATGTAAACAGAGAAATGTGCTTTTACCCTGATTACCGACAAACCTAATAACTGCCTCACTACCAAAGAGAAATCACCACCAAATAACAATCCATCTATAACTGGCACAAGGAATTTGAAACAACAGGTTGTTTGTGTAAAGATAGAAGTTCACAGAAAATCACGTGTACCTTAAGTTGGGGTAACTTTGGCCCAAAATGTTCGTCATTTGTATAACTTAAAACTAAAGTTTGAAAGAAATAACAAAACTATTGTTAATTTATGCCAAGAAAGCAGTAAAACTGCTTTTGGAAGGAAATTATTTACAGCGTTATGATAGAACAACAAATAAGGTTAAAAATTGAGGTTGGGCCAATGTTACCCCAAATCTTGGGCCGAACTAATAACCTCAAGGCATGGAAAAGTCAACAATTAAAAGTTTATGAAATAAATTTAATACATATATACGTATACGTTTTTACGTATGACTTCTTTAATGCACACATAAGTATAAATATATACTTACCAAAATGTATTAACTTCGAGGCTGAGTCACACAGATAGAAGTTAGAGAAGTACATATTTACCAATCACAACAGCTGTCCACACCAGAGGTACTGTATGACGTCCCAGACGAACTAATTACACTTAACAGTGTGCCATCTGTAACTAGTGCTACCACCTAAATTTTGCGTCAAAATTACCTGAATCAGGCGAATTGCAGGTGTGCGACATATAAAAAAAAAAAAACTTTCCAGTTTTGGATTAAAGTTACCCCAACTTATGGTATTTAAAAGAAACATTCTGCGTTTCTACCGAATTGTTGGTCGACAGTTTTAGATGTCTAACATGCAGTAGAATTCCGATTTTCCAAATTTTGATTCTTCCGTAGAAAATGCTCTTTATTCAATCCGCTTTTGTTTGCCATTGGCTCTGGATCGTAATAATTTTGAGTTGACTATCTTCCATACCCATTTAGTAAAGTCAAACGAGCTGCTCAGCAATTTCGTTTCCTTCTTATGGAATCAAAATGGCTTACCCCAAAGTCCATTATTGTTTGTTTGTGGGACTTGTGGTCCTCGGACATTCTTCCTTACTAATTTAGAACAAAGTTTATCAAACAAAAAATCCAATTACGCTGGAGGAATTAGTATAAGAAAAGAGACAATCGTTTTGTCAAACAGAAAAATCGACGCTATTAAAATATGAATGCTAGGAAAGGTATTAAAGGGCTTAGACCGAACTAAGTGTGCTCGTTGCCACAGTATGTGGCCTCAAAAGAAAAAGGACATACATTGTGAGATTGTGCAATCAGAACCTTTTTTCAAAGGATAATGAAACTTTGAGCAACGTTACGTGAAAAAGTGATTATGAAGGGATTACCGTAGAATGTTTTATTTCTCTTTGCTGCAACAACCGCAGAAAAACTTACGGTGGTCTTGTAAAGTGGAAAAATGTCGTGCAGTTTTCATTAGAATTTCAAGACAACGCGATAACACTGCTACCTTTATGATGGTTGGACAGGTGAAGTAATTGCATCATGTACGATATTTGGACATCTGTGGAGGCAAACTGACTGTTGACTACTGCTGGTTATATTTAAAACCAAAATCACAGTTAAAATTCTTAAAAAAAAGCAAACTTCATGGTAAAAGTTCATAAGAAGCGAAAACCTTACAAATGACCAGTTTGTGGTAAAGCAGGTCTCAACCGAAAAATATTCCCATGTAAACTTCAATACCGTAATTAGAAAGGTTAGATCCGATTACGAAAAATATTTCTAAAGTGAGGTTATTCTGGCCTGTACTAACTCACCCGCGACTCAAAAACTGCAAGTGATGTGTTTAGGCAAATAAAGTAAACCGCTGGATTTTAAAAATAGTGCAGTCAAAACTTTTCTTCTTTCAAATTGCCCTTAAAAGATCACCTGAATCAGTTAGGAATGTCTTGAAATAGTTATTCTTCAATAAATTATTTCCACAAACTAAATTTTTACTAAAAGAATCCTAGAAATGGGTCACACTTCAAGTAAACGTTTAGTGTTGGGGGATATAAATCCAGTGTTTCTTCCACCGGGTGTTTCCAGCCTTTTGACGTTAATGGGTCCGGGATTATATAATGCCTAAGAAGTAATATAAGACGAAATTATTTCCTCACATTTTGAAAGCATCATGAGGAAAACATCTTTCGTAGGTCAAATGAATCACTTAGAGTTATATATGTGATCGTTTTTTTAATTATACAGATTTAGGATTAAGGTCATGATGATACATCTGTGAATCTAAGAAAATGCGAAAAACAGGTTTGAAAAGCTTTAAAATTATTTCGCTGTTTAACGATCACCAGAAATATCTCCACATTTTCAATAGCGTGTCGTTTTTCTGATTTATCAGAGCACATAGATGTTACTGTAATTCCGTTGATTTCGTTCAAACTTTCCAGAAAACAAAACAAAAAGGAAATGAATCTACGTCTTCTAAAGTAATTCCGCATGCATCAATTACATATTAAAACTTCCAGTTAAGTGTATATCAAGAAAATGCACTGAAGTTTAAAATTTAGATTTCTCGATATCAAAGGAAATATACAAAGTACATGTAATACAATAATTCATCTTTAATAACTTTCATGCGCTTTATTTTATTTAAAAAAAGTGATACATCTTTAAAAATACTTTTTTGAAATATTAATGTATTAGAGATCAAATTTATTAGCACAGAAAAATATTCGTAAGCTTTTCCAAGCTTTCGCACATCACACAGATGGCTTTTTCAAGGACGTTAGATAAGAACTGCCTAAATTCCTTGATGTTGAAGTTAGAGAGAAACTGTTTAACTTCCAGTTTCAGTCTAATTTTCTTGAAAAAGCCATCTAGTTGATGTGCAAAAGTTTGGAAACCCTGATGTATATATTCCTACCTAAATAAATCGGGTCACTAGTATAGTGTAATTGTTTTCTACATAATTAGTACATTATTGTTCCTCGTTATCATTACGTTCTTTGGTTTATTTCTTTTCTTAAATCTTTCAATTTCTCGTTCCAGGTCTTTCCGGATCCGTACGTTAAGACATGACTGCATTATATTCAAATTTCTACGTGTTTCTGGAATACAGCTACCTTAATTTGAAAGGTCTCCATATCTTGAGAATAGATATATTGTTATATTCTGAAATAAACTTGGAATATATGCTACTTTTTCATGTTCTCTAAAGCAGTTAAACAAAACGATTCTTTATAAACACGCGGTTTCACCAATGCCGAAACCAGCAACATTACCCCTGTATTTCAGAGTGTACATGTCTGCTCTTAATTTTCCGGCCACTTTGGAAATTAATACCACGTCAAAGTTGCTGTACGTCGACCTGTCCCAGGAGTTCGGCACTTCAGTGTATGTTTAAGAAAGTTTATTCTTTTTGAAAAAAAAATTAAACCTTTTTAACGTGAACTTCGCGACAAAAACATGTTTTAAAATTTGCATGAATTCTACAATATTTTATTTCGCAGCATTACCAGAAAGTGAGTGAAGATCCATCTTTAACGACGCTTCAACAAATTTCTTTAAAATGGATTTAATGCAAGTTTTCTTTACAATATTGTTTCCCTTTAGTGAGTTAGGGGTTTTTACTTTCTGCTACTTTTGTGTGCGTTTTCATCTTCAAACGACATCCAAGGTGGTTAGAGATATGTGGAACAAATCATCATTAAAAGGTATCCTGCCACATTATTTTTTTAATATTGCATATTTGATACGGACTCTGTCGCATGAGTCTGCTTCACACAAATTTATAATTCTCACAACGTCATATATGAGTGTACTTGTACAGAGACACCCCCCTTAACTTTCGAACCATTGACCGCAGATAAACAAGTAAGGTACCGTTAGAAAGCACTCAAAGAGAACTATCATATGTTGTGAAGAAAAATGCTAATTAAGCTAATCAACATGTTAATTAGCTCTCTATCTCTGAATTTTTTCATATAAGGGGTATGTTATTTTTTGCGCATTCTATTTAGCAGAAAGAAAAACCCCTAAATCTTAAATATCATCCAAATCGGATGATTAATAGCGAATATATTTGCAAATAAAGCTAGAGGGGCATCCATATATCTACATCTGGGAAACACACCTTGAATGTTTCCTTCCCTGCAAGAAGAGTGATAATGCAGGAAAGTCTGCATCTTGAACTGAACCTCCGACAGATTGAAAGCAGAGGACCACGAGCATCTACGATAACTTCAGCCATCCAGGAACGGAGTTCATTTACTCTTGCCGTTTCCTTTACAACTCCATTTATTCATGCGAAAGACTTGAATTAGTGTTATAATAAACAGTGTGTATTTTTCTAATAATGGAAAACCCGAATCTGTGCAAGCTGAAATTTATTTTTAATATCATTACAAATTTTCCGATCATTACACTTTCTCACGGAAGTGAGTATTCGCGTATCATTAACAGGTTGTTTCACAATAGAAAATTGAAGCAGAACCACGAAATCCGATTTTTTAGAACGTCTTTTGTAAAAAAAGATCGTATTTGTGTTATCGGTTTGTCCGTACGTCCGTCTGTGGACACTATATCTCTGCAATATTAGTCCGATTTCAAAAATTATTTTTGCATTGGGAAGCTTGAAATGTGCCAATGATGATCATTCATTGCGTTTTTTATTTTTTATTTTTTACGATGGGCAATTTTGCCGCTAGAGGGCATAAACGCAGATGATATCGAATTCAAAACACATTTTATCACATACATTTGTTTCTAAACATCCGATTGCAAACATTCTTTTATTTTCAATTCCATTTATGTCAAAAAGCATTTCATGTATAGCCACTTTTTCAAGTTATACATAGATTTTGCGCTAGGGGGCGTTAAAGTAAATTGCGTTTTCCCCGATATCCGGACTTCTAAAACTCCGATTTGAGAAATTCTTTTTTCGGTAGATACAGCCCCTGATGGGAAATATCTTGCATGTAATTTCTAATTTCTGTTAAAGAACAGTTTGCCGACCACGTGGCGTAAGTGTTAATTTCTGCTTCCGATGTATTTGCAGCAAAATCTGAGCTTTTAAAATCGGGATTGAAAAAGTTTCTTTGACCGAAACTACTCACGTCGATAATTTTTTTTTTTTTTGGGGGGGGGGATTTTTTCTTCTTAAAATAATCTATGGTTTCTCCGCCAGGGAGCGTAGATGTATATCATATGTTTGTTAATATCTCTGCTTCTAAGATTCCGAGTTGAAATATTTCTTTTTGTTGCATATAGTTTGTGATGCGAAATGTTTTTCATATAATTCAAAAATTTTCAAGTAATTCATAGACTGTCCGCTAGGGGGCGTAAAGGTAAAATATGTTTTCGCAGATATCTCTACTTCTAAAACTCCGATTTGGAAAATTCTTCCTGTGTCACATACAGCTACTGATGGGAAATGTTTTGTATATAATTTCTTATATTTGGTAAATAATAGTTTGACCACCAGCGGGCGTAGGGGTTTATTTCTGCTTCTGATGCATTTGCATATAAATCTGAGATTCTGAAAACTCGAATGGAAATATTATTTTGTAGACCCATTTCGCTCTCTTTGGGAAACATTTTCACAATACTCTTTTCTTACAATAATGTATAGTTTTTCTGCAAGGAAGCGTAGATGCATATCTTATTTTTGTCAATAGCTCTGCTCCTAAGAGTTCGATTTTAAAAATTATTCCTTTGTTAGACAGCATATCCACTGCGAAATGATGTAATTTAAAATTTTTCTTAACAAAAAAGTCGTCCACGTATCCGTTTACAGCAATATCTGAGGGACTAAAACCCCGATTGAAAAACTTCTTTCTTCGGTCAGATACTACTAAATGTGCAAACTCTGTGAGCGTATTTTCTTACCAAAACAATGCAAAATTTCGCCGCTAGGGGACGCCAACCTTTTTATTAATATCTTTGCTTTTAAATACGCGATTTAAAAAATTCGTTCAACATTGGATTCCATTTACCTTGTGGACACTTTAGGCTAGTATTTGAAGAGTTTTATAGTTCACAGTTTTGTCACTAGGTGGTACTTGTGTACTTGATTTTTGCAGCTGTATCATTACTTCTAAGAACCCCAATGAGAAATTTTTTTTTAACTGTATGCTATTCGCGACAATAGAGATGTGGAACATTATCCTCTTTAAATAATGCAAACATTTCCCGCCAGGTGGTGTAAGAGCCAATACTTTTTTTTTCGCTACATTTGAGGGAGACATATTTGATAATTTGAAAAGTTATTTTTCCTTAGCATAGCTTTTTCCACGAAGAACATTCCAAGCCTACTTTCAACTCTCCTATTATGCAAAATTCTTGAGCTAGAAGGCGTAGAGTTATATCATGTCTCTTTCTATATTTGTTATTTTAGCTGTTCGATTTGAAAATCTGTTTCCGATATCCTGCAGCTATGAGAAAAAATTTGTGCGCTATTTGTTAATTAATTTTCGTAACGTACGTTTCAGATGGTGTTAGAAGAAATGTAACTGTTTCTATTTTTGTATGTTTTATTGATTGCAAAAATCCGGCTGATGTTTTCTAAATGCTTACATTGACTTTGAATAACTTTGAAAAATATAATTCGTGTCAGAAACGGTTCAAACGATGTGCTGACTACAACAAAAAAAATCGTTGTAATCATTCTTTTTATTTAGAATATTTTGAACGCCCAAATATAGAGAACGAGGATGTAAATATCAAATATAACTGGGAATACGTATAAAACTCTATGCCGCTTGTCATTGGTCCGCCCAAACGCTTTGTTAACTTTTCGAACGGCAATTGCAGCGGAATGGCCCAGATTAAATTCATTCAGGAAGATGACTCTCAAATCCGGCGTCCGAATGTTTCCTTTGCAAGTCACGTTACGTTCAAGCAAACCACGTATGAACCTTGTTCTTCGCACACATGCTTGCTATTTATAGTAACTCTGTGACGTAATACCCGTAACACCTGCGGGTGGTTCCATTCCTCTGTGGTGTCGGCCTGTCTCCACTGCTCGTTGCCGCCGGACATTTCATTCCCACCAACCCAATATACCATGGAATATATAAGGACTGGCGTTGCTGTTAACCTACTGAATGGTTACATATTAATGTCTATGTGCTGCAAAAGACATATGACATGTGTGAAATCAAGTTTCACTTACACAAAATCCACTATTTAAGTAAATTAGGGCATTAGTACAGGTAAAATGATGCAGATACTTGATCCATACCCTATTTCGAAAATTTATTTTCTAGCCTCGTGGCATTTCGGAATATATAGCACATCAACGTGTTCTTAGTTGAACACATTGAGAAAATGTTGACAACTCATTCGGAACACATCGAGAAAGTATCTCCGGAAAATGTATTCGCAATGTGCTACGAAAGTGTTCTATGCTTTTGCCACGAAGTGTCCCGAATGTGTTACGTAAAACTACTAGCATTTTACATCATAAAACCTTTTATGGAGGAAAGAGCTTTGAAAACACACACGGAACAGGTTGACACCCATTCGGAACAATTTGGCAACATATGAGGAACGCAATGATCACCCAATTTTTGGAAATGACTTTCGCAAAATGCTACGAAATTGTGCGACCTATTCCAAATGATTTGTTATTTTCCACCTCAAAAACTAACTTTTCTTTCATAGATATCGTGCTAAACATGCGAATTATTGGGATCAGCTGTCTTGTAATTTAAATTTGCACCTCTCCTGTATTAATTCCACGTGTCAATTTAAAAGAATAAAATTTTCTTTGTTCAAAAGTATGAACGTTTGTCCCATTTTGTTGCCCACAGCGGACGCGTATAACACTTTGCTTTCTTTTTATAGCAAAAGGACCAATTTAAAATAGCTGCTGGTGTGACGCTATCTAATCTAAATCATTCTAACATGATGTCAGAGATGCATTACATCACACGATCAACTCTTTTGAAACAGGAAAGCGTTACGTCAGGAATTTTAATTCCACTTCATCATTCATAAACGACATACAGAATTTTTTACTTATAATCCAATGGTCTGTCTCTCTGTCTGTTAACCCTTTTTATAGCCATTTCTGGCTATGGGGATCTCCCAATTCTTTATTCGAAAGGTCAATTGTCTAATTTCCCACGTTGAGTAGACGGCTTGGGAAATGCATTTTCTGCTACTGACAGCATGAGGAGAAACAGACAAAGTGCATCCTGGAACGATTTGACAGGAAACCATCTACGCATTGGCGTCCCCAAGCCCAGGGTGGCAGTGGAAACTCCAGGAAAAGCCGCATACTTTGGCCGGCAGGTCCGGGATTTGATTAAACGACAAGAATTCTGTCGTATGAAATTTAATTTTAAGATTTCCCTTGAGAACCTACGATATTTATTTTAGATTGTCACACCAGTTTCTTTTCTCATTTAAGACTAAAAATTGAGAGTTCCAATACAGTAGGTAACCGTGTGTTTTTATTATTTCATGCGTTTGCTGAAGAAACATGATTTGAGTACTTTCTTTTACCTTTTTCCTTTAACTACGAAATTCTCAGAATATAACCATTGTTTTGTTTCGCAGAGTATAACCAGTTATTATTTTATTTATATTTGTAGAAGAAATGAAACAGAAAAGAAAATGAAACGAAAAATGCAATTAGATCCTTATTAAACTACACTAAGTAAGGTTAATGCTCCAAACGCTACTGGTTACGGTTATTTTCTTAACCGGTAGTCGAAAACGACTAACGCCGAAGACGCAATTTGCGTGCATATCAAAGCTACACACGCAGATTCAATTTCTGTATTGCAGCGAAAGGCAGTTTCGTTTTGTATATTACAGACAGTTTAAGCAGTATAACTACAATGGAATATATCAATGAATCGAAACAATATGCAATTACATTCGTATTATACCATAATTCGAGACGGAATGGACCAAAAGCAAATCTGCAATATAAAAAACAAGAAAGATGACACCGAATTTTCGGGTGTAATGAGCACGTCTTTTGAATCCGTTCTGACGCTAATTAAATTTATCAATGCTATACAAAGTCAATGGAACCAGTCTGGCAATAACTAGTATCTGACCGAAGAAAGAAGCTTTTCAATAGGTTTTTTAATCCCGCATATACTACTATAAACGGAATGGTGAACTTACGCCCTCTGGTTGCAGACTTATGAGTTAAGAAAAATTTAACTCATGTGAGAAACATTTGGGAGCGGAAGCGCGCTCCAACAAAGAAAGAATCTTTCAAATCGGGGTTTTCGAAGCAAAGATATGGACAAATATAAGATACGCATCTACGACCCTTAGTGGGAAAACTATGCATTAATTTAGCAAGAAAGTATTCTAAAACAAAATGTCAATGTGAGCGGTATCGGTCCAAGAAAAAACAATTTTAAGTCGAGTTTTCAGGAGCTCACATTTTGCAGCAAATTCACCAGAAGCAGAATTAAACACTTATGCTCCCTGGTGGCCAAACCATGCTTTACCAACTATTATAAATTATTTAAAAAAGCACTTTCCATCACGAGATGTATGCGATACAGGAAGAATTTTTCAAATCGGAGTTTTAGAAGCAGAACCATCGGGGATAACACAGATTACGCTTGCGCCCCGAGCGGCAAGTCTATGATATACTTGAAAATTTTAAATTTATATGAAAACATTTCGCATCAGAAAAACTATCCAACAAAGAAGTAATTTTTCAAATCGGACTCCTAGAAGTAGGGATATTAACAAAAATATTATATACATCCACGCCCCCTGGCGTAGAAAACATGCATTATTTTAAGAAGAACAAAATACTCCTAAAAGGTCTGTCGGCGTGAGTAGATACTACTCACGCCGACAGACCTTTCGGCCCACAACCGATTTTTTTTTCAATCGAGATTTTAGAAGCTCTGGTTTTGCTGTAAATACATCAGAAGCGGAAATTCTGATTTATGCCCTCTGGTGGCCAAACCATTTTTTTTACCAAAAATTAGAAATTATATGCATAGGATTTCCCATGAGGAGCTGTATCCGGTGCAGAAAGAATTTTTCAAATCGCCGTTTTAGAAGCAGAGATATCGGGGGAAACGCAATTTACCTTTACGCCCCTTAGCGGAAAGTCTGTGAATTACTCTAAAATTCTGAAATTACATGGAACACATATTACAGCGGTAACTTTATCCAATAAAGAAATATTTTTTCAAATCAGACCATTAGAAGCCGAGGTATGGAGAAAAAAATAAGATATACGTCTACGTCCCCTGGCGGCGAAACCATGAAATACTTTAAAAAGAAAATGTTGCGGAAAGGTTTGTCAACGTGAGTAGTATTGGTATACAAACGAATTTTTTTCAATTGAGCTTTTAGAAGCTCAGATTTTGGGCAAATACATCAGAAGCAAAAATTAACACTTACGTCCCCTGGTGGCCAAAGTATTCTTTACCAAAAATTAGAAATTATACGCAAAAGATTTTCCATCAGGAGCTGTATCCGCTGAAGAAAGTTTTTTTTTAAATCGGAGTTTTGGAAGAAGAGATATCGGCGAAAACGTAATTTACTTTTACGCCCCGTGGCGGAAAGTATATGAGTAATTTGAGAAAGTAAGTAAACCTGAAGTACTCTTCGACGAAAATGGAATCGAAAGATAAAATATTTTTTTCGATCAGTTGATTAGAAGCAAATATATGTAATAAAATGTGTTTTGAATTCGACATCATCTGCGTTTACCCCCTGTAGCGGAAATATTGAACATCGTAATAAAAAATGAAATAAAGCATTATCATTGGCACATTGAAGCTTCTGAATGCAACAAGAATTTTTCAAATCGGATTAATAGTTGCAGAGAAATGGTGTCCACAGGCGGACGGACTAACAAACCGATAACATAAGCACGATGGTTTTTGAGAAAATACGTGCAAAAAATCAGGCACACTGGTTCACTCGCGCAGGAAACAATTTGCAGTTTTCATTTCTGTGACCGCAGTTTCATAATTTAACGAAGCTGTAACGGAATTTATGCAAAAAATATACAGAAAACTCATACGAAGCTTTCGTTTTGTGGAACGTACTGTTGGTTTTTTGATTGTTTTTTTGCATTTTTGAATTAAGCAATATTCATGTACAAGAGTCAGCTATGTAACCAATAGGAAAAAATGAAATATGTAACTGCACGAACTATATCGTAAGTTAAGTTATTTTTGTGCAAAATTAATAACTTATGATGTTCATCAATAAAAGTTGCAATTCTGAATTTGGGGTATAACATTATTACTACTTCCTTCAACCAACTTCACGTAGAAACACTTTCTCCTAAGCGTCTGTCAGTTTGTGGGGTTAACCGTTTTACAGTAAGTAGAGGAATGTATGTCTTTTTTATGCACGGCCCCTTAGTGGACGTATGATTGAGTTTTCGCTTATATCTCAGCAAGGTTTTATGCTATCACGCTGTAAATTTGGATTTAAAGGTTTCAAAATATTTGGGATCACATGACTTATTTATATGATATGGTAATAATTCATTTTTTTCCATGATCATGTTTCGTAATTTATAATTCCCTTAATATACCTGTTCTGAACTTGTATAGCGGCTCATATTATCTGGGCCTCTCTGTGTTTTACTGTTGCAACACCGAATCGCTATATCTGTTCTTGATTAAATGATAAAAATCAAAAACGATTTTTGCAGTTTAACATTAGTGGCATCTTTTTTCCGTAGCTCACTGTACTTGTATGTATTGTTCGATTCGTATGAAATTTGGAATTTAAGGGTTTTATTATGTGTCGAATAGAATGCGCGTAAAATAACATACCTCTTATATGGAAACATTCGGAGATAAGGAGCTAATTTGCATGTTAATTAGCTTAATTATCATGTTTCTTCACATCACATGATAGTTCCCTTCAAGTTCTTTCCAATGGTACTTTTCTTGTTTGGATGCGACAAACGGTTCGAAAGTTAAGGGGGGTGGCTCGTTTTTTTTGTTTTGTTTTTTATGTCTGTACATATTAATATAACATGTGCACTATTAGATTATATTTGCAAATGGAAGGCTCTTCCGAGGACAGAAACAAATTTGGGCGCTATTAATAAGAAAAATGATTGTATTCTACATATTATATGACCATACGCCTATAAACGGCTTACTCAATTGTGTAACATCGAAACAATTCTATTCATCCCGAAACGATTATCTCATAAGACAGCAAAGCTGTCACTCTCAAAATATCAGTGAAGAGATTTTCTGAATAGAATGTATAAGATATAAACATATTTCATACTTCTAGGGTAGGACCTGAAAATTTATATCTGTCCAACTTTTCTCAAGAAAATTGCCGAAATAAGATACGAGACATTGTTCTAAAACCGCGCATTAGTCAAAAAAGAGAATTTTACATCACGACAAAGCAAAGACACATAGCAGTCGACAAGCGAAGGAAACAGTAACACGCATAAAATTCACATTTATTTCACACCCTCCTTACAGCACAGATTTGGCCCATCCGACTTCTTGCTGTTCCCAGAATTGAATGAGATGTTGAAAGGTCAGCATTTTTCATCGAATGCCAAAGGTGAATTTTTTGTGCTCAAATGGATCAAAACCAAGCCAGATGCTTTCTTCATGGACAGAAAGAAAACGTGGAGAGAAAGTTTGGAAAAATGTGTAGCAGTAAATGGTGACCATGTTAAACAATAAGGTGTATTTTTTAACCATGTTAAACAATAAGAAGTATTGTTTAAGAGAAATATATTTCCTTCATTTTTATAACACGTTAATTGTTTTATTTTATTGGAAACGTATTTTATACAATCTGAAACCTTACATTTGTGCATAGCAATTAAATTAGTAATACATGTATTGGTTGAAATACAGATGTGGCGTAATAGTTTGCGGTTTGACCCAGGCGCAGAAATGCCTACTTACACCTCTGGATATAAAGGTATCCTTTCCAATAGATGACAATCGTTCCCTTAATAAAAACCGCTTTTAATCTCCATCCGAATTCAGTGGAGTCCCGTAATTACATACACATACATTTCCGACATACATATAATCGTTAGATTTTTAAGGTAGATTACTATTCCACAATATAAGTAATTCGTATTGAAATAGATGGTAAACCTTCTATTTAGATTACAAATTAAAACTCTCACAAATTATTTTTATCCAATTTGCAATCTGTACCTTCTAATACGTTTCATCTTACATTGTATTACTTTCATATTTATTTCAATCTGTAACATTGTTTTAAGAGATGGTTGAGGTATTTGCGATTATTGTAGTGAATAGCAAATTAAGGTTCTTGTAGTTTTTCTGTGCAATAACGGTAATTGTGGACTTTAACGAAGCAGATTATCGAAAAGAAATGTGTTACCCTATGACATTGAATTCAAAATAACGTAAGGTTTTGTATATCACAGTTTCGTTTGAATTAGCAATCCAGTATTCTTCCATACCTATATTTCCAAATTGTCATTCGCTTAATACTTAAAAATGTTTGCCTAACGAAAGGTCTTTGTTCGTAAATGCTGCTTTTACATTAAAATGCAGGAGACTTTCTCAAGCATTGTACTTCATATTCACTTTGTAGAAAATAAACTGAAAATCAAGCTTTATTGGTATATTGGTAATTCAAGTGCATATTGCTTAATTAAAGAAATTGAAAAATTGTATTTCGATGACATAATACTAAATTTACAGATTTAGTATTATGTCATAGAAATCAATATTACAGATTTAGTATTATATCATAGAAATCAATATCACAGATTTAGTATTATGTCATAGAAATCAATATCACATATTCAGTATTATTTCATAGAAATCAATATCACAGATATAGTATTATGTCATACAAATACAATTTATGTCACTAAATCCACAGATTTGGTATTTATTGGGACACCACGCAATTGGCAAAACGTTTGAAAGTGGCTGGATTGACGTTGGTACTGCGTCTGCAAGCCTTGGGGATGATCTAGAAGATTGGTAGCAATAGCGTAACATTGGTCAACGATTGGGTATCTGCATGTCGTTGCTGAAGAGGTTCCAAGGAAGGAATTTCTGGTGGAAGATTTATTTATTAGAAGTTTAAAGACCACCATGAGCGACTCAGTACGCTATAAGCAGTCGCCAGTCCGTAATTTAGGGTCACAGATTCCAGGGAAGAGAGAAAGCCAGTACGTTGGGGCATACACAACATCCATTCCTCACCGGAATTCCAACCCAGACCCATCTCAAACGAATGATCATAAGCAATCACTTAGACCACATCGCCACCAGAACGGCTGTGGAAGATTGTCACGGGGAATAAAAAATAGGTCTATTACGACAGCCCCGTACGCAAACGATCCTGGGTCGACCCAGGCCAGCCAACAACATCTACTGCAAAACAGGATATCAACGGGAAAAAGGTACTGTTTTGTGTGTCGTGGGATATGCACGGAGTGCTGTACTTTGAAATGTTGAAAACGGGTGAAGCAATCCCTTGATGAAACGGAACGAAATAATCTAGCAAAAGTGCCTATGAACTGGTAAAGGACGCCGCCCAGACATTATGTTACACGATAATGCCAGTCCACATGTCAGTGCCGCCACAAAGTCAACCCCTGAACAGTTACACTGGGAGGTTTTACCGCACCCGGCTTACTCCCCGGAAATTGCACCCTCAGACTTTAATCTGTATCGCTGGATGCAACATACCCAGCCCAACAGCGATTCACCACAGTTCCAGGGGTAGATAATATGGTCACTGCGTCTTTCAGCTGAAAACCAGAGTTTTCTATAACAGGGGCATTCATTTGTTATCTAAAAATGACAGAAGGTCACTAATTCTAACTGCCAATATTTCGTTGAATAAATGTGTACTGGTTTAGTGATTGTTACTGTCTTATTTTTTTCCTAAAACGGTGGCAACGTTTGCATACCCCTGATACAAAAAAAAAAATAATTGACATCATCAAAATTGTTTTGAAAAAAGTGGTTCCCTTATTTATAAAATTCAACAATTTAATAAAATGAACGTGGCATAAATCATTGGAGCTTACTTTGCATAAAATAAAATTTAAATATATTTACAAGCTTTGAATACATCGATATTGTTGTTTATTTAAAACCCAGAGCCTTTAAGTAGGTTACGATTACAAAGATGTTAGACGTCCACTAACGAAAATTAGAATTGTAAAGCATTTGGTTCAAAGTGGTGCCCAACTAATATGCATATAAATAAATAAATAAGCGGAAAATCTCGCTGCATGTGTATTTTAAATGTAGCACACATCCGTTTGTCGCTTCATTTGAAAAATTATCCTCGTAATATTTTCTCAATAAAACCAAGAAACATCGTCTCGCAAGGATGAGAATGTAGCGCTCGTATGCCAAGTATATTGAAAACAATAGAAAAGTATAAATACATACGAAAATTAAAAAGAAACACATTGCGGAGAGCTTGGAAACTAACAGAAAAGAGCGGGTTTTTTTATTCAAACCTGAAACGCAACGTAAGAAAATAATTTTTAGATCTTTTACTTGAAGTTTAAGTGGGTTTCCATTACGTTGCGAAAGTGTACTAAATATTCTAATGTAACTAATACTTTTATAAACATATATTCTCGGAAATTAAAATTTGAGTAATTGACAGAGACTATCACCTGTATACATCAAAACAAAATACATTAATCAAAACAAATACACTTTCCATAGTGCGAGTGCCCTGAGAACAGATGCGAGCGCACTATCGTATGGAAGTTTGTATTTTTAGCCTTTGCTTATGTTTTGAAAACGTACGACTCATTCAGAAGTATGTATTAGTTATTTGAAGAAAAATGGATGAATCATTCTCTCCTTTTTGGCTTGTATTATATAATTTGAGTATCTGCCCATGCGCTGCTTACTAACTTCAGCATTTACTGGCCGTATTATTTCTTTCAAATTAGTAATTGCATCGACTTTTACCTTGTGAAACACAATTGAATATTTTTATGCTAGCCGAAATCTTGTTAACTTTGCTAGAGAAATTGAATTCGCCTCACAGGAACTATATCTCTTCCTTATCATAGTAAAACTATTAATAATTACTATTTTTAATATTAACATTTTTTTAGAAAAAGAGGTAAAAGAAATTTCTAAGTCGTTCTTCCTGAATTCATTTAAATACATAAATCCAGCACCATTCTTACAGTGAGACTCCGAGCAGAAAAACTATTATTTCATAACTATCTTGGCTTAAAAGGGGTCGATTGGTAATCCTTAACTTTACATATAATTACCATGTTATAAAATGTATTTCTTCTTTGAAATCATTGAAGTGTATCTAAAAACATTCTAATCCTTTAATATTTTTGTTCGCAGTGGTGTATCCCATCGAATGAACAACAGGGATGCCATACTGAATTTTTAAAGTCAAATTCCAGAAATTTGGCTATTTTTAAGTTTACTTCAAGTCGGAGAATGGATTTGGTTTGTTTGGCTTTTTACATTACTTGCACAAAAATTACATACCATCCACTTTCAAAATAATTTTCACTCCAAAATGGCAACACCTTAACGACAGCCTGGCCAGAAATTGGAACCTAAGCAGTTTAAACTTTGATTAACAGTTGATTCGAAGTTCAAGGTTATGTTTAATGTATTGGTGAGTTGAGAAAATCTAAAAACTTATTTCAGTAGTGCAGCATCAGCATAATCAAAATTTGACACAATATTCAAAGTAAGAATCTTAAAGGGAATAATGTTAAATTACAAAATTTACTTGTTCTTTGTGTTTGCGACAGTGTTGTACCGGAACTTGAAATACTAAACAGTCTTTTTCAACAAACCAAAGCTGATCCTCATGAATTGTACCAAGAACTATTCTTACATCAGGAAAGTCTTCAGAGCGGATTGTATGACGCCAATAGGAAAAAAGAAACATTCAAAAAATGTATTTAGGTATCAAATTTTTAGGAGAATGTACTATGCTCCTACATAGAAACAACAGTACTGAGGCTCATCTAGGAATTTAAAAAATGTGAAAGAAAGATGCATGTGTACGCTAGAAAAAACTCTTAGTTAAGTTACATGTAGACTTCCCTCGGCGAGAGATATATTTCGAAGTGTATCAAAATAGAACACTAAAGTCATTTTTGATCGAGTTCAAAGCACCGTGTTTTCAGAGTTACCTTTATACAGCTTGGAGAAAACAACATCAGCATCGCTAAGGAACAACACAGAAATTTTTTATTTTTTAATAAAAAGAAGGAGCTTCGTTTAAGAAAAATGCACTTTTTTAGACAGCGAACATTTTTGGATTAGCTTGCTTCACCATCAGGCATTCGAAGAGGCCGCAGCTTTTCCCCTTACGTATATAATAAGCCCAGTGCATAATGCTATAGTTGAGAGAATATTATCTTTTGTAACCCCATTTAAGATAAATTCAAGGAACAAAATGCAACTGAATTTTCGTCATGCGATTGTAAGAATCAGCACAGACCAATTGTTTTCAAACAAATGTTGTAAGACTCCATCAACAAAAATACTAAAAGACTTTACTCTGACGAGGTTTAAGCTGTTGGTTCTATTTTACTCCAGTGAATATCACAGTTATAACTATACCTAAAGCTTTTCATGTGATGTGAGTCTAAAAAATACGTTTTAATAATGTTTGGCTTTTTTCTGGCATTGCTTGGCTTTAAATCAAATTTTTCATCTGGCAACCCAGATCGATGACATTACTTTTGGCATCGACTTATTCTTGATTCGTATTTGCTTAACATATTCCAACTCGGAACTGTTGTTTTAATGGCAATGCCGCAAAAACCAACTTGTGCAACTGCAAAATATTGTTATACCAAATTTTTTGGAGTATAATATTTATCTCGATTTTGTTCTTTATACTCAAATTGCATTTACAGATATTTATCACGCAAATTGTAAAAAGGACAATCATATTCGATAACTGAGCAACACGGCTGAAATGATAAATGACAATACTAAAGAACATGTACCACTACGCCTCAGCAAAAGTACAGAAAAAATGTGGAGACACCTATATTTAAATATGAAAAACATGTTCCTGAAGGACTATAGCATTGCTTTATGCGCGATTGCACTCAATGTCGCCAAGGGCACTCATATTTTAGAGAGTGGATAGCCGTATGACAGTCTTCTAAGACTATACATTCGAAAACATGTCGCGGCATCGAGTGGAAAAGTTCGCGGATGGTGTCTTGAGGTACTGCTGATAATTCTTCGTTGAACTGTGTTCACAACTCTTCAACATTTCGAAGGATATGTGAACAAACCTTTAATAGTCTGTCAATTATGCAGCACACGTTCTATATCGAACAGAACTATGAGGATCGCTTTGGACAAGGCAGCACCTTAATACCCTTTGTGCACTAGCTACTGATGTTAGCTGAGTGCGGGAGGGCGTTATTTTGTCAAATCTGGGTGTTAGGGATACCAGGATGATACGGCAAAAAAACGGAAGGCATCCCTTCATGGACTTAGTGTAGATCTGTAATTTCCCACGCTTTCTGAACCAGCAATTAATGGCTGTTGAAACTGATAGCGACCCAAAACTTGGAACCAGAATGATGTGCCGTATGACGATCACGGTTGGCAGCAAATTATCCACGTGAGCAGATCGTTTACAGACACTCGATTGTCGATACATGAACAGAAGCGAGACTCTTCGCTAAATAAAAGGCGATTCCTTTCGTTCACTCAGGCATGTCTGTCAATACATGCTTAAAGCCTTAATCAAAGAAAAGCTGAGTTCAGCTGCTGACTCCCAATGGCTGTTGAGAAAGCAAACCTAAGCCAATCGGCAAATCACAGTCCGTGCTGATACGGGTTTTCCATAGATGCCTCTCAACGTCATGTAATATTAATTGCTGTGGATTGGGGGATGATGTGGCTTGTCGTCGAATGTGGCGATCGAAATCATCGGTAGTGCGTCTACCAGCACCAATCCTAAATCCACGACGCACGGTGATTTTTTCAAACAACTGTTGCCGCATATATGTCTGAGTTTTTACACTTCGTTCCGTTTCCGCTGCTACACGATTCAGAAATCAAACTTATGTACATATCTCTAGGATGAAACATCTTGCAAAAGTGTTCGTGTGGTGGATGAATTCTAGATTACGTTGCCCACGATTTGTCGCAGCTCAGATGTGTTTTCACCTCCGAGTTCACTACGAAGCGAAGGTTCACCTGCCAACGTGCCTATGATTAAACTACTTAACAATTTGCTTTTATCCAACAAATATTTTCTGGTGTCACAATTTTTTTATGTCGAGTATTGTAGACGGAGCAAAAAAGCAAAATGGAATACTTTCTGTATATCCCTGATGCAAATCTTGCTGTAATAAAAACATTAAGAACATTCTTTAACTAATGTCCGAATCTTGCGTTTTCAAACATAATTAGTGTACATGGATATTACACTGGCGGAAAGTGCAAAAAGAACACCAAGAAGGAAACGTCTGATACCCACGAAATTTATACAGCATAATAGCGGAATACAGAGGATAACGTGATCAAAACATTATGGCAAAATACAGCTGTATTTGCTGGTAAACTGAAAAATAACATTTCCATGTAACATGGTTAGTACGAGGCTAAACCGCCATGAACTGCGGCACATTGTGCAATTCTGGCATGGAGTCTGTCGTACAGATGTTGGATGTAAGTTTGAGGTATTCAGTTCCAAGCATCCTCAAACTGGACGCGTAAATCGGGGATGGTCGTGGCTGGCCGTGGAGACCGGATAAGTCGTTGTCCCATAATATTGCACACGTGCTCAATGGGGGACAAATCCGTTGTACGTGCAGTCTATGGAAGTTGTCTCACACCCTGAAGTGTATGTTGCGTTGCATGTGCGGTGTGTGGAGGTGCGCTATCTTTCTGCAAAACACCACGATAGACCGACCTTACAAATGGCACAACAACGGGTTGAATGATGTTGTTGATATATGAGGTGCTGCTTAACGTACCCGGTACAAACACAAGTTGTGTACGGGAGTGATAACTGATCGCTCCCCACACAAGGAGACCAGGTGTAGGCCCTGTGTGTCACTGGCAGATGCAAAAAGGGTGGAGACGCTCCGCTGTGCATCTGCGACCACGCATACAGCCATCGGAAGCTCCCAAGCAGAATCTGATTTCATCGCTGAACACGACAGATCCCCATTGTGTTCTCCAGTGCATACGTTGGCGACAAAACTGTAGCCGTTCCTGACGGTGTGCTGGAGTCAGAGGTACACATGCCAGAAGCACACGTGCACGTAGTCCTGCATCCAGTAGACGGTTGCGGATTGTTCGCACAGTCACCTCAGGTTCAACGGCAGCTCGGATTTGCGTAGCAGTGGATGATCTGCTTGAAAACGGCGCTCTTCTTATGCGTCGATCAGTCCGCTCATAAGACCGTCTGTGGCTCCCGGTTCCACGTCTTCTCGAGTGGGAGTGTTTCTCGGACCATCTATGCCACCATCGTACCACCACCGATACTTCCCGCCCAATTCGCTCCGCAATACGACGACACGACCACCCGGCCTCGCGGAGTCCGACTAGACGACCTCGCTCAAAGTCTGATAACTGCTGAAATCGTACACGTCTTCCGTGTTCAGGCATTGCAGCTTCTTCAGGGTCTTCGCACGTGTCCGTATGCCAACGACTGATTACATTCACTTCGCCGTACTCCTCAAATACCACCAACGATAATTTGCATATTATGCCATGCTGTGGCGTACGCGCTCACCGGTTGGTCCCGAAATTAACATCACACCTACGTAAACTCGACCCTATTAACATATGTAAATTTCATGATGGTCCGCGAATTCCTTCTTGGTGTTCTTTTTTACGCTTTCCAACCGTAGGTTTAAGAAGCGTATATGCTCCGGCTTTGTCCGTCCGTCCGTCTGTCCGCACGATAACTGGCGTAAAAATGGTTCGTTGCGATGAAATTTTAGTATGTGGTAGGGTACCACCTGGGGACGAACCCTATTGAAAATGGGACAAATGGGGTCAAAGGTCACAACGTAAGAGCGGAATCATTCCATTGCCCTTATGCACCCTAACTTGCGTAAAAATGGTTCGATTTATATGAAACGTTACTATGTGGTAGAAGACCACCTAGGGACGAACCCTATTGAAAATGGGGCTAATGGGGTTAAAGGTCACGACGTAGGAGCGGGATCCTTCCATTGCCCTTATGCGTCATAACTTGCGTAAATATGGTTCGATTTCAATGAACGTTTACTATGTGGTAGGAGACCGCCTGGGGACGAACCCTAGTCAAAATCGGTGAAGTGGTGTGAAAAGTCAGGACATAAGATCGGGATGCATTCCGTTGCTCTTATGCGTCATAACTTGCGTAAAAATGGTTCGATTTCGATGAAATTTCAGTATGTAATAGTGGACCACCTAGGGACGAACCCTATTGAAAATGGATGAAATGTGGTCAACGGTCAGGACACAGGATTGCGATCCTTTCCATTGCCCTTATCTCATATTATTAAGGTGGACGTCAAGTAATTTTACTTCCTATACTTCCAATGGAAAACGTTTTGTACACATTTCCTGCACAATTAATGAGTTCCCAAGGATGAAAATTTGAACTTCGATTAAAATAAGTTCATATCATAACTTGGAAAACTTAATATGTTCTAAAACATAACCATAATCATATTAAAGATCAATAACTTTTCCTTTGGTGGTGTTGAAACCGGAGAAAAGATGGCGCGACCTGTACTTTGATGACGTCAGCGGACAAAAATATTTTGGATTGCATAATTAAGGTTATGGTTTAGAAAATATTAAGTATTCCAAGTTATGAAATTAAGCTATTTTAATCAATATTCAGATTTTCATCCTTGTGAACGCATTAATTGTCCAGAAAAAAGATGGCGCGACCTGTGCTTTCATGACGTCAGTAGACAAACAAATGTTGAATTGCATAATTATTGTTATGTTTTAGAAAATATTAAGTATTGCAAGTTATAAATTGAAGATATTTTCATCGATGTTCAAATTTTTACCCTTGGAAACGCATTAATTGTGAAAAAAATGTGTACAGAAGTTTTTCCATTGGAAGTATAGGAAGCAAAATTACTTGACGTCTACCTTAAAGTAGCAATTCTTGTTTGTATGTATGTACATTTTATTTTGAATACGGCTCTAAGAATTTTGATGAAAGTCGTTAACCTATCATTTTCTGGTACTAAAAATCGATTTAGCTTGATCTCGACTTTAGGAGAATTCGTTCAGTGGATTAAATAACCACCCCGATTTATAACGTTTTTAGTGATGGCGTTGTTCCGTTATTCCATTAATGTTACAATGCTTAGAAATCTTATGACGTCACAATTTCGCGTTTGAGAATGTTGGCGCGCGGTCACGCTATTTGTCTCATTACGTCACGCGTTGTGTGTGGATCCTGTTAAAGTTTTATGACGTCAAACTTTAGCGAGCATATGGTCCCGATTTCCATCTGCCTGATTACGTCACGCGTTGTGTGCGTATGCCCGTCCGCACGATAACTCGCGTAACAATCGTTCGATTTCGATGAAATTTTTGTATCTGGTAGGGGATCACCTGGGAGCCGCCCCGGTGGCGCAGTGGCCTCCGATCATTCGTCCGTAAGGGGCCCGGGTTCGAATCCCGTGAGGCATCGGTGTTGTGTTTGTCTTACGGCACTGGCTCTCTCCCTTCCCTGGAACCAGTGACCCTAAATTAGGGACGGGCGACTGCTTATAGCCCATTGAGTTGCTCACGGTGGTCGTTAAACCTCCAATCAAAAAAAAACACCTGGGAAGGTGCCCTATTTAAAGGGAACTAAATGGGGTCAAAGGTCAGTACACAGGAGCGGGATCCATTCCACTGCTGTTATGCGTCCTAACAAACGTAAAAAAGGTTCGATTTGGATGAAATTTTAGTATGTGGTAGAAGACTACCTGGCGACAAACCTTATTAAAAATAGGCGAAATGGGGTCAAAGGTCAGGACATAGAAGCGGAATCACTTCCATCGCCATTATGCGTCATAACTTACGTAAAAATGCTTCAATTTGGATGAAATGTTAGTATGTTGCAGGGTCTTGCCTGGGGACGAATGCTGTTGAAAATTGGCGAATTGGGTTCAAAGGTTAGGACACAGGAGCGGGATCTATTCCATAGCCGTTGTGCATCATAGCTTACGTAAAAATGCTTCGATTGCGACAAAACTTTATCATGTTATTTCGGAAGTATACCAAACCGGTTCTGTTCAATATCATCGTAATGGAATCAAAGGTCAGGACACAGGACCGAGATTTATTCCACAGCCATTATTCTCATAACTTGAGTAATGATTTCTGGTATGTTGGAAAGCGTATTATAATCAATGCATTGCATGATTTTACTAACTTGTTTCACTTCCGGCAGTGTATTTTCCAACATCACATGGGCAAAATAATAAAGACATCGAAGTTTCTTCAGATATGCGAAACAATTGGCTCCACTAGAGCCTACTTAAATATTATTTTACTTTAAAACTCTCTCAAAGAGAATAAATCCGCAATTGGGCGATAATAGAAAGCTCGTATAGCTCGTTCATCTTTTTGTATAAAAACTTGAGAGTGTATGCTGTATCAAAAACTGAATTACCTGCTCGATACATACCCACACCTGATGATGTGGTCAGAGTGACCGCAAAATTTCTCGAATGTGCTTTTAACCTTTTTATGAAAGAAATAGGGGTTACTCCATATAACACAAATTTTGAAGATGACAATCCGATTTTTGGCGTAAATGTGACAAGGATGGTAAGTCAGATAATATCCGAAAAGTTGAAAATTTTCATCGCTCTGGAACGGGACTCGAACCCGCGTCTCCCAGAAAACGCCCGGGTGTGCTAACTACTACACCACTCAGAATGACCAAGTTTCAAGTTTCCGATCAATTTGAATTTAACCATCACAAGTTAAATTGAAATTTTTTTTTCAAGTTTTCGGATATTATCTGACTTACCATCCTTGTCACATTTACGCCAAAAATCGGATTGTCATCTTCAAAATTTGTATTATATGACGTAATCCCGTATTTCTTTCATGATTTATCTGCTTCTCCGGGCAAACACGGGATAAGATTCTTAACCTCCAGATTCGCTAAACATGAATGCCGGTTGCTTCGACTAGCGATTCCTGTGATGGTTGAATTCAAATTGATCGGAAACTTGAAACTTGGTCGTTATGGGTGGTGTAGTGGTTAGCATACCCGGGCGTTTCCTGGGAAACGCGGGTTCGAGTCCCGCTCCAGGACGACGAAAATATTCAAGTTTTCGGATATTATCTTACTTACCATCCTTGTCACATTTACGCCAAAAAACGGATTGTCATCTACAAAATTCGTTTTAACCTTTTGTTGTAAAAATTTTTTTAATGTATTTTGAAGACGGCTCTTCAATGGGGTTGGATAGCAATATGTTATCGTGCTGAAACAGTTTATACTTACAGCTTTAGGGTGTTTTTTCACGGCAGTGTGCAAGACAGATATATTTTAATTACTTTTCAAGTTGTCAATATTTAGTTTCCAAGGTTTCATATTTAGTTTCCAAGAAAAAGACAGATGTGACATTTGTCTTTCCAAATAGATTTTAAATAAAATACCTGGTACCCACTTATGCTTCGTGTGATCCTTTCATTATAGTAGGATTGTAAATTGTATGGAAACTAACGCTTAATTTAAACTGAAAAATAGTAAGCTAACGACTTCCCAGAAATGCTCATGACAGCGGATAAAATAAAAGATGAAAGAAATAGTTGCATATAATTTCAAAAACGTTTTGTTAAAGGTAACTAAATCTACAGAAATGAATATTGCAATACCGAGTGAGTCTTGCTGCAGGCCTTTTGAATACGAAAATGCCAAGACTAAATAAAAGTAATTTAAGAAAAATATATATGAAAATATTTTAATGAACTTTATGGCGAAAGCAATCAGCATTTTTTTTCAAAAAAAAAAGTACAATTTTACTAATATTTATTATAAGAATAATGCCTTTATACACTGTAAAAAATTTCATGGTCAAATTACAGGTACATACACCGGCAGCTGAGTGGCCAGTCAATACACCGTAATTTTACAGTACCATACTGTAATGTTCATTAACGGTCAAATGACCAGGAAATAAAAAACGGTCAAACTACCAGAAAATGTGGCCTAACACGATAGATCAACCGTAAATTTAATACGGTAGATAAACCGTATTTTAAAGAAAAAACATGGCAAAGCCTGTTAAATAAATACGGTGCAAAGACCATTTTTTTCCAAAAATGTTAAACCACAGTTTTTTAGATTTGGTTTAATGACTGTTTTTTAATCATTGTTTAATAATTAATTTTTTCGTCTAATTAGGGCTTCACACGCCCAATTTGTCTGCTAACCTGCATATTGTGCATATAGAAACAGTTCACTCTTTCAACTACTCACTCAAAGCTGTTCAGTTACATTTCCCCCTCTTATTTTTGCAAAATTGCATGTGTTTATGTTTTCTCTTATCTATAATGTGCATTTGTTATTTGAGTCTTTTGTGTTCATAATTTGTACAAACTCTATACAGTGTAATTATATACACCAATTAGACAAAACATTAAAATCACCTACCGAATATAATGTATATTCTCCTCCCACCTGATGAGACAGACTCGACGAGATGTTGATAGGTCTCTCTTGGTATCATGACTGCAACAGAAGATCCCAGTTCCGGTAAATTGTGGTTCAGGTGATGCTGCTCGTACGCCTTCCTCCAACTGAAACCATAACTGTTCAATAGGATTAGGGGCCATGGCAAGTACAGGGAATTCTACGTTGATTCATGTCTGGCAAATTTGGGGGCCGTGGCATTAAAGGGAATTCCTCGTTATGTTCTTGGAACCATTCCAGGACATTCTATACAATGTGGCACGGAGCAGTCTTGTTGAAAGGCACCATCTATGCCAGGGTATACAGTTGCCATAAGGTAGTTTTAATGTTGTGGCTGATCGATGTACATTTATATGAAGATTTCGAATGCGGTTATCACTAGGAGGCAACTCAGTCTAATAAAATGGTCAAAATACAAATACCACTAAACTTGCTTATAAATGAGTAAGTATGGTATCCCATACTGTCAATTCATTTTCACCTGATAAACAATTATGCATTATTTACTATGTAGCAGCGGCGTAACCACGTTTTAAAATCTGGGGAGTACGATCACACATACACACATTATATATATACATGAGGATCCCCGACTCTGAAAATCTGGGGGGGGGGGCTGACCCCCAGTGGTTACGCCTATGCTATGTAGTTTTACTGACATTGGCAGTGCTGCAACACGTGAATTACCAAAACAAAAAATGACCCATAATTACAAATTCTACGCATCTTTTGGGACTCCACATTTAATTTGTATTTTTTTAACATGCCATTTGGCAAAAGTCAAATTCATGAGGATTAGGGAAAGAACGAAAACAGCCAGAAAGGCACCATCCTTCAAGATCAGTGTTAGAATTAGAACTTTATCTTCTACTGGCCCAGTGGACCACTAGAATTTGCAAACCACCTACTGGTCCGTAAAAAAAAATTATGTCATGTACAATATATGTAGAAAATAGCGTATCATTTCAATGGAATTTTCCAATATTTGTTTTTAAACCTATCATTAGTTTGCAGCCTGAAAAGAAAACCATACAGAAAGGTAAAAGAAAAAATAATTTTTGAACTTATGAGGGAAAAAAATAAGCTTACTGGTCTTCTGGGCCAGTAAAGTCAATAAGTTCAGTGGTCCAATGGAAGTTTTACTGGCCAATGGTCAGCGGACCACTGGGTAATTCGAACACTGCTCAAGATTATGTAAGTATATAATATAAGGTTAAATGTAAATATACAAATGTCCTGATTAATTTATTAAATCTTTCAGCTCACTTAATCAATATTGGAATAGCTAAAATTTAAAATATGAAAAACAAACAAATTTACATTAATTGAGAACACGGAAAAATTAAACTTTACTAAAAGTTGTACGTCTAGTTCAATGATTGCACGTTAAAAGTCAGAACTGTTCAAGAGCAATCACCACACAGTTCCTGCGTTTTGAAAAATAAAAGTTGCTCTGGTGTTCTGAGCTGACTTAAAGTGAGTCTTTGGGCAGTTGTTCCATTATGATAAAATTTAGTAATGTTGTTGAAAATGATGAAATTTAATTGTCAGCACTTGATTTTTTTAAATTGTTTTCAAAGAGCATAAACTAAAGTGCCAAACAATGTACATTACATTTATCTTATATTTGTTTATGTAAGTATAAATATTCATTCTCGCTTGATTCTTTTGATTTTTCAAAGGACCCAGAATATCTCACAAAGTAGCCACTTTTTAAAAATCTATGGGTCTCCAGGACCCAGCTTGATAACAATGTAATGGCAGCTCTAAAGATCACTGGGGTGAATGACAACTTGAAGGAAATGAAATTGTTAAATCCTATAGTAATAGATATCAGCTTACCCCTTTAGGTTAGCTTCTGTTGAACGTTTTCTTGCATGTCAGGATTCTGGGTTTTCTGTGTAGAGGTTCCAGCTGGGTGTGGTCCTCCCCCCCCCCCTCATTTCACCATTGTTGTTCTTCACACGTGTGAAACAAGCAAATTAAGCGACACAAAGCACTCTTGTGATAGGCCGAAGTTCACCATAACTTGAAAAATATTTTACACTGAACTTGAATTATTTTACTAACACTTAAATCCAAACTTAGGCAACTCAGGAAACCTATTAAACATACATGCACTTCACAAACCTCTGACATACCACCAAATTCACACACATCCAAACCAGGTACTAAGAGACAAACAATTGTAACTAATCTGTAAAAACCTATTTACATTATGAACATCAAACCTGCTATTATTGTTATTTATGCCATTCTATCTCATTCGTACATCTCACCGCAACTCAATGCTCACGACACGTGTTGGCTAATCCCTTTACCACACCTCTGCTTTTCCCCAACAGATTGCCTCAAGCGCTTTCTGCCATCTCCATGGCCATCCTGTGGAAGCATTAGCAATGTTGGTCCATCAGCTGCCACAGAGTGAGTGAGCATTAAGTCTTGTGCAAAATATTAAAACCATTCACGTCACTGAAAATCAAGAACAAAATACAATGCTTTAGCTTCCTTGGAATTTTCCAAAGAACAAATAAAACATTTAACTTCTGCAGGACAACACAATGTGATCCACATTTTAAATATTTTTTGTCCCAACAAAATACACAACTTCTGGTGTGACAGTCGCAGTTTATTTTGGGTAAGTTGCAAAACCAAAGTGCAGGTTGCTCGCAAGTATAACAAACGGATGTCAGAACTTCAGAGATAATGGTGTATAGCAGTTGGATTGAAGACAATGGTGAATCATTAGTATTTTTTAAAATAAATCATACATATGCTGAGAACTAGAAAACATTAACCAATACATATTTTTCCATGTGCTCGGACAAAAACAAAATCTGCTTCTTGAGATTTAGGACTACCATTACCCAAATAGCTGATACATAAATATGTATATGAAGGAAAAAGTACTGAATCAACTGGATTTCATTCTTTATTTTTTCAAAAAAAAAAAAACCCAATTGATTGGGTGAAGTACATTTTTTCAACTATTACATGGATCAACTTATTTCATAGCCAATGTTATTTATAAATATACACATAGTGACAATGTTTTTTTTTCTTCTTTAATTATGTGTCACTTATAGCCTTACATCCTTCAAGCGACTGTTGTGCTCTTTCACTGTTACATAGCTTCGTAATTTTTGGGTTCACTTCAGCATAGTTTCTTCCCTTTCTTCCTTAGATTGACACAAAGGATTTATTCCCACAAAGTACCTGTGATTAAAGTGAGACATTACCACAATGAAATATTTCATAAAAATGCTGGCTTCTAAAAAAATGAAATATATATTTATACACACACAATAATAATACGTATCTTCATGAACACTGTACGGAAGACTCAGGTGTGGTGAAGTTCATTAAGACTGAGAAACTGATATCACAGTGCTGCAAAATAATCTGCAGGGTAGTCACAGGGCAAGGCAACCATGATATAAGAAACTAGGTAACAACCCTTGGGAAACAGGCTAGATTTTCCCGGGCCACTGTCTTTCCACCCTAACATGCGAACTGTAAAAATAGTCAGCAGGTAAAAAATAGGGAAACCTAACAAATTTTAGCACCAACCCCTTTATGGAAATTTATCGCTGTCTGTCACGGCATTCTTGTTTTACAGCTTAGAAAGAAGCCCAATTGAAGATGACAATTAATTGAAATTCACCAGGAAATATTGATCTGTCATGGTAACAAGTATGAGTCACCACACTGCAAGTGGTGACCAGATGTGGCCTATTCATTTTTGTAATGCCGTCACACATGACAAGTAGAATTTCTTTTTCTGAATTGTGTACAATTATTGACAGATTAGGAAGAAAAGACCATAACAAAGGTTGAGACTTGAGAGCATAGCAAAATTTGCACTAGGCTAATTTATGCCAAAATAAACACTTCCAATAACTTATGAAGAGAACAAGTTTGTAGGCAAAAAGAAATTATCTGATCACCAGTGGAGTAACGCAAAATATCTGCACCCCCCCGCGCAAATTTTTCCTAACAGCCTTCCCCCCACACCCACACACACAGCATGGTAATAATTAATGCAAAAATTGAGGATAAATATTTAAACTTTGCTGTAGTAAAAATATTGAATTTTTTTGTTTGATTGGAGGTTTAACGACTACAATGAGCAACTCATTGGTTCTAGGGAAGGGACAGAGCCAGTGCCATAAGACAAACACAACATCCATGCCTCACCGGGATTCGAACAATGATCCCTTTTGGGCGAATGATCAGAGGCCATCGCTTAGACCACTGCGCCACCTGGGCGGCATAAATGTTGATTCCATGATCACTTTAGTATTGCTTTAATTATGTGATCACTATTCGGGTAAGTATCCTTGATAAACTTAGTGCTCAGGGAAAAAAGTGCAAAATCTTTAAATGGCAAATGCAAACGATATCAAATCAAATAAAAACAAATACTGATCTTCGAGTGTATGGTTTCGAAATTCCTTAAAAGCTGTTTAATTCTTTAATACAATAACTTTTGAGAAAGAGGAAAAACAAGTGTTTGCATTTTTCTAGTTGTAAATACTTCAGCGATATTGTTTCTTTTTAGTGTCATATCTTTTACATTCAAAAAGCAAGCATACTTCACAAAATGAAAAAAACTTACATCACTAAAATCTGGAATCCCTTCTAACGTTCTTAGTGAATACTTCAATCAGTTTCTTTACGTCTAGTTTACTGGCTCCGTCATTCTAAATGCTTTTATCATCGCAAGTCGATCAAGCAACTTTAAGTGTGCGATGACCGAAGGTAGTTTTTGATTAACTTCAACTTCGAGAACGACCTTTCTGCTGTACCCACAGTCACTGGGATTGTCAAAAAATAAATAAATTTCAACGCTGTCACAAGGTCCAGAACACTGGGTAATATTGTACTGTTTTTGAAATATATGAGCTCCATAATGTCTTTTACAGAGCCACCAGAAATATTTTTTAACTGGTTGCTCATAGCATTTTTAAATGAAAGTACTTATGACAAAAAATCACTAGATAAATAATCTCTGTACCGCAACCTTCAAGACTCAGCTGACTGGAATAATTCACTTTCATTTGCATTTAACAAATCAGATGACTGCAAGAAAGGAAATGTATTTGCTACCGAACTTAGTCCTTCAAAATGAAATTTTATTTGAGAAATGGTAATGTCTATAGTTGCAAAAAAGACATTAATTAATTTTGAATTACTCTTCGGGGTTGTGTAACCTACTGTCTTGATTTATTTAATCAAAGAACTTTTTTGAGTGATGCGACCATGTTTCGCTAAATTTATCTTCAACACTCCATGTGTTGGCAAGAATAGATGAAGTGTTTTTAATATCTTTGAATTCTCCTCTTAAATCAGAGCTTTTCACTCGCTCATTGTAGCATGTCAGCTGCATTTAATAATTCAGCGTCCTTTGACTGCAGAAGTTTTAACACATTGCTAACTATTTAAAATTTTTTGTGTTCCACACGAGAACAGTTACAACAAAATCAAAAGGTCTCCAAACATTTTTAAAATCTCATAGCTGCGAAGAGAGGGCTTTAGCCCTCTTTTCGCAGCTATAAAATTTTAGTATGATTTAGGTCAAAACTTCTAAAATGTCATTATACCTGAAACTAATGGCACGTAGGGCATCGTATCAAGCACAACTTTTTCCCAGTTAGGTTACACTACAATTTTCCTAATAATTCCCATCTTTTTTCTAATTCTTTTTAACAACAGAATAGTGTCCACCCACATTGTTGGCTACATCATAAGCTTGTCCTTTACAATTTTCAAGGAACAGTTCGTTTTTGTTTATCATCTTTCATTTTACCTCTGTCAGTCCCACTGCACTTTGGTCTTTGACATTTCAAAACCTAAAAATCTTTCATTAATTTAAATTTCCACTGGAGTTCCATTTTCGTTGTATATGACGGTGACTTATCTAAATATTTGGCCCATTTGTTAATCTTTTCTTACGTCTTGCGTTGTATCTAGAATGTAGAGTAGAACTGTGCCTCTTTAATTTCTATTATAATTTCCTTCTTAATTTCGGTTGCCAAAAGCTTAAACATATCGTTTTGTATCATTGAACTGAAATATTTCATTTTCTTTTCTATCAACTGATTAAGAATCAGGTCATATTTGCTGAGAAACTTAATTATAGATAAAAAATTCTTCTTTAGTTGGTATCTTTATATGCAGTGGTTGTAAAACTTGCCGTAACACTGGTAAAGTCTGTTTGATAATAACAGATACAGTCGTGATTCCTATAATAATAAAAGCGATATGAACAGTTGCAGGGTAAATGCGCCATGGCGAGCATCGCAGCTACATGCAAGCAGCGGATGCCTGAGCGAGCATCTATGTTCCAGGAGCGAGGTTGCAGCATAAACGTACACTACATTGTCCAACTTTTCCGTTCTCACCGTCCACGTGTGATGGTCCCTTGCCGGACATTTCATTTGCACCAATCCAATACAAACATTCTTCATCGCAAGGCGTGGGGGAGTTTTCCCTTAGCTGGAAGTAGCATGAAATCAATTTATAGCACATCAGGCCAGTTAAGAATTTGCCTTAAAATATGAAAAGCATGGGAAGTGCAAATACTTTTGTCACCTACCACTAAAACCAAAGCTAAATTATTTTAACCATTCTTTTCAAAATAAGTACATCAATAAGAACTCGAAAATTCAGGGTAGCAGCAATAGCAAGAAATAATACATGTTACTAATATCACAAAGCAAAATATCAATAAACAATACAAAGTGGTGGCTTTAAGGATTGATTTGTTTGTCGGTGAAAACCATATTGAAACTGGAAATCCAATTACCTGCTTTTGGGGCTCCTCAAACTCTGGAGACCCAGGCGCGCGCCTAGTTGGAAACCCGTCCCTGTACATTAATATGAGAAAGTACTGTATTATAATAATAAAAAGGTCGACTCTGGGATGTCAAAGGAAATACAAGTTGTGATGAACTTTGCACAAAAAAGTCTAGTCATGACTACTTTATGTTTTTAAATAAGTCTGATAGATGTATTACCTATTTTTCTCTTTAAAAAAATATAAGATTTTCAATTCTAGGAACTTTTGCCTTCGGTCTCATTTATTTAGCACTGATATAGGATGGGTACAGCATAATACTTCACTGATGATGTGACTTCACTGCTGATAATCAATCAGAATGGCAACATGGTAGAGGCCTGAATGGTACATTCAGGTTAAAATGTTCACTGATTCACCCTTTCATGATTCATGTTCTATGGGAATTATTTCAATTCATTTATTGTGACAAACTGACAACATGGGACACTTGAGATATATCAAATATGGCATCAGCCACCTTGATTTGACATTGAAGTCCAAGGTAAAATAACGTTTTGAAATTACCTGATGTTTATGTATACATATTTGGTAATTTTATTAAAACGCTGCAAAAGTAATTGGATTTTGTCTTTTTTTTAATGCTGGAAAAAGAAAGGGGTGGGGGGAAGCTAGGTGCAGCACAACTCAATGCTATGTTACGGCCTTATTGCTCCCGGTTCCAATTTTCCCTAGTTTGCTGCTTAATATATTCTTCCATCCATTTCATACCTTGCATTTCACTTGCCAAAACCAGTTAACCACTCACCATCTCCTAAAGGCAAAGGGTCAGGGTGGCCTACTGTTAGTGTGCTCAACTTGAGACTTGGCACAAATGTTGGTTTAAGTCCAGCTGACCACTAAAGATCCGTCGTGGCTCAGAAGTCATCCTAAACAGATGGACCTCCTTGTTATAAACAGGACCATATTTAGATGAATTTTGCCCCCCCCTCGCTACTCATTATTTTTCTTTTAATATACACTGGCGGAAAGTGAAAAAAGAACACCAATAAGGAATTGGCGGACGATTATGAAATTTACATAAGCTAATGGGGTCGAGTTTACGTAGGTGTGATGTTAATTTCGGGACCAACCGGTGAGCACTTACGCCACAGCACGGCATAATATACAAATTATCGTCGGTGGTATTTAAGGAGTACGGCGAAGTGAATGTAATCAGTCGTCGGCGTACTGACACGTGCGAAGAGCCTGAAGAAGCTGCAATGGTTGGACATGGAAGACGTGTACGGTTTCAGCAGTTATCTGACTTTGAGCAAGGTCGTCTAGTCGGACTCCGTGAGGCCGGGTGGCCGTATCGTCGTATTGCGGAGCGAATTGGACGGGAAGTATCGGTGGTGGTACGATGGTGGCGTAGATGGTCCAAGGAACATTCCCACACGAGAAGACATGGAACCGGAAGTCACAGACGGACTGACGAGCGGACCGATCGACGCATAATAAGAACGGCTTTGTCAAGCAGAACATTCACTGCGACGCAAATCTGAACTGCCGTTGCACCTAAATTGACTGTGCGAACAATTCGCAAATATCTACTGGATGCAGGACTACGTGCACGTATGCCTCCGACTCCAGCCCACCGTCAGGAACGGCTGCAGTGGTATCGCCAATGTCTGCACTGAAGATCGCAATGGTTCTCTGTCGTTTTCAGTGATGAAAGCAGATTCTGCTTGGGAGCCTCCGATGGCCGTATGCGTGTTCGCAGTCCCACAGAGGAGCGCCTCCACCCTTCTTGCATCCGCCAGCGACACACAGGGCCTACACCTGGTCTCCTGGTGTGGGGAGCGATCAGCTATTACTCCCGTACCTAACTAGTGTTTGTACCGGGTATGTTAAACAGCACCTCCTACATCAACATTATTCAGCATGTTGTTGTGCCATTTGTAAGGTCGGTCCATCGTGGTGTTTTCCAGGAAGATAACGCACGCCCACACATGCCACGTGCAACGCAACATGTATTTCAGGGTGTGAGACAACTTCCATGGCCTGAATGTTCATCGGATTTGTCCCCCATTGAGCACGTGTGGGATTTTATGGGACGACTTATCCGGTCTCCCCAGCCAGCCACGACCATCCCCGATTTACGCGTCCAGGTTGAGGATGCTTGGAACTCAATGCCCGAAACTTAAATCCAACATCTGTACGACAGACTCCATGTCAGAATTGCATAGTGTGACGCAGTAGTTGGCGGTTCAACCTCGTACTAACCATGTTAAGTAGAAATGTTATTTTTCAGTTTACCAGCAAATACAGCTGTATTTTACTATAATGTTTTGATCACGTTATCCTCTGTATTCCGTTATTTTGCTCTATAAATTTCGTTGGTATCAGACGTCTCCTTCTTGGTGTTCTTTTTTCACTTTCCGCCAGTGTATATTGATATTTTGTTAACAATTTTTAGATGATTCAAAAATCAAATTTTGGTATTTTATTTTGATAAAATCTTTAAAAAATGTCTTTATTTTTATTATTGTTTATTATTTAGGAAATTTTAAAACCAACGTAATCATGACAGAGGTGGTATCTATGTTTAAACCTGAACTTGTATCTTTGACCCCCCCCCTCCACTCACAGTATTGGAATTTTATTAGCAATGGAAAGGAAACGAACCGCAGGTGTTCGGCTGAGGTGACAAGCTACAGCCTTTCTCAAATAAAGATCAAGAATTATCAAACTGCATACCACAGGACTTATATCTATTGTTTTGTTATAAATATAGTACTGCAAAATAATAATGTTTAATTTTTACCAAATTATGCAGTCGTATAATTGCACAGATCAATGGGAAAATTCACCTCTGGCTGTAGCCCGGTTGCCCCATCCAAATACAGCACTGGTTATAAACATGTGTAACCCCCCATTGCTTGAGGCTTAAATCATCTGGCATATTTAGCTCTTTGTGTAGCATAAGCAGTGCCTGGCAGGGATTACAAAACACCCAATCATCAATCATTAAAGCAAGATGTTTGTTCTTGGCAGCAAGAGAATGATGACAAATTACAGTAACAACAGAATTCCTGAAACTTGCACGATTGACACTGGAACAGGGGAAAAATATGCAGTATCGCTTCAAGCTTTGTGATGCAAAAATAGCAGTTAGCGATGAAAAGTTATATGTAATTTTTTATGCATATTTTACAATTCCATCTTCTCATATATCAAACTCATATGTGAATCACAAAACCTTATTTAAAGTGTAATATGAAAATTTCCATTAATATCTCTATTTTAAAAAAAAGTAGGCTATTGTATGTAATGATAAACTGCAGCCTATGCATATTTTTGGGCGTATCTCCAACGCTCTTTTTTGTCATATCTTATTCAGTGCATCATTTTCTACACGCTGGTGATGTTTTCATACCGATCGCTGCCATTTCTTATCTATATTTTACAATTCCATCTTCTGGGTTTGAACAGTGTACCTTGTATCAAATTTAGCATTGTGGTACTCATTTAAGTTCAGTTTTTCACAGTGCAGCCCCCTAGTATCTAAAAAAAAAATTAGGCCTAAAAAGACGTATATAAAAATGTTCAACCTGTGATCTTTTCCTCCTGATTGCAGGGGACCTTTCTTTTCTTTACTGGGATTTTTTCACGTAGCATACACGTTATTGACCCTGTTAAGAAGTTGTGGAAGGGAATCATACCCAGATCCCACAATCATTATGTGGATGTTCTCCACTAATGAGTCATTGTATACGATTTTGGTTACGCAAAAAAAAAAAAAATTCTATTCATAACTTAATCGTGTTTGCTCTAATCTAGAAAAAGCTTCCTCGTGTAGCCCGACTTTGCAGTGATGATGTGGTCTATGTCAGACAGCAGTCTATGATTTTCCATATCTACTAAAACATCTTTAGACTTTTCTTTGCGTTACTGATTACAGTATTATTGACATTTGAAAGGTGAGCTAGTAATATTTTTATAATAAATTAATGATTTAAATAAAAGTAAGTTAGAAAAGTGTCCATGTAATTACTCAATTGCTCTGCAATGCTAAATCTGAGGAGAAAAATTGCTCCCCCCAAAAATCAGTTATTTCTCTCCCTGCACGGAAAGGTTGAGTATTTTTATACGTATACACTGAGTGGCCACTTTATTATGACCACCTGAGAGTTGTAAGCAAATGAGCTATGGCTGCATGCTGTTACAGCCAGAGAGCGAGGCTAGTATATAAAGGGAAAGCTTAGTGCTTGCGACAGTAGTAGAAGTGATTTTTAGGTGACGAGATGGGTAAAAAATGGGATTTGACGGACTTTCAACGTGGAATGATTGTAGGAGCTCGGAGCCATGGAGCGAGTATCACCGAAACCGCCGCATTTCTGAAATGTTCCAGAGCAACTATTGTTAAAGTGTTTGAAGACTGGACTGTCAGCCAAAAAACTGGGTCTCTACGTGCAACGTGTGGTCGTTATTATGACTGCTCGGGCGAAACGGAGTGTCTGATAGCAGACAACAGAAGGGCAACAGTGCAGCAAATTACCAACCATCTTAATCAAGGATCCCCTCAAATGATCTCTGCGAGCACTGTTCGCTGTACACTGTATCGGATACGATATGGCAGCCGAAGGCCTGTTCGATCACCTTTGCTGTCTGCAGTTAACAAGAGAAAACATCTCCAGTTCGCACAAGGATTGGACAGTTTATAATTGGAAACAAATTATGTGGTCCGATGAATCACGTTTTCAGTTGCACCATGGCGATGGCCGGGTGAGAATTTGTCTGAAAAAGCACGAAAGCATGGACCCCAAAAGCATTGCTACAACCCTTCAAGCTGGTGGAGGCAACGTTATGGTTTGGGGAATGTTTTCCTGACATGCTATGGGCCCTTTAATTCGTGTTGATCAACGTCTGCCTGGCACATCATATCTAAACATCGTTGTGGACCAAGTGCATCCTGTCATGTGGATGGTTTATCCCAATGGCGATGGCTATTTTCAACAAGATAATGCGTCTTGCCAGAGTGCTCGTATTGTACAGGATGGTTTAAGGATCATGCCGGCGAGTTTACTTTGCTTAGGTGGCCCCCACAATCTCCAGATCTCAACTCCATTCAGAATTTGTGGGACGAAGTTGAACGAGCCATCAGACAGCTGGATCCACAACCCTGCAATCTCACACTCCTGGAAAGTGTTATTCATCAAGCATGGTCTCAGATTCCACAAACCACCTATCAACATCTCGCGGAGTCCATGCCACGAAGAATCGACACAGTATTAAAGGCAAAAGGTGGCCCAATGAAGTACTGAGGGGGTGGTCATAATAAAGTGGCCACTCAGTGTATATATTAAGCAAACAGGGTTAAGGGGAGTCACAATTATGTTTAGCATTGGTGCTAATGGGGGGTTTGACTAAGGAATTTCTTAAATTTAAGCTTGGAACACAATGGCAACTCTGCCTGAAAAAGGGAATTTGCCAGGCAAATATTTGATAGCTATTGGCTGGAGAACAATGAAGACTCTAACACTGAGTAACAATTGCTATGTTTTTACAGAAAAAAATTAAAATTTGACCACTTATAGAAATCAGTGTTCGAAGTTGGGCGAGATGGCATCCCAGCAGTTAATATTATTTGCCATCCCAGCATTTAATAAAATTTAAGCCCGTCACAGACTATAAAAAAATTAGGATGAAAGGGCAAATTTTAACACAAAAACCAGCAAATGAAATCTTTAATGCATTACATTGATAAATGATAGCAGCTGGGACAGAAAAGATCAGTCAAATTAAAGGGGGAAGGGGCTAAAGCGCCACGGTCAGTTCAGGGGCCCACTTCATAGTCTGACAGGGCCCTGGAATTTTCGTAAGATTTTGGTCCCCAACAAAATGAGTGTGCCAACACCCATTTTATTGAGGGCTGAAAACTTCATGTGGGTAAAAAGTTCCAAAAAGCGTAAATCGAAGAAATAATTTCAGTTATTCATATTAAATTTACAGCTTCCATTGTCTGGAGGCCCCAAATCATTTTTTTCCTACCTACAGACATTGCTACGTTTTTTTTCTCTCAAGTTCCCCTCATAAATGGGCCATATTTTCCAGCAATTTGAACTAAACTATGAATAATAAATTATTTGACTTAAAAAGCTTGAGTAAGACTAGATGGTATGGTCATTATTAATGAGTAAGAGCACTGTTCAGTGTTCACCCACTATGACAATATTTTTAGTGCCCCAGATAGTGTATCTGAGAATTTAATAAAAAAACTAGAACCTCGGCAGAAAGCAAAATCCTTACAAAAAAGTTTATGAAATTCGAATCTGTTTTCATGTGTGCTCTTTGGCATGATATTTTGGAAACATGCGATAAAGTTAGTTCTAAATTACATAAGCCGTCACTAGATTTGTTAATTGGATGTAACCTTCGGTCACTATCCCATTTCATTGGCAATGAAAGAAATAATTTTGAAAATATGAAGAAATGGCTAAAACATTAAGTGAAAAATATCCTGTAAGTTTTGTCAAATCACGATCAAATAAAAATATGCAAATGACAAGAGCCGTAATGAAACAATTTGAAGTAGAAACATTTAATGTGATTATTGATGACTTATTGATATATATAATAATTTGATTGTTTTCCTAAATTTATTCACTATATTGAAACTATATTTGGTAATACAGTAAAACCTCTGAATAGCAGACACTTCTGGACTAGATAATCTGTCCGCTATTGGGAGGTACACGCCCGTCTACTAAAGCCATCGCGCAATACAAACTTTGTGGCCGGTATTCTTTTGCTGTTAAAAATAAAATCACATCTATAAATATACATATTTTATATGTACATATTTATGTAGTAATAAATTCCGAAACCACATTAGTAATACTGGACACGAAATTGAATATATGTACACGAAAATTGAATATCTGTAGATAGTAACTTAAATATTTGACTTTTTCAAACATGAGAGAAAATGCAATTTGCGTACATATGTATATACGTAATTCAATGCATGTTTCTGATTAACCAATGTTTTAAAACTTAGATAAAGTACTTACAGCTAATTCATCAATTTATCTGTTAGCATCCTTCCTTCAAAAAAAAAAAGCAACACCGGACAACAGTGTTTGATTTATTTATTTCACCGTTTACAGCCCCTTTTTCAATATGAATTTTCAAATTCATCAAAAGTGTTAGTCCCTAACAATCACTTTTGCTAATAAAAAAATTTGAACTTTTTCAGTAAATTTTTTCGCGGCTGTGAAGTTCTTAACGTCGCCCACCTTTTCTGCAGCTCAGTCTACTGCCTCTTCTTGAGGAACTTTGCTGTCTCTTCGACCATGTCGTTCTTGTTGGGTGTGTGTGAAGAAACGAAATATTGCATCTATCGTCTGTTCAAAACACAGTTCATCAACTGTAATAAAATCATTTCATTTCCATCACAGTTTAAACAAGTCACGAGTTCAGAAATCGAGCGCAGATCATCTGCATTGAAAGTACATACTCTTTGTCTACCAAGACAAACCCTGCTTTTTGGAAACGATTAACGGACTGCGGTTAGTCTTTGATTGCGGAGGTTACTCAAGTGACGGCATGGAGAGCATTAACGTGAAATAATGGGTAAACAATAGCTAGAAATGATTTCAATACAGTGTGCTTGGCATTGCTATAAACTTTTGCATACCTTTTTCCCTTCAATGAACGCATTTTTAGCTTTTTTGACTGAAATCGCTGTCCGCTTTTCAGAGGTAAAAACACAGAACCGCCTATACTTTCAGGACTACAAAACTGTCCGTTAAATGGAGGTGTCTGCTATTCGGGAGTGTCCATTAAGAAGGTTTTACTGTACCAATAACCAACTGTCAAGTAGTGCGTTCTTTTTTAAAAATGGCATTGGTAAAAACTAACTTGCGATAGACGGTGCTTTTTTTTTTTTTTTTTTTTTTTATTGGAGGTTTAACGACCACCGTGAGCAACGCAATGGGCTATAAGCAGTCGGCGTCCCTAATTTAGGGTCACTGTTTCCAGGGAAGGGAGAGAGCCAGCACCGTAAGACAAACACAACATCCATGCCTCACCGGGATTCGAACCCAAACACCGTTCGGACGAATGATCAGAGGCCATCGCTTAGACCACTGCGCCACCGGGGCGGTAAGACAGTGCTTCAACAAAGACTTAATGGCCTGGCTATCATGTCATTAGTACATGATATTGCCAAGCAGTTATCGTTGTGCACTCCTTCGCAAACCTCAAAGCAAGGAAAAAGACATTTTAAAGATGAACTTAAACTCCTGAACTATGTGTTAACTTCTGTTTTTGTGCATTCATTTCTAATTTTTGTTGTCTATACTTGATTCAATGTTCGTGTTATTTTAGTATAAAAGTTTTGTAAAATATGTTTACATTTGAAAAGATTTTGGGTTTTGGGGCACTTTTGGGGTATACTAGCAATGTTTATATTCTACACACAGTACAGTTGAAGAGATTTTCTTAGCTCATTTAGCAGTTCAAATGTAATTACTGCCTTGCGTGACACGTTTGTAAACTTTCTACACAACTGGGTTTACACTGAAAGAAACCTTTTTGGGTACCCATTTTATAAATAAAGTAAACATATTGCTACTGCTATTAAGAGCATTGGTAGTTTACCTGACATATGTCGAGTAATGTGTTGGGTGATATTTCTGTCGTTTTTTTGTAATTTTACAAAAACACTGGCAGTTAAGCACAAAGACCGGTGTGCCGAAACATTTCACCTAATTTTTAAGAAATTGAATGGCTCCGATAAATTTCAGTTTTGCCACAGATGGAGCATACACAGAGAAATGTCTTGAGTTATGAGTAAGTGATATTTCTGTCATTTTTTTGTAATTTTACAGAAAACACTGGCAGTTATTACTACACAAATACCTGTGTATTGAATTGATATATTTCACCTAATCTTTAAGAAATTGAATGGTTCTGATAAATTTCTATCTTACCACAGATGAGGTACACACACTGCTCACACGAGATTTCTTCAATGTGTTGGTTTGCAGAAAAAATGTTTCAACATCTTCAAACAGACATTTTAAAGACAAACTCCTGAACTAGGTGTGAACTTCTGTTTTTGTGCATTCATTTCTAATTTTTGTTATCTATACTTGATTCAATGTTTGCATTTCTTTAGGAACAAATATTAAAAATAATACATCTCTTTATGTCTACAAACACATAAGAAGTACTTTACAAGGCCTTAGCACACACATATATATATATAAAAGATGTAGGAAGCATGGTGTTAGAATTTTTAGCACCTACGATTGTGTGCTAAATAAAACTTTCCTGGCCCCAACGTGGTCTGGGTGAAATTGACCATTATACAATTTGTACCTCGTTCGCCAAAACTAGTTGTCACCCTAGTCACAGGAAAAGCGAGGAAAACCAGTTATCTACTGATTTCGTTTACTTAAATTGTGCGGCCTAATAAATAATTTGAACGAAATACATGGAATAAAAATCAGACCTGTTTCAATTCTTATGCCTGTCAGATGTTACCAAAACCACTTAATACTAACATTCTCATCATAATGCACTGTAACTTACACAAAAAAATAAAAAAATACTTACCGAAAATAAATGCTGCGGTGTTTAACTATCGGCAACATAGTCACACGCCACGAGTTACCTTTACTTCACGTAGAGACTTCCATCGCTTCATGCCAATATGGCGGCCAGTGAGATGTTGCCATTCGACAGCACGTAAAAAAACAGGTATTATACCGTAATGGTTAAAACAGTTTAAACACCGTGAACATGTAATTTATCTACCGAAAATGTACGGTTCATCGCCCGCTGGCGTGCTTACGATCCGTAAACCGTTTTAATACGGTTGAAACACCGACAATTCACGGCATTTTTTACAGTGTATATATGATCATTTTAAAATATAGTATTCAATTTTATATGAAAAAAATATTTCACTTAGAAACTAAATTTAAAATGGGGACACAAACAATTATCTTTGCACGGATGACAGGCATTCTCCGGCTTTTTACACAAATATGTCTTTCGCATCTTCTGAAATGCATCGGTGATGAGGAATGTAATGATTGTCAGAAGAATCCCGTTCATATATTCTTAAAATGTAAATTAAGTGCTTATTTTCCTTAACATTTTGCTGTCCGATTTAGAAAATAAGGCAGCTAGATGGAGTGTGTCAACCCTACGTGAGCTCAAATAGTGTTACACATTCAGGGAATTGAAGACGTTCTTCCATAGGGCTGATAAATGAATACTGCATGTTCAGACAATAATACCTTCTATAGCCATCCGCAATAGATAAAGATATATTTAAAAAAGGACATCGGGTTAATAGAACTAATAGTTCAGGAACATATACACATTAAATCACTTAATGAAAGTGTAACTGTTCATATTTTCACGTAAGGCAGCGAAATCTGCTTACTGCATAGCAGATACAGGACGCGCTTCTGTGCTAGTGAAATGCCTTACTTACAGGAGATTTGTTTTAAGTCGCGTTCTTATCATGTGAAGTAGGTAATCGTGCTGCATATCTGTAATGTGAGAAACTTTAGTGATAGAATGGACGGACATAAACATTCTGAGGTGTTTTGGCATGTTGAAATTGAGTAATCAGTATCTACGAAAGAATTTATTCAGTACATGTATCAGGAGAAAGGTAGAGCGTGCCCAAGGAACACTTGTGAGAATTACATTCAGGAATGACGGCACGAGTAAGATAATGAGTAACAAATACAAACAACATTGTGTGAAACGTGTTTTAGATGTCATGAAGCACAAGCTGAATGCAAATATCTCGGTAAATGGAGACTTCTCACATACCGGTGGTTATAAAATAATGGGAAGACCGACTGTGTCTGAAGTACACGAAATGGGCTGTATGCAAATTAGGATGACGTCGTCACTCCCAATATGAGGGGCAAAAGGAATGCAATACAATGCCGGCTGTAACGTAGCATTGCCACATTCCCAAGGGCAATACCTGGTTTGGAGTGATTATATACAATGTCAGAAATCAGTAACCTCAAAAGTGGCATGATCTTTGGGTTGCTCTTGCAGGAACTTCAGTAACGAGAACGGCAGAAGGAGTGGGTGTAACAAGAGCAAATGTATCGAAGGTTATGACTGCGTATCAAAATGTACCCTGCGTTGCCACCAAACATGTAAGTTGCGAACGCCGTACAAAAATGTCAGATATGAAATGAGATGGTTGGCACGGTTTTTACAACGGAAGCACAAGACAACGGTACTGCAAACAGTAGCAGAGTTGAACACGTCAAAATTATCACATTTTCTTTAAATCAGATCGACGGTAACTCCATCGTGCCAGAATTTAGGGCCGTTCAGCTATCCTCAAAAATATGATTACTAACGTAAATGCAGAAAAACGTGTATGGTTGTGAAAAGCACATTAAAACTAGGATGAAAAATGCTAATCACGTACCATATGGTCTAATGTATCGCGCCGAAACCATAGCTAGAGAAAACTTATTAAAATCATAGCAAGCGAAATAATATGAGTGGGATTTGCAATAAACACAGAATTAAACGAATATAAAAATAAACGTAAAGACTCCAAATTTGAAATTTCATTTTTTACATCGGATATGTGTGACTTAACTTGCTTGTTTTGTGCTTATCATGGGGTGGTTAAAATGTTAATCAATGCCAAATAAACTTTGTTTTGCTAAACTGAGCTTAGCACATTACAAGACTGCGACGGGAAAGAAAAGTGTTTTAAGTAATTTTAAACCGTACAATATAATGCGTTATACATTTAACGTTATCTATTTCAGTTTTCTTTGCCAGGTGAAGATAAGCACTTTTAATACGTAACCTGGTCTTCAAAGATTAAGGCGCCTCATGGAACACACTACAGAGTGTGCCCCGCTGAAGATCTCTGAAATACCTGTATTACTCTCCCCCGAAAGTGAGGTGGTCACAGAGATTGATACTCAGTAAACAACATTGAACCCTCTCCGCCATTCAACAATTGGGAGGGTTTTGAGGATCTAAACTATGAATTTCCATTCATTCAAATTTCACCCCGCTTTTTTCTCGCATTTATACCACACCACTGCTTTCACTTACACATTTCCTTTCTTTCACACAAAACAGCTCTCGGCATCCAATCAGTTTAGCTCCAAAACAAGGCAGTCACTCCAGCATTACTTGAAAAGAGAGCAGCTCCAAAGTGGGAAGAAAAACACACACAGAAAAATTACTAAAACAAAATGACCCTGAGAAGCAGGAAACACTGTTCCTCTTAACCTAGAGCAAGGTATCTCAGTTTGAATCTCAATTTAAGTTCATCAATTTTACAGTACACACTGCAATTCTCCGATAAACATTTAGGCATCACTGAAAAATAATTAATAATTGTAAGTTTTCCTTCATTAAATTTATGCCAATAGATCTCTAAATTAATTGAAACACTATAACTTTATTATTTTAAATTCAATCCCAAAATGTAATTACAATACTAATACAATATTTACGAACTAAGTAGAAGATTCACAAAACTTCGCAGAGGTTCGATGAAATATTTCTGTGTACTTCGATTGGAATGCACTGCTTCCATGTCAAATTGAAATATACTTGTATTTCTGAATATAAAACTGAAAGTCGTCTTTAAATCCTTTGTTTTAGCAAGTAGCAAATTCATTGATAACATGTCAAAGAAAATTACTGTCTAAATGTAACAATTAGGGAGAAACATAAAACTGCAACTGTAAGTTATATTTTACTCATTTCAGATTGCACTAGAGGAATTATCTAGCAGATTTTTACTTTGCCTCCTCGAGGCGCTCTGTGGTAACAATGGCACACACAACAGCAACTAGGGCTACTGTGAATCTTGGAGAGGTGCCAGCTAGTTCTGTGTGACATTGGCGAAAAGACCCCAACTCTCTGGGTTTTGTTCTAGAACCTTTAGGTTGAATGACCAACTGGAACCGTCAGCTGTGGGCTAATCTCCCACACTGATCTATTTGCCTGATTAAAAAGACAAAATAAAGTTTAAAAATGACTCAAGTAAGGGACATGGTGGACCACGCCAGTACGTCTACTCTCAGAGACAGATATATCCTGACTGCAAACAGATGTCTCCGTTGGGCAACATTGTGAACCTCCTTTAAGTAACAAAACATTCACCCCAACAGAGAGTTCCATTACAAGAAATTGGAGCCCAGTGGAGCCATTGTTACTTCATATTTGTTTTCAGCACTCGCAAATGTACACAAAGCCGCTAATATTTTCTTTGTAACAAAACTATTATTGTTCAGTGATAATCAGCCAACGCCACTTACTTTGTTGTCTGTATAAACGGTGCTATAATTCTGCAGTGAGCCTGAGTTTCTAACGTTGCAATATCTCCTTGTTATAATACAAAATTATGTAATTCATATAAAAATGCTATCCGTAATGAATAATATTCACATTTTTTGACATATCCATTAAAATCTTTATGCGTTTACTTAAAAATATGATGAAATAAGGAACGAGAAGGAAGTGAAATTCTATGGGAGTGCAATAAAAATTGGTTTTAATAAAAATAAACAGTCGAGACACATTATTATGACCACCTCCTACTTTTGATGTGAACAGCGCGTAGCCAATGAAAGAAGGCACGTATCCTGAGATGGCTTGGAGGGTGTATAAGGTGAGCTGTAGGCAATCTGTAAACATACCACTCGTTGCTGTCATGGAAAAAAAGGAGCCATTTATCAGACTCGCAAAAAAGGATGATTATCGGATTGCGGGCAAGGGTGACAGTATTTCTGGAACAGCGCAATTTGGGAACTATACGCGTGTTGCCGTGGTTTACGTCTATCGTAATTGGAGGAATTGCACCATTCCGAATGAGCGACGTGCAAACTGCGGAGCACCGCGTGCCATTGATGTGAGGGGTAAACGTCGGCTGCGCACGTGCGTGAGTGCCGATCGACACGCTACATTGGAGCAACTCACTGGCCGAATTAAACAGGGGGCTACCAAAAGTGCATCTGAAACGAGAGTTCAGCGAACCCTGCTGCGTATAAGGCTCCGAAGAGACGGATGGTCACTGCAGCATGATCACTTCATCTGTGCTAATGAAGGTGCACTGGCAGAAAATGCTTACATTGGCAAGGCAGTATCGGAATTGGACCTCAGCTCATAGGCAAAGGATTGCCATCTCCGTATAAGGCGATAAACATCCGAGAACAAACATCCTTCAACCATTGCTGGAAGAACAAAAGCAGGAGGGGGGTCTGGCGAATGTTTTCGTGGCATTCGCTGGGTCAACTCATACTAGTGGAAGGCACTATGGACCGCATTCGTTACGAATCCACTCTTGCAGACACGTACACGCATACATGCTAATTGTCTTCCTTGGCGCGGATGGGTTCTCCCAGCACCAAATGATGACGTGTCACACAGCTAGAAATGTCCGAGAGTGGTTGGAAGAGCACAATGAAGACTTCAAAATACTTCCCTGGCCCCAATAATTCCCACAATTAAATCTTATTAAGCATTTATGGGATCGCCTCGATCGTTTTATGTGCTTTATGGAACCTCCACCACGCACCCTCCAGCAGCAGTCAGATCCACTGCAGGCAGCATGGCTCCATGTACCTGTGAACAACTTCCAGCATATTATTGAGTCACTCTCAACCCGTATAGTTGCTAATCGCGCTGCACACGGCGGTTACTCTGAATATTAGTTACTGGTCACATTAATGTGACTCAACCGTGCATTAACAAATTGTGTTTTACTTAATCTAAGTTAGGCAAAGTACATTCCCATGCAAATGCATCTAACTGTACTTTCACAAATCATCTCATTGAAGAGAAACCTTTCTTTCAAATAGTTATCATGCATAAAAACTGAACGACTTTGTATACCGACATAAGAGGATATAGTAAACATATGGCATGTACGGGAACACAACATGTCACTGAAATAATAGTAGAAACAAGTGTGTTTCATCCCAAGTGAATTATTTTTCCGAAGCAATTTCCTAGTGAAAGGATACTAACATTACTTTAAAGTACAAAAGGACAAATCAAGGTCGTCAGATTTATATTAATACGAATATTTTCCTATCTTAAACTGAAAGATAATTTAAATAGTATCTCCGTTCCATGATTAAACATATGCGTCTGTATTACTTAAATAAGAGCAGTCTAAAACTGTAAACTATGTGAACATGTGAGGCAAAAAGCAAGCTTATTTATTTAAACTAGCGCAATGGACAAATATATAAAAATTATGCTAATGTGTAACAATTTGGACATATATGTAACATTTAAGTATGTCGCCTCGAAAGTGGCACACATCACAAGCAACGAATTCGCAGTTTGACGTGTAAAACACTATGTGAGTCTGTTCGGCGTCACTCAAAAGAGTTTCATTACACATAAAACAAAATTCTATTATTATTGTCCTAATTTGATCAGCATAGTGAGTGTGTGTAATGAACCCAAAACATTAAAATGTTTTCGAAATGTCTTGAAGGTACTGTTAATTTTATCCAGTATTTCAATATGTGAAGAAAATAGGGAACAGTTAAAGTTACAAGTAGCTTTGATTCCAGGTTTAGGGTTCACTCGTTTCAATTAATTTGTCGTTAAGCAAACCCAAGTCCGGGCAAAAGAAACACCGGAATCTCTACAGCTTAATAAGGCGACCGCGTCATATGCTGAAGTGTGACGTCATTTGTTTCAGCTATAGATCCAGTTGAACCAAATTCTCTCGTTTTACATGCAACGCTTTCCATCGGTTATGAGAACGTAACTTGAGGTTCATGAATTCAAATTATCTTGTTAAAGATTAATAGAAACTTTCACACGTAGCTGACACTACAGTATATTTATGTACTAAAAATTTAATTTACTTATACTGTGAGAAAAATTAATAATCAATGAATCAATGTGCATGTGTTATATTTTTGACACAAGAAAAGGAGAAGTGTGCCTTCCTATATCTGTGGTCGTTCGTGTAAGCCAGGTAGTTTATACTCACAACGCAGAAACGGGAAAATTATGGATGGGTTAGAAAAAATACTTATGCGCATTAGATATTTTTATATCTTGTGTTATTTTAATCTGAATACTGAGTCCCCAGCTGTACTCACACAATCGGCACCTGAAATGACATTTGAGAACCGACAAACAAAAACATAAAATTAAAAGTAATCGACTTTTTAACCCAAATATATTTTATGGTGGGTAATTAGAATTTTAACTCAAGGAACGTTTGAAAGAATTTTCAAATTCATTAATTATAAATTGAAAAATTCTTAACTTCAGTTTGCTTCATCAAAATATAATTATTACAGACGTTGAACAGTATAATGTCTAAAAGATAGCAGTCGGGAAATTGCCACAGAATTTTCACAACCAAAATATCCTGTTCGTAAGGAGGCGTACATAGAAAAATTGATGCGGAAATAATCTTCATAAAAATAAAAATTTTAATATTGTGCTTGTAAGGAAGCGCGAACGGAAAACTAATACGAAGTATAAACATAATAGCGTTCAATATGTGTTGCTGAAAATATTCCTCAGATAAACAAAGACATCGCTCTTTCCACGTTAAGCATAGCACAGCAACCGAAAAATTGTTGTTCGGCCGCCGGCGGGGGACGGATAAAAGTTATTTGGTTGCTGTGGGTTGCTAAACGTGGAAAGAGCTATGTCTTTGTTTATTCACTGACGACACGTATTTGGAGGATTTTCAAGTTCAAATCCCCAAATAATGGTCAAAACACGAAGTTCACCGTTTTCATAAGACAAGGGGAAGAACTGAAGAAAAGGTTATTTATTGATCATAATACTTAGCCAAAGACAAAAAATTTCCGAGTAACGACAATCGTAATTTACTATTCAACTTGGTTTTGAACAATCACACAAACAAACTTTAGAAAGTCGTTTTTCCTTTTTCTGCATGTTTCTAAATAAGAAACTGCATAATGCTTTGCCCAAAAAATATGTTATTATCAGGTTTTACTGATTGGAAATATTTTCAGCGTAATTGCGAAATTTTTTGAAGCATGTCTTTCGGGATTAAGCTTTTAACGACCAAGGCCCTTTAATAATGTGTCGCTCACAATACTACAGTTTTCGAACTGTCTACTACTCCTTCCAGATTTTCTTCTCCCTTTTTACAGGTTGACTAAAGAAGGATTATTAATACTGATTCATTTATAACATAAAGCAGTAGAAGTACAATTATTATATTTTTTAATTGACAATAACCTATAATCCAGATTTTAAACATATTGCAGAAGGACGTCACTCCCATTATTGTCATTAATTTTTTGATGACTGAATTTAAATTTAAAATATTCTGTTTGTAATTTAACGTTAATACAGGTAACTAATTTTTGAACTTTGTTCAAGTTTTTCATTTATGCGCCCTATTAGCTTCATTTTATAATTTTCACATTACCTTTAATGAATACTAAAATAGGAATAATGTTTATATGAGTACCAGTATACCATGTAACTTATTTTTACTAAATTAAGAACCTCTGGCCCGGTTCCAAGGAAAAAAATGTTGACCCCGGTAAAAAGTAATTAGGAACCACTGATTTAAAGGTTAATGGAGCCAATTTAAAGCTTAATGGAGCCAATTTAAACTTTATCGCTACACAGGTTAATTGAGCTGCAACTAACTTTACTACTACATAGTAAAGTTTAGTTGCATATTTAGCTTTCAGCGCTCCGAAAGAAAGGAACATAATTTACGGGAACCAATCCAAGAGAAACCGCCGCCAAATTACAAAATTACAAGCACCAGGATATACCCCTCACACACACACACAGGTCCCAATGAACGAATAGAGCATACACGTGAGATGGAGCTCTCTTCACGTAGAGCCGACATTTAACTTTATTTTCATTTAAGCATATCATTGTTCACACCATATCCCAACATATTATCGCTGAGCCACAATTGCCTTCGAAATATATCTTATCTTATATCCTAATCGTGTTCAACTTGCCAAAGTACTGATAAAACTACACAAAATCCTATGTGATAAGGTGTCGTTACATTCTGTTAAGTGATGTCCATTGATTGCTGTTCATAGGTTATTGTTAATGTTATACCTACCACAGTGGTTCAGTGCCAAACGAAATTTTCTGATGTTCGGAAGTTACGTTGTTTGGAAGAATATGTTAACGGGGTTTTCACTGTAATTTCGTATCCCTGTAGACGGTAACATAAGAGAAATAATAATTGAAGTTTTGTAATAAGCAGACTAGTAATAATTTGCAAACTACTTTCCTATAAAATATTTTTATTGGTACATGCCAATCAATTTGTTTGCAGTTTAATATTGCTAAAAAATTTTATATTTAAAATCACTTTGCTAGAAATTTGGATTTGGATATTAACATTGTTGCATAGCTTTGTATAATTATCTTGGCCGTCGTTGATAAGTGAATGATATTGACCCACGTGTTTAATAGAAGATATTGTAAATAAATTTTTCAGTTTATAATTCATTCCACATCTTAGTGCATAATTTTGTGTACATGTTCACCTTCCCAAATGAGAAAACGTGGTGTGGCCTATGAATCACGGTGTAAGTTTCATATCTCTGGAAATGTTTTACTTATCATCTCAAGACAATTGCATCCCAAATAGGAATTTCTGATTGTACAAGTAATATCATCAAACTTACTTTTTTTTGTCCCAGTGTAGGGCATTCTTTGGAACTGAGAATAGGAAAAAACTCACTTTCAAATTTCGAAATGCTTTCAATAAAGAAATACAGGAATTGCAAAATCGAATCATGTATAAATTTTAATGTCAATAATGTGCTCTTAAAGGAGGACAGAAATTTAAAACTGTTTTTCCCTCAGACAAGTACGGGAATCATGAAATAAGCCAAGTATGGTTTTTCAACTTTGCAAATGAAAGATTCCTGAGGAATCTTTAATTTAGCTGAGTAGAAGAAAACATACGTTCTCTTGTTAGATAAATATCTGTTGAACTTGTTTAAAGTTTTTATCCTTTTGGGCTGAACCCATGAAGAAATACAAATGTCTCATTCTGTAATATTAAAGAAAAAGAATTCCTATGTGCTTTTTGTTTTCTACTGTCATTTGAATTTGAGTTTTAAGTATTTTAGGTTTCAGTAAGATGAGAATTCTCTTCTGAGAAGATGAGAACAATGAAAGGTTCTCAGTGATCGGATTGTTAATTAAATCCTTTGGTCTCCTTGATCTTCAAATGCATCACTGAGGGATACTTTCATTCGACGGTATCTTTATTTTTTTATAAAACAACCAGAACATCCCTCGAACAAAGGAATATATCACCACGCTACCTGTCATTAGAGAAATCCAAGTTGTAACTGTTTGTTATAAAAAAGAGACGTAAATAAAAATATAATAGAAGTCCCGTTGTATTAAATATTTTGTTTACAAACCTGTTTCACATCGACTGTTATAACTGGCAAAGCATCGATCATAATAGAAATGGAAAGAGACCAAAAAATGCATTCTCTAATGGGTTTGAATGTACACGTGGAGCAAACAATTCCAGATATTTAAAATTTTGTGGGATTTCTCACTTGAAGAAATGATATTTATTTGCATATCATCATGACATTGATCGGATAATTGCATAGGGCAGGAAAGGTACTTTTGTTTTGAATCCTGTTCTTTGGAGCAGCTATGTCTATTTAAGAGTAAAAAGACACATTTTTCTGCGATTGTACACAACATCATTTGATATGGTGCGGAGACGTGGAACACAGAATAAAACACATCATCAAAGGTTATTGGCTACAGAGATGGAGTTTTGGAGGCATTCCGTAAGAAAATCCAGATGAGAAAAATAGCGTAAAACAAAAATTCGAGATATTATGAGTGTTAAAGTAGATATTCTCCAAACTATTGAGATGCGGATATTGCAAAAGTTCCGCTATGTAAGGAGAATGTCATAAGAAAGACTTCCTAAAATTCTGATGGAGTGGGAGGCTCCAGGAAAGAGGGAAAGAGGAAGGCCAAGGAGAAAGTGGATGGAGGAGATTAAATCAAGTTTAAAAAACAATGGACTTGATAAAGTGATGGCGTTGGATAGAGAGAAGTGGAGGAAAGAGAAGTACGTGATGTGTTTTACAATTTCTTTGGAATGGGGAAATTCGGTGGAAAAAACTCCATGGAACCAACAAACTTGGGCTTCGAAGCCTCAGGCGAAGCCTCAACTGAATCGCTGAACGCTGTTTAATAGCTGAAAAAAGGTATTCGAATAATAACCAAAGGTAAGTGCAATCTGCAAACCATTCGAAAAAAAGCACGCTTTATTAAAAAACGTATAGCTGAAAGCTTGTAGTTTTGCGGATGAAAAGACGAAAACGGTATAATAACTCGATAACTGGTAGGTTTTCTGTACACACAGTACCAAATGTTATTAGAGATCAGATCCCGAGAAAGACGAAAGTCGAGGAATGGTAAACGCCCCATTGTTTCCAACTCTAGCGTGAACTTAACTGAAGGAAACTGTGTCGACAAGATTTCAGTGAACGAGCGAAGTAATTTGACAGAGTGTGGCCAGAAAACAAAAATATCATTATCGTACCTTAAAATTAAAGATGGTTGATTAGGGCATTGATTTAGGACTTTTTCTTCCAAAACTGAAGCAGTAATTCAGCTAAAACTGAAGAGAGGGGGAGCCCAAGGGTGATTCTTTCCACCTTCAAATCGAAAGTACACTATCTACCAACAAGTAATTGGATACCCCTGCAATCGACGATATCTGTGGTCCTGATACACGTCACGGCCGCCGCCGTTAAATATCGTGTGGGAAACAACAACGCAACCAGTCGTATGCAAGATGCCGCGCAGTTCGGAGCTCTCTGATTTCGAGAAAGGTGTAATCGTCGGGTATCACAGAAATGACCGATCCATACGTCACATATCCAGGGAGTTGAAGTACCCAAAATCAATAGTGGCCTACGTGACTGGCAAGTGGAAGATGAGAGGTAACTGTCGGAATGTGCCCCACCCGGCAGACCCAAAAAACTGGAAGTTAGAGACCGACGGGTGCTGGCCAGAGAAATTCGGAAAAACCGCACCAAATCAATGGGCCACATCCGCCAGGTGTTTCAACAGACATCCGTGTGTGTTCTGTCGATAAATACCATCCGTAAGGAAGCCCATCTGCTTGGTTAACATGGACGTGCTGCCGCCTACAAGCCTTTGATCACCAAGTCCAATAGCGCTGCTCGGCTAACGTGGTGCAAAGAACGTCGACAGTGGACCGTTGAACAGTGGAAACAGGTTCTCTGGAGCGACGAATCAAGGTTCACCCTCTACCGTTCGGATGGCAGGGTCTGGGTTTGGCGTCTGCCTGGAGAACTCCTCCTGCCGGAATGTGTTGTACCAACTGTGAAGTTCAGCGGCGGTGGAATTACGCTATGGGGTTGTTTCTCCTGGTATCGCACGGGACCCTTGTTCGCAATTCCTGGTAGACTCAACGCCGATACCTACTGCACCATATTGGATGACCATGCGCTTCCTACGTTGTGGCAGTTTTACGGGGTGGACCCATGTTACTTTCAGAATGACAATGCCACTTGTCATGTTGCGAGGTTCACCATGGCTTGGTATGGTGACAATAAGGTTAATCAAATGGTCTGGCTTGCGCAGATCCCTGACCTTAACCCTATCGAGAATCTCTGGGACGGGAATTTAAACACTTTTTTGAGAGCAGATACTTGGGAATCAGAAAGGGGAAACCGAACTCAGGTTAAGAAAGGATGGCTGAGCTCCGGCACTACCTGTAGTAATCTGCTGGGGATAGCTCGGGCAAGTAACAGAATAACTTCCAGAAAAAAGTCATATAGTTTACATATACGTTGCTGATAAATGCGATCCACTTCAGATTCAAGGGGAGTGAAGAAAATTGTCAAACACTTGCCTAAGACGATAGGATGTGTCATCTTAGTGAAATAAGAATAGGCATTGTAGGACTTACCGTTTAGTAAATCCAAGATGCTGCGTTTTTGCCGAATTTTCGCAGATAAGCGTTTTTTCTCATATGTTGCAATAACATGAGCATCCCAACGTGAAACAGCACAACATAGAATTCTGAGAAAATAAGGGAACACTTTCAACCTGAGATAAATAACAAGGAAGTTGAAATAAACTTCATTAACTGAAACTTGACGACGAAGGGTGTAAAAAACCTTTGCTGCACGCTCCATCACTGTACACTAAGTAAACCTGGTAGACTATGGCTTAGTCAACAACAAAGTTCAATTCGCAGCTGAAAAAAGGTGAAGAGTAAACGTATTTCATACTACTAGTTTGAGGAAGTATAATTAAGCTGTCTTAAGTATGATGTGTTCAAACTTACCAATGTTAAAAATTGCTAAGTTAAAAATACTTTATTTACAATAAAAACAATGGAAAGCTAAAAATTTTAAAGCAAGAACTCTCGAGGCCGCTTTTGGCCTCATCGTCAGGTTCAGTGCCAATGTATACAGTGCAAGCAGGCAATAAATACACTAAGGAACAATACCATGATGCAATAGACACATGATTCCTCGTTGCCAAACGTGGGCAGTAGGGATTCCCAAGTATATGAAAGATTATGACGGATGTTCTACTTCCGCTGTGTGCAACAACGCTGTTGACACCATTGGTTACCGGATTTTCGAACGTGCGTCGGAGCTGCAACGTTGCAATCCGACAGACGTCAGCACGCCTGGACCTGCAGATTGTTGGACATGCTCGTTCATCACCAAAGAGCACTGCAGCCGATATTCGACGAGCTGTGTCATCGGCCTTCGACGTCGCCATAACGAACTGAACTGTAAACCAAACGCACATGTGCCAAACCTGCGCATCTGGCAACTATTAGGTCGAATGCCGTTGACGGCTAGCAATGGGAGCGCTCGTCTGGCTCGATGTCGAAGTCATGCAAACGGGGTCACAAAAGAAATATTTTGGTCTTCAGCGATGAATCATCGCTCTCTGTCTGGGTGCTAACGATCGACGGATCCGTGTCTGGCGACACCCTGGTGAACGGACGGATTCCGGTTTCATTAGCGACCGCAATACCGCCCGTCAGGCAGTCATCATGGTATGGGGTGCGATTGCCCATGATAGCAGCTGAACTCTTGTACGCATCACGGGTACACTGAAAGCTGCACGATAGTGAACAAATTTCTGCAGCCATTTTGATGCAGTTAATGAATAGCCAACAGGACCCCATTTATCAACAAGATAATGTCCCTGTTTGCACCACTAGGGTCCCCAGACAATATTTGCATCAAGTTCAAATACTTATACGGCCAGCAATATCGCCTGATTTATTCCCAATCGAAAACGTGCGGGACCACATTGGACGTCGTCTGCAATCGAATCGGCCTCTCCACGATCTCGATGAAATACGGGAGCACCTAATGGTGCTCGGTGTTCCATTCCTAAGGTTTATATCCTCTGACTGTATGACTCATTGCCATGCCGTATTTCTGCCTCCTGTATATCCGTTTGTGGCGGTTGAACCACTTAGTGAGGTGTACACTTTGTGCTGCATTATCTCAATGGAAAATCAATGGCCGCCCCGGTGGAGCAGTGGTCTAAGGCTTTGGCCTCTTATCATTCGTCCGTAAGGGGTCCGGGTTCGAATCCCGGTCAGGCATTTTTTTGATTGGAGGTTTGACGACCACCCTGAGCAACTCAATGGGCTATAAGCAGTCGCCTGTCCCTAATTTAGGGTCACTGGCTCCAGGGAAGGGAGAGAGCCAATGCCATAAGACAAACACAACATCCATGCCTGACGGGATTCGAACCCGGACCCCTTACGGACGAATGATCAGAGGCCAGCGCCTTAGACCACTGCGCCACCGGGGCGGCGGTCAGGCATGGATGTTGTGTTTGTCTTACGGCACTGGCTCTTTCCCTACCCTGGAACCAGTGACCCTAAATTAGGGACGGGCTACTGCTTATAGCCCATTGAGTTGCTCACGGTGGTCTTTAAACCTCCAATCAAAAAAAAAAAAAAAAGCAATGCACATTTCTCGAAATAAAATCTATGTAAATCCTTACGTATTGCAATTCCGATGCTCAATTCATCCCCTATAACCTCATTCTTTTGGGTGGGGAAATTTCTATGTCTAACAGTGTGTTAATAATTGTCTAACAAAAATAGCAATGGCCTCAAGATGGCAGATAATTTTTCCGATGTAAATTTTACTTGGATTTTTTTTAATTTTTTCGATTAAGTGCTACGTTGCAAATTAAATGAAGGCTTCTGTTGAATTGCATTTATATCACAATAGGAATACGTATTGTTGATGCACTTGCAATAGTAAAAATCTGATTATTTTTCTTCTTTTCGAAATGTTTTCCCATTGCGATCATTTTCGGAAGTTGCATTGGAAAAGCCTGGAGTGTACGTGGTAATGCCTCGGAGTGTATTTACGGAATGTTTCCAAAAGGAAAAAAATGAAATTGCTGGACGCCGGAAACAAAATACAATTTTAAAAAGCAAAATCGACATCAGAAAGAATATTAGAAATTAACAAAAGTAGAAGCATTTTACTCTCATAAGAGTATTCGCTTTTTTGTGATAATTTTGCAGTAAATTAAATGAAAATCAAATTCTAAATGGCTATTTTACTAAAATTAACGTACATTTCTTTCAAACATTTGCAACACATCGTTTCTATGTTTACTCAATAAATAAAAAAAGGTTATGTTTTTCACTGGTCAGGTTATTTTCAGTAAAAAATTATAATATGTTTCTTGTGGTGTTCGGTTGAAACGATGGAACTCTGCCCAATACAGTTACGAAACAATTTAGAGCAACTCTGGAAATTTCTGACGCATTTTGGATTTCAGTGTTGCTACAAAAGTAAATATGCAGATAAAACTCACAATATATATATCATTTTAAAGCACATTTCATGCAGAAACAAACGCAGTTCACAGAATGGAACTCAAGTTATGACCAGAAATGTAATGCGTAGCAGCGAGCTCGTCGGCTTGTAGCAATGATGATAACATTTCACTATGTAAAATGTTATCATCATTGCTACAAGCCCACGAGCTCGCTTCTACGCTTACGTTGTACTGGGGTTATTCCAGACATTTTCGCTGTGCGCGTAGGTAGTTCGTTTGCATTGGTGAGTGTGTAGTCGTTACTCCTGTGGACTGCAGTGCAAATCTGAAGTGCCGCCTCGGTGGCGTAGTGGTCTAAGGCAATGGCCTCTGATCATTCGTCCGAAAGGGGTCCAGGTTCGAATCCCGTTGAGGCATGGATGTTGTGTTTGTCTTACGGCACTGGCTCTCTCCCTTCCCTGGAACCAGTGACCCTAAATTAGGGACGGGCGACTGCTTATAGCCTATTGAGTTGCTCACGGTCGTCGTTAAACGTCCAATAATAATAAAAAAATCTGAAGTTAAGATTGCATTTCATTTATTCTGTGCAAACTGTAATGCAGTTATGGGAAGATTAGGTGTTATTTTATCACATAAAGCTTCGCGAATAGTGACTTTAAGTGAATTCGGCAAAACCAATGCAGAAATAGCCCGCATAACTGGGTGCACAACAACACAAACCTTGCAGGCATAAGCTGGCGAAGCTACGTGATATGGATGGAACCAAGAATGGCAGGCTGGGTAAATGTGGCCAAAAATGAAAACAACTCCTAGAATTAACAACGCGTTGAAACGGTTTTGCCAACAAAACAGGTTTGTCGCGTCAACAATTATTGCCAAAGAATTTCGGGAGAGCTGTGTTACTGCTGTTTGTCCTCGAACAGTGAGAAACAGGTTACGTTCTATGGGTCTGACGTTTCATAAGCAGGTAAAGAAGCCATCGCTAACCAATGTACAATGCAAGAAACGTTTAGAATGGACAAAGTAATTAAGGAGTGGAACACTAATTGATGGCGTCAAGTGTTATTTAGTGACGAGACAAAATTAAAAATCGACGGTAACGACGCGGGGTGCCGAGTGTTTCGACGGAATACCGAGGCGCGGCATTCCACTTGCACACTTAAGACATCTTCCAGGATGATTCGGCCCCATGCCACCGTGCAAAAATCATTAAAGCTTATGTGACGTCTTTAGGCAATATTGTCTCTCTTCCTTGGCCTGGTTATTCGCCAGACTTGAACCCGATTCAGAAATTGTGGAGCATTCTGAAAAGAAAAGTGCACGAACGTCACGCCCCAAATAAAGTGGAACTGATTAACACAATTACTGACGTTTGATATATCTGCATTTCATCCTATATTATGCGTAATTTGGTTGCATACAAGGCCTAATAGGTGTGTAGCCGTTGTTAAATCAAAAGGTCACCCAACGAAATATTAGGTAAGTAATTGTATTTGAATTTGAACATGTTACTTTGCCACGATTTTTGTTTTGCAGCACATTTTGTACAAAACTTGGGTTATTTTAAAAATATTCCCACTGTGTAAACTGATTTGACTTCTGCATGAAATGTGCTTTAAAATGATATATATATATATATATATATTGTAAGTATTATCTGTATATTTACTTTTGTAGCAACACTGAAAACCCAAAACCGTCAGAAATTTCCAATTCCTGTTAATTTTTTTATAACTGCATTTAAAGTAGTTCAAACTTTTTCTGTAACTCAAGGAACTTGTGGAGAATTTTACAGTAATCAAACGTAATGTTCTTATATTTTGCAGGAGAGTTAGTAACGTTGTACAATTTTAATAAAGAATTCCTAACGAAAGGAGTTGTGTTGATCGGACTTCTGGATTGTGTTCTAAACTTCATTGAGACATTTATTTATTAAAAAAAATGTTTCAAGTATTAAACTGAAACTGTTATTTGAAATCAGTTTGCTGTTAGATATTAGTTAAACGTTACAAATGAAATGATCACTTAGTAAATGATTTCCATGCAATATACACCCCTATTTATGTTTTAGCAGATCGTTGCTTCCTAACCTTTTAAAAGCAAAATAAGTAAGGCAGTAAACATTTTTGAGAAGTAAATACAAACCACTTGTGCTTCATTTAAAATAATCGTAAAAAAATATCGATTGGTCGTTTTCTTATCAAATCATGAGTTGTGGCGGGTTAACATAATTATACTTTACAGTCAGTTCACAAGTTAAACTCTCGAGAAACATTACTAAATTAAAAAGGAGAGTATTTGCGCTTTAAAGTAATAATACTTCCCACACTGTAAATAACTGATTTTTGATGTTGCCTCCGAAACATTCCAGTGATACAGTTACTAGTGGTCTTCCACGAACATCTAAAGAAAATTCGCATTTTGATGAGGTAAATTCACCAAAAGGTTCAGTGACTGAATTTATTGTGAAAATGTTAGAAGTACGAAAATCAAAATTCAGGAGTTCTGAACTTAAGATTTTGCCAATGAGACTGATACTGCTTGTAGCTCCAGAGAGATTTGTTTGATGTAGGATTTTTACCTCGTTATGCTGTTTATAAGACTGCTTACCTGAATAGGATGTCTACAATAATTTAATTTATTTATTTTTATTTGAGCGCTTAACGACCACACTGAACAACTGAATGGACATTACATAGTTGCCCCTCTATATTCTCGCGTCACTGGCTCTATGACGTGGTAAGATCCAGAACCGTAAAATCGTGTCTGGTTTTGTCTGTATATTTTTCGCGGTCAGTGTCGCCAACTTTTCCTGGTTAACTTATCGTACGTTTGTTTTGAAATTACCGTATTCATGAAAATGCTATCGTACATATCGTAAAGTCATGTGGTACACAAAATCCCGTTTCCTTTTTCCAACTAACAAATGCTCACACCCACCCAAGCAAACATTTAAATATTGCTTAAATTTAGAATTTCCCTTAAAATAACCTCATAATTGTGTTTTTTAGCAGGTCTTTTGTAAAAAAAGATCGTGCTTATGTTACCGGTTTGTCCGTCCGTCTTTACCCACGATATTTCTCCAACTAATAGTCCGAATTGAAAAATTATTTTATCTTTCGATTCCACTTACGTCAAAGAGTATTTTAGATATAGTTACTTTTTCAGATTACGCATAGATTTTCCGCCAGGAGGCTTAAAACTAAATTACATTTTCCCCGATAACTCTTCTTGAAAAACTCCGATTTGAAAATTTTTTCCTTCAGCGGATACACCTAATGACGGAAAAGCTTTTGCATATAATTTCAAATTTTTGGAAAATAATACTTTGGTCACCAGGGGCGCAAGCGTTAATTTTTGCTTCTGATTTATTTACCAAAAAATCTGAGCTTCTAAAATATCGATTTAAAAAACTCTTTCGTGGACAGATGCCACTCACATTGATAAAACTTTCCGGAATATAATATTTTTAAAATATTACACAGTTTCTCCACCAGGGGGCGTAGATGTATATCCTACTTTTGTCAATATCTCTACTTCTAGGAGTCCGATTTGAAAAATTCCTTTTTGTTGGATAGTGTTTTCAGTGTGACATGTTTTTCATATAATTTCAAAATTTTCGAGTAATTCAAAAACTTTCCGCTAGGGGACGTAAATGTAAATTGCGTTTCCCCATATACCTCTGCTTTTAAATGTCCGATTTAAAAAATTCTTTCTGCATCATATACAGCTCCTGATGGGAAATCGTTTGCACATAAATTCTAATTTTGGTAAAAAAATGGTTTAGCCACCAGGTGGCATAAATCTTAATTTCCGCTTCTGATATATTTACAGCAAAATATGTGCTTCTAACTTCTCGATTGAAAACAACGACGTTTGTTGACCGATACTACTCATGTCGACAAACCTTTTAGAAACATTTTCTTTTAAAAATAATGCATGGTTTTTACGCCAGGAGACGTTGACGTATATCTTAGTTTTGTTAATATCTTTACTTTTTCCCCTATATTTCTGCTTTTAAATCTCAGATTTTAAAAATTATTTCTGCACCGGATACAGCTCCTGATGGAAAATCCTTTGCACATAATTTCTAATTTTTGTAAAAAAATGTTTGGCCACCAGCTGGCATAAGACTTAATTTCCGCTTCTAGTGTATTTGTAGCAAAATCTGGGCTCCTGAAAACTCGACTAAGTTTTTTCTTGGACCTATACCGCTCATATGGAAAAACCTTTTGAGAAAACTTTCTTCCTAAAATAATGAATGGTTTTTCCACCAAGGGACGTAAAATCACATCTTATTTTTGTCGATATCTCTGTTTCTAAGAGTCCAATTTGCAAAAATTATTTCTGTGTCGGAGAGCGTTTCCGGTGCGAAATGTTTCTCATATAAATTCATGTTTTACTTAACGCACCGGTCTGCAACCAGAGGGCGTAAGCTTACGATTCCGTTTACAGCAATATCAGAGGGATTAAATACCCGATTGAAGAACTTCTTTCTTCCATCAGATACTATTGTTTTCCATACCGATTCCATTGACTTTGAATAGCTTTGATAAATTTAATTTGCGGCAGAACGGAATCAAAAGACGTCGTTATTACAACCCAAAATTCGGTGTCACCTTTCTTGTTTAAATTAAAATTAAATTAAAATACAACGGCTTCAAATGCACTTATCAGTAACAAAAAAAAATCATTAATGCTAAAATTTGCACATTGCTGTAATTAAAATAATTTTAATAGAATATTAATTACAGTTTCAAAATAATGTAGACGTGAATATTAACGAAATTTATGTCGGAAATAGTAACACTATACTAGTGATCGGATTTATTGGCGTAGGAAATAGACACACAAGCGTTTCAAAGCTTTCGCACACGAACCAGATGGTCTTTTCAAGGAAGTTAGACAGAAATTGCAGTTTTTATCTAACTTCTTTGAAAAATCCATTTGGTTCTTGTGCGAAAGCTTGGAAACGCTTATGTGTCTATTTCCTATGCCAATAAATCGGATCACTAGTATAGTGTTATTATTTCTTACATAATTGGTGTATTCTTCCTTCGTTATCAATTTGAAATTCATGTCTTGTAAATGATATAATCCTTTTCAGGGTGAAAAAATAAAAACAAGTGTTTAATATTTTTCAAGAAAAAAGTTTGATTCTGATGTCTCATACAATGAGAACATATTTTCATAAAAAATTATATCGTCCACGTTTTCAGCATTCTCGGTTTTCTTAGAGTGTTGATTATACAATTACTCGTATGCCATCTGGAAAGGCTGTTCTTTTTTGCTGAAACACATCTAGTTCTTGTTAACACATTGACTTTATAACAAGAGTTCATTAATTGCAGGCTTAACAAGAATATTTATTATTTTGAGTAAATTTACTTCGCTCAAAATTCTTTCACAGTCACCTGGCGCATGATGAAAACAAAGTAATACATTTATAACGGAATTTGAAAGTACCGGGAACATCTAATTTCCATCAGAATCTTGTAATTCCGATACTGAAACCCAACATTTTTAAATTTCAGCCTCACATTTAACATCATCAGAAAATATATAACTTGATATATACCTGCATTATTCGCCCAATTTTTATACGTCTTCTCTGCTTATTCCACGGTGGTAAAGAAGCGCAAAATTTCAACTGACGGATAAGACGCACGCAAACATGAGTGTGGTAAAAGAATACATAATTTGGGCTAAACGAAGTCTTCAGAATTGTACCTTTCTTCATTTCGATACACAACTTACAGGAAATTCCTGCACCTTCTAAGAAAATCTGCGTCCATTTGACGAACGTTTCTCCAATTTCGTATTAAGTGATATTTCATACAATGAGGGCATTAAGCTATCTATTCTTAGCAGCCTAATTCGATGAAAACAGACACGCCCATTAACAATTGGGCAATGGTAAGTGTCATCTGTTGTCAAAAGGATGTGGTTCACGAAGTGGTACACGCATAACCTGCAACCTTCTCACGAAACAGAGCAATATCTCGTTATAAGCAGGAACTATTTTATCACACAAGGTTGTGATTATCAGCGTCTCCGACTGAAAACAAACATTCAGTGGTGAAAACATAGGCAGTACACACTGCAGAAACAGCGTATAAAATTAAATATTCGAGTCATACAAGCCTTTATAGATTTCTTCGGCACCAACTAGTCTCTCGACTTTCCAGGTTTCAGCAAAAAAAAAAAAAAGGCTTGCATCATGGGTCATTGTTTCAACTAAAGCTGTACTACTGCTGTCTATTATAACCATCTGATCTCGGAAGGGTGTAGCATTTTTTGGATTTCGATGTGAGAAAAACCTGAAATTTCTATAGCTGTGTCTACCTTTTTTGAAATATTTTTCTTAATTATATATATTCCTTGCTAGATTTTCACAACAACTTAGCAGCAATTTTCAGGCTTCATTGACACACAAGTGCAAACACTGGCAAATACACTTCATGATAAAAATGCCTGAGCATCCTTCTTTTAAGCGCCTGTAAATTGAATTATTGCACCTCAGCATCACATTACAGACGTTAGCCGCCAAACACAGTACGTTATTAGGATCGCTCATTGAAGATGTAATTGCACTCATAAAGCACATAAAAATATTATCCGCCCTGCAACTCCCTTTACTGTTCGCACTTGAAATCTGCGCAAGTTTAAATCCATTTGTTATATTCTTTAAATTTCTACCAAAGTATCTAACAACAACACACAAAATTTTCATACGTGAGATGTCCATTGATTCGTAAACTATTAGGTGCTTGAATTAATTCCCGCTGTTGCCCAATAGAGCGCAGCCGTGGTGCGCTGTGACCCGGGCCCCACGTGACCTCCCTTGCACACGCACGTACCGTCCGTAGTCTGGGCTACGCATTGTGCGACACGCGATCGGAGGGAGCAGAACCCGAGTTCGTATCACATTCACGATGCCGAGTTCGGTACCAAAAAAGGAGCATTTGCGGGAAGCATTACTCTTCTGATTTCATCTCATGAAATCTGCAGCGGAAAGTCCTAATTTGCTAGTGCAGGCCTACGGGGATCATGCCCTACCGGAAACAACATACAGAGAGTGGTTCCGACGCTTCAAAGCCAACGAATGTGACGTGGAGGACAAAGAGCGCCCTGGGAAGCCGAAAAAGTTCGGAGATGGCGCATTGGAGGCCTTATTGGACGAGGCTTCATGTCAGACGCTCCACGAGTTGTCTGAAACACAACGGGTCCATGAGTAAACGGTTAGCAAACCTTTAAAGTCAGTGGGAATGATCCAGAGGCTCGGAAGCTGGATCCCACATGAGGAAAGCGACACCACCAACCGTAAAAACATGTGTGAATTGCTGCTGCAACAACACAAACGGGAGTCGTTTTTGCATCGAATAATGACTGGTGATGAAACATGGATCCGTTACGACAAATCTAAGCGCAAGAAATCATGGGTACGCCCCGGCAAACTATCACCCTGCACGCCTAAACCGGACATCCATGGGAAGAAGGTGATGCTGTGCATTTGGTGGGATCAAGTCGGTGTTTTGTATTCTGAGCTGCTGCAACCCAGTTCAACCATCAATACTGAACGGTACCGAAGTCAAATACTCGATGTGAAATGTGCGCTCACGGAGAAACGGCCGCAATACGCCAAAAGATAAGAAAATGTTATTGTTCTCCTCGACAACGCTAGACCTAATGCCGCCAAATCCGTGAAGGAACTCTTGGAGGCACTTGGCTGGGACGTCTTGCCCCACCCGCCTTATTCCCAAGACCTTGCTCTTTCGGACTTCCATTTGTTCCGGTCGCTACAACATGGCCTGTTGGAGCAGCACTTCCTTTCTTTGGAGATATCCAAAAACGGCTCGATGAATTGTTCGCCTCGAATGAACCTGCATTTTGCTACCGCAAAATACATTTGTTACCCCAACGGAGTGAAAGGGTAGTAGCTGCCAACGGACACTACTTTGAATAGACTATCCTGTACCATTCGGTGGCAACACACAGGTGCTTGTGTTGCAAAAAACAGCGGGAATAAATTCAAGCACCTAATAGTATGCTGATCCGCGTTTTTTAAACAAGGAAAGTTCCTCGTTGCATGAATTTGCAATCACGTTATTTGTGATAAAGTAACTTTAGTCCTATTGACCTTAAGGTTCTGCGCCATTTCGAAATGTGGAAAACTGGATTTTAAAAGTCTGCAAACTGATCAGCTGCACAAATTGATATCTTAACTTGATGTGAAAGCTGGTTGTTAGTTTCTCTAAAACTCGTTGTGAAATATTGAAGTTTTATAACCCCTCTGTTTGCACCTCGGTTTGGGGCATCACCATAATATTTCTCTAAAGCAGAAGCGAGAGATCATTTCACATAACGTCCAGGTTTTACATTTTGTACATTTAATCACAGTAATCTCTTCAACAACTGATGAATTTCACAACATGCATTTATGCTTACAAATATCAGAATCAGGTTTAGCCATAATTTGTACTTAATCTTCCTCATTCTGTTCTGTTCTAAACATTTGTTGACGATGTTTTGTTTCTCTTTATTTCTCAGATTCTGATCCTGAATGATATGTTGGCGTTTCGTCAGCATTTTGAGAAATTTCACCTTCCATCACTTTAAATCAATACAATCACTACTAAAAAAAGCACGGACACTAACTAAAAGAACCACCACCGCTCACAAATCAGAAGTCAGCAGAACCACGGTTTGCAATGTTGTCAGGTTGGTGTTTAAAATTTTCGGTTATGACTTAATGATAAACACAGTGACGTTGATGTTCAATGCTTCTTGTTAGGAGGAAAACAATTTATCATTTCGCCTCAGCAAAGTCAGAAGGCAAAATGTGAAAACACATTTTTAACATGTGAAAAACATGTAATTGAAGAATTATATGAATGCAATAGAGGCGACAGCATTCAATGTGGCCAAAATCAGTAAGTCGTATGGCATCCATTCTAAGCTATACGTTCGAAAACATGAGACGGAATCGAGTGTAAAAATACATGGATGGTGTCTTCAGTTATTGCTGATAATTCTTCGTGGACCTGTGTCCACAAATCACCGAAATTGCGAAAGGAATGTGCAGAAGCTTTAGGTCGTTCTAGGCTATATCTTCGACAATATCTCATGATACCGAATGGATTCGTTAATGGACGGAGTCTTAGGATACTGCTGATAATTCTTCGTTGAGCTGTGTCCAAAACTCTTCCACATTGCGAAGAATATATACAGGAACCATCACGCGTTTGGCAATGATGTACCACACGTTCTTTACCGAACAGGACTCTGCGGTTGGCGCTGAAAAGACAGTCCCTCGACACGTCTTGAGCACTGTCAGCTGATGTTAGCAGAGTGGGACAGGTGGTTATTTGGTCGAAACTGGGCGTCAGGGATTCCAGGAAAATAAGGCACTAAAAAGAGATGCATCCCGTCATGGGCTTAAGGTGGACCTCAAGGATTTTTCTTCCTATACTTCCAATGAGAAAACTTCTGTACACATTTTCTTCACAATTAATGCGTTCCCAAGGATAAAAATTTGAACATCGATTAAAATAGCTTCATTTTATAACTTGGAATACTTAATATTTTTTCAAACATAACCATAATTATGCAATCCAACATTTGTTTGACTACTGACGTCATCAAAGTACAGGTCGCGCCATCTTTTTTCTGGTTTCAACACCACCAAAGGAGTAGTTATCAATTTTTAATATAATTATCGTTATGTTTTAGAAAATATTAAGTATTCCAAGTTATAATACGAAGTTATTTTAATCGATGTTCAAATTTTCATCCCTGGGAACGCATTAATTGTGAAGAAAATGTGTACAGAAGTTTTTTCCATTGGAAGTATAGGAAACAAAATTACTTGACGTCCACCTTAACGCAGAGCTGTACATAGTTGAGCCATAACAATATGACCTCCCCGGCTTAAAGAAATTATTACGGTTGGAGACCGAACGGTGGCGCAGATGAAGTTCCCCGATATTATATATACAACGCGAGGGCAGGTATTTGGTTAGTAGAGTGTTCAGTGTCAGAATGGGAAAAACTGCCGATTTTTTTGCAGTTTGATAATGGATAAATTGTGATTTCACGGCTTCTCGGAATTACGATCTCTGAAAGGCTCAGCTTGTGAGTTTTCCTTGCCGCTGTAGTGAGTACGTATCAAGAGTGGTGCACTGACGGTCGAACGACGAACAGTCGTTCAACTGTGTGTCTTTCGCAGCTAACTGATGCCAGAGGAGAGAAAAAGATATCGCGTATTGTTCACAGCGACCGCAGGGCCATGGTGCGACAAATCACCCGCAGCAACAACGGTGGTGATCAGAGCAATTTGTCACAGCATAGAATTCATCACAGATTTTTGCGCATGGGGATGCGTAGCCGAAGACCCAGTCGGGTCCCCATGCTCTTTGCACGTCATCGCCAACAACGAATGAAATGCATCGAAGATAATCCATATTGGACCGTGGATTATTGGAAGAATGTGGCTTGGTCTGACAAATTGAACTTCCTGGTGCATCACGTACACGGCTGAGCGCTGATACGCCGATTACCAACGGAGGCTATAGCAGCTGGATGCACTGTTGGGAGGAAATAGGGCAGCGGCATCAGTGTTATGATGTGGGCGATGTTTTGTTGGGACACTTTTGGCCTCATTATCCCCACAGCACAATGTCTATTAGCTCTCAGGTATCTGAACATCGTTGCGGGCCAAGTTCACTTATTCATGGCAATTGTGTTCCCTGGTAAAAATCCTCTTAATACGTGGCGACAGTAAATAAATAAAAACATCGCTCTTTCCACGTTCCAGAAACACACAGCAACCGAAAAATTGATTTTCAGCCGCCGCTGTGGAATTGAACCACAGAACTCTCGATATCTAGCCGAGTGCGTTACATTTACACCACGGTGGCCAACAATCCACGGTGCTATGTGTAATTTTAAGTCAGCTTCTTACATCATAAAGCCGTAAGATAATGATGTCAGAAGCTGACTTAAAAATACACATAGCACCGTGGATTGTCGGCGACCGTGGTGTAAATGTAACGCACTCGGCTAGATATCGAGAATTCTGTGGCTCAATTCCACAGCGGAGGCTGAAAAACAGTTTTTCGGTTGCTGTGTGTTTCTGGAACGTGGAAAGAGCGATGTATTTATTTAATTTTGTTCCCTGCTGGTGATGGCCATCACTAACGGGATAATGAGAATGCCACCCTGGCAGAACATTCAAATAGTGGCTCCAGGATCATGCTGGTGACTTTCTGTTAAGGCCCTGGAATCCCAATTTACCTGACATGGACACAATCAACATTTGTGGTTCGACTTGGAAAAGCGAGTTCGCGCTAAATTACCACTACCCTGAAATGTACAGGAACTCGAGGACCTGCTGTTGATATTATGTTACCAGATACAACAGTTTGCCTATCGCCACCTCATCGACTCGATGCCTCGCCAAAAGGCCGCTGTTTTGCGGGCTAAACGTGTCCTACAGCTAATTATGCAGGTATATATATAGGTGTGGTGCAGAGACGTGGACCTTAACTAAAAGAGACATAAAAAGGCTGCAGTCAACTCAAAGAAGCATGGAGAGGTGCATGCTTGGTGTAACCAGGAGAGATAAGAGTAGGAACTCGTGGATCAGAAAAATGCCAATCGTGGAAGACATCATGATCAGAGTTAAATCCCTTAAAAGGCAATGGGCTGGACATACTGCCAGAAGGACAGACCATCAATGGACAGCCGAAATTTTAGATTGGATTCCAAGGGACAGGAAAGACCCAGAAGAAGACCACATGGAAGATGGGTGGATGAAATTCGAAAGTATGTGCGAGTGACATGGAGGAGACTGGCACAAGACAGACCGTTGTGGAGGAAACTTGGGGAGACCTTCGTCCAGCAGTGGATTGATAATGGTTGACAATGATGATGATGATGATATATAGCCAGTGTCGTTAATGCCCACCAGCTCATCAGTGTATTTGTCCTCCCCCTCTGTACGACCAATTCCCGTCTGTTGAAACGTACACTCACGGACAATGAAATTTGCGCACCTAGAATAAATCATGCTACAACTTCGAAACTTTGCAAATGGCTAAAGTGAGTGCTGGTGTGCAAATGATTCCCGTTTGGTGTGATGGCGCACGAGCTCGCAACCTTTGGTGGCGCGGCAATCACGAACCAGCAGCCTAATAAAACGGCGTGTAGTCGATGCCCCATGAAAGGGAAAAGCGCAAGCCGATGCAGGCGAGAATGCGGAGTGACAAGAATGCCAGGTAGACGCCAGAGACATCGATTTTCTCAACATACGGAATTTGAGAAAGGCATGACCATCAGGCTGAAAACCGCAGGATGGTCGTCGCGCCTTATAGCTCGCCACGTGAATCGTTCTAACCATACTGCCATACTGTGTTGGGAACAGTGAAAACGTGACGGCACTGCCACACGACGGAGCAGCTCCGGACGGACCAGGAGGACCAATGGTAGAGAGGATCGTAGGATCGTTCTCCAGGTACGAACGGAACACACGCCAATCCTCTCCACTATACAGGCAGATGTAGCGACACCTTGGTGTCCAAGAACAATTTCCCGACGCCCCGCGAAATCTAATCTGCGTACCCAGGCCCCCTTACGTGTTCTGCCATTATCACCGGAACATCGCCGGCTACGTTTGCAGTGGTGCCAGGCCAGAGTGACGTGGAACGCCAAAGACTAGTGAAATGTGGCGTTTAGCGATGAGTGCTGCTTCGTTTTGGTGACAGATTATCATCGTTTCAGGGTGAGGAGGTACCAGGTTCAATATCGTGCAGTCGTTATTTATAATATCATTTTCTGGCAGCAAAAGCTTGCATTTCAAGGCAAAACTAATGACGCTATCGTGTTTCCTTATCATTACAGTTTATTTACAGAAAATAATTCAATTTATTCAAAATATAAATTTCATCAAGAGTTAAAAAAGTGATCATCGCTGAACAAGTATATTTGTATTATAGTACGTCACCGCAACCAAAACCAAATCTAACAAATGTGCCGGAAACACCTTGTCGTGACAAAGACGTGCAAAGGTTCTTTAATTACGACTGGTATCAGCGAAGACCCGAAAATTTGAATAACGTGTACTGAGTGATCACGAAATTATGACCACCCACGTAAGAGTCCATTGGATGATACGGACAGATGAACGCAGAATTAAAAATGAAAGTAGACATTGCTTAGAAAATGTGAAAATTACATCGCCCTGGAACGGAAATGTAACCGGCATATGCCGATTTAGACTATGACACCGATACAGAACAAGGAAACTCCAAGCAACTGGAGTTGCGTTTTTGGCCTCAGATGTAATGCTAGTCCGTGAGCATATTCAAGCATATATTACCCTTCTTTCTTTAGGCACGCTAACAAAGTGTGAATTCCCTTAAGAAATAATTCATCAGAAATAAATGATATCGAAATAAGTGTTACGAGCCGATTGATAACAAATGACCTGCATTTTAAATAATACTTTAAATTATTACAAGCCATTCAGTAAAACTGCCAAATATTAGTATATATTAAACAAAAATTGACATTCAGCTTATTCCATTAGAATGCAAATCAAGAGTTAGCAAAACGCCTTTCATGGGGCTCTCTCATTCGTGGTCGATGTGTTACTAGTATTTGGAATATAATTTGCATGAATATAATTTGCGGATAGTGACCCTCAGTGAGAGCAATAGAGCGGTCACAAAGTATTATATTTATTAATAATCCCAAAGATTAAAATATAATTTAGTTGCGATTGGTATAAAGTATATATATATTTTTTTAATTTAATTGCAAATTATTCGCAATAAAGGCAGAATTATATTCGCTGAAAAAACTTTTATGAACATTTACAAAATTAAATGACAATTTTTAGCCATTGGAAATAATTTAAAGTAGAAGACATGTAAGATCGGAAAAGTGGTGCTGTACATAGACTTAGTGGATGTATTATATCATTATATGACGAACATTCAGCTGAAAGTTCCATAGTACATCAACACTTAAGCAGGGCATGGCAGGTATCTTCCAAACCTATCACGATATGTATATCATTCTCATTTTGATACTTCACCTGTACAAGAAATTTAGCACAATATGAATAGTCCATAATGCATTGTAATAGTTTCCGAGTAATTGCTGTAATTATTTTAATGGTTTAAATTAAAGAAACAAAAAAAAATAGTATCTGTTGAGCGGTAGCTGCCTATTTCAGCATGTGCCCTAAAGGAGTGAGTAACACCTTCACATCCCTGCCGTTATTATAAAAGCAGTGATAGACCGCATCATAGCAGGACCTTTGCGATCTGTATATATAATATAATTTGCTTTGTCTGAACGTTTGTCCCACTTTGGTGGCGCAATGGAAAGAATCATTGCCATAGCACCGATTGAAAACAAAATACAATATTTGTGACATCTCGCTTAGCTTTTCGTGATTTTGTGCAGGTGTACAGTGACTGAAAACTGCTTTCCTGAACAAATTATTAGATATCATCACCTTAAAAACAACTGAGAAAGAAATATTTGTGAGGACAATTTTAGTTATCGTGCTTTCGTTCATCTGTTCAGCGAATGAAAACTGTTTCCCGAATATAATTCAGTGACGTCATCACCATAGCACCAACTGAGAAAGAAATATTTGCGGCAACCTGCTGAGCTTTTCGTGTCTTCGCTCAGGTGTTACGTGAATGGAAACTGTGACTTATGTCAGCGGGTTGCGCAACAACTCTGTGACGTATTACTTTTTCTTACGTGTTTTTTTACTCCTAGATGTTACGTGTCTTTGGACTTGGCTTTAGTGTAAAAACACATAACATCCTTTTCAGAGTTAAAAAGGACTCCACTACCACTACCCTGAAATGTACAGGAACTCGAGGACCTGCTGGTGAAAATGCGTAACAGACATGGTATATTTCGTATTCCACTAAAAGCGCTCAACCCAGAAGATGTGGATCAAGAATATATAAGGTCTACTTCACGCACATTGAACAACTGAATCATGGAACATATGTACAGTGTTCGTGTTGGAGGTATGACAAATGCTTTTGCTTGATTGGTTCACTTGGGCACCCACTTTCCCATCTGGAAGGAAGCGACGATTCTCCTTACACATGGTAGTAGGTCGCATTTAACATTTGCCGAAAGTTCATTCATTATTTGGAGGGGTCATTTATCTGCGCTGCAACGACAATGTTCCACATGTTGTACCGAGACCTTGGGCATTCTTGTTTTCGGACAATGCTTTTTATAATTCGACCGGTCAACCTGATACAGTTTATTCATTCATCGGTATTTTAATCGTGTGTTTTTTCAGGTTGCTCCTTTTCCACTCTAGGTATAGTTTTGAAATCACGTCATTTACATCATCATATATATGTTGAGGGCTAGCCCATCTTTCTCATTTTTAGTGTATCTTATGGTGGATCCCGGTGCTGGTATTTGAAAGTTCTTATGATTTTAACCTTTTATTTTTGTGTTTTAATGAAACCTATCTGAGTTTCCAGTATGGAGCCAGGACTATACCGTGCACCGACGGCATTTTTTCATTATTGTATAAAATTAAGCAGCTCCTTTAGTCGGCTGCTCGAGTCAACGTTCGATCACGGATCTAGTGACGATTTAGAGAAAATCTTCCAAATGCGTTTAGACAATGTAAATAGACATCGTTATCGAATGATCTGGATTCGTTCCCAGCGGTTTCCAAAAAGCAACTTTCCATTGCTGGATTTTATTAAAGATAAAAATGGAAAGTGCGATGAATTTTTCTATTCTCCAGTGACGATTTACTTGTAACAGCGCGGTTCTTATGTTGTATTATGTAAGGGTAAATTTACTTTTCAAGCGGAAAAGTGACGCTTCCTGCAAGATGAAATGTAGATTGTCTAACGGAAAACATATTCATTGTCTGCCGGACTGGGATTGACAAATGATGCATTCTAATGCATCGAAACATTCTTCTGAGAAAAAAAGACATTTCTGTATAACTACTTACTCCAGATTGTGTTCGGAAAATGTTCCTTTGTGGCTTTCAGTAATAAGTGTTTAGTTCATACGACAACCCTGCTTTAAATTCCATAAGTTTGCACATCTGTTTCCGATTGTATAAATTCAAAGGTTGTAAACAGTATGGTGCTTTAATGCCATGTTGTGAAGATTTTGGTAGGCAGCCCGCTGGTCTATCCTACAAACAAAGCACGCTTCCGCCGCCCCGGTGGATGGGGTCCCAGTTCGAATCCCGGTGAGGAATGGATATTGTGTTCGTCATACGGCAGTGGTTCTCTCCCTTGCCTGGAACCCGTGGTACCAAATTAGGGACGGGCGACTGCTTTTAGCCTATTGAGTTGCTCACGGTGGTCATTAAACCTCCAATAAGAAAAAGAACGCTTCCGCGTGTGTTCGTATAGAAAGCAACTGTGTCCTCGGCAAAACGAGATTTATGGGAATATATCTACCAAAATCTCTCGGTCATGTAGAACAATATTTAGTAACTCTTTCTGACATTTAGCCTTAGCAAGATGGTATGCGAAAGAAGAAGTTCATAGCCATTTTTTTAAATAAGGTATTTGTAATGAAAATCGCTCCAGTGGGTGGCGCTGTCGGACAGTAGAAAGAAACAGATCAGACAGGATCATAGGTAGAGGATTTTAGGAAGGAAGTGTCTGACCCCAAGACTTAAACAACCCTTAGAAATAGGAAGCTAGGAGATTTGGGCTTCCTATTTCTAAGGGTTGTTTAAGACTTGGGGTCAGACACAGATAGGAAAGTAACCGGGAAGCGAGGTAGGAAGGGGGAAGAAGACGCCCTTATTTATTCCTGGGGGCCAGTACCCGGGGTCAGACGACTTTAGTGCCCATCCGACGCGTGGCGGATATTTAGTGGTTCGAGCGTTCGTTCCTGCCTGGGGTTATCGAACCTGAGGTTCTCTGTTGCCGTCACGAATGCTGACCACTAGGCCATCCGCCCCCCGATTCTGGTTGAAACGATATAAAACACTCTAGAAATGTTTTATAAGAAATTCCAACCTAGAATTTCAATCCTAAATATTTATATTAAGATGAATTGTGGAATTTATTTTGCAAAAATAAGTTCGGAAATTGCATACTTTTCATTGCAAGGTATGAAATATTATACTCTGACCGAGCAACATAGATTGATTTGATGTAATTCTAATTTTCCGGCTTGCTCATTCCTACATTAAAGTACTAAACTTGCTCATAAGTAATGCTACAAGTGCCTGTTTGCACGACAAATATGCGTTTATGTTATTTTCTTTATTTCGAAATCAATTAATATTTTGCTAAAATCTGAGAAAGTAGAAAATTGGTAAGTGTTGTTTATTACCTGTACGAATTCAAGTTTTATTTCATTGCCACATAATTCGCATCTTACACGAAAGAGTCTGCACATGTGGACAATTCCTCTATTCAGAAAAGCCGACATTTTAATGCTAAATCCCGTCCTTAATTGTTTTAGAAAAGTCAACACTCCCATAATTTACAAGATCTTTACAGTGTCTACGGCTCGACCATTTGATTGTTCGATCAGTACTCCCGCAATTCTAACCTGAAAATCCCGCAAATTGAGTTTTGATCGCTTTTCTCTTCTTTTAAACATGGATTAAAAAGCACCTCCTGCAAAATATATGACACATACGTTTCGTTCTATCTGTTGTGGGGTTGTTCCATCATGTGGTACTAGCGGAAAAAACATTTCAGAATTTACTGTGTCTATAGGTCTGAAAATTACGTGATTCCTGACGAACTTATAAAAGTTTAGAGTTTTTGCTTTGATTCATTTGAGTCTATAACTAACAAGTGATTTCTGTTTTACAATATAACAGCGTGTTCTTTGCTTAGGTCCTTTACCTTGTCTACTAAATTAACTCTAGGGTACAGCCTGTCCGTCAGCAGTTCCTTTTTCTCTTAATTGAAATGGACACCTTAAATATGTGTTGGACGAAAGTAACTTCAGCACTTTAAATAATTCTGAAAATCATTCCGCCTAAAACTGAGAAAAATAGAACCCGGAAAATGTAGGTCTCGAAGAAAATGCGAAACCTCACTGGCCCACTGTCTGTTCCAACAGCGTTTCGTATGAATCACCCAGGCAATTTGTTAGCGTAATGGAATCTAAGAAATAAGTATTATTTTACAATTGGATCATTTTCCGTCTGTTCTAAATTAGGTTAACACGTTCAGATTTGCGAAGTATTCCCGAACTGTAACGAATACAAAGAATATGATCCAACCAGCAAACCATATCATTTAGTCTAATAATTACTTAAGGTTTCAACAAATTACAGAAACTAAAGTTGTGAACGATATTTTTCCATATGATTTTTCAAGTGATATTTTAAAATGATCGGTTTTGAATATTTCAACTAAAATAATATTTCGAAAATAAAGGTTATACACATACACCATCTACCAACAAGTAATAGGACACCTGTGATAGCAAAGGAAAACGTAGTTTATTCACCTTCAATAGTTGGTGAAGCCTCCACGAGCGGCGATTACAGCTGCGACCCTCCAGGGCATACTCTCAACCGGGCGTTGTTCGACGGCTAGCGGTATTTTCTTCCACTCGGCTTGGAGAAGACAGGTCAGTTCCTTCACCGATTTCGGACAGTCGGGGCACCCCTTAAATCGACGCTCCAACTCGTCCCACAGGTGCTCGACAGGGCTAAGGTCCGGGCTCTGCGCAGGCCAGTCAATTCGATTAACCCCATTGTCACCATACCAAGCCATGGTGGACCTCGCAACATGACAGGCGGCATTATCATCCTGAAAGTGACATGGATCCACCCCGTAAAACTGCCACAACGTAGGAAGCGCATGGTCATCCAAAATGGTGCAGTAGGTCTCGGCGTTGAGTCTACCAGGAATTGCGGCCAAGAATCCCGTGCCGTACCAGGAGAAACGCCCCCTTAGCATAATTCCACCGCCGCCGGACTTCACATTTGTCATAATACATTCCGGCAGGAGGCGTTCTCCAAGCAGACGCCAAACCCAGACCCTGCCATCCGAACGGTAGAGGGTAAACCTTGATACGTCGCTCCAGAGAACCTGTTTCCACTGTTCAACGGTCCACTGTCGACGTTCTTTGCACCACGTTAGCCGAGCAGCGCTATTGGACTTGGCGATCAAAGGCTTGTGGGCGGCAGCACGTCCATGATAACCGAGCAGATGGGCTTCCTTACGGATGGTACTCGTCGAAAGAACACTCCCGGATGCCTATTTAAACTCCTCGAGCATGTGGCCCATCGATGTGGTGCGGTTCTTCCGAATTTCTCTGGCCAGCACCCGTCGGTCTCTAACTCCCCGTTTATGGATCTGCCGAGTCGGGGCACATTCCGACAGTCACCTCTCATCTTCCACTAACCAATCACGTAGGCCACTGTAGATTTTGGGTACTTCAACTTGCTGAATATGTCACGTATGGATCGGCCATTTCTGTTATACCCAACGATTACACCTTTTACACCTTTCTCGAAATCAGAGAGCTCCGAACTGCGTGGCATCTTGCATGCGACTGGTTGCGTTGTTGTTTCCCACACGATATTTAATGGCGGCGGCCGTGACGTGTATCAGGACCGCAGATATCGTCGATTGCAGGGGTGTCCAATTACTTGTTTGTAGATAGTGTATATATATTTTTGCAAAGGTAAACGGTACTCCGCTTTTGAAACTTTTTAGCACGTCTTTTGTAAAAAAATCGTGCTTATGTTATCGGTTTGTTCGTCCGTCCGTTCGTCTGTATACACGATATCTCTGCAACTATTATTCCGCTTTGAAAAATTATTTTAGCATTGGGAAGCTTAAAAGATGCGAATGATGATCCTTGATTTCGTTTTTTTTACGATGTACAATTTCGCCGTTAGAGGGCGTAAACGGAGATGATGTCGGATTTAAAAAACGTTTTATTCCACATATTTGCTTCTAAACATCCGATTGAAAAAAATATTTTATCTTTCGATTTAATTTATGTCTAAGAGTATTTTAGGTTTAGTTAAGTTTTCAGATTACGCACATATTTTCCGCTATGATGCGAAAAAGAAAACGTTTTCCCCGATATCTCTTCTTCTTTAGCGGATACAGTTCCTGACGGAAAATCGTTTGCATATAATATCTAACGTTTGGTAAAGAATACTTTGCACATCAGGGGTCGTAAGTGTGAATTTTTGCTTCCGATGCATTTGCTATAAAATATGAGCTTGTAAAATATCGACTGAAAACATTATTTCGTGGACCGATTTCACTCACGTCATTAAACCTTTTCGGAATATTTTCTTTTTAAAATTTTGCATGGTTTCTTCGCCAGGGGCGTAGAGGTATATCTTATTTTGTCAATATCTGCACACGCATCGTCATCCAAATTGGTCCGATATTCATCCAAAGAAATCCGATTTTTTCATCCAAAGAAGTCCAACGCGCATTGTCATCCAAAGGAGTCCGATTTGAAAAATACCTTCTTTGTTGGATAGTGTCTTCACTGTGACATGTTTTTCATATAATTTCAAAATTTTCAAGTAATTCATAGACTTTTCGCTAGGGGGTGTAAAGGTAAATCGCGTTTCCCTTTATATCTCTGCTTCTAAACCTCCGATTTGAAAAATTCTTTCTGCAACATATACAGCTCCTGATGGGAAATCCTGTGCACATAATTTCTAATAAAAAAAATGGTTTGGCCACCAGCGGGAGTAAGTCTTAATATCCGCTTCTGATATATTTGTAGCAAAATATGACCTTCTAAATTCTCGATTAAAGAAAAGTATTTCATAGACCGATACAACACATGTCAACAAACATGTTAGGAACATTTTCTTCTTAAAATAATGCATGGTTTCTTCGCCAAGGGGCGAAGATGCATATCTTATTTTGTCAGTATCTCTGCTTCTAGGAGTCCGATTGGAGAAATTCCTTCTTTGTTGGATAGTGTTTCCATTGTGACATGTTTTTCATATAATTTCAAAATTTGCAAGAAGTTTATAGACTTTCCGCTAGAGGGTGTAAATGTAAATTGCGTTTCCCCCTATATCTCTGCATCTGAATCTCCGATTTCAAAATTTCTTTCTTCACCGGATACAGCAACTGATGGGAAATCCTTTCCACATAATTTCTAATTTTTGTAAAAATGCTTTGGCCACCAGGTGGCGTGAGCCCTAATTTCAGCTTCTGATGTTTTTGCTGCAAAATCTGAGCTCCTAAAGTCTCGAATGAAGAAAATGTGTTTGTGGATCGATACTACCCACGTCGGTAAACCTTTTTGGAATATTTTTTCTTAAAATAATGCATGGTTTCTACGCCAGTTAGCGTAGGCTTATATCCTATTTTTGTGAATGTTTCTACTTCTAGAAGTCCGATTTAAAAAATTCTTTCTTTGTTGAATAGTGTTTCCGATGCGAAATGTTTTTCATATAAATTCAAAATTTTCAAGTAAATCATAGACTTTTCTCCAGGGGCGGCAAAGTAAATTGGTCAGTATGTTCAAGTGTTATCTGAAGAGGAAAATACCCTCGAACAGCTGTCAAAGTGTGGGTCTACCGTTACCGTGGCTCATCGAACCTAGACACGAGCAACGTATAACTCGTATTGTTGGAGCAAACACAAAGGGTACTGTGGTGCAACTGTTTAGTGATTTAAATAATGGTGACGAGAGTAAAAAGGCCGCAACGAACAGATCATCGACCTCCTTTAAAAGAAGTGGTGCGTATCCGTCGGCCTCCTTAGTGGTCATGTTAACCTTGTTTAACCGCAGAAAGCGTCTGCAAGTTTCAAACGAGCATGTTTCAAACGACCATGAGTGACTGGAAGAAGGTTATCTTCCCCGATGAATCTCATGTCATGTTTCCACATATGGGCGGGTCAGTGTATCTTCTAAAAGAAGTGTTGCGTAGCAGCAGACCGCCTTAGTAGCCATGTTAACCTCGGTTAAAAGCACAAAGCGCCTACAAATTTTAAACGACCATCCAAACTGGATCATGAGTGATTGGAAGAAGGTCGTCTACTCTGATAAATATCATGTTATGTTGCCACATATGGACGGGTGGGTACGGGCTCTTCTTATTCCTGCGATAGTGTCGGTACATTGATCCCAAGACACAATTCCTGTAGAATTCGGTGGGCAACTTTTAACTCGTGCGTTGGGGCATAGTCCAGTTGGGCCAACGCTTACTTGTAATTGATGGATTCGTAACAGTGGAGCAGAACACCTGAAACCCGCTGCTGTTAATCGGCATACTGGTTGCCGTGTACAGCCTGGCGATCTGGCCAAAGTTATCATTAAACACGACCCTTACATTTTTCTCAAATTCACAGCATCAACTTTCTCCAAAACCACACTATCTGAACCATTGGCTGCGCTTTTTGTCCTAGCCTCAGGCGCTAGAACCCAGTAATAGAATAATGTGGGATTATCAGCTTCTCATTACCGGAGATGATACGACGCCAATACCCCTCGTCCTATAGAACTGACAGCAATCTGTGACAGAGACCGAATCGTTGTTCAGCGTGAAAAAGTATTATTGCATGGGGGAAAAGTATGTGATTTCGGAAAGAGAAACCAAGGTGTTGCATGTGGCGATAGGTAGTGGATTACAAAAATACCAACTCATCCGTTAATTGTTGTGTGCTGCTACCAGCGTTCTATATCACAGCTTGGACCTGTGTGACAGTGTTTTCGGTAATCGGGTCCTCATCACGGCTTGTTTTGAAACTATTGACCTCAGCATATAAACCTCGGAATCACATTTTAGCAATGCTACTGTCCGTTCTTCCCTGGTTTACACCTGCACACATTTCTATCGGCATTGTTGCCGCACACACTTAACCCTTTCTTGAATTGCAATAATGACGCAAAAGCAACAGAAACTTCTAACGAGCATGCATCCTCCACACACCTGGCCACAATGTGGCGCAGTGCCAAATGCTCGACATGAGGCTACTGTGCTCAATGTAATTGTGATAACTAATCAACGATTGCGCGAATTTTCAAAGGAAGGGAGGCACAAAGTTTTGTGTAACGCAAAACTGTAAAACCTTTTGGCTAAGCTAGGTATTGTTACGGTCCTTTTGCATCATTAAAGAAAGGGAGCTCTGTTCAATACCTACAGTAGCGAACAAAAGTATCTGGGGAAAAACTTTTTCGAGCACAATTTTTTTCTGCTGGACCAATTCGTGTCATTTTGGAATATGATATGTGCTATTCAGTTGTAAACATGACCCACATGCAGATGGATCGGAAACCTTAACACAGATCAGGTACCGAGCTTAATCGCAAAGATCATACAAATTGAAGTAGTGAGAAAGGATAGGTTCCGGGTCCATTCACTTAACATTGTGCACCTTACGACGGCACCTCACGGGTGCCGCAGGGGTCGTCACAGGAAGGGGGAAGCACCTGACGGTTGCTCCTCACGAGAGTTCTCCTACCGGAAATGGCGAGAGATAAGAACTTTGACTCTTATCGAGCTGATTATAACTTAGGAAATATTAATTTATTTATTAGAACTTAGGAATTAATTCCGTGCTTCTGATTTCTTTAATCAACTTAGAATTTTTCTTCTCTTTATAAAACGTATATTTTTAGAACTTGTGTGAGGTGTTATAAACGTTGCATTATTTTTATCTCATGTCTATGAAAACGATTCGCACCCCTTTCTCAAGACATTTCATTAATTATTATAACTTGGTTCTTTATTTTATTCTGGCTTGTTGATTTTTTCAACATTGTACAGGATACTTCTTGAAAATTAATATTCCCCTTCTTTTGCATGATAAACTAATCTTATTTTCTTTTCCCTAAGTTTAGATATATTTCCGAAGACAGATTTATTCACCACGTCAGTGTACATTGCGATCACTTCCCGTCTGCAATGCAATTAGAACGACCTTTGAGTTGTTATCTTTGTTTCTTTCCGGCCTGATAAACCCAATCTGTTCTCTCTAGTCCCAGAATTTCTTTGTGTAGGTAAAACAGATGTTTTTGATTATTGTACCCCAATGTTCTTATCTCCCGACATTTTAGCCTTCAATACTATTCCTATAAATGTGATAAATGAAAACACATTGCCCAGCTCATGTAGATAAGTACTTCTTCCTGTGATATCCTAGTTCACGCGGACTACATTATCTTGTGCCTTGTTATAGATAAGATCACTTCCCCTTAAGTTCATCGTGTCCAGATGTTTTTGATTAACGTCTAATCTGTTTTGAGAGCGATTTCCGCAGTGTTAAATGGTGCATCTTCCTGTGATAACATATGTTTGCCCTAAGTTTCCGGCATGTTTGTCATGAAAGAGATAACGTTCCCACCATGCGTTTTAACAACAAAAGATAGTGTTCAAAGTATTTACTTCACTCTGATATTGTTACTAAAAACATATGTTTCTAATTCTTAGAATTTCTCTGTAAACAGATAAGATTGTCAGATTTTACGTTTCCTGTGATCTGGAGTGTTTGCATTCACAAAGGAAATCCATGAACTAGATCCAGACATTTCAACAAAATTCGAGAAGAATGTAGACTAACTTTCAAGATACCGTAGTAATGTTGAAGAAGCTATATGAATTTCTGATCTAACATGGCCCTTTTATACCTGCAGAAGGACTAATAAGGGGTGATCACGTGATGCATGCATGGAATCGATTAAAATGTCCAAGTTCGACTCCCCCAGAATTTTTTTTGGAAATGATAGTTTCTCATTTTTTTTAAATTTCCAGAATAAGAATCCGTTCACTGAAACAAGAAATTCCTATTCAAAGCATTCCATCCCTCTTTCTACTTCAAATACTCTATTTGTAAATCTAAGAAACAGTTGTTTTTTAATATTCATGTATTTTCCCCTCTAACTTTAGAAGATATTTTGTTTTCAAAATGTATGTAGATATTACGATAGTAAAACCTCTTACAACTGCTTGAAGTTCAATTCGCTTCAGACTGTTTTAAGGAAATTCGTACATTTTCTCATAACACATCGACATGTTATTTTTCTTCCCATTCACTTCAAAGACTGGAGATCAACTTAATGGAATCCTTGGAGAAAGGGGAAATATACACAGTGCGTCAACGAATTTTTAAGACTGGCGCTAGATTTCAGCCTACAGTGGCGCGACCAGTGTAATCGCGAATGCGTTATAAACCGTGACCATCTGCTTGCTTTCTGCCAAAAGTACTGCGCAGTTGTTAAAGTAACTCAAACGAAACGGCCGTTCATTAGAGAAGTAAAATTTTTTTCATGTTGAATTATTAAGATGGAACAAAGGGATGTTATTAAATTTAACGCAATCACACCCCCTTGTACTTCGGCTCCTTCAGGCTACGTCTCATTTAGTCATGTGATCTAGTTGTTTTGATAGAAATTTCAATCTTAATAGATATAGGCTAATGTTAAGAATAAATAAAATTTGAGCAAATAACATGAAGAATTAGCGTAAATGATTTAGAAAGAATAAAATAGAGAAGAAATAATACACGAACAAATTACGAGTAAAAAAGCCGTATTACGTAAGGGAAAAAATATATATATATTCTAAGTTGGGGAGTCGGAAAAAAGTTATAATGAATAAATCAGGATTAAAAGCAAGAATGCATTAAACAGAATGCTTCAAACTTCGAATCATGTGATCCAGTTGCTTTGATAGAAAATTCATTTTTAATAGACATAGGCTGTTGTTAAGAATAAATAAAACTTGAACTAAATGACATGAAGAATTGGCGTAAATGATACAGAAAGAATAAAATAGAGAAGAAATAATACACGAACAAATTACGAGTAAAAAAGCCGTATTACATAAGGGAAAAAATATATATATTCTAAGTTGGGGAGTCGGAAAAGAGTTATAATGAATAAATCAGGATTAAAAGCAAGAATGCATTAAACAGAATGTTTCAAACTTCGAATGTTATAAACAAAACGTCTCTTTCCCCATATGGCAACAAGCGAGTCGTCTCCTCAGACAATATTCATTCTTTGCCCTACGATCACTTCTCATTAATATATATATACAAACACATCATATCATGTTTGTTGGAAAGGTTACCTCTCAACCAGATGTGTATACTTCAGTTTCAAGATAAAGGATATCCTTTGTTTTCAGTTTTTAATTTAAAAGCAGCGTCTTGTTTAAGAGGATCAAATGTTATGTGAGTAAACACATCTTATGAGAGATTTTCACTGAACTAGTCAGTGGGGGATACGTATTTCGGTCTTGAGTTTAAGATAAAATAATGATTCCCATGCCTTTCCACTTATCGATACAAACATATCATATCAGGATTGTTGGAAAGGTCACCTCTAGACCAGATGTGTTTATTTCAGTTTCAAGATAAAGGAAAATCCTTTGTTAAAGAGCTACCACAGCCCAGTGCGTTTTCAATCAAACCATTTTCGTCCTGTTATAATTTAAACGAATTCAAAAACGACCGCTTACCGATTGTTACTCGATCCAAAACCGTCTTTTATTCATGCTAGTTTTCCCATGTTATCCTATTGGAATTTTGCAATTATAAGAAAACGAAAATTTCCATTTTTAACCCTAAAAGAGAATGTACTTTTCCGAAACTTGCCCTGGCACGTTTTCAATCAAACCATTTTCGTCCTGTTATAATTTAAACGATTTCAAAAACGACCGTTTACAAAATTTTACTCGATTCAAAATAAACTTATGGAAAATGATTTCATAGTTTTCCCAAAGAGAAGGTACTTCTGACAGATTTCTTAGCTCATGGGGGAAAAAGTTCTTATCAGAACTATAATGAATTTCACCTTGAGAGTCATGACGTCACTCGTCAGCCTATCTCAAGCTCTCCTTCTTCATTCTCAATTCAGTTCTCCAAGTGGACGGAATTCAGTTGTTCCCCTTCCTGAGAAAAAAAGATGTTGCCTCTTCGACATAACAAGGAAAGACTTCATTTCCATTATTCTCAGCTGTTCTCCTCAACTCAAGCTATTCATTACTTTTCTCGCCTGGAAGAAGAAGTGGAATGTTTAAGTGGAAGATTCTCAAAGATCAAAATTTATGGAAAATCATATTCCATTCCCAGACAACATGTTGCCTTCGGGGACCTCAATCTGAAATACACTTTTAGCGGGTTGACCTTAGAACCTCGCCCTTAAATTCCATTACTTCAAGAAATCAAGCTTTATGTTGAGAAAGAATGTGGTGGATCTTTCAATTTTGTTTTAATTAATAAATATCGAAATTGGAATGACAGAATCAGGGATCACCGTGATGACGAAGCTTAATTAGATCCTTTGTATTGTATTGCCTCAGTATCTCTCGGACAGGAAAGAGACTTTGTTTTCAAGCGAAACGGGTTTAAACCAGTTTCTTTATCTTTGAGATCAGGAACTTTACTCCTGATCCAGCCACCAACTAATTCGTATGGGAGTCATGATCTGCCTCAACAAATGGATGCTCCAAACATTAGATTGAATTTGACCTTTAGAAAGATGATAACCGAGTGTTCTTTGCCCCATGACTCTGCTCTTTCACTCTCAAGCAGTAAACAAGTGACGAACTCCAACCTCTTTTCAGTTTTGCGCGAACAATTCAAAGCTAACTCATTCTGTTCCCTGTCTTCGAACTGTCAGCACGCTTCGTTGTCGACCACACTGCTTCCATCAAATTCCTTCGATTCTCTTCCTCAAGCTTTCAACATGAAGCGATCATCTTCCTCTACTGAAGTTTCCGATGCTGTAGCAAAGAAGGTATGTACTGAAGCTTCCAAGTCATGTGTTGAATTGGGAATTTCTTTGAATGATATCCCCCTCATCATTTCCATTTAGGGGGTAACGCATTCGTGAAAGTGTCTGATTTCCATAACAGAATCAGAGTTAATGTAAGAAGATACAGGAATGAACAAGAATCTTTTTCCCCACCAAGAATGGGATCACCATGACAGCTCTGACCTTCCTTCAGTTTATGAGAAAAGTCCGTTGGTTGCATGGAGAAAATGAAGATATGTTAATCAACAGAGAACTAATTATTTCTGCCTCTCCTTCTTTGGGCGGACCTCACAGTTATATATTTGAGGTGCTTTCCCCTCGGATCAATGGATTTCGTCGACTGAACCCTAATTTCATTAAACTGAATGGTGAACAATTTGAAGCTCTCGCTGATCAATGTGAGAAGATATGGACCAGCATTACTATTCTACTATTTGGTCCAGTTTTTACAAAGACCGTTTTGCTTCATCAGAGGATTCCAACCCTCGTTCCTTCCTCTCCACTAACGAAAGAAGGGTATTACTTCATGATAATTGAAGTGGTGTTGGATCTCGCTCAGGGGCATGCTAAAAAATTATTCTATTGTATTCAGTGTCACCTTAATCCGGATCGCATGTTTGAAAACATCATGGGTCACAGATGTGCTGATGCCACCCCCCAATCTAAGTTTAAAGAACACTTCAAGGATGCCGTAGCAATGCTAGACCCCAAGACTTTAGCGGAATCTTTCGCTGAAACCGTTATGGAGGATATCCCATCCAAAGCCTTCTTGGAAGGAATATATGGAAAGGACTTGTTGCGTTCTGTGAAAAACATGTATTGAGGAGGTAGCAGAAAAAAAAAAGGTATTTTTAGAACTAAAAAAAGGTCTTTTTAGAACTGCCTTAAATTGTTGGGTTAAGGGAATGGGGAGGGAGGTAGGGAAAAAATTTATAGTATGAGAATGCATCTATTTTTCTATAATTTTAAAAGTAAAAGTGTAAATGTGTTTCATTTTTGTAAGGAGTTAAATAATAATGAATTTCAAGTTTTTAAAAGTAAAAGTGTGAATGTATTTTCATTTTTGTAAGGAGTTAAATAATAATGAATTTCAAGTTTCAAAGGTAAAAGTGCGAATGCATAATCTTCTTAAAGACATTTTTGGGGGATCTGGTATTTAAGAAGTGATTTGTTATTTTTAAGGGAAAGGCTTAATGTATTTCATTAAGGGCCAGGAATTAAGCTGGTCTGAGAGCAGTGCTTTACATTATTGAGTCGAAACCAGACAAAAGGCTAACCTTTGGGGAGTTTGAATTTTTTTTCAAACTGGCTACACTTCATTCTCTTAGTTTGAAGAGAATAAGTGCTCTCACTGACGAACCCTCTAGCTATAAGAAAATAAAAACTCTGGGTTTGATAAAAAAAAATTTCTTTCCAGTTTTCTCCCTGATCTATTTTTACTTCTTTCAGAAAAGCACCTTAAGAAAAGCGAAGTGATTCGTTTTGATCGTAAGAAAAAATGAACTGTTCAGAAACGCACCCAGTCTGTTTTCAACTGAATCGAAAATATACCTTTTAAAATATTTTACTTGAACGAAAACGTGCTTCTTAAATTTTGCAGTTTCCCATGTTATTCAATGGGAAATTCACTGAATTTTCTATCATAAGAAATCCGAAAACGGTCCTCTTAGTAAAATCAACAAAATCGTTTTTGACCCCATGCCCCTTAATTTTGGCATTATATTCTCGTATAAGGTCAGGTGATGCGTAACATCACAGCCTCTCCTTGACAAATGTCAACCCCGCCTTCTCGTGGTGCATCCTGTTCCCACTAAAGGGGCTCTGACGACCGCCAATAGCGGTATAACTATACCATCGGGATTAGAGGAAATTCTATCCCACACTCACCAACCCGCTTGGCCAGCGTGGTGAGTTATGGCCAAACCCCTCCAAAATGACTCCACAACTTAAATCTTGGCCCTCAGTCTCCGGCAGCTGGAATGTACCTGGCCAAGGCAGCGGCCAGTGCGACATGAAGGCAGAGGGTGCTAAGAATCCCCGGAGGACCGGACTAGGCTGCCATCTGATGCTGACCTTGGCAACGTACAATGGACGCTCCCTATCTTCTGATTCAAGGCTTCTTGAATTGGAAGAGGAACTACAAAGGATCAAGTGGGACATCGTGGGGCTAAGTGAGGTAAGGAGAAAAGGAGAAGATCTCATCGAACTGAAAAGTGGACATCTCTTCTACTACCGTGGGACAGATACTGGCAGAACTAGTGGTGTTGGATTTATAATAAACAAGAAACTGAAGGATAAAGTTGTAGAAGTTGAAAGTTCCTCTGACAGAGCTGCACGGCTTGTTATCCAACTCTCGAAAAGATACCAGGCTCAGATTATCCAAACTTATGCACCCACCACAAGTCATCCTGAAGAAGAAATAGAAGAATTTTATGAGGAAATTTGTCATCTAAATAATAAAGGTAAGCAGCACTTGAAGATAATCATGGGAGATTTCAATGCAAAAATAGGGCAACGACAGCAGAATGAAACTTCAGTAGGTAAATTCGGTCACGGCAACAGAAACCAGCGTGGAAATACTCTCGTTGAGTTTGCAGAGGCAGAAGGGTTTTTCATCTTGAACTCCTTCTTCAAGAAAAAGCCACACAGGAAATGGACATGGAGACATCCAAATGCGATGACAAGTGAAATTGATTTTATTATGTGTAACAAAAAATTCGTCATAGAAGACTGCAGTGTGCTAAACAAGTTCAACACAGGTAGTGACCATAGATTGGTGAGATGTAAGATGCACCTCAACACTAAACTTGAACGTGGCAAGCTCATAAGACAAACAAAATCTATTGACATAACCAACCTTAAAAAACACCATAATACCTTCAAGTTGGAACTGAAGAACAAGTTCTCTGCTTTAGAAGGCCTATCATCGGAAGAAGTGGACATCTCTGAAGTTAACAGAAAAGTAACCAAAGCTCTTATGGAAACAGCAACAAAATTAGCTGGGTCTAAGAACAAGTTGCATGTAAATAAATTATCAGGAAAAACGAAAATGTTGATGCAAAAAAGAAGAGAGATGAGGACAACTAAAGAAGATGTGACTTCCAAAGTGGAATATATAGAGCTATGCAAGACAGTACGAAAAAGTATCACTGAAGACGTAAGAAAATTCAACTGTGAACTAGTGAGGAAAGCAATTGAAAACAACCAAAGCCTAAAGATAGCAAAGGGATATCTCAGTAAGGGAAGAAAACAGATTATGGCACTGAGAAAAGAAGATGGTTCTGTAACAAAAAATAAAGGCGAAATTTTGACAAGAGTGAAAGATTTCTACTCCAAATTATATGAAAGGGATGATACATGCACTCCAGACATCATGAAAGATATCAGTACCAGAGTTCCTCCAGTCCTTCCAGCAGAAGTTGCACATGCAATCAAGAACATGAAGCGGGGAAAAGCTCCAGGAGAAGATGGAATTACTGTAGACATCATACAAGAAGCAAGTGGAGAAATCGAAACAGTACTCGCCCAAATTTTCACTCGATGCCTTAATGAAGGAAAGATTCCTGAGGATTGGAACACCGCTACAATGATCCTGCTACATAAGAAAGGTGACATTGAAGATCTCGGAAACTACAGACCTATCAGCCTCCTATCAGTAGTTTATAAAATCTTCACTAAAGTTCTTTCACACCGCTTGAAGGTAACACTGGACATGGCTCAACCGAGAGAACAAGCTGGATTCAGGAGTGGCTACAGCACAATAGATCATATCCATGTGCTGAGAGAACTAATTGAAAGAGCGAGGGAATATGAACTTCCATTGTGCATGGCTTTTATCGATTATGAAAAAGCCTTTGATTCGGTGAAACCATCAGCAGTTACAATGGCTCTGAAAACCTGCGGTATTGAAGATGCATACATTAATATTATTAATAACATCTATGAAAATGCAAGTGCAAAGATTAGGCTGTTTGAAAATACAACACACATAAAAATTGGAAAGTGAGTGAGATAAGGTGACACCATATCTCCGAAGCTCTTTAATGCCACATTGGAGGGTGTTTTTCAGTCACTGAGCTGGGAAAACAAGGGGATAAAGATTAATGGAGATTCTCTAACCCACCTTCGTTTTGCTGATGACATAGTCATTTTTGCAACTAGCCCATCAGAGCTGCAGAGTATGATCCAGGAACTTGCTGACAAGAGTAAAGAAGTGGGATTAAAAATGAACTTTCAGAAGACAAAAGTGATGTTCAATGCTTTTACAAGAAATGAAGACTTATCGATTGTTGGAGAAAAGCTGGAGATAACAGACACGTACGTTTATCTTGGACAGCAGATATCAAGTGAGGGTCACATTGATGAAGAAATTAATCGGCGTACAAAACTTGCATGGAGAGGTTTTGGAAGAAACAGCATAATTTTCAAGAGCAATATGTCATTATGTCTTAAAAGAAATGTGTTTGATCAATGCATCCTTCCAGTGCTTACGTATGGTGCAGAGACGTGGACCTTAACTAAAAGAGACATACAAAGGCTGCAGACAACTCAAAGCAGCATGGAGAGGTGCATGCTTGGTGTAACCAGGAGAGATAAGAAGAGGAACACGTGGATCTGAAAAATGACAAGAGTGGAAGACATCATGATCAGAGTTAAATCCCTGAAATGGCAATGGGCTGGACATACTGCCAGAAGAACAGACCATCGATGGACAGCCGAAATTTTAGATTGGATTCCAAGGGACAGGAAAAGACCCAGAAGAAGACCACATGGGAGATGGGTGGATGAAATTCGAAAGTATGCAGGGGTGACACGGAGGAGACTGGCACAAGACAGACCGTTTTGGAGGAAACTTGGGGAGACCTTCGTCCAGCAGTGGATTGATAATGGTTGACAATGATGATGATGATGATTCCACTCATAAGAGGAAAAATCATTAAAGTGCGTCTCTTCTTTTTTGAGTTCGTTTGATTCGGAGGCAAAAAATATATATATACATATGAAATAAATGTTTTCTCGACGAATGATTCAAACTCATTTCTGTTCGAAGTATAAGAAAATGAAATCTGGCATCAGAGCAATGTATACGTAAACAATTTCATTGAAACGATAGTAAATCATCTCGATTATGCCTGCTTTCATGACAATGAAAATTTTCATAGTGAAAGACCTGAAAGTACCCTTTTAGGTTTCTACTCTCTTAATAAATTTTAAATTATTAAGAGAGTAGAAACCTAAAAGGGTTCTACTCTCTTAATAAATTAAAATTAAATAAATGCTTCTGTTTCTCAGTAAAGAACTGGAGGGACATGGAATCTGACAATAGTAAAGGGAGAACGAAGATTTCAAAGCGGTTCATGAAAAAAAAAAAAAAAAAAAAAAAAAAAAGGCCATGGTTCATTCAGTAAAGAAATGTCATAGAGTAGAGAGAGCGTGAGCAATCTATCCGTCTTTAGGTTGAGCTCTCACTTATAGGGCTTCTTTTTTCATATTGAACTATATGCATGCATTTCCTTTAACTGAACATGAACTACTATATACATATATTTCCCCTTTCTCAAAGGATTCCTTTAAGTTGATCTCCAGTCTTTGAAGTGAATGGAAAGAAAAATAACATGTCGATGTGTTATGAGAAAATGTACGAATTTCCTTAAGACAGTCTGAAGCGAATTGAACATCAAGCAGTTGTAAGAGGTTTTACTATAATAATATCTACATACATTTTGAAAAAAAACATCTTCTAAAGTTAGAGGGAAAAATACATGAATATTGAAAAACAGCAGTTCCTTAGATTTACAAATAGATTATTTGAAGTAGAGAGAGGGATGGAATGCTTTGAATAGGAATTTCTTGTTTCAGTGAAGCAATTCTTATTCTGGAATTTTTTTTAAAAAAAGAGAAACTATCATTTTCAGAAAAATTTCTGGGGGAGTCGAACTTGGACATTTTAATCGATTCCATGCATGCATCACGTGATCACCCCTTATCAGTCCTTCTGCAGGTATAAAAGGGCCATGTTAGATCAGAAATTCATATAGCTTCTTCAACTGTACTACGGTATCTTGAAAGTTAGTCTACATTTTTCTCGAATTTTGTTGAAATGTCTGGATCTAGTTAATGAATTTTCTTTGTAAATGCAAACACTCCAGAGCACAGGAAAAGTAAAATCTGACAATCTAATCTGTTTACAGAAAAATTCTAAGAATTAGAAACATGTTCTTAGTAACAATATCAGAGTGAAGTAAATACTTTGAACACTATCTTTTGTTGTTAAAACGCAGCCGCCCCGGTGGCGCAGTGGTCTAAGGCGCTGGCCTCTGATCATTCGTCCGTAAGTTGTCCGGGTTCGAATCCCGGTCAGGCATGGATGTTGTGTTTGTCTTACGGCACTGGCTCTCTCCCTTCCCTGGAACCAGTGACCCTAAATTAGGGACGGGCGACTGCTTATAGCCCATTGAGTTGCTCACGGTGGTCGTTAAACTTCCAATCAAAAAAGAAAAAAAAAGAAAAAACGCATGGTGCTAACGTTATCTTTTTCATGACAAACATGACGGAAACTTAGGGCAAGCATATGTTATCACAGGAAGATGCGCCATTTAACACTGCGGAAATCGCTCTCAAAACAGATTAGACGTTAATCAAAAACATCTGGACACGATGAACTTAAGGGGAAGTGCTCTTATCTATAACAAGGCACAAGATAATGTAGTCCGCGTGAACTAGGATATCACAGGAAGAAGTACTTATCTACATGAGCTGGGCAATGTGTTTTCATTTATCACATTTATAGGAATAGTATTGAAGGCTAAAATGTCGGGAGATAAGAACATTGGGGTACAATAATCAAAAACATCTGTTTTACCTACACAAAGAAATTCTGGGACTAGAGAGAACAGATTGGGTTTATCAGGCCGGAAACAAACAAAGATAACAACTCAAAGGTCGTTCTGATAGCATGGCAGATGGGAAGTGATCGCAATGTACACTGACGTGGTGAATAAATCTGTCTTCGGAAATATATCTAAACTTAGGGAAAACAAAATAAGATATGTGTATCATGCAAAAGAAGGGGAAAATTAATTTTCAAGAAGTATCCGGAACAATGTTGAAAAAATCAACAAGCCAGAATAAAATAAAGAACCAAGTTATAATAATTAATGAAATTTCTTGATAAAGGGGTGCGAATCGTTTTTATAGGCATGAGCTAAAAAATAATGCAAAGTTTATAACACCTCACACAAGTTCTAAAAATATACGTTTTATAAAGAGAAGAAAAATTCTAAGTTGATTAAAAAAATCAGAAGCACGGAAATAGTTCCTAAGTTCTAATAAATAAATTTATATTTCCTAAGTTATAATCAGCACGATAAGAGTCAACGTTCTTATCCCCCGCCAATTCCGGTAGGGGAACTCTCGTGAGGAGCAACCGTCAGGTGCTTCCCTCCTTCCTGTGATGGCCTTCGCGGCACTCGTGAGGTGCCGTCGTGATGTGCCCAATTTTCAGTGAATGGACCCAGAACCTATCCTTTCTCACTACTAATTGACCAACAAAGTAAGTGTGTATTACATTCATTTAATGAAACGATAACAGAAAACAAGTACGAGAAAACGACAAAGTGGGATAACCACGAGACTTATTAACAGCTGCACAACGGGCCGGCATCGAGTCCACTGGCTTCTCGACGGTGACCTGCGGAATTCGCGCCCATTCTGAGACAGCTGGTCGAACTTCTGCGCCCTATTCCGGCAGGTTTTCTTCGCACATCGGCTCTCCAGCTCATCCCACATGTGCTCGATTGGGCTGAGATCTGGTGATTGGGTTGGCCCGTTTAGAAGTGTAACCGGTTGCTGCTGGAAGGCTGCCTTCGCTACTGTGGAGGTGTGATTCGGGTCGTTGTCTTGCTGCACGATCCATTAAGGTGGCATGTTCTGGTTTGCCCATGGGAAGACATCGTTGATGAGCATGTTCCTGTAGCTCTGGCTGGTCATTATTCCGCCAATCTTAATAATTGGGCCCATTCCATTGCGAGAGAAGGCGCCGTAAACCATGAGCGATCCTTTTCCGTGCTTGACAGTCGGCTAAATGAACTGTGGATTGAATCTCTGGCCACACGGACGTCGTACGTATCGGATGCCATCACTTCCGAACAAGTTGAACTTGCTCTCGTCGGTGAAAAGCACCTTATCCCGGTGAGGCATGGATGTTGTGTTTGTCTTATGGCACTGGCTCTCTCCCTTCCCTGGAACCAGTGACCCTAAATTAGGGACGGGCGACTACTTATAGCCCATTGAGTTGCTCACGGTGGTCGTTAAACCTCCAATCAAAAAAAAAAAAAATAAAAAAAAAAAAAAACACCTTACTCCAGTCCGCCGCGGTCTAGTGTCAATAAAGCACGCGAACGTGATTTTGCTCGTCGATTCTTGACTGCGATGAGTTATTTCTAGGCGGGGCGTGTTCCTTTCAATCCACCAGAGATGAAACGACGGGAGATGGTCATTCGGCTGACGTTCAGGTCGTCGCTGTCATGGAATTCAATGTCGATGTCCTCAACAGTCAAGGTGGGATCAGCACGAGATCGTCGGAGAATGCGTCTATCCTGACCCAACGTAGTGTAACGAGACCTATCACATTGCGTACTGTTTTCGATGGTCCCAGTCTTCTTATAACGTTGCAGGATAGCTGAAATGGACTGGTGACGGATCTGCAGAGCCCTCGGAATGTCGGTGACGCGCATTCCTGATACCATCTTGTTCACGGCCGCCTGGCGAGCTCCAACAGGTATATCCGCCTTTTTACCCTTTTCTGAAAACCTAAGATTGACTTATTATCACACTACACATCACAAAACCCAAAAAAATCGCAAGAAAAACATTAATACATGCAGCAAACAAATGGGTAATAATTGGCGACTCTTAAATATGGCCCATTTAGAACGACAAATTCGCTCTGAACGAAATACAAACTACGCGGCATTGTAACCGACGAATCAACACATATCATATCCCAAAATGACCCGATTTGGTCTAGCAGAAAAAAAAGTCGAAACAGTGTTTCGCCAAATACTTTTGTTCGCTACTGTAACTTGTTACATATGTCCATTACAGTACTCCTACACAAAAAGCAGATAATATATGTGGAATGCAATTTATATCTATTAGCAATGCAGGACCGCTCGAAACCACATGTAAACCTTTCATGGAGTGCATCTTATTGTCACTGAGAGGTGAGATGACCAGCGGGGATGGTCGGTCATTACAAACCCTGATGACAGCGGTATAACTGTGCAAACAGAATTAGAATAAATGCTGTCCCAAATGACAAACGCACTTGGCCAATGTGCTGCGTTGTTGCCAGTTTTTCTTCCAAGCCACTTCATAGTAGATTCGGAACTGAATATAAGTGGTTGAAATATACCTTGCCTGAGCAACAATCAGTGCCACACGAAGCAGAATATTAAAATTCATCAGATGTACCAGTTAGGTAGTCAGCCATCTGGTATTGGTCCTGGCTATTTACAACTGGCGAATTCCCTTCTGATTGAAGGTTACTTGAACTGGGAAAGGTTTAACTTGTCAAGTTCGAATTCGTAGTATTAAGTGAATTGATAAGAATACCAGAAGACATCATAAAACAAAAGGAAACGTACAGCTATCTTTTAATACGCAGGCAAAGCAAATGGTAGAACACTGCTAGTGGATTTAGTCTTAATGAAACACTAGAAGACAATGTTCTTGGGGGCAAACATTAATCAGAGAAAAAGCCAAATCTGCTTTGTTAAGCATCCAATAATACAAGGGTCAGATCATTCGACTGATTGAGGGACGGTCGACCGCTTCAGTGCGTGTGTTCATGGTCTTAACTGAAACATGAAAGGGACAAAAACGAATGCAGTGTTTGATTTAAAAAAAACATTTTCATGCTATCATGGGTTGAATTTCTCAGATAAATTCGTTAATATTTTACAAATTCGAAGATGGTTAAAGTTCTTACGAATTAAAGATTTTTTCTGAACAGCGCTGTTATACACGATGTAAATTTTTTAATTTTATGAAATACAATTATTCAGGCCTATATCGTGGTCATTGAAACAAAGAGGAAGTTATCGAAACAATAAAACCTAAGTCGGAATGCTACTTATCGTTTAACATTTTGAAAATAACATTTATAGTGGACCGTAGATCAATGGAAACAGGTCCTACGGACTGATGAATCCCGATACACGATCCATCAGTCTGATCGTCATGCGTGGGTATGGCAGTAGCCGGAAGAAAGCTATTTACCACAGTGTACTGTTCCTACCGCCAAGTTTGGAGCTGGCAGAGTGCTAGTGTGGGGGGTTTTGTTGTTATGGTCCCATCCCATTTGCTATCGTAGACAAACCTTTTAACCAGCACGTCTATCTCGATATTCTGGACAATTAACTCTGTGGCAATACTATGGAACCGAGCCTTGTTGGTACCAGCAGGATAATACACCGAGCCATAAAGCACGGACTGTTACGGCGTGGTTTGACGATAATTCTGTATCGAGTGTGAAATGGCCAGCACACAGCCATGATCTTAATCCCACAAGGCACCTATGTGATGAATTAGCACTCCCCATAAGAAGTTCGGAACCAAGGCATATTGCTAAGAAACAGTTAACGGCGACATTATGTACTTAATGGAAGGTCATACCCATCGTTTTGTTCGAAAACCTTGTCGAAAGGTGGACCGACACCGTACTAATGTATGTCAATTAATGCTATGCTATGTTTATCTTCTAGTTGACAGGTGACGTTTGTCAATATAGCATATACACTGACGGAACAAAAATCCCAACACCACGAAAAAATAGTTGTAGAAGAATGAAATGGCGGTAATACAATCGTATAGGTAACATATTTAATCGATTAAGGTTTCAAGATCACAGCTTAATGTAAGCGCGAGAAGAGCCATTTTAAATGTGAAATGCTGGTACATTAATAACCGGTGTAACCGCCGGAATGTTGATTGCAAGCATGCAAACGTTCATGCATTGTGTCGTACAGGTGCTGGATGTCAGTTTGTGGGATGGAGTCCATTGCCTGTTGCACTTGGTCGGTCAATACAGGGACGGTTAATGCTTGTTTAGGGTGACGCTGAAGTGGTGACCCAATGATGTCCCATACGTCGTCGATTGGAAAATGATCTGGTGATCTAGCAGGCCACGGCAACATGTAGACACCCTGTAGAGCATGTTGGGTTACAACAGCGGTATGCGGGCGAGCGGTATCCTGTTGGAAAACACCCCCTGGAATGCTGTTCATGAATGGCAGCCCAACAGGTTGAATCACCAGACCGACGTAAAACTGTGCCGTCAGGGTGCGTGGAATAACCACGAGAGTGCTCCTGCTGTCATAGGAAATTGCTCCCCAGACCATAACTCCAGGTGTAGGTCCAGTGTGTCTCGGCCGCAGACAGGTTGGTTGCAGGCGCTCACCTGGCCTCCTTCTAACAACCACACGGCCATCACTGGCACAAAGGCAGAACCGGCTTTCATCAGAAAACACAACAGATCTCCACTCCGTCCTCCAGTGAGCTCTAGCTTGACACCACTTACGTCGCAAACGGCAGTGGTTTAGAGTATGTGGAATGCACGAAACTGGGCGTCTGGCTCGGAGCTGTCCTTCAAGTAACCAATTTGTTACAGTTCGTTGTGTCACTGTGGTGGCAACTGCAGCTCGAATTGCTTCCGCAGACGCAGTACAATGCGCCACGGCCATACGCCGCACACGGCGGTCTTCCCTCTCAGTAGTGCCACCTGGCCGGCTGGAACTAGGTCTTCTTGAGGCAGTACCTTCCCTTGACCACCGCTGCCAACAATCATGCACAGTGGCTACATTTCTGCCAAGCCGTTCCGCAATATTGCGGAAAAAAAAATCTACCTTCTCGTAGCCCTATTACACGACCTCGTTCAAACTCCGTGAGCTGTTGATAATGTCTTCTTCGTCTTCTTAAAGGCATTCTTGACTAACATCAACACACTACGTCGAATCTCAACGATAACTAACGCTCAAGAACGTTACAGCGCGTATTTACAGCAAACCGTCTTTGCATATTCCGAGGGGCGCTGCTAGCGCCACACGTATGCGCCGAGCGCGAAATTTGCATAGACGTCACCTTACAGATGTACTCTCACCGCCTACCAACTGTCGTTTATCTAACACAACCCCTTCTTGGTGTTGGGATTCTTTTCTCCGTCAGTGTATATTCCACAACAAAAACCTTATTCCCCGAAAGAATGTACTACAGAGGTAAAGCATAGATCAATACGGCAAATACGCAGCGACCAACTCCGTCGATGTAGTTTAAATGCCAAAGCATGCGTTTCCAGAGCAGAATGATGCGTATTCGATTTCGTCACCAGAAAATGTTTTTTCTTTATAACGGTTTATAAGGCTACGGTTTATTCTCGCTGGAAAGTATTTTTCTACACTTATAGAAAATTTCGATTTTCTCATAAAAATATATAATCGAATTTTTGAAGGCAATCGAAATATTGCTGAACAATATTTTTAGGAAAATTTACCTAAGTCAACCTTAGCTTTTCAGTCCATAATATATTATATTTTTATAACTTTTGAACTGTAAGGAAAAATAAAACTTTAATATTAATTTTCAGGTAAGAATGAATACGTCGCCCCTGATGCGAAGTAGTGTCCACGCCAGAGTCCCGAATGAGGAATGGTGCCGAGTTTGTCCTTATTCTTTCAAGGTCTTCCCTGATGTTATAACCAGTGGACCACAAATTTTTTTAACGCTTTATATTTCCTTCATAAATACGTCACAAACACATGATACAGTCATGTAAATTCTTTAAAATGGAACATGTCATGCGTCATTTTTCCACTAATGAAATAAATTGCGAATGCTGAGCTGTATCTTTTTGACAATTTACCTAGTGAAAGGCAAAATGAAACTGACGAAACAATTAGATTACAATTTCACGGCACTTCTTTATAAAATTTATATTTTTCGAAGAAAAAAGTGAAATTTCTGAGAAAGTGTGCTTTTTGAACAAATATAAAGAGCATCCTCAATATCAATTACGACAAAAGATATAAATCTGAAAAAGAATCAAACAAAGCTGGGCTGATTCAAAGAACGAGAAACCGATGTGTTATATTTAGTACATTTAGTCAATATATTGGCATAGTATCTTGTCCACCTGGAGCATAACGAACGTAAATATAAAGCATGAAGTACAAAGATACGTTTTAGACCTAGGACGTTGATTCTGACCAATTCGTTCCCTCGCAACGTATATCGGATTTATTTGTTACAAAAGGAATTCACTCACAGCTGTTTCATTTTTGTTTCTTACCACCGAGCTTCCGTTTTGAAATCAAAAATATTAGCTAGGTAGCCGGTACTGCGTTTAGATTGCTCGAAAATAATTATAGTTGTTGTTTCCCATCAAGAAATAGAAATGTTTAATATTCACCAGTTTTATGACCATGGCAACTAAGCTTTATTCATCCTCTACATAGTACTAACCTGAAACAGTTACCGGAATCACTGCTCAGTATGAAACACATGGCTTCGAATCGTGCACATCATTCAAAAAGTTCATACAACTATTACAGTTGTTAAGAACACCTTAAAAAGCTGTTGCTCACAGTAATTGAAATCAAATTTAATTCTTCAATTTGGTACAAATAGAAACAATTTTCTAGCTATTGTGTATTGCTTCCATGTGAATGTGAAACAGAAGGTAATGTTCTATGACTTCAAAGGGAATTATAAAGATTTTTCGAAATTCGGTTGAGCGTCGGGAAGAAAAAAGATATACTACAGAAAACTGTGTTTTAGGTATGAAGACAGGTGTGGTTAATATAACAATGATGAATTGCTACTAAGGAAATACTATGCGAACGTAAGTTTTAAAGAACACGGTTTTTTGTAGAATATTATGGCGGAATATTTCATCCTGTTAATCTCTAATTATAAAAGCCGTTTAAGCAAGTTGAAGAATTCTCTAGATTTTTCTTTCAGTTTTCCATTTGTTTAAGATTCAATCTCATTTTTCAGGATATTGTTGAGAATTATAATATGTATAGCAAAAGCTGAATGAATTATTTCCGTGCATCTGAAGCTTTTGGAATTCAGGGAAGAGCGAAATGATCTTTCACTATTATTGAAAATTCCAAACACCAATGGAAAATGTACCAGAAACGTTGTTTTGCCTTATATTAAAGGCGAAACAAGCAAACTTCCGAGAACGAAATATCTGAATATATTAATTACACACCTCCTTTACAGAATATGATGAGTTGGAATGTGTTAGAAACCTATAATGCAGAATCCTTATCGGATTTTTTAAATATCACCTAACTGTTTCACCGCTACACAACCAACGCTGAATGTCTCCATATCCAGTGGGTTGTATAATTCCCTACGGAAGGAGGAGACGCGTATTTTTTCACTGTTCGTCGTTATTTGGTTTGTTTGCTTTCAGATATTTCTATGAAAAAGGCTTTTTGTGTGATGCACGGGCAACACACAAAACGACTCTCCAGTCACTACGATTGCAAAATACAACCTGTGCTATTGGTATAATTGCAACGCATCGGAAATAAAATATTACCTCTTGCTTGATTTCAGTGCATTTGCATTTTTGTGAATCAGTCAAAGATTGACAGTAAAGCATACGTGGTGTATCAAAAGTTACGGTGCCTTTTTGGTTAGGGAAAGAAGTTAGTCTGAGAGAAAGTTGGCAGTTGTAGAGTTGACCAATAAGATACAAGCTATGATATTCGTGAATCCTGACTCATCGGATCCCATGGCATGCTTGATCATTTTCTATTATTATAAACAAAATTTTCTTTTTTATACTGGAAAAAATGCGTTTTCGTTACTCCTACACATAAAATACCTTTTTAAGGAAGATTTCAGAAAGAAAACATTTTTTTTTTACATTTTTAAAGCAGTTGCATAGCATGATGCTGGAGATTGCACCTGATGTTATGTAATGCAATTTCGTCTATCCTTTGCAAAGGCTATTGGTATTGGGTAAACGGTTTCTTAGGTTGACCGGAACAAAATTTTTACGTTTTCTTCTGCTGATAATTCTCAGAATAAAGCAGGTTTACCAGAACAATTAATATAAATATGGACCAAAGAAATTAGTTTTTTTAGAGGACAATTTTTTTGTACATTTTTTATCTTTGATACAAGCAGGAGAAATATAATAACAGCTTTATTTCCTACCAGTTATTTAATTTTCAGTAAATGAAAGAAATTTTGAGTGATGTAAAACAGCAGTATGAAGTTTACTGCTTGTACAAAGAGAGACGACGCAAACATATTTGTAAGACAAACTGCAATGTAAAAATATTTTGGTAAATTTTAGCTCCAAACCGTTTGTTGCGTTGCATATTTCTATGTCATTACCAAATATTCGCGGAAGAATGCGAAGATTGTTCTTCCCTGTTCTGATTGGAGCTGTGTTATCTAACAGGTATGCTTTCACCCAAACATTTGAACATATAATTACTAGGTGAATTGAAAATATAGTTCTTTGAGCAAATATACCTCATGAAGTTTGTAATTGGTAAATGAGAGCAGTGTGACAAAAAAAGTCAACGGTCTGAAACTGGAAAGACAACTAATTTATTTTACCTTATTTTACATATAAATTTTCAAATGATACAAAATGTAATTTTCTGTCCAAATTTTAAAAATGTCCTTTCTGCTTTGGGAAGCTGAAACTTGCATGGTAACAATTCCACCACAACAGAAAGTAGTTCACCTCAGTGTGGATGATATCATGACATGTTAACAATTGTCTTGCAGTTCATCTGAGAAATGTTTTTCCAAACTACTCGAATAAACTACTTTTCGTATGTGACGTAACGGCTCATAAAATGTAATTTCTGAACAAAGTAAAACATTTCCTGAACAAAAAAAAAACATTTTTCAATGCTTTTTTACTCGTCACCGCTCGTTAGGTGTATAAAAGTTACCACGTATTAATATTAATTTCACATTTTTTTGCTCATAAAGACCTTCCTAACAACACTTTGTTTCTTTTACCAGAATTTGATCTTTCACCAATATTAACATAATTCATTGTTCCTAACATTGTACCAAATTAAAATCAATGAGTGGATTCGAATTTCGCGCCAGGTTCCACAAATTCCAACATAAAAGAAATCGAACTGACCTTCAGGATTTACAGAATGCTAATATTTTGAATACATTATGGACTCAAAATATTAATACAATAATGCACCTCAACACTAAACTCGAACGTGGCAAGCTCATAAGACAAACAAAATGTATTGACGTAACCAACCTTAAAAAACAACATAATACCTTCAAGTTGGAGCTGAAGAACAGATTCTCTGCTTTAGAAAGCCTAACATCGGAAGAAGTGGATATTTCTGAAGTTAACAGAAAAGTAACCAAAGCTCTTATGGAAACAGCAACAAAATTAGCTGGGTCTAAGAACAAGTTGCATGTGAACATATTATCAGGAAAAATCAAAACGTTGATGCAAAAAAGAAATGAGTTGAGGACAACTAAAGAAGATGTGACTTCCAAAGTGGAATATAAAGAGCTATGCAAGACAGTACGAAAAATTATCACTGAAGACGTAATGAAATTCAACTGTGAACTAAAGAGGAAAGCAATTGAAAACAACTAAAGCCTAAAGATAGCAAAGGGACGTCTTACTAAGGGAAGAAAACAGATTATGGCACTGAGAAAAGAAAATGGTTCTGTAACAAGAAATAGAGGCAAAAGTTTGACAAGAGTGAAAGAGTTCTACTCCAAATTATATGAAAGAGATTATACATGTACTCCAGACATCATGAAAGGTACCAGAATTATTTCAGTCCTCCTAGCAGAAGTTGCACATGCAATCAAGAACATGGAGCGAGGAAAAGGATCAGGAGAAGACGGAATTACTCTAGACATCATACAAGAAGCAAGTGGAGAAATCGAAACAGTACTCGCCCAAATTTTCACTCGATGCCTTAATGAAGGGAGAATTCCTGACGATTAGAACAACGCTACAATGATCCTGCTACATAAAAAAAGGTGACATTGAGGATCTCAGGAACTACAGACCTATCAGCCTCCCATCAGTGGTTTGTAAAATCTTAACTAAAGTTATTTCACATCGCTTGAAGTTAACACTGGACATGGCAAAACCAAGAGAAAAAGCTGGATTCAGGAGTGGCTACAGCACAATAAATCGTATCCACGTACTGATAGAATTAACTGAAAGAGCGAGGGAATATGAACTTCCATTGTGCATGGCTTTTATCGATTATGAAAGGCCTTTGATTCGGTGAAACCATCAGCAGTTACAATGGCTTTGAAATCCTTTGGCATAGAAGATGCATACATTAATATTATTAATAACATCCATGAAAATGCAAGTGCAAAGATTCAGCAGTTTGGAAATACAACACACATAAAAATTGGAAAGGGAGTGAGACAAGGTGACATCATATCTCCGAAGCTCTTTAATGCCACATGGGAAAATGTCATATAATCACTGAACTGGGAAAACAAAGCGATACAGATTAATGGAGATTATCTAACCCACCTTCGTTTTGCTGATGAGGTAGTCGATTTTGCAACTACCAAATCAGAGCTGCAGAGTCTGATTCAGGAACTTGCTGACAAGCGTAAAGAAGTGGGATTAAAATGAACTTTCTGAAGATAAAAGTGATGTTCAGTGCTTTTACAAGAAATGAAGATTTGTCGATTGATGGAAAAAACCTGTAGATAACAAACACGTACGTTTATCTTGGACAGCAGATATCAAGTGAGGGTCACATTGATGAAGAAATTAATCGGCGTAGAAAACTTGCCTGGAGAACTTTTGAAAGTGACTGCATAATTTTCAAGAGCAATATGCCATTATGTCATAAAAGAAAAGTGTTTGATTAATGCATCCTTCCAGTGCTTACATATGGTGCAGAGACGTGACCTTAATTAAAAGAGACATACAAAGGTTGCAGACAACTCAAAGGATGCATGGAGAGGTGCATGTTTGGTGTAACCAGGAGAGATAAGAAGAAAAACTCGTGGATCCGAAAAATGACAAGAGTGGAAGACATCATGATCAGAGTTAAATCCCTGAAATGGCAATGGGCTGGACATACTGCCAGAAGGACAGACCATTGATGGATAGCCGAAATTTTGGATTGGATTCCAAGCGACAGGAAAAGACCCAGAAGAAGACCACATGGGAGATGGGTGGATGAAATTCGAAAGTATGCCGTAGTAACATGGAGGAGACTGACACAAGACAGACCGTTGTGGAAGCAACTTGGGGAGACCTTCGTCCAGCAGTGGATTGATAATGGTTGACAATGATGATGATATCTTTCTACTGACATATTATGCCAAGCGGATATTGCTGCTTCAGCAAATTACCAATTTTTCGTAGGAAATGGAGTTCCGTTATGAATGTTTTTCTTTAAATCTCATCTCTACACCTGTTCATTTTGATTGCAATATCGGGAGTGTGGGGAAAATGTTAGCCATCTCGTCATTGTAGGCTACTTGAACACTATATGACGATCATTGACTTACGGCGTTGCATATTATCAAGCTAAAAATAACCATTTCCATAAGAAAACTCCATTCAGATTTACGGATATTCCTGGTCCCCATTGAGCGTTAGGTACGTTATGACATTCAAATGAAGTTTCTACGGAATTAAGGAATTCACTGCTGTCCATGACAACATACCCTAGACCATTGTATGCGCTCCAACAGCTTGTACATTGTTAGGCACCTGCGATCTGTCGTTTCCTGCTGTTGACTTAATATTTTAGAGAATTCATCGTCATGTATCAGTTGAATAACTAATTCATTGAAAGGAGTTCTCATATTCTCGTGGTCAAGAGTCCACCTTTGATTATCCAGTGCTCAATGCATCAGATTGTTTTTGGTATTAGCAGAGACGAATAGTACATCAAATAAACGATTGTTGTTATAAGCCATTCTTGCCAATGCGAGTGGGCTCCGCATGTTCAAATTTTCGTTGCAAGAGCAAGTGGTATTGTGCCGTTATTTTACTTACTGTACCACATCTGGCATCCTAGAAAATTCTCTCCAATTGTTTTTTGCCCTCCAACAACCGTCATTCATTCCTTCAGACAAGAAGACCCCTGACTGCTTGTTTCTTATGTTTGCCCTACAAATAAAGCACCCAGTGATCCTTACACTTTCCTACCCAGCTCCTGTTTTCACGCTTTGTATTAAGTCGCTTATATTGCCGCTATCTGTGCTTCGTGCACATCCGAATCGTTTTTAGTGTGAAGACTTAAAGCCATCTGAACGTCATAAATGCGCACGTGAGTTAGTAGTTTTGCACGCATCTGATCGCTTTTTTGAGTTCCCAATAATTTGCTATTTTAGTGTGTATTCTTGTTTGTACACTTGTGTGCAAAATTAAAGGATAATCTGCAAAATGAAACAACACTAGCGATGGACAAAAGGAAATGGAGTGAAACTTCACACTACCTTTAATCGAGACATATTACAAGATCTACATATTTCAGAACTTTGCAATTATATCGTAAAAATAAAATATGCACATGAGAACAAGAAAAGCAATACAGTATTTTTCAATAGTCGTCGTCAGGAAGTGTCAGTTAAGCGTATGGTGCACTTTAAAACAGAAGCAACGTAAAAATCGACGGTCTTTGCTCTTAATAGCACTGTAAATTAAATCTTGTTCAATAAACCGCCCCTCACCTTAAAGCGATACTCGCCGTATTTGGAGGGACCCTAGGTGCGGCATAGCATTACCAACTCTCCTTCATAAGGCATCCTAAACATACGCAGAAAGACTGATATCAGCCGAATAAGCTGGCTAATAAAAAAAAGGTACCAATTTCATGATTATTTAATACGACTTCTTGTGAGGAAATCACAGAAACATTAATTCGGAACAACGGCTCGGAGTTTAAATTTTAACATTAGAATTATACTCTTTTAACCCATTAATAAGCAACTTGAACACTGTTGAACCAAATGGTTAAAAAATTAACAGCAACTGGCGGACGCATTTCCTATAAATTTTCTGTGGTTTCGAACCAGAAATGGCCACATACAATCCGGATTGTACGTAATCTACTTGTTTTCATGGAAAAGCAATTCCTTTCCCCCTCTCATCCCAGAAGTTCTGATCATAAAGCTGCCACAGGTGAGAAGACCCCATTCGCGTCGTCTATTCTCTTCCGTCGGACACAAGGTATGAATGGGAAAAACTATTCTTCCAGACTTTGGTATCATGTCATTCAATATATTCTCTCTCCTTTATTTGATTTGTCGCAATTTTTGAATCCATTTAGCATGTTATCAGGCAGAAAAGATTATTGACAATCATCCCCGTGCATGAGTAAAATGTATATCAAAACAAATGGAAGATCAACGATGTTCTGATTCTCTGGTTTTTCAGATGACTTTTTAAAGTAGATTTCAATAAATCAACATAACCAAACGCTACAACTTAATGAAATTCAATGAATAAATCGTGTAAGATGAAATACACGAAATTTTGAAAAAATGTGAAATTTAACACCCAAAGATGGAAAAGAATTTTCACTGCTTTCACTTTTCAAAATGTATTATATTCCATAAAATCTTGTCAAAGCGAACTGCACATATTTTTGGTAGCTGATTTTTCGGAAGAAATGAACTATAATGCTGTGAGTTCAGCATATTGGGCTACCTATGCAGTACTCAGAAGAAACAGTAGTCCTCTCTAATAAATATTTAATTCTCTTTTCAGAAATATTGTCAGTAGTAATACGGTAAAATATGCGAACTACACATTTAAAACTTTGATGTCTAAAATTTATCTTTGCTGAAAATTGTTTATCATTTATACCAAAATGCTTATCACTACTGAAAAAATATTTAACATTGATTCCTAAACATTTATCATTGTTGAAAGAAAAATAAACATTGATACATAAACATTTATCATTGCTGAAAAATTATTTATCGTATGTAAAAAATATTTATCTTTGCTGAAAAAAAATTATCGTTGATGCCTAAAATTTTATCATAGCTCAGATTTATTGGCCGTATCAAAAATAAAATATTCCCACCACAACGAGGATGTCCGTGGTTTTAATAAGTGATGTTCTAGATTGAACTTATGTCACGTGACGAAATAAAGAATTTAATCGAAAGCTTTTCACGCTTCCCAAAAGGCCTAGTTTCATGCTTTACGGCATCATATGGTATAATAAATCTGCATAATGCTCATGACATACTCAGTATTGATGTGCATTCCGTTAACAAATACATAATCCATGTATATAATCACTGCACAAGGTTATATGATTTAAATGACAAAACGATGTTGACTTTCTGTAGCAAAATTGGCAACATGACCTCGAAAGTTTTCTTGCCAAGCGAAATATCTTCAATTTGCCTTTGTTACTTTTCAACATGTAACTCTAACATCAGAACACTTCAAAATTACAACGACGTTTAGCGGAAATCAAACCCGCATCTCCCGATTTCCATTCGAGAATAGTACCTGTTACACGATTGCTATTCCAGAGAGATCTAATTTTCAAGTTTGCTGATGTTAGTGTTACTTGTTGACTAGTAAACAAGCAAATGGTTATTCTGTTAGCCGCCTTAAGAATACTTTAGTATTTTAATGTATCTGCCAAGAATATTTCTTCTACAATCTCCATCAATGTTAAATGCTGAACACTAAGCAAGGCAACGGCTATTCTGTTTGCCGCCTTAAAAGTCCCGTAGTTTTTCCATTTATTTGGGAATACTTTTTCTATTACAACATCCATTTTTGAAATTGGGTGAAACCTCCGAATAGCAGTCGCAGACGGACCGGGAGAAAGAGACCGCTGTTCAAAGATTATGCTTTAGTAAACGTTGCCAGGCCGTTGCGTTTTTGTAAAAAGTAGAATGAATATAAGAAGCTTGTACAAAGTTAATTAATTGATCTGATGTGCGAGAAAGTACAACATATACAAAGTTTAACCTGCTTTTGATTTAAATAATTTTCTTATTAGTGTATGAACATCATTTCGATATATCCCTGATCAAGAACAAACATTAGATCTACTACGAATCACTAGTTCTTTTAACAGGAATATATAACATTATTTTCAATTTTATGCTCATTTCAACATAATAGTCGATATGAAGTGGAGCTTTGCTGTGTAGTTTTCTATGAATTGATCAATATTTATACCGGAAACGAACAAATATTGACACCTTTACAGAACTACGAGTGTAACGCTGTTTATTTGACAACGAAAAATTAAACCTTCACACAATTTTCTATGTAAAAACAATCTGATGTTCGCTGAGCAAAGTTCCAAGTTTAGCTGTCAATAACAATAACAAAAATGTCAGGTACTTTCATTGCATCCCCGATTGCTCAGTATTCTAAATATTTGTTCATGTGCTTTCGACCGAGATGGGTCGGTTTTCGAATTTCGGTTAGGCACAGATGTTGTGATTGCCTTACGACACTAGTTATTGCCCTTCGCTGCTGTTGCCAGTATCACTAAATTTGGGACAGGCTAATGCTTATACAGCACTGAGTTGCTCATTGTCTGTGTTAAACCACCAAAGAAAAGGAGGGGGGATGGTACATTCACAGCTATAGGCGCAACTGAACATTAATGCATCGTTTGCATGAATTTCGTCCTCCAGTGAAGTACGTTTAAATATAGATTTTGTGTTTGTTACACTGTATACAGAAATATTGGTTTCTACTATAAAACATCTTGATTTTGTTTGTTCATATTAAAGAAAATCCTGTCTTATGGGTTCTTAGAGTGTTGCTACAACTATCACACTGTGAAAACCACATCTATGAAAATAGTATTAGTAACTAATTTTACGAGTTATAAACTGAACAGTTACGGATACATAAACTTTCTCAATATAAAGTAACCATATCACTAAAGACAAAAATTCCTTTTCTTAAGAAGTGAATATATTTTTAGTGCAATGTATGTTCGAAATAAGAAGATTAAATTTAAATTTGGGAATTCAATTTGTTGAACAGCAGGATCTAATAATAAGCCTAATTTTTAAGGATAGAATCTACGATTCCATGTTTCTGACTTGTTGCTACAAACAAGTTGCTACAGTGCACTTAAACTCTTTGTCAAAGACGCAGCAGCTCATCAACGATACTCTCGTTAGTATAATTGGGGAGCATCTTAGATGAAAGGAGATTTTGGTATGCAAAACATAATACACATTTAAAACACGATATCGAATCCACAACAAATTTTATTAGTTATTAGAACTTTTACGAAAATCTGCAAAAATTATCATAACTTCGTTAAGAGAAATATAAAATTTAATATGAAAAATGTAATAAAGAAATATTAAAATTTTGAAATGTTATGAAATATTTAATAAATAAATATGTTAATTATACAATACGATCATGGACACACATACAGACGAAAAATCTGTTTTCAGCCGATCCTCCAATTTGTCCTCGGCTGATTCCGCTAGTGGCAGAGTCAAAATGTTTGACTAAGCACAGACAATGGATCCCCGTTCACGAGAGCAAAACATGCCCTATGCCACTGAACACTGTATCCACCAAATTTCGTAGGCTCTGCCGTGAATCAAGGATGTGTTGCTCATTTTGCTGCTGTCAAAAACGCACTCAACCATCGGCTAAATGGAGAACACATAATCATTTTACAGATCAGCACACTTTCATTCAAACATCCAGCGTCTAAACCGTATGCTCCTTGCACTTGTTGAATCGTTTACGTCGATGGACATTTGTGAACAGAAGTTGGCGTATAGGGCGTCAACTTTTATAACCCATCAATTCGATACGGCGTGAAAAGCTCATTTGCGCTGGATACCGTTTCTAATTGACTAACACTGTGTTTGGCCGCTAAAACAGAAACAATGCTAAGAACAACTATCCCTTATAAAGCGAAACACAGGTCGTTCCCATATTCAGTTTTCCCGACTTCCTTTGTTGTGCAACTGATTCATTATCCCTTCATTTTGGCTTAAATGGGATTTAGTTAAAGTTTTTGAACATGTTGAACATACAATACATATACTGGTTTCATATTTGAGCCAATGCAACAAAAGAAGGTACAATTAAATTTGAATATAATGTTCGATTTGTATGTCATGTACTTATCGAGATTATCACGTCGAAATATGTTACACAAATATGCAAACCCAATGATTTTTATTTCTCAAAAATCATGATGTCTAAAAGACATTCAAGTACATTTCCTTACTAACAGATTCAAGTAATGTAGGTAAATCACATTGCATATTAATTACCGAAATGAAGAACTGGAAAGAGTCGTTTCCTAAAAATTCTTCGTTCATGTTTATTACTCTTATACCAGAAAAGTTCAATTAACTTCGATCTGATAAATTACAAAAATAACAGTTGGAGGTCAGTGGTAAAGCGTTTTTTAAAAAACAGCCTTGATATGTCCAAATGTTTATTGTATACATACCTCAAAATATCATTCTTATAACATGTTTTTCAAATGAAATCCTTTTTTCCACCATGTCACAAAAATCCACTATTCCTGCCGCTTAATTTACATTTCTATTAAAACTGAAATACGCGTATCTCATAAACTACACGATATGTTTTCAACTGTGTCAAGAAAAGTGCGAAATACGTATATCTTTTCATGAGAGGCACATGTCTAATTTGCTTTCTGTGTGGAAAATGTCAGTTACTTAGCGTTAAACTTCTTTTTATTTTTCTCTATTTTTGGGGAAATTTGCATAATGTGTTTAGTGTAAGGTATCACACGGGAGCTGTATCTTTTCTTCAAAAGTGCTGGAAAAAATGCGTTTTAATTAAAAATTGCAATAATACAATTTTTATACTAGTTTAAATTAAAGAAGAAAATCTGTAGAAAAAACGGAACATTTTCAACATTCTTTGCAACGCAGCACGATCATCTCGGCAGAAAAGGTCCCGCTCTTAATAACATTTGAATACCATATACACGTGAACTGTAAGATGTTGATCTACGATAGATTCATTCCGGAACAGGTACTTTTCTTAATATATTTATGTTCTCGTTAGTTCCTTATCGTAAATAGGATACGAAAAGAAAGTTCACATATATATTGAGGTTGTTTGGATAGATGAAAATTTAAGAACTCCTAATAAACAGTAATAACATATTTATACATCCCAGTTCGTTTGCCCCTCTAAATACACTGACGTCCAAAATTGAGCTCTGAAAGCCATTCGCAGGAATAAAAAATAAGCATGTAACGGCACGTTCCTAACTGCCGTTACGTGTTTGATTTTCACCGTTTGGCATATAAAGAGGCGAAAGAAGTAGTGAAATAAATATCTTATAGCAGCAGAGATATGTGTGCGTATTATGCTCTAGAAGTATTATGTATTATGCGTATTATTCGCAGCCAAAACATGTCTTAATGAAGAATGTGATGACCTCGTACGGAAAGACAACTCTCAAAACGGTGATTCATTTTCATTATGACCATTGACAAATAAAACATTTTTATTGCAAACTCTCCACTACACAGGAAAGTTCGTTAAATCATGAGAAATTATAAGCGATTGGTATTTAGTATATTTCATAACAAATGGAATTCTTTATGAATGAAACTTAAATTAAATTTAAGGAATTTGGATTATCAAAATATATTAAGATGTGCAAAATACATATGCCCTCATAACACATTAAAATCCGTTCATAACCAGGAGCTCGGGACCGACGAAAATACTCGTTAACCCTCTGCTAGCTAAGTATATTTTAGTTTGCTGTCCAACTTCCTTGAAAAAGCCATCTGGTTGATGTGCGAACGTTTGGAAACTTTGATTTTATCTACGCCAATTAATTCTGATAGCTAGTATAGTTACACTATCTTAAGTAGAATTTAGATGGAAATTCACAAGTAAATATATGCATACACAGTAATATGCACATGTGTTTATATTTTGCATACCTACAGCCAAGGGTCAAAACATTATTGCCACCCAAACAGACATTCAACGTATCTTCTTCCCGGTGCCGGACCGTGAAGCAGCTGCAGTTGCCGTCCATGGTAGTTACACCAGACACTGATCCTTATGTGCCCTCGTCGTCTCACCGTCCTAAGTTTTTAATCAATCCACCCTTCTATCATCTGCTTTCCCTACAATAAATATGGCTTTGCTATATCTTGTCTTTCGTGGTCATGCAATATAGGAATCATCGGTTATTAAAACTTAGAATCTACGTAGCAAGTTATGACAATTATAGATAGGGCAACTTTTGCATTGAAATTTTGGAAACAAAAAACATTTCTCTAATCTGCTGGAGACATTTACAAAATATGTTAAAAAATTCAGTTAAGTCGTTTTGTGCGAAACTTGAGTTTATCAGACTAATGGTTGTAAATTGTTATATCATATTTACCACTTACAGTACGCAAACGAACCTGAATGTAACCTCTCTTCAGAATCTGTAGCTTTATTCATGTGATGATATCAGGCAACAAAAAACAAATTCTGAGGTATCCGAATTTGAGATCCCATATTTAGACGTGCCTGAGTGATTTCAATTGTAATAAAAAGTTTTCGTAACATTTCCAAGCCTATGTCAGTATTCGACGCCTTGGAAAGTGACCCAAGAATATTTATTAAATGCATGTCCTCTCTTACATCATTAGGTTTTAAAGCTTAACGAAACTTTATCTGGTGCAAGGTGTAAATGAATTGTTGATTCATAGGGATAAATCCATGTACTGGGTGATAACTTCTCGGAAATAGCTTCAGAAAGAAATCATGCAGCGTAATGTGAACTTGAAGTAGAATTTTTCAGTTTAATAGTTGAAACAAAAATTACATAAATAAATATTTTGTTTAAAATTTAAACGTAGAGAGAGTTGGGATGTAATTATTTCACCTTTATTTAGGTTATTTTAATGCATAAGTTGTCTGTAATACGCCCTAGCAATATCACGTCTTTTCAATGACAAAGTTAGTTCGAATTTCTTTTTAAAGTTTAGAATGTTTCGTTTTGTAACTTGTAACAGAAATGTCCATTCTTTTCACTGCAACTAAATTATCCATTGGTAGTCGCAATTTTTCCATTTTAAACATAATACGAGTAAATTGTTCCTTGCGAACTCTGTACACTTTCATTTCTCATTTTCCCGTAATAAATGTATATTTCTGAAAAATATGTTCATAATAAATATTTTTGAACAACACCCATGCCTTATGTGGCATAGATGTTTTGTTTGCATTACGGCACTGGCTCTTCATTTCCCTGGAGCAAGTGGCCCAAAATTCGGTACGGGCGACTGGTTTATAGCCAACTGAATTACTCACCATCGTCGTTAAACCCAACGTACTTTGGTTAAACGCCCAAATGAAAAATAGGACGGTAAATGCAGTGTATTTTGCGGATTTCCTCGAGCATAAACTGAATCCAGCTATCAGGAAGAAATGTCGTCATTTTCTAAAGCATACTCCAATAATTTTGTACTAACAACGGTTGTTGCCTAGTTGCCGGCCATGTTACCGACATGTTCCGTGGTAGGGGATGGGAAGTATTGTACTCCCCTCCCTGTTCGCTTGACAAAAGTTACTATAATTTAGATTTGTTTCCGAAGATAAAAGCACCGTTACGGGGTATTCTTTTAGAGACCACCGACGACATTGTAACAGCCGTAGACCGGTTCGTGGCAAAGATGAAGACGTCTCGCCTTTTTACTGGAATACAGACACTTCCAAAAATAGAAGGCAGTGAATTTTAGATAATAGTGGCCACTATGTCGAAGGGTACATTCAATTAGAGTCGAATCCTATGTTATATTCGAATGTAATCATTATGTTCTCGCTAATAATTTCCAACCCATGTAAACAATTGTAGAAAAAGAATGATTGCGCATTAAGTAGACTATCAAAGTGAAACCTACCCCTCCCAGAAGTTTGTACATGCTTAGCTGAATCACCTTGTAGTGATTTCCCCATTTTGTTACGGCCATGTATTGTTTTCCTCATACGGAGATAATGTAATTCGTTCTTAGACACTAGCGTAATTGTAACTAAAAGGTATTTCTTTTTAATTTTATAGTAATCACAATACCTGTAGTTCCCAATTTATGAAAGCCTGCAGAGTACAATTCATAGGGGTTCTGCATCCAAAAAATAAGTCAAGAGTGAGTTATTCTTCGTAAAAGTACCATTGGCCCATCTACAACAACGGACGCTCAAAGCTGTATCATCTCCTATAGGATTAAGCAAAAGTGGAGTTGTTCCGTTTTTTAACTTTGGACAACTGCGGGTTTCGCACCAACACAGGAAATTTTGAAATCCATCGGGAGAAGCAGCGAAGTTTAAAAAAAGAGAGGAATTCTTAGAATTAACCAAAAAAATTCATTTTTCTTCAGTGATTTATATCATGTTACCTAAGTGACTTGTGACGAATTTTGTGAAAAAGTTTCCCAGAAAATTATTTCTGTTTAAGTACACAGACTGGTGGATATGATATGATTTCGATGATAAAAATTCCTGACTTCTTCAGAAAAATACCTTTTAGAAATGATGAGCTATAGTCAGGAATATTACCTGCCATGCATTCGATACAAATAAATTACAGCAACCAACTATTAGATTTTATATTGTGTGCAGCTTTATGTTTAGAAAATAAGATAGATCTGTATTATATTTTTATTTTCTTTAAATCAAGCTGAAGTTTTTGACTTTGAAATATGTCTTTCATTAGGCTCAAAATCTGAATTAAGTTGAAAATTTTAGCTTGTCACATTATGTTCTGAGATTTATTCTTCGGAAGTCTTTCCGAAAGATGATACTGATTGGATCCGGTTTTTCTTTTCAGTAAAAAGTTTGAACAGATTGCTCATATTTCTAGAAACGCTAGAAACAGAGACAAAACGAGTCTAAAATGCCACAGGATGATTCTACTATTTATTTCATTGGTTTATTTTTTCATGTCAGAGAAAAATGAATTTGTGCGATCGATGCCTTACTTGCGAAAATCCTGATCTTATTCAAGAAGCAGATAAATTTTATTTTAATTGAACAATTTTTAATAATATTTCCTGTATGCGCAGTTTTTAAGAGATTTATGGCAAACAGATATTGGACATACACAAGCTGGTCTGAGTTACCTATCTTCGAAATGTGAGTCCTTGTGGGTTGTGTACGAGCGCCATGTTTTTGGATGTTGGAAAATTCCGACGCAAAACTACTATGCAGACTTCGATGCAATTAAGTCTTTGAATTATTACTGAAATCTTTAGGTTCGGCAAACCTGTGGCTGGACAAGAAATGTTGCATCGAACGAAAATAATGGTCCGATGGGGACGATATATTCAAAATAAGCCGCTTGCTATCCATTTATATGCAGGACGATTTCCTGGGCCACAGCAACGACATGGGATCGTGATGCAAAAAATATACTTCCCAAGTCCGTGTTCCGAAAATGGTCGTTTTGGTTGACGTTTCTTCTTTAAAAGCAATAATTGACGACTGTAGAGCTCAGAAGTCTGTGTAAGACCTTGTAGCATAAGATAATAGTTCAAAAACCTTGCATATCATACAAATACAGAGAAATTCTTATCAGTTGAAGATGGGCTTAGGTGTTGATCACGTCGGCTGGCCATGATTCATCCATGAGATTTCATATTACGGGGTGACAGAGTGAAATATATTTGATCACCCGTAATGATGTTCCTCAGGAAGTCCTTTTACTGACGTCTGGCGAGCAATGAAACGCACACCTTCTAAATAAAGTTTTGCTAGATGATTTCGTGTTTGGCAAAATTTCTTATTTTTGAATTGTCATTGAAAGAAGTGGCCATCCTTTTGCTAAGGATTATGGAGCAGTAATTGTTCAATGTGTTTTCCTCTTCCTTAAAAAAGGGGCCAAACTTTTTTTTTATTTTAACCATTATTTAGGTCATACTTTCAATATGTAGTGGAACCTCATTTGTACGTATTTTTAAAACATTGCCTTCAAAAACTTGCAAGTTTAAATAAACGTTTACGGAAATTTCACGATTTTAAATACCCCTGAAAAAATTTGAAAGGCTCTGCACAGGAAAAAAAGGGTTAGGGGAGAGTTGCCATTTTAGACTGAGCCAATTTATAATGTAAGACAACCATACATACATATGTATATTCATAAATAGCTATCTTAAGCCTATGTCCATCCTGAATTATTTGTTGAACTGTGTTTTTAATTGTACTAAAAAATCTAGATTACAAAAAGACATCCTCATAGATTTCGTAATCTTAATATAAAATGAATTATATTTAAAAAACTGGGTAGTAAAACTAAATACGATTTTGTTTTATTTTCAATACCTTTATTGCAAGTTCGTTACGTAAGCAATGTCGTTAAAAAGCAGTTTGTACTTAGATGATCAAGCATTAATACGGAGTAAAATATTTCTTAAAATTGCTTGTTTTAATTTTTTTTAATTTAGTTTAAAATCAGAGCTGTTCTGTCCACAACCAAATTATTTCATGCAATCACGCAGACTGATATACCTAATCTATGACCGGTCACTCTGATACCGACCGGGTGAGAGTTCTCAGTGTGTGATTTGGCTGAGCAATACTGCACTGTCAAGCAGAACTGACGATTCAACCGCGAGACGGGTTCCATTCCGATCTCGCGATTTTTTCTTTTAAGAATAGAAGTGACTTAGCCACCCTATCATTTAGAGCAGTGACGGGACTTAGTGAAAACGCCCTTTTGAGGGCGAAGTTCCGTTCAGCCCGCATTGAAACTCTGGTATCAGTTTCGGGTACGTCTTCGCCGTTCTGGTCCCGCGGACGAAGGGCCCTTAGATCCCTCGTCCGCCCAAAGCCCGAGCGCCCGGTTTCTAAGGTTAGACTAGAGTGGAAGAACCTCTGGGTGCCCACTCAGTACTTAGAAAAAATTTGTGTTTTTTTATCTCTCAAACAGAGATGTCATCTACCCAGAAGGGTAAAGTGAAAACTAAGGGGCAGCCCCCAAAACGTCCGGGTCAACCCGGACGCCTCAGGTGTAAGCACCAGGACACCCCTGGTGCTTACACCTGAGGCGTTTGTGAGCCACATTTTCAACCTCACTTGGGAAGTTGAGTCCGTTCTCTTGGACTCGCGGGTCACTTCCTCAGGGAGAGGAAAGGTTAAAAGATGCCCTGAGCAGTATTAACAAGGATTGTTACGAGCAAGCAGCACGGGTAGCCTATGTCGAAGGCAGGCTGTCCATGCGGGAGGAGTCGGGCTGCGAAGCCGACGCGAAAGTGGTTTCCTACGCCGAAGTGGCTAGGAAGGGGGCTAGCAAGTCGAAAGGGCCTTCGCCCGCCCCGATTGAGATTAAAAAGAAGAAGGTAAAGTCGGGAGACAGGAGACACGTGCTTTTAGTCTACCCGATAGTTGAGAGTGCGTCCTCAGAGGACACTAAGAAAACCCTGAAAACTGCCGTAAACCCAACTAAACTGCCGATAGGGGTCAAGAGCTTTCGGAGCATAAGGAAACGAGGGGTCGCGGTGGAGTGTTCCTATCCCAGGGAGCTCGACCGCCTTGCCCAGGAGTTGAGAAGCAATCCGCTGACCAAGGATTGCACACTCCCCACGGCCCCACGAAAGCGAAACCTCCGGTTGATAGTGTATGGGGTCGACGGGGATCTCTCAGGGAAAGAGTTCGAGCAGGCGGTTTGCGGACAGAACCCAGAGCTCGAGAACGGGTTCAAAGCCTGTTTTTCCATGAAGGGCAAGGGCGGTAGGGTCCACTGGGTGGCAGACGTGGAACCCAAGGCCTTCAAGCACTTGGTAAGGCGGAAGACACTGAACTTGGGTTGGTCAGTGCCCCGCCTAAAGGAATTTTTGAGGGAGGTCAGGTGCTTTCGGTGTAATGGCTTCGGTCATTTCCGAGGTAACTGCCCCGAGACAGAAGCAAGGTGCGGCTATTGTAGTGAAGTTGGGCACCAGCCGCACCAAAGTGCAGCAACTGCAACAGCTGCGAATGCCAAGTTCCGCCTGAAGTTGTACGTCTCACACTCCAGCTTCAGTAAGACATGCCCAAGTCTTATTAGGGAACTTGAGCAAAGGAAGAGTCGAGTCAACTATTGTTGACGGATGGTAGTACCCTTGGAGGTACGGTGCTCTCGACATTGAGCTTTTGGGTTTGTTGAACAAGATATTTTTGACGACCCTGGCCCGGGGTCATCACCACAGCACTGGCCCTAGCGCTGTGAATGATTTGGTGATTCGTTTTAATAATTTTTCAGTGTTTGAATATTGTGAGAGGGGTGCATGAGACCCTCATAGTGAAATGTGCATGTGTTTTTGTATTCTACTCAGATACCTGAAAAAGGAAATTTGTCCCAAAAAAACTCGCGTTGGCTGGCGATCTCCCGGATATGAGATGGGAAATTTTCGAAAAGTTGCTTGCCCCAACTGCCCATAGCACGTCGCACACACGGGTTTTGACAGAAGGGTGTAAGTTACCAGTCCCGTGGGGGAGGCAGATCCCCACAGGTCTCTAGACCGAATCTGCCCGAGTGGAAGACTGTGGTTTCCGGTGACTGACGGGCTAGCTGTCGGAACGCCGTCGGGGATCCTATCATTCCCAAAACTTTCGAGAGAGTTCAACGTATCCCTGCGAAGTCCACACTTTGACGGTGCAGTTAAATTCATCAGCTAGTAATACCTAATCTATAACTACGAAAACAGACTCTATTTTTTTTATGTCCAACGAAGGGATGGTATCATGTTTACCGTTCCACAATTTGTTAGATGAAATTGCATTGCTAAAAGATACGATCTGTTTGATATGTTTGATATACACATATTCATAAATATATCTGACTGATAAAGTGATTTCCTAATCGGAGAAATATTTTAAAATTTTAACAAGTCTGGGAAAGCACTGCTGAACGGATGGAAGATATTCGATCATTTTAGAGTATCACCTGTTTTTTCAAGGTGTTGATCGAATTAAAGCTCATATTTTTTTTCAGAAAATCCTGTACACGTTAAGTACGTGGCAAATATTTTAAATATCATCGTCTGTGATTAGTAAAGCGTTTGTGTTCGATACAGTGATATGTTCCAACAGGACATATCAATATAACAAACACAAACCCTTGAAAATAGAATGTATTATGCTCCAGATGAGAGCCAACATTTCCAAACAAAACTTTTACAAAACTCGAAAGAAAACATTTTGTTTTAATTTTTTAAAGAAAGTGGCTGCGATCTCTGCGTTTATATTTATGCTTGGAGTTGTCATTTGACTGTCCGATTAATGCCTTTTATTAAATGTACAAAAGGTAATTAAAGACATGAGATTTCATGTGTTCGCCGATCCTACTTGACAATGCGAAACGAATCACATGTCGAGATATCAGCCCATTATAAATTCTGATATGTCAGTAAATAACTAAGGTGCTAGGATAACAGCAAAGCAAAGACAAAATCTTTGGAAATAAAACAGAAAGTGAGGGAGTTAGCTTGATAAACAACACTGATTTTTTGAACTCGTAGCTGACAAGTTTAAAACTTTAAGATTGTGTTTGCTGATGTTCACATGATTTCCACAGTATGTAAGGGAATCATCGTTTTTCGTAAAACAAAGACATGCATTTGGGGACCTTCAGTGCCAAAAAATACAGAATTTTGTTCAATGTTTGTGCATATTGACATTGTTCGATTATACAACACAGAAGCAATTTTACAGCAGTAATAAGAACACCAAGAATGCCTTTTTTAGAGTAATCAGTGAAATGGCAATCTTCCTCTATGTGGCACAGCGATGTGAGAACTGGCCGAATAGTAATCGTCCGAAATATGTCTATATTCGAATGCCTCTGAGGCATTGATCTCGTGCGTTTCTTGCGGCTACGACTCTGTCCCTTCCCTTGAATCATTGGCCGTAAATTAAGGACGGGAGATCAGTTATTGTACGTCGAGTTACTTAAGGTATTTCCAGATGAAAGAAGGCTAGATTATCAAGCAAGGAAGCAAACCAAGGCATGTCTGATTTCTCCATTTTACGACAACCGTTAGTAACACTACGGAGCTAAAAACACCCACCCGTCTAAACTTTAGAAACACTGGTTTCTCGCGGGGATAAAAGTCAGGACCGTAAGAAATATATACAACCGGTACTTTGTAGTTGTTTCAAATCGGACCCACATGCAGGAATTCGCTGAAACCATCTCCTAGATCTCTTCAACTCTGCCAACAAATAGAGAACTCCACAACAATCCAAATATTTTCTTTTTTTAAGCGTTTTCTGCTCCTGGGTACAAAAATTCTGGATTATCAGTGAACTAACAGAGATCTTTGAACACTAGAAATGTAATATGACAAATTTAATTATTAAGCTATGAAGAATGGAAAATCATATATGAAAATTAATTTCTCTGAAACTTAGGAGTTAGTTGCTTTTCTAAGCGCTTTCATGCAGATATAAATTTGGTACCTAAACATATAAAATTTTTTACAGAAAAGTTGTTGTAAATTATTTTGTAGAATACATACCGAAAACTCACTATTAAAAGCAGAATACATTTATTTTCAAACCGGGACCTTTGAATATTTGACAAATATAAATAAATAATGAATGCGTATCTTTAATGAAATGAAACCTGATTTTTATGTCACGGTAGTAATTTCATTTTAGGTTACCATGGAAATCTGGGACCGAACTTTAACTTCGGAACCTGTGCTTGCATTGCATCTATCCTTACCGTTGTGAAACATCTTTTGTTTCCTCGATTTTGTTTCCAGATGATTCAAACCAAGAAAATAAACCTATTTCTATTATCATAGTTTAACAACTTGTGTTATGACAGCACTCACACGTTAATCAAATAAAGGAAACAAAACATACCAGATAAAAGTAAAAAAACCAAAACGTAAAATTTACAGATATGCGGGAAAATGACCACTAAATTGCATATCAAATTAAAAAACAGAAAGCACGGGCTATAACAAAAGATAAATCGGGATCGTGAGAATTTCTGTGCTTTAAGAACTTTGTCGCAGGTTTTAAATCAAACCTGCAGAAAATCAGCAAAGATGCTTCAGTTCAAATCGAAGGAAAACTGATAATCGCTACTAAAGAAAAGAGAAGCCAACACGAGCGAGCAGGTGTTCACCGAAATTCAGAATTATATACGCAAACTGACATTAAATATGACGGCAGTGTTTAAAATAGGTCGAAGAATATTTGAACATGTTATTTATTGGAACAAAAGTGAAGAAACGCAAATGCAGCCACGGTGGCGAAGTGGTCTAAGAGATGTCTTCTGATCATTCGTCTAATATGGGTCCGGGTTCGAATCCCGCTGAAGCATGGATGTTGTGGTTGTCTTATGACCCTGGCTTGCTCCCTTCCCTGGAACCAGTGGCCCTAAATTAGGGACGGGTGGCTGCTTATAACACACTGCGTTCCTCACTGTAGTCGTTAAACCACCAATAAAAAAAAAGAAAGAAAAGAAAAGAAACAATGACTAAATATCTTTAAAATATTAAAGTATCTTTATGAGGACACATCTGCTATTCACGTGCTGGCTCGATATTAAAATTTAACTAATCAGATTAGAGCTTTTGCGGTAATGTTTTTATAATAATTAAAGTTATGTACAGAAATTTAAAATACAGCCAACCCAATGCTCCATCCTCGGGTTCGTCAGTCCAATGACTTCTTCTCCCAATGTTCTGAATTCTACCGATGCATCGTCAAAAAACAAACCTACAACAACTGCTCGTTTGAGGACTTTCATCGGAATCGGAATATTTCTTCCTTTCCCATCGCGTGTTCTATTCTGAAAAGCGTTGAACTTAAAATATTTACCCGTACGCATTTCTGCTCCGTCAGCCCAGTCATCATATGCAGGGTATACTCTTAAAAGCGAACCAGAAACTAAACATGAAGGGCAGAAATGTCCTAATGAAAACATTTTGTATTTTTGAAGAGATTTATACCGTTTCATTACGTAACTAGTTGTTTAATCAGTTACTGTGAATATTTTCATAATTCGTACAAACCGTTAACGACGATTAAGTTTTGCAAATAATACAAATATCAACAGAGATTCCAAGATACCAAGATAATAACAATAGCATATTCTGAACAGAAATTTCAAATAGCGGAATCAGGAATGACTGTAAAATTTAAAAAGAATACCTATAATGTCTAAAACGTTTTATATATCACATATCAACGAAAATTATTAATCGGAAAAGAAAAAAATATTCAAACAAGAAGAAAATTACCAAAAAATACAGATTTAGAGATTGAAAGACAAGTGACCCAGAATCGACAACTATATGACGTCACATACAAAACGATTCATGACAAGTGTGGTGGTTATGGGACCGAACTCTTCCAAATGAGCAAATTTCTACACTAAAGCACAGTACGTCGCCATTTTAAAACAAGGAAGTTCATCAATCGACATATATCAGGCGAATTGTGATTTTACCCATTTTTGCATGGGCGGTTTGTGTTTCTAGCACTTTTGGATCGGCAGTTTGTGATGTTGTCTTTTCTTGAGAACGGAGATTTATGAATAACATCCGGAAATCTGTCGAACGATTTAATAACGTAGGATTACACTGCAATTCCTTCAACGGGAAATTGCGGAATAAATTCCGTAAGCTGTACAAGGAAGAACTAAACATATGTTCTTTTTTAACGATTTTTAGGTTATACGTGCTTTCCGAATTTGAAAAGAAAAAAGAAACACAGTGAAGCTTTCTTTTATGAAAACTTAAAAAAATTTGAAATAATAAACTGCAAAAATAACCTATCTTCTTTGAAAAAAGTTCTGAAACGATTTTTAATCAAGAAGATTTATTGTTTTAAACGAATCTAACAATAAACCGTTTGCGAGAACTACTAAATTATCTGGCCCATTGTTTTCAGTAAAGATTTTAAAAATGAATTATTATATAAAAGAACAACATAAAAATTTTGTTGTATGATACAAAAGTATCATGGTGGGGCATTTTGCTTTAGTCCCACAGTGAATACCTATTTAAGGTAAGAAGTGAAATACTTCTTAAAGTATTAAGCAACTAGGATTCCTTTTTCACAGAAAGGTGGATTGAAAGGCATACTTTAAGGATCAATTCACTATACTTTAAAGGCCCATAGAGTTTCATACTGATAAGATTTATTTTCTTCAGTAAGTCAGGGGCGGTGCTCAATGATATACCTTTTTCGGAAGTATAATTCTGAAACAAATTATACTTTGCCGACATTTGTTACAGGTAGTGTACACTTTTAAACGAACCCAAAGAGTACCAATTTCGTTTCTTTCTCAGGAACGTTGTCTCATAATATATCATCATAAATCGCTAAAACTGAACAGGTTTTCAAACAGAAAAGTATTAAAAAAGCAATGAAAAAATTACAGGTAGAATATATGCGTTTCCAAAGGCAGAATGCTAATTTGTTTAAATGTTTCGCTAGAATCTGTGCACTACATTTCTGAACAACTAACTTATAATTTTTAGTTTTGTCATGGGTGGTTATGATTGGCACTTTTGCTTAATCAGTGTACGGTGGTGTTTATTAATTCTGAGTACACTGAGGGCGCTTCGTTTATTCGGGTCACCACGCAGCTTTACTGGAGAGGAGTCTGTAGATGGCACCACATGTAAAGGGTTGCTCAGAAGCCATTGCTTGAGGCAGTACAGAATCACAAATTAAAATGACACGCGTTTCGTCAGCGTAACAATTCCGCTTTTGCTGACTTCTAGATAATGTGCTTTGGCTCAAATCAGGCGCGTGGCCTATGTGTTAACACAATTGCTTAGTAAGAAGGGTAGCAAACAAAGTTTTGCATTTTTCTCTGTGTTTGTAAAACCACTCCAAAAATGCCAAGACAATATATTCCATCTATTTTTCTTGGGTATAAAAAAACTGATCTTCCAGGGCCCTTTCAGACAAAACTAATTTGCACGATTTTGTATTACTTTTGTTTCTGCTAAGTAAAACTATTTTTAATCAGCATGGTTTAAGACTAATTACGTAAATTGGAAAAAAGAATTCGCCGCTTGAATTTTATTTACGCTGTGCTATGAGTGTACACATTGTTATCTGCAGGCCAAATGGAAAACAAAAATTCTTCTTTTGTTTAAAAACTTTCCTAAATAGTGACATAATATATATTATCATAAATCGCGAAGAACACATTTTAAATTCTGAGGACGGTATTATGAGATAATTTTGTGGAGGTAAAAATAATGCAAAAGTTCAAGGGTGTCACTCTATTCAAACACTATTCAAAGGACATTGACGTTTTCAATACATAAGACCATGGATGTTTTCAAAATATAATATATTTACCAACACATATACAATCGTAAATTAACTTGTATCCTTATTATGTATCGGATAGCAATTACATTCTGGCTCAGTAGAAAACCTATTTACTTTTCTTATCAAAGAACACATCACTCAGGCCTATTCCGAAGATTTTGTTTCCATCAAGATCATTCAAAACCGAACGTTCAAAATTTTGAAGCACAAATTTCAATTATTTTTAAAAACTTCTTCTCATTACTAGTTCCTTCAAAAGATTTAGTCGCTAGAATGCAGAGCCCAATGGGCTGTGGAAGACGTTACGCCGTAGGTGCAACTGCCTTGAAAGGAGAAAACAGAACAGATGTTAAGACAGAAAAGCATTAAAAAAAGCAATGAAAAAATTACAGGTAGAATATATGCGTTTCCCAAGGCAGAATGCTAAGTTGTTTAAAAGCTACGCTAGAATCTGTGCTCTAAATTTCTGAACTTATAACTCATAATTTTTAGTTTTGTCATGAGTGGCTATGATTGGTACTCTTGCTTAATCAGTGTATGGTGGTGTTTCTTAATTATAAGGCTTTTTGTATGGGTACCAGTATATGACGTTATATTGCTCTTTTAAACTACGATATTCGAGTTTGGTGTGCAGATGTTATGGGTAAGTTTCATTATATTTGCTTTTACTTGGTTATCTTAAGCTTGCAAGCAACATTTGGAAAGCAAATAAATCCTTCAATTTAACGGTTATTGCTTTTGCCTTGGGTAACTTACGCTTCGTGGGCTGCCCTTTGTAAGGCAGTAGAATTCCGTTACTGTCAGCTTCAGCAAAAAGATGTGTATCGTTAGGGAACATTAGAATTGACAGAGTTCAAGGGAAATTTAAGAAGGAAAAGTCCCGAAATTCACAATCAACTCTTATTATATGTCCTATTTTTGAGCATTTAAGTGCCCACATTGACATAAAATTCCGTTTAACTGGTATATATTCGGCATAATCGATAATATATCGTCATCATGAGAACAGCTGAACACATTCCAATCTCATATCGTGTAACCTGCATGCTCTTGGGACCAGGTTATTTGCATAAATCGAGGGACCATCATTACGATAGTCTGATACAAAGGCCATTTGCTATTGTAACTAACCAGTAAGAGAGAACATGCTAGAAATTCAGATTGACCAATATTATACTTGTTCAATAGCAAAATTCTACAACGGTGAGTGTAAACATTGATGAATCAGTTGGTCACCTCTGGAATACATCTTTCCCTGTCATTTACAGTTTTATCGATGACAGATTGATTCGCAATTCCTTCAGGTGCAAATTAACGTCGAAGGACTTCCGCTAACTACACTAACAATTTATATACAACTCATTCAACTTGAAAGCCATAACCAATTCCAGGAACTCCAATATCCAGAGTGTAGCTCTTTCAAACTTTTTTCAGCTGTCAGTGCATGAACACAAGTTTGAACAATGAGATATGAACACACAGCTGGCTTGATAACACGCTATTTTGTCCAAACGTATTTGTCGACTGACAGGCTATTTTGTCCACTGACAGCTCAAAATGATTTCTATGAACTCAAGTTTGGACAACTTAGCATGTTTTCAAGCCAGCTGTGTGTATAATTTAAAAATATATATTTTTAGCTAGTGATTATACGGATGTTCAGATAGGAAAGATCATCGGCCACCACGCCAAGGGTGTAAGCATATCAGAAACACCAGCATTCGTGCTCTGTTAGCAAGGTGCTGTAGTAAGGGTGTACCGATAATGGACCGCTGGCACACTGAGTACTTTCCGAAGTCATAACTGCGGATCCGTCTGGCGACAGTTTTTCGGGAGATCCGCTTGCCAGTAGCAGCCATAAACTGATTTGCTACATCACTAGATGTGCTGCGCCGGTGTCTTTTTGTTGATAGCACTATGTACCGATCTTCTGCAGGTGTCGTACTGCGAACACGACCTCCCCCGTGACGTTTGCTACACGCTACACTCTCCATTTGTTTGAAATGATTTCCAAAGCCTTGAAACAACACTGTGGCTGACGTCGAACTCCCTGGCAACATCTGTTATTTTTCACCCTTCTTCAATCTTGGCAATAATACGGCCACGCGTAAAATCATTTAGGTGATGTCGGGAAGACATACTGAAAATTGCAAGTTCGTCAATTGATTCTTTCTCTTTCAACTTTGCGCTTGAACAAGAACGGTCAATACGCGTCAAATCCTTTATATCTCTTATCAGCGCTATGACGTCACGAACAAGTTTGGCAACCCAAAATTTGCATACGCACAACACGTCTTACTGTATCCCGCACTTATGCTAATTTCCGCATTTTCCTGCCTTCCATTTTATGGTTGCTATCGTTGCTATTGTCATCCGCCCTTAGCAATTGTCCGGCAGTGTAATTGTTGCAACTTTGGGTGGAGTGCTTCAAAAATTGCCAATCTCGGAAAGTCGCCTCGGATGGACAATCATCTATGATATGACTTCTGACAAAGCATCTGATAATGGTCCTGGTTCAAATCTCGCGAAAGCACGCGTGATGTGTTTGTCGTACGGCCCCGGTTCTCAAACTTTTCGTAGCACCAGTGTGTCCTAAAATCGAATGGAACTGCTTATCGTCTTATAGTAAATATCTTTGTCAAGTAGGAGTTAAACCCTTAAAAATTTTACAGGTAAGAATATCAACCAACTTGTAATACCAGCAAAGACATCTAAAGCGAACCCATCACATCGAAAAACATCCTGTACTGCATGAGACATTACTGAGAGCTTCAATTATTGATTCCAGATGGATATATGTATTACATCTCTGAACATTCGAGAAAGCGGACAATGGGAGCTCATGCACTCACTTATTTTCCCCATAAGAAAATTATTTTCCTTTATTTCTGTGATTATATAGTGTATTGGGATTGAAGTCCTGTTAGTTACGAGGACTGTGAATCAGAAATTAGCAGGACCTAACACAAATTATTTAATTGTAAATGAAAAAAAAAACTTTGTTTTTTCGGTCTAATTTCCAAAGTTGTATTTGAACACACCCTAACGTTCCGCGGATACCAAGAAAACACTACGATGATTTTATCATACTTTTACATGCATCATTAAGTATGTGTTAAAATAGTTGCGGTTTTTTTCTGAATGAATTGAATTTAGAATATGTGCCTATCTGTGCAGAATCCTGAAATTCCTCCTGCAGCTTGCACATTTCATAAACATTCTTAAAAATCGCTTACAGTGATATAGATTTGAACCTACATAACACTGGAATGTTTTCAAGGCGATTTACACAGTCGTGTCACATTATTGTGATCACCTGCTACTTCTGACGTCAACAACGCGTAGACAGTGAATGAAAGCACGTGTTGTGAGCTGGCTTGAAGGGCATAAAAGGTGTGCTGTAGGCATTCTGAAAACATATCACTCGTTGCTCTCATGGATAGAAAGAGCGATCTATCAGATTTGCCAAAAGGGATGATTATCGGCTTACGGATCAAGGGTGGCAGTATTTCTGAAGCACTGCAGTTTACGAACTGTTCGCGTGCTGCTGTGGTTAAAGTGTACCGTGATTTGAGAACAGGCACCACTGAGAATAAGCGTCATGGAAATTGTGGAGCATCACGTGTCATTGATGTGAGAGTTGAACTTCGGCTTCGAAGGTGAGTGAGGGTGGCAGTATTTCTGAAAAACCACAGTTTGCGAACTGTTCGCGTGCTGCTGTGATTAAAGTGTACCGTGATTTGAGAATGGACACCATTGAGAATAAGAGTCGTGGAAACTGCGGAGCATCACATGACATTGATGTGAGAGGTGAACTTAGGCTTCGAAGGTGAGTGAGGGCCCATCGATACGCTACAGTGGAGCACCTCACTCGTCGAATGAGCCAATGGCTACCGAAAGTGTGTCTAAAATTACAATTCAGCAAACTCTGTTGCGTATGGGGCTCCGATACAGACAAATGGTCACTACGCAAACGAGGGTGCATCAGCAGGAAACGCTTACATTTGCACGGAAGTATCGGAATCGGACCTCCGCTGATAAGCAAAGGATTGCCTCCTCCAATGAGTTACGTTTTCTGCTTCATCGATCGGATGATCGTTAGCGTATAAGGCGATAAACATCGGAGAACAAACACTCTTCAACCACTCCTGGAAGAACACAAGATGGTAGGGGAAGTGTTATGGTCTGGGGAATGTCATCGTGACATTATATGGGTCCACTCATACCTGTGGAAAGCACTATGGACATAATTCGTCATGAATCCAGGCTTGCAGACCACGTACAGCCATGCATCCTGATTGTCTTCCCTTAGGGTGATGGGATCTTATAGCACATAAATGCGACGTGTCGCACAGCTAGAAATGTCCAAGAGTGGTTGGAAGAGCGTGATGAAGACTTCAAAGTACTTCCCTGGCGCCCTATTCCCCAGGCTTAAATCCAATTGGGCATCTGTGGGAGCACTTCGACCGAGTTGTTCGCTCTATGGAGAGTCCACCACGCACCCTAAAGAAGCTGTAAGATGCACTGCAGTCAGCATTGCTTCACTTACCTGTGAAATCCTACCAACATCTTTCTGAGTCACTTCCTGTCAGTCTAAATCCTGTCCGATCTGCACACTTCAGTTGCTCTGAATTTGGAAGCTCAAATTTTTTGTAAATTGCAAGAAAAGCAGATTTTATGGTTTACACCCCAGTTGGCCAAACCGTTTATTTTTTCAAAAACTAGAAATTATGTGCGAAAGTTCTTCCATGGGAAATGTATCTGCTATATCACTATTCGTGATCCAGGTGTCGTAGTAATAACCAATTTTTTAAAGAATTCATGTACTTACAACAGATAGGGATTTGTTAGCAAACGTTGTTTAACAAATTCCTTTAAGGTTTTGGGTATTCACAGCTCATTTAAAAAGCCCGAGATGACTGCAGCTCAACGAACTAGAGAGTGCCGAGAACGCCTGAAAGCAGCCGTCGCTAAACAAAAATCCAAAACACCGATCGAACCCGTACCCGGCCAATCGCGGACTTTGTTTTGTGTTCGCACTGCATCCAGCATTATTAGTACAACTTATATAATATGCTTTTCATATCATAGACCTGTGTTGGCTATAACAAATTAAATAAACGCTTTGAAACCATGCTCGGCTAGCTCATTGTAATTCTCCCTTCTGCGAGTCGTAGTCCTACGTTCCAAACTGACGTCTCAATCAGAACTGGATCTACCTGTATGTTTTTATAGCTGTAATGCAAGCGAATACCGTATCGGAAGTTCCAAAATTGGTGTAAGCAAACCAGTTCTCTCAAATACCATTGTGTGTCTTGATATTACCTAAAGACAACATTGATCCAAATGCAGTTCTGAAATCGAACTTTGCAATCCATGAGTGAAATTATATTATATTTCTATGTATTAACACTGCGTTTATAGAAATATTTATTTATTGCAAAAGAACGATATTTTTTAATAAACTATTATACAATTTTCTGTGAAAATTGAAATATTCTTATTGAAATCTATAATATACCTAATCCTTAAAATTAAGGAGAGATTTGAGACATGAGAACAATCGTTACCAGATGTCTATTAAAATCATAGGGAACAATCTTGCTGCGTGGATTTAATAGTACTGACAGAATTCGTAAACTTATTCATATTTTCTTCATAACACGAAAAACGGATTGTGCCTTTGCGGGAGATTGAATGAATAAATCTCTAGCAGTATTTTTTTCGGAAGAAAAGAAAATTTAATAAAAAAAGCAGAAGTTTTTTAAGAAAAATGTGTTGGAACTTAGTCATGATTTTGACACACACGAAATTGGAGGGTCTTATTATATCTAACAATGTGTTATTCTTTTCGTACAGTTTCTTATCATTAAATAAACACAAGCTGAATTTAATATTGTTCCTGGAATTTTATGCTGTTTGCAACTGACAGAAATTCTCTCATGTCATGTCAGAATTTTTGTCAAATGCAGGGCACTTCAATATAGTATTTGAACAGAGTGCTGCAATTGATTCAAATTTATCTTCGCAGAATTATTTTCCCATGATTATCCTGCACGCGATCGTTATATATGCATTTTAAATGGAATAAAGCATCCACGGTTTTGGAATTGAGAAGGAAAGCATATCAGGGCAAGTAATTTTAATACGAAATATTGTCACTTACTTTGAACAAGTATAGTTCGCACGCGAATTACCGAGCTCCTCTGGAAAACAAATTACATATCATGAAATTATAGACAGTTTATAAAAGCGTATTTCCATATGTCTTATCCCTTTATAGGTCTTAGTCATACATCCACTAAACATAATTTTCTTCAGAATGATGTGGTGATCACATTTTCGCTCTTGTAAAAAATATTGTTTATTTCATAAATACAACTTAATTCGCCGTGCGAACACACCTTTCAGTTTATTGTCTTAAAAGTCATGTCAGATGTACATAATGTAAGATTGTTGTTTTTTTTAATTTGAAAAGGAAAGTTTTTAAATTACGTTTTCAGAAATGCAGTACGTCCTCAACAGGCATTTCGTTGGGGAAAATAGTGAAGACTTCCTGCTATGATGTATTGTAATTTCAGTTTCACCACGGAAATCATGCCGAGCAGAACACTTTTAAGGCTGAGGATTTCTAATTTAACAGAAATAATTAGCACGAAGGTGCAAAGAATGGAAAAAGCTATAATTGGTATCTATGGCAGGAAAAACTCAATACAAGTGAAGGTCAACTTACGCATGGCAACGGGAAGAGAATAGTTTGTCATGCGGATCAGAAACATAAGAAACCAAAAAAAAAAAAAGAAAACACTAAAAAGCGTAGACTACTTATATGAGACTAATAGCGCTACACTATTTATTAAAAAATAGTGTTACTAGTCTCATAGACAAATGTAGATTGGCGGAAAGTGAAAAAAGAACACCAAGAAGGAGACGTTTGATACCAACGAAATGTATACAGAATAATAACGGAATACCGAGGATAACGCGATCAAAACATTATGGCAAAATACAGCTGTATTTGCTTGTAAACTGAAAAATAACATTTCCATGTAATATGGTTAGTACGAGGTTCAACTGCCATGAACTGCGTCACACTGTAATATTCTGGCATGGCGTCGGTCATACAGATGTTGGATGTAAGTTTGGGTTATTGAGTTCCAAGCATCCTCAACCTGGACGCGTAAATCGGGGATGGTCGTGGCTGGCCGTGGAGACCGGATAAGTCGTTGTCCCATAAAATCCCACACGTGCTCAATGGGGAACAAATCCGGTGAACGTGCAGGCCATGGATGTTGTCTCACACCCTGAAGTGCATGTTGCGTTGCACGTGCCATGTGTGGGCGTGCGTTATTTTGCTGGAAAACACCACGATGGACCGACCTTACAAATGGCACAACAACGGGCTGAATGTTGTTGTTGATGTAGCAGGTACTGTTTAACGTACCCGGTACAAACACTAGTTTTATACGGGATTGATAGCTTATCACTCCGTACACCAGGAGACCAGGTGTAGGCCCTGTGTATCGCTGGCTAATGCTAGAAGGGTGGAGACACTCCCCTGTGCGTCTGCGAACACGCATGCGGCCATCGGAGGCTAACAAGCAGAATCTGCTTTCAACGCTGAACACGACAGATTGCCATTTCGTTCTCCAGTGCAGACGTTGGCGACGCTACCGCAGCGTATACATGACAGAGGCACACGTACACGTAGTCCTGCATCCAGTACACTTGTTTGCACAGTCACCTCAGGTGCAACGGAATCTTGGATTTGCTTCGCAATGGATGTTCTGCTTGACAACGCCGCTCTTCTTATGCGTCGATTGGTCCGCTCATCAGTCCGTCTGTGACTCCTGGTTCCACGTCTTCTCGTGTGGTAATGTTCCTCGGACCATCTACACCACCATCGTACCACCACCGATACTTCCCGTCCAATTCTCTCCGCAATACGACGATACGACCACCCGGCCTCGCGTAGTCCGACAAGACGACCTCGCTCAAAGTTCGATAACTGCTGAATACGTACACGTCTTCCATGTCCCGGCATTGCAGCTTCTTCAGGGTCTTCGCACGCGTCCGTACGCCGACGACTAATTACATTCACTTCGCCGTACTCCTTAAATACCACCGACGATAACTTGCATATTATGCCGTGCTTTGGCGTAAGCGCTCACCGGTTGGTCCCGAAATTAACATCACACCTACGTAAACTCGACCGTATTATCATATGCAAATTTCATGATCGTCCGCCAGTCCCTTCTTGGTGTTCTTTTTTCACTTTCCGCCAGTGTATTTGTTAAATAGATTACATGGAAATGCAAATACTGAATTATTGAAGCTTAAAGGAACAGTTAATTGTTATTACAAATGTAGTGAAATTAATCTCATACATGCTGATCTTGTACAAAGTACAAACAAATATGCCAAGTTCTTAATATTGGGATGAAGCCGATGTTAATGCCGTTTTATTTGACGAGTTTGTCCCAAGTGAGTAATGAAGATGCAGATGGCCAGTTGTATATCAAAATGTAGCCAGTGTTATTATGTATCTAAATCATATAGCATTGTGTGATTGTGTCGAATGCTTTTTTGAGGGCTGCGGGTGACCTAGTGGGCAAATTTTGTGACTGCCACTGAAAGGACCCCAGGTTCGATCCCAGGGAGGTAGGAACGCTCGATCCACTAAATATCCGCCGTTCATCGGATGCGCACGTTAAGCCGTCGGACCCCGAGTACTGGCCACCCGGTAATAAATAAGGGCGTCTTCCTCCCCCTTTCTACTTCGCTTCCGCGACACTTTTTTATCGGGCACGCTAGTCCAAATCTCCTAGCTTCCTATTTCTAAGGCTTGTTTAAGACCTGGGGTCAGACACTCCCTTTCTAAAATCCTCTACATATGATCATAATGGTTTTCTGGTTTTCAGTCCGGAAGTCTGGAGTGTCAAGTACAGAGGAATGCAAATTTCTGGCATCTGCTCCTGTACAAGTTTAACAAAAGACCCAAAGCCGCCGAGGCTACACAACAATTTTGTGATGTGTATGGTTGACAATGATGATGATGATGATGGGGAGGATGTTATTGCTCCGAGGACAGCCCGCAAATGGTTTGAGTGGTTCCGAGGCGGCAATTTTTACCTCAACGACTCCCTACGCTCAGTTCGTCTATCTCACTTTCATGAGGAATGTTTAACCATCTCATCTACTTGGTTCCGCGTCAAACCAAAAAAAAAAAAATTCAAAATGCGTGTTCACTTACTGTAGACTTCTTTATCATCCTTCTAGCAATCATTCGGAGCCAGAATTGCTATGTTGAATTCTTCTATTAATTCCTTTAAAGCTTATAAAAGCTCGGCGATATTTTCAGTTAAAGTAAAATCATGTTAGGAATAAATTTAGAATTCGAAAAATATTTCGTGAAGAACTTCTGTGACATACTTGAGACCCCAAATCCTTCGAGAAAAATTTTCGACCTTAAAACGTTTAAGTTGGTTTAGACAAGAAGAACATTTTTGGGCATATTACAAATTTTTTAGTGAGGTGAAACCACCGCTACTCGAGGCGGAAAAAATCCTTCGGTGTTCCCCGAAATATTCAGATCTACGCATGTGAATTCAATTGACGCAAGCACTTCTTTTTATAAAATATGATATACTTTAAGAAAAAATCATTCCAGGAGAAGTCTAAATGTTATGGCTATTCTTATGTGTTGAGGAAGCGAAGTATTTTAAATAGCGTTGAACGAATGAATTCGGTGAATTACCTGTAGTGTTTTAATTTTTTAAAAATTGAAGGGGAAAAAAACATGCTAATCTTCTACTTCTTAGTTCATTAAAATTGTATTAGCGTTGACATTAAATTTAGGGATTGAATTTAAAATAATAAAATTATTGAGTTTCAATTAATTTAGAGATATATTGCTTACTATATATACTTAATAATGGACAACTTACAATTAAAAATTATTTTTCAGTGATACATAAATATTTATCGGGGAATTTCAGTTTACTGTAAAATTGAGGAACTTAAGTTGAGATCTAAACTGAGATACCTAGCTCTATATTAGGATGAACAGTGTTTCCTGCTCTTCAACGGTGTTTTGTTGTTGTTGTTGTTTTGTAATTTTTTTGTGTGTCCCTTTCTTCCCATTTTGGAGCTACTTTCTTTTCAGGTAATGCCGGAGTGCCTGCCTGCTTTTGGAGCCAAACGGATTGGATATCGAGAGCTGTTTTATGTGAAAGATAGAAAATGTGTGAGTGAAACCAGTGGTGTAGTATAAATGCGAGAAAAATTCGGGATGAAATTTGAGTGAATGGAAAATTCAGATTTTAAATCCTCAAAACCGTTCCAATTGTTGAATGGCGGAGAGGGTTCAATGGTACTGAGTATTAATCTCTGTGACCTCATCGCCTTCGGGGGAGAGGGATACAGGGACTTCGGAGAATCTTAGCGGGGCACACTCTGTAGTATGTTAAATGAAGGCGTCAATCTTTGAAGACAAGTGTTTTCCCTTCATAAGACATTAAAATAAATTAACTGAATTCTGAGCAAATAAAATTTGCATTAAAATACGATTTTCCAATAGCTGTAAGATTAAAAAGTACGGAAAGTATGTAATTAAAACTTTTAAGAAGGAAATAGCGTTAAATCAACAGTTTATGGAAAACGTAATGCCATTCTAAATGAAATATTGGAATAAATATTATTAAAATTACAGAAATATAATTTAACTTAGGATTTCGTAGTATGATCCACAGTCCAATTTTTTATTTCAGTGTGTCAGGCACTTTCTTTTCCTGTGTCTGAACTATTTTGTGATTATAACTATATTTTATTGTAATAGTTTTTTTTTCTCTTCTGTTCATTTTTAGGAATCACTTCAACGTGGGTCACTTTTTAGAGCTCCCTAAAGGAGTGATTGAAATTATTGTATTCAACCTTCCCAGGCTGTTCTTCCTGAACAGGCTTCGCCGTAAAAGTGTTGTGACAGCTCTGCTCAAAAGAAATGAAATAATTTTGCTGTAGTTTAGAAGAATTTATCGTGTGTTTTTATCTCTCCCATTTGAAATTTAAATAATATGATGTATCTGCGAGAAATACTTGAAGTCCATAGTGCACAATGGATCTTTAACCCAGGAACTCGTTCAAATTGGTTTTCTTTATGCATCATTTCACTAAATTAGTAGTGTTAGAAATTTTATAATTTTTAGATATAGATAAATAAGAAAATCTTTGGATTATGAAAATAGTCTGAAAGTGAGAAAACGATGTGTTTAAATGCGAAATAGACAAAATAAATATATCCTACACAATTCTTTATAATCCCTCATGGTGAGCCCTCTGTGAAGTGGGGTATGAGAAATAAAATAATGAAACAGAAAAACTACCTGATCCTAATAGTACTTTTATATTGAATTCGAATACATTACGCCGCCCCGGTGGCGCAGTGGTCTAAGGCATTGGCCTCTGATTATTCGTCCGTAAGGGGTCCGGGTTCGAATCCCGGTCAGGCATGGATGTTGTGTTTGTCTTACGGCACTGGCTCTGTCCCTTCCCTGGAACCAGTGACCCTAAATTAGGGACGGGCGACTGCTTATAGCCCATTGAGTTGCTCACGGTGGTCGTTAAACCTCCAATCAAAAAAAAAAAAAAAAAAAAAAAAAAATACATTACTAGTTTTCTGTGCTATGTAAGGTGTTTTTGTGACACATAGGTAAAATGTGAAAATATGGAATATCAACTCACATTGATAACACAATTCGTATTTGCTAAAAATTACAGTTTAAGATTTTTTCTGTGTTTAGCTTCTGAAATGTCCATCTTAAGAGTTCATAATTGTCAGCAAGCATGCTTTAACTCCATTTTCTCTGGTACTTTTTTTCCATGATCGAGACGCCTTGTGTTAATCGCTTGCCGTGGTTGTCGCTAAAGGCACCGAGATCCTCAGGGAAGAAATCCTCGTGGCAGTTCAAAAATGAATTTTAAGTACCTATTACACCCCACATCATTTGTTGACTGTAAGAGTTTACCCACAGTATCACGATTATTATGTGCTTCAAAATTTCCCGAAAACTTTTCATACCACTTTTGAACGATCTTCACACTATTTTTTCATGTTGACTTAATACGTAGGTCTTTCTATTTTTCATCTTGAATCAAAGTTCTTATTTGAGGGCCCTCAAAAACCCGTTATTAATTTTACCGTCACTTATTCAAGGAAACGTTTACTTCAAATAAACAAACAGAGCATCATTTCTATCCAGAGCCTTAACAATTCTTTTTAAAAATCCCTAATTTTTTATGAAGTGGAATTAAAAGGTATTCTTAGGTTTGTCCAGCGGGATATGTGCAACTTTTTCCTGTCCGGGTGTAAGTGATTTACGGTTTGGACATTCCTTCTTGACAGAAAGGCATTTCTTGTCTCTACTGCTTCAGTCGCGTAAAAAACAACAAAATGTAGTACTGAATATCTGCAAACCAAGTAAGATCACAGTAAGTTTTATCACACAGCAGATGTTCCAGTTGTACTTGTCACACTAATGTTTTTCTAAAATCAATTTCGTGTTTTTGTTAGGTTCCTTCTTATTTGCGACATAAGCTAACAACACAAAAAAAATTTGTTTCCATTGTGCAAAATTCTACCTTTCCAACTTGTTTTGGAAGAGGCAATGAACACTCGTCACTCGGCTGTCTTTTGCTCATGGCAAAGAGCAACCGATACATAACAAACAGTATTGCAATAACACATTTTCTTGAGAGAAAGATTTTTTAATCTCATCCTGACAATTACGAAAAAAGCACTGTAGTGTTTAACTGAAGTATTTTCCAACCTTTCAGCTTAGACACCAAACGTCTGGCCTGTGTTTCGGAAAAAATGAAAAAACGAACAAGACCGTTTAAATCACCTTCAATTAATTGATGTGGCTCCAAAGAAGTACTTGCTTCAAAAGTAAATTCACGTTTTTCTACATTTTGAATTTAGCTAGTTGCATTATTTTCCGAATCTTCATTCTCTCTAGTAGCGTGATTTGCAGGCTGTGGTATAGGTACATCGCACAAGGAGAAACTAACATAAAAGCAGATAACAAATTTAGGTATGTCACTATGTGTTTGGATATATTGTTATGTCAAAAAAAATAACAGTCTGAAGAATGAACTTTGATATCTGTCCGAACCATGAGAAATGCAAAGTACACATGCTAACAACCCTTACCCGTTTTTTCAAACATTTCTCACCGGTTCAATAGCAGATATGGGGGTATCAGTTCTTATCTGGGTCACCTACTTTATAGCCAAAATATAGCTCATAACATTTCTAACTCGTCGAGTGAAATTTCGACGTTTAGCTTTAAATGATAGTTTTAAAGAACCTTCGCTATAAAACATGGATAACAAAGGTTCTTTACCTTTAAAGAACCTTCGACATCCATCTGGCATAATAGATAAATAGCTCCTGGATCACTAACGCGTACACCACGAGGTGGTGTTTCTCCGAAAAAAATGATAGCAAGCTCCAGGGTCTCTTTGTAATCCTCTCGTGCATGGGCCATCAAAAGTTGACTTTGCTCATATTCCATTACTGATCGCATGTCGCTCTGAAAGGCTGCAGGCACTTCAGCATTTCTCACTCCGGGTTCAAAATTAGAATGATCAATCTTTAATCATGATTGTTAAATTCGTTTAGAAAGCAGTAAAGTAGGTTAACTGGACGGGGATGGTCCCATGCATTGCTTGAATACGGCAGAGAGTACAATTTGCAGAATGTGGTGCGGACAAACGAAATACAAAAGCTGTTTTCCTAGCATTTGTTCAAGTGTCAAACATGCTAAAATCTTAATACCAGTATTACTTGATGTCATATCAAAGCACATACACCGTACATGTTCAGTAAGTTGCCATTTATCAAAAAGTTCTGAAACGGCGGATGCCATAGGAATTCCCGTCCCTGACTGTAGTTTTGGAACACCCAATAATTGATTAACAATGTTTTGTCGTGATACTAGTACTGGCAGACGATATTCCCTTTCTTTTACAGATAAATCATGCATCAGTTTTCCGACACAGTGCACATCAAGGCTTCCTCAGCTTTAGATTCCAAGGCTTTATGTATGTTAGAGGCTGGCTCGGAGAGAAGAGTTTCCCTTTGTTTTCATATGGACGAGTGACTAAGTGTAGAATCATCCACATTTTGATCCATACTTTCCAAAGCAGCAGCTACTATCAAAATTAATTTTCTGTCACTTATTTTAAAAGCTATTTTTGGTGTGATAACCACAGGCGTTCTTTTACTGGTGCTCCTTTTTACCATTTTTTGTGGCTTGGTTATTTCAGAAGAGCAGCCTTGATAATGAGCATCACTACCATATTCATCAGATTCGTCGCTGGTTTCATTGTCTGCTTAATTAGTTTTCAGCATGACATACGTACTGCCACTCGTATTAGCACTGGTGGACGTCCGCTACTCTTCCCTTTCGATTCTGAGCATCTCTGCCTTCTTTGTTTTTTAAGCTCTTAGTTCTTTTTTACCAAGAGTTATCTTGAGTTCTATCATACAACCCCATCTACCAATTTTCTCATTCTCTAAGAAGGGATTCTCTGTCATTGATTGTAATCATGCTCTTGGCATCAGCATGTGAAGTATCGAATAAATCATCCAATTTATCAAAGAATGCTGTTTTTTATTAGAACGCTGAGTTTCACTCGTTCCTTTGCTACTCTCCTCAGGTAGGCTCTACTTATCGAAAAGTTTTTCTAGTTTGGCAATTGAATGCTGTTCATCTGGACGGAGAATTCCGGCTTTTGAAAAAAAATAATGCAGCTTCTCTTACACAGCTCGTGAAATCTCGCGAATAGTTTTGTTCAATGTTTTATGGTGGGAAATGTACTTAGAATTTGCCGATTAAATTGAAGTTCAATCCCTTTAATTTCACTCTATTGTGACGTCCCTAACAGGTAAATAATCGTATAGCGTCTCGTCGGTACTCAGGCAGAGAGACCTGTCATATTTAAACACCGTCTCAGAACAATAAAATAACTGAAATAACTTATAAAGCTAGTCGGATAAACTCACAGAACAAAAGTAATACAGCTTTGACAGTTCAACGCAAGCTCAACTCAACTACATAGATCATCAACTCAACTGCATGGAACATTGGCAGTCCACGGCACGCTCAACTACACGCTGAACTCACATACATTTTCACATTTTTATTCCTACTGAAACAGTGAACAGCAGATGCAATTCTGGCAGCCCGGGTAAACCGGGTCGAAAGCAAGGAAGGACTGTTGCTTTCGGTGTTGAAATGTTTACTTCCCGAAAAATTAAGTAAAACGTGTGCACCTTTTAGATAAAGAAGGCAAATGCGAGCATGGTGCCAAAGTGCCTAATTGGTTACGCTATATCGTCGGGGAGGGGGGATGTTCTAGAGTGACAACAAATTTGAGTTTCGGTAATGCCTTCCAGCTTTCACCCAGGAGTGAGTTACAGTTTCTCTTTCGACAAGTTTGGGGAACGAAGGCGCAGCCGTTAATTTTTTCCAGCACACCGCCGCAGCCGAAGCTTTTTCCCATAGCGCAGAACTTTATTCCACGCGCACTATGCAGCTGTCACTTTACAATTCACACTAGAAATTTCAAAAATGTTCCACTAGCAACTTTTGCTACCACTTTTTTTTACTAGCCAAATTAATTTGTTTGCCTACAATTTGCTACAAACTACCGGTCAAAATCGTGCCCTGGTCATGACCCATCTTCTACACTACCTGTTAACAATTCAACCGTTTATTATAGTTATGCATTTTATTTAATTCGTGTTATAGACAAGAAAAGATTTCAGTCACAGACTTTTCAATCGTGCATGAAACGGGTTACGGACTACAATAGTGTTAGTGAAAACAGATACAGTGTACGGTACTATATTGAAAAATATTAAGTTAAATAAAAATATCCTGCAATAACTTTTTCCAGGGATTTTTATGGTACGTATAATTTGTCGTGAGGGTCTACAAATTATTTGTGGACCCTATTGTTCTGATACCGTTGTTCAATATTGTCCTTCCAAGTGTCTACGGTAAGTCTATGTTAGCAGAATTAATTGCCTATGCATTATGACATAATGCACTGGTTTCCATAAATTAAGAAACAAACTGAAAAACCTCGATAATTGGGCGAACTATAGTTCAAATTGCACAAAATGTGCATATGTTACTGGCGAACGCACACAGCATCGATGTACGGAAGGCAAATGAAGGGCGCCGGCACCACTTTATGGAAATACGGAATAACTTAAAACGAACTGTTTCGGTGGGAGTCGCCAATTCATGTGCAAGGGTTGAATGACAAGATTTCGAAATAAGGATTTTGTTACCATGGCTTTGAGAGACGTCATTTACCATTAGAAAATGTCGTCTCGAAGTGATTAAATATTTCCCTCAGGGAAACAAGAGTATGTACTGAATGATCTTGTAGTTGGTCGAAACACAACATTGTTTTTCATGATGAAAAAACGGTGTATAATAAAATCTCAGTTCTTGCGTTTAAACATGGAAAACATTAAGTCTGAGTAATGCTAATAAAATTCAATAGCCTACCATTAAAGAGTGGATGTAGCGAAGTCCAAGATAAAAAAATAAAATATTCGCATCAGAAAATTTCCAGAATTTTCGAAAAGCCACTTTTCTTTTCTATCAATAATATCATACAATATGATTTTGAAATTTCAATGCTACAATGGGAACCATAATAACTGTGGTGAAAAATTGGTTTACAAAGAATAAAAAAAATTTTCGACCCAAGACGTGGTAGCAAATTTCTTTCCCATGGTATTAAATCACGAAATACTATAGCTCAGAAATGCCGGCAGTAGAAACTAGCAAATCTTTCACGCTGTAAGAACGGCTTTAGAGTTGACGGCAATTGTCTGTATTATTTGTGAAATGATGAACCTTCCAAATTCATATGGTGCTGATCGAAGTGCACTTCGAAACGGGTTGCTAGGAATACTCTAAGTGACGGGAGGATTAATGAACTCTGATTTCGGATTACCTTGCTGGAAAAAAACAGTATTGACGAGTTTTATAGGCTATTTGTGGAAAAAGACAGTTTTGGTATTCGGTAAAGTTTTCAAGCAAGTATGAATCATTTTCTTGTAGGACTTCCGTCCACAGTGAGTAGATTTTAGGTCCCAGCCACCTACAGTGAGATCGCCTTTTCGGCAGGACACAGAAACGGAAGAAATGGGAGCAAGTCTAGCGATTTTGACAGAACAATTTGTATTGATATTAGAGTACAGAAGATGGCGCCACCGTACAAGTACAATGTTTCACATAGAGGGGTGAGATAATTTCACGAGGGGCATAGGAAGGGCTACCCATTTAACCGGTGGGTCTAGCCTGTGGGCCGTCACTTAACGTGCTCATCCGACGCACGGCGAATACTCAGTGATTGTTAGCAAATCACACCACCGCCGCAAGATCAGCCCAGGATCGAACCTGAGGATCTTGCATTGGTAGTCTGAACTGCTAACAACTCAGCCATTAACGGCTCGGTAAAGTTTTCCTTACTGAAATGTTTACAAATACACATGTATTATGCTAAAATACTGAAATTTGTGGGTCGTAGATTAACATTAATTACATATTGTGATCTGCTGTACACGGGACAAACCCCAATCAGCGGTGCAAAGAGGATAATTTCAGGTGAATCATACTAAGGATTACGTAAAAATTTTGAATATCGTGTTAACGGATAAATATTTCGTGAAAAAATATTAAGGCTCTCGGCGAGGTATACTGCGGCGAACAAATGCAGACGTACATGATGCTCAGCGTCAATGATACCTTGAACTCATTAATAGCGAGCGAGAGTTGCTGCAAGTAATTTCTACCACAAGCCACAAATCCATAATAATTTAACGAAAACTACATAAATTGGAGGGGGTGGGTTGCATCCGAACTTTTATACAGTTTGGACCTCGCCCCGGGGGCCAGCCATTTGGCGCAAAAGGAACCAGCTTAAAAACTGTAAAGATACGGAAAAATACCTGATCGCAGTTGAGTAAATCGGATGCATAGGTCATGCAATATGATCTTCGAAACGGTAAATGTAGTATTCAAAGGAGTGTTGTTTTCTGGGTCTTTCGGGATACTCCATATTTTGGAAAATAAGAGACGACCTAAAGGAAATATTATTTTATTACATTCAAATAATTTCTGTTGAACATCTATAAAATCCAAAACTTCCTTGAAATAAGAAAACATAAATTCATGACAATATTTGGAAACATCTTTTAGAGGAATGACAGAAACGCAATTTTTTTCCAGTCAAATGTACCGTGAAGTAGGGATGAGCAAATCGGTGGGAAAAATCGATGTTGCACATCAGTGGTTGTTCATTGCCAAAACATCGGTGGATATCTTCTATGTTTCGATACAAAGGTTAAAATTATTGAAATGAACGAAAAAGAAAGTGTAAATATCAAGTGTTTAACAGGGAAGTTCAGTGCCGGAAAAACACAAGTTTGTGACATTTCAAAGCGAAAAGAGGAGGAAACAGAGCAGTACCAGGCATGTTTTATGATCAGCAATTCCAAGGTTTTATATGTACATCGACAGCAACGTTGCGACGGAGCCTTCTAATTGAAATATGGACATTATTGAAGGATATCAAACTAAAGAGAAAAGTAGCAGTGAGCACGCTGAAATAAGGAGGTGAATATAGAAACATCGTCCAATGTAGAACCATTACCGCTAATTACAAATGGATAATAAAGTTTTGCACTTCTCGTAGGTGACTGAGACTGCCAAAATTGGTAACATATTGTTTAAGAAAAACGAAGTTTCTGATTTTTGTTTGGCTAAGGTGTGTACGTACAACACAGTCTCTTAAGTAAATGCTATATCTTTAGGATCTGCTATTAGCATGACAAAAATTCAACCCGTAGCATAAGGAAAATTGTTCAGGTACCTCGAATTCTGTCTCACACATGTTTTACTGTATATATAAAGTTAAAATATTCGACAAGTATTCATGAAAATTGAAATTTTTTCGGAAATCTTAATTGAAGCTCCATAAACATTGCGCTTTATTCAAATTTCCAATAGCTATGCCCCTCATGAATAAAATTGTACGGCGTTTTGAGGTAAAATTATCCTTTAACAAAGGGCAAGTGGAAACTACTTTTGGCTTTTTTAGGTATAATAAAAAACTTAAAGTGTTACACTGTTTCTCTAAACGTATCGGAGATCCATGACGCAGAGCTTAGGAGGCCACGAATATTCCACGAAAACACAGGGGAACAGGTATCAGATGCCTGTATATATTAAACCTCACAACACCTAACGTAACAAAATCAAAGAGTGCAAAATATGATATAATGATCCCAGTTGTCACGAATCCACGTTGGAGAGCTGCAGAAATTGTAGTGTTTCATGACAGTTGGCATTTAGGTTGCTCCACGATAATTTATATTACGTAAAATGCTTATTTAATGTAGCTATAGTTTCACGAGTTCGTAAATTTTTCTCACATTCTTGATGCTAAGGCAATATATAGTGCTTCAATCTTATTCAAAAAAGTAAGATTTCTTTTAGAAAAATTTAAAAATAGTATTGCCAAATTGAAACAAAGCCAGATATATTAAATAATATGAAAAAAACATGTACAGTTGCTCTTTAACATCTGCTGTGAATAATAGATTGAAGTTAAATTTCTACTTAAAATTTGTACTTGCATGAATTCTCGGAGGACAGCTTCTGGTTGTCAAAGAGGTCCCCTTAATGAAGAAAAAGCAAACACGGAAAATTCAATATAGGAATAATGCTCAAGAGCAAACAATACGACATCTATATATAAAATTTCATTTTCATCTGATTTTTATTCTTAGGAATGATTCAACATTTTAAAAATGGATTTCCTTTATTATCAGTAATCGAAACAACGATTAGACACACTAGAAAAATTGTGCTTCAACATAGAGTTTTAGATACTGAAAATTTTTTATATATACCGGTGGAAAGTGAAAAAAAACACCAAGAAGGAATTGGCGGACGACCATGAAATTTACATATAGTAATGGGATTGAGTGTACGTAGGTGTGGTGTTAATTTCGGGACCAACCGGTCAGCGCTTACGCACAGCACGGCATAATATGCAAAATATCGTCGGTGGTATTTAAGGAGTACGGCGAAGTGAATATAATCAGTCGTCAGCGTACGGACATGTGCGAAGACCCTGAAGAAGCTGCAATGCCTGGACATGGAAGACGTGTACGATTGCAGCAGTTATCGGACTTTGAGCGAGGTCGTCTAGTCGGACTCCGCGAATCAGGGTGGTGGTATCGTCGTATTGCGGAGCGAATTGGACGAAAAGTTTCGGTGGTGGTACAATGGTGGCGTAGATGGTCCGAGGAACATTCCCACATGAGAAGACGTGGAACCGGGAGTCACAGACGGACTGATGAGCGGACCGATGGACGCATAAGAAGAGCGGCGTTATCAAGCAGAACATCCACTGCGACGCAAATCCGAGCTGGCGTTGAACCTGAGGTGACTGTGCGAACAATCCGCAACCGTCTACTGGATGCAGGACTACGTTCACGTGTGCCTGTGGCATGTGTTCCTCTGACTCCAGCCCCCGTCAGGAACGGCTGCAATGGTGTCGCCAACGTCTGCACTGGTGAACGCAATGGCGATCTGTCGTGTTCAGCGACAGATCGCCATCCTCCGATGGCCGTATGCGTGTTCGCAGACGTACAGGGGAGCGTCTCCACCCTTCTTGCATCCGCCAGCGACACACAGGGCCTACACGTGGTCTCCTGGTGTGCGGAGGGATCATCTATGACTCCCGTGTACAACTAGTGTTTGTACAGGGTATGTTAAACAGCACCTCCTACATCAACAACATCATTCAGCCCGTTGTTGTGCCATTTGTAAGGTCGGTCCTTTGTGGTGTTTTCCAGCAAGATAACGCACGCCCACACACGGCACGTGCAACGCAACATGCACTTCAGGGTAGGAGACAACTTCCATGGCCTACACGTTCACCGGATTTGTCCCCCATTGAGCACGAGTAGGATTTTATGGGACAACAACGTATCCGGTCTCCATGGCCAGCCACGACCATCCCCGATTTACGCGTCCAGGTTGAGGATGCTTGGAACTCCATACCCCAAACTTACATCCAACATCTTTACGACAGACTCCATGCCAGAATTGCACACTGTGATGTAGTTGATGGCGGTTCAACCTCGTACTAACCATGTTACATGGAAATGTTATTTTTCAGTTTACCAGCAAATACAGCTGAGCTGTATTTTGCCATAATGTTTTGATCACGTTATCCTCTGTATTCCGTTATTATGCTGTATAAATTTTGTTAGTATCAGACGTCTCCTTCTTGGTGCTCTATTTTCACTTTCCGCCAGTGTATATTAAAAAATTATGAAAAACATTTCTCAGTAAAATAACAACTATTCGACTTTTATTAAGCACCGATCTTAAAAATAGCAACTATTCGGAATTTGCTTACTTTTCAATTTAAATCATTATCGTAAATCAAGGAAACTTGATATCACATCCTAATGGTTACACATCGTATTTCTCCAATATGTTAACAAGCGCATATACAGCACATTATCTGAGGATAACGTGGAGAGGTTTCCACCCTCATAGTTCAGAACGTGGACATTTAGTTACTGTATCATCTCATTTTGGCTTGGATATCTTGAATTTATGTCAAGAGTAATAACACTGTGTTGTAGAAACGGGAGCTTAACCTTTTAGTTACTGTATCATCTCATTTTGGCTTGCATGGCTTGAATTTATGTCCAGAGTAATAACACTTTATAATTTCTTGTGTTGAGCACAATGATATAACGAACCTCACGAACAGAAAAATTGTTTTAACTCAGGTAAATCCTTTTCATTACTACTTTGTTCTGACATATCTTATGATTGTTTAGTTCATAGTGTAGTAATATACCTCCTGAAAAACGGAAAACGTGCGGTAAAAACGTGTAAGCCTCCCAGAGTGTATCCACTATAAAACGAATTATATTCCCTATCCTTACAGGAAACTTAAAGTTTATTCAACACAAAAAATGTACGTTTTCCTGAAAAAAAAATTAAATGCTAGATCAATTGTTTTAAAATCTGACAAAAATCTTGTGGAACAAGTTTGGGATTTTCTCGGAAAACCGATGTTTTTATGTGAACCGCATGACAACAAACAATACGTATCAGACGTTCAAAAACACAGAAGAATGTTACATAACTTCTGCATAAATCAATACGACAATGAATTATGTGTGCTACTTTTTACTTTTATCCTTTGTAGTGTACATAATTCCAAGTAGAATGTTTTATTGCGTATGATTTGAAACAAATTGGTAATATAATTATTTATTCAGCGTTCTCGTATGAACATGAGGAGGTATTTATCATTTACAAACGTTTTTCATTAATGAATTAATATCATTTAAAAATCCGATCTATTTCTCATTATATGGAGAATATGAAGTGTGCGTTTGTGTTAGATTTGTGCTGAAGACAGAATATGAATCTACGTCTATGCCAGTCATATCCTGTCTTCATTCCACGGAAATACGGATTTTAAGAAGTGGAATCAAATGTTCTCAACACTTTTCATCGGTTTGATCGCTGTTCCGCATCGGCCTATTTCATTTTCATTGTTTGACCGTTTCGTCCATCTCCATTCTTCTGACTTCTTTAGTTCCAGCATCTGTGTCGTTGTCGGCATTATGTCAGCAACTTATCTATCTGTTCTACATGTCAACGAAATGAATAATGTTTTGATTGGAAACTTCAAATTTAACGCGCTGTCTGTCTTGTTTCCGGAATGCAATCCAGAGAAGCTAGGCTTGTCTAAATATGATGATGTACATTTCGGGAAACTTCTAGGAATTCGGACGTTTAGAAATGCAAATGTTCTGTATGTTATTCCAGCGTAGTCGTAAGAACAAATATTCAGTTGCAATGCGTTTTTTAAAAAATAACGCGGACAGAGCGATGACATTGTTTATTTATATTCAGGTTATCCAATTATTTAGTTACGATCTGTAGTCGTTATATGACAGAATTAAATTGTATTTTTCTTTGACACATTTGGAAAGTTTAAAGATATATCTCTTTCAACATAAAATATTTTAGATAAATTTCTTCTTCGAACGTGCTACATCAATCACCGACATGGTGTTTTACACACACACACTCGCACAAATAGTTTAAATTGTTTCAGGTATCATCTAAACCGTTGATAAGCATCTCCCTGAAAATACAGAAAATAGTTATTCTCCTTTGATTTGCAATTGCATACAATGTGTCATTGCAACCAACGTGAATGTGTTGCAGATGTGTAATGTGAGGCATATTTTTATTAGTTAGGAGGCGTATGATATTTTAAATGCTAATATTAACCACATAAATTTAATATTTCTTCCAAGATTGGATCGATCTCTTTTTAAAAAAAATATATATGAACTTATACAGTTTCTGCATTTTTGAAAAGAGGAAAGTCTTGCCATTTTCGTTCATGTCGCTACAGCATTTATTGCTATGATGCACAATTTCGTAGCATGCGAAATTTGATATTCTTTATGAGAAGTTTCTAGGAATTGTGATCATCATGATCTCCTTCGTGGGCAGTCACAAATGCCAATACGAGCACCATTGCTCGTTTCTGATTCGAAATATCAGTCATTCTGCGTATAACAAAATTTTATACTAGCTAAGTAAGAACGAGCACGCTTGCAGATTCATTATTCGCGTTTAACAACAATACTATTTCCAGTTGGATTTACGGTTGCGAGTTGACTGTTTACGAATCCGTCAGACTATTGTGCATAAGAAACGTTAGAATTCGTTTCTACCCCACATATTCGAATTTGAAGTATTTGACTTCGTTCCGTACAGATAGAATGTGCAGCAACTTTTGCGTGATCAATATTATTTCATGCTAGCGAAAGCTACAAATTCAAGATGCTCTTGCTCCAGAAATAGGAAACACAAATAAATGCTTCTATTAACATGGCGCCGTGCGATCCGTACAAGATAAAAGCTGAACATTCTAACATTTTCAGAAACTGACGAGATTTTGTTTATTTCCCCTATGAAACGCACTTCTTCCAGAGAGGCTTTGTCTACTTCCACTATGTTGAAGTCAGCCTATCGCAGCATGCACTTTTGTTAAAGTAACCACAATCGTCGGAGAGCCATCCTAAAATTTATTCAAAAGGGTATTTCACGTTTTCTCAAAACTAATTTTGACATTTTCTAAACGTTTTCCAATTTTTTCTTTTATTTATGAATACTGCTTTTAATTTTTTGTAAAAGATACTTGAATTGTTAGTTCTGAAAGCCGTAAAATATGGCCAATTATATAAAAAATAAAGATAAAACGCTTTTCCAGGCAATTATAATCTTGCAGGCATCGGAATACTTAACAGGATTCAAGCATTTGTAATTGTGAGGGTGGTTCTTTATACAGAATAGTTTTTTTTCTTCAATAGAACTTAAGTTGCATTAAACTCCTGATACCAGTGTTTATAATTTCAAAAATGCCTATTAGTAAGGTACTTAGGACTGGTATGAAAAAAACATCAAGAAACGGGGCTCTTGAGCTACTGCAAAATTACCGAACCCCAAATGTTTAGTACACGAAATGCAGAAATTGCTATTGAGGAAGTCTCAGACCACCGAATTTTAAACAGTAGTATGACAAAATTAAAGTAAATAAAATTGGTGTGTGTTCATAACCTCTCGCTATTGGTTTATGAACTGTTTGAGCTTTCATTATTCTATTTTTATAGTTACTTGATTCTTCGCCTTCGCTTTTTTCCACAATTCTTATTTTATTCTAGAAAGAGATTTACCCTTTTCTGGAATACAAGATGAGATGCATATATTTAGTAGACGGTTTCCGCCTATACATTTTCCGGTTTCTTTCGTTATTTTTTTTTTACGCTTAAGGAGATCATCCCTGCGAGCCGTAATGGCACGTGAGTGCCATCCATCAACGACATTTCACTACCATATGTAAACATCGTTTCGCGGTAAAAAAAGAATGTTTTGTCACATATCATATGTATTCGTGGTTGCAATAACTGCACTGCCCGAATGTACTTCATTTAATATTTTTTAAATGACAGCCTATGAGCAGTGCCCTATATTTACCCTATCTATATATGGAGCTTACATATACGAAAAAATATCAGAAAATATGACCGCGTTGAAAATATTAAATATAATATTTTTGCGTTAATCTGCCCAAAGTCTCACGCGTTAGTAGTGATAAAATGAGAGTTCTGCGCCAGTGATGTATGATGTATGCATACATCACGATGGTCCCTTCGTGATGTATGCATACATCACGAGCATACATCACGAAGTGATGGGTGCTTGGAAGATGTAGAGGTAGTTCATACATCACGGAAAAATACATTTTCAACGTTGAGTGATGCATAGAACGTATTTTTTTTTATTTTTTAAGTGAAATTTGGTTTGGAGGTCGTGATGTTGGTTTAGAGGTCGTGATGTATGCATACATCACGAAGGGACCATGCATCACGAAGCGACCAAGCATCACCAGAAGACGAGGCGTTGTCCGCGGAACAGGTCCCGCAGCACTCGCCCTCCCCACCGCACCCACCCCTGTTGACGTCGGGTGAGAGGAGAGGAGGGGAAGAGATAGGCGAAGGGATGTTTTAAAGTGTGTTATCTATAAAGCCGCGATTCCATCCAGTTTCTTAATTGGTTGGAACTCTTATTTTATGTGCTGTAAATTTCTAAGAATGCTGTTTGTTAAAGATTTTTTAACATTCTTCGGTAACATCTTTTTTTTTTATTTAAAAAATGTTCACCTAAGTGTAATTTTTTTTCCAGTTTTTCTAACATTTCAGTTAACATTCAACTGTGTGTGTGTGTGTGTGTGTGTGTGTGTGTGTGTGTGTGTGTGTGTGATTTAAAGATTTGCTTCTATACATCTAGAGATCTTCAGATCAAGTGTTTCAACACAAAAAAAAAAAAAAGGTGAATGATTTGGAAGTCGTCACACGTTACTGTGAAAAAAGTAATTATCAACTCTTTAACGTCAAAGATTCAACTGAAGTGTGTCTAATACTTTCATTCTTTTTTTTTTTTTTGAATCACTTTAGTCATCAGTGAGGAACCAGATATTCCAATAAGACATATCAGGTCGGTCGACTTCTAAGAAGATCTTAGAAGCCCTAAAATTGTGATTCCTGGTGGTTTCGACCGTTTCATCCTCAGACCGAATGAGCCAAATATTTTTTTCCACTCCAATTTTCAATTTTGATAAGCAGCAGTTTAAATGGTGAGAGCATAAAGATAGACCTATCACACACGATGCTTGCAAGAGTGGTTGGAAATTTTATTTCCAACCACTCATCGACTTAACAGTTTAAGGGAATAAAATACAACTTCTTCAGAAACAATTCATTCACGTTGAATTAAACACCTGCAACATACCATCCCTTTCTCCTCTTTCAAAGAGACACTTTTTTTCAGCTAATTTTGAAGTGACCATAGGCCAAAGTGTCAATTCCATTTGACGCGATGTATCGTTTGTCATCTAATGGTGAGAGAGCACACTTTCGAAGTGAAACAGTTCTTAAGTGGTGATTTTTGCTATCTATTTTCACCATGCTTTCTTTAATGATATGATGATCGAGTAAGCATTTTCTATAATCCATATGTCGTAAGTTCTTTTCGACAACTCTCCGCGCTATTCCCTTTGCAGTTTTTTTTTCAGTTTTTGCATATTTCATGCTGTACATTTTTGGGCGTAATCCAATAAATTCTTCCAATGGAATACCACAGAGCTCATCTTTCATCTTCCCCAATTTTTTTTTATTTTCAGCACTGTAAAGTATGTGATTCACATTGTAGTCAGATGTGTCATACAGATGCCTATCTTTCAACATATCATTATATACATCTTCAGTGTTAATCTCATAACACAATGAATCTGTATCCGTAAAGAGGAGTTTTGCTTGTTTCCCATACAGAGGCAAAATGTGCTTGTAATGGAACTCATACATGAACACCTTGCTTATATCTAAAATGGAGAAGACAACGTAAATCGGTCGATTAAGAAGAAGCTGTGTTTCATTCCTTTGCACAACAGTTAAACCCTAATCAAAATTTTTAAAAGCGTGAAAGGATGGTGAAGAAACTAGTTTTTTAGCTTTCTTTTCATCTTGCACAATTTGAATGTCCACCCTGTTTCTCAAATTTTCAATTGTTTTCCCGAAAATGGCATTGTTCATCAATTTAAAGAATTTTTTTTCGAAATTGGTTGTTGCATTTTTCCTACATTCAGTGTTAAAGAAAATGTATTCACTCAACCAAGGTTTTTGTTTAAATTTTAAAACTTTATGAATCCGATGCAACTTCAACCCTAAATCTAAATACAATTTCAAGTTCCGATAATGAAGAATATAATTTTTCTTATGAAACAAATTTGGAGTAAGTTTTTCTATTTTTGATGGAATTTGAACATTCTGTTCATCAGCAACACGCCTCACGAAAGGTGATACCATGTCTCGTGTTATTGTTAACTTCTCAGGAGCAAGTGGATAGTCATTGTGAGTTTCATGTAACTCACTGGGGTACATCAAATCCACTTCCAAGATGTAACCATATTCAGCATCATCCTCCAATCCTAAGATTTTCTCAGCAGTGAAAGAATTGGCATCCACCCACTCGAAGTCAGACACTCCGAGATAATTTGTCATACAAGTCCCATAGAGGTTATTAAAGTCTAAGTACATGATATAGGAGTTGGGTTTTGAAGCATCATAGTTGGGCAAATATTTATTATTTGCTGTTGAGTGTCGATTAGAGATCATAGATATCCCCCCTCGTATTCCTTTCTCGATGAAATTGTGCATTGTTAAATCGGTGAGTAATTCTAGTTTTACCTTTGTAAATTTCATCATTGCACCCCACGAAAGTGATGCGGCTGAATAAAAATGACAAGCATCAACTGAATATAAACGCAAACACAAATCTCTAAAATTTTCAAACACATCTGCAGGAAGGAGAACATCACTCTCAAGATATATATTGTGATAATCTCCCATATTCTGAACCTCAAAAGCTCGCCAAACTTTCTGTGCATGTGCATAATCTTCTTCTGAAATGCTCTCACCATTTAATGCGCTGAAAAAAGCTTCACGTGGTGGTAATGTTTTTTCTTCAAATTTTTCAAACGCATCCATATACTCATAAGGGTACACACCTTTCCTCAGCAGAAGGTGACATTTTTCATCAGAAATGTGGGTTGACAAAATTTTGAATTTTTCAAGGGGAAGATCTGCCACTAATTTTTCCAACGAGGCGCTCATGAATTGAAATGAATCAAGGAAACGAAGTTGTCCTATTGAGAAAGATATATATTTCTCCATATTTTGAGCTATACAATTCACGCGACGGTTTTTAATTTTACCAAGTTTCTGAAAAATTAAGTGAGTATCATATGATTTGGAATTATGTAAGATGACAGGAATAAAATTTGGTACCTTAAAATTTAAATTGCAAGCCGAATGAGCTCCCGTCCTAAATCGACCAGTAATATGGCAATGATCCCGCACTCGATCACTCCCCAAAGGAAAATCACAAATGCCACAGTTTTCCTGTTTTTGAAATAAAGCCTCCTCTTCTACTGTTATTGACATAGGAATTACTTTGCTAATAATTTTTGAAATCTCCTCTTCTTCATGTAGAAGATAAGTCAAAAACTGTTCTACTGCGTTTTCACCCCGATAAGTTTGGATGGGTTTGATGGGAGTTCCATCGGGTCCTATTACAATATAGCTAAACCCACACGCAATATGATGTGAAAGTACATCAGTGTGGGAAGTGTGAGGATTCTGAGAACAGGTGTGAGTTTTTTCTAAAATACTCTCAAAGTCGGCGTAAATAACATATGGTATTCGCATCTGATATTCAAAATTTTTAAATTCAAGATATTTGCTAGACTCTGTAGGCATTTTCACACGCTGGGGTCCATGTATGGAACAGTATGGCACCTGGTCTGTTAAAAGATTTTGGGTTGTGAATCGGTGTAAACAATAGTCACAATAAAAGGCCCTACCATTTTGTTTGGTCAGTTCTGACAACAAACGATTTAAATTTCTAATTAAACAATAATGAGTTTTATCTCCTTGCACAAGAAGAAGCAAATTAACATGGTTTTCCATTTTTTTTTCTGTGATGCGTAAGGGGAAGAACGTTGAGGCTTCGTAACCAAACACATTCACAGAAACAGAAGGATTATTATTTTCAAATTTTTTTATCTGTGCTAGAGTCATTGGAAACTGAACCCCCTGCAGATTTAATTTCGACTCAAATGGAATGTATTGGGACACACGGTGTGGATGGTTAACTCTATCCACGGGATGAAATGTAGCAGCAATAATACACCAAAGGAAACATTTATTATCTTCATTCTGTATATTCAGAATTGCTTTTTTTGAAACCCAATTTTGAGGGAGTGGAATATAACTCGAATTTGCAAGGAGTTCATATTGCACAATTTTGACCTCTAAATGAATTATTCGCCGAAGAGTCCACCCGCTCCCTAGGTTTAAGAAATCCTCACACGAAGTTTGAATTTTGGAAAAAGCAATTTCCAAATTACTATCAAAAGACTCCTGAGGAAGATTAATTGCAGTTTTACTTCTGAAGAAACTTGAAGCGAGTTCTTCAAAGTCATCGTTTACAATTCTCGAAAACTCAATTTTTGCATTTAGGTACCACTTTATAGCACCAAAAGATGTTAGTTTGTTTTCTAGAACTGTAATCACATCAGCTCGCACACGTTTCAAAAACAATGTAGGATCTCTTGCAACATCGTCCTCAGGAAACATTATGTGTTCAACGAACACATTTAAAGCAGTAGTGCTATTGCTAGAGGTTTTTTTTTCTCCAACTTCCTATTTTTTGCCGAGGGAACTTCAACGTCGATGTTGGTGGTTGAAGTGCTGGCAATAGCAACTGGTGAGTTATCAACTTTTCTGTTCCTTTGTTGAGAATGTACTAGTCGTATATGTCTTAACAAATTTGACTTGAACGCCGACTTATAGTTACACATCTCGCAAGAAAAATGTTTAGAGTTCGTGTGGATTTTCATATGCCGATTCAGTCGAAAACGTTCCTTGAAGTGCTTCCCACATGATGCACAGGGAAACGATTTTTCAAGTGGATTCACCAGGGGTTCAGGCGCTTCTTCGGGAATATCTAAACCCATACCTTCCATGTTAGAAGTCGAAGGTTCTTCATCGGGAATGAAAGAATCACTTAAATCTTCTTCCCCTGGAAGACTTCCCGTCGCCTCAAAAAATTCCAACTGGCCTAGCATAATTTGTTCAGTAACTTCATCACCGAACCAGTTCAACATCTATAAGAAAAAAATGAAAGAATTTCCCCATTAAGTTTCTTTTAATTAATGGAATTTATCTTATGATTAACACAATAGTTTTCCACAATACTTCCACATTTATTTATTTATTTATTTATTTTTACTTTCATTCAAAGAGAAAAAAATTGTTTTGTTTTACTCTTAAGAGAAACCAACTGCAAACAAAAAAGTTAACTACCTATTCCTAAAACACGAAGGAAAATGACCCTATCATTGGGGGGGGAAGGAACAATGAAGAAATCTTACCTCAAAGTCATATGAAGACATCTTAAAAGAAGGTTGAAAATCCAAATTGTGGAAAAAATAACACTCAACAGTTTTCTGTGACTGAAGAAAGTGAATTTTCTTTCATTGTGCTAACAGTTTTTAACTCTGTTCTTTCTCCCCACCCAGTTTTCAAGTTTACCCAATGAAATGCTTCGTGTAAAAACTTACAGGTGTGAAAGGTTAAGAGTGGGCATCCTCATTTCCACCCCAACCCCCATACCATTGGACTCCAAAAGTCGCATATGCTTGATAAAGAATAGGAGGACGATTTCACAGAAACAGCTTTTAGTTACGAATGTCTAGTGGCGTCTCAGAGGTAGTAAGAATTGAAATCTTTAAGATTAGATCTCCGTCACCCTCACAGTCATAAATTGTCTTTTAACTTTTGGGAAAGCAATTACTGATTTGAGGATTACGTTTCCGTAGTCATAAGACATATAAGTGTTTCAGAATGAAAGATAAGTGAGCATTTGATAGCTGAAGAGCAAATGGTTATAAACGTCTAATAGTATCTGTGAAAGATTTTTCACCAGACTTATCAGAACTCGTTGAAAACAAAGTCACATAACTCCCTCGCATTCATTTGTTTTTTATCTTGATGTGGACAGTTCACTTCAACATTCCGTTGGCGTCTTGTGTAATGTCCTCTACACGAGAATTTGAAATCTATACAAACAGATCTTAATCTCCTCCCACAGTCACAGATCTTTTTTTTTCAGACTTAGATGCAACAATTACAGATTCTGAGATTCAGTATTCAAAGTCTTAAGATATACAGACACTTCAGAATGAATGATAAGCTCACACTTACTTGTGGGGATCTATTGGTGATAAACGTCTAACAGTATCTGAGAATCACATGAGGCCCAGAATCTGTTTAAAACCTAATCTTAGGCATACATTTTTTTGTACTGAGAAAACCTTCTACTCTCACAACGTTACAATCTAAGAAACGAACTGTCACTCGTAAAGTTAGCGTAAAGAAAGGCAAACGACCATTGACTCTCCTCCTTACGACTCCCCCTCTCCCCTCCTTAACGATTTGAAATGAATTCAGCGGTGATAAGTGGTGAATCGAAGCACTCTTTATCGTTAGTTTGACTCCCACCCCTATTCTTCTACCTTGCATTCGCAGTGGGGTGAGAGGTTGCCACGCATTTGTCTGTCAGCCTCATTGAGTGCAACATACCTCGGCTGTCTCTCAGCGTTAGCGTTATTTTCTCCATCCGAGATTTTTTCACCCATCGTCTGAAAAGATGAAGCGTAGTGTCGTTTTTGAAGTGTCTTCTGCCGTAAGTAAAAAATGTTGCGTCGATGTATTAGGAGGTGGCGAAGCTGAAGAAGAAGAAAACTTACCACCAAATCAGCCAAAAGTATTCAGTGATATTGAAGTTTTAGAAACTCCTACGTGTAAAGAAGGTGAAATTTACTTAGAGTTCTTACCAAATGGTCATTACCATTTGGGGGAAATAAATTCATTACTGTTAGTGACTACACATCACGAATTAGAATACACCTCAGAAGCTAGGCATTTAACGGACTGGGTTTTGTGCCAACGAAATTCGGAATAACATTTAGTGCCTCAACATTCAAAACTCTGCAAGAAAAAATATTCAACATTAAAGAAAGCAGCGAGCCAAAAGTTATTGGTGAGGAACTTTTTGTATCAACGTCTGGCGTTTCTGCAAACTGGGTTGTGAGATTTCAAAAACTATTCACGGATCGGAATTCCATGTTCCACTTAGTTACTGAAGGTGTGATGCTTACTGGTAATCAATTCGAAAAATGCAAGATGCTTGCGAGTTGATTTGGAACTCAATTGTTGACTCGATGTTTGGAATTGCATTTAAAACCATAGTTCGAAAATCAAGACTAATACCTTCCAGCTGCATTGAAGATAAAGATGCTGACCTGACCACAATTCTTTATCGAGTTGTAACTAATGCAATTGAAACCAACATTGGCAAACTTTTTCCATGCTATGAGTGTAAGCAACCGCTTGAATTGCAACAACCAAATCAACTCGCACATGATTGTATTACAACTTCACAAAGTGACAAGTGGCGGTTCTACAACGAAGAAGCATTTGCATTATTACAGCCAACACAATTGGGTGAAGCTTTCTCCCGAGAGTGTAACAATCAGAAGCTTCAGATTGATGATTCCTTTTTAAATTCCCTAAAGGGAAAAGAAATAATGGAACAAGTTAATGCCCTCTATATTAACAGGTGGTAAAAAAAAAAAAAAAAGGCTACTGTGGGAAATCAAAATTGGGTGTGTGGGTGAATTGGTTTCTGAGGATTAAAACGGCCGAAAAACAATAGGAATCACATTTTTAGGACTTCTAAATATTATTATTAGAAGTCGGCCTGCTTGATATGTCTTATTGGATTATCAGGTACCTCACTGATGACTATTGTGATTCCAAATAAGTCTAGAAAAAATCTCAGTTGTAACACATCCATCAATACTATTTTTTAAACTCTCTCAGATATTTTTTTTCATGATAACAATTTAAACACCAACATAAACTCTTGAATAAATGCAAAGAAAAGAAAGTTTTCTACTAAAATTGAAAAAAAGTAACTCTTTATTGAATGAATATAAGAATTAACAGTAATTTAAAAAAGCACTCGCAATGTGAAATCTACATACAAACATACACCACTCAGTACACAAAATACAAGGAAAATAACTTTTAATAAGGACTCCATCGCTGAGATATGCTTTTACCACTTTGAGTTGGTGTTTCAACATGGAACATCTTTTTATTTTTCATATACCTTAAAGGTAGATTGATTTCTTTAACAGCTTTTGCAAACACTTCGACTCCTGGCATATTTACAACACTCTGAGAAGTTAGCATGGAATCAATGAGATCTACAATGTTGGATTTCTTAACTGATTTTCTGCGATACACAAGCTCACCTTTTGGTGACCAAGATATAATATTTGCATTTTTTTTAAACACATCTAGAACATTTTGAGCCGAACGTTTCATGTTCTGAGGAACTGTAAGCAACACTAGGTCTGCCGCCCGGTGGCGCAGTGGTCTAAGGCGCTGGCCTCTGATCATTCGTCCGTAAGGGGTCCGGGTTCGAATCCCGGTCAGGCATGGATGTTGTGTTTGTCTTACGGCACTGGCTCTCTCCCTTCCCTGGAACCAGTGACCCTAAATTAGGGACGGGCGACTGCTTATAGCCCATTGAGTTGCTCACGGTGGTCGTTAAACCTCCAATCAAAAAAAAAAAAAAAACACTAGGTCTTGAACGAAATCCTTTTTCATTTTTAATTCCATTTGTTCTGCATCTCTTTCAACGACTTCTCCTTCTTCTTCTTCAGATTTTTTTTCACTTCCAAACCACTCGTTTGATGTTTCCCAGAGTCTTGTTGGGGATTTGTCGGAGAATTAAACAGAGTTGTTTGAATTCGTTTATTTAACACTTGATTGTATAGTTTTATTTTTACGTCGTCTGATTCCTTACTCAACAAAATATTTTTCATTTCTTTGTCTAATTCAGTTAAAAATTCATCTGAGGGGGTATGACGAAGTAATTGCTCATGAGGAATCAACACAACTTTGCGAGTAAATTCCATAATTACTTTGATAGTATTGAAGTTAGTAGGCTTAATGCTGCTGGAATCAGTATATTTAAAAACCCACCGCTTTGAACAAGGAGTTTTCTTTTAACATAAAGAGGAGTCTTCTTCTTTGCTAAAACGCGTAACGTGTGCTTATGGCGACGAAGTTTGTCGATTTGAGTACTTGGCATTGGAATGTTACCTTTTAACAAATTTAGGCAACACTCGCAGATGCAGCGTAGATTTCGATTCGAACATTTCGTCAACAGTTCTTTCAACCGCTGTTTCGGACACATTTTCACAACGTGGAGAAATTGGAGGTCCTCTTTCGACAAAGCCATCGTGAATAATAATCAAATGCAAGATTTGGTTCGATTTTTTATTTTCTAACCTATGCATAATAGTTGCGGTGGGGAGGAAAAACATTTTTAATTTTGAAAGTCAAATTCATTAGCGAGGCTGGTAGACAATTTGCGCTTCCCCGGGTAAAATGTTTGTACGCAACCGCATATCTTCTTTGGTTTCAGGTCTCAAATCAACAAGCTAGTAAGAATAGGCTTCTTTGGTTGCATCCAAAAACGCTTCTTGGAAATATTTAAGTTTTGTGGGATACAACTGTCGTCCTAGGTGTACAATCTGGTTAACATCTCTTCGAGATTTAAATAAAAAGAGGTAATGTGAGTTTAAAGAAATTTTTCGCATCTCTTTACCTTTATGAAAAATATTTTGGGTTATAAACATAACCGACAAATTATAATGGTGACTCCCTCTAGTAAATAAATGTGTTATTTTTTTGTTGTTTGAACACTCAATCATTAAATCGTCTATAATAAAAAGAGTATTTCGACTCAGATAGTCTTGAAAATTAGAGGGAATTCCTTCAATGAATATGACGTTCGGAATTTCATCGTACTGAGGTTGATAGACTCCGTAAAACCATATCACTTTAGTTGGATTTGGGTGAATAACTTCATTCATGCACCTCAAGAGACGCGAAACAAAGTGAGTTTTTCCACTTCCTGTAGGTCCTGCAATCAGAGCTGTGAATGGATGATGCAACCTAGGCGCTTCCATGATTAAGACTGAATATTATGTGAATAGCGCAACACAATTTTAAAAAAAACAAAAAAAAACAAGAACACGAAAAATGAAACATACACCTTTATTTGAAAAAATTATTTAAATTTTACAAGAGAGTCAAATTTTTTTTTACGAAATTGTATACACGTACATCATTTGAAACATTTTTTGAATTAAAGGAATTTACAATGAATTTCATACTTTTTTCGCGACATCTGGAATATAAGAAGAAAATGCAATATTGTCCACATACTGTTGTAAAAGGGCTTTGAAGAGGTACATCGTTGTAGCTAACAGAAGGAAACTTGGAAGAAAATCTCTTAATATGCCCTCCAAAAAAATCTGGTGGATTTCCATATGAGTCGAAGAATTCTAGTGTCTTAGAGTTTGGCATGTAGAATGCCAGCCAGTGTTTTCCAGGTTTATTTTGGGGGTCAGTGTTGGCAATAAAACACGCCGGAAACTTCGATATAGTTTTGGGAAGTCTATCACATGGATAAACCTCGAGGAAGATACGATGTACCACTGGATCACGTTTGAGAATTCCGCGAATTTGAATATTATTCATTTTTTCAGTTTGAAAAATCGCAGATAATACTTCTGGATTTTGTTATTTCTATAACGTTTTGAAACTCTGCATAAATCAACACTGAAACTGTTTTACTTAACGCTGTAGCGAATTTGATTTCTATTCGTAAATTTCCTTGACGAATCAAATTCATATGTCCGCCATCACATAAATCAAGACTTAAGTCAAATGCGTACAATGTATAACCTTTGCGATACTCATCTCTCGTGATGTTAATTCCTCGATCCTGTCCGAGTTTTTCAGCTCCTTGAAATAAGCTATAATAGGAGCGAACAGTCTTTTCTGTAGCAAAGCTTGGTTCTAATGGCTTATGTGGAACAGGATGTCCGTCAATATATGCTGCTATAAAATTCACATCATAATGCTTGAATTCAAAGGGGTTGGTTTTATAAGTTCCATTGAAGCTTTCATTATCAACACATGTCACAATCAATCTTTTTGGCATTTGACCTTAGAATACATTATCTTGCATGAATGACATGCTTCCTTGTGAAATAGAGTACACTTTGCATAATATTCTATCGATGGGATATTTTGCTGAACTTCGCTCAAGTGCTTTAGCATGAGCTATTGAAATTCCAGGGTTCACTTTTACTTTTCTGATGAAAATCGATGCATGTTCTATAAGCATTTTATAGTCAGGGTTTACGGTTGACGAGATGAGGCAAAAATCTGGTTTACTTCGAATGAGTTTGATTTTCAAATTCACTAAATTCAACATCAATCTATTTTGATAAAAAATGTCACAATGTAAATTTCCAATGAGATCCAGAGTTTTGCTAGTTTTCGTTAATTCATAACGTTGAATCAAACCCTTGTTAGCCGCTGTTGCGGCTGTGGGGTTTGATTCATGTAAACAACCTGCAGTATCTTTGTAAAAACATTCTGATGAGAGAAGGGATTTCTTTGCTTCTTCCCCATAATTCAAGAGAGTTTCAATATAAGCTCTGTATGGGTATGTATTACTTGAGGATGAAATTATTCGATCGTTTAAACCAATATCAATCTGGGAAAACAAGGAATGAAGAAATAAATTTATGGGAGCGACAGATTCTTTGTCTTGTAAAACATTACCATTAGATTTCACGATCTTCACTTTTACACACAATTGTGTCATAGACAAGTCCATATATTCCTCACCACCTCCTGAGATGTTGAATTCTATGGGTCCTCCATCTTGAATATTGGCTAAAGGATGAAATTCAATCCACTGCCCTTTCTCAATACTCGTTTGTGTAGGAGGCAATGCAAACAAATCTAATTCAGATTTGAGACATACTGGAGAATTATTGTGAATCAAAGCCATCATTCAAAATAATACAAAGCGAATTTAAGAATCAAAAATAGCGCGTGTGTTTCTCTTGAACTTCTTCGAGGAAATGACTGGTTTCTTAGTCAATGTCTTCCTTTTAATGCGTCCACCCAGCATATTTTTCACCTTATTGGCTGCTTTATCTGTCAATACTTTTCCAGCTTCATAAACTCTTTGTTTTGTCGCAGTTTTAACATCTTTTCCGTGTATGACGTCTTGTGCTAAATCAACTCCTGATCTCAATACCTGTTTGCCCAACGTTTTAGCACCTTGCTTCAATAAAGGTACTGCAGCTCTGAATAAGGTGCGAAACAAACCTCCTAAACCATATCCCTTTTGCAATGGAATGCCTTGGTAATATGTTAATCCATTGCCAGTTTGATTGATGTAGTATTCTTCTAATGATTTTACACAACACTGATAGGGACGATACATTTTGATTACAAGTGTTTGAGACGAAAATGAAGTTTAACAATCGCTTTCCCACGTTCAAATGGTACCAACTGACCTGTGTGATTTCTTATAACGATTTCAATATCCTGAAAGTTTTTTCGAGATAGTGGCAAATAATGTGGCCTATCATATTGTGCGTTAACCATCTCTCCATCAACCCCAGAAACTTTTACAATGCGCAACAATGGAGCATGTATGTCTCTGACTAATTGGGGTTCAACTATGTCACTGTAAACATACAACAAAGAAAATGGAGCGTTTAGATCTGCTATGAAATTTCCGTTGACAGTAAGTTCGTTTTCTTTTGCTACAAACAAATTCGGTTCCAATCCTAAAACTTCCGCAATTCCGGAATGAAGTTTTAACTGGACTCCTGGAACAAGTGTGAATTTAATCTTTCGTGAAGCTTTATTGAAATGCATGAAAATATTTTTGTTCAAATGTGGAGATATGGCCTTCACGACATCAGAAATTGACTCATAATAACCCAGAGGTATTTTTGCCGGCTTCAGAAGACCTGAACCTGAATCATATTCGAAATGATTGGATTCGGAATTTATATTAAACCAACTGTGAGGGTATATTATTTCAACTAGTCCAACTTCCCAGTCGCCTGTCAGATCGATTGGCGTTGGTAATCGTGTAAAGAAGTGAGATATTTTATTGTCCGAAAAATAGCTGAGAGAGCTGTCGCTTGGAAGCGTTAGATAGAAACTCATCTTGAAAGTGAGAGGTAAAGATCGTACTCACATCTTTTATAGTGAGAATAAGTGCTCAGTGGGGATCCATGTGTTGAACTTATTGGGGTAGCCTCTAAATTTCACAAAATACTCAACTTTTCCTTTCCGCTTCCGTTTTTTTAATATTTTTTCAACTATGAAGGAATCATTTAATTTTACTTTCTGCAATTCCTCCGCATAAAAGGTTCCCTCAATTTCTTCATCCAACAAATCTTTCAATTTATAAACAGGAGGAGATCGAGATAAACATTGAGAAACGACAAATATTTCATCTGTCCAGTTTGATTCATAGCCCTTTTCAAACATCAATTTACTTTTAACAATGCGCACATAATCATCCACTTGAAATTTATATGATGGAATGTTCCACTTGTAATCTTTGTACAAATTGTTCCATACCTCTTTCTGGTTATTCGCGTTTACATCCATTGGCTTCATTTTAATGCTGCGATGAATACTGTTGTTATAACCTTGAACCAAATCATCAAGTACGTCTATGTATTTAAATGTATTCCTACTTGTAAAAAATCTCCACATGCGAGTTTTTAACGTTCGATTAAACCTTTCTGCTATGCAAGCTTTTGTTTCGTTGTTTGTTGTGAAAAAATGAACGTCATGTTTCTTCAAGAATTTTTGGAACACACTGTTTTTGAATTCAGTTCCTTTATCGGTTTGTAACTTTTGAGGTTTTCTATGACTAAATATTTCAGAAAATGCTTTCACTATCTTAGAACCGGACTTTCCTTTTAACGGAACAACCCATGCAAATTTTGAGAGAACATCAATACATGTTAATAAATATTGATATCCGTTGTTATATTGTTGCAGACTTGACATGTCCACGAGGTCTGCTTGCCACTGGTCGTCCAATTTCGAAACAAAAACTCTGTTTCTCTGGAATTTTCGTCTGGCGGGTTTGTGAAGAGTGTAAACATTTTGGTTCTCTAACCATTCTACAACATCTTTTTTCTTTATTTTTTTTGAAACAGTTTGGTATAAGGCATTGACCCCACCTAGACTGCCTTCTTGTTGGGGGTTGTAATAAATCTGTTTTAAAAGGGTTTCCATTGCAGCAATTGAATCTTATGCTTTTGATATTGAATGAAAAATTCATCCTCTCACATATGTGAAGGATATTCAAATGCCAAGAAATACACAGACTTCGTTTTCTTAAACAGTTGTCTCCCACTTTTGGTGTAATGAAGGTATAATTAAATACATAAACATCTAAAATAAAGAGTTCCAACCAATTAAGAAGCTGGATGGAATCGCGGCTTTATAGATAACACACTTTAAAACATCCCTTCGCCTATCTCTTCCCCTCCTATCCTCTCACCCGACGTCAACAGGGGTGGGTGGGGTGGGGAGGGCGAGTGCTGCGGGACCTGTTCCGCGGACAACGCCTGGTCTTCTGGTGATGCTTGGTCGCTTCGTGATGCATGGTCCCTTCGTGATGTATGCATACATCACGACCTCTAAACCAACATCACGACCTCCAAACCAAATTTCACTTAAAAAATTAAAAAAAATACGTTCCATGCATCACTCAACGTTGAAAATGTATTTTTCCGTGATGTATGAACTACCTCTACATCTTCCAAGCATGCATCACTTCGTGATGTATGCTCGTGATGTATGCATACATCATACATCACTGGCGCAGAACTCTCATTTTATCACTACTCACGTTCTGATTTTGTCTGGCCATTTTCTGACGACGGTGTATACATTTTAATGTTTTAAAAATAACATTATCCGCTATTGGTTTTCGACCTATTATCATCATTTATCACAGAATCCAGTGTTTTAACCACTGTGCCGCTACAGCACGGGACTGCCTGAAAATAAATTCGAAGGTTTCACAGACAGAAATTGTAACTGCATATCTGGGAATGAGGTTTTCTCTATGAGTGTATTCTAGAAAGTAAGTGCTCCAACCGTAATCATATTTTGAAACAGGTAAATTAAATAGAAAGGTCAACCGCCGCTATCTAAGAAAGGACACGAATAGTGCAATGTAGGCATTCAGAAATATGGGGAAGAATGCGAATATACAGGAGTGTTGAAAAATAGGCCATCGTACTTCCAGAAAATGTTTCCCTTAAGGAACTTTCAAGGACAGAGCGGAGATTAATAGCAAGTATTCAGTGGGGTACTAAACACATGCTCGAAATTGAGATATCTGCTTTTGAGATGTCGCAAAAGTACAAACGGACAGATGAATTGAACCTAATTCTGTTTTGCATCACGGAGCTAATGCCTATCGGATGGAAAATAGTCAGTTTCTTTTTCTTTTCTTTTTTTTGCGGGTAAGGTACGCTGATTCTGCATCACCGTGGACAGGAACATTTCATTTTTTCTACCACCAGTTTAGAATATGTTTCCTTTGTTACTGTCACAATTGCACAATTTAGAGTGTCTCCATAGGTCACAATGCGCTGACGAACGCAATCCTGGAATTTTTTGTGCCAGGGATGGGATTGACGGTAAGAGTGTTCGCTGTATTTCTCTGTCGATTTCGAGAAATGCTGAAAAAACTATATTACCTGAAAACAATAAGAGTACCTTGTTTTTGAGACAAACACAGTTTCTTTGGAACCAAACAAAAATAAAATGTGCTAAAGAAAAGAACTGATTATTTTTTGATTCGGGAAGATTCGAAATGATAGCCTGTTCAACTGGTGAAAATTGCACTACCGATAAGTTCCAGTAGGCATAATCAGTTTCACCATTAAAATGAAGTTTAATGTCTCTATAGACTGCGATCAAATGTCTGATTGCCCATAAATTTCTTAAATAGTTTGTCCTTGGAAGTAGGGTTGGGTAGCAATAACAGTACCTGTTATTCTGTCACCCTATTTGCAGAATAGCAATCACCGGTTCTTATTCGCCTGAAAGAATACCTGGTATTTTGAATAACAGAGGGAGCCATGTATGCCCCCGCTTCACTGAGTGGTGTTGCGGAATTGTTATCGCCGACCTGTTTATGTTACCGATAGCTGTTACTGCCGAACCTGTTATTGCTAGCTGCTACTTGCTGTTACTAATCACAGTTAAAGCTGACGATGATTTGCAGTTTTCGCCATTATGTCTCGCTGGTTCCTTGAGAGTTTAGGGTATAATTTCGTAAGTGTTCCTTTTTGATTTTAGCTCTTGTTTAAATGGAAAGAAAATATTATATCTTAACGTATTTTAAAGTGAGTAATGCTGACACGGGTAAAGCTGCATGTGATATATGCAATCAGACTTTGTCCTATAAATCGTCAATTACGAACTTAAGAAAACATATTCAAAGTAGACATCCTTTAGTGAATTTGAAACCTGAACTGAAAAAAAGGAAAGATACTGTGCTTGCTCAGAATGTACAACAAGGAATTGTTGCTGATATTATGTTAGACTGCACGGAAGTAGAAGCATGTATCATTCCTAATAATCTTCAGAATGAAGAGCAACCTAGTGGAAGCGGATTCAGTGGACATGGGCAAATCAAACGTGAGAAATTGGAACAAGACACGTTGCATTCATATGTTGCTAAAGCGATGACCTCTGTTAACAAGAAAAGAATCGACGATTCCTTAATGAGCCTTTTTACTAAAGCTTTTCAGCCATTTTTGATTGTTGAGGACGATGGTTTTAGGTCATTTGTTTCTACTTTGAACGCAGAGCATGCTTTTCCAGAAAGAAAAACCATAACAAAATTAATACTGCCATCAATTTATGAAAATTTAAAAAATTGTTTTGAAATTGTCTTGCAAGCTGTGAAATCTGTCACAATAACAACAGACTGCTGGACATCGATTACTAACAAAATTTTTCTGAGAGCTACTGCACACTACATTAATGAAACTTTTGCAGTTAAATCTGTTTTATTAGAATGTGATTCTTTTAATGACCGCCATACAAGTGAAAATTTAGCCAATTTATTAAAACATATGGTTTCCGCTTGGGGTGTCGACCAGAAAATTATATTAGCAGTATCTGTCAATGGGGCAAATATAAAAAGCGCGATCACAAATAATTTGAAAGGAAAACATTTTAGTTGTTTTGCTCATACGCTTAATTTTATTGTTATGGACAACCTCAAAGTAGTTGATGAATTGTTGGAACGAATTAAAGCATTGTGTCATTTTTTAAAATAAGTTCAACAACTGCTTGAAATTTAAAGAATGCCAGCAAAACAGTGGTACGAGTAACATTCACAAGAAATTTACTCAAAGTGTAGCCATAAGGTGGAATTCACCTTTTTATGGGCTGAACAGGTTCACTGAATTGGAGAATGTTATGAAAACACCTTTTGCTCTGCTAGAAACTGATGTTCTGTCTCTCACCGAAGAAGAATGGAAAATATGCACAGAATTGGTAGAGATCTTGAAACCATTTGAAAATGTTACGAAATCTTTAAGCGCCGAAAAATATGTAACATCATCTTTTGTGATAATTGTATCAAAAGGGTTGGAAAGCGAGTAGGGTGGCTACTGAAAAGAGATTTTCACGTCAAGACTAAATTTTTGTTATCAAAAATTAATCAGCAGGTTGGCAAACGACTTGGCAATATAGCCAAACGTAATACGCTTTTCATAGCCACATTTTGGGATATACGATTCAAGGATATCATATTTGAATCAAATATGAAGCAACATGTTAAACGAATGCCCATTAATATGGTTACTGGTACAATAAACTCTGAAGAGAAGAAAATATATCTCCGTCACCAAAAACTAATAATTTGGATGATGAGTTGTCAGATTTTTGTTCATTTGATGCAAAAGCCTCTGCATTCAAGCCATCAGGTACGAGAGAGTCCAAGGCAATTATTGAAGTGAAACGGTATTAGGACGATGATTTATTTCCTAAAGACAAAAATCCAATGCAGTAGTGGCAAACAAACTGATAATTTTATCCCAACTTAAGTGAATTAGTCAAGCAACCATTTGCAGTGACCGCGACTTCCGTTCGATGCGAACGAATGTTTTCTAAGGCCGGACGGATTTTTAGACGAAGACACTCTCGATTATCGGCAGATAAAGTGAAGTTCTTGTTGTTTCTTTGTAGCAATGACTTCTATTTCACCTCTTAAGCTCCTGGTATTCGTAAGTTATTTTTATTTTCATTTGAACATAAATTTCCGTCACTTGTGTAGCAAAATACATTTTTCTCATTACTTAATTTAAGATACAATTATTTTTTTCATTACTTAAGTACATACAAATAGTTTTTCCAGCATTGAATTCAATGTTATGGAGAGTATAGTGCAGGATTAAATTCGTTTTCTCCCGCTGTGCAGAACGGTGTCATTGTCCAACAGTCCCTTTTGCGCCACTAAAACTTATCAACCAACCAACCAACCAACAGTCCCTTTGTTCTCCAGGAAATGTTATTCAAAATAACAGGTTAAATAACTGTTACTGGGTCAGTAGCAGTAACAGGTAATCACCATTATCGTAAAATGGCATATTTCCTCATCCCTATTTGGCTTCTAAAGGCCTAATCAAATGCGAGATTCTGGGGTTTTTTTTCAAGACCCTGCCAGGGAAAAAGGTTTCAGTTTTTTCATAAATTGATTTATTTTCGGAATATCTATTGATTGCTTAAAATTTGCCATTAACAAAACATACAGAGGCAACATTTTCAAAGAACACGATTTCAGCCTGCCATTTTCCCCAAAACTAAATGTGCAAAAACTTCAACCTGGAATTCCCGAGTTGGAAAAATATACACAAAGATGTGATTACAAGAGAAACCAAATTTGTGTTTATAAGAGAACAAAAAAGGTTTCCAAGCACCTGAAGAAATAGAGAGATTAGCTATTATGTATGGCTCATTCACGCGGCAGCACAGACGAACATGTGGCCAGTTCAAATATAATCATCATAATGCCACCAGTCGTTTCGCAGCAAAAGCTTTGGTGCGAAAAATGTGTTTTTTCGACCCTGAACAGCCCTAAATTTGCAAACGAGAAAAAAACATCAAGAAAGAAGTGCTTTCAATAAAGGAGTTAACTCCTGTTCCTAGCTTGTTTCATTTCTGATAAATGAATCTAATAGCAGTGGGATTGATTAATAAAAATAATATGACTTCAATCACACGGCAGGAAAAAAGGAAGAAGAATATTATCTCAAATTGTCTTACGTGTGGCATTACAGTTTTCCCGATCTGAAGGCGTGATGGTGTTTCAGCCTTTTCTGCTCTTTTCCGGATGAAAGAAAAGAGTAACACTATAACACGGGACTTCCCAATATTTAGGCTGAATATCCATCTTTCAACTTTTGTACTAACTGTAATGTTCCCTAATGCGCATGAAAACCGGGCATTTTACAAATAATTGTTTTGAAGTGCTCATAGTTGCTCAAATCGGAAGAATATAGGATGAATGGACAAAAAATTACTTTCCATCCGATAACAATAATCAAAGCAGATGTTGTCGCATCTAGGCATGTGAAATACTCTGAAACTAATATTGCCTGCAAATAGAACATGCGCCATCACATTGGAAACCAGTAACGAAGGAGCGATCATGGGTAAAAGCAGAAACCTTTTTCTGACGCTAACAAAATACCACCTGTGTTCAAGTCTGGTTTCTCACTCACAGTAATTACTAATATTGCCTGCAAATAGAACATGCGCCATCACATTGGAAACAAGTAAAGAAGGAGTGATTATGGGTAAAAGCAGCAACATTTTTCTGACGCCAACAAAATATCTGTGTGAAAGTCTGGTTTCTCAATCAGCATAATTACTGAATATTACTAATTTCTATGAGCCGTACTCGGCCCACAACTTGTTGGCTGTAGGTGGTTTTCCTTCTTCGGAACACCACTAGTGATCATGAACACTTCATAATTTTTGGTATGCTAGAAATGCTCTGTCGAAATTGGGTAGCCGTTTCAATTTGGTCTTTGTGGAACTCGCTGAAGTTCACTACTTTTCTCATCTGAAGAACAAGAAAATAACACCGATAATGCAGCGCAGTGTTAAGTGTTCTTTTGCATCGTTTCATCACCTTCACACACACCGTCGTTTACCTGCAGTTGCTTCGATTTGCATACGACGTACTGGTAATAACAGTGGCCCTTCTGCGTAAATGTAAAACAGTAAATATTGTGACTAGCAATATAGATGTGATTTGTACGATTTAATTGTAAATTTATCTGATTAGTTTCCTTAATTAAAATTTTATATTCACTAAGAAAAGTGTTTAAATTTCAAAATCCATGATTTTTTGAGTTTTTGAAAAGTACAATTGTATTGTGTTTATATTGCTGCTCTCAACACATTTCAACATAGTAGTTATCTTTTATTTCGTTATTGCTCTTGCATGAAGGGAATTGAAAGCACTAATTTTAAAATTTATGTTCTAATGAGTGACAAACCATGTATAGTCCATTCATTTTAACTTGGCAGTTGGGAAGGATTCGCTTTAACAGTTTTAGGGAAGCCTCGTATTGTAAGCAGCGTGCTTAGAACTAATCGCCTCCAACCCTCTTGGAGTAGGGCAATAAACAATGACGATACAGGGTGGATGGGGGAGTGTTGGCGGTACCTCGTAATGTTGATTCCCTGTGGTGTCGCTTCTCCTTCAATGGTCTTTGTGGGAGGGAAAAGAATAAGGGATTCTTGAACATCACAAAAAGACCCTTTCAGACTTCTGTTACTGATTTCTTAAACTAGCTTTTTAGCAAGCTCACAAAATATCTGTGAGAAATATTTACTCACGGTTTCTTTTTTTTTCTTTTACCTTTTTTATTGTGATGCTGTTGATATTATTGCTCACAACTATGGCACTCAGCGCACTGAAAGCTGAAAAATTCCTGAAAAGCCAAGCTAGGGAAATTATTGGGAATGTAATAATGTTCAGAAAAACTAAATGGACTTCCGTAAGTGAATGTCATAAAATCCAATGAACGCGTATTTAGGGCCACTGGTTCCACGGAAGGGAGAAAACCAGCGCCGTAAGACCAGCACAACATTCACGCTTCACTGGATTCGAACCCGGTCCCATCTCAGAGGTAGAAGCCACCGCTTAAACCACTGCGATACCGGGGCGGCTGAAATCTTTCGATAGCTTATTTATTTCGTACGCATCTGTAATCGGGTGAAATTTTCATACATTAAAAATGCGTTTGAATCATAATATGTGGATCATATTTTATTTTGCCCACTCCTTTGATGTAATTTCAACAATAAACCCGGTGGGGGGAGGCTCAAAGCAGAATTGGACTGGTGTCCACATTTTTCAACCATGCATTTTTGCATTTTCTTGCTAACACTGATTCGTTTATGAAACGGGTGTAGGAGAACTGGCCACAAAAAAATTAAGGGGCCGTATAAAATTGAATTTTTGACCGCTTCGTGGACAGGATCCCCAGAGGTTGGTTATCTGAATCATATAAAGTTTCGGTAATTTAGTCTTTTCTTAATTGCGATTATTAATGTAATTCTTTACAAAAATTGTTTATGGTCTTCAACCCAACAAAAGATTTCAGAATTTACAACAAACTGCAATTATTCATTATTTGGGGGCATGTCCTGCTCAGGAAACCTGTCGGGGAGAATTTCTGGTCCGTTCTGTAGATTTTCAGCATTTACAAGATATAACTCGACACATTATCTGAGGGCATGTGCCTACTCAGCAAACCTGTTCGGGGCTTGGGGGAGGACGGGGTAATACCAAAAGTGTATGACATAAAGCATTTCTGGTCCGATCGGGAGATTTTGAGGATTTACAACCTACATCTCAACAAACTTTCTGAAGACATGTGCTGACTCAGGAAACCTGTCGGGGGTGGGGGGGGGGGGTACCTAAAATATAAATAAAAAACAACGTATTTCTGGTTGCATTGCAAATGCTGAAAATCTCTCGATTGGGCAAGAAATCAGAAATTCCTTTTATTTTATCCTTTGGGAATTACACAAGCCCCCGACACAGGTTTTCAGCGTTTAGCACATGTTCGCAAAGAGTTTGTTCAGATTATTTTCTAAACACTAAAAATCTTCCGATCTGACGTGAAATACTTTGCATTTTACACGGAGTTTTTACCCCACCCCCAACAGGTTTGCTGGGTAGGCACATGCCCTCAGATAATTTCTTCAGTTTTAGCTTGTGAATGTGGAAACTCTTCCAATCGGACGAGAAAATCTTTATATTTCATATTTTAGGTTTTAAGCAACCCCTTCCCCTCCCCCCCCCCGGTAAATTTCCTGGGTTTGCTCATACCCGCAGAGAATTTGTTTAGCTGTAGTTTATATACCTTGAAAAATATCGTAAATATGAAAATACGAAATTTTTTGTGTCAGATAACCAATATCGGGAGACGTAGCGCGGAGCAATCCAGAACGTAATTTTATATGGCCCCTTAAAATGTTTGCGGCCAGTTCTCCGCTTTGTCTTTTTCCCGAAAATCATGGAAATGTCTAAATTTCTTACTGAAAATGAAATATCAAAAAAAAATATGGACAATAGTTGCCTAAGTAGTGGGGGAATATAGCGGCACGAATTTTGTTTATGCAGAGCAATTTTGTGGCACTGAAATTCCAATGTGTCCAGTTCTCCGTACCCGTTATGATACACACTTTAATGTGGAGGGGATATTTAAATGGCTTCCTCATCAATATCATGTTTTTTGGGAAAGTTTTCTCCTTTGTATTTCCATTCGGTCACTAATAGTGAGATCCTAGATGTGCACTAATACTGAGGCCCAAAAATATTGGCCCAGCCCTGGATCCACTGTTTAAAGAAATGGGCTCAGCGATAGTGTATATATACGATATATAACTACTGGGAATTTTTCGTTTAAACTGCATCACAGAGAGAACAAAAAAATAATTCCCCCTGTGTTATCTGTAAATGCAATGACAGTATTCGATATTTGCCAGCTAATATAACAGCAAGCATTTTCTTATTAAAACCTAGCCGTTATTGTTTCCTTACTTGACTGCATATGGTTGAAACTCTTAATGTCAACTCCCCGGGCTCCCGCCCACCATGGGAATCGGATGCCATCTCACAAAACACCATAAAGGATACCGAGCATGCAAAGTCTATTTAACGGGAAGCTTCTAAACACCACAGGGAGTAAACACCATTAGGAACCCTCAACGCTCCCCCCCCCTCCACCTCTCGTCGTCATTGTTCAAAGGGTCTTTGGTCTGCTAGAAGCGATTAGTTCCTAAAAGGCACTCTGTTTACTCCCCTAAAGCTGGTAAAATGAATCCTTCCCAACTGCCAAGTTAAACTGAACGCACTATACGCTTTGTTGAGATTAACATGATGTATAATATATCAATTTCGACTAATAAAATTCGAAGCCAAATATATTCTGAATGGGTGGGCATGATTTTTTTGTGAAAATCGTGTCAGTTGGAAACAAACTTTAATGCTTTAAAATCGAACTGCACGAACGTATATATATATTTAAGTACACCATCGTTTTGTAGATACAGAAAATTTTAAGACCATTTCTTTGCATTTCAATTTGGCTGAATCGCGATTTTGTTTGTGCTTTTTAAAACAGTCGTGCGCATCAGTCGGTTAAATCTGTGGCCACTCTTGCGAAGTACGTCCCAAGTGTAGCAGTGATGCTGGAGGTACGAATGGGAATCCAAGGCGAAAGTCTTTTAGTTTTCTTTTTTATTAATGCACTCTGAGTGAAATTTGAAATTTCTCTTTCGGCAATATCCCAATATTGACAAACTGAGAAGGGGAATAAATTAAATTTTCAACTGCGTTGTAGTAGTCCGCAGAAAGCATCTGTTAAAAACATGCAGATTTTTCAAGCGCGAAATGTAATCCGAGACCAAACATGTCGATGCTTGCCCAAGGAATAGTTGTGCAACACCTGACATTTTTGTAAAAGGTAAGAACCATTTTTATTAGTTGTACCATATTTTCTACTATGCGCCTAACCAGAAAGTCAGAAAATGCGTCTAATTGGAAGCAAAACCATGAAAATGGAGTAGGAGAGACTAAAGTCAGATACAGGGACTTGGCACTGTATGTCTATTTTGGATTTGTCGAGAAACCTTAAAAATGCCCTAATTATTATTTATAATTTCTTTTCTTTCTTAAAGGAAAAACCCGTCAGGTAGTTTCGAAAGTTGTTTAAATTTATGAACTTAGAAAAATATAAAACCCGCAGAGATGCATTCAACACACATGAATGCGGTAACTCACATTACATTCGAACCGTACTGGATCTTTCTGATTCCAAAGGAAATCAATAAACACATACGCGACAGACAATTCACATGCAAAGTATAGGAAGTTCAATTCATGAAACAATATATACAGATGCGCACAATTCGCTTTGAGGAAATCCGTGCTTGGTGTGTCACAATATGTCGCGAAATAAGACATTATTTCATCAGCTGAAATTTAAATTCCTCTAAATGAAATTTTAAACAGGTAACCCTCGGACGTATTAAAAATGGGTACTTCAATCTAAAATGACACGGGAGACGGGGATTTGTTGGTAAATAACTTCAAATTATTTCATTTTAAAAATCAGTACTGCAATTCATTATTATATTCACTCTGTACAAATTGACCTTTGTTTCCATATACATTCATTTACTGCAATAATTTTGCATTATGACCTTAATGTTCCAAATATCATTGCAGTTTTTAAAGTAATTTTGCCTTGCTGACGCAAAGCATCACTGAGTGGGCAGTCCATTTGCTTTTCGCCATATGCAGGACTCGACGAGGTAAATAAGAAGCAATATATAGGTTTTCCCGTGCCACAGAAAGGAACCTATGCTGTAGTTATGCCTACTACTCACGTGCTTGATTACCGTTATTAAGTTCTGTTCACACAAGAATCAAAACTGAGTGACCCAACCGTAAGGAATGTCTACAAAATATGAAATTATCTTCTCCGATTACAAACGAACACCTCTTTTGGCCATGAGATAGCATTACTTTGCTTTTAAATTATTATTTCTCCGAATGGAATGAATTTAGTTAAGACAAACAATTTCTACCACCTTATATATTATTATTTCTCAGAAACGTTTGGGATTGCGAATTCATAATGTTTTTAAATTGGGCAAACACCAATGCTTTTTTCCTTACGTAGCATTTTATATTTGATATATAAATTTTAAATTACGTTAACACGACTTTAAATTATCTTAACTTTCCATGATTTATTTAGGAAGAGTTTACTTGACGTTACCATAATTTGTGGTTAAACGGCTCAACAGTGTAATACGTGTTACACATGGAAAAACCACATTTTTAGCAAAACATTATTATATGCCCATATTATGTTATTCGATGTTTAGGAAAACGGAAATAATATATAAAAACTCTCCTTTATAGGTTTAAAGATTTTATAGAAACATTTTGTTCGTAAGAATAGCTTCGGCAAATGTAAAAGGTAAAATTCATATTAAAAAATTGAGAAATATTAGTTACTACAAGACTAAATTAAATTACAAAAAAATGTTTGTATTTTTTCCTCTGAAAATTTGCATATACCCATATTTAAAATCTGTCATTGTTCCAAGTAACACTCCGAACATTGTAATGGTTTTTACATTAAAATTGGTTTTACTGTAGAGAATTTGGAAGATACACAAATGAAAATGCTGTTGGTGAGAATGTAACCTGTGTTCAAGCAAACCATAGGTGTCTTTAAGATAAATTATACAAAATGAAAAGAAATAATTCTAAAGTTTCGCTTCTTTTTTTCATTTTTCTTTCGTAGACAGATTGTTTAGCTTTTTACCATTATTCTCTTTTTAAAACTGGCTGATGCACTTAATTGAGCAGTCTCCAACAAGCAATCAGAACACTCATTGCTCTTATGCTATTATACAAATGGTTATCCAATCATGATTATTTTTATTTTCAGATTAAATACCAATGGCTCAAGCTATTGTTATTCACTGTTAAGTGCTACATGGGTTTAGAGAATCCACTCACTTTTCTTCCTTTTTACCCAGCTTTGTTCAGTGTAAGACACGCGTAGCCGCAGCTGTTGTTTCAGCAGATGCTTCTTCCAGCGGAGTATTTTTGTGCCTGTTTCCTCTCTTTTGCAGGTATTATCTACGTAATATAAGTACTCAGTTTCTCAACTGCTTCTCCCGTTTCTGCCAAGAGCACTTTCTTGACCAAAAAACTTAGCCTCCTATTCCGAAGGATGTTTACAGACTTGGAATCAGCAATGCCATCCTGAAACCCTTATGAGCTTTTGTTATTCAAGTGGAGAAACCGTAGAATATAAAGTATTTAAGTTTTGCCACATACGTCTCAGTTTCTGTTTCGCATTTCGTAAGAAAAATGGGAAAATTCGTGGCTGCAAAAGTGTTGTTCAACGTCAACTCAATTTATATTAACAGAAATGCACATTATATATGTATTAAAATGCTAGTTCACATATACATCTGTAATAATAATCGTGGGCGTTGCCTCAGGTTAATTTTTGGTCTCTTATAATATCCTTGGTATACAGAATCAAAGAAAACAACAGCGCGTCTAAATCATAGGTGGTCAGACGAAAAAGCATATTTTATTTATCGCATTTTTTATTCCCGAACTTTTGGAGGTTTTTCGAATTTGAAATCATCTTAGTGTTTTTCGAATTTGCGATTAGTCATGGAAATAAATGTTAAAAGTTGCACTTTTAAATTGGAGAAAAGAAATTGTGTATGAAATGTCAATCTTGATTGAACAGATGGTCCCTCGAAGTAACGTACAAAGGGGGAAAGATACACTTTTAACCACATCACATCGGCAAAGAGGTCTGATGGTCGTAGGTAATGGTATGGAGCACTGTTTCATGGCTCCGTTTGGGAGTCTTAGTCATATTGGACAAACCGCTTAATGTTACTTTGAGTATAATTGTTGCATTCAGAAAATTTTAATTTTGAAATACGTCTTAAGCCATTGAAATAACTAATTCTCGGTGTGCGCATCTAAATTCAAACAGCACTTATATAAAAAAATTTAGTTGTATTTGAACGAAAGGGAAATTTATTGGACAATCCTGTGCAGAATAATTGAACGAGATATTTCAGAAAAGTATGTATTAATAGTAACATATACTACATTATGAAACCTGTTTTTCTCCACATTGTACATGAAAGTGTTTTAGAAGTTTAAAGTGAGTATACCCACCGTGACAACATGTTTCTCATTATCCACAGACGTTTCTTAGGATTTTAACAACTGCCATATTAGAAACGTTTTGAGACAGATTTTATATCTGCATTTAACATACGACAGTCAGTATGACGTAAATCATCGAAAACAACTCGACACATGCTAGGGAAATGTAAATTAAATATTAAAAAATAGCCCGAGCTGTATGGGTTTAACCTCCAATGCACTAGTTCATTATAGGAAATACCCGAAATAACCCATTTTTGAATCAGGCTGGAAAACCGAATTTACTTTGGCTGGATATTATGGATGGTATTATTAAATCGCCTGCAACAGCCGAACTTAGAAGAAATAGCAGAAGCACTTCCAAACGGAAATAAAACGCTTTTCATGTACGTATAATTCGAAATACAGTAGTTATGGCAGAAAAGTACTCCATATTTTGCTTAGAAAGAATAGGCAGATATGAAATATCTGCACAACATTAATTTCTTTTTAATAGTAGCTGAATACATCATGCATTTCTTTTTGATAGTAGCTGAATACATCATCCATTTCTTTTTTATAGTAGCTGAATACATCATGCATTTCTTTTTGATAGTAGCTGAATACACCATGCATTTCTTTTTGATAGTAGCTGATACATCATGCATTTCTTTCTGATAGTTTAAAATACATCATGCCGTGAATTTCTGAAAAAGGTATCGATTAATTTTATGTTTGAAAGGAATGTTTTTAAATAGAGTATCATATGACTATAAGAAGAATCCTTTTTCTCAGCACACATGTGTGAGTCTACGTGTTTCATCAATGTGTCCTGTTCAGATCTTTATGAGTTGGACAGCAACAGAAGACACAATTCTCCTTTACTGGATGTACGATTTAACATTGTTTTCAGTTGGCGTTTAATTTGATAAAATTAAGTGAAACACAATCTTTTATTCTATGCATGTTTCTTCTGGGTTTGCATTGATTAATATGAGTTAATACAAAAAGGCTTCCTATCTCTGCCACCATAACTAAAATGCATGAAATATGTTAAAAAAAGATAAACAATATTACGTGCAATAACAGCTATTCCAAACAAATCACCGCGTGTTTCCCTGTGTAAACAGATAGCTACACGACATCTCAACGTAAAATCGTAATATGAAGTATTTTTACTACCCAATGCTTGAAAGAGTAATATTTGAAAGATTAAAAAAAAATATTTAATCGCAAGTTGCCATTGCTTGGTACGAAATATATTTGGCTTTTAAATTTTTACTCTTTTACAAGGTGTATTTGCCATTTTTCCAAAGGGAAATTTTCTAGTGTTCAGTATTGTTCCGTAAAAATATAATTTATTAATAATTGTTAGAAGTCTTTTCTAAAAATTTATAACATTAGTTACTTTTAAAATCGCCTGTAGGCAGGCATATTATTGTAAAATAAGTATATATTGGTAGTTTCAATCGTTGGTTTAAGTCAGCTATGCAATCCCACCGGCCTTGGGTGCTTATATAAATCGTATCTTGATTTCACCAGAATATGAGTTAGAATTGCAAATAATGAAGCTCGTGCCCTCTTGAAATGGTAATACCGGTCGCTTATTGAATTTAAAGATATATACAAAACTATTTAGATTTTAAGTTATATAATTTCATTAATGACTTGGAAATATTATTCTATAATACCTTTTAAACGCAAAAAAAATAATAATAATTTCAGCAAAAAATTAAGTCTCTGCTGAAATGTTAAGACAATTTGTTAATACATATCTCGATAATGGACTCGGGTTTGTTCCCCAAACACCGTCTACATATATGTCTGAAATAATACTTACATACTCTTCTCTGAGCCCAGGTAATACAGTAAGGTGTCCCCTACTTTGATGTGTGTGTGTGAGGGGGGGGGATTAAATCAGGCGGTTTTCCAATGGGCACCACAGCACTGGAGCTTGCTGACCGTCATCCCGTCATAGACAAGCACAAACACACAGTTTTTCTTCACGGGAGGTAGGAGTACGGCCCCTTTTCGTTGCTCGAAACGGCGGTCGGTTATCCACTATCAATTCGGTGCAGCCATGGTGACAACGTGAGACAGTAGCTACTCTCTTGGAGAAGTCGGAGTGAGCTAGGTGAATTTCTTCTTCCTTGATGCTCAGAGCGGCGTTCCTTTCTTCTTCCTTGATGCTTAGAGCGTCCAGCCTGTTTTCTGGATTATTTTTCCTTAGGCGCGTGCAAAATATCTGTTAAAGAACCAGCAATCAATCTCAGAGCTCTTTCGATGTCTGCTGTCCGAAAGATTAGTATAGAGCAAAAATACCTTTCATGCGGCTTGTTATCACTTATTGTTCAGCTCCCTCGTAGAAAACACCGGTTTATTTCTATGCTTTTACTTGTCACCTTCAGCTCAATGTGACTATCGGGCCTCAAAACCATTTGCCTATGGATTTCTATCCGTTGTTTTTCGTTATGCAGGAGAACCAAATCGCGTCCGAGTGGTTTTGGTAAATAAAGGGTCAGAAAGATCGCTCTCTTTGTGCACGCCATGCCTGTTCGATGGTACTCACTCACTCTATCTCTCCTATTTTCTTCTCTGCTCTCTCCCTCGAATAGCTCACCTTTTAGTAACAAACTACTTGAATTTGGTAATCCGATCTGGCCGCATCACGTGTCATCTACAATTTGCGGACGGAATTCCAGACGCACATTTGTCTGGGTGAAGGGGCGCAAAATGAGTGCATTTTTGCGGGATGTGTTGACTACTTCAACTGGGTGCTCTTAAAAATCAACCTAAAAATACAACGTCGTCCAATAATTTTAATAAGAAATTCTGAATTGACTTTTTCTGCTGTCGAGCAGTAAATTACTAAATTGATTCCTGAATTTTCAACTATTCTTAGTAATCAGTACTGACTGCTTACACAGGTTTCCTAAATTTCGTGGCACCGGGTCGTGTATTGGTCTGTGTATTCTGTTTTAAATTTAAAGAAACCTGCTTAAACTTATCGCTACCTTTCAAACAACTTTAATCATTTAAATAACAAGAATGTGAAGAGGAAGTTACTTTGAAAATGTTATGCCAAATTTAAGGCATTTCTCTTGTTTTAAAGATTACCAGAAGCAAAAATGTGACATTCATTATTTATCTATAATTTATCTTATAAATATTTTAACGCAAGTTTTGTAGTAATTTTAATTTGCGGGTAAATAAGAAATGAAAACACAAGTATGAATAAATAACTAAACTTGCAATGGATACGTAGTCAGATATAAGAAACATGACGCAGAGCGATTATTTAGAAATTTAAGTAAAAGCCATTTAAAGGTGTACGGAAGAGAACAAGAATTTTTAGAAGGTTCATTACTATATTTTGGTTCGGTCTTTTACTGGTTCATCCAAGTTTTCCAGCGAAATTGCCAGAAAAGAACCATCAGCAGCCATTGATTTTATCTCATGGAGAATGGATGAATCAAGACAAATATTTTTATCTTTTTTTCACCGCTTCACAAGCAAACACAAATATTTTTCTGGCAAGAGTCGAGACAATATTTATAGCTTGCTAACGGCACACGTTCATTAGCAGACAACAAAAAATCTCACATTACACCATTCCAAGATTTTCGTCACCAAACGCACAATTTCAATGACCCGTGAATAAGTATCACAAGTAAATTTCGTAAAAAAACGTTAGTGCTGATTTGAAAGTATTTCATCAGGCTGTTAGCTTTATTTGCAGGGTATGATTGGCTTCGTGAAAGACACGCTGTCTTGTCAATTACTTGTACAAAAGCATATTGCATCTCCCAGATGCTCCAGAATTTTCTTGGAGGTTCTTGTTTATATTTTGTGGCAATCATGATATTTATCACTGTTTATAACTGCCTTTGGTTTGGTTTGATTAATCTACTGTCGATCAAATAACATCAATATTTAACTAGTGAGTTCGTTTTCGAATAACAAATGTGTATATACTGGCCGAAAAATAAAATATCGTAAACGCAAGGAACATGAGGTCATCACAAATACCAATATTGTAGTAGGTTGATGCTCAGATGAAGAAATTTCTCCAAACAAAAATGACTCAGGCCAAAATGGTTTTGAAATGTTAAGACGGAAATGATGTCTAACAGTCCTTGGGAGAGTGTATCAAAAATTCCATAACAACAGATTGCTTCCTCACGAAAGCAGAAAATGATTCGTGTATCTGATGTTCTTGACATCCTATTAGTCAGCTCTTCGCTGTCGTTAAATAAGAGGCAGGTCGGTGTGTGCATGGTGGTGTATTCTACTGCTGTATCTATAATGAATAAAATGCTTCTTCTAAATTGCTAATTGTATTGAATATAGCTTTCACTAATATAATAATGAATTCAGCTTCTTCTAAGCTAATACTTCTTCTAATGCTTGTTGTTTGTTAATTATATCATGAATAAACTTTTCTGCTAGTAGTGTAGTAATAATAATGAACAAGCTTATAACTGGTAGTAATGTTGTAGTAGTAATTAAGATGAATAAAGTCTTATGCTGGTTGTTACTAATAACACTAAATGAAATAAACCTAACAGCCAGACAGAGGTCTGACAGTACTATGAACTGAGAAAAACGTACTTACTTAAAACCTTTTATTATGAACTTCTACTGGTATCATTACACACACTTCACACACAGCTACTCAAATAACACGTAGCTCCTTGCACATGAACGAAGCTCTACTCACATAAACAACAGCTTTTTGACACATAAACAACAGCTCACCCTACGCACATCAACAAAAAGCTCTCTCCACATAAACAAACGCTCTCTCTTGGTATCGTTGAACGCGCCTATTTATACTGGCTACCACCACGTCATGACTTACACTCATTGCCAGATCTCATTCAGCGGGTGAAATAACATCTCGTTCAGTAAGAAGATAATTTACATAGTAAAATAAAATAACCAGAGATAGTAAAAATCAAAAGGAAAGTGAATATAGAGTATACGTTACATCATCTCCCCCTTAATTTTTTTTTCGAAAAACCTATCAATTTTGGAGTGTAAGTCTTACACTTCGTTGATTGACGTTTATCGACCTCTTTTTGTTGTTGTTTTGGTGGCAGCAGTATGTACAATATCAAACTTGGCATGCCAAAATCAAGAAATCTGTATTCGTCGGGGAAACACTTTGTATACTTGAACAAAACAAACCTGCGTCGGCATACCTTCCTTTTATTCTGCCTAGCAGGAATCACTATTTTAATTTCAAATTACGTTCTCATTATTCGTTGAATACACACCAACTGTATCAGCAGCGAAGATTGCCTGGAGCTGCCTAACAGTAACAATATTATTATTTTACCCCTAAGCACATAGATATATATAAAAAATTTGGATTAGTAGATGGACATAGAAGAAATATATAAAAAAAAACATATATACACAAAAAAGAATGCATAGGCCCACACGAAAAAAGACATTCTGACACGCCAACTGGTCGTGCAGGAAAAACAACAAACGGAGAAAAGAACCTGTCCACGAGAACTTACTTATCTCGAGGACGCATAAAAAACTCTAGTACGATAACGTTTTCCAGTCCTAATCGGACTGGTAAATTCAGGTGGCGTAGTGCGTTTCAAGGACTTGAATGGATCTGGAACATCGGTAGTCGGTCGGTCAAGAAATCCCGGCGGCTGACAGGAACGGTCAGGAACGGCTGACGTCCATTGGTCAGGAACGGCTGAACTCTGTCGGTCCGGAAATCCCTGCGGCTGATAGGAACGGTCAGGAACTGCTGAAGTCTGTCGGTCTGGAAATCCCTGCGGCTGACAGGAACGGTCAGGAACGGCTGAAGTCTGTCGGTCCGGAAATCCCTGCGGCTGACAGGAACGGGCTCCCACAGGCTTTTGATATGTAGTCCCTTTGGGCTGGGGCCCGCGCTGTCCTTCCAGTATTCTTTTGGACAGACGTGGCTCCGGCCACATCGTTTGTTTTCGCTTTTTCCCTCGTGGCATGAGAGTAGAAGCAGGCATCGGCCCTGTTAGCATTGAGCGTAGGTTCCAGGGGCGAAACCCGGGCGGATGCAAGGATTTCTGCCTTCGGCGCTGTTGCGGCGAAGCAGATTGGGGAGACAAGTTACGTTTTCGACCAGCTTTTGGTGGTGCTGGACGGTTTGTAATTCGTGTCTGACGTTTAGGAATAATCAAATTATTGTTCATAACTGATAAATCCGAAATATCTGAAGCCTCTGAGTCGCTGCTGTAATCTAGTGGTGTGCAGGGCGATGTTTATGTCTGCCTATAGGAATACTCTCTGACGAGGTATTCAAGGAAGTAAGAGCTTGTGTTGGTGCAGAGTTATCAGGAAACGGCGCAGCAATAGTCTTGGCAAAGGTTGGAGGGAAAGGAACGATACTAGTATTTGAAGAACTTGATTCGAGCCTTCGTCTCATGGGAGAATCAGGTGGCGTGTTTGGAAACCCGTCTTGAGGAGGGGGAGGGTGAAGAAAAAAATCACTGGAGATTCTTCAAAAATGTTTGTTGGTTCGTCCAAAATTTCTGGAGGTTGATCGTGAGATATAGCATCTTGAGTCTGTGGAACAGAAGGTTGAGTAGGGTTGATTATAAAATCGATATTTCGTTCATGATACTTGCGACACTGAGCAACGTGTACGTATTGAAATTGATTGTCAGGTTTTTCAAGAACAATGTTATTTTCAAACACATTTGCCACCCGATATGGACCTTCGTAGCTGGGTGCAAATTTCTTCACTTAAGTATGAGAAACAGAAGACTGGAAGTGCGTTTCCACAAGAGTGTGATCTCCAACGACAAGATCTGGTTCCCTACGCCTAGTATTATGATATCTTGCTTGAGCCGCTTGTGCTCCAAGCATTGCAACACTAGCTTTTTCTGCCATGATTCGTACTGATTGCGGAGTTGGTCGCTGGTTTAGTTCGTTGATAATCCCCGTTAAATTTTCAAAAGGGGTTTTAATTTTGCGACCCAGAAAAAGTTCTGCAGGAGTAATTTTAGTAGATTCGTGAACAGACGAGAGAAGGGCGAACGAAAAAAGCTCAAGATGGTCATCCCATCGCTCACGATGATCCATGACAAATGTAGCAATCATTTTCACTAGCGTGCGGTTTACGCGTTCCGCAGGATTACTCTGGGGATGATATGGGGAAATGAATTTATGCTTAATGTGTAGTCTCGCACACATTCTTTCAAAAATGTCAGAAATAAATTGGGGACCATTATCCGAAACTACTTTATTAGGTGCACCATATCTAGAGAATACTTCATTAATTAATACATTACAAATAACTTCTGCCGTAGCGGCTTTAATGGGAAAAACTTCAACCCATTTAGAAAAATTATCAGTTAGTACTAAAACGTAACGAGCTTTGTTTTTAACAGATAAAGGATAAGGTCCCAATAAATCTATGGAAATAATGTCAAACACATGAGAACTTGAACTAGATTTCAAGTGACCGGCCGGTCTTACATTACGGTAATTATTAATCTGACACAAGTGACATGATTGAACGTATGCGAGCACAATTTGGTAAATACCAGGCCAATAGGCAACATCCCGCAATTTACAACGGGTCTTGCGGATACCTAAATGGCCTGCAAGAGGTTTGTCATGAAATTCGTTTAAAAGGGCCATTCTAAGGGTTCGCGGAATACATGGGCGAAACTCTGCCCTAGTAGTAATAGATTTCGTATAGTAAAGAAGACCCTCTATGACTTCAAAATGCTGTGACCTTCCAGCCAGAGAAGGATCACTTTGTAGGGGCGAACCCGCAAGCACAAAATTATAGATATCCCCAAAATCTGGATCATTTATTAATTCTGCCATTATCTGCCCTCTGGATGTTATATCAGCTATTAGAAGTAAAGGCTGACATCCAGGAGTAGTTTCTGTGGGGACCCAACTAATCGGAACGCAAGACAATGCGTCCGGTAATTGATTCTTATTACCTGGCTGATACGAAATTTTGATATTGCTCTCTTGTAACTTCCGAGCCCACTTCATAAGTCTTTGAGAGAGGTGCTAAGCAAAATTCAAATATTGAAGGGCAGATTGATCCGTAAGTATGTTAACTGTCAATTCGTTAAGATAACATTGAAATTTATCAAGAGCATACACAACAGCAAGGCATTCACGTTCCGTAGCTGAATAATTGCGTTCAGCTTTGGCTAAAGTACGAGACGCAAAAGCTATTGGATGCCCAGCTTGTGACAAAACGGAACCAAGACCAACTCCGGATGCGCCAGTATAAATATCAAATTCCTTAGTATGATCCGGGAAAGCCAACACAGGAGGCTGAGTCAACGCAGACTTCAATGTTTCAAAAGCAGCGTTAGCCTCAGGTGTCCAAACAAACTTCTTGTATTTACGTTTCAAAGCATACAAGGGCTCACAGATTGTAGCATAAGCGGGGACGAACTGCTGATACCATCCGGTCATTCCCAGAAAGCGTGATAGTTCTTTTGCTGTTTTAGGCCGAGGAAAGTCAACAATAGGCCTTATCTTTTCATTATCCGTAAATATACCGTGGGGAGTGATTTTCAACCCCAGATATATAATCTCGTCCCTCGCTATCTGGCATTTACTAGGTTTTAACGTCAAGCCAGCATTGTATATGAGTTGGAACACCTGTTTGAGCAGAGAAAGGTGCTCGTCAAAAGTCTCGGATGTAATAATAATGTCATCCAAATATACATGCACATTGGGACCCAGAACAGGTCTGAGAACCGTATCCATAAGCTTTTGGAAAGTAGCAGGTGCAGAAGCTAGTCCAAAGGGCATACGCAGGTATTCATAAGCCCCAAAAGGAGTCACAAAGCCTGTTTTATCGACAGAGTCCGGATGCACCGCCACCTGCCAATATCCACTCGCCAAATCCAAGGTTGACATCCATTTGGTTGATGACAGGTCATGCAAAATATGTGTCATGACAGGTAGTGGATAATTGATCGTTTTTGTGACTTGGTTGAGCTTGCGGAAATCTGTCACGAAACGAAATTCATTGGGTTGTTTCTTTTTAACCAAAAAGGCAGGAGCAGACCAGGCGCTTGTTGATTCCCTGATTATGCCCTGTTTAATCATTTCAGAAATTTGACGTTGCATTTCCTGTTTCTTATGGGGAGCACAAATGTAAGGTTTCGTCGCTATCGGTTTAGAACCACCAGTGTCAATGACATGATAAACCACCTGTGTGAAACCAGGTTGATCAGAAAATTAACCAGGGCTTTCCTGCAAAAGTAGAGAAAGCTGGTTTCGTTGCCTCTTATTCAATTGGTTACTCAATAACAAACTCGTTATATCTATAGGAACCGTAGGAATCATTTCGACAGGTTCCGGAAAGGAAATCACATGTTGTACGAAATTCAAAGTTATTTGAAACGTATTAATAAAGTTCATTCCCATTAAACATTTAACAGGTAGTTCGTCTATAAGCAGGAAAGAATGCGTAAAACGAGCCTTTACCATCCCTAGAGATAATGTGGCAGTTCCTGTGATACTGAAGATTTCGTTATTTGCACCTCGCCAATACTGCGTCGCAGGCTGAACGAGTATTGCAGGAAAATTGTCAGTGCAAAACTTCGTATTTAGGGCTGATATTTCAGAACCAGTGTCGAACTTTGTCTCGACAATAATATCTTCAATTGTCAAGAACACATCAGGCAACTGAGGAGTTTGGACAGTCACTAATACTGTTTTAGGGTCAGAATGCTTGGTATCAGGAAGCAGGACCGACCCTTGGTCTACTTCCTTTGGATGTTTAAAGGATTCCTGTTTGGATTATCATGCGGTCTGAAACCTCGACCCTGCCGGGTATCGGGAAAATTTTCACGATGAGGAAAACTGCGTGAAACCTGCGTCGGGAACTCCGCGTGTCTGTTGACATTTTCATATCTATTACTTCTTCCCTCAGCACGGGCAGAAAAATCATCATTGCCCTGAGCATGAAAACGTTCCGAATGCTGCGGATGGGAACGGGGTCGAGCATACTGTGCATTTGTACGATATCCCGAAGATTGTTCAGAAACTCGCGGTTGGTTTGCCACTCTTCTGTGTGGTGGGACGTATGAAGCTTGGGTGTGCACTTGTGTATGCTCGCGTTGAAAGTTATTAGGCCTATTATGCCGCTGAGGGTTTTCGTAATAAGCCTCGCTGGGTGCCCGAGCATGGTGAGTTGAACCATGTTTGCCATGTCGCTCTTCATACGTTCGCATGAGGCGAAGGCATTCATGAATTGTAGCAGGGTGTCGAACCTCAGGACAATTTTGTAAAAATGGGTCGAGCTGCAGCAATAGGGTATCCAACATGTCAACATGACTGGCATGTGGATCCCATAAGTTATATAAGCGTGTTGTTTCCAACGCAAATGCAACAGGGCTATCGTTGGGTCCTTGCTGACGAAAAAAATGTTGTTGTGCAAGGCTAGCTCGACTGAGGCCGAAAGGAAAGACCTCCAAAAATTCTGCTCGGAAATTCTCATAATAAGAATCCGGGTTCGACACTCTCCACACCGATACCAGGTCTTAACGGTATCCTTCAAGCAAGTGCCTACGATTTGTACTTTGCAGTCTTGAGGAATATTATAGAGATCAAAATGATCTTCCAAATCTTCGAGGAATTTTAAGGACCCCTCCAAACCATTGAAAAGAATTGTTCCTGCATGCGGCAAGAAATGGGCAAGCATTCTGCTTCGCTGAGAGGATGGAACTCCTTCAGGTACGACCCGCGACTCAGAGTGATAGGAAGCTGGTGAATTACGAAATTGTGAAGAATGCCTGGGTACGTGTAGATCACTTATATCAAAGTGAGCCCCACAGGCTTCTTGCAGATGGTCGAAATTAATCCCATCACCACCGAAACTTGTCTGAGGGTGAAACATTGAAGTTGTCTCAGGTAGTGAAGACATGGGTGTTAATTGTCAAGATCTCGTGTTCGAGAAAAGTTCGGGCGCCAATTATAATGAATAAAATGCTTCTTCTAAATTGCTAATTGTAGTGAATATAGCTTTTACTAATATTATAATGAATTCAGCTCCTTCTAAGCTAATACTTCTTCTAATGCTTGTTGTTTGTTAATTATATCATGAATAAACTTTCCTGCTAGTAGTGTAGTAATAATAATGAACAAGCTTATAACTTATAGTAATGATGTAGTAGTAATTAAGATGAATAAAGTCTTATGCTGGTTGTTACTAATAACACTAAATGAAATAAACCTAACAGCCAGACAGAGGTCTGACAGTACTATGAACTGAGAAAAACGTACTTACTTAAAACCTTTTATTATGAACTTCTACTGGTAACATCACACACACTTCACACACAGCTACTCAAATAACACGTAGCTCCTTGCACATGAACGAAGCTCTACTCACATAAACAACAGCTCTTTGACACATAAACAACAGCTCACCCTACGCACATCAACAAAAAGCTCTCTCCCCCTAAACAAACGCTCTCTCTTGGTATCGTTGAACGCGCCTATTTATACTGGCTACCACCACGTCATGACTTACACTCATTGCCAGATCTCATTCAGCGGGTGAAATAACATCTCGTTCAGTAAGAAGATAATTTACATAGTAAAATAAAATAACCAGAGATACTAAAAATCAAAAGGAAAGTGAATATAGAGTATACGTTACATATCCGAATCTATGTTAAAAATGGAGAAAGAAACTGGCAAAAGAAACTGAATATGAGGTTGGATGTTATCGATGACATTGGTTACTCATATTGGTCATCATTTTTCACATTGCTGTGTAAATTTGGCGATTATGTTCAATTGTTTGAGTTTGTTAATATTTTAACTATTAAGTTACACATCAGTCTGCTTTTGCTGTAATTTGACGCATGTGACGAAATTCATTTGAGATGGCTACAGCTATACCAGGGGATAGTGGTATAAATTCCAGAACAGTTTCTTAATCTCCAAAAACGTTAATATGGAGTTTACAGTTACAAACATTTGTACCAGAAAATGAAATGAAATTATTTGTGCAACGTTAGCATAAGGCTCTCGTCAAGAAAATTGGAAAGAATGCTGGCCTTTCGTACCTTATTATACAGGACAAAATTTGCGCAGTGTACCTAATTTACCTGCTAAAGCTATTCCTATTCCAATCTATTTAATTTTTAGAAATTACGTATTTTGCAATTATTTATCTTGCAAATAAACTGGCGGAAAGTGAAAAAAGAACACCAAGAAGGAGACGTCTGATACCAACGAAATTTATACAGCATAATAACGGAATACAGAGGATACCGTGATTCAAACATTATGGCAAAATACAGCTCAGCTGTATTTGATGGTAAACTGAAAAATAACATTTCCATGTAACATGGTTAGTACGAGGTTGAACCGACATCAACTACGCCACACTGTGCAATTCTGGCATGGAGTCTGTCGTACAGATGTTGGATGTAAGTTTGGGGTATTGAGTTCCAAGCATCCTCAACCTGGACGCGTAAATCGGGGATGATCGTGGCTGGTCGTGGAGACCGGATAAGTCGTTGTCCCATAAAATCCCACACGTGCTCAATGGGGGACAAATCCGGTGAACGTGCAGCCACGGAAGTTTGTCTCACACCCTAAAGTGCATAATGCGTTGCACGTGCCGTGTGTGGGCGTGCGTTATATTGCTGGAAAACACCACGATGGACCGACCTTACAAATGGCACAACAACAGGCTGAATGATGTTGTTGATGTAGGAGGTGCTGTTTAACGTACCCGGTACAAACACTAGTTGTGTACGGGAGTGATAGCTGATCGCTCCCCTCACCAGGAGACCAGGTGTAGGCTCTGTGTGTCGCTGGTGGATTGAAGAATTGTGGAGACGCTCCCCTGTGAGTCTGCGAACATGCATACGGCCATCGGAGGCTCCCAGGCAGAATCTGCTTTCATCGCTGAACACGACAGATCGCCATTGCGTTCTCCAGTGCAGACGTTGGCGACACCACTGCAGTCATTCCTTACGGTGGGCTGGAGTCAGAGGTACACACGCCAGAGGCACACGTTCATGTAGTCCTGCATCCAGTAGACCGTTGTGAATTGTTCGCCCAGTCACCTCAGGTGCAACGGCAGCTCGGATTTGCGTCGCAGTTGATGTTCTGCTTGACAACGCCGCTCTTCTTATGAGTCGATCGGTCCGCTCATCAGTCCGTCTGTGACCCCCGGTTCCACGTCTTCTCGTGTGGGAATGTTCCTCGGACTATCTACGCCACCATCGTACCCCCACCGATATTTCCCGTCCAAATCGTTCTGCAATACGACGATACGACCACCCGGCCTCGCGGAGTCCGACTAGACGACCTCGCTCAAAGTCCGATAACTGCTGAAATCGTACACGTCTTCCATGTCCAGGCATTGCAACTTCTTCAGGGTCTTTGCACGTGTCCATACGTCGACGACTGATTACATTCACTTCGCCGTACTCCTTAAATACCACCGACGATAATTTTCATATTATGCCATGCTGTGGCGTAGGCGCTCGCCGGTTGGTCCCGAAATTAACATCACACCTACGTAAACTCGACCCCATTAACATATGTAAATTTCATGATCGTCCGCCAATTCCTTCTCGGTGTTCTTTTTTCACTTTCCGCCAGTGTATATACATATACATATTAATGTAAATTAGTAAATAAAGCTTAAAATCATATGTAAGACAATTACAAATGGTATTGCTTTCTTCTTCTTTCTTGGGCAATGTGATTAAGAATAATTAAGTATATATAATTTTTGATATATAACAAAGTGACGATGTTCTGCTAATTTGTCAGAAAAGACAAGAAAGATCAACTAGATGTTATAATACCCAGTTGACTAAATTAGAAGATTGTGCTAGTCAGAATACTCTTGTTAGTAGAAAAGGTTTTAACTGGGTGATATTGTTTGATATTAGCCTTTCGTTACTGTAGAACATAAATCATTTCCTTGGATGCGTAGCAATATCATGGGTTTTTTATGGCTATCTCTCTCCTTTTTCCGGTACATTTCGATTTCCTTTAGTTTCCCTTTTAGTGACATCGAATCCTTATTTTGTTTGCGATAAGAAATTGTTATTTTATGAATTTGTCATTCAGACAGCATTGAATATTTATTAACACTCAATGTGTTCTGTAAAGCAGAATTACACACTTTCAGAATATTAAATCAAAAAAGAGATATTTCCAGAACAATATCAAACAAGAGAAGTTTCCAAACGTGATTTGCACTAATTATTCACTGCTTTCAATTAGCTCATTTAACATATTAGTCAGCATTTTTCATCAACGATATACAAATTGCACTGCGGGAATTGGTTGTAATGCCGATTTGCATATGTCTTCTGAACATCATAATGATTCATTGAGCTGTTTGGATGATTTGATCTTTATTGTCTTTCGGATTATAATTTCCGACGTCACTGTATATTAAGAAAAGACTAAAAGAAATTGTCTTGAAGCAAGGGAAAGGCTGATTCTATTGATCATATAATAAAACGGTTTAAACAAAATCCTGCAATAAAATATACGTTTAGTTTAACTTTCGCAATATTAATAATAATGAGATATAATCTTAAAGAGCGCATATCATCCATTCATACAGAGTGATAACACTAAACAACTATACTTTTGTTACAAACAAAGCTTTAACGGTTTGTATGTATCTGCGGGTACTGAAACCAAATATGGAATCACAATTGCTCCTCTGGGCTCCAATGTCTTGTAATGGAACTCTCTATTGGGGTGAATGTTGTGTTACTTAAAGGAATTTTTCTATTTTTCTCTACGGAGACATCTGTCTGCAGACAGGATAGCTGTGTCTCTGAGAGTATACATATTGGTGCCATCACATCCTGTTGTGCAATTCCTTCTGGGAAGGGAGAACTAAACAGATTTTTTTGTCATTCGAATGCATTTATAAGGTACTGAAAGACGAGCATTTTGTTGTGGTTTTAAAAAGTAGTGTGGATTGTGCAAAGTTTATGTTAAATAATTCCGCTTCTTGTGTGAATCATCCAAACAGTTTGTTCTCCAATGTATATTAGAACAGGGTCCTTTATAATACTGTTACACACGTAGTATATGAGTTTCGAATAGACAAGTTGACTTCAATGATAATACAATATTTATAGTTGAAATTAAGAATATTTATTTATGTACAGTATTTAAATGTTGAATCCTAACATAGGTTATATTTAGTGAGACATAAAAACGTCAATGAAGCAAATGGAGCAACACGTATTGCGCTCACCTTACTCCGGTTTCAATCCTTCTGGCTTGCAACCGATCATGCTTCTTGTCTGGTGCTGTACCACATCATTGAAGATATTCCGCGTTCAAACTTCGACACAAATACGAACAACTGCACAATTCTACAAGAAGGGGGTGATGAGTTAACATAATTTTGAGATCACTGTCGAGATAAGATTACGTTGACTCAGCCCGAATTTTAGCAGTTAAAACATTTGGCTGTTCTATGCCAAGCTGCTATGAAGTATCCAGATTAAAATATTTAAAACTTTAAAAAAATGTTAAAAGAAGTCAACAAGTCCTTCCTCGATCGTCCGAACATTTTTCTGGCAATACTGTGCCCATCTTCCGCGGTCGGTTGTATGAGACATCCGTATGATTTTATTGTGCTGACTACCTAATTGTCACTTGTCGACTCATCGCTCATTGGTCCTGTATCCGTGCGTAGGTTACTCATGTGATTTGCACCTTTGTTGCCATTGTTGCCCCATCTGGTGTTTTTTTCTTGTAATTTCATTGTTAATCGTTGTTGGATGAGATATTTTCAACAAATTTAGTTTTTATATATTTGTTTTTCAGTTTCTTTTTCTTTTGTTATTATGTTATCGCCAGGCAAACGGCAATTAAATTGGTGCTTGTTCATTGCAGTTAAGTCCTCTGGTTTTTTCTATCACAACGGACTCAGAATATAATATCTTTCTATGTGTGTTGTGCGTAGTATATATTTTTGCATTTTCCCACAAGGGGGTAGAATTATTATTGATGCAGTATGTAATAAGAGATGTTCGTTGCTCACCCTTTTTCCAATTTCTCTTGCGTTCTTCCATTCTTGTTTTTAGTCGTCTTTTAGTACTACCTATGTAGATATTATTAATATTACTGGTGTCGTTATTCTTCGTGGGTATGCCGTATACTCCTGCTCTGTGCATAATTGCATTATTACTGTAATCAGCTGTAAGGAATTTGTCATTACCTATTACAATATTGTCGAATCTTATATTCACTTTATTACATTCCCTTTTTTCAAAATGCTGCTTAACTGTGGTATGCATGGTAAACGCCCGCAAAATTTTATGATGTTCTCAACGTTATTTTCACACTTAGGTCTGTTAATACTGGTTTTATAGTTTCTTTACATCTTCCAAATTACTGTTGAGAAAGAAAATAATGGACAATTGCCGTTCCTTGACATTCTGCTTTGTAAACATCAAGGACGCATTAACTATTCAGTATACAGGAAAGACTCTTATGTGCCAGTAATTATACCAAATGATTCAATCCACCCTAAATATTATAAAGAACCCGCGTTTCATTCATTTATTAGAAGAGCTCTTTCCCACACATCAAATAGAAGTTTGGAAGAGGCAGAAATGAAATGGATCATAGAAACAGCCACAGTATTTGGATATGATGAAAGATACATTTGGAAGATGTATAGAAATTATAAAACCAGTATTAACAGACCGAGGTGTGAAAATAACGTTGAGCGCATCATAAAATTTTGCGGGCGTTTACCATACATACCACAGTTAAGCAGCATTTTGAAAAAGGAATGTAATAAAGTGAATATAAGAATCGCCGATATTGTAATAGATAATAACAAATTCCTTACAGCTGATTACAGTAATAATGCAATTATGCACAGAACAGGGGTATACGGCATACCCGCGAAGAATAACGGCACAAGTAATATTAATAATATCTACATAGGTAGTACTAAAAGACGACTAAAAACAAGAATGGAAGAACACAAGAGAAATTGGAAAAAGGGTGAGCAACGAACATCTCTTATTACATATTGCATCAATAATAATTATACCCCCTTGTGGGAAAATGCAAAAATATATACTACGCACAACACCCATAGAAAGATATTATATTCTGAGTCCGTTGTGATAGAAAAAACCAGAGGATTTAACTGCAATTAACAAGCACCAATTGAATTGCCGTTTGCCTGGCGATACATAATAACAAAAGAAAAAGAAACTGAAAAAAAAAATATATATAAAAACTAAATTTGTTGAAAATATCTCATCCAACAACGATTAACAATGAAATTAAAAGAAAAAAACACCAAATGGTGCAACAATGGCAAAAAAGGTGCAAATCACATGATTAACCTACGCACGGATACAGGACCAATGAGCGATGAGTCGACTGTTGAAAAGGAGGTAGTCAGCACAATAAAAGCATACGGATGTCTCATACAACCGACCGCTGAAGATGGGCACAGTATTGCCAGAAAAATGTTCGGAAGATCGAGGAAGGACTTGTTGAATTCTTTTAACATTTTTTTAAAGTTTTAAATCTTTTAATCTGGATACTTCATAGCAGCTTGGCATAGAACAGCGAAATGTTTCAACTGCTAATTTTTGGGCTGCGTCAACGTAATCTTATCTCGACAGTGATCTCAAAATTTTTTAACTCATCACCCCCTTCTTGTAGAATTGTGCAGATATTCGTATTTGTGTCGAAGTGTGAACGCGGAATATCTTCAATGATGTGGTACAGCACCAGATAAGAAGCATGATCGATTGCAAGCCAGAAGGATTGAAACCGGAGTAAGGTGAGCGCAATACGTGTTGCTCCATTTGCTTCATTGACGTTTTTATGTCTCACTAAATATAACTTATGTTAGGATTCAACATTTAAATACTGTCCATAAATAAATATTCTTAATTTCAACTATAAATATTTCATTATCATTGAAGTCAACTTGTCTATTCGAAACTCATATACTACGTGTGTAACAGTACTATAAAGGACCCTGTCCTAATATACATTGCCTATCTCCCAAGTAATTTGATGTTCAGATATATATGTATAGATTGAACTTTTACTAAAACGTTTTTTAACTGGAAATTTATAACTATGACCCTTCGAGGAACTGGTCGATAAGTCGCGCTAAGAGCCTAAACCTGCGTCAGAATGTCTAAATCACAACTAGGAGTAATCATAAAAACCTTCAAAAAAGTTAGAATTAAATTAGCCAAAGAAATAGAACATCTGCTTTTCTTGACAGCCTGTAAAAAGAATGATGTGATACCAAATTTCTTGAGGATTCGCACTAACCCTTTAAATCAGGGATATGGTAGAATAATGAAAATCTGTGAATTAAAAAGGCTAAATGCTTTTATTAGATCAAAAAGGAAAAGGATTAATTACTTTAGTAAGCACGCATATCAAAAATATAACGACAGCGTTGGACTTCGCAATAATGAAAAGGAGTTTGATTTTGAACTTCAAAAAGTCTATATGATTGTCGAAAGATTACAGCAGACTTACAAATTACAACATGAACAGAAACTTAAGAGGTTGATGGACTCGCAGCACAAATATAGACATGCAAATTTACCACCTTCTAGCGATCTATATCTAAACAAATCACAAGTTGTATTGAACGAACTACAGATTAGGGGACTTAATAGAGGTGTTAAATATGCGTATCAACAATATATCCCAAAAGCTGAAGTCTTACTGCCACACCTTGAAGAGATTATTTTAAACTTGCCCAAGAAACGTCAAAGCCCAGTGAGGTTTAAATTAGCAAGGGCTATTAGCACTTTAAAAGATCATCCCCAACAACGAAACAATATCAAATACGAACGCCAAGAGCTGCTTAAATTAAACCAACGTGATGACATTCAGATGGTTATGGCTGACAAATCCAAGCAACTTGTGATAGTTGATAAGGAGACATTTCATGAGAAAGTGCAGCAAGCTATTGAAAAACTAAACACCGAAGTAATAAGAAAGGACCCCACAGATACAATAGTTAGAAAATTAGCAATGTTAAAAAACCATAGTAAACTTCCATTGCAAGTCAAGAATAAGTCCCATCCTCCAGTAGGATCTTCCATACCTACTATATTTGGAAATTTTAAAACACACAAAGCTGATTGCCCTATTCGGATTATTGTTAATAAAACTATCGCACCTACCATAAACCTTGAAAAAGCTTTGTTCAGATATCTTAACCCCTTCTTTAAAAATCACGCATATACAGTAAATAACTCTACAGAAGTCATTGAGAGAATTAAAATAATAAACATTGGTGATTGTATAATGGTGAGCCTAGATGTCATTGCATTATACCCGAATACTCCCACACGAGAAGCTATTAATCTTGTAAACAAAAAATGGATTGCAGATGGGGTACTAGAGATAGAGGTTAACAGTATTATATCTGTACTCAACCTAATTACAGAAAACAATTATTTCGGATATAATCAAGTAATATACAGACAGAAATTTGGATCCCCCATGGGCTCCCCAATTTCGGGCCTGTTTTCAGAAGTCGTACTACAGCACATGGAAAACAAACTACTTCAACAAGAACAAGAACATTTACCGATGATATTCCTACGATATGTGGATGACATTCTTGTCATCTGACAATACTCAGAAAATAGTTTAATGAGGTTTATTCAAAAATATAATGAATACTATCCAACAATACAGGTTACTGTTGAGAAAGAAAATAATGGACAATTGCCTTTCCTTGACATTCTGCTTTGTAAACATCAAGGACGCAATAACTACTCAGTATACAGGAAAGACTCTTATGTGCCAGTAATTATACCAAATGATTCAGTCCACCCTAAACATTATAAAGAAGCTGCGTTTCATTCATTTATTAGAAGAGCTGTTTCCCACATATCAAATAGAAGTTTGGAAGAGGCAGAAATGAAATGGATCATAGAAACAGCCATAGTATTTGGATATGATGAAAGATACATTTGGAAGATGTATAGAAATTATAAAACCAGTATTAACAGACCTAAGTGTGAAAATAACGTTGAGAACATCATAAAATTTTGCGGGCGTTTACCATACATACCACAGTTAAGCAGCATTTTGAAAAAGGAATGTAATAAAGTGAATATAAGATTCGCCCATATTGTAACAGATAATAACAAATTCCTTACAGCTGATTACAGTAATAATGCAATTATGCACAGAGCAGGAGTATACGGCATACCCAGGAAGAATAACGACACCAGTAATATTAATAATATCTACATAGGTAGTACTAAAAGACGACTAAAAACAAGAATGGAAGAACACAAGAGAAATTGGAAAAAGGGTGAGCAACGATCATCTCTTATTACATACTGCATCAATAATAATTCAACCCCCTTGTGGGAAAATGCAAAAATATATACTACGCACAACACACATAGAAAGATATTATATTCTGAGTCCGTTGTGATAGAAAAAACCAGAGGATTTAACTGCAATGAACAAGCACCAATTGAATTGCCGTTTGCCTGGCGATACATAATAACAAAAGAAAAAGAAACTGAAAAAAAATATGTATAAAAACTAAATTTGTTGAAAATATCTCATCCAACAATGATTAACAATGTAATTACAAGAAGAAAAAAAACACCAGATGGTGCAACAATGGCAAAAAAGGTGCAAATCACATGATTAACCTACGCACGGATACAGGACCAATGAGCGATGACTCAACTGGTGACAAAGAGGTAGTCAGCACAATAAAAGCATACGGATGTCTCATACAACCGACCGCTGAAGATGGGCACAGTATTGCCAGAAACATGTTCGGACGATCGAGGAAGGACTTGTTGACTTATTTTGAGATATTTTTTAAAGTTTTAAATCTTTTAATCTGGATACTTCATAGCAGCTTGGCATAGAACAGCGAAATGTTTCTACTGCTAAATTTCTGGCTGCGTCAACGTAATCTTATCTCGACAGTGATCTCGAAATTGTTTTAACTCATCACCCCCTTCTTGTAGCATTGTGCAGATGTTCGTATTTGTGTCGAAGTTTGAACGCGGAATATCTTCAATGATGTGGTACAGCACCAGACAAGAAGCATGATCGATTGCAAGCCAGAAGGATTGAAACCGGAGTAAGGTGAGCGCAATACGTGTTGCTCCATTTGCTTCATTGACGTTTTTATGTCTCACTAAATATAACCTATGTTAGGAATCAACATTTAAATACTGTACATAAATAAATATTCTTAATTTCAACTATAAATATTGTATTATCGTTGAAGTCAACTTGTCTATTCGAAACTCATATACTACGTGAGTAACAGTATTATAAAGGACCCTGTCCTAATATACATTGCCTATCTCCCACGTAATTTGATGTTCAGATATATATGTATAGATTGAACTTCTACTAAAAAGTTTGTTCTCCATTTGTGGACAATTTACTTTAAAGTACCAAAGGCGACATTTCACAGCATTCATTAGAAAATCGTATGAACTTTATTTCCAATGCTAAATGGGTTATGAATAGAAATCTTAGGTGCATCATATTAGTTGTAATACATGTGCAACTTTCGCGACTGGCTTGTTGAAATGATCACGTCAAATGCCACTTGCAATACCAATGGTTTGGAGGGAACAGAAAGAACACTCAACAGACTGTTACTTCTGCATCACTAAGAAATCTGGAATTACAGCTAAGACCAAAGACACGATTCAGTATCCGGGTATTCCTTCGGCCATAAGACAGGTTCTTCATGGTCCAGATCTTCCTGTTCATGTACCTCCACAGTCATGGAGTTTAGATGATAGTGATGCTGATGAAATAAATACTCACAGCGAAGAAGATATTGAAGTATAACAAGACTCTAATTTCTCAAAAGATTTTGTCCCTCACTTTATAAAACTTGGAGAACTAAAAGATCTGGTTTGTGACCTTCATTTGGCAAAAATTCAGACCAAAATATTGGCTTCAATGTTGAAGGGATGGAAACTTCTACAATCAAGTACAAAGGTATGTAGTGGCCGTCGACGACAGCAAGAGTTTGGACACTTATTTTTGAAGAGTGGTGATCTCGTGTACTGCAATGTTATAGACTAATTGTTTGAAGCCTTAGGACAACAACTCAAACCTGAAGAATGGAGCCTTTTTATAGATTCCTTAAAAATAAGCTTAAAAGCTGTTCTGCTTCGTAACGGAAACATGCATCCGTCAGTACCTGTTGAATATACTGCATACATTAAAGAAACAAATGCAAGTATGAAATTTTTGCTTTAAAGCATATTATACAAAAAAAATTATGAAATATTTATGGCGATTTTAAAGTGAGAGCTTTACTCCTTGGTCTACAACTTGGATACACAAGATACTGCTACTTCCTCTGTGAATGGAGCTGTACGGACAGAAATAATCATTACATTAAAAAAACTTGGCCTAAGGACAGTTCTGAATTCCAGGTGATAACAATGTTGTTGCTCAGTCATTAGTAAGTTCTCATAATGTGTACTTACCACCACTTCATATCAAACTGGGTGTGATAAAAAAAATGTAAAGGCATTGAATAAAGATGGAGAAGCCTTTCGTTTTCAAAGGAACAAGTTCCCCAAAATATCTGAAGTAAAAATTACGCAAGGCATTTTTACTGGTCAACAAATAAGGGAACTTATGCGTGATCTTGCATTTGAAGGCACTTTCAGTGAGGCTGAAGTTACTTCATGGAAGTCCTTTAAAGATGTGTTACTGAACTTTGTAGGTAACCGGAAGGCAGAATAATATAAAGAACTATAAGGCTATGAAATGCAATGTATATTCCTTAAAATACATTTATTTCGTTCAGTAGTTCAAAGTAGTCTTCGATCCCAAATACGTAAGCAAATGCATCGTACTTACTCATTTCCGCTTTCGCAACGAACTATGTCAAAAGCTCGTTTTTGGTTTTGTTTCGAGCGGCTGATTACTGCGTTTAGAGTAAACATTTCTCTAAAAAGGAAAAATGTCACGTGTTTCAATCAATAAAGAATGCGGTGTGAAAACGGACTTGATTTCAGCTTTTAAAAAAATTAACCGTACCGTTTGAGACTCATCTTGCCCCCAGCTCGTCGGTTTAAGCTTTAGTTAATCGATGTATCCGGTGGAAAGCTTTAGTTAATCGATGTATCCGGTGGAAAGCTTTAGTTAACCGATGTATCAGGTGGGAAATATTTTCACTCGGCGAACTTCCCCACTTGATTATTTAGCAAGTCAGTCTTCGGTTTTCAGCACAAAACAGCGTGTTAATGCATCAGCAAAATAATACCTTCCACTGGAGGCCCGGACCAGCCGGACTCTGGCAGGGATTTATTTCTTAACTAAAGATAAAAAAACCCAGCCAGGCCCAATCAAAACTTATTTTTTTCTTAACTGATGAAAAAATCCTGGCCCCGCAGTCCGAGAAGAGTTCAAGCTTTTTAATCCGGATTAGGCCCAAGAAAACCTCTAGTATTTGTCCCTCCATTGCGCGGAACATCCTCAGTGGAGTTGTTTTTTATTTTATTCATCTAGGTCTTACATCATTATTCTGGTTCGTTTCTTGTCCAAGGGTTTAAAATCTAGTATTCGAGGTATGCATATATGGTCGGTTCAACCATCATTATGCCACATATTGCCACTTCAAGGTCTTTACTTTGGTCATGATGGCATCAACACTTTTCATTTTCCTATCCGTTAGTTCCTTTACTATCTTTGTCGTTCAGAACTGTGGGCATCTCACCGTGCTTGTTTGAGTTGTGTGCACTTCCTGTATTATCTTCTAGGTATGTTGAGCAACACATTGTGTAAGAACTGTTCTTTTAAAGGATAATAGACAATCCCTATTACATTATTCTGCTTTTTCGGAATGCGAATCAGGCGTGTTGCGGGCATATTAATCACAGTCAACTTGAGAACAAAAAATGATCGATAGTTATTAAATTGCTTTTAGCGATAAAAACCATGCAATTAATTGCTCAGATATTTATCCGCAGCGTAAGTAAATTATAATTCAAAATCTATCATTGCACTTTTTTTTCAATTTCTAAACTAAGCAGTTTTTAATAAACAAGTCAACTTGAAGACTAAAAGATGTTAATCGGATTTCACGCAGAGAGTTCATATTTATATAAGCTATATAATAGTATTCATTTTAAAGATGTTAAACTGAGAACATTTCTTTTGTGTATTTGTTTTATTCTCAACAGTCATTCGTGGATAAAAAAAATAATTACCGGGTATTGTCCCCAAGAACTATCGTTATCAATAAGTTTTTAAGACAGAAAGATGTCACCAAACTGTTAGACAATGTGAGCGTTACGTTTGATACAAAATATATTTTTGTTATGATAAAATATATCAATCATTAAAAATATATTTTTGTTATGATAAAATATATCAGTCATTGAATATTCAGGGTCAAAGGAAATATCACAACACATTTCGGAGGGTAACTTAGAAAGTCTTAGAAGGAAATGTCTGATGAAGAAAATTTGTTTTTAAGTCGGTCATTTAGCTGTTGAGACAGTTTCAAACAAAAATTTATATTTGCAAAATATTACTGAGATTTTCATAAAGGTAGATGGGATGCATAAAGTAATAGAAACATTCGTGTATAATTAGAAGCAAAGAATATCCATTAAAATTTGTGGCAGTGAGTGGTACCTTATGCAGAAGAAATTCTTTAATACGAAATGTTTCTTTAAAACGCGAGCTGCTTAATATTTTATCCACCTCCTTGTCATCACAACAGTTTAGGAGTTTTGCAAATACACTGACGAAAAAAATCCCAACACCAAGAAGGGGTTGTGTTAGATAAACGACAGTTAGTAGGCGGTGAGAGTACATCTGTAAGATGACATCTATGCAAATTTTGCGCTCTGCGCATACGTGTGGCGCTAGTAGCGCCCCTCGGAATATGCAAAGCAGGTTTGCTGTAAATACGCGCTGTAACGTTCGTGAGCGTTAGTTATTGTTAAGATTTGACGTAGTGTGTTGATGTTAGTCAAGAATGTCTTTAAGAAGACGAAGAAGCCATTATCAACAGCTCACGGAGTTTGAACAAGGTCGTGTAATAGGGCTACGAGAAGGTGGATTTTCTTTCCGCAATATTGCAGAACGACTTGACAGGAATGTAGCCACTATGTATGATTGTTGGCAGCGGTGATCAAGGGAAGGTACTGCCTCAAGAAGACCGGGTTCCGGCCGGCCACGTGGCACTACTGAGAGGGAAGACCGCCGTGTACGGCTTATGGCCGTGGCGCATCGTACCGCGTCTGCGGCAGCAATTCGACCACCACAGTGACACAACGAACTGTTACAAATCGGTTACTTGAAGGACAGCTCCGAGCCAGACGCCCTGTAGCGTGCATTCCACTTACTCCAAACCACTGCCCTTTGCGACGTCAGTGGTGTCAAGCTAGAGCTCATTGGAGGACGGAGTAGAGATCTGTTGTGTTTTCTGATGTAAGCCGGTTCTGCCTGGATGCCAGTGATGATCGTGTGTTGGTTAGAAGGAGGCCAGGTAAGCGCCTGCAACCAATCTGTCTGCAGCCGAGACACCCTGGAACTACACCTGGAGGTATGGTCTGGGGAGCAATTTCCTGTTACAGCAGGAGCACTCTCGTGGTTATCCCACGCACCCTGAGGCAACAGTTGTACGTCGGTCTGGTGATTCAACCTGTTTCCTGCCATTCATGAACAGCACTCCAGGGGTGTTTTCCAACAGGATAACGCTCGCCCGCATACCGCTGTTGTACCCCAACATGCTCTACAGAGTGTCGACATGTTTCTGTGGCCTGCTAGATCACCAGATCTTTCACTAATCGAGCACGTATGGGACATCATTGGATGACAACTCCAGCGTCTTCCCAACCTGCATTAACTATCCCTGTATTGACCGACCAAGTGCAACAGGCATGGAACTCCATCCCACAAACTGACATCCAGCACCTGTACGACACAATGCATGAACGTTTGCGTGCTTGCATTCAACATTCTGGCGGTTACACCGGTTGATAATGTACAAGCATTTCACATTTAAAATGGCTCTTCTCGCGCTTACATGAAGCTGTGATCTTGAAACCTTAATCGATTAAATATGTTACCTATACAAATGTATTGCCGCCATTTCATTCCTCTACAACTATGTTTTCGTGGTGTTGGGATTTTTTTCCGTCAGTGTATATAGGACAACGCACAACGGCCGCACATTTTTTTATCGCGCGCTAAGAAAGATCAGAGAATGTTTCAAAAGCGTCTGTATTTTTAAAATTGGTTTCTCGTGTGTAAACTAGCTGACTTTGCCTCTCCACAGAAAACTTTTCAACGATAACACAGATAGGCAGTGATTTAAAATAGAAAAAGAACCTCGCGTGTTAAACTACTACAAAGATTTCCCACTTTGTCCAAATCTTCGCCAGTTTGAAGGAACATGGAAAACGCATTTTTATTAAAGAGAAATTGAGATCTGCTGTATTGAAAACTTAATACTGTATGCTACTTTACTCATCAGCAGAACTAATGGGAAAGTATAATGTCAGGGAATAAAGTTCGGCATCTTCTCAGAGTAAGCAATAGTTTGAAAACAATGGTTTTCAGAAAGCAGTAGTTATGCATATAATTGTGAATTCCATTAATTTTTCAAAGAATTTTTTCAGATTCCTAATTCAGTGGAAAGCAAAGGTAAAAAAAGAGACAGACCAAAATGTAGCGCAGTCAGTGGTTCCTGCGTTCACACATAATCGGTAGTTAGTAGGAGGTACTAAAGGTAGATGATCTCACTCTGTCTTCTGTCTGGAAACTTTCAAGCAGAAAGTTACTACTTATTTAGGGGAACTACGTGTTATCTGTTACTGAAGACAACTGATGCCACCAAAATTCATGTGCTCATCATCCTGGTGTCCTCCGAAATGTCTGTCATACATGAAAAGTTATAAAAAATGCAATTTCGTATAAAAATAAATATAATTTTTGTATTATTTCGTGATCTTAAATATTCAGTTTAAAAACATGACATATTTGTCAATTTCTTTCAGAATCATTTTTAAGAATAGTATTGATCATTCTTCGGGAATATAATGGCTTTTTGAAAAAATCATTTTCTTCTGCTCTTCCACATTTCTCGTTCAAAATAATATGTGACAAAACTATATGATACTAATGTGAACACGTCGAGTATTGAAGGAATGTTTGTTAAATTTCCAGGAGTGAAGGTTGTCGTCTAAATCAGTTTTCTCTAACGTGAATTAATTTTATTAATAGGATATTGCAGTGGAATAGGTGTATTTAGTCGTTCCCTTCTCGGATAAAGAAACTTAGAAATGAAATATATGTTATTTATTTTCCAACGTTTCACTTTTACGAGAAAAATCTAATTAATCTTTACAGAATTCTAATTATTAGCGTTCTAATTAAAACCAAAATTCGCTCGATGCGTGTGAAAATTATGAGCGTATCCAGTAGTTCCATTAACGAGAAAATGAACTTTTTAAATAAGTAATATGTTATCTCTTAGTCACCATTCAATTTGTACAAGACAAATCTTACTGTTCTTTACGGAATTCTACTAGTCTTGGCGTTCCAATGAAAATAAAAATTCGCTCGAAATGTACGGAACTGTTTGTTGTGCTGACAGTCAGAAGATTAGCCATTATAAGAATACCTCACTGAAGATTTGGAAATAGCTTTAATACATTTCGGAGACAATCAAAACCCTTAATTCTTACACTCGACGTGATTCAGAAGCACCAAACAGAAGTCATCGCTCTTACTACGTTAATAAGTGAGTCGCGGAAAAATTCTCTGAGGCCACCACCGGGAATCGAACCCAGGGTCTTCTTGTTGTGCAGTGGTAGCATGTCCGGAACGTAACTGGAAGACCCTGGGTTCGCCTCCCGGTGGCGGCCGATGAGAATTTTCCGTGACTCACTTATTAACAGGGAAATAGCGATGACTTCCGTTTAGTGAATCAAAACCATCTTTTTTACGTAGCAAGATGACATTCGCATTGTTTCAGCCATCAAGAACCTTTCTTCCATTGACGATTTTAGTGAAAACTAGAGCAACTGTACTCGTACTTCTTTTTTCTTTTTCTTTTTTATTGAAGGTTTAACGACCACCGTGAGCAACTCAATGGGCTATAAGCAGTCGCCCGTCCCTAATTTAGGGTCACTGGTTCCAGGGAGGGGAGAGAGCCAGTGCGGTAAGACAAACACAGCATCCATGCCTCACCGGTATTCGAACCCGGACCCCTTTTGGACGAATGATCAGAGGCCATCGCTTAGACCACTGCGCCACCGGGGCGGCTACTCGTACTTCCTGTACTTCTACTGGTCTCTTCTGCAGTGTATATGCGTACATATGCTGTAGATAGATAGATAGGCTGTGTATTACATGTGTAGCTACCTACTTAATGGGCTTCTGCTAGTGTTAGTTCCTCCATAGTAAACCGCTCCCTTAATGCTGTCACATGGGATTTGAATGTTTTCATGTAGTTCTTTCTAAGGGAATTGGAGCAACGAATAGGGAAATTACGTTCGACAAAAACTAAATTGATTGTGACTAACCCTTGATTTCTTCCATTTTATAACTTAACTACTTTCTAATAGTGGAGAGTGTTGTTGTGCATTTTTCATTTGTCAGAATTTCAGTTGGTTACCAATCACTCCCATAGTACAGAATAATCTCAAAGAAGAAAAAAAGTATCCGCCTGCTCTTTGTAGGTACTTTATGCTATGCATTGTTCGCATGCCAAGATTTTTGTGGATCTGAAGTAAAAGAAATGATTATTGCATAAATATTTATTTAGGTACAGCACATTGCATTTATTAGCGTCGTTTAAGACCACAGCGAGACCCGGTACATACTAACTGGTATTAAATCATAACAATAAATAATAAGTTTTAGTAATTTCTAGCATTTAGTGATACTTAGGTAGCTCGCTTAATGAACATTGTTTTTGTAAAACCAATGAAAGGAAATATGTAAGTAAATAAACTAAATATGTTCTAAAGCGGCGGCAATAGAAAGCATTTCGACTGTTTAGTTTTTCAAAGACAATATGTTTTTTTAATTTTTATTGCATATTACTTGGATTTAGATGAACGTAAGAAACGACCTTGTCACCAATGAAATGTGATGTAGCTAAGAACATCCATCCGCGCATGCGCAAGATAAAATCTAAATCAACATAGAAAGAAAAGCTCAATCGCAAGAGTGTCAGTTAGGCAGATTGAAAACTTTTGGTCTAGAATATGTACACGTTGCATCCCATTAAGCTATGCATCATTTCAAAGCTATTGTCTATAGAAGGCAGCTTCCTGTGTAATGGATAGAGTCAAGAAGAAGCCAAATTTCAATAGGACACATACAATAGTTTTGTAGGGTATGATGCATTTCATTAAAATGCATTTTGTAATGGATTTTATTACAATTTCCATGAGATTCTCGTAATTTACGCAGACTGCATGATATATAGTTACGTTTATAAGATATGAATCGTTACATTAACGTAAAACGGGATGAAACAATGTGCGCTCATGCTTCAGTGGGATGTATTGTTGAGTATCAGTGAACATAACTGTTGGTGCTCTACGTCATGGGACAGCATGCGGCACAATCAGATTTCATCAATAATTTTTATCATTTCCATTGCACATTTTCGTTGCAGGGAAATTTGTTACTTGGGATTTTCTTTAGTACAGTCGAAAAAGATGCACGGCATCTTTTCGACAGTATATACAGTAAGAATTCGAAACATCATAATACTTGATTATGTCAGCATAGTTTGGAAGTTCTAAAACTGAAAAAATATAAAACATTTTTGTTTTGTTTCTACAAAAATAACAGTCAGTAATTCTTGGCAAATATTATTTATATTCTTAAAATTAATAACGTTTCCTGATTTTTTGTATTTAGATTGGAGTTATATAAACACAAATTCTGTGAGTCTCTTCAGGAATTGGGTTGCAAATGAACGGAAGCAAATACAAACGTATCACATATCTGTGATCTTATGTAGTTCACGGCGGACAAACCAAAAACTGGTACACCCGGAATCCGAGATGTACTGTAAAAGTCATGAAAGCCCATCAACTGCGGGCCTCATCAGGAGTTGGGTTTTCAAGGGAAATAAGCAAATACAAACTTATGGCTGATACCCAAAATTTTGTCCACGACGAGACAGGTTTGTTATTAACCTGAAGGAAAAAATATTTGTTCTGAAAAGTTCAACTAACAGCTTTTAATACTGGAAAGCGCACGCTAGCCCAAATGTCTCTAAACAAATCGACAGGTATGCGTCGTATATAAAGCCTGATTAAAGCAAATTAGCCAACTCAAGTAGCAATTAAAGGAAATTAAGAAAAAAAACAAGAGGTTGGTAAAATTAGGTGACATATTCGTGATATATTTACGGATACCATAGTGATTTCTCTCGCTTAAAAGAAACTGAGAATAAAATGGATATCAGATGATTAATTTTAATCAGATATCCCACTAAAAATCATAGGCCTCCTCAGTGAAAAAATCGGTATCCAATTAACGAGCACAAACACTGAAAAGAGATTGCTCAGCATTTCCTTTTAATCCAGGAATTCAATGGGATGTCCTTCTGTTGACGAGAAATATATGTGCTCTTATATGTGATTTTACTTTTGAAGTAGACGTAAAAGCACATATTTTTTTATATTTGTTTTGTGTTCTTTCCCTTGTTAAAAACAATTATTGCAGACTTCCCCCTCTATTATTAATAATATTGCTTCTTTTACATTTGGAAGACATGCGAATACCATGATCTTCATGGCCTTTTGAATTACAGAAAACGAAAATTCATATTCGTAGGTAGCAAAAGCCATCCCGGTGGCGCAGGGGTCTAAGCGATGGCTTCTGATCATTCAATCGAAAGAGGTTCGAGTTCGAATCCCGGTGAGGCATGGATGCTGTGTTTGCCTTACGGTACTGGCTCTCTCCTTTCCCTGGAACCAGTGATCCTAAATTGTGGACGGTCGACGGCTTATAGCCCATTGACTTGCTCACGGTGGTCGTTAAACCTCCAATCGAAAAAAAAAAAAAGATACAAAAAATGAGGTTCTATCGACAGCTTGTTTACGTGTGACATTTTCTTAGCAGACGACATTTAACTGCAGCAGATGTTTCTTTCTTGTCAATATAACACATTGCCTCCTATGTTTAAAAGCGAGTATTTACAATCTTCAGTTATGTTTAAACGTTGAAGGGCAAAATAAATTAATAAGCGCCCGTTACTCCTGAAAATTCTCCACAAATTAAGTGTTGCATGTTAAACAAAATACACAATCGTACGTATAGCCATATGTTCGGAAATGGCCATTAAAGCGCAACTTTCAAAACAACTCATCGTTTCGACAGCCAGTTTTCACAGTTGTTCCAAATTACTGGTAACATATTGGGAAACGAGAGAATAAATAAAATATGCTTGTTCATCTCTTTCCATAACTTTTTTTTCCTATTTGTCTAAAAAAACTGTGGGAGAAATATTTTACTAAGAATCCAGTTATTTTGGAGCTTGACGATTCATTTCAAGCAACTAAAATGCACTTCTTGGAATGATGGCAACTTAAAGTGACAAGACTAGTAACTACCTTGGAACATTCCTAATCGTTTAATGTTAAGGAAATTTAATGTTTCATAATTGTCTTGAACGTATTCTTAATGATAAACATGGTTTGGGATATTGTTGCCTAACAAAAGGCGTCCAAGATTCATATTCAACATTTGCTAGAAGGTGAGAGTGAAACATGTATTCGTATTTATATAGATATCACATTTTTGAAAGATAAAACTGAATGTTTCTGAAAGCATTTCTTTCTTGTGAGACAAACATTTGTTTTGTTAACTGATTATTCAAGAACTTAGTTTTAAACGTTATGATTAGTGTAAGAAAAATGTTCAACACGAAGGAGAATTTCCTTTAACAAATCTAATTGCTTTTTATTTAGCTTTTTTCGTATCTGATTTTAATGATATTCATTACATCTCTCAAGGAGTTCGACAATTTAAAGATGTTCTAAAATTCACCAAATTATTAATTTTAAGCAAAATGGTCAGGGCATTGTTCAGAACTGTTACTACGGGGCAGCTAGATAATTTTTCTTTCTGCTGAATTCTATTAGACAATTTCTTTGTTCATAATTGGTAGTACACTGCTGGACAATTGCTAAGGACGGATCATAAACGGCTATATAGCGCATAAAAAAGTAAGTGTGGTTGAATGCCAAGTGAAATAAAATAATGTCAGAATGCCAGGACATTACAAGAAAGACAATTTATTGTGCTCTGAAATCCAGAAGGCTTTGGAACGTGTTCAAGGGACAAGCAGGCCATTTTGTGCAGAATACGTAAACGTGAAAAAAATGCAATTACCGTCCGCAGGCGTTCCGGCGTAAGATGTCAATACGGGATATGGCCACCATGGAGGGCGATGCAAGATTCCACACGTCGTGTCATGCTTTGCACAACATTATCAAGCAGCTGTTGGGGTAATTTATCCCATTCCTCTGTCAGTGCACGGATGAGGGTGTCCTTGTTTATTGGAGGGCATTGGAGACCAGCAAGACTCCTCCCCAAAGCATCCCACACATTTTCAATGGGATTCAGATCTGGAGAACGTGCTGGCCATACGAGGCGTTGAATATCCTCGCTCTCAAGACACTCCTGGACAGCGACTGTTCGATGACATGTTGCGTTGTCGTCCATGAAAATGAATTTATCACCGACAGCACCACGGAACATACGAACATGAGGTAGCAGAACATCATTAATGTATCGTTGGCCAGTCATAATCCCAGTTGGAAGCACATAGAGGAACGTACGGCCATTGATCATGATGCCAGCCCATACCATGACACTACATGTCGGATATCGGTCCCTTTCCTGTATGTTTGCTGGACAATATGCAGTACCCCTATCACGCCAGATCAGTTGTCGTCGACAATCAGACGATAGACTGTATCTACTCTCATCTGAGAAGAGGACAGCAGACCAGTCGTTATCAGTCCAATTGCGATGTTGATGGCACCATTGCAAACGGGCAGTACGGTGACGTCTGGATAATGCGATGCACACAACAGGATGGCGGGTGTATAGTCCTCCTTCATGCAAACGTCTAGCGACAGTATTTCGGGAGATCCGCTTGCCAGTAGCAGCCATAAACTGATTTGCTACCTCACTAGCTGTGCTGCGCCGGTGTTTTTTTGTTGATAGCACTATGTACCGATCTTCTGCAGGTGTCGTACTGCGAACATGACCTCCCCCGTGACGTTTGCTACACTCTCCATTTGTTTGATATGATTTCCAAAGCCTTGAAACAACACTGTGGCTGACGTCGAACTCCCCGGCAACATCTGTTATTTTTTACCCTTCTTCAATCTTGCCAATAATACGGCCACGCGTAAAATCATCTAGGTGATGTCGGGAAGACATACTGAAAATTGCAAGTTTGTCAATTGATTCTTTCCCTTTCAACTTTGCGTTTGAACAACAACTGTCAATACGCGTCAAATCCTTTATATCTCTTATCAGCGCTATGACGTCACGAACAAGTTCGGCAATCCAAAATTTGCATACGCACAACACGTCTTACTGTATCCCGCACTTATGCTAATTTACACATTTTCCTGCCTTCCATTTTATGGTTGCTATCGTTGCTATTGTCATCCGTCCTTAGCAATTGTCCGGCAGTGTATTTGCTAATAACAGTTTGAAAAGTATTTACTAACTTTCCCGTAGGTTCACATAAATAATCTGATACTGAATGCACATAAATGTTTCTGTTTTGAATTCTGTTCTAATGCCGGACTCTTTCTGAAAAATAAGTATACGTATGAATACATTTCATATTGTTTTTCTCGTCATATAAATCTTTCAGTATTATTCCGTAAAAACTGTATTTTTTTAACTGCATGTGATATGTAAATTACTCTGATTTGACTTAGAGTTTTCAACAAGTTAGTAAAATCATGCAATGCATTGATTATAATACGCTTTCCAACATACCAGAAATCATTACTCAAGTTATTACTCAAGTTATGAGAATATTGGCTGTGGAATAAATCTCGGTCCTGTGCCCTGACCTTTGATCCCATTTCGATGATATTCAACAGAACCGGTCTGGTATACCTCCGAAATAACATGATAAAATTTTGTCGCAATCAAAGCATTTTTACGTAAGTTATGATACACAAGAGCTATGGAATAGATCCCGATCCTGTGTCCTAACCGTTGACCCCATTTCGCCCATTTTCAATAGAATTCGTCCCCAGGCAAGACCCTACAACATACTAACACGTCATCCAAATCGAAGCATTTTTACGTAAGTTATGACGCATATTGGCGATGGAAGTGATTCCGCTTCTATGTCCTGACCTTTAACCCCATTTCTCCCATTTTCAATAAAGTTTGTCGCCAGGTGGTCCCCTACCACATACTAAAAGTTCATCGAAATCGAACATTTTTCGCGTTAGTTATGACGCATAACAGCAGTGGAATGAATCCCGCTCTTATGTACTGACCTTTGACCCCATTTCGTTCACTTTAAATAGGGTTCCTTCCCAGGTGAAATTTTAGTATCAGGTGATCCCCTACCAGATACTAAAATTTCACCGAAATCGAACGATTGTTACGCGAGTTATCCTGCGGACCGGCATACGCACACAACGCGTGACGAAATGAGGCAGATGGTAATTGGTACCATCTGCTTGCCGCAAGTGTGACGTCATAAAACTTTAATAGGATCCACACACAATGCGTGACGTAATGAGAGAGACGGCGTGACCGCGCGCCAACATTCTCAAAGGCGAGATTATGACGTCATAAGATTTCTAAGCATTGGTACATCAATGAAACAACGCCATCACTAAAAACGTTATAATTCGGTGTGGTTATTTAACCCACTAAACGAATTCTCCTAAAGTCGAGAGCAAGCTAAATCTATTTCTAGTACCAGAAAACGGTAGGTTAACGACTTTCATCAAAATTCTTAGAGCCGTTTTCAAAATCAAATGTATATACATACATACAAGAATTGGCACTTTAAGGTGGACGTCAAGTAATTTTGCTTCCTATACTTCCAATGGAAAATCTTCTGTACACATTTTCTTCACAATTAATGCGTTCCCAAGGATGAAAATTTTAACATCGATTAAAATATCTTCATTTTATAACTTGCAATACTTAATATTTTGTAAAACATAACCATATTTATGCAATTCAACCTTTGTTTGTTTACTGACGTCATGAAAATACAGGTCGCGCCATCTTTTTTCTGGACAATTAATGGGTTCACAAGGATGAAAATTTAAACATCGATTAAAATAGCTCATTTCATAACTTGGAACACTTAATATTTTCCAAACCATAACCGTAATTATGCAGTCCAACATTTTTTTGTCCACTGACGTCATCAAAGTACAGGTCACGCCATCTTTTCTCTGGTTTCGACACCACCAAAGGAAAAGTGATTGATTTTTAAAATAATTATGGATATAGTTAAGAAAATATTAAGTAATCCAAGTTATGAAATGAAGGTATTTTAATCAATGTTCAAATTTTCGTCCTTGGGAACACATTAATTGTGAAGGAAATGTTTACAAAAGTTTTTCCATTGGAACTATAGGAAGCAAAATTACTTGACGTCCACCTTAATAATATGGGATAAGGGCAATGGAATGGATCGCAATCCTATGTCCTGACCTTTGACCATATTTCGTCCATTTTCAATAGGGTTCGTCCCCAGGTGGTCACCTACCACATAGTAAACTTTCATTGAAATCGAACTATATTTATGCAAGTTATGACGCATAAGGGCAATGGAATTATTCCGCTCCTACGTCGTAACCTTTGACCCTATTTGTCCCATTTTCAATAGGGTTCGTCCCCCGGAAGTCCCCTACCACATACTAAACTTTCATCGAAATCGAACCATTTTTAGGCCAATTATCGTGCCGACGGACGGACGGACAAAGCTGGAGCATATACGCATCTTCAGTTCAACACAATTTTATTAACAAGGTTGGGTTCAGGAGGCAAACATGGGCGTCCTGATACATATATTGTGCGGTTAAATATACAAACTCTAAAATTATATGTACATTATATACAGCACGATGTGTTGATTCACAAAGGAGCCTCGTGGTGAGAGGTGCAGGCATTTTGCACAAGAACAATAAGAGAGATTGTCGAAACATTTCGTCTCGAAGCATAAGTATATTATAGTGCTGACAAATAACAGAACGAGAATATTATAATGAAACACTGTACAAAAGGAGAACTGTAGATGGCAAAGTAGACAATGTGAAACTTCAGGCAAACGGAATTACGATGTCTTAGTACTGGTAGAAAAAATGATAATCAAAGAGAAAACAAGTAAGACTATATTCATTTGTACAGTATGGTGCATAATATATTCACATTTGTTAGAAGATATATATTTTATGTTGAAGTTCGATTCCGAGAACCAATGGTGAGCATGGACGTTGAACTGAAGTTCAACAGAGCTAGGAGCAACGAGGTTATAAATTACCGACAGTCAGTTTCAACGTCGCTGGCATGCCGGCGAACCATAAAGCGGCCGGAGACCAGGTGGAACGGAAATGTTGTTCTCTCTGTTGGGCAACGGCCACAAGGTTCTCTAGACGAAGTCTTGAGAGGAGACGCTCCTGTAAGTGGCACAGTATTTCCACAGAAATTTGGTGGATGGTATAGGGAGATGAGATGTCTCGGCAGCGCTGATGAAATACGTAGATGACGTTTTTCACCAGGATGAAAATATATGAGCAAATGGGTGGAAGCTTAACTGGCGGATAGACCTGCAGGAGGAGTGTCTTATATGCATCGAAAGGAAGATCAGTTGTGGCTGAACGTTGAGCAATGGAAAATGCAAGATAGAGTAATGGAAGGAGGATGACACAATGTAGATAAACGTGAGAGACATCAGCTTCTTGAGCACAGAAGGGGCAAAGAGGTGAGTCAAGAATGGTCATGCGGTGGATGATGGATGGAACGGGAAGAGAGCGGTGGAGAAAAAGCCAGTGAGTGTTTATTTCAAGAGGAGCTGAAAGAGGAGAAAGGGTGGCAGACCATACAGTGGTGAGATAGGATTGGGAGACATCAGGGATGTGAAGGGGAGAAGGAGAGTGGGATTTTAAAAGTAACCGATAGAGAACTGAGGTTGAAAGAGAGGAGAGTGGAAGTGCAAATCTACCGACTGAAATAAAGAAAGGAAGGGGAAGGGAGGCGGAAAGAATAAAAGTTAGGCCGGTGGGGGTTGCGAGATGAGGGAACTTAGCAATGATGGTAGCGAGTAGGGAGTCATAGACAGAGCGAGAGGAGGGGGAAAGAAGAACAGTTGGGGGAGCCTGGCGTGGGGTCGCCAGGACAGATCTGAGGTTACAAGGTCTTTGACGGTTACAACTCCGACTCGGAGCCAAGAAGGATAGGCGAAGCACGAAAGATGAGGGGGTGAAGAAGAGAGGAGAAGAACAGGGGTTCGGCAAGGAGTTCAGTGGTGGAATCGGGTGGAGAACGAGTGAGCGGGAGAGAGCGGAGAAAGGTCAGAGTCTGCCATAAGGCAGGAGGAAGGCGAGAGTGAGTGGTTGTTCGGAGGTCCATTAGAATGAAGGAAGTGAAAGTGAAATTAGGGTTGTTCGAATAGGTGATGACATTCCTTGCTGTAACGGCGTCGGCAACAGGTAAAGTATGAGGATGGAGGAACGAAGTATTCCGGAGAGCTTGATAGTACAGTCGTTTATCAATGAGGCCAATGCCACCTTGGTCAGGAGAAAGGCTGAGCTTGTGGGCACTGAGCCAGTGGTGTCCGGTCCAGATAACTGAGGTGAAGCAGCGAGTGATATCATTGAGACGAAGAAGTGGGGATTTAGTAGCAAGCCAGGAATGTGTGCACATGGAGAGAAGATAGGTTTGCGCAAGACGTGCACGTTGAAAATATGAAGTACAGAACTGCGCTTTTCGCCAAAACGCAGTTGACCGATGAAGACGTGGCTGGATGGAATTCCACGTTGTGCTGGAGGCTTCACCTGGGGCGCCAAGATGTACGCCAAGGAAACGTTGAGAGGCTGAAGACCAGTGCGCTCCCCATGGGGAATCCAAGCGGTCAACCCATGAGCCACAACACAGGCCTGTGCTTTTGGTTGTATTAATCGCAGCTCCGGAGGAGGAGGCGTAATCGGCGAAAAGACTTTGGAGCAAAGAGAACTGTGAATCTAGGCGTATACAGAAGGTAACGTTGTCTGCATACGCGACGGAAGTGGTGACATGGTGTCTCGTGCGGGCGATGAGTGGCGGCAGGGTGGCTTGAAAGGAGCGTTGAACGGAGCGGAGAAGTGGTTCTAAGGCTATGGAGACAAGTTGACCGGAGAGTGGGCAGCCTTTCCTCACTCCACGGCAGAATAGGATTGGTGCTGTAAGATAGGTGGGCAACTTGACCTGGAAACTGGCGTCCTGGTAGAGGGAGGTGAGGAGAGAAATAAACGGAGGCGGAAATCCAAATCGGAGAAGTGTGGCAGAGAGATAAGTGTGGGAGATGTTAGCAAAGGCGGACTGTTGGTCTAAAGAGAGGAGAGCGAGGTGTTAAGAGCAAAATCGCGCAAGGTGAATTAGATCAGTCAGGAGATGGCTGTTGTGAGATAGGGAACGGCTGGGAAATGTGTAAGTCTGGTTAGGGAAGAGGATGTGAGTGAGGATGGGATTTAGTCGCTGTGAAAGAAGCTTAGTATAACGTTTGTAGTCGAGATTCAGTAGGGAAATTGGGCGCCAGTTCACCAAGTCAAGGAGATCATCTTTCTTTGGGAAAAGGACAACGTATGCAGTTGTGAATCCCCTCGGGAGAGGAGAGTAAGTAAAGGCAGCAGAGAAAGCGGATAGGAGAAACGGAAGAAGAAGAGGCAGAAAAGTTTTATAAAAGCTAAAGGTTAGGCCGTTCGGACCCGGAGCGGCACTAGAATTCAGAGAAAATAATGTAGTGTTTAGTTCAGAGGGCGTGGGGTAAAGGAGAAGAGAAGAAGCGAGATGGGGGGAGAACCTAAAGTAGATTCGAAAGGAAAGAATAAATTGCGGCAAAGGATGGTTGAGGAGGTTCACAGAACTTCATGGAAAAGTACTGACGGACATGGGAACAAAGCGCAATCGGCTCATCTGATACCTCTCCAAAAGAAAGGCGTAGATGATGCAGTATGGTCGAAACTCGTCGGGTGTTTTCCACCGACGTCAGGAACTTATAGTTGTGAGCATCCGGCTTCAGGTGTGAACGAACATAGTTCAGGCGCATGTTTTGGAGTGTCTTTAACTGGAATGAGTAGTTACGGACATGCAGAACGAGCTGTTGCTTGATCTCCATCCAAGAATTTAATCGGCAGAGTGCAGATTGAAGCTGTGGTCGTCTGTCAATCAGGAATAACCGGACCGAAGAGCAGAATGCCGGGTCGGAGAGAAGTGCATCATCAAATGTCCACGGGCGTATTATCCAGGGTTTGAATGGTGCAGTATGGACTATGATGGCAATGGCGCAATGGTCAGATGAGGCCGTGGGATGCACACTCGATTCTGTCACAGCAGGAATTATAGTACTGGAGGCATAAAACCTGTCAAGGTGATCTAAGAAAGGATTTTGCGCATGAGAGGAGCACCAAGTGTAATTAGTCGACCATGGATGAATATGCCGATGTACATCATGAAGAGCGTTGTTGGTGACAACTGTCTGGAGCAGGTTCGCCAGGGCATGGCGGCGCTCTCCATTGGTAGAAGACCTATCCAGAAGAGGATCCAGGGTACAGTTATAATCCCCGCCAACGAGAACATGGTCTGGCGGGGGATACGGTCCCGTGCTCTGCAAAGGCGTGTAAAGAGAATCGATAAATGAGTTGTAGTGCTTGGAATATAGATATTGAATAAATGGTATCTGGATGACGCGATGGTAAAGGATGCATGCTGTAAGAGATCTCGACAAATATTTCGCACAGAGAGGGATGTGATAATAGAATTGAAAGTATGACTAATGCCGATGGCAAGGCCGCTATGAGATATTAGTCCATAGGCGTGATGAAACACAAAGTTCCACTGGCGCCATTGAGAATAGTTGGTAGTTGGTTTGCAATTTGTCTCTTAAAGGAGGAGAATATCAGCTCCCAAAAGGTTGAGGTCTTCATGTGCCAGAGAGTTGCTGAGGGGGGAAGCGAATCCCTGCAATTAAGCGACACGATCTTGAATTGTGGGGTTGCTTGCCTCTAGCTGAAGATCTTTCAGAGCTGGATGAAAAGACTTGAGACGATTATAGAATATTTGTGCCCACGGATGGGTGGGAACATTTTGACTGCCGAAATGCGACACATTAAAGATCTGCTCCGGCACAAGTTGGCGAAGCGATGGATTCTGGTTTCTAAGGCACGTGCTATTGCGTAGCTGGTGGGATTCGATAAGTATGTATGGAGATCAATGTATGATAGTGGTACGGGAGGTATATTGGCTGTCTGGAGAAATGCAGCGAACTCTTCGACCGTGGGAAAGGAGACTTAGGCTGGCAAAGTGTGTCGAGGAGAACTGCTCGAGAGGGAGGTTGAACGAGATGAAGTAGAGTTTTGCTACTTCGCTACTCGCCTGCTGCGGCCAGAGCCGCGGCGCTTTGGTGGAGGCTCGGTCGTCTCATCCTCACACTGCGTCTCTGGACCAACGGGCTCCACATCAGCTGTTTCGGAGGTTCCAGTGGTAATAGCTGGTTGTGAACCCTCTGAAAGGGACTCAGTGGTGGAGCGACGACGTTGCAGGAGGGAGGAGGCAATTGTAGGAAAGTCCACTAGTGAAAAAAGGAAGCGGCTCTGGGAGCGTTACGTTGACCAACGTCTGTAAGCGAACTTTTTTCCTCATATCTTGGCTCCGAGGCCTGCTGTGCTGAAGTATATGGTGTCGTACGCTTCGAGGTAGGAACAGTACCTGTAGGAGCGCCAGTCGGAATCGGTGGAACTTGATGTGGGCAGTGCACGCGAAGATGGTTTTCGCCATAGCAAAGCGTGCAGTGCAAGGAGGTAATGACGTCGATCCTCCGACGTTGCTGGCCACACCGCACCGTTAGGATCTTCGGGCACGCAAAGAGATGATCGTCCGACGGAAATATGACACGGGCACTTCGGCGAAACCCTGCAATGGATTTGTCATCGGGATCTCGGGGCGCATCCGGAAGAGTCGTTATTGGTCCAACCACTCGGCCGAATTTGCTGAGTAAAGTGCATAGAGCGATATCTGAGACTTCAGGCGGGACTGGGTGGAAAGTGACCTGGATAGGTAGCTGCGCCACAGGTTTAGCCAAAAGATGCACGTCTTTGATGGCAAGCCATCAGTCATCACAAGGTCTGCATGTTCTTTACGGGCAAAATACACTAATACGGCCCGTGGCTTTCGGGCCATATGAGTAATATAAGCTCCTGTAGGAAACATCTTCTTTAGGGCAATACTATATTCCTTGAGTTTCGTGTCTGGTAATGCATCAAAACAGACACCGAAATCCATTCTGGAGAAAAATTGTTTGCCGGCTGGGGAATCCCCCTCTGGGATATCGATGGTGGCAGAACTACCCTCTACACTGACGTAAGAGTCAGGAAAAACTGAAGCAATAAACTTGGAAGGAACTCTCGCTCCGGAGGTCACTTTGGAGTAAGTGACAGAAGTAGAGTTGGCAGAGGAAGGATGCGACACAGTACTGATTGCTGGTAGCGGCTTGGTAAACTGAGTTCAGCCAGTTGAAGGCAACGCAACCGTGCAATCGGTCACATCCATAGCTACGGCAAATGAACCAGGGACGTGCGTAAAAGTGACGTCACTCTCCTGGGCAGGGATATCAGCTTGAGCCTTTGCAGTGGAGTCGCGCGCCACATCTTTTAAGCGTATGACATCTCTGACCTGCCTAAATGCTGATTGGTCTCCTGAGTGTGAGGAGGAGGAGGAGGTTGAATGAGCATCACTGATGTGGGCGTGGACATCACTTTTCTCAGTGCCCCCATTGTAAATGGCGAGGACTAACTTAAGGATCGATCAGCTTGACCGAAAATAATAAAACGCTGAATGCAAACAAAATATGCAACTCGCCGACTTGGGAGCTGATCTAAAAGAAAGTACAGATCTTCTTCTTGAAGGGGAACACAAAAGTAGGAACAAACACTCACTATACACTTCAAAAACTGGGCACAAACACAGAGCTCGAAAGAAACGTGACTATATCGGTTATACGCTTCTTCAACCTACGGTTGGAAAGCTTAAGAAACAAAATAAAATAACTGGACAACTAAAAATGTGTGATTTCATATATAAAATGATCACATCAATCATAATTACATGAAATAAAACATGTAGCTAAAGCTGTGGATAAACAATGAGGGTGATTGTCCTCAAATAAGCACCGAAATGTATGGGAATGAAATCAATCTAAGGCACACATAATAAAAAAAATATATGAGGCTGCAATATGTATAACTGAAACATTACCTTCGACATCTCTGTCTTATTCTCAAAATTTAAAGCCCTTGTATTCAAAGAATAAAGGCTCACCGATGAGGCCCACAACAAAGAGTGTGTCTCAAGCGGGGTCTCTGAAGTCCCTGTATCCCTCTCCCTCGAAGGAGAAGGGGAAACAGATATTACTAGAGTTAACTCACAGATAACTTTCTCAACCATTCAATTAATTAGAAACTGTTTTGAAAGTCAGTCATCATTTAAAACACTAATCACTTTCATACAAATAAGAGGATCAGGTTGCGCTCCTGATAAATCAGTAATGATAGCTGACTTATCGCATTCAAAACCGAGGAAAACTATTTAAAATTATATTCTCCCTCTTTCAATATCTTTCATACGCTGTAATTCCAACAGACAGGCCTGCTCCATGACGTGGACCTGAAAGTAAACCAAGCTACAAAGTGGTTTATGGAGAAACAAAAGGAAACATACTCGTTCAGTAGGAAAGACAAGTCCTATTCTTGTTCTCCAAAACAACAAGGAAAAAAACTCTCGCAAAGGGGAAAGATCTCAAATGATATATTTACTTATATGAAATGTATAGGTAGTGAAATTCACTCATAAATTTAGAATTTAGAACCATTTAAAAATGGAATCTTCTGATGTGCCTCTGACAAAAGGCCAGGGCATCCTGGTCTGGGCGAACCTCCCCTTTCTTAGGAGTTTCCAGTCCAATAACATACGATTTCTGATATTCTTTTTACTGTCCAGAGAGTCGCGGTATGGTCCCTTTTATTCGATTCACAAAAAATATCCTCTTCCTTCCAAGCCAAATTTGGTAAGAAATTTGAACAAAGACACTTAGATAAACATAATTTTGCTTTTGGGATTTGGATGCAGCAGAATTACTCGAAATTTTACAACGAGACTAAATTCCGCTCACTTTTCCTCTCGTTTCCAAAGATTCTTTGCAAATACATATTCTGCAAAGAGATGTACTCTGTTCTCAATTTTACCACAGAACCAACAGTATGGTGAGTTACCACCATTCCATGGATGCTGTCTTTCTCTAGTTAGAAGAACATCGTACGCTAATTGAAATGCGAAGTCTCTTCTAGATGAACAGTAAATCGGTCTAGAAATGATCTGCCAAGTCACTGTTGTAAGAGAGTTCCGTTTATTCAATATACCAAGATCTTCTTTATAGAAATCTTCAACCTCATTTCTCTGAATACTCTTCCAATTATCGTTCGAAAACTTTTTTAAGAACCAACCAGCCACATCTGAAACAATATTTCCGTATGGTTGAATCTGAGTTGCTGAAATTTCCAAAATCATTAAAATCTTAAATTTTGCACGACACTGTAATATCCCTGAACTCAATACCTGCTCAATTAAAAGGAAGCACTAAGGGTTCCCTGGAAACATATTCTGCGTTTTGCGTTTCAAACAAGATGAAACACTTCTCTAGTGATTTTAATGTCTCTGGGCGGAAGCTGAATAATTCCTAAACATGCACACCTCGAAATCATAAGTGATTTCACTAATTTAGCACGTGAAAATATAGATATATTGCACGTGTCCAATTGCATATTTATTCCCTCCATGTCTTCAAGAAGTGTTTCTCAATTTATTTTTTCTAGACCTGTATGTTTAGAAGTCATCTCCATGACCTTTAATTGAGTTGCACTTTTGATTCGACACAGGTTCCTGGAAAACACCTTCTTCCACATGAGAGCTCCTGATTTCTGAAGGTTAATTTCTGCACATGTATGACTTCCATATCTTTGAACTCCAAAATAACTTTTATAGTCTGTCTTCCTCACTTTGCATAAAAAGGGTACATCGTCTCATATGCAGAGTAATTTATTAAATGATCATTTTTCGCAGGAGTAGGGAATCCTTTTGTTTTGGAATTAAGAAAGATCTTCATTAGAAAAGATTCTAACACGATGACTAAAAGAGAAAAGGAAAGGGAGGCCTATGCCGCATTCCTCTTTGTATATCAATTGGTTTAGTTTCATGGCTAGCAAATAACACCGTTGCCGTACAATTAATGTGAAGCCTCTTAATTACTCTCTTGATGCGCTCTCCAAACGTACGACATGAAAATATCTCAATTAGAGCATTTATTTCAACTTTATCAAATGCTTTTTCCTGATGAATTGTAAAAATACCAAATTTGGACATTCTCTCCGATAGTAGGGGATTTATTTCTTTAATTAGTAACAGGATCTGATGATAGTTACAAAGTTTGACAGCACACGATTGTAAAAAATTCACAATTTTTGAAATTCCATTTATAACAATTGCTGCAAAACTTTTATAGTCTGATATCATAAAAGAAATTAATAGAATTCCACCTTGTATACCATTTCTGCTTCAAAATAGTTTCCCAATAAAAAATTGGTTTGTTTGTTATTTTCACTAGATATCCTGTTGCCATTCATTTCTTTAATTAGTAACAGGATCTGATGATAGTTACAACCTTTGACAGCACACGATTGTAAAAGATTCACAATTTTTGAAATTCCATTTATAACAACTGCTGAAAAAATTTTATAGTCTGATATCATAAAAGAAATTAATAGAATTCCACCTTGTATACCATTTCTGCTTCAAAATAGTTTCCCAATAAAAATTGGTTTGTTTGTTATTTTCACTAGATATCCTGTTGCCTCTGTTATTGGTGTTCTGTTATGATGAACTAATTCTGTGGTTTCCGGACTGACTATAAATACTTTAAAATAAAGATAAGCATGAAATATGGATCTAATATACTGAGAATATTTTAAGGGGCTTTGTCAATGACAAGGCCTCCCTCCTCCCTCTCCTCCTGTTAATTTAGTTGATCTGAAACAACGAATCACAGTATCTACTGCTGGAGAAAATGAATTATATTAAATCGTGTGTGTCAAGAATTCAACTACCGCGTTCATTAATGTCGTGTGATTAAGTGTGCGCACATCGAACATCTGTAAGTTGCCTTAAAAATGGGATCTTCTGATTTTTTACAGTACGGTGCATCGTGATCGTCAATATCTGGAATTAAATGATAAAATGTTGAAACTGCCTCTTTTATTTTATACTAAGTCTATACACAAAACTATATAAAAAAATTTCGTAATGCATTTTCGTTTGTAATCGTGTTCTTGGTATTACAGCAGGATTAAATAAAATTTATTAATAAATCAATAAAGAATTAGTTGAAAGCTTAAATATTTTCTTTTAAGATAGGAGGCACATACCATGGATGCATTACAAAGTTCACCGGCGGTGACCTCAGAATCACCTGATCCCCAGTTCCGGGAAGGAGTGGCTTTTAGAGATTACATTTAAAGTACTCTAGTCACAAATATTTCCACCAGTGAACAAACTGGAAGAATTTCATCATACAATGGGATGCTGACGACCGAGCGTCCTACTCATTTTCACTCTTTCGTTTCTTTAACATCATAAAAACACACACGAATAAAATATCACTATATCAATTATTCTAGGCCTAACAATGTATCTTAAGTGACACAAGGAAAAAAATATTTTTTTAGTCGGATTTCTTCTCATGCTTTTTATTTAATGCCGCAAACCATATTGACCCAGATCTGTTATCAAACAATTCATTATTATTTAAACACTTCAACTTCTTGTTTTCATTTTCCCAAGCATTTTTCTTGAAAACTGATATTTTCAGATATCCCGTGATAGACATTAAATTGACTATTCCAAAAATATGTGTTTATAAATTCATAACTATAGACGTTATATTTAAAACAACTTATTATGAAGCATTGTTTGCAGTTAGAAAATTTTGAAAATAATTTTAAATCACTTTGATGTCACTTATTTATTGTTACTTGTCACCGAAATAAACTCTGTATCAAACTAATTAAATAAAGGATACTACTTTTAAATTGAGGTGGAGAGATACCGATTGTTTTGACTAACAATAGTTATCGATAGACAAAAAATAACAATCGTTATGTATCGATAATATCATCGATAGTGTGTTGGCAAATTTCTCGGGAGAAAATTTGTTTTCCGGGATGAAAAATTATTTCTGAAAAGAACGTCGTACTTTTCCACATTGGCAAAAAGCTAAGATCGAATAAACTTTGAAACAAAATTTTTTTTTTTTGATTTGGGGTTTAACGAGCACAGTGAGCAACTCGATGGGCTGTATGCATTTGCGCATCCCTGATTTAGGGCCACTGGTTTCAGAAAAAGGAGAAGCCAGTACTGTAAAACAAAAACCACCACAATATCTATTCCTTACGGGATTCGACTCCGGGCTTTTCTGGGACGAATGATCAGAAGCCAGCGCTTAGACAACTGCGCCATCGGGGCGGGAAAATCTACGTTTTGACGATTTCCTCCAGAAGTGAGTGAGCAAATGTCACGAAAAAAAAGTTTTGCCTAAAGAACGAGATAAGTGGTTAAAGTACCACGGTATTGGCAAGTCTGTTTTATAGGGCGATAACTATTGTTTGTCAAAACAATCAGTAGACTCCCGTTAACAACGGTGTGTAATTTGTGGCTCCTTAATTCTCATTTTCTGTTTGTACTGTATGATTTTTTTTATGTTTCAGTTCACAAAAGCTAAAGAAGAAAATTCTGCAGGTTTGTATGCAAAAATAATTTTTTCTATAGTGTTCAGCAAAATCCTGGTAATAATTCGTGAGAAATTCAGTAAATAAAGTTTTTAGTGGGGCTGTTTCTCCATTGCCTTTTTCTGGAATCATTTAAAACGACAGCAGCTGGATGCTGTCGTTTCGAATTATGCCAGAGATTTGACGTATTGCCTGACGTTTTGTAATTCTTTCCGCAAAGACTATATTTTGCGTAGACTTATCCTTACCAAATGAAAAATAAAGTTGCACAAAAGATATTTTACGCTTACCCAATATTACTTATTACTTACTCTCGACAAATAACTGTTTCAGCACCTGACGTATCTTTAAACTTCCAGTGCAAACAACAAGAACAATGCTTTTGACTTCGTCCTTATCCCACTGAAACTTGCAACAGAGTGCAAAAACCACATACCCTCACCGTTTACTCTATTGATTACAGTTAACTTTAGTTTCGCATTGTCACCATGTATCAATATGGCTGGGTTCAATGTTTTCTACACCAGTATAAATGAGGTGAAAATGAGCGTTTCAGTCATTAAAGCCATCGGTAGAAGCTGGATAGTATACACCTTGGTTATGTACACTTACAGCATTGAAAAACGTAAAACTATCGATAGTTACAAAAATGATCGATGCACAATCGATGTACTGAGTGGGACAAAACTATCGATACTATCGATAGTGCTGTCGATAGTACCTCCACCTCTACTTTTATAACATGAAGTACCCTTTTTCCATGTACTTTTAGGACAAATGAAAGGAAATTATTATTTGGATCCTGTTAAAACTTCGGGCCAAGCTAGCCATCTTCTTCGGAATTATATAGAATTAAGTAATTTTAAGAAATGATAAATACGTTTCTGATCGTTCTTTTAGCGCCCTATAACACAGAATTGCCAATACCGTGGTACTTTAACCACATATCACTATGCTCTTTTCGAATAATATGTATTAAGTAATTTCATCAGTTTTCATTTTACTCGTATTCAGAACAATACCTTTCCCCAGGAAACGGAGTACATGAAAATAAGTTGAGAAGCTCTTGGAAAATGAAGCCTGCTCCTGATGATATCCCATGCTGGAATCTCCTCACAAGGAGACAATTGATGAACAAGTATAGACGGTCTTCCTCATGATTTGACAACAGCAGCAATGGTAAGTCTACCGTGAAATAAGCGTCTCGTGTAAATCGGGTGGAATAAGATAATCGACTTTTTATTCTGCTTGCAATCAAATGCTTTCCAGAGGTTTAGTATAAAATCTGAATTCCTGGCCTAATTCGTTATGTGTTTCTCCAGTATTTCTCACTAAAATAATTTCAAGGTACGTGAAAATCTTTAACTTTGCCGTTTTGATTATCCACAGATTCCAATACCTCGTTTGAGCCAGTCCTTATACATAAGAAAAAACCTGCATGCGGCATTGATTCAAAACAGAAAATGCGCATTTTCATTGCTATTTTGTCGTTTGTATTTTCAAACTTGTTGTATATGTTATATACGTTTCAGGCTATAACCAGCAGCCATTCATGTTGCTGCAATTTTCACAAACAGTAATGTTTATGTAATATTCGAATTGCTTTCCTAAGAGGCACCGTCATCTGATGGAAGGCATACCACCCGGGAGGCCCCGCACGGGGATAACTGGTTTTCCAGTTATTTGGGGAGCGGCGCCCCCACGGCCCGAGCTGACCTTGTGACTGGTCAACATCTGAGGTCATGCCACCGCTTGTTTTTTATTTCGGTGCTATTGGAGTTTGCAGGGACGGCTGTTCATCCAGCTGTTGGGGAGTCGCGACCCCACGATCCCGAGCTGGTCTTGTGTCTCGCTTTTTCGTTTTTATTTATTTTCTCCACTGGCTAGTTGCCCGTGTTGTATACTCTACCTAATCGCTACCACGTTATGCACTAACACCCCGGTCTTGTGGTTTTGTTACCCTCCACCACTAACTGTATTATATTAACCGCTCAGTTCGTAGGTTGCTGAGATTCCGTTTAGGTTCCCTTCCAGGATTTGTCTTCTTTGGATTTCTTTTTTTCCTTTTAGCTGGTTTAGGTGCTAGACCTACCTGCATGTTTGCCGCGTGCGGAGACCCGTGAGGCGGAAATGGGATGTCTGGCGGCTGAGGTCGCAGGAGACCGGATAAGTGCCTCCTGTGTACCAACACTCCTCTTCGACCCCGGCTTCGCTGTAAACGGGAGGCTAGAGACTAACCCACCTCTAGTCAGAAGTCTTGTACCAAGTTGTGTACACGGCTTTAGCGGCTTTTTTGTCGTATAGCACGGCAGGGTGAGCCCGGGGGCTGTGGGATCATGCCAAAGGCGTTGGCATGACGGTACCCGGAGGCCGAAGTGTCCGCCGAGTGCGTGTGATCACAGCCAACGGACTATATCTGCAACGTATAAGCTCCAGAACTGTGTCCAGCGTCATTTTCTTGGCTTGCAGACCTCCAGTTCTCCCTTGTAGGGCTCGGTGGTGGGTGGAGTAGTCTGCAGACGAATCTTCCTCCTTTTTTTCCATGGGTAAAAAGAACAAAAACTCCAAATTTAAGTCACCTGACAAAATGATAGTTGACAACGACTGTCCTTCGTCTTCTCAACCTACCAAGTCTCATACCCTTAAACGGTCTTTAGACCTTGACCTGGACCAAGAATGTGGAACCTCTTCTTCGGCAGCTGTACCAGTCGCTCCGAAGCGTCGTCTCCCCTCGATTGCTGTGACTACGCATGCTACTCACTTGCTTGTAGAATCCATCGATCCGCATGAGAGACTGTCCACCAGATCTCCCTTTTTCATTTCTAAAGCTTTGGACGCTGCGGTTGGCCCCTTGAAGTCTGTGAGGAAGCTTCGCTCTGGGGACCTGCTTGTCCAAACTTGCAGTGTTTCTCAGAGTAACACTTTTCTGAACCTCACTAGTCTTCAAGGCATTCCTGTAAAAGTGACACCTCACCCGTTTCTCAACACCTCTCGGGGTGTTATTTCGGAGTTTGATCTCTTGCCATGCAGTGAAGACGAATTCGTGACTGAACTTGCTGATCAAGGTGTTATTGCTGCACGTCGTATGATGTTCCGGCGTGATGGTTCCATGATTAAGTCAAAAAATGTCATCTTGACTTTTAACTCCCCGAAAGTTCCGACCGAAATCAAGGCTGGCTACTTGGTCTGTGGAGTTCGCCCGTACATTCCCAGTCCTCTGCGCTGTTTCAGGTGCCAGAGGTAAGGGCATTCCCAACGTTTCTGTAAGAGTTCCGCTCGTTGCGCAAATTGTGGCTCCAGTGAACATGACGGGGAAGGTTGCACTTCTGCGGCCTGCTGTGTTAACTGCGGTGAGGCCCATGCAGCTTACTCCCGCAACTGTATGAAATGGAAGGACGAGATGGCGATCCAGCGCCTCAAGACCCTGGAAGGCCTCTCGTACCCTGCTGCCAAGGCCAAGTTGGGTATACCCACCACCCGACAGCGTACTTTTGCCGCAGTAGTTCAGTCTCTGCCACAACCCGTGCAGCCCTTTGTTCCGCGCCCTGTAGCTCTCGCCGCCCTTGCCAAGCGATCTACAGCTGACCAAGCGACACAGGTGTTTTTCCCGGAGCTCGAAATTTTTCGAATACCTGATTCTGGGCCTTCTCTTTTGCTGCCGACCGTCTCTTCCAGTTTCCAGCAGAAAGCCTGCACGTGCGGAAGACCCGGCCCTCAATCCGCAAAGGTGTGCAGTGTCCATCCAACTGTCTCGGCCTCTGCGAGGTCCCCACCCTCAACCAACATTATAGAGGAACATAGGGGGAGGAGAGTGACAGTTCGTCCCCAGCCTCAAACAACATTGCAGAGGAACATGGGGGGAAGAGAGTGACAGTTCGTCCCCGCCCTCTGCCAGCATTGCAGAGGAGTGTGGGGGGAGGAGAGTGACTCATCCTTTGTGTAGTTGTGTTTAAAAAAAAAATATAATTATAATAGTAAATTAATAAATTTTTATATAGACCTAATTGACTACCTTGTCTTCACAGCTTTCATCATACTCTTTTTCAACTTTTACCATGCCTGTCTGCTCTTAATCATTTTCCACGTTTTTAAAAATCTGTGGCTGATAGTTCTTTGTCTGGCGCTCTTTGGCCAAACCTGGCCCTTGCGCCAATAAAATCCAACAACCAACCAACCAACCAACCACCCGGGAGGATTGATGTGAATCACAACAGTGCTCATATAATTCTTTCAGGATATTCGATCTTCCGGCAATATCAGTCGACTTGTTCCATAACAACAGAATGTACCTAAAACCATGACACCCCATCCGCAATTTGAGATGTGTTTAAAAGACAATCTGGGAATATTGCTTCATAGAGCTCCAGAGGTTTGGGGCACCAGGATAAGAACCACGTTACTGGGCACCTGTTTCTCTTAATATTCTTGTCAGTAATTTCGGAAACTATAGCGCAGCGGAATATTTTGCTCCGGAGTTATGTGGTGTATGTTGTATACTCTGTATCAAAGAACCTTACATTCGATGTATTTTCCCCGTCGCAAACAACAATATCGAAAGCGAAAAGTTGAACTGTCGGATTTCATTCTTTCAAAGAATGGAAACGAGAAATTTATCCCTGCAATATCTGGGTGACATGCGAGTTTAATATCAATGCTGTCAAATTAATATTTTGTGATGTGTGTCGAAATTATAACTCGATGACGAGCAGTCAATAGTGGCCCACAAGTAGGGTGCCGGTTGCCGTACCGTTCACTCGCTGACTCTGCTTGGACCTCTGATATTTAACCTGAATGTTCGTAGTACGCGCCGCTGTTGTCAGGCAGTTGGTATGTACGACCTGGATATCCCACGTCGACTCCCGTTAACAACAGTGTGTGGTCGCCGCTGTTGTCAGGCAGTTGATCTGTACGACCTGGGTATCCTACGTCGACTCCCGTCATCAACGGTGTGTGCTCGCCGCTGTTGTCGAGCAGTTGGTCTGTCCGACCTTGGTATCCTACGTCGACTCCCGTCAACAACGGTGTGTGGTTGCCGCTGTTGTCAGGCAGTTGATCTGTACGACCTGGGTATCCTACATCGACTCCCGTCATCAACGGTGTTTGCTCGCCGCTGTTGTCGAGCAGTTGGTCTGTCCGACCTTGGTATCCTACGTCGACTCCCGTCAACAACGGTGTGTGGTCGCCGCTGTTGTCAGGCAGTTGATCTGTACGACCTGGGTATCCTACGACGACTCCCGTCATCAACGGTGTGTGGTCGCCGCTGTTGTCAAGCAGTTGGTCTGTCCGAACTGGGTATCCTACGTCGACTCCCGTCATCACTGGTGTGTAGACGCCGCTGTTGTCAAGCAGTTGGTCTGTCCGACCTGGGTATCCTACATCGACTCCCATCAACAACGGTGTGTGGTCGCCGCTGTTGTCAGGCAGTTGATCTGTACGACATGGGTATCCTACGTCGACTCCCGTCATCAACGGTGTGCGATCGCCGCTGTTGTCAAGCAGTTGTTCTGTCCGACCTGGGTAACCTACGTTGACTCCCGTCAACAAAGGTGTGTGATCGCCGCTTTTGTCAGCCAGTTGAACTGTACGACCTGGATATCCTACGTTGACTCCCGTCATTAAAGGTGTGTGGTCGCCGCTGTTGTCAGGCAGTTGGTCTGTCCGACCTGGGTATCCTACGTCTACTCCCGTCAACAACGGTGTGTGGTCGCCGCTGTTGTCAAGCAGTTGGTCTGTCCAATCGTTATTTTCAGACGCGTGGAGGTGGCGAATCTGGACTGTTGACGGATCTCACATTTTTAGCCGTTAACATTTGACTATCGTCGGCGTCAATTTCAGTGGTGTCAGCAGCGAACAACGTGGAATGCTATCGACTGGCAACGTATAGTGTTCAACAACGAATCCCGCCTCTGTATGGGAACGGACGACCAACGTGTCAGAATGTGAATAATCGCTGGTGAACGCTACAATCCCAACCGCACTGTACAGCGGCACACGTCGCGAACTACGGAATCGATGGTTAGGGAGCCATCGCGTTTGACAGCCGTACTTGCTTCGCAGTGATCCGAGGGACGTTGGGAGCCCAACGCTTCGTACAGGAGATCTACTGTCCCATGTGCTTCCCTTCTTGGAGAGGCGGCACAGAGCCATTTTCCAACAAGATAACGCCGGTCCGCACACGTCTCGCGTTTCCCAGGTCTGTCTGTCTCATGCTTCGACGCTTTCGTGGCCCGCCTGATCGCTCTCCCATCGAACATATGTGTGACCAGATGGGACTCCAGTTTTCTTCATGTCCCAGTGTTCGTGATTTAGATCGTCAGTTGCAAGACGTGTGTGCCGTATCATTCCCATGATAACATACGTCGTCTCATTGACTCCATGCCGGACCGTATCACGGCATGTATCCGAGCATGAGGCAGTCGGACGCGTTACTAACGGTGACTGGAATGTGTACCCCATGTCCGCGGGAAATCGTCCTGCTACTGTATTATTGTAATCACTTCTGTCCTTGGTATGTACTATCTGATTACTAAAATCTCATTTCAATCCGACGCCTTCTTCTTGGTGTGCGGATATTTATGAAAATGAGTGTAACTCAAAGATGATAGTTATTCTTAAGATACGAGGGCATGCTGAAAACTTTTAGGCCTGTCACATTTCCCGTAATTGCAGCATTATTTCGTAACGTCAGCTTGGAAGAATGTTCTTTTGTTTTGTAAATTGTCAATTTTCGGAATAATAGCCCTTTTTTCTGCAGATGTTTGACGTCCTGAATTGAATCATGTCGATGTAAAGTGTTGAATTTTCGAATACGGAACTCCGGGCTGTCATTAAATTTTTGTTTCTGGGGTAGAAATTGCAAAGAAGTTATACGAGTGTATGACGCAAGCTTTAAGGGACAAGTGTCCTTTATATTCCACTGCGAAGACATGGTGCGGCAACTTTCAGCTTGGTGTCTTTGAGACCGAAGGTTCAACAATATCTGAGAGGCCTTCAACAGTGACAACGCTCGAAATTGTTCATCGTGTTCGTGGCGTGATTTTGTCAGAATGGCGAATCACGGCTGAAACAGTAGCTGAGACACCGGAGATATCCAGGGGAAATATTGGGTTCATAATTCATGAGCATTTGGATATGCAGATGCCAGCGAATCGGATGCCTAAATGTTTGAACGCCGATGAGATACAAAAACGAGTGGACACTTCCAAATCGGTTTTGTAGCATTTTGAGCGATCTGGTGACATTTTTTTGCAGAGACTTGTCACTGTTGATGAAACGTTGCTAGATCCCTACGATCCAGAAACGAAACAAGAACCCGTGCAGTGGCGGCATTCGGGTTCTCCATGGCCAAAGAATTTCAAGACTCAAAGGTCTGCAGTAAGCGTCATGGCAGAGGTTTTTCTTTTTTGGAATCGGAAGGAATTTTACTTAGTGACTATCTCCCGAAGGGCCAAACAATAAATGTTGAACATTCCAACTTGCTGGGCCGATTAAAGGAGGTGTTGAAGGGGTAAAGGCGAGGAAATCAAGAAAACTGCGGAAAGGCTGTCTCTTTTTGCAGGAAGATGCGCTGGCTCACAAGGCTGGCAAGTCAATGGATGTTTTGATGAATCTAGCATTTAAGGGTATAGACCATCCGCCCTACTCACCAGATCTTGCTGCATCGGACTATTTCCTATTTTCAAACGTTAAAAACCTTTGAGAGGGAAGCATTTTTCGAATGATACTGAAATGATATCAGCAGCAGAGGAGTATTTGAGTGATCAGATTTCAGAAATTTTCTTGGAAGGGTTAAAGAAACTCCTGAAACGCCGTGACAAGTGTTCTAAACTTCGGGGTGAATATGTGGAATAGTCTGTAAGTTTTATAGCTCTAGCCCATGACCTTCTTTGTGAGGCCTAAAACTTTTCAGATCCTCTCGTTATTGGGTTCCTTTCATCTCAATCATTTCCTTGGAACACAGCACCAAGTGCCCACTTCTTATTTTTTTAAATTGGGGACTAAGAATCATCGTCAATAAATGAAATTGCTGAATGCAGTTTCCACTCTCCGATTTGCGGCGATTGGTTCCACGTAGGAGAGAGGGTAAATGCAGTAAAGTAAGCACATCATTCATGACTCACCGAGGGATTCGAACCCAGGCCCATATCGAACGAATGGTCTGAAGTCGGCGCTTACGCTAGTCTGTCACCGAGGCGGCTGTTTGTAATGCCGAGCAACTCGCTTTGCATCATCCTCAACTCAGTTGAGATTTAGGTGAGCACATGCCTCAGTGCATATGACTAACGAATGACTACCGAAATGTACTTTTATTAATTTTATGTCCCGTCCACAGCAGAAAACACTCGATCAGATTTACAGTACTAATTGTTGGGTGCGGTAGTGAAAAGGAGCGTGCATTCTGGCGACGTACATATGCACAGAAAGTTTCCTGCTTACCTTGAATCCTCTCTAAGGAATACAAAAAGTTATTTCCTTATTTTTCTTTTATGCACCCAAAGAAAGTTCCGGAATCCTTGGAATACGAAACCGAATTTGGGGTTTGAAACAACAGGGTTAAATTATTTAAATCTTTCAAAATTTTTGAAAGGCAAAATAAAGATTTTTGCGCCAGTTTTACGACTGACAAATGTTATTCGGGTATTAATTTGAATCAACACCTAAAACTTAAGTTTAGGTTATAAAAGACTCGATTTAAAACTTAGATAAGACTTCTCAGTAAACTGTTCGAAAGTTTACATATTTATACACTTTAATTCACTTTCATCTTTCAAAATTAACATTCAAAATTTCCACGGAGCAACCTCAGTTTCGATCCCAGTAGGTGCGAACGCTCGAACCACTAAATATCCACCGTGTGTCGGATCGGCACATTAGGCAGTCGGACCCTTGGTGCTGGACCCCGTTAGGAAACAGGGGCGTCTGTGTTTCGGCTGTCCAAGCGAAATCATGTCAGAGTCTGGAGCTGCAATTGCAGCTTCTACAACTGTTGCTACTCCGAAGAAGTGAGCTTCATAGAGAATTGAAGTGGAAGTGTTTCGTGTATTTGCCTTTTCGGCTTTTGCCGATTAGGTAAAGTGCTCCTTTTCTTCAATGTCCAGTGTGAAGAGAATCTGCACTTTGGCTTTGTGCTACAACTCCTTCGCAGTCGATCTCCGGAGTATTTATATATAGTGAAAAGTGATCCGTGCTTCTTTTATTTCTACGTTCACTACCCAACTTTTGTCAACTTTTGCTTCATCAATCATTTCAGCTTAAATCTCCCTTCTTTTTGTTTCAGGAAGCATTTTCTACAACAAGAATATTGCCTATTTACAACGGTAAGTTAGTTTTTCAGTGTTGTTTAGTGTTCCATTTCTAACCCCCATTCTTAACGGCCTTTCCCGGTATGACAATCAGGTGTGTGTGGGTTAACCCGCATTACTTAACGGCTTTACAACGGTTTTTTGAAGAGTGAATCATTGTGTTTTGTTCAATAGTGCTTCATTTTCATCATTCATTTTGTATTGAATTTTCCATACTGGTAAGTAATAATCGGATTTTCACCTGGAAAGGTAGGTGTGAAAAGAAAGAGCATCCATTTTAATTCGAATTCACAACATTTTTAGACACATTGATTGACACATAGTTAGACCGTAATTTTGCATTCTTATTCACAAATACACTTCATATTTTTGAATATTGTGCTTTATTTGCCAATTTGTCGATAAGCTTTGAAAATAATTAATCTTGAAAGTTTAAAAAAGATCGCGAAATTTCAGTATATTATAAGAGAAATTTATTTATATATTTAAAATACCGAAGTAGAACGCCCTGTAGTTGCTACATTCTAGTGTTTTTACTAAAAAAATGTGTTTCTGTGCATTTACACGTACAAAATAATATTTTTATGATTTAAACAGCATGTAGAGAAGAAACGGAGTGATTTGAAAGGTCTAGAATTTTCTGCAGTCCTTGAACTGAATAAGAAACCTTTGTTTTTTTATAGATATGGTTGAAACGTTTGTGTGAAGAATTCTTAATACTTCTATTGTGCTTAATATTGTAAAGTTTACTATCTTCACATAGGATTTTTGGTTGCTTCCAATTCATAAACAATAAGTAATTCAGCTAAAACAGTGATCTTCAAGTTCACTACTAATTTCATAACCAACATTGCTTAACTTCATATGTAAAAATCTTTGTTTGTGGTAACCATATTACTTTGCAAATATTAATTCATTCGAAAGGATTTGACAAAAATAAATATTCATTATAACAAATTTATCTTGTATTCCTTAATGGACTGAACCAAAATTGTACGTTCAATCTTTGAAAACATTCTCTCTGATATTTACAAAATCACTACAATGACTACTGCTAACATTCCACAACTCGAAAGGAGCTTTTGCGGAACACTATCGCTATTAAATTCAAAAACATCATTCATTCGACTGAAATAGTCAAAGCGTTGGCTGAGATAATAAATTGGGATAATCCCTTTACTGCTATTGAAGAAATTTCAGCCACAAAACAGTTACTGATATCATTAACCACACCAGCTGATTTTCAGGACTTCATTAAAACAGAGATCCTTACTGCAGAAGATGGCTCAACTGCTAGGTTATGGCTTTTGGCTGATACAAGAACTTCCATCTTACTGAAAGACATTTCACTGTGTGTGCCGGAAAAAGAGATAAAGCCTTTTTTTCTAAGTTTGGTGATGACATCACCATCAACTACTGCAAACATAAAAATCGTCAACGTCCAAAATGTTTTGGTTTACCCATTGGCAATAGAGTATTAGTGCTTAATTTGAAAAAAAAATTCATCTTACATAAATATAATGGGATTCGATGGACTTGTAACATATGAAGGGCAAACAAAGACTTGCAAAAAATGTGACTCCCTGGAACACCACGTCACCAAATATCATAGTTCCCATTGTAGAAACTGCAACATATATTTGGACACGTAAGTTTCATATGTCCTCTTCCAAGTAGAAAGTGTGATGGCACACAACATAAAGCCTTAGCTTGGTAAGCAATGCAAGATATGCAGCTTCAGCTGCTCCAAATATACCGTTTTTGAGACCTTCTTTTTGTTTCAGTAAGCATTTTCTACAACAAGAATATTGCCTATTTACAACGAAAAGTTAGTTTTTCAGTGTTGTTTAGTGTTCCATTTCTAACCCCCATTCTTAACGGCCTTTCCCGGTATGACAATCAGGTGTGTGTGGGTTACCCGCATTACTTAACGGCTTTACAACGGTTTTTTGAAGAGTGAATCATTGTGTTTTGTTCACCAGTGCTTCATTTTCATCATTCATTTTGTATTGAATTTTCCATACTGGTAAGTAATAATCGGATTTTCACCTGGAAAGGTAGGTGTGAAAAGAAAGAGCATCCATTTTAATTCGAATTCACAACATTTTTAGACACATTGATTGACACATAGTTAGACCGTAATTTTGCATTCTTATTCACAAATACACTTCATATTTTTGAATATTGTGCTTTATTTGCCAATTTGTCGATAAGCTTTGGAAATAATTAATCTTGAAAGTTTAAAAAAGATCGCAAAAATTTCAGTATATTATAAGAGAAATTTATTTATATATTTAAAATACCTAGTTAGAACGCCCTGTAGTTGCTAAATTCTAGTGTTTTTACTAAAAAATGTGTTTCTGTGCATTTACACGCACAAAATAATATTTTTATGATTTAAACAGTATGTGGAGAAGAAACGGAGTGATTTGAAAGGTTTTAAGATCTAGAATTTTCTGCAGTCTTTGAACTGAATAAGAAACCTTTGTTTTTTTATAGATATGGTTAAAAATTGGGGAAAGAATTCTTAATACTTCTATTGTGCTTAATATTGTAAAGTTTACTATCTTCACATAGGATTTTTGGTTGCTTCCAATTCATAAACAATAAGTAATTTAGTTAAAACAGTGATCTTCAAGTTCACTACTAATTTCATAACCAACATTGCTTAACTTCATATGTAAAAATCTTTGTTTGTGGTAACCATATTACTTTGCAAATATTAATTCATTCCAAAGGATTTGACAAAGATAAATATTCATTATAACAAATTTATCTTGTATTCCTTAATGGACTGAACCAAAATTGTACGTTCAATCTTTGAAAACATTCTCTCTGATATTTACAAAATCACTACAATGACTACTGCTAACATTCCACAACTCGAAAGGAGCTTTTGCGGAACACTATCGCTATTAAATTCAAAAACATCATTCATTCGACTGAAATAGTCAAAGCGTTGGCTGAGATAATAAATTGGGATAATCCCTTTACTGCTATTGAAGAAATTTCAGCCACAAAACAGTTACTGATATCATTAACCACACCAGCTGATTTTCAGGACTTCATTAAAACAGAGATCCTTACTGCAGAAGATGGCTCAACTGCTAGGTTATGGCCTTTGGCTGATACAAGAACTTCCATCTTACTGAAAGACATTTCACTGTGTGTGCCGGAAAAAGAGATAAAGCCTTTTTTTCTAAGTTTGGTGATGACATCACCATCAACTACTGCAAACATAAAAATCGTCAACGTCCAAAATGTTTTGGTTTACCCATTGGCAATAGAGTATTAGTGCTTAATTTAAAAAAGAACATTTCATCTTACATAAATATAATGGGATTCGATGGACTTGTAACATATGAAGGGCAAACAAAGACTTGCAAAAAATGTGACTCCCTGGAACACCACGTCACCAAATATCATAGTTCCCATTGTAGAAACTGCAACATATATTTGGACACGTAAGTTTTATATGTCCTCTTCCAAGTAGAAAGTTTGATGACACACAACATAAAGCCTTAGCTTGGTAAACAATGCAAGATATGCAGCTTCAGATGCTCCAAATATACCGTTTTTGAGAAACTTGACAAATACTTTGATTCCTGGAGATATCTTACACCAACAAAAAACTGTGTCTGTTTCCCTGAACAGAGAAACTTAAGATTCAGTCAATATTTGGGCATGAGATTCTGATTTTTCGGAGGCGCCTCCGATCACCGATCAGAAGAATCAAACATCTCATAAATCTTTACAAGTATTTGATTCTTCCGAATTTCCGACTTTAAGAGATGCTACTTCTTTAACTGCTTCTGTTCAGAGTGTAAAGGACCTACACGTGAATTCTACAGAAACAGAAATTCCTTTAAAATCACCGATACTTATTGAAAGGAATTCACATTTCAATACAACAGAAGTTGCAAACTCCCCAAGTCCACCAGATTCACCACTGGCTTCTGAATTAATTTATTTTCATTCTCTACAGTTTGACTCTAATAAAAAAATATATCTTCGAAGGAGGTTCTACTGCTAGTTCTAGTCCTACAAATTCTCCCATTATAAATAGTACACCTAAAAAATTAAAGATAAAAGAGTCACAATTGTCTTAAAGGGAAAGTAGTGTTTGCAAAAAAAGAGAGAGAAAAAATAAGAATTTAATTTAAACTGTATATATAATAATATAACATGTATTACTAGTTTTTCAATTTTATTAATTGTTAAAATCTTTCGAATTGCAATAAAACAGGTCATCAGCAGGTTTGTTTCAGAACAGTTAAAAATCTAAATTTTAAAAATATAATTGGAAATAAATTGCAAAATTGAGAATAGATATACAGCTCCTTTTTGATGTAAAAAATAAATAAGGGGAATTTTTCGTTTTTAAATTTTCGAGAAAACATCGTTTTTTTGGGGAAGGAGGGCGTTTGGTATTTTGTTGAAAAAATTAAAATATATGTATTAATTCATCTTTGCTATACTTCAAAGTTTCCAATAATCTACTGCAAAAAATGGCAAATAGTTCTATAAAATTTAAAATTGCAACATGGAACGTTCAAGGTTTTAAAAAACAAAATAGACAATTAAAAGTAATTAGTAAATTTCTAAACTCTAATATTGATGTTCAGTGTTTACAAGAAACCCATTTCTCGGAATAAAATGAAATTTAGTCTTTTTGGAAACATTATCAAATTCCTAGCTGGCACTCTCTCAGTAAAGACAGAACTGCTGGTGTTATTGTTGATTTTAACCTTAACATTTTATGTTCAATTAAACGCTTTGAAACAGATTTACAAGGAAGATATTTAAGAATCAAATTTGATTTTCAAGGTAAAAATTTTAATATACATAACTTATATGCCCCACACTCTGCAACATATCGACATATGTTTTTTCGGCAACTCTCAAAATAGATGTTCCAAAAAATTCCTTATTGTATGGTTACAGATGATTTTAAGAAACACTGCCAGATCCAACACTGCCTCCTCGAACAGTAGAAAAATCAACACATAAAACACTTAAAAACTTTTTAAGCACATATGATTTATTTGATACATGGATTCTTAGATTGCCAACTGAAAATGACATAACGTGCACTGGAAACCAGCGTTGTGAATCTAGACGAGACCATGTATTTTGTTCAAATAACTTAAAACCTTACATCAAAACAGAAAAGGAATTTTTGAACTTTGCTACACATACATCAGACCCTGCAATGGTGCATACTGAAATTAATTTGCAGTTTAAAAAATACAAACCTGTGCATTGGAAAATTTCATATGCGGTATTGCATGATGTGAGTCCTATTTGTAGATTGAAATTTGTTTAACTGAATTGGATAACTTAGAAATTACAGTTAAAATTGGGATAAATTTAAGCAAAAAATTAAAACAAAGCAATTAGTGTCAGAGGTAAATTTACAAAACGAAGACATATTAATATTATAAAATATCAGGGTTACTTAAAAAATTAAAGAAAATAACAAAAACGATCCATTTTCACAAATTTACCTTTAATGGTTCCAAATGAGTTGGGTGCGGCGTTGTAAAACAAAGCAATGGATGTTATGATTGAGGTGTATGATTATGAAGGAGAATGTGAGATAGACAATAATAATTTATTGAAAAAGGAAAAAAAGAGAAAAATGTTATGTTTCGGATTCATCTTTCGGAGTTACTGACTCCGAAAAAAAGGAAATTTTTCAAAAAATTCTAATTTCTTTGAAAAAATATTTAATCCTACTATTATTACGGGTGGTGGTGAAATATACTGTATATTGATTGACAGATTGGCAATGAAGATAAAGAAGAATTTTGTAAACCAATTACTAAAAGTAAGATTAAGAAGCTTTGTTTTCTTCCCAAATTATGCATCTCCAGGTATAGATGGTCTTTCAACTGAATTCTACAAGAAATTTGAAAAAAAGTTGATACCAAAATTAAATTTCATATATAATGATTTATTAAAATGAAAGGCTTTTCCAGTTTCTTTTCAATTAAGTCTCACTAAATTACTATTTAAAAGTGGTAATCCGACAGTACCAAAAGACTGGAGACCTAAAGCTGTTTTAAATGCAGACTATAAAATATAAACCAAAATTTTAACAAACAGAATCAAAAAATTATTTTAAAACTGCTTGATGAAGGTCAAATGCTTTCAGTTCCAGGTAGAGATATTCAGCTCAATATTTTAGCACTGAAAGAATTATTTAATTATATTAATGACAGAAAAGTTAAATTGGAGGGGTAATTTCATTGGACCAAAAAAAAAAGGCTTTCGATCTTGTCAATAGAGAACAAATGTATACATTATTATTTGCATATGGTTTTCCTAAAGGCTTTGTTAAGATTGTTAAATATATATATAGATGTACAACTACTCAATTTATTTTTCATACTGGATTATCATGTAAAATAAAAGTTTCTCGCGGAGTCAGGCAGGGTTGTGCTTTATCCCCAATTTTGTATTAATTGCAATTATTAATTTTTAAACTCAATAAAGAACAACAGTTTAATCACAGGTTTTTCAGTTCCAGGACGAATTGACACCGCCAAGTCCTTGTCATATGCAGATGTTGTGGTTTCATTCGCAAATACTGAAAGTTCAATTTTCCAAATAGAAAATACTTATAAAGAATTTAGTGAAATTTTTGGTTCAGAAATAAATGTGGAGAGGAGCTTGGGATTTCTGTTCGGTGATTGGATGAAATTAAATAAAAAAATTCAAAATTTCAAATTCAATTATTTATATCAATGGTATCCCCTTCTCAAGAACAGGTTCAAGACTTAAGGTAAAAATGGACAGAATGTATTTCGAATATGGAACAGTATAACAAAGACTTATAAACCAAGAGTTTCTCTTTATTCTCCAAAGCTAAAATTATAAATTCTCTTAATTATTCAAAATTCTTTTACTATGCTAGATCCGTTGAAATCCCACACGGCGTTTACAAGAAGGCAGAACAATTAGATTTTCGTTTCCTATGAGAGGGAAAGGGTGATTAAATAATATTAAATTTGGGAGCTGGGTATTGTTAAATTAACATTAAAACACAAACTTTTACGTTTTATAACTCTCGGAAAAAAATTTCAGAATGAAAAGCAACCTGCGTTTAAGTTGCTAAAATTTCAGGTCGGTCGAGATCAGTTCATGTGCAATAGAAAAATTATTTGGTTAATTTACTGGTGAAAAGTATCGGGAAATGGGAGAATTATAGGAGCGATAACTCTGTTCGTAAAAATACTGCTCACGAAGATAAATTGCAGATATTATATTTGGCCTTAAATGAAAGAAACCCTACAAAATTGGAAAGAATGTTGCAATCTAATCTATTGATCAATATTTGGCTACTACAATCCCAAATAAAACTAGGAACTCATATTAGAGATTTACTATTCAAAATATCTCATAACATTGTCCCGACAAGAAAAAGGTTATTTAGAATAAATTTAAAAGCCAACCCCAGTTGTAGCTATTGTAAATTGGAAGAGTCACTTGAGCATTTGTTTGTCGATTGTAGTTTTTGTTTATTTTGTTTGGAGGTTTAACGATCACCGTGAGCATTTCAATGGGCTATAAGCAGTCGCTCGTCTATAATTTAGGGTCACTGGTTCCAGGGAAGGGAAGGAGCCAGTGCCGTAAGACAAACATAACATCCATGCTTTACCGGGATTCGAACAGGGACCTCTTTCGTACGCATGATCAGAGGCCATCGCTTACACCACTGCGCCACCTTGTAGTTTTGTAAAATATATCTGGGAATGGCTTCAAAAATACTTATTTTATAGTGAGAAATTAACCCCATATCAAGTTCTATACCATGTACCCTCAAATTTCTCAGACCCTAAGATCACTACAATTCTACATCTTTTGGTCATTTCTGATAATAATATTTGGAAAATGGAAATATTTTATCTTTTGAACAGAAAGCTAAAAATACAGAAAAAATTAAATAAGCTGTAAAATGTGACTTTAGAGGAGTTCTGGAATTTGAAACTAGAAGATACGGTTCTGTAAAATATTTTTGAATAAGATACTGAGAATTGAAATATTAAACAATAATTAATCATTGTTATATTTTATTTAGCACATTAGAACGTTTTAAACATATATTAAGATAATTTGGGAAATTGTTCTAAAGTCAGTTTTTAGTTGCAAAATTAAGAATTAGTATAGTAATTCAAAAATTTCTATTTTTGGGATTGGGGTTTTGACCATATTAAAATGTTTTTAATTATGTACTGAAGAGGTTTTGAAAAAAATGGCTAAAATGTTCATTAAGAAATAAAACAGTGTTATTATTCATTAAAGAGATAAAAAGTGATCCATCTGTGTCGTTATCAAGTATCTCTTTTTCCTGTGTTATTGTTTTACATCACTTTCCTGTTTTTCCAGAATGAATAACTTTGCTTACAGTTTATCCTTTTCTTTTCGAAAATGCCTGTTACATAAACCTCTTACTAAATATATGTATAATGTTCCAAAAGTTATTCCTAAATAAATTGTATATTTCCTGTTACAAGCGGAATACTTTGTGCAGGCTCCCACCCCCTTTGTTAGTTGTCTGCTCTGTTTTTATGTATGTGAAAATTTTATCTCATAGAAAGGATCGTTATTTTAAATTTATTCTTATTATAAATATTATAATAAATCTGTTGTTTTAAATAAATACTACTGTTGTAAAAAATAAAGTTTACAAAGGAATGAGAGGGTTTTTTTGTGAATGAAAATTAATTAGGTAAAAGACTCATAGTGTCCTAAGCAATTCTTTAACAGTCCCTCATGCGTCTGCCCTTTGTAAGAGTCGGATATGAGGTATAAATTAAAGAAACAGAACGTCTTCGTCAACCCCACTACCTCGCTTCAGTGTGACTTTCGGCAGTCTATCCCAAATCTCCTAGCTTTGTATTTTTAAGGGTTGTTTAAGACGTGGGGTCAGACACTTCCTTCCTAAAATCCTCTACATATGATTTGATCTGTTCCTTTAAAAATGTGAAAAATCAACAATAAGCGAATGTAAAATTGCAGTTTAGATCTGTTTTAAAAAGCTGTAGGAACTTCAGTTAGAGTATACAAGTTAATATACCACGGAAAAATAAGTATTTCAATCGATTCTGGACGAATCTTTGTTAAACCCTGTTGACCAATTTTATAACTAGCTCATGCGATATAAAAGAAAGATACAAGAATTAAAAGCTATTTCCAGGCAATTGCGGAGACTCCATTGGAGCACATGAGCAGGTGAAGCACCAATCAAAAATTAAAATTCAATAGCCAGATACTACAATATTATTATACTAACACCCTAAGATAAGAAGAAATAATTGTTATTTACTTGCTGTCTGTTGAAGAAAATGTAAAACAATTTTCGCGGAGAGTTATCGTATACTGCTTGGTACACTAGGTTTCCGTGACCTTGATCGTACTTGCGATCGAGAAGCAGTACGCGTTGATTTAACGGAAGCTTTTGGCAAGCTGGTGGGGGTCCATTTGTCGTAAGACAGTGAGGCAGCATAGTTCAGATGCGCACAGCGGAAAGTCATTTGTGGTGTATCGCTGAGTTCGTTCGCTTTTCTCTGGCTTCTGTGCGATGTGCGGAGTTTTGTTTCCTTGTTATATTGCAAAGTGTAGGATTTCATTTATGTCAGAGGGATTGATTTATTTGCATTTCAGTACAAAAAGAAACACATCATGACTTTGAGTTAGTTAACAGTTTCAGAATTTGAAGAACTGATATTTTGTAGTTTGTCGTTGGAAAGTAAAATGGAAATAAAACAGAATGGCAGACCAACGCCTAAGTTTAACAACGCCTAAGTCAAAAATTAAGTATTTTAAAAGAGAGTTTAAAAAGATATTTACGAAAAAAACTTGTGGATCTGTGGGTGTGATGTAACCAACCGACTGCATTCATTTCCCTCTCTGCTACATGTCAAACAGAGTGGTGAATCTAGTTGGATGAATTTTGGTGTCTCTGATCTGTCACGCATAATTCAAAATATAAAGCAGCATGAATGCGCAGTGTCACATTTAAACTGTACGTTAGAGTTTAAACTTTTGGGAAAGATAGACATTCACCAACAACTTTATTTCGTCTATCGTTTGAATATTAAAAGGCACAATGAGCAAGTTACAAGAAATCGCTGTCCTTACCAAAATTATTGGTTGTATAAACTTTTGCGGCGCATTTAAACTAGCACTTCAAGGTCATGAGAAAAGTGAGTTCTTAAATCCTGGCGTTTTTAGAGGTCTTGTTAATTTTTCATCAGAACTTGATGCATCTTTAAAAGGCCACCTTACTAACGCAACGCTTTTTAAAGGAACATCCAAAGAAATTCAGAATGATTTGCTGGACTGTATGCTTACTACCTATCAAAAAATAAAAAAAAATGAAAAGTGTAAGTTTTGCTTCAGTGGTCACAGACGAAACAACAAATATTTTATCTGCATTCCAGCTAGAAATGCTTTGCTTTATGTATTAACTAATGGATGACCTGGTGAAAAGTACTGGTTATTTGTTATTCCCCGTGGACGCTGTGTCAATTTCTGTATGTATTCGTGCTGTCTTGGAAAGAGTTGTTGAGAATCCTGACAAAATAATATCCCAGATCTATGCTAGTGGTAGTGTGTGTGATGAGTGATGAGTGAGCATCACGGATATTTGCGTTACTCAGCAAAATGTTTAAATATTTTTCTCTCAGATACCGATGCAATTCATTCCAGTCAGAAGAGCAGTAGAATGCTTTTCATCGCTCGGTAGGAAAACGAAATGCTTCGAAACTGTCAAAAAGACTTTGGATTAAGCACTGAGATTTTTTTTTTTTGATTGGACGTTTAACGACCACCGTGAGCAACTCAATGTGCTATAAGCAGTCGCCCGTCCCTAATTTGGGGCCACTGGCTCCAGGGAACGGAGAGATCCAGCGCCGTGAGACAAACACAAGCCCCATGCCTCACCGGTATTTGAACCCGGACCCCTTTCGGAAGAATGATCAGAAGCCATCGCTTAGACCACTGCGCCACCGGGGCAGCAAGCACTGAGATGTAAAAACGTCGGTACTGAAAATAAAACGATACTTTTTAAGAAAAAAATGGAAGGATACGCTCTAAATATTATACTGATTATAGTTACATTCCGGATTTAAAATACCAATTTCTTGAATTTTTTAAGAAACATAATGAAGATAAATAGAATATGTCCTAATATTCGAATAAAATTGCCTATAATTTAGAGGCAAACTAGAAATTCTTAGGCTTGCGGGTCGTGAGCATGAAGAAGGGATAAAGGTCAGTGAAGATGACATAACATAAATATGAGATGACTGTTGGTTTGAAGGACTGCGTTAAATTTTATTCCTTTTTTTCACCTTATGCTGTATCTAAATAGGCATCAGAGTCATATCATTTAATGCACTTTTTATTTGAAATGCTTTAAAACTTTCAGAAATAGAATTTAAAAATGGTGCTTTAATAATTATCTTTTTATACGACATTTTCACGATATTAATATGCACATTTTCTGCTATAAAGTTTTCCGGAGCTGCAGACGACTAATAGCAGTACTGCGGGGGAAAACGAGGGGTGAAGCATATGTCACGATTTATGCCTTGAGCTTGTACCACGCTCAGTTGCAATGGTTACAAATTTTGAAATATTGTTTCTATTACGACATTACTGGAAACAAGAATTTAAAGTAGCTGAAGCAGTTCGAAAAATTAACGCAAGTAAAGGTGAAGCCATGCAGATATTCGGACAGCGAAAACATTGTACATAAAATTGCGGGTGGTGGCTTGAGTTTTGCAAATGAAGGCAGTTTCGGGCCGGCCCTATGATGTTGTTTCGGCTGTCTCGCAAGCGGCTCTAAGTGACGGCCCAAGGAGAAGCACTCGTAAATTATCAGAGCAACTGGGCGTTTCTAAATGAACTATCTGGAGACCTGCACAAAACCGAAAGTAACCCATGTTTACAAGTTAAAGAACCTATTTTAGCCAGTATTTTAAAAATGAAATTTTATTTCATTTACAGTAGTGGCCAAAATTGTGGAAACCTCTTGGAAAAAGTATATTTTTGAGGTTTGATGGCCCACAACACCACTTTTTTTGGAGTAATACCATAAAATTATATATCAATTCGACTCGAAAATTTCGTTTTGCATTGGGAAGGTTAAATTATGAGAAAAATGGTTATTGCATTCCGATTTTTCCGATGCAGTACTTTGCCGCTAGATGGCGTAAAAGCAGATGACATCAAATTCAAAATACATTTATTGCATATATTTGCTTCAAATATCCTACTGAAAAAAATATTTCTTGCTCTCGATGCCGTTTATAACCAAGACTATTTTAGGCACAGTTGGTTTTTCAAGTAATTCAACGATTTTCCGCTACGCGTAAAGCTAAATTGCGTTTTCACCGATATCTCTGCTTCTGAAAGTCGGATTTGAAAAATTATTCTTACTTCATAAACACTTCTTCATGGAAAATACTTTGTATATAATTCCTAATTTTTTTTAGGAATGGTTTGGCCACCAGGAGCCGTGAGCATTTGTTTCTGCTTGTGATGTTTTTGCAGCAAAATCTGTCCACTTAAAAGTCGATTGAATAACTTCTTCCGTGGACTTATTCATCACACGTCGGGAAACCTTTTGAGGATACTTCTTGCTTAAAATAGCACATAGTTTTTCCTCCTGGTTGCATAGAGGTATATCCTATTTTTGTCGATATCTTTGCTCCTAAATGTCCGATTTGAAAAATTCCTTCTTAGTTGGAGAGCGTGTCCGATGCGAAATGTTTGTCATATGGTAATGCACAGACATTCCGCTAGAGACTAAATGTAAATTGCGTTTTCCCCTACACCTCTGCTTCTAAAACTCGGATTTGAAAAATTCTACCTACGATAGATACAGCTCCTGCTGGGAAAAGTTTTCATTATAATATCTAATATTTAGTAAATAATGATTTATCCACCGGGAGCCGTAAGTATTTATTTTTGCTTCTGATATGTTTGCAGCAAGATCTAAGCTTCCGAAAACTGGATTAAAAAATTTCTTTCTTTCACCCATAGTGCTCACTTGGGAACACCTTTTCTGAATACTTTCTTTTTAAAATAATTCACAATTTTTTCGCAAGGGGTATAGATGTATATCTTATTCTAGTCAATATCTCTGCTTCTAAAAGTCCGATTTGTAGAATTCTATTTTTGTTAGAGAGTGATTCCGGTGAGAAATTCTTTCATGTAACTTCGAATTTTCTTATCTTACAACAGGACGTAAGATCACGTTCCTGTTTACAGCAATATTTGCAAGACAAAAAACCCGATATAAAAAATTATTTTTCGCTTAGATACTATTTACTATGAAAACACTTTGTGTGTATTTACTTTTCAAAGAACTGCACAATTTCGCCACTAGGGCGCCAAATTTTATCTGTCTTTCTCAATATCTCTGATCCTAAACGTGCGATTTGAGAAATTCTTTTAACACCGGAGGATATTAAGCTTTTGCAACACTTTAGGAGAATATTTGAACAGCTTTATTGTTGACACTTTTGTCGCTAGGTGATGTTTGTGTAGTTCTGCTCACAACTGCATCTCCACTTCTAATAACCCTTTTGAGAAATTTGTTTTTTACTGAATGCCATTCACTACAGTAGAGATGTGGCGCATTATCGTCTTTAAATAATGAACAGATTTCCCGCTAGGGTGCGTAAAAGTCAAAGTCTTTTACTTACTACCTCTGCTTCCGGAAAACTATTTGAATACATTTTTTCCTTAGCATATCGTTTTCCATGAAAAATATTTCCCCTTATTTTTAATTTTTCCATTATGCATAATTGTTCCGTTAGAAGTCTTAGAGCTTTATATCATCTCCCTTTTTATATATTTTTTTAACTGTTCGATTAGAAAATCTGTTTGTCTCCTCTGCTATGCGAAACTTTTTGTGCAGCATTTGTTGATTTTCGTAACATATTGTACTTTTTAGCGGCTGGTGGAAATAAGTAGCGGTTTCTGTTTTTGGATGTTTTGTCGATTGTAGGAACACTCCTGATTGTATTCCTAACCAGTTGCATTGACTATGAATAACTTTGATAAATTTAATTCGCATTAGAAAGAATTCAAAAGGCGTGCTCATTACAACCGAAAATGCAGTGTTATCTTTCTTGTTTAAGTTGCATTGGTAACGTTCTTAAATATAATAGAAAAATGGACAGGGGTTGTCCAAAATAATGGAAACACCTTGAAACAATAGGTGTTACGCACCTAATATGGTGTGGGAGCACCCTTGACATTTAAAACTGCTTGAATCCTCCATGGAATGGACACATTCAAGTCCTGGATGGCGGTAAGTGGTATCTTGTACCATTCTTACAGCAGAACCTGCTCCAATTCCTTGAGAGACGCCGGAGGAGAATAACGGAATCGCACTCTGTTTTGCAACACAGGCCACATGGGCGCAATGATGTTTAAGTCCGGTGAGTTTGCAGGCTAGGGAAGGTGTGCAACGTCATCCTTCTGATCCTCAAACCATAATTTAACAGTTCTACTTCTGCGAATCGGGGCATTATCATCTTGAAAGATGCAATCCCCTAACGGAAACAATGTCTGCGCCATTGAATGCACATGGTCGATAATCTCTAGTGATCCGTCCGTGTGAGATGATAATGGGACCTGCTACAAACTAAGAGATCATGGCTCAAACCATTACTGAAGCGCCCCCATGCTTCACTATAGGAAGGAGACAGTCTGAGTTTGATGGCTTCTGCGGGGGTTCTCCACACGTAAACCCGTCTTGTGGTGGGGAATAGTAAGAAACGTGATTCATCGGAAAACAAGACATGTTTCTATTGATCTGCAGTCCACGTTTTATGTTCCCGACACCACTGTTGTCTCCGTTTAATATTCACCTGTGACCCCAGCGGTTTTGCAATCGCAGCTCTGCCGTAAATATTGTGCTTATGCAATTCCTTTTGCACGGTATGGGTCGACACTTGGTTTTGGATATGTGCATTAAGCTCAACCGTCACTTTCGTCACCATGGTGTTCCTCCTTACGGTCGCAATCCTCTTTAACGTTCTCCTGTCTCTCGTAGTGAGTTTGGTTTTCCTTCCACGTTGTGTCTCGCAGATGATGTTGTCCCGTGAACATTGTATGCTGTCATGACCTATCGACACGATACTTCTTGATACCCCCAATATCTGTGCCACTAGGGTTACCGACGCACCAACCAAACGGTTTCCGCCACCCCGGTGGCGCAGTGGTCTAAGCGATGGCCTCTGATCATTCTTCCGAAGGGGTCCAGGTTCGAATCCCGGTGAAGCATGGATGTTGTGTTTTTCTTACGGCACTTGCTCTCTTTCCCTTCTCTGGAACCAGTGACCCTACGTTAGGAACGGGTGACTTATTATACCTATTGAGTTGCTCATGGAGGTCGTTAAACCTCCAATAAAAAAACGGGCTCCAATAATCTGCCCTGTTTGAAATTCCGACAAGTCACTCATTGTGCCTTCACCTGGAACGAAATTATGCAAGTACCGATTTACAATGCAATCACACAGACCTTTGAGACTATGAGCAGCACTTTTTTACAAAAAAATGTAGCTACATGTTTGTTTTACTCAAAAAGCAGCACATACCAAAGTCACTGTTTTCAGCGAGGTGTTTCCCCATTATTTGGACAACTGCTATGTCTTTGCATGAACACGTATTAATCAGCTCCAGATTTAGAAAAATGACCATTATATGCCTTCGTTTTCAGAAAGTTCTAGGATAATACAATGTTACACTAAATTCATCAGGAAAGTTTTTCTGTCCGTGCTGTTTCATTAAAGGAACGTTTATTTAGGTAATTTGAATATCTCTATACTTAAAAACAGCAAATTACTAGTACCGTGTTTATTTGTGTTACTATCGAAAACCACAAGCGCAACATCAGATTTTCGAAGTTACATATTGCATGGGAATAACTTTACTTACACGTTATGCTTACATGGTATGCTTTTTTTAAGATACCACTGTTCTACCGCTAAGTATTCAACGAATCTCAAAATACAGCAGAATTTGATTCAGTAATTTTAAATTATTTAATGATGAATTGAATTGGGGGAAAACGTGTTCGTACCTTTCGTACAAAGATTTACTGAATGAAACTTAAAATTCAAACGTTTTATTCATGATGAACACACATCCAATCTTTTGCTTTCATCCCACCCCAAAAGACGTGACAAGAACTGGATTGTCTAAAAGAAAGCAGGTACGACGGTAAAACAGAAGCCTTCTATTTGCAAATACCATAATTTCTTACATTTCTATAATGTTTTCAAAACTGATAAATAAAGTGGATATGCTAAAATTACTATCTTTTCCATTATACATTGAATGACCACTTCATTATAACCACCTGATAGTTTTGAGCAACTGAGCTATGGCTGCACGCTGTTGCCGCCAGAGGCCGAGGCTAGTACAAAAAGGAAAAGCTTAGTGCTTGCAACCGTAGTAGAAGTGATTTTTGCGTGACGAGATGGGTAAAAAATGTAATTTGACGGACTTTCAACGTGGGATGATCGTAGCAGCTCGGAGCCATGGAGCGGGTATCACCGACACCCCGGGATTCGTGAAATGTTCTAGAGCAGCTGTTGTTAAAGTGTTTAAAGACTGGACTGTTAGCGGGAAAACTGGGTCTCTACGTACAACGTGTGGTTGTCATCGACTAGTGACTGCTCGGGTGGAACGGAGAGTGTACAGACTGGTCACAGATAACAGAAGGGCAACAATTCAGCTAATTACAGACCATCTTACTCAAGAATCCCTTCAAATGATATCTGCACGCACTGTTCGCCATACACTACACTGGATGGGATATGGCAGCCGAAGGCCTGTTCGAACACCTTTGCTGTCTGCAGTTAACAAGAGAAAACGTCTCGTCTCCAGTTCACACAGGAGCACAAGGATTGTACAGTCGATAATTGGAAACAAATTATGTTGTCCGATGAATCACGTTTTCAGTTGCACCATGCCGATGGCCGAGGGAGAATTGGGCGGAAACAGCACGAAAGCATGGACCCCAAATGCATTGCTACAACCCTTCAAGTTGGTGGAGGCAACGTCATTGTTTGGGGAATGTTTTCCTGGCATGCTTTGGGCTTTTTAATTCGTGTTGATCAACGTCTGACTGGCACATCATATCTCAACATCGTTGCGGACCAAGTGCATCCAGTCATGTGGATGGTTTATCCCAATGGCGATGGCTACTTTCAACAAGATAATTTGTCCTGCCATAGTGCTCGTATTGTACAGTAGTGGTTTTAGGAACTTGCCGGGGAGTTTACTTTGCTTAAGTGGTCCCCACAATATCCAGATCTCAACCCCATTGAGCATATGTCGAATGAAGTTGAACAAGCCATCAGACAGTTGGATCCACAACCCTGCAATCTCACACTCCTGGAAAGTGCTATTCATCAAGCATGGTCTCAGATTCCACAAACCACCTATGAACATCTCGTGGAGTCCATGCCACGAGGAATCGACGCAGTATTAAAGGCAAAAGGTGTCCTAACGAAGTACTGAGGGGTGGTCCTAAAAAGTGGCCACTCAGTGTATTTCCATAATACAATAGCCGTACAGAGAATAATTTTCCTGAGACGAAAAAATCTTCTCCGTTTGTCTACACGAGTGTTATGGCCGTGTTGGTGGCTTTTCCTAGCAAACGTCCACGTGGCTAATTTTTAATTTTTCAAAGACGTTTTCGTCCAAATTTTAATGACTTTTTGAAAGTTAATAACTTTCTCTGCATTTGGCACCTATGTTATTTAATGATAAATTCAAATGAGGAAAATCGTTTTACTAAATTAAGGTAAATATTGTTTCAATTAACATAGATTTATAATCGTTTTGATATCTGTGAATAATTTCGAAACAATGAAATTTTGCATACTTTTAAATGAAATTTGAACATACTTTTAAACGAAAGTGGAAAAAAAACACGCGGTTCAAAGTGGGAAAATACTTGGTAAAGAGGATATAGTATATTTAAGTAATGTGTATTACATAAATATTTAAGTCATACCTTATTTCTAATACATTGCATACAGATAAGTTGCATTATTTAAATATATAAATTTAGGTCCATGGAAATGTGAAATGAAAACTGTATAGAAAAAGAGTGTGCAGACATTTTTCTGGGAAAGGTTTTGTTACCAATTCATTTAAAATAATTCACCATTGGAAGAATATTTTCACCTACAAAACATTTAGATCAGAATGACCTCTACTACACTGCTGTTACCAGGAATGATTTGTGAGCAGGTTTCGGTATTCTATGTTTGATTGTAATTATTTTTGCAAATTTTCTTGTTAAACAAATATACATTATTATAAAGATAAATTACTGTAGGAAGGAATCTATATTTTTGTTTTAGTATAAATTTGGCAGTAATGTGAATGCTGACGTCAAACGATATGACTTCACTCGAAGCAACATCTTATTTAAGTTTTAAAATGTTTCCAAGTATAAAATAAGAGTGGTATGATATTGTAAATTTGCAGTTTGGCGCGCTTCAATTTTCTCGATATCCTGTTTTGAAGTTTCAAGCTTTGTTTAAAAATAGTGGCCTACTTGTAATTCTGTAATGAGACAGATCGCAATTTTCCGAAACTCATGTGTCGGAGAAACAATATGGTTTAAATCGAAACTAGCGTTCACTGTAAAGCTTCATCTATCTTGGAGGAAAACTTAACGAATTAAAAAATGATGTAAAATAGGATAAATTTCGCATATATTTTGAACATGCGGTTCAAAGTGGGAAAATGTTTCAGTGAAATATTGAATCCTTTACAGGATACTGCACGTAGGCCCGAATGCAAATATTTGTCTCTTCATATGAGTATTGTATTAGGACCAGAGCAGTGTGCGGCGTACATCTCGAAATAACTTTCTTTTCGAGCTCCTGATTTCTAATGTAGTTTAGTTTTTACTATTTAAACGTTTTCTTTCTTAAAAAGGCATTATTTACCTGAAGAGCTTTATCATTTTGACAGCACTGACAGTGAGTCAGTAATGCGTAAAATGTAATTGTTGAACATTACAGGGAACGGGAAGGAGTTGTTTACATATATACACTCAATAGATAAAATATTACAACTCAGTTTTAAGTGGATTTAAAAAAGAACACGATAGTGATCTCCGTTTCGGCATTTTCACAAAATGGCCCCCGCAGCGTGACTCGAAGTTCATCACTTTGCCGAAACCTCGAACGGCGTTACGGCGCGGCTATATTATCGTTGCCGCAGCGCGGGTTTACATTGCCGTACTTACAGGTAAATTTTGCGGTACAAATCTTTAAAATGTTGTAAAGCTGAAAAGTTTTTCGCCATTTCAAATGAACTTACATACTTAAAATATGTGTATGACATCTTATCGAAATTTTCAGGCCGCCCTGGTGGCGCAGTGGTCTAAGCGATGGCCTCTGATCATTCGTCCGAACGGGGTCCGGGTTCGAATTCCGGTGAGGCATGGATGTTGTGTTTGTCTTACGGCAATGGCTTTCTCCTTTCCCTGGAACCAGTGACCCTAAATTAGGGACGGGCGACTGCTTATAGCCCATTGAGTTGCTCACGGTGGTCGTTAAACCTCCAACTAAAAAAAAAATTCAGAAATATAATTTGGGACGCTGAGCAACACATTTACTAAATATTAGAAATAGTAGTGATGGGCAGTTGACATGGGCATAGTCAGCGTACAATAGAACAAAACCAAACCGAAGGAAGAGGATAAGTAGGTGGAAAACATGGCTTCTGAGCAGTGTATCGCAATCGATGATGGATGCACTTCAGTACAGGACAGCCGCCCTAGTGACGCTGTGGTCTAAAGGATAGCTTCTGCTCGTTCGTCCGAGATAGAGTCCGGGTTCGAATCCAGGTGTGGCATGGATCTTGTGTGTGTCTTACGGCACTGGCTTTTCCCTTACCTGGAAAAAGTGGCCCCTAAATTAGGACAATTGTAGCCCATTGAGTTACTCATGGTGGTCTTTTAGCCACCAATGAAAAAAGCTGTACCGCCAAAAATCCACGGAACTGAAGAACAAACCATCACAAATCACAGAGGTGGCGCAGTGGTCTAGCGATGGCCTCTGATCATTCGTCCAAAAGGGGTCCAGGTTCGAATCCCGGTGAGGCATGGATGTTGTGTTTGTCTTACGGCACTGGCTCTCTCCCTTCACTGGAACCAGTTACCCTAAATTTGGGACGGGTGACTGCTTATAGCCCATTGAGTTGGTCACGGTGGTCGTTAAACCTCATATAAAAAAATCACAGATTGGAGGAGATGAACGGAAGAATGTGGACAACCACATTTAGAGTCGCACCAGCAGATAAAATAAATTTTATTCGTCTGAGCAACCACCCAAAAGAATATCAGTCACTACTACTAAACGATCATCGACATCTAATAACAGTAATATCAAGGACAAATGCTGAACACAAAGCAATGAATTTGTACAAAGCATTATCGGAATTGTAAAAATGAATTCGCCTCAAGAGCTTCCTACTGGTGAACTGTTCCTGTTTGTGTAAACCCGAGTATCACATTTCATATTTGCATCGGAGAACACAATTCGCTAGTGTTAGCAAACTCCTGCTTCTTAAGGGAAGAAGGCTTTAAAACATAATTTCAAAACATTTCAAGATTGCCACTTTGTTTTACATTTTTCCCAATGACTGAATATTTGTGGAACGCTGCTGTAGGCAACATAAAGAATGATTATGCAACATAAGATATATTAATTTATAATACGCCTCTTCTTATATCACAGGGATAGTATTTTGGGGAATTTCACGCACAATTTTGTTTTCCTAAATGTTTCTCAAGTTGCTTTGTTTCTGGTTCTGTACACCGCTTAAAAATGCCAAAATAATGAACATGGTTTTTTCGTTGTAGTTTCTGTGAGTAGAATATGCTTTTTTGACAGTTTCTTCCAATGCATTTTATCGAATGTTCTTCCAAAAATCAAAGCTTTCTTACTGTTGAAAAGTGCAGCCTCATATTGAGTGTTTACTCTTTCAGGTATTCGAATTGCACAATATTCGACAACAGTCGTGTGCTGGTTTACAAGATAAACATCAAAATGCTTCGGAAAAGTATACGCTCTAATTTTATTTTATCTGTCATCATATTTTGGAGAATCCCACCGAATCATTTGTAATTTATTATATTTTCCCAAAAGTGATCTTACTATTATAATACGAATATTTGTTTTAGTTTCATCTGCTCTTTGTGTAACTAAAACTTCAGCTTTTCGAGCAATCTCAAATGCGAGGAAATCTCTTACTAGATATAAATAATTCTTCAGTAAACAAAATATAACATACAGAAATTTTATTCACATTTCATGGAAAGTCGACGTACATAATTAATTTTAGCCACAATTTTCTATTTGAATACTTCATGACAATGAAATTCAATATTTATGTGCATAACTCCGTGAAACCAAACGGAGAAAGTGATATACAGTGAGATTTTGGCCATTAGCTGAACTATCTGTCTAGACAAAAAGCTTAAAACTATACACAACGGTGAATATGTTAGGCTGAATAATTTACCACTTAAATTTTAAAATAAATTTGAATATTTTTGACAAATTGATCATAAGTTCTGTTTATGCATCAAGATTTTCCCTATGTGGTCCATTTATAGAAGCTAATTTCTAGTAAGTTTGGTTAAGAAGGACGACAATTCTCTTCTGTTAATTTCCTGAATATATCAATCAAAGGTAGGTTAGAAGCTCTAACCTACCTTTGATTTGTTATATTAATTTACTTTTTCGTACAATATACGAAAAGTTTATCAACTCTGTTCTTGTGCTGTTTTCCGAGACACAAATTTTCAGAGAGTGAGTTTCTGAAAGTTCTTTGCGACGAAATTTACGAAGTTATCCAACATTCGAAATTATTTTACGATCAAGATCAGATATTAACCAATTTATCACCGAACATCAAGATGGACAGATTAAACTTATTCAGTCCATTTGATACGTGAAGAGAAAATTTATTTCAAAAGCAAAGTGTGCCAAATCTTTTTCATCTACATACCTGGTTTTACGTGAAAAATAGATATTTATAAAAACAGTAATTCTGGAAGTAGGAAAAACAGCTTTAGTTCTTTTGATTTATAAGTATGTGAAGCGGTATAGAACGGAAACCTCAGAAAAGGTTTAAGACTGATTTGTTAAAAAAAAATCGCGTTATATTGTGGTAAGAATGGAATGCCACAGAACATATTATTGCTGAAAATATTTTTCAAATAAGAAGTTTTATGAAACCAAAATAAACAAGGAGGTCATTCAGAATTCGTTTTTAGCAATTTATTTGACGTAAAGATAAATAGCGTCATTTTTCCCGAATGAAACAAAAATATCGAATTCCACGGTATATGCATATTAGTAGCGGAAAATTACGCGTTCTGTCGTTTTCTCATGTTACCAAAATAATCTTTATGCAGTGTTTCCAGTTGAAGTATTCAGACATCAATTCTAGATGCCCTAAAGAGCAATTTAGTAAAATAATGCAATGCATTAATTATGATACGCGTTCAAACATACCAGAAATCATTACTCAAGTTATTACTCGAGTTATGAGGATAATGGCTGTGGAATGAATATCGCTCCTGTGCCCTGACCTTTGAACCCATTTCAATGACATTGTTGTGTCCTTTGGTCCTTAGTTGTCAGGATGCCCAATCACTTCCGGACTGCGATTCGAATCACTGGATCCGCCAATACCTCGTTAGCCAATTAGCCGACACAGTACCCTAATAAACAAATGGAGGCACAGTATAATAATTAACACAGGGATCTGATAGATACATGCATAAATTACACCGGACTCTTCATTAAATAGAAAGGCTATAATTTCGGGCCAGCATTGGCCCTCTTCGGTGTTTCAGAAAATATGTGCTAACGAAAAGTCTGTTCGATCACAATAAGCCGCAAAGAATACTGGTAAAAAATACTTACATAGGTCCTTGAGTATCCACAGTATGGATGACACAAACAACACAAACACTCACTCGCTTCACTAATATGTTGGCACTACGGGTAGCTCTTTTTCCTTGTTGGATGAGGCCGCGTTGCCCACGGTCTCTTGTTCAAAACGACATCATCCCTAGTCGCTGAACGCACGTACTCAGACGCACGCACAAAAGTTCTCTCCCCGCTTTCTTTGCGAAGAGGCTCTGCAGGGGGGGCTCCTCTGCGGTTCCCGAGGTTGGCGTTTCTCTTCTCTCTCTCTCTGCATGAATGAGGCGATATTCCGTAATTATTATTTCTCTGTCCGCATTTCACCTGAAATGGCTCCTTAGGACAGGTATCGATGCTTTGGCGTGGTGCGGAAAGTTTTTAGGTAAATCTGGTGATTATTATTTATCAGCTTATGCTTTTCAGCTGGATTTCTTTCTTATGCTCAAAATTGTAAGAGCACGCAGACGGACGGCAAGCATTTTCTAGCACGAGGAAAAATCGAGGCCCAGTTCTCTCGGATATCAAACGAGATCTGTCTTCATCAACAATCTCCCCTCTCCAAGAAATTGGTAAGCGGTGAATTCCAACACTTGAAACCGCGACATTTTTATTATAAACCGCTCTTCAATTCTAAGAGCTTTCCCAATGTTTAGGGCGCGGCACAGACAAAAGCTTCAAACGCTTTTGCCATCCAAACACTTTTGAGTCATGGGAAATAGCTTTTAAACTGTGACCCGTCCCATTTCCGTTTATGAGCTCTTTGTTCTCGTGGCAAACACCTGCAACTCGCCACTGGAATTCAAAGAGCTAGAAGATCTTTTCTCAATATACCGCCCCTCGCACGAGTTTAAAATTATAACTCTCTGTTAATTAAAATCCCCAATCAAGTTCCAATTACCGTTAATTTAACCACACCTCTCGCCAATTAATTATAAGACGGGGTGGGGGTCGTCACATCGCCCCCTTCTTAAAGTGAACTTCGTCCCGAGTGCATATAAGCTACCTGTAATTCGCAGCGATTCCACCACCCGGAACTGCCTACCCTAGATAAGAACTCATCAGTACACCTCTTCCATGGTGCCTATCATCGTCTCTACCCTTACTAAAAACAATCGCCTTGAATTCGTCTTTCGCACTCTCCCTTTTCTAACGAATTTCAGGGAACGCCCACATTCCATACCTACCTGCATAATTATTTACACTGCCACGCCTCAGGGCAGTACACAAATACGACACTACATAATTAATTTACATTATGCAGTTCCACTACCACGTCACACGACATATTGCAATATTAAAATATTTCTACTAATAGAACACAACACCGAGTACACTATACAAAATTATTACAACGAACAAACTCATTCCATGTTCTCAGGCTCTCCGCTTCTCACCCTTTCACATCACTAGGTCAACCAACGGGAAACTAACCAATCACCTGAGACACTCATTCTTCAAACGTTTATGATTCGGTATATACTGCCTTATACGGTCTAAGCCTATCGAGGTGTATAACTCTAACTGGTCTATTATTGTACTGAACCTTGTAAAGAACATCGTTTATTCTTTTCTTTACTACATAAGGACCTTCCCAAGGGCGCTGTAATTTGGGTGACTTTCCCTTTCGCCTACGTGGGTTATAGAGCCAGACTAAGTCTTTCTAATTAAACACTTTCTCCGCAGCTTGCACGTCATATCTGGTCTTCATTCGTTCAGTAGCTATCCGAATATTCCTCCTATCAAAACTATGTACTTTCTCCAATCTTCTGGTAAGCTCTGTGACATACGTGCTAGAATCCTGGGCAAATGGTTCCGGCCTTCGAAACACCAAATCACAGGGGAGACGTTATTCTCGCATATACAACATCATACTCGGTGTATTCCCTGTGGTTTCATGCACCGCAGCTCGGTACGCCAACAAAAAGAGCGGAACAAGCCTGTCCCAATCTTTCTGGTTATCACTAACAAATGACGAAAGCTGCTGTCCCAAGGTGCGTGTGAACCTTTTACACATTTCGTCACTCTGAGGATGAAGTGGCGTAGTTCGAGTCTTTTCAATGCCGAGTATATTACACATTTCTTGGAACCCTTTAGACTCAAAGTTCCGCCCCTGGTCGGAATGCAATTCCGACCAGGGGCGGAACTTTGAGTCTAAAGAGAGCTCACCAATCTACTGACAAGAATTTCGGCAACAGCAACTGCTTCCTGATTTTCCATAGTAAAGACCTCCGGCCATATGGTGAAATAATCCTTAACCACCAACAAATATCTGTTGCCATCCTCTGACATGGGAAACGGTCCCATTACATCAATGGCTACCCTTTCGAAAGGTGCTCCCACATTATACACTTGCATTCGGCCGCGACATCGTGTCATTGGGCCTTTCTTGGACGCGCATAAGTGACACTGTCTGCACCAATCCTCAACATCCGTCCTACAATTTACCCAGTAAAATCGTTCCCGGACTTTCGCGAGAGTTTTTCTGACACCAAACCGTCCACCAGTCGGGCTATCATGCATTTTTTTTAAAACATCTTTCACCAAAGATTTTGGAACCACCAGTTGAATTTGTCGCGAATCATTCCTAGAATTTTCCAATTCTCTGTACAAAATTCCATCTCTAACCACAAGAGAATCCCATTGCGCATAATAACTTTTCAAAATCTGTCCGTACGCTGCAACAGTCGGCCACGTAGGACGGTCGGAAGACTCTTGCTTCCATCGGAACAGACGTCCAACATCTTCTTCCGCTTCCTGCACTTTTTGAACCTCATCTGGACTCAGCGGATCTCGTACAGTCGGGGTCGGGGGAATTATCGCCTGGCGTACCGCTTGGATCCCTGGCTGCAGATCATTTCTCTCTGCACGTAGGCAGGATTTGCATTTCGGCGGACAGGGTCTTCTTGACAAAGCATCCGCATTCTTATGTGCATTTCCCTTCCGATGTTGTACCTGGAAATCATAAGTTTGTAAACGTTCTATCCACCTGGCTACCTGTCCTTTCGTATTTCTAAAATTAAACAGCCAACGCAAAGCACAATGATCGGTTCGCAACAAGAATTTTCTACCGAACAAATAATGATAGAAATGTTCTATACCTTTTACCATAGCCAATAATTCTTTTCTAGTAACACAGTAGTTCCGTTCCGGCTTAGAAAGAGATTTAATAAATTACGCTATGACTTTTTCCTGTTCATTCTCAACCTGAGATAAAACTCCACCTACTCCAGTTTCACTAGCATCGGCATCCAGAATTAATGATAATTCCGCTTTGGGATAAGCCAATACCGGCCCTGATATCAGAGCTTCCTTTAGTGTCGCGAAGGCTCGTTGACACTTTTCATTCCACTCAAAGGGAACTTTCGCCTCAGATAACCGATGCAATGGTCGGGCATTCTGCGAAAAACCTCTGATAAATTTCCGGTAATAGGAACATAACCCAAGGAAACTTCTCACCTCCCGAACATTCGTCGGCGGTGGCCATTCTTTGATTGCCACAATCTTTTCAGGATCTGTCCCTATGCCATCCGCAGAAATTACATTTCCCAGGTACGTCACTTCATTTTGCAAAAATCTACATTTTTTCGGATTCAATTTTAATCCAGCTTCACGGAGCCTAGTGAAAACGACACTCAAATTATTCAAATGCTTAGCAAAAGTAGTACCACACACAATTATGTTATGCAGATAAACCATGCAGATGTCAAACGGTAAACCTCGAAGAACGGTTTCCATTAAACGTTCAAATGTGGCGGGCGCATTACACAATCCAAAGGGCATTACCCGAAATTGCCACAAACCGTTACCTGTCGTGAAGGGAGTTATCTCATTATCATATGGATGCATACCCACCTGCCAATAGCCACTTTTTAGATCGAGGGTGGAGAACCACTCAGATCCAGCCAAATGATCCAATGTGTCATCTATCCTAGGTAGTGGAGAGGAATCCTTACGAGTTACTTCATTGAGTTTCCTGTAGTCTAAACAAAATCTAGTCGTACCGACAGGCTTAGAGACTAAAAGAACAGGAGATGCCCACTGGCTAAATGAAGGTTCTATAATTCCTTGCTTCTCGATATTTCTTAGCATCTCTGCCCCTTCTGCTCGTTTAGCTAAAGGTAAACGTCTAGGCGGTTGCTTAAATGGAGCACTATTTTCCGTATCTATTTTTTGGAAAACGACATTAGTTCGTCCCAAATCATCCACACCTGCGGAAAAAACATCGGCTAATTCGCATATCATCTCGGTCCACTCTCCAAACTGACACGTACTCAGGCTCGCCGTGGCCTCCCTTGCGAGGTCACGCAAATGCTCCGGCACCTCGCCGCTCCCTCCCACGCTCGAGTTGGTGGGATCCTTACTCTACAGCTACGCGCCGAAATTACAGGATTCAAGGGGCAAAGTTTTAACCCTTCCTTTATCTTCACATCGACGTCACCCAGGTTAACTATTCTTACGGGGATGCAATGTGCTGTTTTTACCAGCGCTCTCGCTACAAGTACATTTTTCGGTAAGGGGCAAATTTCGGACTTTTCGCATACTGCCATCGGAAATTCTAGTGAAAGCTCAGGCAAACATCCTGCCATAATTGTTTCACTTTTTGCTTTTGCTGGTAAAACACAATTTTCTTTTGCGAGAACTGGGACCCTTTGCGACCTCAGGTGCCCATGTTGACTCCTCATGAGAACCAATTCCTCATGTTCCGTCTTCAGGGTTCCATTCTTAAGGTCCAAAACATATCCGTTCTCACTAAGAAAATCGAGACCCAGGTTGCATTCTTCAACGATATCAGCAATTACTGCCGTGTGTCTGCAGCATTCATTTCCAATTCGTATGTCGACGCCTGCGGTTCTACTAGAAACTAAACTATCATCCTTCACAGTTTTAATCTCAACCCGTTGCTCACTCTTCAAACAATCTGCAGGTTCCTTAATTTGCTCGAAAAAATCTGGACGGAGTAATGAAATATCCGCCCCTGTATCCAGCACAAATTGGCATTTAGTTTTATTTATCATCCCCTCAACTCTTAAACTACTGTAATCCCCGGAAAAACCTGTGACTTGCGCTTTTTTTATTGGGGGTTTAACGACCACCGTGAGCAACACAATGGGCTATAAGCAGTCGCCCGACCCTAATTTAGGGTCACTGGTTCCAAGGAAGGGAGAGAGCCAGTGCCGTAAGACAAACACAACATCGATGCCTCACCGGGATTCGAACCCGGACCCCGTTCGGACGAACGATCAGAGGCCATATTGAAATATTTTCACCAGTAGAACACAACAGCGAGTACACTATACAAAATTATTACAACCAACAAACTCATTCCATGTTCTCAGGCTCTCCGCTTCTCATCATTTCACATCACTAAGTCAACCAACGGGAAAGTAACCAATCACCTGAGACACTCATTCTTCAAACGTTTATGATTCGGTATTTCCTGCCCTATACGGTCTAAGCCTATCGAGGTGTATAACTCTAACTGCTCTATTATTTTACTGAACCTTGTAAAGAACATCGTTTATTCTTTTCTTTACTACATAAAGACCTTCCCACTGGCGCTGCAATATGGGTGACTTTCCCTTTCGCCTGCGTGGGTTATAGAGCCAGACCACGTCTTCCTCCTTAAACACATTTTCTTCAGCCTGCACGTCATATCTGGTTTTCATTCGTTCAGTAGCTTTCCGAATATTCCTCCTAGCAAAACTATGTACCTTCTTCAATCTCCTGTTAAGCTCTGTGACTTACGTGCTAGAATCCTGGGCAATTGGTTCCGGCCTTCCAAACACCAAATCACAGGGGAGACGTATTTCTCGCCCATACAACATCATACTTGGAGTATTCCCTGTGGTTTACACAACAAAAATAGCGGAACAAGCCTGTCCCAATCTTTGTGGTTATCACTAATATATAATGAAAGCTGCTGTCCCAAGGTGCGTATGATCCTTTCACACATTCCGTCACTCTGAGGATGAAGTGGCGTAGTTCGAGTCTTTTTAATGCCGAGTAAATTACACATTTCTTGGAACACTTTAGACTCAAAGTTCCGCCCCTGGTCGGAATGCAATTCAAGAGGAATCCCATGAGAGCTCACCAATCTACTGACAAGAATTTCGGCAACAGCAACTGCTTCCTGATTTTCCATAGGAAAGACCTCCGGCCATTTAATGAAATAATCCATAACCACCAACAAATATCTGTTGCCATCCTCTGACTGGTCCCATTACATCAATGGCTACCCTTTCGAACGGTGCTCCCACATTATACACTTGCATTCGGCCGCGACATCGTGTCATTGGGCCCTTCTTGGACGCGCATAAATAAGACTGTCTGCACCAATCCTCTACATCCTTCCTACAATTTACCCAGTAAAATCGTTCCCGGACTTTCGCGAGAGTTTTTCTGACACCAAAACGTCCACCAGTCGGGCTATCATGTATTTGTTTCAAAACATCTTTCACCAAAGATCTTGGAACCACCAGTTGAATTTGTCGCGAATCATTCCTAGAATTTTCCAATTCTCTGTACAAAATTCCATCTCTAACCACAAGAGAATCCCATTGCGCCCAATAACTTTTCAAAATCTGTCCGTACGCTGCAACAGTCGCCCACGTAGGATGGTCGTAAGACTCTTGCTTTCATCGGACCAAACGTCCAACATCTTCGTCCGCTTTCTGCGCTTTTTGCATCTCATCCGCACTAAGCGGATCTCGTACAGTCGGGGTCGGGGGAATTATCGCCTGGCGCACCGCTTGGGTACCCGGCTACAGATCATTGCTCTCTGCACGTAAGCAGGATTTGCACGGCGGACAGGGTCTTCTCGACAAAGCATCCGCGTTCTTATGTGCATTTCCCCTTCGATGTTGTACCTGGAAATCATAAGTTTGTAAACGTTCTATCCACCTGGCTACCTGTCCCTCCGGATTTCTAAAATTAAACAGCCAACGCAAAGCGCCATGATCGGTTCGCAACAAGAATTTTCTACCGAACAAATAATGATGGAAATGTTCTATACCTTTTACCATAACCAATAATTATTTTATAGTAACACAGCAGAAAGAGATTTACTAAAGTATGCTATGCCTTTTTCCTGTTCATTCTGAACCTGAGATAAAAGTCCACCTACTCCAGTTTCACTAGCTTCGACATCCAGGCTGAATGATAATTCCGCATTGGGATACGCCAATACCAGTGCTGTTATCAGAGCTTCCTTTAGTGTCGCGAAGGCTCGTTGACACTTTTCATTCCACTCAAAGGAAACTTTCGCCTCAGTTAACCGATGCAATGGTCGGGCATTCTGCGAAAAACCTCTGATAAATTTCCGGTAATAGGAACATAACCCCAGGAAACTTCTCACCTCCCGAACACTCGTCGGCGGTTGCCATTCTTTGACTGCCACAATCTTTTCAGGGTCTGTCCCTACGCCATTCGCAGAAATTACATGTCCCAGGTACTTCACTTGCTTTTGCAAAAATCTACATTTTTTCGGATTCAATTTTATTCCAGCTTCACGGAGCCTAGTGAAAACGACGCTCAAATTATTCAAATGCTTAGCAAAAGTAGTACCACACACAATTATGTCATCCAGATAAACCATGCAGATGTCAAACGGTAAACCTCGAAGTGCAGTTTCCATTAAACGTTCAAATGTGGCGGGCGCATTACACAGTCCAAAGGGCATTACCCGAAATTGCCACAAACCGTTATCTGTCATGACGGGAGTTTTCTCATTATCATCTGGATGCATCTAAAAAGTGTCAATAGCCACTTTTTAGATCGAGCGTGGAGAACCGCTCATATCCCGCCAAATGATCTAATGTGTCATCTATCGTAGGTAGTGGATAAAATTCCTTACGAGTTACTTCATTGAGTTTCCTGTAGACTAAACAAAACCTAGTCGTACCGTCAGGCTTAGAGACTAAAACAACAGGAGATGCCCACGGGCTAAATGAAGGTTCTATGACTCCTTGCTTCTCGATATTTCTTAACATCTCTTTCACTTCTGCTCATTTAGCTAAAGGTAAACGTCTAGGCGGTTGCTTAATTGGAGCACTATTTTCGTATCTATTTTATGGAAAAAGACTTTAGTTCGTCCATAATCATCCTCACCTGCAGAAAAAAACATCGGCTAATTCGCATATCATCTCGGTCCACTCTCCAAACTGATATGTACTTAGGCTCGCCGTGGCCTCCCTTGCGAGATCACGCAAATGCTCCGGCACCTCGCCGCTCCTTCCCACGCTCGACTTGGGTGGGATCCTTACTCTACTGCTACGCGCCGAAATTACAAGGTTCAAGGAGCAAAGTTCTAACCCTTCCTCTATCTTCACATCGACGTCACCTAGGTTAACTATTCTTACGGGGATGCAATGTGCTGTTTTTACCAGCGCTCTCGCTACAAGTACATTTTTCGGTAACGGGCAAATTTTGGACATTTCGCATACTGCCATCGGAAATTCTAGTGAAAGCTCAGGCAAACATCCTGCCAGAATTGTTTCACTTTTTGCTGGTAAAACACACTTTTCTTTTGGGAGAACTGTGACCCTTTGCGACCTAAGGTGCCCATGTTGACTCCTCATGAGAACCATTTCCTCATGTTTCGTCTTCAGGGTTCCATTTTTAAATTTCAAAACATATCCGTTCTCACTAAGAAAATCGAGACCTAGGATGCATTCTTAAACGATATCAGCAATCACAGCCGTGTGTCTGCAGCATTCATTTGCAATTCGTATATCGACGCCTGCGGTTCCAAGAGCAACTAAACCATAACCATTCACAGTTTGAATCTCAACCCGTTGCTCACCCTTCAAACAATCTGCAGGTTCCTTAATTTGCTCGAAAAAATCTGGACGGAGTAATTTAATATCCGCCCCAGTATCCAGCACAAATTGGCATTTAGTTTTATTTATCATCCCCTCAACTCTTAAACCACTGTAATCCCCAGAAAGACCTGTGACGTGCGCTTTCACCGTGCGGGGCTGCTTTTGCTGTGTCAATTCCCGCCCCTCGAAACTGACTTCTGAGGGTTTCCCGAAGCCTGTGACTTCGACTTTTTTTTCTCTCTCTCAACCGTTTTCAACATTCAAACTGCGATGACCTCTTAATCTACAATACCAGCACTCCATTTTTCTAGACGTCGCATCACTTCTTTCCCGGAAAGGAGCCGTAATAGAACGATGTTTAACAACTCTGCGAAGGAGATCCCAAAGCTCTTCGAGTTTAGTTTCGACTGATGCATTGATCGAACTTTCTGCTACACTCGCCAAACGAACTGTATTTCTACAACTCCTAGAATGGCGCGAAGAGTCAAATTTTATTGCATGCAGGACGGCTGACTTAAGTGAGTCACAATCCGCCATTCGCACTGAATGCTGAATGTCTGGATCAGAAATTGCTTCCACAAAATGTTGCTGCGCCATCGTGTCCTGTATATCCGGCGTACATTGCCCATACGCAAGTCTTGTCATCCGTTCGATGTAGGTCGCGAGCTCTTGTAGTGACTCGTTGACCTCCTGCCTGCGATTTTTCAACTGAAGAACGCGTAGTTGCTTTAAATGTTCCTTCCCAAATCTAATTACCAGGGCCGCGACGAGACTGGAATATTTTAAACGGCTCTCTTTTGACAAAGTTTGTAGGATATCAGCAGCTGCATCCCTCAATGATGCCGCAAGCGCGCATGCTTTCTCCCTTTCGCACCAGCCGTTCACACTCGAAACCATCTCGAACTGGGTCCTGTATACTCCCCAGCTAGTCTTTTCGTCAAACGCGCCTGGTTTAACTCGGGTCGGCCTATTCAAAGCTTCGCTCATCACTCCCGGTGACTTAAATTCCGACGAACTTATTTTTGCCTCACAAAGTTGTACTCTTATCTCAATATCCCGATAAAATTTAGTTTGTTCCAACTTAGTACCGTTAAATTCCCCAGAAAGTTTTTCCTTTACATTTCTACATTGAGTTTCGCACAAGTTACGAACGCTCTCTAAATTTTGGGTACATTGTTCTATTTGGTCTACGCATTTTGCTTGCCCAATTTTCAACTGATCGATACGCAAGTTGGTACTTCTCTTTTTTTAACCAAATTTTTCCCCATACCCCCAATTTTAGTTTTTAGTGCATTTCTGAGTTCAACTTTCAGTTCATCTAATATTTTTGTAATCCCTTCCATTTTTGAAACTTTGAGCTCAACTTATTATGCAAGTTGCAAAAGTTGGCATAAATACTGTGCTCCGGTTGTACTAAGTTTCGGAGGTATACAATACGGATCCCACTGCTGATCACCACTTTTGTTGCGTCCTTTGGGCCTTAGTTGTCAAGATGCCCAATAACTTCCGGACTGCGATTCGAATCACTGGATCCGCCAATACCTCGTTAGGCAATTAGCCGACACAGTACACCAAAAACCAATGGAGGCACAGTATAACATATAAAACAGGGATTTAATAGATACATGCATAAATTACACCGGATTCTTCATCTAATTACAAAGCTATAATTTCCGGCCAGTTTTGGCCCTCATCGGTGTTTCAGAAAAGATGTCCTAACAAAAAGTCTGTTCGTTCACAATGGACGGCAAAAAAAAGTATTTGTTAAAAAAAGTACTTACATAGGTCCTTGGGTATCCACAGTATGTATTGCACAAACAACACAAACACTCACTCGCTTCACTAATATGTCGGCACTACGGGTAGTTTGTTTTTAACTTCCATCACCGCTCATTCTTTGCTGTGGCTAAAACGATGTCGTTCCCCGGTCACTGGACATACGTAATCAGACACACACACAAGATTTTTCTCCTCTACTCGGCACGAGGAGGCTCTGCGGGGGAGGTGGGCTCCTCTGGGGTTCCCGAGGTTGGCGTTTTTCTTTTCTCTCTCTCTCTCTGCATGAGTAAGGCGATATTCCGTAATTATAGTTTCTCTGTCCGCATTTCACATAATATGGCTCCTTAGGACAGGTATCGATGCTTCGGCGAGGTGCAGAAAGTTTTTAGGAAAATCTGATGGTTATTATTCATCAGCTTTTGCTTTTCAGCTGGATTCCCTTCTTATGCTCAAAATTGTAAGAGCACGCAGACGGACGGCAAGCATTTTCTAGCACAAGGAAAAATCGAGGCCCAGTTCTCTCGGATATCAAACGGGATCTGTCTTCAACAACAATCTCCCCTCCAAGAAATTGGTAAGCGGTGAATTCCAACACTTGAAACCGCGACATTTTTATTATAAACCGCTCTTCAGGTCTAAGAGCTTTCCCATTGTTTAGCGCGCGGCACAGACCAAAGCTTCAAACGCTTTTGCCGTCCAAACACTTTTGAGTCATGGGATATAGCTTTTAAACTCTGACCCGTCCCATTTCCGTTTATGGGCTCTTTGTTCTCGTGGCAAACACCTGCAACTTGCCACTTGAATTCAAAGTGCTAGAAGATCTTTTCTCAATATACCGCCCCTCGCAAGTGTTTAAAATTATAACTCTTTGTTAGTTAAAACCCCAAATCAAGTTCCAATTACCGTTAATTAACCACGCCTCTCGGCAATTAATTATGCAAGGGGGGGATCGTCACAATATTCAACAGAACCGGTTCCGTATACCTCCAGAACAACATGATAAGGTTTTGCCGCAATGGAAGCATTTCTACGTACGTTATGATGCATGAAGGCGGTGGAATGGATCCCGCTCTTATGTCCTGACCTTTGACCCCATTTTCCTCATTTTCAATAGGGTTCGTCCCCAGGTTGTCTCTTCGAAATCGAACCATTTTTACGCGAGTTATCGTGCGGACAGGCAGACAGACAGACGGATAAACCTGGAGCATATACGCTCCTTCAAACTACGGTTGGAAAGCGTAAAAAACCCTGAGCGGTCATTTGCATTCAAATCGATGTTCTTCACTTTTCTTAAGTTTTTGCAAGTTAACCTGAATTCTAAGTACCGAAAGAAAAGTGCAGAGCAGAGAGTGGAGGAAATTTAAAAAACATAAAATATGGTATCAGACTGGTGTTAAGTACTGTGGCGCTCCATGAGTTTCATGCTGCGTATCTATTGGGTTGTTCTGTTGAAAAGATCCTAATCAATTAAAATATACCAGTTTGAGTGATATGCATGCCTCTTCATAACACTGTATTTCAACCCTTCTGAATCGCACATTCCCATTCCTTATTTTTTTTAATATATGTCTGGTGATATCATGTCAAGCTGTATGATGTACAGTATCACTCAGTTTTAAAAGAAAAAAGGCCGCAGGGCGTCATCCTGTTGAAAACGGCGTTTAGGATACCCTGCAGATACGGTAGTGCCATGGGCAGCAGCATCTCGTCAACATAGCGGCGTGCCGTCAGTGTGCCAGTAATGTGTAGCAGCAGTGAACGGCTTTTGGCGCTGATAGCACCCCATACATGATTCCACTTTGCCGGGCCGTGTGGAGCTTCATAATTGCGAAGGAATACGCCCGTGGGCGACGTCGCCTCCAGACTCTCACACGGCGCTCATCCGTGGTGGGATAGAACCGCGATTCGTCGCTGAACACCACACTGTTCCATTTGGCACCCCACGCAAATCTAGAGGGACATCACGCCAAGCGGTGACAACGATGGCTTGCTGTTTAGGGTGGCCTTCGCAACAGACGGCTGGACAGCAAACTAAACTAGCCATTCGTTGCGATACTGTCCGCGTCCATATCGGATTATCCACGTCTGTCCTTACACTCAGCAAAATGTCACCCGTTGTGGCCTGTGTTTCCGCTATGGCATGACGTCGGATGTGACGATCGATGCGCTTGGACGTCCGTCTCTGTGTTCTGGTCCCCTTCCAACGTTGCACAGATCCTTCCTGGGACCACTGTCTCGAAATGCGACCGACGGTTGTAGCATCGCATTGCGTTTCTTCCGCAACACGACACATGGACCATCTGGAGGTATGAATGCATACAAAGACACCTCTCGTGAACACATCCGTTTGACGAAATTGAGTATGACGTCGTCTTAACGGAACTGGTAAACCGTTGGTCGTTCTTCAGACACGGTTACTGCAGAACCACTAACTTCTCATAGCCGTGACGACGCCTCAACTGACGGTCTTACAGACTGGTTGTCCGCTTATATCCAGCGTGCCATTAGAGCGATTGGCATGCAAATGCAATCAATTGCATGACTAGTACGCGTGCGCCGACACTGCAATTTGCATGGCGCTGGTCTTACGTCTGTGTGGTGCAGCATTTTCTGTCAGGCAGTGCATATGCATAGTCCACCTTAAAAGATGTGGTCAACGTCACCATTCCAAGGGTGGAGTTGTCAGTACAGTGCCATAACATTGGAAGTGCGTAGAATAGTCAGTTTTACATAACCAGGTTGGGCCGCTCTGTGGCGCAGTGGTTTAAGCAATGGCTTATGACCATTCGTCCGGTAGGGGTCCGGGTTCGAATCCCGGTGAGGCATGGATGTTTTGCTTGTCTTACGGCACTGGCTCTCTCCCTTCCCTGGAACCAGTGACCCTAAATTAGGGACGGGCGACTGCTTATAGCCGATTGAGTAGCTCACGATGGTCGTTAAACCTCCAATAAAAAATAATAATAACCAGGCTGGTGTTGCATTTTTAATACCATAACATAGGTGGTGCATAGGTATATAGTTGTAGTTTCAAGTAGTACATATTAGTTTAAAGTGTGGTTTTGTTTATTAGTGTATTCGGGAAGATGAATTTCTCCCCTTCCTCCTTTCATGATCTTTTTTTAACCCACTTTCCAGCTATGTCTTTTTTTTTGTTCTCTTTTCAGGTGTGCCGCAGTTCTTCTGTGCCTGCCAGCCTTCACACGGCGTGAAGAATAGCTGTGCACTTGTAACAAATGTGTGGGGTGCTTGCGCGAGTGATAGGTTTTGTGTACATGATGAGTGTGAGTGTCTTGAAGTGCGTGATATTGGCTGTCTTGTTTTGAGAGTAATTGTGTGTGGAAGGTGATGTGTTCCTTTGTAGTAAACGACTTGTAAAAGCATTATTGGAGTATTAAAATCGTTTTCACATAATTGCAAATGTTTATAAGCATTTGTAATAATTTATAGTAGGATTATTTCGACAGTTTTAAATAATCAGATGCTGATATTGTCAAGTAAAGTTTGGTGACAATTTTTTCTCCTCTGAATACATAAAATCCATTTTCTGTCGTACCGTCAGATTTGAAGATATTAATATTCAGTTGAGACGACAAACATAACAGTATGACGAATAAACGGAATGTCAGACATATCTCCATATTGTTGTAGTATCTGAATCTAGCAAAGAAAAATTCTTTTCAATCTAACCTTTTTAAACCTAACTTTTTGTACATGGTTTCTGTTGACTGGTGTTAAAAAAAGCGGGTTTATTGACTGAGGGACGAACATATGTAAAGGTACATATGAGATCGTGTGCGTTGGCAATTCCTCATCATATGCGGAATTCCATTCTTCCACCTCCCATTTTTTTTCGAGAGAAGAAAGATTGACAGATCTACAAAAATACCGAAATTCTTCAAGTTAAACTTAGCTTCTCTTGCCAGTTACAAAAATGTATTATTAATCCGATCTCAAGAATGTTTATAATTTCGGTGCGTAAGGACGTAAGAACCTAAGTCTTAAGTAAAAGGATCGGCGTTGGCAAAATGTATGCACATGCTCTCTTCCATGAGGAAGTCTTGACTCTACACTAGGATCAAGAAAACCGTACCCTACAAATGTATAGCGATTTGGAATAATGAACGTAAAGCAGAGGCCTATTTGAAATCTCATTGTTCGTGGGTCGGAGAGTGTAAGCATTCCTTAAAAACGACGTTTTTGTAAGAAGGTACGGCTTTTTGCAGAAGTGTTAGACGAGAATTTTAAGTACATGTAAAACTAAACGACGTTTAGGAACTGAAAAGCACGTGCTCATCAAACTTTAGGAAGCGCGTAACCTTGGAGATATCCAGCTGCAGAATGCATGGAACAAGTCATTGAACTGTGAACCTTTTTGAAGCGCATCAAGAAATTACTTTAAAGTTTTATGGAAGTTGACCTGCTTTCTTGTAACATTTATTTTGTCACCATTTCAACGTTTGAAAACTTAACATGCAGAGAAATAATAAATTAAAGTACTTCGAGTTCCGTTACCTTTGTGTCATATCGTTTAATTTGAATGAATATTCCATATGTGGTGATTATTGGTAGTGATGTACTAGGAATTTACCACGAGACATTTCCGTGGAGCATATTTTAAACATTTTGCTCTTCGCGTTTCAGTAGACTTTCTTTTAAATTTAATTTAGCTCACCTCATAATTTGGGCAAATACAAAGGTGGATGTTTTATGAAATTCACAGCTGTTTCCGTCAACCCCTGCATTCTCCTATCTTCTACTTTTGCATTTAAGTCAAAACCAACCGCTTTAAAAGGGTTTCTTTTGTATGACAGCATTCGAACAGCCAGGGCCGGTGATAGATTTTTGCAGATCTCAGTGGGACTCGTTCAAGGCAACGGGGGGCCTGAAAAATGCGTCTATGAGAATTAGCTGTAAAGAGACGTCAGTTTAAATTCAATTATTTCCGATGTAAACATGGTGAAAACATATGTATACGTTTTTTTCAAATCAAAGAAAAGAATCGCGTAATGGCCAAATGAAGTCACCTGAAACCGATGCTTAATATAAACAACGGTATGTCTTTAAGCTGGGAATAACCAGTTTCTTAATTTGAAAACTAGTTAGCTTTTAGAAGTATTATCTAAATTCAGAAAAAAAAGATGATCGCAATACTCTAGTCGTTCCTTTCTACTTCATATTGAGAGAAAGGCGTTAAAAATGGCTAAACATTTTTTTTTAAATTCGTCGAGAAACTTTTTACATATAATTTATTTTATAAAGTAATCACTGAAAATTAAGATTTATGGTTTAATTTTTAACAATGTACTTGTGTAAATATACAGCAAGTAAGTATTATAATTTGCACTGAATTAGTTTTATATATATTTATTCTGAACTAAATATTTCGAATTCCTAAAACCTGTAAAACTGTGATTTTCCACAAAACTAAGCTTTGTTCTGTAGTAGTTTTCAAATTTAATAAACTGCCGAAACGAACATATTTATTCAAAATATCAAAAGCGATTTAAAGTCCGACATCATTTTAGGGGGATTCTCATTTTCTTGTGAAAAAAATCGATTTTTTTTAAGTTATTTTATTATTTCAGGTCTTTTGAATATGTGTATCAAATTTTAAGTCGAAATTCACAAAACTGGCCAAGTTATAATCTATTATCGTCCAGTGGGGTCACAGAGAAAGCCGAAACTGAGAATATTCTGGACGAATTCAATCACATACCGCCACTTCATAAAGACTTCGAAAATGCTGTAAAGCTGATTTGTAACTAATTGTCATCAAAAGAGTTGCTAGAAAGGTGTTTGGGTGGTGACACTAAAAAAAACAACGAAAGTTTCATTTCTACTGTTTGGCGGTTTGCGTCCAAACATCTTTACTGTGGCTTAAAAACCATCGAAACGACAGCTTATGCAGCAGCAGGCATTTTAATGAAGGTTTTTCTGCCTCCTGAAAATGATGACAGCAATAGGAATCGTTATTGGCGAGCAAACAAAGATATTTGCCAACGCGCGGGGCCAACAGCGTCTGCAGAGATCGTCGAGACGCAGCCTCCAGGCTACAAAAGAGGCTCGTACAAGGCAAAGGATCTAGCAAATGTCTTTAAAACAGTTCTACAAAGTAGAAACAAGGAACACTGTATGGCCCTGTTATAGCAGATTAGCAGATAAATACTGTAAGTACTCGATATGTCCCCGTAAACTGTACATGAAACTTTAAAAACATTTTCTCGAAACAGCTTTTCCGCGAATGGTTGGCACGACATTTCAAAAACTATTGGACCGATTGACTTCAAAGTTAAAACTGCATGTTAAGCAAACATTCTTTTATGTTTTGGTGAACCAGAAACGCGATACGTTAAGTACAGTATATTATTTTAATAGCAAAAACATTCTCAATTTTTTGAGCTAAATTAATAATTTGAGTTTGACAAGCCACCATTTCTTCAACTATATATATATATATGTTTCTGGTCCATCAAAAGATAGCCACTAGTGCATAGAGTAAAAGGTTGTGCGAGGTTTCTGTTTCAGATGATTTGGAGTGGAGAAATCATGCCAACCAGCAACAGCGGATCTTCGCTCACTTTCATGGTCCAGGGGGATTTACGGGCGTGATTGTTCATGAAACTTATTAAAAATTGTTTTATAAATACCTGAAAAAAAAATACGCCGGCGGAAAGTGAAAAAAGAACATCAAGAAGAAGACGTCTGATACCAACGAAATTTATACAGCATAATAACGGAATACAGAGGATAATGTGATCAAAACATTATGGCAAAATACAGCTGTATTTGCTGGTAAACTGAAAAATAACATTTCCATGTAACATGGTTAGTACGAGGTTGAACCGTCATGAACTACGTCACACTGTGCAATTCTAGCATAGAGTCTGTCGTACAGATGTTGGATGTAAGTTTGGGGTATTGAGTTCCAAGCATCCTCAACCTGAACGCGTAAATCGGGGGTGGTCGTGGCTGGCCGTGAAGAAGATAAGTCGTTTTCCCATAAAATCCCACTCGTGCTCAATGGGGGAAAAATCCGGTGAACGTGCAGGCCATGGAAGTTGTCTCACACCCTGAAGTGCATGTTGCGTTGCACGTGCCGTGTGTGGGCGTGCGTTATCTTGCTGGAAAACACCACGATGGACCGACCTTACAAATGGAACAACAACGGGCAGAATGATGTTGTTGATGTAGGAGGTGCTGTTTAACGTACCCGTTACAAACACTAGTTGAGTACGGGAGTGATAGCTGATCGCTCCCCACACCAGGATACCAAGTGTAGGCCCTGTGTGTCGCTCTCGGATGCAAGAAGGGTGGAGACGCTCCCCTGTACGTCTGCGAACACGCATACGGCCATCGGGGGCTCCCAAGCAGAATCTGCTTTAATCGCTGAACACGACAGGTCGCCGTTGCGTTCTCCAGTGCAGACCTTGGCGACACCACTGCAGCCGTTCCTGACGGTGGGCTGGATTCAGAGGTACACATGCCAGAGGCACACGTGCACGTAGTCCTGCATCCAGTAGACGGTTGCGGATTGTTCGCACACTCACCTCAGGTGCAACGGCAGCTCGGATTTGCATCGCAGTGGATGTTCTGCTTGACAACGCCGATCTTCTTATGCGTCGGTCGGTCCGCTCATCTGTCCGTCTGTGACTCCCGGTTCTACGTCTTCTCGTGTGGGAATATTCCTCGGACCATCTACGCCACCATCGTACCACCACCGACACTTCCCGTCCAATTCGCTCCGCAATACGACGATACGACCACACGACCTCGCGGAGTCCGACTAGACGACCTCGATCAAAGTCCGATAACTGCTGAAATCGTACACGTCTTCTATGTCTAGGCATTGCAGCTTCTTCAGGGTCTTTGCACGTGTCCGTACGCCGACGACTGATTACATTCACTTTGTCGTACTCCTTAAATACCACCGACGATAATTTGCATATTATGCCGTGCTGTGACGTAAGCGCTCACCGGTTGGTCCCGAATTTAACATCACACCTACGTACACACGACCGCATTAACATATGTAAATTTCCTGATCGTCCGCCAATTCCTTCTTGGTGTTCTTTTTTCACTTTCCGCCAGTGTAGATATACCTACTTTAGAATCAATTGATTGCATAGTATCGTCAATAATCACTCCAAATAAAATTATAATTTTAGCGTAAAAAATGAGAATCCCCCTTAAAGAATGATAAAGATATAATATGATTAATTAATTGCTACGTCCATCAGAAGAATAGAAGCTAATTTTTTCATACCAGGCAGAATGATACCTTCAGAGCTTAATAATACCTTAGAATGTAAACAGTCGTAAATGTTAAATAAATCTGAATCATCTCTTTTGCCAACCTATGCTTCTGCTAAATAAATACAGGTGTGCATCAGATTAATGGAAACACCGTTTGCAACTGGGGTACACGCGATGCCTCATATGCAAATCGCAGTGAGCACGTCACCAACGATGTGAGGTATATAAAGGGGTTCAATAGGATTTCGGATTTCACGTAACTCTGCCACAGCCCCATATAAAACAGCTATCCTACAGGGTGATCTAAAAGTCACCGAACTCTATTTTTAAAACGTATTTGCTGTAAAATCATAAAAGGTATGCGAGTATTGCTACTTGTGGCTGTTGTGTGTGACCTTGGGGAACGAGCTGCGCCTCGTGATAGCACCATCTGACACTACACTTACGCGGGCGCCGGCAAGCAGTAACGTTCAGCCAGCCATGAGTAATACGCAATAACAGAGAGTTGCTTTTTTAGAAGTTTATTTTCCGGAAAAATCTTACCAACACTTCATCCAGCTCTTTCAAAGGAACTTTCCTGATGCTCCTATACCAGAGAAAACAGCTGTTTATGACCTTGTGAGCCGGTTTCGCGAGACAGGCAATGTTCAGGATAAGCCTAAAAGCGGCCGTCTGTACGTGGTGATGAAAACGTTTCTGAAGAAAATTCACGTTTCCCTGCAGCGCTCTCCCCGGACGTGACTTCGGCGGCTGTCTCAAGTGTTAGGGGCATGGTATTTAGCCTGTCAGAGGGCTACTAAACGTCTAAAGCTACGGCCAAGAGCTACGTCCTTTGCACTCGGAAAATCGCATTGCCTACTGCCAATGGTTTAAGAGTTTCACACACAACAATGTGACTAACCAGCTGAACAACACCTTTTTTAGTGACGAGGCACGGTTTCATTTGAATGGATATGTCAATAGCCAAAACTCTCGCATATGGGGTGCGAAGAATCCACACGCATTGCATGAGGTTGGACTACACTGTCAGAAAGTGGAAGGTAGGTGCGGCATGACTAGACGGCGAATGGTAAAGCCTTTTTTTTCGACAAAACTAAAAATTCTGCTGGGTATGCAGACTTCATCCATCAATTTGTAGCGATGCTGGAAAAACGCGAACGTTACTGTTGATTTCAACAAGATCGAGCAACGTGCCACACGTCAAACGACACAATGGAGATGCTTCGTGAGTTCTTCCTTGATCGATTAATCTCGAAAAGACTTTAGCCGCCTCGCTCACGAGACTTGAGTCCTGCACACTGTTATTTGTGGAGCTATCTGAAAGACACAGTTTACCACAACAACCCTAAGACCGTACAGGACCTGCGGAACAATATCAGTACAGCCGTGAGGGACATACCTGCCAACAAGCTGAAAAGAGTGCCCTCCAACATGTGTCGTCGGGTGCATTTGTGTCTTCAACAGAATGGTGGACAATTCCAGCATCTTTTGTAAAGTGGTTTTGATTACCTGTAAGTATGAGTGTCAATATAACAGCATGTAAAAATAGTTATACATCACTATATTCGTGATAGAAATATTTTAATTCAGAGTTCGGGGACTTTTGAATCACCCTTTAGAATAGTTGTCGACAATGTCAGATCTCAGTGACCTCCAAAAAAGCATGATGATTTGTACGAGCCTTGTATGAGCCTCGGGAACAAGAACGGCAGAAATAGTAGGTTTAACCCGGGAAACTGTATCCAAGATGGTGACTAAGTAACAAGAAGGACACGGCGATGCCTCCAAACGTGAAAAATTATGGACGCCATACGAAGATGTTGCATAGGGTTGTTCGAACTTAGGCACAGATTGTGCAAGGGAAGGTCAAGGCCACGACCACAAATGGCAGATTGCAGATTTGAACACCAGTCAAAATGATCCCATTTCTTTCATTGCCGTACTTCGGGACGCTACTGTTTCTGTAAATGACATTTGTATTATCAAAAAGTAACCCTAGCCCTTAAGCACCAAATATATTTTTAATGCAAAAATCCATATACATTTTTAAATATCATGCTCATATGTGTATACTCCGTAAAATAAAAAAAATATGAAATAGGCTGTGGACAAACCCAAACGCCATAAATAAAAAATTAAATCCTATATGCCATCAATAATCTAGGTTTGAAACTCAAAATTCGTTGCTTATGTTAATGCGTTCAGGCTTACTTAGGTAAAATTTGAGAGCTGCTTCATACAATCAGTGGACAAAACATTAGAGATACCTACCTAAAAACGTGTTAAATACAAAATTCTGAACGTTCATTTTTCAGCTTATGTTCCACAGTCCCGATATTAGAACACTGAAGCACAGGAATGGTACAAAATATTTTTATTTCCTTCTCTATTGAAAATCCTTTCTTGTGTGTGTGTATTTGAATTGCACACGATCACTCTGCTTAGACCCCAAATGATGACTACTGTATCTACATTCATGAAAATAACCCGGGAGAGTAAGTAATGATACCTGTAAATAGTAATGCTTCACAAATAATTGGATAAAGGTTTGTGTGTGTGTGTGTAGGTGGGTGAAACTTGACACCTCGGAAAAAATGCATACCAGAGTGGTTCCGCACTTTCTTGCCCTTGCCGAATATTAGGTATGAAAATAAAATGTTAAATTGATAATAATTAATCTCATGATCAGTGCCATTTTTAAATAACAGGACCCGATATCTATCTGATCGTAAATCAACTAAAGGTACGCTATTAATTACTCAGTAAAAATGTTTAAAGCAAAAATATATAACTCATTTTTTCAGTTATTTGCCGCAAACATTAGAAAGGGGAGGAAAGGGGAACTAACGTCAGAATTCTTGCCGTCGCATTGCGAATTGCAAAATATAATCAATATGGTGTATGTTTTTTCGCGGTAACTTAAGATGATTTGAACAAGCTGTAATTTCAAATTACAGTAATTTTTTCAAATTGCTCCCAAATATTTTGGAGCAAAAATGTCGGAATAGAATGTCAATCAGACTCGGTACATGTTAGTGTACTCCAGTTTCTAACGAACTCATTGGGAAGTTGTGATTTTTGAGACAAAAAGGGAATAAAAGCCTGAAATCCCCCCCCGCCAAAAAAAGAACCATATTACTCTGGGTTTTACCGTTGCAAATTATTTCAGACTTATAAAGAAAGAAAACAAATTTAAATGGAATATTTATGATAGAATTTCCCACAGATTTTAAAGATTTTATTAACACAAATAAGGAAGGTAGCTGTCTAAGCACTAACATTTTAGATCAAACCAATTGCAACACTCAGATGAAGATAAGACGTATCACCGGTATCAAAAGTATACACAGTTAAAAATAATGATGACACGAATAACTCATTCCATTGAGGTTTAAGAGGTTTAATGTTAAAAACTTGCGAGATCTTTCGAACCCACAACCTATAGGTTCATCATCAGGCACCAAAACTCGCAAGGTGCACATGAAACGCAGTGGTTATATACACGTGTGGTTATGGGCAGAGACCGCGCATGCGTACAAGTCGGAACAGGATGAGGTCATAAAACACATACATTTGAAAAAACATGTAAGGTATAAAACACAATGGTTGTCATAAATATAAAAAATATAAAATGAAGGTCAAAGTTCTTTCACCTGAGTTTTATATATGTACAATAAAATCAATTGTTGTCTAACCTTGTTTCTTGGCTTTTCAATAGGTATCTCCAAGGTGCTGGTATATTGGATGGAGCTTCATCATTACAACATTGTTCATTCAAATGCTAAATATACAAGCTCTCGAGAAAAAATAGGCCATCTTTGGTTTTGGTCGTCGATAACAGTTTTACATTGTCCCAGTCAGGATAGTGCTCTCCTTTTAATACCTCTCGTGCTAAAGAAGTTGTTGAGGCATGTGTACGAACACCGTATTTGTGTTCTGTAATTCTTGTCTTTAATGATGTACAAGTGGACCCCACGTAAGAAGTAGACTGTGAGGTAATTGAAATAGAGTTCGGAACCTTTGTTCAATTTGACCAAATCAGACCGAGACCGGACATCAAACCTAGATAAATACTGTGTTTACTCCGTACCACTGATCCACTCTGGTATGCGTTTTTTCCGAGGTGTCAAGTTTCACCCACCTACACACCCACACACACACACACAAACCTTTATCCAATTATATGTGAAGCTTTACTATTTACAGGTATCATTACTTACTCTCCCGGGTGATTAAAAAATGTAATATGATTTTTACAGAGACTGAAAAAACTATTTTCGACATGGGGTATAGAAGAATAATATAAAAAATGTTAGCAATGAGAGACCAATGGCAATTCGGTGCGTACAGGAAAGGAAAAGTATGCACACATGTGGAATCAATCTTGTGTGAATTATGTAAATTAGCATATTCTTTTTGCGATATTTTAAAAGAAGATATCTTCCTTCATTCAGCAGGCTTTTCTACTAAACATATAGATCATTCAACCCTTTAAAGTCTAAATTTAGGAACTCTAATAAATGCAATTGGATATCGAAGACTCCCACGAATTCGCTACCGACAGCCAGTCTTTCTCAGAAGATATGTAGCAACACTGCTTTACACGAGGCTTGATCCATCCAAAATGTTCAGCTCATAACCTTTTCGTGATGACACCAAAATCTCTCCAGCCTCGTTTGCATATCGGTCAGTTCGCTATTTCGGCACACATTTTACTCGAATATTTTACGTGGGGTCAGATGCCTTCGTTTCGGATATAAAACATGTGCTTCATTCAGAATGTAAACGACGCAACATGAAGCTGTCATTGTGTTCCACTGAAGTTAGTGGACTGCAGACAGATGTGACTCAAGCACTGTTTTGTGTTGTGTTGGTCATTTACTAATGAACCGAAATCTCACTCTCATTGTCATTAATATTCATTCTGATGTATGACAGCCTAATAGACGACACGTTAAAGATCATTGATTACCGATTAATTTGGGCAGAACCTAATTCAATTGATAGTTAATTGTGAAAGATATTGAGCTGTTCTCTTCTGTAGAGAGTATGTAAATGCTTATTTTGTTCACATAAATTAATTCCAACTAGCGTAGCTTAATTTTTTATGCTTTCCAACCGTAGGTTGAAAAAGGGTATATGCTTCAGCTTTGTCCATCCGCACGATAACTCACGTGAAAACGGTTCGATTTCAACGAAATTTTAGTATGTGGTAGGGGACCACCTGGGGACGAATTTTAGTATGTGGTAGGGAACAACCTAAAGATCATTGATTACCGATTAATTTGGGCAGAACCTAAAAATGGGCACAAACGTGATTACCGATTAATGGGCAGAATTAGCTTGGGCAGAAACTTGAAAATGGGCGAAGCAGGGTCAAAGGTCAGGGCATAGGAGCGGGATCCATTCCATTGCTTTTATGCGTCATAACTTGCGTACAAATTGTTCGATTTCGATCAAATTTTAGTATGTGGTAGGGACCAATCTGGGAACGATCCCTATTGAAAATGGGTGATATTGCGTCAAAGGTCAGGACAAAGGAGCTGGATCCATTCCATTGCCTTTATGCGTCATAACTTGCGTAAAAATAGTTCCATTTCGATGAAATTCTAGTATGTGATAGGGAGTCACCTGGGGACAAACCCTATTGAAAATGGGTGCAATAGGGTCAAAGGTCAGGACATAAAGGCGGGATCCATTTCATTGCCTTTATGCGTCATAACTTGCGTAAAACTAGTTCGATGTCGATCAAAATTTAGTATGTGGTAAGGAACCACCTGGGACGAATCCTATTGTAAATGGGCGGAATGGGGTCAAAGGTCAGGACATAACAGCGGGATCCATTCCATTGCCTTTATGCGTCATAACATGCGTAAATATGGTTCGATTTCGATGAAATTTTAGTATGTGGTAGGGAACCATCTAAGCGCGAAACCTATTGAAAATGGGCGAAATGGGTCAAAGGTCAGGACACTGGAGTGGGATCCATTCCATTGCCCTTGTGCATCATAACTTACCTAAAATGCTTGGATTGCGACAAAACTTTATCAAGTTGTTCCGGAGGTATAGCGAACCGGTTCTGTTGAATATCAACGAAATTTGCGGAAATGCCTCCAAAGCACGCGTCGAAGGTGTTTGTATGGTCGAAATATCATCATAATAACATCCTTTTAACGTCATTTTAAGTTTTCGGAATAAAGAAAAGTCGCAGGGTGCTAAATCAGGGGAATACGGTGGATGATTCAACACTCAGATGTTATTTTTCGCCAAAAATCTACGAACCAGAAGTGAGGTGTGACTGGGTGCATTATCGTGCAACAAACACCAACTGTTTTCATCACGATATTCTGGACGAATGCGACAAATTCTGCCCATCAAACGCCTCAAAACATTTAAATAAAACTCACCAGTAATTGTTTGTCTACTTGGAACAAATTCTTTGTGGATAATACCCTCACTATCGAAGAATGTAATGAGCATTGTTTTGATTTTCGATGGAACTTTTCTTGTTTTTATCTTTTTTGGCTTGTGGTGAGTTTTTTGACTTCCATTCCGCACTTTGTCACTTTGTTTTAGGATCATATTGCAAACACAATGTTTCATCACCTGTAACAATCGATTTTAAGAAGTTTGGATCATTTTCAGCGGCTGAAATGATGTCTCTGCAATGTGCACTTCTCCTTGATTTTTGTTCATTGGTTACCGTGTGTGGAACAAATTTAGCACAGACTTTTGTTTTGCCCAAATCTTCATGCAGGATGGTTGGATTCTTTTTTTGTTGATGTTTAAAGACTCTTCCATCATTCTTAGTGACGCACGTCGATTGTTTGCCTCGAAATCACGCACTTTTTCAATAATCTCAGGTGTCCTAGATGAACTTGGTCTTCCGGTATGCTTATTATTTTCTAGCGGCTCTCTTCCGTCCAAAAAACGTTTGTGCCACAACAAAACATTTGATCTACTTAAACAAAACTCACTGTAAACTTGTTTCATCATTTGGTACGTTTCCGAGGCACTTTTACCAAGTTTTGTGTTAAATTTAATAACAGCCCTTTGTTCCATCTTAATAATTCAACATGAAAAAAATTTACGTTCACTTTGAGCAAATATGAGGTCAGCTTAAATGATGTAAAAACTGAGTTCTTGGTCTTTTAGTTACAGGGAGCATTTTATGAGCATGACGAGAACCAATTTATAAATTTCATAAAAAAAATAAAAGATAAACTGACTGAACCTCAGTCGTAGGATCTTGAAGACACTGAAATATCTGCGCAGTTATCAGGACAACAATTTTGGATATTTACTGAATTTGGCAGTTCAATTTGTTTTAAGATCACTCTCGTTTATGGCTGAAGTGGTATTTCCCCTCCTCACACGGGTGAGCTGCTTATTCTTAGAGCAATTTCTTTTTCTTGACCACTCTGTGAGCTTTTTCTAGAATTCTAATTCTTCATCCCCTTTCCCATCTCTTGTGATATAAAGACATCCTGCCTGTTCCCTTCTATCACCGTGTAGTCTGAGAAGCATGTTCCAAGGAGTTAAGTGTCAGCAGACCTTGATGTCTACACGTTCGCTTTTGTTACGAAACGGCTCCGATGCATTGGAACTAAATCTAAGTTTATGGAATTCGGTTCGTTCTTTCCGAAGCCAGCTATTCTTCCGACAGAACTACATTGACCTTGGCTTTAACACTGCAACTTGATTTTTTGACATTTGCGTCACCTCAGTGGTACGACACAAATTACTGTACTACCTAATTTCTTAATGGGAATTTTTTTATCATTTGCACAATCCAAAATTTACATGAAAAACTGGATTCGAACTGGAAAATCTTATATCATTTCTAGCTTTAAATTCATATTATAGGTAAAGAAAAGTGTACTGTATTACGAACCGTTATAGATATAAGTGAATATAAGTTCACAAATATATACCGCATGAGTACATGACTGAATGTGAGGGCGTTATGGACTTGGGCTTTAAAAATATCTATTAAGACTACATTTGAATTCATAAGACTAATTCTGAATGGAAAACCTCCAAAGGCCAAGGGTAACAGTTTTCTGAGTGTATGTGGAGCAAAGACGATTATAAACGAGACTACGTCTGCTGAGCCCTTTGATGAACAGAAACTGCCAATCTCATTTCATAAATTAACCAAATTAAAAAAAAATAAAAACCTACTGTCTTTTGTCTGTGTTCCTTTTTCATCTTCCTTATTCTTTTTTTATGAAATAATTATGAGGTATTGGGAAACTTCTCCAATATAGTTCCATCAAATCACGACACTTAAATAATGGACGGACTGGACAACCTCATAACACACACATATTAAATCTGTTGTACACTTACAATTGATATAGAATACAATAACAACGGAACCTACTCGTTCCGCTAAGAAATACAAACATGGCGAACACCAATCGAACACACTTCGGCACACCGCCCAATTTCGGTGTTTACACTTTAGAACTCACTGTACTCTACTTCTTGTCTCTGGAAGCATGTTTTAGTGACGCGCCGACGTCCGATGCTCACGCCACCCAGCGGTCGTTCCTGTGCGTAGCGATCTTGGCATTTTACCATCAAGACGTCACATACCGAAAACACATAGTCTCAGCCATGCTGACTAGGCGCTGTCCTCAGGAGCTCCTGCATCCGGTAGTGTTCTGGGCATTTAAACAACAAAAGAAAACAGGTAAATAAAACACATACTCACAGTCATTGAAAAATGAATTGAAAGTCCTTCAGTGACCCCCTGTAGGCCATGGTTTCATATGGTCCGCTGCAGTAGATGTGTTGTTCGGTCCTTCGTGGTTTCCCACTTTCTCGACGTCGTACGGATTCTTTGGCTTAACTGCCTTGATACGATAAGGTCCAAAGAACTTTTGTCGCCGATTTAACACAGCACCGAACTGCGTCCTCTGAATTGCAACTAGGTCGTTGACTTTATATAATTTAGATGGTTTTCGTTTCATGTTGAACTGTCGACTGTTTTCCTGTTGTAGTCTCAAAATATTACTCTTCGCGTCTTCACGCATATCATCTCCATCTCGTAGTGCGCAGTTTAAATGTTCCTCTTTTAACAGTTCTCTAATTTTTAGATCTCCAGCATTCTTCATTTTAACGCCAGTCATCAGTTCAAATTGGGTGCATTTAGTGCATCTTGAAATCGTGCTATTTTTTTTTAAATTGGCACTTTTGGTTTTGTTTGGCTTGTGCCTATGCACAAGATTCGAAACTTTTCTGCGCATTTCTAAATCTCGTATATGATCCAAGTTCAACATGCTCGAATCTTCCGTCACACTCGTGACGTGCAACAAAAAACTATTAAACACGTTCTCATTTCACTATCCTGCAGCGGTGATAACAGTCTGCTTGCTTGACCGGCTAGGCTCCCACGACGCCAGCATCGGACCTTGACACACTTTCATCTTGGCAAACAGGTTTGCAAGGATTATACACTGAGCGTTGAGGCTATTCGAAACTGCTGCCGTCACTTCGAAAACAACATCAGAACTCTTTAGTGAGATCTGGAACTTTGCTAGGGGAATTTCATGTTTATCATTAAAACAACTAGAAAGAATTACTCTACCTTCTGTTATTTTTTTGGCGAGGTTGGTTGGTTGGTTGGTTGGTTGTTGGATTTTATTGGCGCAAGGGCCAGGTTTGGCCAAAGAGCGCCAGACCAAGAACTATCAGCCACAGATTTTTAAAAAACGTGGAAAATGATTAAGAGCAGACAGGCTTGGTAAAAGTTGAAAAAGAGTATGATGAAAGCTGTGAAGACAAGGTAGTTAATTAGGTTTATATAAAAATTTATTAATTGACTATTATAATTATAATTTTTTTTTTTTTTTTTTTAAACAGAACTACACAAAGGATGAGTCACTCTCCTCCCCCCACACTCCCCTGCAATGCTGGCAGAGGGCGGGGACGAACTGTCACTCTCTTCTCCCCCATGTTCCTCTGCAATGTTGTTTGAGGCTGGGGACGAACTGTCACTCTCCTCCACCCTATGTTCCTCTATAATGTTGGTTGAGGGTGGGGACCTCGCTGAGGCCGAGACAGTTGGATGGACACTGCACACCTTTGCGGATTGAGGGCCGGGTCGTCCGCACGTGCAGGCTTTCTGCTTTAAACTGGAAGAGAGGGTCGGCTGCAAAAGAGAAGGCCCAGAATCAGGTAGTCGAAAAATCGCGAGCTCGGGGAAAAACACCTGTGTCGCTTGGTCAGCTGTAGATCGCTTGGCAAGCGCTGCGAGAGCTACAGGGCGCGGAACAAAGGGCTGCACGGGTTGTGGCAGAGACTTAACAACTGCGGCAAAACTACGCTGTCGGGTGTTCGGAATACCCAACTTGGCTTTGGCAGCAGGGTACGAGAGGCCTTCCAGGGTCTTGAGGCGCTGGATCGCCATCTCGTCCTTCCATTTCATACAGTTGCGGGAGTAAGCTGCATGGGCCTCACCGCAGTTAACACAGCAGGCCGCAGAAGTGCAACCTTCCCCGTCATGTTCACCGGAGCCACAATTAGCGCAACGAGCGGAACTCTTACAGAATCGTTGTGAATGCCCGTACCTCTGGCACCTGAAACAGCGCAGAGGACTGGGAATGTACGGGCGAACTGCACAGACCAAGTAGCCTGCTTTGATTTCTGTCGGAACTTTCGGGGAGTCAAAAGTCAAGATGACATTTTTTGACTTAATCATGGAACCATCACGCCGGAACATCATACGACGTGCAGCAATAACACCTTGATCAGCAAGTTCAGTCACGAATTCGTCTTCACTGCATGGCAAGAGATCAAACTCCGAAATAACACCCCGAGAGGTGTTAAGAAACGGGTGAGGTGTCACTTTCACAGGAATGCCTTGAAGACTAGTGAGGTTCAGAAAAGTGTTACTCTGAGAAACACTGCAAGTTTGGACAAGCAGGTCCCCAGAGCGAAGCTTCCTCACAGACTTCAAGGGGCCAACCGCAGCGTCCAAAGCTTTAGAAATGAAAAAGGGAGATCTGGTGGACAGTCTCTCATTCGGATCGATGGATTCTACAAGCAAGTGAGTAGCATGCGTAGTCACAGCAATTGAGGGGAGACGACGCTTCGGAGCGACTGGTACAGCAGCCGAAGAAGAGGTTCCACATTCTTGGTCAAGGTCTAAAGACCGTTTAAGGGTATGAGACTTGGTAGGTTGAGAAGACGAAGGAGAGTCGTTGTCAACAAACATTTCCGCAGGTGACTTAAATTTGGAGTTTTTCTTTTGTTTTTGCCCATGGAAAAAAGGAGGAAGATTCGTCGGCAAACTACTCCACCCACCACCGAGTCCAACAAGGGAGAACTGGAGGTCCGCAAGCCAAGAAAATGACGCTGGACACAGTTCTGGAGCTTATACGTTGCAGATATAGTCCGTTGGCTGTGATCACACGCACTCGGCGGACACTTCGGCCTCCTGGTACCGTCATGCCAACGCCTTTGGCATGATCCCACAGCCCCCGGGCTCACCCTGCCGTGCTATACGACAAAAAAGCCGCTAAAGCCCTGCACACAACTTGGTACAAGACTTCTGACTAGAGGTGGGTTAGTCTCTAGCCTCCCGTTTACAGCGAAGCCGGGGTCGAAGAGGAGTGTTGGTACACAGGAGGCACTTATCCGGTCTCCTGCGACCTCAGCCGCCAGACATCCCATTTCCGCCTCACGGGTCTCCGCACGCGGCAAACATGCAGGTAGGTCTAGTACCCAAACCAGCTAAAAGGAAAAAAAGAAATCCGAAGAAGACAAATCCTGGCAGGGAACCTAATCGGAATCTCAGCAACCTACGAACTGAGCGGTTAATATAAATCAGTTAGTGGTGGAGGGTAACAAAACCACAAGACCGGGGTGTTAGTACATAACGTGGTAGCGATTAGGTAGAATACAACACGGGCAACTAGCCAGTGGAGAAAATAAATAAAAACAAAAAAGCGAGACACAAGACCAGCTCGGGATCGTGGGGCCGCGACTCCCCAACAGCTGGATGAACAGCCGTCCCTGCAAACACCAAAATAAAAAACAAGCGGTGGCATGACATCAGATGTTGACCAGTCACAAGGTCAGCTCGGGCCGTGGGGGCGCCGCTCCCCAAATAACTGGTAAACCAGTTATCCCCGTGCGGGGTCAGCTGGATGAACAGCTGTCCCTTCGGTGATGTAATCGTCAAAGCCGCAGAGGCAATAGAAACCGTCACAAGGTTAGCTCGGGCCGTGGGGGCGCCGCTCCCCAAATAACTGGAAAACCAGTTATCCCCGTGCGGGTTTTTTGGCGAGGACCACATTGCTATTCACTAGCGCAATTTGGGCGCCTGAATCAATAAGAGCAGGTACTTCTTTACCATCAATCAAAATGTCAACAGACTCCAGTTCGTTTACAAAACCTTTTCTCTCAACGGGCTGTTCCGATTCCAGTACATTGACTGAACTTTCACACCGCCCGCTTTGCTCACTTACGACTTCAGGTTGTCGTCGGAAACGCTTAGAACAAAATTTTGCAAAATGTGTTCCTCCACAAATGTAACATCTAAGTTTTCCCTTATTTTGCACATAGTTATTTTTGTTGGATTTTTCGTACCGTACATTCCTAAAGTTTCTGCTTCCACCTTCAATTCGTATTCTCCACTGATTTGTACTCAATTCCTTGAACACCATTTAATGATTTTTCTTTCGACACTAAATAAACATCGCACTGTTTCGCTAATCTTACAGGGTTAAACCAACTTTCTCTCTGCTTAATCCCTATGTGAGATGCCGTGTCTCTGTCTAAGGTTTGGTACAATTTGTCCGCCACCATGAATTTGCATAAGGAATTAAAATAACTAACCTCACGCAGTTTACAATAATACTCAAAGTTTGCTGTTAATCTTGATGCGAATTGAATATGTGTTTCACTCGGCTGTTTTGAAGTTTTCCAAAAATTATTCAGGTATTCCTGCGCTGACGGTTGAAACTCCCTTAATATCAGCGATATAAGCTTATCATAATCTGTCATCTCTTCCTCTCCGATGTAAAGCAATACGTTGTTAGTTTTTTTCCCCGAGAAGGTTTATCAAGATCTCTGACCTCATGTCCAATGGCACCCGTTTTATAACAAAAGCTCGTTCCACAGATTGGAAAAACAAATTGAGATTTTCTGGTTTAACTGGAATAGTCATACTCAGTGTACGAACACTATTAGTCAAGTTTTCAAATCCCGTATTATCACTTCCCTCATTTAGCTCCAATGCCGGACGGCTTCGAATACTTTCCAGTTCTACTTCCTTCTCCAATTGCGCTAATTTGATTTTTTCCATCTCTAATACTCGATCATTTTCAGCCTTTGCCTTCCTCTCTTCAATTATAGAACTTGAGACGTCTTTTAAAACATCTGGATCGTTTTCATAGATTTTAGTGCTCTCTATTTTTAGTTTTAAATCAACTATCGTTGCTCCTGTTGTTACCGTTTCACCGATCCCTTGTGCTACTTGAATCAAGGCTTCTTTACGAGAACTTTAATACATAGTTGACAAGAAAGCTTGCTTTCAAGACGTGAAGTAAAAGCTCCGCCTTTACCACTGCGTAATCCACAGGCGGTTCGGAACGAATCTCACTCTCTGACACCAGAATTCTAGAGGTATTGGGAAACTTCCCCACTATAGTTCCATCGAATCACGACACTTAAATAATGGACGGGCTGAACGACCTCTGAACACACACATATTTAATAAGTTGTACCTTTACAATTGATATAGATTACAATAACAACGGAACCTACTCATTCCGCTAAGAAATACAAACATGGCGAACACCAATCGAACACAATTCGGCAGACCGCCCAGTTTCGGTGTTTACACTTCAGAACTCTCTGTGGCTCTACTTCTTGTCTCTGGAAGCATGTTTTAGTGACGCGCCGACGTCCGACGCTCACGCCACCCAGCGGTCATTCCTCCGCGTAGCGATCTCGACATATCACTATCATGACGTCACATACCGAAAACCCACATAAATATATTACGATTGTTCAAGTATATCTAAATATGAAGGGATAACAAAGACTAAGCATAACCGAAGGGGAAATTTTTGGCATTAGTTACCTTGAACTCTGATGTGTATTCTATATAACATTCATTTTTAGTTCCTGTTATCAATGTAAATTTAAGTTTATTCTCCTTACGAACTTTGCTAACATAACGCAACATTTTCTCTCTCGCTGAATGTTTTCTGGCTACCTGAACTTAGGTCAAGAGTAGAATTGCGTATGAGTGCAACAAAGATAAGTAGGATGTTTACGATATATGTAGAAGGCTATTTCTCAGTAGACGTATTATGTCGTTCGTTAGATGAGGCTGTTTCTTGTTAGCCCCTTTAAGTAACCTGTTAAAACACTCTTTCTTGTTACAAGTCGATTAGTTTGTCATTCTGTTTGGATAAAGAAGATAAAGTTTAATTTTCTAATTGATGAATTCGGTCAAACTTAATTTTTGAAGAATAGTGAAATATTTTCAGTGTATTCGAGAATCAATGGTGACCAGAGTCAAATTACTAGTGATTTAATAATGCATAAGAACAACCTACGGTTTTTGTATCACCTAAGTTAGATATGAATGAAGGCAAACTGTAAGTAATTTTGTTTTGACTGAATCTGTGGACGTATACTTGAAGTGACACTTCTGTGCTTAATTAAGGACATTAAAGTTTAAGCTATCCTGGAATCAAATAAGACTAACCAGGTATAATAATTTAGATCGTACTCTCCAGTGAAATTGATGTTGGGAAGTAATTAGAACATTCAGACTATCGCTACAACCAAGAATGTTACAAAATATTAATAACAAATTTTCTGTAGAACAGACACAAAAACAAAAAGGGGAGGCAGCCTAACAAATGAATGTTGCTTATTACAAAGGCATGACAGCAGAGAGTATTCAAATTTTTTATAGGAGTGTATATGATTTGAAGCTGGTTCAGTTAAGAAAAATGTTGGGACATAATGAATAACAGAAAAGATTGCTCCATTAAGGCTATTGTTGTCGCAGGAAGGGTGGGTGCTCCAATTCCGCAAAATGCGGTATAAATATTTATTTATAACGGGATGCGAAAATTGTGTTCCAGAGGTAAACGGCGCTTACTTTTTTTTTGTACAAGGAATCGACACAGTACAGTTTCGCACATAGCGACCAATAATATGTGGATCAATCATAAAAAACTTTAGGAGTTTACGTCTTGCACTCCGACGCCAATTGGCTGTAACAGGAGACATTCTTCCTTCAGCACATGCATGCCATTGGCATTCAGAATGAATAGGGTGTCTCTAAGATGATAAAAACTACTGTATTACCGATGTTTTTCTCAGCTGAGGTACCGTATTTTGTTAATTTCACAAAGTGCAGAACGGCTTCCTGTAAACATATCAACAACATTGCGATCCTTGGTGCCCGAAATAATCCATAGTTGTGCCTCCTACGGGTAGAACAGAGATCAAGGTATAACACACAGAAGGTTAAAAAACTTTCACGGTCTCCTTCCGTATTCGGCCACCAGCGAGTTCCAAATCAGATGTGGCAGCACGTCCGCGCTCCATCCTCTCTTCCGATTTCACGTTTTCTCATCCTCTCACCTCGCGCAACACATGCTCGCTGCGGTGTGTTGTGAGCTGTGCAGTTGTTGTGTTTCATATTGGAAACCATAAGTTCTTTAGGTGAACTTTTAGAATTGTTTTTCACGTAAATTTTGGGGTTTAGAATAAGACATAGCGCTAGCCAATAACATTTTTGTTAATCTGGGTAGCCGCCCCGGTGGCGCAGTGGTCTAAGCGATGGCCTCTGATCATTCGCCCGAACGGGGTCCGGGTTTGAATCCCGGTCAGGCATGGATGTTGTGTTTGTCTTACGGCACTGGCTCTCTCCCTTCCCTGGAACCAGTGAACCTAAATTAGGGACGGGCGACTGCTTATAGCCCATTGAGTTGCTCACGGTGGTCGTTAAACCTCCAATCAAAAAAATATTGGGTTGCTTTTCTTTGGGTCCGATTGTGTGGTTTTCTTGATGTTATTGAGCAAGTATTTATATTGCCGGCTCTCTTGCTATATCATCAGCTGTTCTTCCTCCGGTGGGAGGCAACACTGCTGACGGTATTACTAATCTCAAAATTAACAATGCACGGTGTGAGTCGCGAAAGCCAGATTTATCACACATAAATAAACGCAATAGCAAACGCCGCTGATGGATACACATCACGCTGGCAAAAAGCTTGAACTTCTTCGGTATGTATACGGAAATTTAACAAATAATCGCCAGAAAAGGATAACATAAGGGCAGCTTCGTGATCGCTGGAAAGACATCAGGTGCAGACCGAAAAACGCCCAGCAAAGAAATATCTATATGTCAGACAAAAAATGATATTAATCATACATTCATTCTATTTAATGGAATGCATTTGGGATTGTATCTCCGAAGTGCTACGTGTCGGTGGGTTTGTCTACGGATTCCTTTGTGACTTTTTATTTGCTACTACGTGATATAAGTAGTTACACAACGAAATGCAAAATAACGAGTGCATGTTTGTCAGAAGAAGAATATCAGACTTTAGAAAAGTGAAATGGAAATAAAGTTCTTTGTTTGTTTGGACCGTTTCTAATAAGCAGTTGGACTGACTTTTTAAGCTGCCATGGTTTCAGAAGTAGACATAGGTTTAGCCAATGGCGTTTTTAGTTGGATTGCCTAAAGTTGCTTGGGGTGGATTGAATGGTTTTACTACACATTTATTTTTCTTTGGATTGGATTGTGTTGGATGGCTTTATTGCGTATGTGTTTATATTGTGGGCCCCTAGTTATGTACTCAATTGTGTCCCTCCTACGACACATGAGGGTATGACACGCCTGAAAGTTAACAATCCGTGGTTTAAATCCCAAATGCTACGCTCTCGGACCTAAAAAACATGTCTGCAAACGCAGCGCATGTATGCATTCAGCACTTTCGAAGTACTTCCACATTTAATAAACAGAACAATATGCCAGAAGTTCAACTCAACCTAAAACAAAACGATTGGTTAATATTTAATTCAAACAAAGGTCTTCGCTCTTTCCACGTTCATAAGTGAGTCACGGAAAAATTCTCATTGGCCGCCACCGGAGGTCGAACCCAGGGTCTTCCAGTTACGCGCCGGATATGCTTCCGCTACACCACAGCGGCCTCGAATTCCTTAAGACTCACACACGCTAACTGCCAAGCCAAGTTGGCAGGTTGCTTTTTGGAGCCCCGCACAATGCTGGGGATACACCAAAGATGGTAAGCAGCAACTGAAGAAATAATTAGAAGGCGAAATAATAATTAATACATACATTTACCTTGGACCAGGAAATTCAAACAAAGGTCTTCGCTCTTTCCATGTTCATAAGCGAGTCACGGAAAAATTCTCATCGGCCGCCACCGGGAGTCGAACCCAGGGTCTTCCAGTTACGCGCCGGATATGCTTCCGCTGAACGTGGAAAGAACGAAGCCCTTTGTTTGAATTTCCTGGTCCACGTTAAATGTCTGTATTAGTTATTAATTCGCCTTCTAATTATTTCTTCAGTTGCTGCTTACCATCTTTGGTGAATCCCCAGCATTGTGCGGGGCTCCAAGAAGTAACCTGCCAACTTGGCTTGGCAGTTAGTGTGTTTGAGTCTTGGCTTGGCAGTTAGTGTGTTTGAAGGCCCTGGGTTCGACTCCCGGTGGCGGCCAATGATAATTTTTCCGTGACTCACTTATGAACGTGGAAAGAGCGAAGACTTTTGTTTGAATTTCCTGGTCCACGTTAAATGTCTATATTAATTGGTTAATATTTACATTTCCCGATGACCAAAGTAGTAAGGAATCATTTGCTACTTTTAATGAATATGAAAAGAAATCTCTTCCAACAGAAAAAGTAGTTCTTATACTTACCTTGCTAGACGCACTTTCCGTATGTGTGTTTCTCCATAGGTTTTGGGCAAAATAACGCTGTCTTTAAATGTTTTCTTTTGTGAAGTCCGGATGTTATTAAAACTCGTGTTGATGTAATGCGCATTCGTGGGGAAGCACTTCGCGCTTTGAAACTAAGCAAAGAAATATATCGTACACACAAACACTGTCATGAAGTGCATTTCCATATTTTTCGAAACACATCTTTGTGACGTTCCTTTTTTTAAAAGATACTTTACACTTAAATACATTCCTCACTTCTTTTGATTTCTTGATGTGCTGGCTAATATTTGAATCAGAACGTAATCCTCGGCAAATATTTTCTTTCTTTAAATAAAATCATAGATACACTTACTTTCTATTGCCGCCTATATCAAAAGCAAGGATCGTTCTTCTTATGAGAATTACTTTAAATTTTCGAAGTTAAAGAAGTCGGGAGCACGAAACGTGAGATATCGTAATGGAGCATAGCAAGAAAAGTAGTGTGATGAGTTGTGCAAGACTCCTGAGTAAGAAACGGATTCAATAATGTTTAAAATTCATTCCCTGTTATCCGTCATGATTTCATTTCTGATCGCTTTATCCTTCAAAGGCAACTGATTTCTGCCATAGAAACTGCTGCCTGCCTGACACTTCGGATCTGTTCACATATTGCGCACACACGATATATGTAGGTGAAATAGTAGAAACGAGACGAATAGCCTGCAAAATAATTGCCTCCCATCTTGTTGTCACTTACGCCATTTCCAAAGCAGACTTCCCTGTTTCACTTGGTATAGCGAAACTGCCTTTTTTTGCAGCTGATCGGATTCTAACTCACGTCTTTCTGTTACTAAACCAAATCTGATGACTGATTTTACTTCTAGCTTGGAATACTTTTCAATAACATGATCCACTTCATTCACTTTACAACCGCAGACTACTTATCGGATATCACCAAAGAACGTGGGATAGCTACTCGTCATAAAAATGACGTACTCAGGAACGTACGTCACACTTACCTGCACATATGGTGTATTAACGCCACGTGTACCTCTAATATCGGACCAAACTTGTAAATAGTAATCTTTAGGTTACGGTAATTTATTGAAATTATAAAAAAATAATTTAAAATTTCGCACAACATTTCGATGTTACAAAACTGTCATTCACTAAAAAACAAAGTTCAGTTCATTATGTTCGATCTTGAATGCATTTGATTTGCTTTTCAGTTCAGTTCCTACATGCAAGCAGAGTCCAATTTATTTTGAGTAGGAATCACATACATCATTTTAGTTTTTTGAACGAAGTAAAAAGGAAAAGGTAACATTTTCATTTTTTAAAAAAAGGTAATATGTTCTATATGTTCAAGTGTTCTAAAAGGTAATATATTCAAGTGTTCTAAAAGGTAATATATTCTATTATTCTAAAAGGTAATATGTTCACGTGTTCTATATTGGTAGCATTCAATTTCTTCAAATACAACTTTGCAAAATTATTGAGGTTTTCAAATGCATGCAATGTACATTTTATGTCATCACAGCAATATTCGGGATCTAAAAATTCAAATACTTGCAGTTTGTAATTGAAATAATATATTATATTTTAAGACACACGGAATAAAATTTGTCTTGAAATTTAAAACGGCTTTAAATTGGAATAACGCCTTTAATAAGGCTTCCGTTATAAACTGGAGAATTGTTGTTGAAGAAGCTTCCGCTAAAATCAAAGTTTTTTTTTTTTTTTTTTGCCCCCAAGTGAAAAAGTGTGCATTATTTAAATCGATAAGGCATCAATAAATTGGAATATTTATTTCCACTCGCTAGCGGGTGCAAAATCATTGGAAAATGTACACTTCGTGGACAAAGATTTCTAATATAAATAGTCAAATACATTTAAACCACGTTTCGAAACAAAGAGAAATTTTCAAATAATTTAAGCCAAGATATCTAAAATTTCATTTGTCTTCGCAAATAAATGAACTCTTCGTTGGAATGTGTTTCAACCTATTCCAAAGCAAGATTCCTTTTTTTTCTAGGTCGCATTCACAGTAGTGAAGTGTGACTAGTGTGCTGGTGCTCTTACATTATAAATAACCCACACTGTGCAGTGCATAGTTATGGTATAAACTTTTGCTACTTCAGCAGTGAGGAAAACGGCGGAGAAAGAACGGGAGTTCTTAACATTTCTTACCATGGCTCTTCTGTCACGTCCCGTCAGTTTGTGCAGCCTTCCTGAACGTTTTTTTTTTTCTGTAGTTGCTCCGGCCTGCTTCCATCTGTTCACGACATCACTTACATTCGATTTTGGCATGCTTAGTTTAACTGCAATACTGCGTATGGAAACGCTACCTAAATGAAATCCTATGACCAGCGCACGCTGGAACTCGGAAATTTCACGCCCACGCAGTGCTATCTCCTTCAAAGTTACTGATAACACGACAGAATATCTCATCTTCATATACGTACTTCTCCAGTCACAGAACATCTTTCTGAGCAACCGTTCTTTGCACTTATGCAAATATTGGGTAGAGTTGACTGCTTTTGATAATATACACTTCTGGCCACCCAGAATGCAACACCACGAAGGACACGAGACAGCAAACCCAGATTTACTGGACACATAAGAAAAGATACAAAGATGAAACGACTGAGCTTACATGCCCGTGCGACTTGCGGAACACGCAGATATCAATAGTTCGTGTGGCCCCCATGCTGGCAATAACGGGTGCTACACGCCACGGCATCCTACGAAAGAGACTTTGGATGTGGGCTTTTTTTTTCTTTTTTTTTTGATTGGAGGTTTAACGACCACCGTGAGCAACTCAATGGGCTATAAGCAGTCATCCGTCCCTAATTTAGGGTTACTGGTTCCAGGGAAGGGAGAGAGCCAGTGCCGTAAGACAAACACAACATCCATGCCTCACCGGGATTCGAACTCGGACCCCTTACGGACAAATGATCATAGACCAGCGCCTTAGACCACTGTGCCACCGGGGCGGCCGGATGTGGGCTTGGGGTATGTCGGTCCAGGCTGCTTCCAAACGTTGCCACAGTTCATCCGGCGTAGCCACGGGTGGTGCTTGCCGTGCCACTCGGTTGCAGATCAGCGACCAGATGTGTTCGATGGGTGACATGTCGGATGAACAGGTGGGCCACGGCAGCAGTGACACCTGGTGGTCCGTGAAGAATTGTTGCACGAGGCGTGCCACGTGGGGCACGCATCGTCCTGTTAAAACGTGGCCGCTGTCTGGTCCTGCAAGTAAGAGAGGACAACAGGCTCCAAAACGTCGGAGATGTAGCGGTGCCTCTTGAGTGTACCGGCGATGCGTACCAGAGGGGTGCGGGTGTCATATCAAATTGCGCCCCAAACCATAAGGCCAGGCGACGTACCGGTATGGCGATGCATAATGCAGGCGTCATACAGTCTCTCGCCGCGGTGCCGTCACACACGGATCCGACCATCGTGGTGTTGCAGGCACAAGCGGGATTCGTCGGAGAAAACAATGTCGTGCCATTCCGTAATCCAGGTGCGGCGTTCAACGACCCACTGCCGCCGCACTCGCCGGTGGTGTAACGTCAATGGTAATCGGAGCAATGGGCGCCGTGCGACAAGTCCCCGCTCCTGCACACGACGTCGAACGGTACGTGCTGACACAGGTTGTTGCACAACGCACCCTAATTCCTGCGCTAACGTTCGTGATGTGGTGGTGCGAGCCGTCAATTCCCGCAGCACAACATGCCGGTCCTTTCGTTCAGTGGTGGGCCGCGGCTGCGGCAATTGTACACGTTGGTCCGTCCGTCCCTCCTGCACCCACCGAATTTATACTCGCCTCACTATGGCTTGATGTTGTCGCACACGGGCGTCGATGTCTCGGTACGATAAACCGCTGTCGCGATAAGCCACTATTCGCCCTCTGTCAAACTCCGAAATGTGCTGGAATGACTGCCGTATTCTTCGACGAGGCATCAGGAAGCTTCCAACGTACAGGTCGGGCAGCACAACACACTTCCACTGCTTACACCCCGCCTCCTGTGCATCCTTCTTATAGTGCTTCTCGATGGTTTGCCGGGCGCACATGATTTGCATATGCCCTGCAATGCTAATCGTTTGCATGACCTCTCGCGGGCGACGCATGCTGCATATTTCAGGCCAATCGGATACTTCCTTCTTGATGTTGCATTTTGAGTGGCCAGCAGTGTATATATATCATCATCATCATCATTGTCAACAAATATCAATCCGCTGCTGGACGAAGTTCTCTCCAGGCCTCTTCTACAACGGTCTGTCTGGTGCCAGTCACCTCCATTGTTACACCCGCATACTTTTGAATTTCTTCCACCCATCTCCCATATGGTTTTCTTCTGGGTCTTTTCCTGTCCTTTGTAATCCAATCTAAAATGCCGACTGTCCATCGACGGTCTGTTCTTCTGGCAGTATGTCCAGCCCATTGCCATTTAAGGGATTTTACTCTGATCATGATGTCTTCCACTCTTGTCCTTTTTCTGATCCACGAGTTCCTCTACTCATCTGTCATGGTTACACCAAGCATGCATCTCTCCATGCTCTTTGAGTTGTCTGCAGCATTTGTATGTCTCTTTTAGTTAAAGTCCAAATCTCTGCACCATGCGTAAGCACTGGAAGGATGAATTGATCAAACACTTTTCTTTTAGGACATAATGGCATATTGCTCTTGAAAATTATGCTGTTTCTTCCAAAAACCCTCCAGGAAAGTTTTAAACGCCGATTAATTTCTTCATGAATGTGACCTTCACTTGATATCTGCTGTCCAAGATAAACGCACGCATCTGTTATTTCCAGCTTTTCTCCATCAATCGCTAAATCTTCATATCTTGTAAAAGCATTGTGCATCACTTTTGTCTTCTAAAAGTTCATTTTTAATCCCACTTCTTTACTCTTGTAAGCAAGTTAATGGATCATAATCTGCAGCACCAATGTGGTAGTTGCGAAAACGACTACGTCATCAGCAAAACGAAGGGGAGTTAGATAATCTCCATTAACCTGTATCCCTCTGTTTTCCCAGTTCAGTGATTGAAAGACATTTTTCAATGGGGCATTAAAGAGCTTGGGAGATATGGTGTCACCTTGTCTTACTCCCTTCCCAACGTTTATGTGTGCTGTGTTCTCAAACAGCCTAATCTTTGCACTTGCATTTCGATAGATGTTATTAATAATAATAATGTATGCATCTTCAATACCGCTGGATTTCAAAGCCATTGTAACTGCTGATGGTTTTACTGAATCAAAGGCCTTTTCATAATCGATAGAAGCCATTTACAATGGAAGTTCATATATTTTCTCGCTCTTTCAATTAGTTCTCTCAGTGCGTGTATATGATCTGCAGTGCTGTAGCCACTCCTGAATCCAGTTTGTTCTCTCAGTTGAGTCATGTCCAGTGTTACCTTCAAGCGGTGTGAAAGAACTTTAGTGAAGATTTTATAAACCACTCATAGGAGGCTGATAGGTCTCTAGTTCCTGAGATCCTCAATGTCACCTTTTTTATGTAGCAGGATCATTGTAGCGTTCTTCCAATCCTCAGGAATCTTCCTTCCCTACATTTAAGTTTATATATATATATCATCATCATCATCATTGTCAACCATTATCAATCCACTGCTGGACGAAGGTCTTCCCAAGTTTCCTCCACAACGGTCTGTCTTGTGCCAGTCTCCTCCATGTCACTCCCGCATACTTTCGAATTTCATCCACCCATCTTCCATGTGGTCTTCTTCTGGGTCTTTTCCTGTCCCTTGGAATCCAATCTAAAATTTCGGCTGTCCATCGATGGTCTGTTCTTCTGGCAGTATGTCCAGCCCATTGCCATTTCAGGGATACAACTCTGATCATGATGTTTTCCACTCTTGTCATTTTTCGGATCCACGTGTTCCTCTTCTTATCTCTCCTGGTTACACCAAGCATGCACCTCTCCATGCCTCTTTGAGTTGTCTGCAGCCTTTGTATGTCTCTTTTAGCTAAGGTTCACGTCTCTGCACCATACGTAAGCACTGGAAGGATGCATTGATCAAACACTTTTCTTTTAAGACATAATGGCATATTGCTCTTGAAAATTATGCTGTATCTTCCAAAAGCTCTCCAGGAAAGTTTTGTACGCCGATTAATTTCTTCACCAATGTGACCCTCACTTGATATCTGCTGTCCAAGATAAACGTACGTGTCTGTTATCTCCAGCTTTTCTCCATCAATCGATAAATCTTCATTTCTTGTAAAAGCATTGTACATCACTTTTGTCTTCTGAAAGTTCATTTTTAATCGCACTTCTTTACTCTTGTCAGCAAGTTCCTGGATCATACTCTGTAGCTCTGAGGGGGTAGTTGCAAAAATGACTATGACATCAGCAAAACGAAGGTGGGTTAGATAATCTCCATTAATCTTTATCCCTTTGTTTTCCCAGTTCAGTGATTGAAAGACATTTTCCAATGTGGCATTAAAGAGCTTCGGAGATATGGTGTCACCTTGTCTCACTCCTTTTCCAATTTTTATGTGTGTTGTATTTTCAAACAGCCGAATCTTTGCACTTGCGTTTTCATAGATGTTATTAATAATATTAATGTATGCATCTTCAATACCGCAGGATTTCAGAGCCATTGCAACTGCTGATGGTTTCACCGAATCAAAGGCTTTTTCATAATCGATAAAAGCCATGCACAATGGAAGCTCATATTCCCTCGCTCTTTCAATTAGTTCTCTCAGTATGTGGATATGATCTATTGTGCTGTAGCCACTCCTGAATCCAGCTTGTTCTCTCGGTTGAGCCATGTCCAGTGTCACCTTCAAGCGGTGTGAAAGAACTTTTGTGAAGATTTTATAAACCACTGATAGGAGGCTGATAGGTCTGTAGTTCCTGAGATCCTCAATGTCACCTTTTTTATGTAGCAAGATTATTGTAGCGTTGTTCCAATCCTCAGGAATTTTCCCTTCATTAAGGCATCGAGTGGAAATTTGGGCGAGTACTGTTTCGATTTCTCCACTTGCTTCTTGTATGATGTCTACAGTAATTCCATCTTCTCCTGGAGCTTTTCCCCGCTTCATGTTCTTGATTGCATGTGCAACTTCTGCTGGAAGGACTGGAAGAACTCTGGTACTGGTACCTTTCATGATGTCTGGAGTACATGTATCATCCCTTTCATATAATTTGGAGTAGAAATCTTTCACACTTGTCAAAATTTCGCCTCTATTTCTTGTTACAGAACCATCTTCTTTTCTCAGTGCCATAATCTGTTTTTTCCCCTTACTGAGATGTCCCTTTGCTATCTTTAGGCTTTTGTTGTTTTCAATTGCTTTCCTTACTAGTTCACAGTTGAATTTCCTTACGTCTTCAGTGATACTTTTTCGTACTGTCTTGCATAGCTCTATATATTCCACTTTGGAAGTCACATCTTCTTTAGTTGTCCTCATTACTCTTCTTTTTTGCATCAACATTTTGGTTTTTCCTGAGAATTTGTTCACATGCAATTTGTTCTTAGACCCAGCTAATTTTGTTGCTGTTTCCATAAGAGCTTTGGTTACTTTTCTGTTAACTTCAGAAATATCCACTTCTTCCGATCTTAGGCCTTCTAAAGCAGAGAATCTGTTTTTCAGTTCCAATTTGAAGGTATTATGGTGTTTTTTAAGGTTGGTTATGTCAATACATTTTGTTTGTCTTATGAGCTTGCTACGTTCGAGTTTAGTGTTGAGGTGCATCTTACATCTCACCAATCTATGGTCACTACCTGTGTTGAACTTGTTTAGCACACTGCAGTCTTCTATGACGAATTTTTTGTTACACATAATAAAATCAATTTCACTTGTCGTCCCATTTGGATGTCTCCATGTCCATTTCCTGTGTGGCTTTTTCTTGAAAAAGGAGTTCAAGATGAAAAACCCTTCTGCCTCTGCAAACTCTACGAGAGTATTTTCACGCTGGTTTCTGTTGCCGTGACCGAATTTACCTACTGAAGTTTCATTCTGTTGCCGTTGCCCTATTTTTGCATTGAAATCTCCCATAATTATCTTCAAGTGCTGCTTACCTTTATTATTTAGATGATGAATTTCCTCATAAAATTCTTCAATTTCTTCTTCAAGATGACTTGTGGTGGGTGCATAAGTTTGAATAATCTGAGCCTGGTATCTTCTCGAGAGTTGGATAACGAGTCGTGCAGCTCTGTCAGAGGAACTTTCAACTTCTACAACTTTATCCTTCAGTTTCTTGTTTATTATAAATCCAACACCACTAGTTCTGCCAGTATCTGTCCCACGATAGTAGAAGAGATGTCCACTTTTCAGTTCGATGAGATCTTCTCCTTTTCTCCTTACCTCACTTAGTCCCACAATGTCGCTGTCTGGTCCTATATTATTGTGACCACCACCTTATATACAGGATGCACCACGAGAAGGCGGGGTTGACATTTGTCAAGGCGAGGCTGTGATGTTACGCATCATCTGACCTTACATCCAATATATATATATATATATATATATATATATTTAAGTATTTTTGCAACTACCCCATCAGAGCTGCAGAGTATGATCCAGGAACTTGCTGACAAGAGTAAAGAAGTGGGATTAAAAATGAACTTTCAGAAGACAAAAGTGATGTTCAATGCTTTTACAAGAAATGAAGATTTATCGATTGATGGAGAAAAACTGGAGATAACAGATACGTATGTTTATCTTGGACAGCAGATATCAAGTGAGGGTCACATTGATGAAGAAATTAATCGGCGTACAAAACTTGCCTGGAGAGCTTTTGGAAGAAACAGCATAATTTTCAAGAGCAATATGCCATTATGTCTTAAAAGAAAAGTGTTTGATCAATGCATCCTTTCAGTGCTTACGTATGGTGCAGAGACGTGGACCTTAACTAAAAGAGACATACAAAGGCTGCAGACAACTCAAAGAAGCATGGAGAGGTGCATGCTTGGTATAACCAGGAGAGATAAGAAGAGGAACTCGTGGATCCGAAAAATGACGAGAGTGGAAGACATCATGATCGGAGTTAAATCCCTGAAATGGCAATGGGCTGGACATACTGCCAGAAGGACAGACCATAGATGGACAGCCGAAATTTTAGATTGGATTCCAAGGGACAGGAAAAGACCCAGAAGAAGACCACATGGGAGATGGGTGGATGAAATTCGAAAGTATGCAGGGGTGACATGGAGGAGACTGGCACAAGACAGACCGTTGTGGAGGAAACTTGGGGAGACCTTCGTCCAGCAGTGGATTGATAATGGTTGACAATGATGATGATGATGATGATATATATATATATATATATATATATATATATATCATTGGGGATGTAAGGTCAGGTGATGCGTAACATCACAGCCTCTCCTTGACAAATGTCAACCCCGCCTTCTCGTGGTGCATCCTGTTCCCACTAAAGGGGCTCTGACGACCGCCAATAGCGGTATAACTATACCATCGGGATCAGAGGAAATGCTATCCCACACTCACCAACCCGCTTGGCCAGCGTGGTGAGTTATGGCCAAACCTCTCCAAAATGACTCCACAACTTAAATCTTGGCCCTCAGTCTCCGGCAGCTGGAATGTACCTGGCCAAGGCAGCGGCCAGTGCGACATGAAGGCAGAGGGTGCTAAGAATCCCCGGAGGACCGGACTAGGCTGCCATCTGATGCTGACCTTGGCAACGTACAATGGACGCTCCCTATCTTCTGATTCAAGGCTTCTTGAATTGGAAGAGGAACTACAAAGGATCAAGTGGGACATTGTGGGACTAAGTGAGGTAAGGAGAAAAGGAGAAGATCTCATCGAACTGAAAAGTGGACATCTCTTCTACTATCGTGGGACAGATACTGGCAGAACTAGTGGTGTTGGATTTATAATAAACAAGAAACTGAAGGATAAAGTGGTAGAAGTTGAAAGTTCCTCTGACAGAGCTGCAAGACTCGTTATCCAACTATCGAGAAGATACCAGGCTCAGATTATTCAAACTTATGCACCCACCACAAGTCATCCTGAAGAAGAAATTGAAGAATTTTATGAGGAAATTTGTCATCTAAATAATAAAGGTAAGCAGCACTTGAAAATAATTATGGGAGATTTCAATGCAAAAATAGGGCAACGGCAACAGAATGAAACTTCAGTAGGTAAATTCGGTCACGGCAACAGAAACCAGCGTGGAAATACTCTCGTTGAGTTTGCAGAGGCAGAAGGGTTTTTCATCTTGAACTCCTTCTTCAAGAAAAAGCCACACAGGAAATGGACATGGAGACATCCAAATGGGATGACAAGTGAAATTGATTTTATTATGTGTAACAAAAAATTCGTCATAGAAGACTGCAGTGTGCTAAACAAGTTCAACACAGGTAGTGACCATAGATTGGTGAGATGTAAGATGCACCTCAACACTAAACTTGAACGTGGCAAGCTCATAAGACAAACAAAATCTATTGACATAACCAACCTTAAAAAACACCATAATACCTTCAAGTTGGAACTGAAGAACAGGTTCTCTGCTTTAGAAGGCCTAACATCGGAAGAAGTGGACATCTCTGAAGTTAACAGAAAAGTAACCAAAGCTCTTATGGAAACAGCAACAAAATTAGCTGGGTCTAAGAACAAGTTGCATGTAAATAAGTTATCAGGAAAAACGAAAATGTTGATGCAAAAAAGAAGAGAGATGAGGACAACTGAAGAAGATGTGACTTCCAAAGTGGAATATATAGAGCTATGCAAGACAGTACGAAAAAGTATCACTGAAGACGTAAGAAAATTCAACTGTGAACTAGTGAGGAAAGCAATTGAAAACAACCAAAGCCTAAAGATAGCAAAGGGATATCTCAGTAAGGGAAGAAAACAGATTATGGCACTGAGAAAAGAAGATGGTTCTGTAACAAGAAATAGAGGCGAAATTTTGACAAGAGTGAAAGATTTCTACTCCAAATTATATGAAAGGGATGATACATGCACTCCAGACATCATGAAAGATACCAGTACCAGAGTTCCTCCAATCCTTACAGCAGAAGTTGCACATGCAATCAAGAACATGAAGCGGGGAAAAGCTCCAGGAGAAGATGGAATTACTGTAGACATCATACAAGAAGCAAGTGGAGAAATCGAAACAGTACTCTCCCCAATTTTCACTCGATGTCTTAATGAAGGAAAGATTCCTGAAGATTGGAACACCGCTACAATGATCCTGCTACATAAGAAAGGTGACATTGAGGATCTCGGAAACTACAGACCTATCAGCCTCCTATCAGTAGTTTATAAAATCTTCACTAAAGTTCTTTCACACCGCTTGAAGGTAACACTGGACATGGCTCAACCGAGAGAACAAGCTGGATTCAGGAGTGGCTACAGCACAATAGATCATATCCATGTGCTGAGAGAACTAATTGAAAGAGCAAAAGAATATGAACTTCCATTGTGCATGGCTTTTATCGATTATGAAAAAGCCTTTGATTCGGTGAAACCATCAGCAGTTACAATGGCTCTGAAAACCTGCGGTATTGAAGATGCATACATTAATATTATTAATAACATCTATGAAAATGCAAGTGCAAAGATTAGGCTGTTTGAAAATACAACACACATAAAAATTGGAAAGGGAGTGAGACAAGGTGACACCATATCTCCGAAGCTCTTTAATGCCACATTGGATCGTGTTTTTTAGTCGCTGAGCTGGGAAAACAAGGGGATAAAGATTAATGGAGATTATCTAACCCACCTTCGTTTTGCTGATGACGTAGTCATTTTTGCAACTAGCCCATCAGAGCTGCAGAGTATGATCCAGGAACTTGCTGACAAGAGTAAAGAAGTGGGATTAAAAATGAACTTTCAGAAGACAAAAGTGATGTTCAATGCTTTTACAAGAAATGAAGATTTATCGATTGATGGAGAAAAACTGGAGATAACAGACAAGTACGTTTATCTTGGACAGCAGATATCAAGTGAGGGTCACATTGATGAAGAAATTAATCGGCGTACAAAACTTGCCTGGAGAGCTTTTGGAAGAAACAGCATAATTTTCAAGAGCAATATGCCATTATGTCTTAAAAGAAAAGTGTTTGATCAATGCATCCTTCCAGTGCTTACGTATGGTGCAGAGACGTGGACCTTAACTAAAAGAGACATACAAAGGCTGCAGACAACTCAAAGAGGCATGGAGAGGTGCATACTTGGTGTAACCAGGAGAGATAAGAAGAGGAACTCGTGGATCCGAAAAATGACAAGAGTGGAAGACATCATGATCAGAGTTAAATCCCTGAAATGGCAATGGGCTGGACATACTGCCAGAAGGACAGATCATCGATGGACAGCCGAAATTTTAGATTGGATTCCAAGGGACAGGAAAAGACCCAGAAGAAGACCACATGGGAGATGGGTGGATGAAATTCGAAAGTATGCAGGGTGACATGGAGGAGACTGGCACAAGACAGACCGTTGTGGAGGAAACTTGGGGAGACCTTCGTCCAGCAGTGGATTGATAATGGTTGACAATGATGATGATGATGATGATATATATCATTATCGTTGTCAACCATTATCGATCCACTGCTGGACGAAGGTCTCCCTAAATTTCCTCCACGACGGTCTGTCTTGTGCCAGTCTCCTCAATGTCACTCCCGCATACTTTCGAATTTCATTCACCCATCTTCCATGTGGCCTTCTTCTAGGACTTTTCCTGTCCCTTGGAATCCAAACTAAAATTTCGGCTGTCCATCGATGGTCTGTCCTCCTGGCAGTATGTCCAGCCCATTGCCATTTCATGGATTTAACTCTGATCGTGATGTCTTCCACTTTTGTCATTTTTCGGATCCACGAGTTCCTCTTCTTATCTCTTCTGGTTACACCAAGCATGCACCTCTCCATGTTCTTTCAGTTGTCTGCAGCCTTTGTATGTCTCTTTTAGTTAAGGTCCACGTGTCTGCACCATACGTAAGCACTGGAAGGATGCATTGATCAAACACTTTTCTTTTAAGACATAATGGCATATTGCTCTTGAAAATTATGCTGTTTCTTCCAAAAGCTCTACATACAAGTTTTGTACGCCGGTTAATTTCTTCATCAATGTGACCCTCACTTGATATCTGCTGTCCAAGATGAACGTACGTGTTTGTTATCTCCAGCTTTTCTCCATCAATCGATAAATCTTCATTTCTTTTAAAAGCATTGAACATCACTTTTGTCTTCTGAAAGTTGATTTTTAATCCAACTGCTTTTTTTTTTTTTTTTTGATTGGAGGTTTAACGACTACCGTGAGCAACTTAATGGGCTATAAGCAGTCGCCAGTCCCTAATTGAGGGTCACTGGTTCCAGGGAAGAGAGAGAGCCAGAATCCCACTTATTTACTCTTGTCAGCAAGTTCATGGATCATACTCTGCAGGTCTGATGGAGTAATTGCAAAAATGACTATGTCATTAGCAAAACGAAGGTGAGTTAGATAGTCTCCATTAATCTTTACCCCTTTGTTTTGCCAGTTCAGTGATTGAAAGACATTTTCCAAGGTGGCATTAAAGAGCTTCGGAGATATGGTGTCACCTTGTCTCACTCATTTTCCAATTTTTATGTGTGTTGTATTTTCAAACAACGGAATCTTTCCACTTGCATTTTCATAGATGTTATTAATAAAATTAATGTACGCATCTTCAATACCGCAGGATTTCAGAGCCGTTGAAACTGCTGATGATTTCATGGAACCAAAGGCTTTTTCATAATCGATAAAAGCCATGCACAATGGAAGTTCATATTCCCTCGCTCTTACAATTAGTTCTCTCAGTACGTGAATATGATCTATTGTGCTGTAGCCACTCCTGAATCCAGCTTGTTCTCTCGGTTGAGCCATGTCCAGTGTCACCTTCAAACGGTGTTAAAGAACTTTAGTGAAGATTTTATAAACCACTGATAGGAGGCTGATAGGTCTGTAGTTCCTGAGATCCTCAATGTCACCTTTTTTATGCAGCAGGATCATTGTAGCGTTGATCCAATCCTCAGGAATCTTCCCTTCATTATGGCATCGAGTGAAAATTTGGGCAAGTACTGTTTCGACTTCTCCACTTCCTTCTTGTATGATGTCTACAGTAATTCCATCTTCTCCTGGAGATCATCCCCGCTTCGTGTTCTTGATTCCATGTGCAATTTCTGCTGGGAGGAATGGAAGAACACTGGTACTGGTATCTTTCAATGATGTCTGGAGTACATGTATCATCCCTTTCATATAATTTGAAGTAGAAATTTTTCACTCTTGTCAAAATTTCGCCTCTATTTCTTGTTACAGAACCAACTTCTTTTCTCAGGGCCATAATCTGTTTTCTTCCCTTACTGAGATGTCCCTTTGCTATCTGTAGGCTTTGGTTGTTTTCAATTGCTTTCATTACTAGTTCACAGTTGAAATTCCTTACGTCTTCAGTGATACTTTTTCGTACTGTCTTGCATAGCTCTTTATATTCCACTTTGGAAGTCGCATCTTCTTTAGTTGTCCTCATCTCTCTTCTTTTTTGCATCAACATTTTGTTTTTTTCTGGTAATTTGTTCACATGCAACTTGTTCCTGTTTCCATAAGAGTTTTGGTTACGTTTCTGTTAACTTCAGAAATATCCCCTTCTTCCGATGTTAGGCTTTCTAAAGCAGAGAATCTGTCCTTCAGTTCCGACTTAAAGGCATTATGGTGTTTTTTAAGGTTGGTTATGTCAATACATTTTGTTTGCCTTATGAGCTTGCCACGTTCGAGTTTAGTGTTGAGGTGGATCTTACATCTCACCAATCTATGGTCACTACCTGTGTTGAACTTGTTTAGCACACTGCAGTCTTCTATGAAGAATTTTTGGTACACATAATAAAATCAATTTCACTTGTCGTCCCATTTGGATGTCTCCATGTCCATTCCCAGTGTGGCTTTTTCTTGAAAAGGGAGTTCAAGATGAAAAACACTTCTGCCTCTGCAAACTCTACGAGAGTATTTCCACGCTGGTTTCTGTTGCCGTGACCGAATTTACCAACTGAAGTTTCATTCTGTTGCCGTTGCCCTATTTTTGCATTGAAATCTCCCATAATTATTTTCAAGTGCTGCGTACCTTTATTACTTAGATGACGAGTTTCCTCATAAGATTCTTCAATTTGTTCTTCAGGATGACTTGTGGTGGGTGCATAAGTTTGAATAATCTGAGCCTGGCATCTTCTCGAGAGTTGGATAACGAGTCGTGCAGCTCTGTCAGAGGACCTTTCAACTTCTACAACTTTATCAGTCAGTTTCTTATTTATTATAAATCCAACACCACTAGTTCTGCCAGTATCAGTCCCATGATAGTAGAAGAGATGTCCACTTTTCAGTTCAATGAGATCTTCTCCTTTTCTCCTTACCTCACTTAGCCAGACGATGTCCCACTTGATCCTTTGTAGTTCCTCTTCCAATTGAAGAAGCCTTGAATCAGAAGATAGGGAGCGTCCATTATACGTAGCCAAGGTTAGCATCAGATGGCAGCGTAGTCCGGTCCTCCGGGGATTCTTAGCACCCTCTGTCTTCATGTCGCACTGGCCGCTGCCTTGGCCAGGTACATTCCAGCTGCCGGAGACTGAGGGCCAAGATTTAAGTTGTGGAGTCATTTTGGAGGGATTTGGCCATAACTCACCACGCTGGCCAAGCGGGTTGGTGAGTGTGGGATAGCATTTCCTCTAATCCCGATGGTACAGTTATACCGCTATTGGCGGTCGTCAGAGCCCCTTTAGTGGGAACAGGATGTACCACGAGAAGGCGGGGTTGACATTTGTCAAGGAGAGGCTGTGATGTTACGCATCACCTAACCTTACATCCCTATATATATATATATTCAGTCGAGTCATGTTACCGTGACCACTTTCTACTTTTGACATTAACAGCGCGTTACCAATGAAAAAAGGCACTTGTCGTGAGCTGGCTTGGAGGGTGTATAAAGTGCGCTATAGGCAATTTGAAAACATAACTCTCGTTGCTGTCATAGATAAAAGGAGCGATTTATCAGATTTGCAAAAAGGGATGACTAGCGGCTTTTGGGTCAAGGGTGGCAGTATTTCTGAAACAGCGCACTTTATGACCTGTTCCCCTGCTGCTGTGGTTAAAGTGCCCCGTGATTGGAGAAATGGCACCATTGCGAATAAGCGACCTGGAAACTGCTGAGCATCACATGCTATTGGTGTTGAGAGATGAACGTCGGCTTCGAAGGTGCGTGAAGGCCGAACGACACGCTACAGTGCAGCAACTCACTGGCCGAATGAACCAGGCAGATACCGGAAGTGTGTCTAAAACGACAGTTCAGCAAACCCTGCTGCGAATGAGGCTCTGACACAGACGTATGGCCAATGCGCTTATGCTAACCAAGGCGCATCGTCAAAGAAGGCTTACATTTGCACGACAGTACCGGAATAGGACCTCAGCTGATTGGCAAAGGATTGTTTCTCCGATGACTAATGTTTTCTGCTCTATTGAACGGATGAACGTTTGAGTATAAGGCGATATATATCGGAGAGCAAACACTCTTCAACCATTGCTAGCAGAACACCAGCTGTTGGGTGCAGCGTTATGGTCTGGGGATTGTTTTCCTTGCATTATCTTGATCCATTCGTACCTAAGGAAGGCACTATGTACCGAATTTGTTATGAATCCATCCTTACAGACCACGCACACATATACATGCTGATTGTCTTACCTGGGGCGGATGGGATTTTGCAGCACAGCAATGCGGCGTATCACAAAGCTAAAAATATCCGATAATGCTTGGAAGGGCACGATAAAGACTTCAAAGTACTGCATTGGCCCTCTAATTTCCTGGACGTAAACCCGATTGAGCATCTGTGGGACCACCTCGATCGTGTTGTTTGTTCTATGGATCTTCCATCACGTTCTCTCCAGCCGCTGTCAGATGCACTGCAGTCCGCCTGGCTCCACATACCTGTGAACACCTTCCACCACCTTGTTGAAGCTGCTGTCCACGCTGTACACGGCGGTTACTGTGTATATAAGGTGGTGGTCACAATAATGTAACTTCACCGTCTATATATGAAGCTCCAAGTTCTGTGGAAGGGTGAGGTAGAAAAGCAAAAGTTATATAATAAGAACTTACGCGCTATTTGCGGACAAGGCAGCCAGCACCGTGATTAGCAGCTTAGTGAACTTCGAAATAACAACTTAGGTTCGTGTGAAATAAAAGGTAGGGAAAATTTTAGGAGGGTTAAGGAAAACGCGCTGCCTCATATCGTTTTCTCTCCCACATTCTTACGCTTAGCCCTGTGATTTAAAACTTTAACCTGGTCTTGGCCGTATTCAAAGTACATTATCTACCAACAAGTAATTGGCCACCTGTGGTAGCAAAGGAAAACGAAGTTTATTCACTTTCAGTGGTTGGTGGAGCCTTCACGAGCGGCGATTACAGCTGCGACCTTCCGGGGCATACTCTCAACCAGACGTTGTACGACGGCTACCGGTATTTTCTTCCACTCGGCTTGGAGAAGACTGGTCAGTTCCTTCACCGATTTCGGACGGTTGGGGCACCGCTCCAACTCATCCCAGAGGTGCTCGATAGGGTTAAGGTCCGGGCTCTGCGCAGGCCAGTCCATTCGATTAAACCCATTGTCACCATACCAAGCCATGGTGGACCTCGCAACATGACAGATGGCATTGTTATCCTGAAAGTAACATGGGTCCACCCCGTTAAACTACCACAACGTAGGAAGTGCATGGTCATCCAAAATGGTGCAGTAGGTCTCGGCGTTGAGTCTACCAGGAATTGCAAGCAAGGGTTCCGTGCCATACCAGGAGAAACACCCCCATAGCATAAATCCACCGCCGCCGAACTTCACAGTTGGCACAATACATTCTGGCAGGAGGCGTTCTCCAGGCAGACGCCAAACCCAGACCCTGCCATCCGAACGGTAGAGGATGAACCTTGATTCGTCGGTCCAGAGAATCTGTTTCCACTGTTTAACGGTCCACTGTCGATGTTCTTTTCACCTCGTTAACTGAGCAGCGCTATTAAACTTGGTGATCAAAGGCTTGTGGGCGGCAGCACGTCCATGATAACCGAGCAAATGGGCTTCCTTACGGATGGTATTCATCGAAAGAACACTCCCGGATGCCTCTTAAAACTCCTCGCGGATGTGGCCCATCGATTTCGTGCGGTTCTTCCGAATTTCTCTGGCCAGCACCCGTCGGGCTCTAACTCCTAGTTTTGTGGGTCTGCCGGGTCGGGGCACATTCCGACACTCACCTCTCATCTTCCACTTGCCTATCACGTAGACCACTGTAGATTTTGGGTACTTCAACACGCTGGATATGTCACGTATGGATCGGCCATTTCTGTGATACCCGACGATTACACCTTTCTCGAAATCAGAGAGCTCCAGACTGCGTTACATCTTGCATGCGACTGGTTGCGTTGTTGTTTCCCACACGATATTTAACGGCGGCGGCCGTGACGTGCATCAAGACCGCAGGTATCGTCGATTGCAGGGGTGTACAATTACTTGTTGGTAGATAGTGTATTTCTCATGATAACTCTCCGGGGACAAATAAATTGTCCAATCAAACTTATAGTAACGGAATTACAGATATACATTACATAGGCACCCCACGAAATAGGAAACATTGTGATTGGAAGAGAGTAGTTTAAGAAAATGTTCTTCATGATAAACGGTATAGTGGGGTTAATCTTTTTTAATCGATTTATGATACACAATTGGAGATAAGAAAATACATTTTGAACTTAATAATAAGGGCTTTTACGTCCGACGAATTTGTGCATCGGAAAGGTACCGATTACACTGATCATCGTTCAGGCAGCGAATTCTTCGAATAAAAATAGTGTCTTAATATTTACTCATGTACGATTTCCTCAGACCGACAGGCACAATTGTACCATTAGCACACTTTTTCCAACCCAAAATACAGCTCTAAATGAATCTCAGTGGTGTCCATCCCGGCGTATTTACCTGAGAGTGATAATTCATCAGGTTTATGTGCCGGTATTGTTGCCATTCTGAAAGTCATTTTGAATATAAACCTTGTCAGTAGTTTACAGAAACAAGCTGAATTTGTTTGCTAAATAACCAGATGGAACAATTTTTAATTAATTGTCCGAGGCCTCCCGCATTATTTTTTGAAACTCTCAGTATCTCTTCGATTTTTTTGTTCGAAGTGGACGAAAGATATAAGTAGACACTTTAGCAAAAAAAATCCGCGCACCGCGAATAATCATCCAACAAGCGGGATATGCAATATGCAAATACCTCTTTGTCAGACATGCAAATATTACAAATGCAGAGCCAATTCACGAACAGAGCGTGTGTAATGCTCATCGGAAACGCGCACCCCAGAACATATATAAGGTCCATTGCTCTGCAGCTGCGTCAATTCGGAAGGCTGCAGGGGCACAGTTGTTAGCATTAGCAAATGAGAATGCCTCGAAGACCCACCCGACGACGTTACAACCAGTTGTGCGAGTTCGAGAGAAGGCGCGTCACCGCACTCCGGGGAGCGGGCTAGTCGTACGGACGTATCACCCTCCACAAAGGTTGGAGTGATGACACAGTCAGATAATGTTATTACCAGTAATTCTAACAGGGCGTTCATTACCGTCAAGAAGGCAGCGGCAGGCTTCTAATGGCGAATTCTCGCCAGGATCGTGCGATACAGCAAGCCACCAGACGCACATGTACAGCTTCGCTACCTGCCGTTCAGCGGCATCTACCCACATATCCTGGACGTGTGGTGTCACGCATCACTTTTGGAAGAAAGCTCGCAGAGTCTGTACTTTATTGTCGGCGACCGGTGTCCCGAATACCACTAACGCCTGGACATCTCCTGCAACGCTTCCTCTAATGTCGCGACCGCGCAGGTTGGAATGTATCTGATTGGAGCAGTATCGTGTTCAGCGATGAATCCAGGTTTTCGCTGGGATCGGATGACCGGAGAACTCGTATGTGAAGGAGCCGTGGCCAACGCTGCTCACCCCCACCTCATTGTGCAGCGGAATACGTCCATAACACCTGGCGTTACGGTTTAAGTATCCATCGTCTATGATACCCGGTCACTGTCAGTGACCTTTCGCAACACCGTATCGGCTCGCCGATGCGTCGACGAGATCCTGGGACCTGTGGTATTTCCAATGCTGTCGAGTCGTTCGAGGCCGTCTTTCAACAAGATAAAGCCCTTCCGCACATGGAGAACGTCTCCAATGATTGTTTGCGTGGTGTGACAACAATCCCTTGGCCTTCCCGATCAGCTGACCTCCCCAATCGAACACGTTTGGGACCTTTTTGGACGCCAGCTACAGCCATTGCGCATCGTGGGTGAACTGGCTGCGCAATAACAGTAGATCTGGCAGCAAATTCAGCAGGAAAGCTTTCGACGTTTCTATGAGTCCATGCCGGACCGAATTTTCTCTTGCATAGCCTCCAGAGACGGCCATACATGTTACTAAAATGTAACGGTTCTGAACCTATATACGCTCAATAAAAGGAGGGATTGCTCTCTAATTTAAATATTTTCGTCCGCTTAGTTTCCTCACTGCTCATGTCAAATTTCATCATCATCGGTTCAGTTTTCCAAGTGCGTGTTCTTTTTCTTGCTACAGAGTTCGTTTCTGGTTTTGTAGGTCACTTGTTAATTAACTTAAAATATAAAAGCACGTAGATGGAGAGGTGGCGGTATTTCCTAGGACCGACTAAAGACAATAGCTCAGTGGAGTTATTGAGTTCTACAGTAATTCATATTCTCCAGCTGTGTTATTAAAGGTAGCAAACTTAAGGTTGCACGAATATATCCTGGCGTTGTAATGTATAATTCGCAGTATTACTGAATGCCGCTTTTGCACTTTTGCATTTGGATAGTGATATTCGACCAAGATACATATTGAAGAGACCATTGTGTTATTAAATTTCATGTCTCCATACCCTTCACTGGAACTCTGTTTTGTAAATGTAAGATATCTTCTAACTTACCATGAGGAATGTTGAACACGGACATGTCGTCTGTAAAGGAGGTAAAGTAGGGAAAATAGTCTTAATTTACAAAAGTGTCCTTCTCTTTCCATAGCCGATCTAATACTGACCGGAAGTTCAAAAAGGGTGTACGTTCCGCATGCTTTGTATAACAAAAATAGGTCATAGTGTTTGTTTCTTTAACACTGTGCCATTAATAGAATTCTATGAATTTTCAAATACATTATTTACAGAAAGATATCCTCCAAATTAACCAGAATACGTGTAGGTTTCTTCAACTTTCATTACAATATTTATTTGCTTATTGTTATTTTCCAGGGATTTATTTATTTTGCTTTGTCGCAATTTTAAAGTATGGCAGACGAAATTTCTCTTTGGCGCAACAAGAGCAATTATATTTCATAGCTTGGAGAATGGTACAAACACAGTCAGATCGCTATTTTTCTCTAAATCTTACTTGGTGTGTTATCTCCCACTTACCAAACGACATCTCTATTTTCCGACAGAATGTGATATAGTGTGGCTTGAAATATACATTTCAGAAAGTATAAATAAAATATCTTGATACTGATAGCACATGCTTTAGCAACAAGCGACAACTGCTTTTATATTTTGCTTTTCAAGCTTATCTTCATAGATTTATACATATAACAAGTCTTACCCTAATGGCAAAAAACTCTCTGCCTAAGACATTTTTAATAATATCCCACCTCAATAAATATCATACGCAATCATGCTTTGCTGTTCAGGTTCGCTATTGATTGAATAGTGCCTTTGCTGAAATTGGGATTTCTGACCGATAGTTTTATATGCAAAAACAGTTTTCAGTGTGCTTTTGTATTTATTTTGTTTTTTTAACAAAATTTTAAGTGTTCTTCAAGAATTAACCTATTCAGCTACTTCTTCAATCATGCAAGCAAGAACGGAAAATGCTATCAATGTCTTTAGATCTCTAAGATAAAAAATATTCTGAAAAACAATATCCTAATTCAAGTTGTTCAGTGCTTTGTTTTGCAATAATAAAAACAGTCTCGCCGTCACGAAAATATTTTTAATGATGCGAATTCCGCCTGGTATTCAAACTGCAGTTTCTCTTGCGCGGCGGTTCTGCAGTAATGTGTACCATTCCAATAGTTTTCCGACTAAACGTCCTTCAATTTCAATATGTGTAATTGTCAAAATAACGATACATGGTACCTTTCGCACAGTATTGCCTTTGGTCCTATTTTACCAGGTTTCAATATGCAACACGTTGATATGTGTAAAAATGTGTTTACATATTGATCTGAAAATTTGAACTTTCTACTATCTAACGATAGTGTTTTGCAATTTACTGTTGACAAGCGTTTAGGTACACTGGTGTGCAAAAAATAAGGACAAAGAGGAGAAATTAGCATAACAACGGAACGAGTAGGCAGAACGGACCGAAAGACCACTCAGGAGATAGACTAGGGTCCGGTACGGTAGGGCATGCGCATATATTCAGCATGACGTAGGGGGGGGGGAGGAGTGTCGGAAGGGTATAAAGCACACAGGCGGTGTACGATCAGCAATTCGGTAAAAGCTATTACACGGTGTACATCGGTTTGAACGACGTCGAGTTGCTGCCACCGTGTGATATGGCCAACAGACAATCCAGTAGACGACATCTGGATGACTTTACCCAAGGTCGCGTCATAGGAAAGTCGGAAGGAGATCGAAGTGTGATTACTGTGGCCGAGGAGTTCGGGATCGCTCACAGCATCGTTTCACGAGCTTGGAGAACATTTCAAACTACAGTAACAGCTGTCCGAGAGTTTAGCAGTGGTGGTCCACAAGCAACCACGGCTGCGGACGACCGGTATATTGTCCTACAGGCGAGAAGAGACAGACGGCAGACAGCGGGAGAAATCACAAGGCACATGCAACAGACAACTGGACGTCCGTTATCGCGTTTTACCGTGACCAGGAGGCTGCACAAATGTGGTCTGTTTGCACGACGACCAGTACGGTGTGTGCCATTGACGCCTGCTCATCGGAGACGGCGGTTTCTGTGGTGCCAGGAACACAAGAACTGGACACATCAGCAATGGGGTCGAGTTCTCTTTACGGATGAGAGGCGATGTAGTCTGACGAGCGATTCTGGACGTATACACATCTGGAGAGAGCAGGAAACATGCAAACACACCTCCTAAATCATCGAAAGGGATCGGTTTGGAGGTGGCGGAGTTCTCGTTTGCGGCGGTTTCGTGCTTGGTAGCCGTACTGACCTCCACATATTCCAAGGAGGTTCAGTCACTGGTGGTCGCTATTGTACCGAGGTTCTCCTGCCTCACGTGCGTCTGTTTAGAGGTGCTGTGGGTTCTGAGTTCCTCTTCATGGACAACAACGCTACACCTCATCGTACAGTGGCTGTCGCAATGCTGTTGGAGAGTGAAGATATTCAACGCAAGGATTGGCCCGCAAGGTCTCCGGACCTAAATCCAATCGAACACGTGTGGGACCTTCTCGGGAGACGCTTGGCAGCACGTCACCAGCCGCCAGCAACGATTCCGCAGCCGTGATTGGCGCTGCAAGAAGAATGGGCCGCGATGCCTCAACAGATCCTTGACAACCTCGTCCTCAGCATGGTCAGACGTTGTAAATTCTGCAACGCAGTCAGTGCTGATCATATCCCCTACTAAAGGCTGGATTTTTCTTGGCAGCCGCCTGTCACATGGACATCTCTGTTATCTGTCCAGTTGTGCTCGAAGCTACCTATTTAATAAAGTGCCTTTGTATCCTTTGGATTACTTGTTTGGATGGTTTTGCTCACTTGTCCCATATTCGTATACCTTGGGGATCTTATGATATGATTTGAGTTGATGTGGAGCACTTCTGCACGACGTTACATTCGAAAAACCGTCTCGTCCTTAATTTTTGCACGCCAGTGTATGTAGTATTGATCTGGACATAAACGAAGCTTCTTGGCTTTAGAGCAAAATTGTTATTCATCTAGATGCCAAACGCCTAGACGAAGTGGATGTGTTAATCAGTAAACATCTTCATATTACATTCCGACTTCAGCATTTTGCCTCACATGTCTTTTAGCACTTTTTCGGTTTGTTCCCATGGATTCAAACATAAATTAGTCAAACTAAAGTGTCAAGTCATTTTAATATTTCAGTGTTTCGTAATTTTTTTAATATCCCCCGAAAAAATATTATTCTGAAAATATTCTTTAAACCAGTAAGATTCCCTAAAGCGCTATGTACGAAATTATTGGTCTTAAGGATTTCAGAGAAAGGGCAGTAAGTAATTCCCCTACTATTAGAGTTCCGTAAATAAGTGCTCCCGCGTTAAGGCTTAGCTCACAATATTCGTGTCTAAATTACTGCCGTGGCACGAAATGGAATTTTTTGTTCGCCCGAAGCAAATTTTAAAAAATATATTACTATCATAATTATCTATATTACTATCATAATTATCTGAGGCATCTGTGACGGCATATGAGATTTCTTGGTGCAAATATGATCACGTAGCGTATTATGCAGTATCCACCTTGAGACCCCAACTTTTTAAGCACATTCACGTTGAAGAAAAAAATTATGCAGCAATTGCTAAACATGAAAACTTCAGCGATAGTCACAAAGTTTTCAGTTACGTTGCCTTCATTGCAACTCCACGTGGGCGCCTTTGGTGGCACGAAGGATGGCCAGTCTGTACTCAGTCTACCGCCATGTGTTCTGCAGCATATTTTTTATGACAAGGCTTATAGCATCTCTTATGCGCTGTTTCAAATCCATTATTCTGGTCACTTTCGGAGGGTACACTTTGTCTTTGACGTTTCCCCAAAAAGGAGAAATATAATGGCGCAATATCTGGGGAACTCGAAGGCCATGGAATTGGACCATCACAGCCTATCAAATGGTTTGGCCACTCGTGAGGTTTGACTTCCAGCAAAATTTCTATATTGTTGACGTACAATCGCAATCGGCGGTAAAGACTCGATAGCCCGTCGACCATTTCCTTCAAAGTTTTCTCGCTGCTTGGCTGATTGACTTTCTTGATCTTCTTTGGAATACTCTCCATACAATTTCTACAGCATCTTCCGAAATGCCGGGGTTTCCTCCACCATATCCTTTCAACACACTTGCGGTCGCCAAAAACTGATCGCATCAATTCTTGATAGTCTTAAATGACGTAGGTTCCTTATTGAAGATACGGTAGAAATTTCGTTGCAGTTGAGTGACCAATATTGTTTCCGCGTACCAAAACACAACCTGTACGCGCACGATCGAAGCCGGCGTTTTAAAAATGAGTGGCGGCAGCTCCAATGCATCACTACCGCTTTTCCACTTGAACTTCGTGGGTACCTGTTTCCCTTCCGTCCAGAATCATAACTCCAAAACCACAATGTAGAGTATCATAGTGGGCACTCTGTATATTGTCTTAAAGCGAGCTTACATCGCATTTAAAAAATACCTTCCTGTGACACCCGAAATTTTGAATATTTTTAAGCGCCAGTAATGTTCCTTTATAGACAGCCGAGCACAAAATATTTGTTTTCTGTATACTTTAGTTAATTCCCTTGTTTCTTCTGGTGAACCACTGGTTGGATATACCAATAAGGAATCAATAACAAAATACCATTTATAATAGGCAACCGTTTTTTTGCGCGCACTTTCACTGACATCGGAATTTTAAATCTCACTCTTTTCGCAGCAGAGATTTTGTATGCAAAAACTTTCATATTCAGGTAGCTATCCGCGACAAAGATTTTTCGCCAAACCAGTTCAGTTCGGTTTTTTACGCTTTCCAACCGTAGGTTGAAGAAGCGTATATGCTCCAGCTTTGTCCGTCCGGCTGTCCGCACGATAACTCACGTGAAAATGGTTCGATTTCGACGACATTTTAGTCTGTGTTACGGGACTACCTGGGGACGAACCCTATTGAAAATGGGCGAAACAGGGTCAAAGGTCATGACATAGGAGCGGGATCCATTCCATTGCCTTTATGCATCATAACTTGGGTAAAAATGGTTCGATTTCAATGAAATTTTAGTATGTGGTAAGAAACCACCTGGGAACGAACCCTGTTGAAAATGGGCGGAATGGGGTCAAAGGTCAGGAAATAAAAGCGGGATCCATTTCATTGCCTTTATGCGTCATAATATGAGTAAATATGGTTCGATTTCGATGAAATTTTAGTATGAGGTAGGGAACTACCTGGGCACGAACCATATTGAAAATGGGCGAAATGGGGTCAAAGGTCAGGCAGGACATAAGAGCGGGATTTGTTCCATTGCCCCTATGCGTCATAACTTGCGTAAAAATGGTTCGATTTCGATGAAATTTTAGTATGTGGTAGGGAGCCACTGGAGACGAACCCTATTGTAAATGGGCGAAATGGGGTCAAAGGTCAGGACATTGGAGTGTGATCCATTCCATTGCCCTTGTGCATCATAACTTACCTAAAAATGTTTCGATTGCAACAAAACGTTATCATGTTGTTCCGGAGTTATAGTGAACCGGTTCTGTTGAATATCAACAAAATGGGGTCAAAGGTCATTGCACAAAAGCAAGATTTATTCCACAGCCATTAATCTCATAACTTGCGTAAAACTGCTTCTATTTCGACAAAACTTTAGTATGTTATTCTTGAGGTATACTGAACCGATTCTGTTGAATATCATCGAAATGGGTTCAAAGGTCAGGACACAGGAGCGAGATTTATTCCACAGCCATTATCCTCATAACTTGAGTAATAATTTCTGGTATGTTGGAAAGCGTATCATAGTCAATGCATTGCATGATTTTACTAACTTGTTTTATATGAAGCCTCCAAGTGGAGAGCAAAATCTTGGCAAATCTATATACGACTTACCCCAGTAAATAAACGGATTTTATAAAGCGGTAAGCGCTTTTTGACGATGCTTTATTTTAAAAGAAGGTATTCTGAAATGGTTTTCCAAGGTGAGCGGTATGGGTCCACGGAAGAATTTTTTTCGTAGAATTTTTAGAAGCTTACAATTCGCTGCAAGTAAATAAGAAGCAGAAATAAACATTACGCCCCCTGGTGGCTAGACCATTCTTTACTAACAATTGGAAATGATATGCAAAATATTTCCCAACAGGAGCTGTATTCAATACAGGATGATTTTTTTGAATCGGAGTTTCAGAAGCAGAGATATCGGGGAAAACGCGATTTGACTTTACCACTCAAGCGGAAAATCTATGGCACCGTTTCAAATGAAACATTACCTAAAACAGTCTTCGCTACAAACGGCATCGAAAGGAAAAATATCTTTTTCAATCAGATATATAAGAGAAAACATATGGAATAAAATGTATTTTGAATTCGAGAGCATCTGTGTTTACACCCTCTAGCGGCGAAGTTGTGCATTGGAAAAAACCGGGAATGAGAGTATAATCATTCTCAAATTTCAAGCTTCTCAATGCAAAAAAATTGTTTAAATGGGTTTCATAAGTGTAGAGATATGGTGTTCACAGGTAGATGGACGACGAACGGACGGATGGACAAAGCGATAACATAAGCACGATATTTTATTACAAAAGACGTACAAAAAATCACTTACAGTAACCTTTCTCCGTGTGTCAGAAAAATGTAAGCCGAAAGGCGTGTTTCATTAGAACACTGCCTTTGCTGTATTGATATTATCATAATTTGAGAATTAAAAGGTTACCGATACTGATCTCCCACTATCTCACTAATAAGTGATATGACACTTTTCACCGATTACGTGGGTTTCACTACCATGATTTCCTTAATTTCCTTATGTCTGAATTACGAATGTTTCTTCATGGTTTCACTACATCGCGCAGAAAGTGTTAAAAAGCCGCTGGCAAACCGAAGTCACACTCCCTATCTCAAGTGAAAATGCTCACTCGCAGATGTAGCCTAATTGAAATACACGGTGTAGTTTACTCTTAAAAACAACCATCCTTTGCAGAGTTTTTAATATGGGTTTTGCATCTCTTAAGTGGTATTTTTGTATAGGTCGACTATATGACTTTGTTCAGATATTTGGTCTTTGTAAATCTGTCCTGTTCAGGGGTATGAACGGTATGGGAAAATATACCATCGAAGCAGTGTGTAGTTACTCCGTCTAAAACTGGAAATTTATAAACCTTTCAGTATTATATTCCGAAAAGATAATTTATGTAATAATATATAAGGTCAGGTGATGATAATATGTAAGGTCAGGTGATGCGTAACATCACAGCCTCTCCTTGACAAATGTCAACCCCGCCTTCTCGTGGTGCATCCTGTTCCCACTAAAGGGGCTCTGACGACCGCCCATAGCGGTATAACTATACCATCGGGATCAGAGGAAATGCTATCCCACACTCACCAACCCGCTTGGCCAGCGTGGTGAGTTATGGCCAAACCCCTCCAAAATGATTCCACAACTTAAATCTTGGCCCTCAGTCTCCGGCAGCTGGAATGTACCTGGCCAAGGCAGCGGCCAGTGCGACATGAAGGCAGAGGGTGCTAAGAATCCCCGGAGGACCGGACTAGGCTGCCATCTGATGCTGACCTTGGCTACTTACAATGGACGCTCCCTATCTTCTGATTCAAGGCTTCTTGAATTGGAAGAGGAACTACAAAGGATCAAGTGGGACATCGTGGGGCTAAGTGAGGTAAGGAGAAAAGGAGAAGATCTCATCGAACTGAAAAGTGGACATCTCTTCTACTATCGTGGGACAGATACTGGCAGAACTAGTGGTGTTGGATTTATAATAAACAAGAAACTGAAGGATAAAGTTGTAGAAGTTGAAAGTTCCTCTGACAGAGCTGCACGACTCGTTATCCAACTCTCTAAAAGATACCAGGCTCAGATTATTCAAACTTATGCACCCACCACAAGTCATCCTGAAGAAGAAATTGAAGAATTTTATGAGGAAATTTGTCATCTAAATAATAAAGGTAAGCAGCACTTGAAAATAATTATGGGAGATTTCAATGCAAAAATAGGGCAACGGCAACAGAATGAAACTTCGGTAGGTAAATTCGGTCATGGCAACAGAAACCAGCGTGGAAATACTCTCGTTGAGTTTGCAGAGGCAGAAGGGTTTTTCATCTTGAACTCCTTCTTCAAGAAAAAGCCACACAGGAAATGGACATGGAGACATCCAAATGGGACGACAAGTGAAATTGATTTTATTATGTGTAACAAAAAATTCGTCATAGAAGACTGCAGTGTGCTAAACAAGTTCAACACAGGTAGTGACCATAGATTGGTGAGATGTAAGATGCACCTCAACACTAAACTTGAACGTGGCAAGCTCATAGGACAAACAAAATCTATTGACATAACCAACCTTAAAAAACACCATAATACCTTCAAGTTAGAACTGAAGAACAGGTTCTCTGCTTTAGAAGGCCTAACATCGGAAGAAGTGGACATCTCTGAAGTTAACAGAAAAGTAACCAAAGCTCTTATGGAAACAGCAACAAAATTAGCTGGGTCTAAGAACAAGTTGCATGTGAACAAATTATCAGGAAAAACCAAAATGTTGATGCAAAAAAGAAGAGAGATGAGGACAACTAAAGAAGATGTGACTTCCAAAGTGGAATATATAGAGCTATGCAAGACAGTAAGAAAAAGTATCACTGAAGACGTAAGGAAATTCAACTGTGAACTAGTGAGGAAAGCAATTGAAAACAACCAAAGCCTAAAGATAGCAAAGGGACATCTCAGTAAGGGAAGAAAACAGATTATGGCACTGAGAAAAGAAGATGGTTCTGTAACAAGAAATAGAGGCGAAATTTTGACAAGAGTGAAAGATTTCTACTCCAAATTATATGAAAGGGATGATATATGCACTCCAGACATCATGAAAGATACCAGTACCAGAGTTCCTGCAGTCCTTCCAGCAGAAGTTGCAAATGCAATCAAGAACATGAAGCGAGGAAAAGCTCCAGGAGAAGATGGAATTACTGTAGACATCATACAAGAAGCAAGTGGAGAAATCGAAACAGTACTCGCCCAAATTTTCACTCGATGCCTTAATGAAGGAAAGATTCCTGAGGATTGGAACACCGCTACAATGATCCTGCTACATAAGAAAGGTGACATTGAGGATCTCGGAAACTACAGACCTATCAGCCTCCTATCAGTAGTTTATAAAATCTTCACTAAAGTTCTTTCACACCGCTTGAAGGTAACACTGGACATGGCTCAACCGAGAGAACAAGCTGGATTCAGGAGTGGCTACAGCACAATAGATCATATCCACGTGCTGAGAGAACTAATTGAAAGAGCGAGGGAATATGAACTTCCATTGTGCATGGCTTTTATCGATTATGAAAAAGCCTTTGATTCGGTGAAACCATCAGCAGTTACAATGGCTCTGAAAACCTGCGGTATTGAAGATGCATACATTAATATTATTAATAACATCTATGAAAATGCAAGTGCAAAGATTAGGCTGTTTGAAAATACAACACACGTAAAAATTGGAAAGGGAGTGAGACAAGGTGACACCATATCTCCGAAGCTCTTTAATGCCACATTGGAGGGTGTTTTTCAGTCACTGAGCTGGGAAAACAAGGGGATAAAGATTAATGGAGATTATCTAACAAACCTTCGTTTTGCTGATGACGTAGTCATTTTTGCAACTACCCCATCAGAGCTGCAGAGTATGATCCAGGAACTTGCTGACAAGAGTAAAGAAGTGGGATTAAAAATGAACTTTCAGAAGACAAAAGTGATGTTCAATGCTTTTACAAGAAATGAAGATTTATCGATTGATGGAGAAAAGCTGGAGATAACAGACACGTACGTTTATCTTGGACAGCAGATATCAAGTGAGGGTCACATTGATGAAGAAATTAATCGGCGTACAAAACTTGCCTGGAGAGCTTTTGGAAGAAACAGCATAATTTTCAAGAGCAATATGCCATTATGTCTTAAAAGAAAAGTGTTTGATCAATGCATCCTTCCAGTGCTTACGTATGGTGCGGAGACGTGGACCTTAACTAAAAGAGACATACAAAGGCTGCAGACAACTCAAAGAAGCATGGAGAGGTGCATGCTTGGTGTAACCAGGAGAGATAAGAAGAGGAACTCGTGGATCCGAAAAATGACAAGAGTGGAAGACATCATGATCAGAGTTAAATCCCTGAAATGGCAATGGGCTGGACATACTGCCAGAAGGACAGATCATCGATGGACAGCTGAAATTTTAGATTGGATTCCAAGGGACAGGAAAAGACCCAGAAGAAGACCACATGGGAGATGGGTGGATGAAATACGAAAGTATGCAGGGGTGACATGGAGGAGACTGGCACAAGACAGACCGTTGTGGAGGAAACTTGGGGAGACCTTCGTCCAGCAGTGGATTGATAATGGTTGACAATGATGATGATGATGATGATATAGGAATATTTACAATAAGTGCTGCAAGTTTAAATAACTACAGTTTCGATTAAGCAATATTGTCCTTATAACCAATTCAACACGCTTTTTGTTATGCATAACTTTTAATTCAATAATTTAGGAAGCTAAAAACTTCCAACTGCAGTTTGTTTAAACAAGGAAACTGCATTTATACCTATCCAAATGTTACCTGAGTGCATGTCTGACTCATTAAGCTTCGTAGTCGATAGTCCCAGCATATATCGAAGTTCTACGCTCATGCCAATTTCGATTTCAAAAGAAAGGTTTTGTTTCCTCTACAGCTTAGTGCGGCACTGTATTGCGAAATTTGATTTTCATCTCCAGACAGATAGAGCGGTGTAATTTTAAAGATTCCCCATGTGATTAAAGTTACGTGGTGAACATTAAATATAACCAATACAGAGGTATCTGATTGCTGTGTTAATAATTCAAACCTGTATGTTTTTGCTGTTATTGTTTATATTCAAGCAAAATAGTTTGCAACAACGCTTGGAGAACTTGAGAGAAACGTAATGCACATTATTTAGATTAAAACCACTTTATTTCCAAAATATTGTATATCACGTTGCACGTAAAGTCATTGCCCTGCTGTTAGACTGAAAAGCAAAATTTTGTTTAGGAAATTTTATTCAAAGAAGAGTGTAAAGCTTTTCCAGAAATACTAAATATTAAACGTATTCCGCCATCAAAGATTTTTATAAGTTTCATAAAAGCTTCCCCTTAACCCAAGTAAGCAAGTTCCCTCAGGAATTGAACTTCTTTTACGATTATTTGTATCTTAATTTCGTTACTTATCAATATGAATAAAATTTTCTGACATATAGTGTGTTTTAGCACACGAATATCTCTGGAAATCTTGAGAATGCTTTAAAAATATTGTTTGGTTAACATTTATCTGTAGAGGTTTTTTTCATATTACCCTTTTTGTATTTGGGTTATCACGCTTTTGCCTTTTGTTGTTTTATCAAAGTTTTCAAGTCAACTGTTAGTGTTCGTTTAGTAATCCAGTGGATCATCTAAATGCCTATAGATGTTTATCTTTGATATATGGATGGATTTTCAAAAAACAGATCGTTGCACACTTTTAACCACAATTAAATTTCCGTCTTCTCAGCAAAAGAAATTAAATATGGAACTTTGTAAACTTAAGATCATTTTAAGGACTCTCGGATTTCCGTATAACACTCTGCGAATCCCTTGGAATAAAGAGATTGATGGAGGACGTCAAGTTATTGATTTACAAATTAATGCAATTTTTGAGGGAAAGTCAGATATTCCTTATTCCTCGTTGCCTAAGGGACAGACTTTTCTCTTGTATTACTTGTTCAAAGTAGTTTCTTATACCATAAGCTGATGATACCTCCTGCACGCTCCAAATGCGGACTCCGCAGTGGTACGAGAAGCTCTCTCATAAGAAAAATATTGAAGGCGTTGGAAGCACAATCGCTTCTGAGATGGAATACTTTTAGTAAGCCTATAGCGCATCTAGATCAGTAGTAATAGTAGCTTTTTGTAATTTCCGCAATCATTTTGATAACGATTTTTCAAACACTTAAGCATTTTATGAGTGCAGCGTTTTCCTTGGAACTGTAAAATATATGTTACGTACGATATTTATTCAGTTATTGCAGGGATTTCATATTTTTTATTTAAAAATTACAGATACGATTCAAGCAAAATTTGAGTGATGTTAGAACATCGCATGGGCCCTGCCATACTAGTGTACAAATAAATTTACAACTCTCACCTACATTTAAAAATGAACCATTTCAAGAGTTATTAATATCGATATCTCATCAATGTGATCTGGATTGCAACGGATAAGTTTGTAATTTTTTTTTTCAGTTAAGGGTTTGTTATTGGCTTCTTTACTAAGAATTTGCCACTGCGTTTGTAGTGAAGTGTTTCTCAACTGTGAAGGTTACAAAGCTTTATATGACTTATTATATTAGTAAACGTTTTGATATAAAGCATTTCTCATGCATGCTTTTGCATGTTTTAGAAAATGAGAGGGAATCGAAAAATGCATTGCACAGTGCACACACGAAAGTTAGCTGAATAATAGACCAAGATTTATGATATTCTTCGTCAGGTTTCAAATTTATTTATGAATTGCACAGCGAGTTTTGTGTCTGGAAAATAATTATGTATTTGTTCAGACTTTATCTACGTGTCAGTTCATTTCAATTTTAATGAATTACTCACAGCGATTATTAAAATAGAGAAACCCAAGGGTGTTGTAAAACCATTTTTAAGAGAAGAGCCGATTGGAGCATCTGGTTTCGATTAGCTGTTGAATATAAGTGCAATTGCATCGCCGTTGTTCTGAACAACATAATTAAAGCAATAGGCGAAGATTTATCTTAAGGAAAATAAGATCAGATTGTTTGTGTCGTACATAACTTAACACTTTACTTAGCTTCTGAGGCACGGCAGTACTCCTTAAATAAATGTCGCATATAATGCAATCTTTTAAGTTTTACTGCATGGAAATATATTAGGAAACTCACAGTTACATGTCATTCGACGATACGAAACTAATATTTATTTTTTGGAAATACCTAACAATGTACAACGTCAAAGACACAAATAACAAAGCCTTTCACTTCCAAACAGCAGTCAGCCCAATGCATTACCCACACGTCATCCTGGGAAGTGGTTGTTATTTATTTCTCTTGAAATTTGGGACATATTTGTAATAGAGACTTGATGATTTCCTTCCATAATTTCATTCACTTTCTCGAATTCAGGTTCACATGAGCTGGACACACTGGACTCAATTATTTTAAATTTTCCTCTCATTAAGCTCAACTGAAGTTAATTTTTTTAGTATATTTGAATAAAACACATTTTGTTACTATCTATATAAGATTTGAACATATGTATCCTACATCATATTTGCATTTCTGAAGGACGTTTCCCACTCACCTTATAAACGATTACACTGTATGGTGAATATCAGAATATCACGTGGAATTAATTGCTTGTGCAGAAGTAGCAGCAGATGAGCTGGAAAATATTCCATCACGTCAGAAACACGGACAAATTAAAATTAAACATAATGTTACATGTGAGAGAATTTCGAATCATATTCCTCCTTTTCCTTTTCCACAGTGGTGTGATTGGTTTGAGGCAATTGAACGTGCATTATTTGTAATAATAAATCACACCGTTATTAGATTCACTTATCAGAAATGAAAAAAACACTAATGCAGAATCCAACACGTTCATAGAACAGACAATTTCCTTGGTATTTATTTCTTTGCTTGCTGTTTCAGTGCTGTTGTCCCAATACTGCTTCCAACTGGTTTCAGAGATTCATTTCATCACTCTCAAGAAATAAGTTTAAAAGAACACCAAAGAGACACACAACGCCACAATACTCTCTTCCTGAAATATGGAGAATGTCCTAGACACTGATTCTCGTGTTAGTCTAAACTTTATCTGACTTTGGGTCGTTTGCGTTGATGTGATTGCTTTCTGACTTACAGAATCTTTTCATTTGTTTCTCATGTGCTACGACCTGGAGGTTATATTTGATAGCTCGTACCTCTCTTTCTTCGGTTTATGTGAATCGCGCCTTTCATTTTGTTTTGTTTTTTTAATTTTATTTCTTTCCTTTTCTGACTTGAAATTTCTAGGAATACGTTTGTTGTACATGTGGTATTCACGAACTATCAGGTTGATATCAGTTTGTCTGAATTTTATGCTTTGATACAGGTTAATTCAAAAGTCCCTGAACTCTGAATTCGAATACTTCTACCACGAATATAGTAATGTATAACTATTTTTATATACTGTTATATTGACACTCATACTTACAGGTAATGAAATCCACTTTACAATAGATGCTGGAATTGTCCACCATTCTGTTGAAGACAAAAATTTACCCGACGAAACATGTTGGAGGACACTTTTTTCAGCGTGTTGGAAGGGATGTCCCTCACGGCTGTAATGATGTTGTTCTTCAGGTCCTGTACCGTCTTGGGGTTGTTGTGGTAAACTGCGTCTTTCATATAGCCCCACAAATAAAAGTCTGGAGGACTCAAGTCTGGTGAGCAAGGCAGCCAAAGTTTTATCGAGATTAATCGATCGTGGAAGAACTCACGGAGCATCTCTATTGTGTCATTTAGTGTGTGGCACGTTGCTCCATCTTGTTGAAACCAACAGTAACGTCCATGTTCTTCCAGCATCGCTACAAATTGATGGATGATGTCTGCATACACAGCGGTATTTACAGTTGGGTCTAAAAAAATGGTCCTACAAGTAGCGGTCTAGACATGGCGCATCACACTCCAAACTTTCTGACAGTGAAGTCTAACTGAATGCAATGCGTGTGGATCCTATGCAGCCCGTGTCCGAGTTCTTTAGCTACTGACATATCCATTAAAATGAAACCCTGCCTCGTCACAGAAAGAAGTGTTGTTAAGCTGGTTAGTCACATTGCTGCGCGTGAAATTCTTAAACAATTGGCAATAGGCAATACGCTTTTCCTAGTCCAAAGGACGTAGCTCTTGCACTAATCGAATTCTGTACGGCCGTAACTTTAGACATTTAGTAGACCTCTGGCAGGTTGAATATGATGCCCGTAACTCTTAAGACAGTAGCCGAAGTGACTTTCGAGGAGAGCGCTGCAGGAAAACGTGATTTTTTTCCAGAAACGTGGTCGTCACCACGGATGGCCGCCCGCTTTTAGGCTTATCCTGGACACTGCCTGTCTTATGATACCGATTCACAAGGCCATACACAGTTGTTTTTCCTGGTATAGGAACATCAGGAAACTTCCTTTGAAAGAGCTGGATGCAACGTTGTAAGATGTTTCCGCAAAATAAACTTCTAATAAAACGACTCTCTGTTCTTGCGTGAGACTCATGGCTGACTAAACGTTACTTCTTGCCAGCGGCCGCGCAAGCGAAGTGTCACGTGGGTCTATCACGTGGCACAGCTCGTTCCCCAAGTTCACCCACAACAGCCACAAGCAGCAATACTCGGATATCTTTTATGGTTTTACAGCAAATACGTTTTAAAAATAGAGAAGTGGTATTGAAAATGAACATTCAAAAATCAAAATTGATGTACAATGCTTTTACAATAAATGAAGGTTTATCGATTGATTGGGAAAAGCTGGAGATATCCGATACCTGCATTTACCTTGGGCAACAGATATGAATCTAGGGTCACACTGATGAAGATTTTAGTAGACGTATACAACTTAGATTGCTCTTATAAGAAACAGGACAATTTTGAAGACCAATATGCCATGATGTCTGAATCAAGTCTTCAATCAATCCATTCTTCCAGTTCCTACGTACGGAGAAGAAAATGGACCTTAATCAAAAAGACACAGGGGCCACAGACGATTGCAAGAAGCATGGAGAGATGCATGTTTTGTGTAACCAGGAAAAATCAGAAAAGTAACTCGTGGATCAGGAAAATGACAAGACTGGAAGATATCATTATCAGAGCAAAATCTCTTAAGTGTCAATAGGTTCGATATATTGCCAGAAGAACGGGCTAAAGATGGACAACTAAAATTCTAGACTGGATTCTAAGGAACAGGAAAAGACCCAGAAGAAACCACGTGGAAGATAGGTGGATGAAATTCGAAAGCATGCCTCAGAAACATGGAGAAGATAGGCTGTTCAGGAAAAAAAAAACTTGGGAAGACTCCATCCAATAGTAAGTTGATGATGGTTAACGATGATGATGAGGTTCCGTTAAGTCTTGATGGCATAAATAATTATTTTTTTGTGAATTATAAAAGGGCGCAGGCTCTTCATCTTTCACAGTTCACGTTGATTGATGGATGAGGCGGTTCGTGGCTAAGGATTAGGGTACAAGATTTAAATGAGTGGCATCTACGTATTAATCCCGGTCAGAAGTTTCACCATCATTTCCTAGCTAACACAATAATTGACACATATTGATTGTTTACACAACTTTTCTTCCTGGGAATTCGTTTCCAAACTCATGTGGGAAGAAAAAAGTTAATCTTGCTTCGTCTGGGGGTATGCCGCATTAATGGCGGGGTTTGAACATTATTCACACTCTTTGGGCAATAGTCCGAAGCAGTGCGAGCTCTCCATTACTCACAGTTCACGATCAATGATTTACAAATGCGCCGCCTCGATTGATGCGCCGCCTCAAACGATTAATGCGCCGCCTCAAACACGGAATGTCATTCATTCAAAGGAATGACATTCCGTGTTTGTTCCGTTCTTAAGTTTCACTGTTATTCTACATCATTATTTAAAAAAAAAAGGGTAAAACGTGGTAGCAGCAAAGAGAGAAATTTGTCCAGTTGAAGGGGCGAAAACAGTGGAGAGTGACACCACAGGAATTTTTTTTCTGGCGATTTAATGCTTAGGATACCGGGCTTGAAGACAAGCCAAGGTGAGTAGGTTCAACGACTAAGAACACTGGCAGACTGGTAGAAGCTGTGACAGCGAACTTCGGTTACCAGGGAACGATAATTGGCACTTGAGGTGTGGCATTCCCAATCCTGCATCTTTCCTCACCTGCACCAAGTTTGTTACCTCCAGGCGCCATCAAATTGTTCTCCAGGAAATGGAGCACCAGCAGGAGAAAAAATGATTTGCTCTCTGTAGAATTGCCGTCAAATCCACAAGATGACAGGCTTTGGAGTCGTTTCTTTGCAGCAGATGAAAAGCGAATATTCCTAAGTTTTTCTACTACGGGCACCATTAGCTGAGATCATGCCTAGAACACAGCATATGGTGCAAACTGAGTTTTCCGAGGGAGAGTCATGCTAGGCAAGTTGCAGAATTGTGAAGATCCTGTGCCCCTGAAACTAGTGCCGTATTATTAGGTTGCGGAGGAAACCTTAATTAAGAACAAATGCAGCGCAATCGTGATGCGCTGTGCAGAAGCTACATTGCGGTCATCAGTAGTTAGGTCACATTTCTGCAAGTGGATAATGCTCCCAGTCCAGTCACACTACCTGAGTGGCCCGCAGAAGAATAGAGGAATTGGAAAGGGCTGATCTGCCACCAAACCCTCCATACAGTTCGGAAATTGTTCCACTCAATGAGACCCTATTTTTCTCCAAGGCCGATTTCCTACAAGGATGGGACTCCTCCTCTGTGGTGGATGTAAAATCTGACATGAGATACTTTCTGTCTTTGGAACACGGCTAGTGGTACCACCGTGGGATAGTGGTTATGGTGGGACTGTGGCAAATAATTAGGCCTATAGGAAACAATTGCTTGTACTTCTGAGAATAGGCAGGAAGTTTTTTTTTGTATCATTATCATTTTTTAACTCCAAACGGAGTGAAAGTTTGACTCATCCTGATAATTTCAATTTCGTTCTCCTCAATCCAAGATTGGTCACCTAGGCATGCATGTATTCGAGCATTTTGAGATGTTGCATTATTTGCAAGAAACAGTACTTGAGGTATGAAAATCTACTTCGTCATCTAGAATATAAAGGTACGCAAACAAAATCTGATTAAATGATTAACTCCGTAATCACACTTTCAGTTTTACTCATCTCCTGCCTCTTTGTTGACTTGTAGTATATCTATTGCACTCTTCTTCATCAGGTTCAAATTTCATAAAGCTTCATACTGAAAACATCACTCATGCATTTTAAGCACGAATTTGGATATTTCTGACCTAAAATCTGGTTTGAAGATTTGCCATCTCTCAAGACACATGGCAGAAATTTACGTCATATGAATTTAAGGTTCGGTTTACTTCTCTCCTGAGATTTTGCCCATAAAGATAATCATTAATACTGATTTTTTGAATATTACTGCCGAAAGGATGGGAGTTCATTGCCATATGAACAAACACTTCATGTTTACCATCTCATTCTAGAGATAAGGCCTTGTTACATTTCTTAAAAAGCATACATTAAGCTAAAGTGTGTTTCCTCTGGAAGATCAGAACACCTTTAAGGAGATTTTTTTGCACAAACAGTCAGCACGAGAACAACATGTTGACAGCAGAATCGACGCAAAAATCTGGGTTTCAAAAACATAAAATGTTAATACGAATGCAACGGATCTTCAAAGGGAAAAATTTGTATATATACACTGGTCACAAAAAGTTCGGGATATTGCGGTTTTGTAAGAAAACATGTTGACATGTAAATTTAGTGACTACTGCAGATCGGTTATCAGCATGGGTAGCTACTGTAAGTGAGCATCGTGACAACATATCACGTGACGTGTGAGCCCCGATAAAATTACTCTGCGTGAAGTGGAAATCGGTCTTTTAACTACTGAATACATTGACTAAGTGCGGAATTAACCTAAAATGATTACTAGGCGTTGTTTAAGCATTGAAAACACAAATAGGGTCGTTGGCATGTTACAGGCAGCTGTACGGCGGATCAATGTGACTGCTATTTTAGGAGTTTCGCAAAATGTAGGGAGTCGGCTACAACAAGATTTTTAGTTTCCTGGTTAATTTGTTACGACATCTACAGCTTGTGGTTAATATATTGTATTTTATTTATATTGCAGGACGAATTTCTGATAGGAAAAATGCATTTCATATTTCAAAAACGCTACGTTTCAGGTGTGTTGATATTCTTACAGGACTTTATTCTTTTCTAAGATATCTGGAACATGTTAAAAAAATTAACCGGGTTTAATGGGTATAAAATTCATCGACTTAAATTTTTAAAATATTATTTTTTAATGAAGGTTTAACAACTTACGTGAGCAACTCTATGTGCTATAAGCAGTCGACCATCGTTAATTTGGGCCAGTGGTTCCAGGAAAGGTATGCGTAGCCAGTGCTGCAGTACAGTCACAATAACTATGCTTCACAGGGAACCGAACAAAAACCACCTTGGACAAATGGTCAGAAATACGGGCAGCATAAAATGTTCTGTTCAGTATTTCTGCCTGATGGTACTGTATCATCTTCTTCCCTTATGGATATTACTCCTGATCTTGGTATTGTTATTACTTATGATCTAGTCATAACTAATGATATCGGTGTCGAACGCAAACACTTAACCATAGCGCATATTATCATCGAAATAAAAAGGAAGTATTGAAAACCAATGCCGCACAAAATATAAGGAAAATAAACGATTTTACTTTCAATCTGAAAATTCGTGTCCTTAGGGTGTGGCTACTACATCGTCAGCGTATGCAGCTCTGGGAATGCAGTGAGCACGTAGAAATTACAATCAGTGATGTTTATAAGATACATTTGTGATGAAAATTACAAAAACTTTATCCAGGTGATCTTCGGGTAAAACTGATGCCTGGCAATACGCTACAACTTTTTCTGAAGGAAGTGATCACAAAATTTTCATAATATTGCTTAATATATAAAAAGGTTTCTAAACGTAAAACTGAAAAGTTTTGTCTTTATTGGGGTGTTCTACTAAATTAACTATCAGTAATTAGGGTTATATCCAAAAAGAAGTTTTAGACGCTATCATGCTTACACCACGTAATAAAAACGAAGCGATAGTAGATTGAAACTAAATGCTCACTGCAGGAAAACTTGTAGAGAGTGAGAAAATAAGAGTTCGACAACGGTTCAGAACCATTGACACGCTCGACGTTACATGCCTTCAGAAAAACTAAATTGGAGAAGGGAAAAGAAACAGGCGGGGAAGGAGAGAAGCTCATTTTTAACGGTGGGAGTAGAAGTACAACGGGTAGCATGGAATAATGTGCCTATCTGACTAACGGCGAATATTTTTTGGTTCGCAAAAAATCAAGCTACCTGCGACCGATGCCTAGACATTTGGGTTGGTATGCGACGGTATTAACTAGAAGGCCATTCGCGGTCTGTTTCCTTGCTTTAAAGAAACACATAGCTTATAAAACAAGAACTTTATTACTATTAGGCAGCGGCGGTAGCGCAGTGGTCTAAAAGCTGGATTATGGCAATTAATCCGTGATGGGTCCGGGTTCGAATCCCGATGAGATATGGATGTTGTGTTTGTCTTACGGCACTAGCTCTCTCCCTTCCCTATAATCATTGGCCCTAAATTAGGGACGAGCGACAGCTTATAGTCCATTGAGTTGCTCACGATGCTCATTAAACACCCAAATTAAAAAAAAATATTACAGTTGCTTTAAATAAAAATTGATGTTGGACAATATAATAAAATTTTGAGAAAGACAGTACTTTGAGAGATATCCTATTATATTTAATCAATATAATGTTACTGCTCGGCGAATGTACAGTATGGCCGCCCCGGTGGCGCAGTGGCCTAAGGTAATGACCTCTGATCATTCGTCCGAAAGGGGTCCGGGTTCGAATCCCGGTGAGGCATGCATGTTGTGTTTGTCTTACGGCACTAGCTCTCTCCCTTCCCTGGAACCAGTGACCTTAAATTAGGGACGGGCGACTGCTTATAACCCATTGAATTGCTCACGGTGGTCGTTAAACCTCCAATCAAAAATAAATGTACAGTATGTTAAGATATTTACTTCCGGTTATATCCAAGAGCTTAAATAGCATTGTTTTAGAAAGTCTTTTATTTAAAATTCGTTGAAATAACCTAGCACAATAATTTAGAATTACCAAAAAGTAGTAAAGTCATCTGTTTACCGATCTAGACATTTTCTTGATATTTTAGGATAATTTGACTTCCTTTATTAATTGATGGTTTTGTTGATTCCTTAAATTTATTCTTCTTCCGTTTTTGTTACCTGAAATATTACTGAAAACATTTTCATTATTTCTTTGAGAAGAAATAATGAAAATGTTTTCAGCATGGTAATTCTTAAACTTCACGTAGTGATTAAGACGCTAACTTTTTTCGGGAAAAATACTGCTCCATAATCACAAAATTTCAAGACGTATATTATTTCATTTCTCTACATAAAATATTTACCACTTCGCAATTAATAATATGTACCTATTGTGATGAATTTCGTCTAATACACATTCACCGGTAAAGATTTGTCGTCTTGACATGTGCTTTTCCTTTGTAGAACGTCATAAACTAATGGTTTTTGTATCAAGTGCCTTTCGTTTTGCGCAACACCAAGAGCTAAGACTCTGGTGATTTACCTCATATGCGAACTATATTTGTTTTTTTCTGTTACATCTGCATCGATCTGATTTCTTATTAACGGAGGTTTCATGACTTATTTGAAGAAAACGGAACTTACAATTAAGTTTAAATAAAATTCAGTGTAACGTGAGGGAATATAAATTTAAACATCACTCTAGGAACTTCTGTTTTTAGCAACATGATGATATATTCTTATTTCGAATCTTGGACAAATTTTTGTTTCTGTGAGTCATGTTATCCGAAACTAGAATTGAAATAATATGCATTTATTTAATAGAAATACACTATATACCAACAAGTAATTGGACACCCCTGCAATCGAAGATATCTGCGGTCCTGATACACGTCACGGCCGCCGCCGTTAAATATCATGTGGAAAACAACAACTCAACCAGTCGCAAGCAAGATTGCACGCAGTTCGAACCTCTCTGAATTTGAGAAAGGTGTAATCGTCGGGTATCACAGAAATGGCCGATCCATACGTGACATATCCATCGAGTTGAAGTGCCCAAAATCGGCAGTGGCCTACGTGATTGGCAAGTGGAAGGTGAGAGGTGTCTGTCGGAATGTTCCCCGACCCGGCAGACCCACAAAACTGGGAGTTAGAGACCGATCGGTGCTGACCAGAGAAATTCGGAAGAACCGCACCAAATCGATAGGCCACATCCGCGACGAGTTTCAACAGGCATCCGGGAGTGTTCTTTCGATTAATACCATCCGTAAGGAAGCCCATCTGCTCGGTTATCATGAACTTGCTGCCGCCCACAAGCCTTTGATCACCAAGTCCAATAGCGCTGCTTGGCTAACGTGGTGCAAAGAACGTCGACACTGAACCGTTGAACAATGGAAACAGGTTCTCTGGAGCTACGACTCAAGGTTCACTCTCTACTGTTCGGACGGCAGGGTCTGGGTTTGGCGTCTGCCTGGAGAACGCCTCCTGCCGGAATGTTTTGTGTCAACTGTGAAGTTCGGCGTCGGTGGATTTATGCTATGGGGTGTTTCTCCTAGTATGGCACGGGACCCTTGATCGCAATTCCTAGTAGACTCAACGTTGAGACCTACTCCACCATTTTGGGGGACCACGTGCTTCCTACGTTGTGGAAGTTTTACGGGGTGGACCCATGTTGCTTTCAGGATGACAATGCCGCCTGTCATGTTGCGAGGTCCACCATGGCTTGGTATGGTGACGATGGGGTTAATCGAATGGACTGGCCTGCGCATGGCCTGGACCTAAACACTATCGAGAACCTCTGGAACGAGTTGGAGCGTCGACTTGAGGGGTGCTCCCACCGTCCGAAATCGGTGAAGGAACTGACCTGTCTTCTCCAAGCTAAGTGGAAGAAAATACCGCTAGCCATCGTACAATACCTGGTTGAGAGTATGCCCCGGAGGGTCGCAGCTGTAATCGCCGCTCCTGGAGGCTCCACCAACTATTGCTATCACAGGTGTCCAATTACTTGTTGATAGATAGTGTAGAACTTCATCAAAGCTATAATATATGGAACTCACTAGTTCTTTGTCGTTCAATGGATCGACAAATATTACCTACGTAAGAAAATATACGAACAGGCAACGGATCGGAGTTTATAGCAATAATATACATTTCTTTAATGCAAATAAAACACTATCAAAGCTCTAATGTATGTATGGAGCTTACTCGTTCTTGGGCGTTCAGTGGATCTGCATATGATATCTGTAAAACAAGAAAGATGATACTCTAGAAAACAAGAAAGATGATACTGAATTTTCGGGTGCAATGAGCACGTCCTTTGAATACGTTCTGACAAGAATCAAATTTATCGAAGCTGGTCAAAGTCAATGGAATCTGTAGCGAAAACAATAGTCTTTGACCGAGGAACGAAATTTTTTATCGTGTTTTTTATCCCTCAGATATTGCTGTAAACGGAATCGTGAACTTACGCCCACTGTTTGCAGACTTGTGCGTTAAGAAAAAATTGAAATTATATGAGAAACACTTCGCAGCGGAAGCGCTTTCCAACAAAGAAATAGTTTTTCAAATCAGACTCTTCGAAGCGGAGTTATGGAAAAATATAAGATGTGAATCTTCGCCACCTAGCGGGAAAACAATGCATTATTTTAGGAATGAAGTGTTCTCAAAACGTTTTTCGATGTGGACGGTATCGGTCCAAGAAAAAAGAAATTAGTCGAATTTCAAGAGCTCAGATTTTGCTGCAAATACATCAGAAGCCTAAATTAATACTTATGCCCCTGGTGACCAAACCATTCTTTACCAAATATTAAAAATTATATGAAAAACATTTCCCATCAGGAGCTGTATGCGATACAGGAAGAATTCTTCAAATCGGAGTTTTAGAAGCAATAATATCGGGGAACACGCAATTTACCTTTGCGCCCCCTGGCGGAAAGTCTGTGATTCACGTGAAAATTTTGAATTTTTGTGAAAAACATTTCGCATCGGAAACCTTATCCAACAGAGAAAGAAGTTTTCAAATCGGACTCCTAGTAGTACAGATATTGACAAAAATAAGATATACAGTATGTCTACGCCCCCTGGCGTGGAAACCATGCATTATTTTAAGAAGAAAATATTTCGAAAAGGTTCGCCGGTGTGAGTAGTATCTGTCCACAAACGAATTTTTTCAATCGAGATTTTAGAAGCTCAGATTTTGCGGCAAATACATCAGAATCGGAAATTAAGACTTACGCCCCCTGGTGGAAAAAACATTTTTCACCAACAATTATAAATTATATCCGAAGAATTTCCCATCAGCAGGTGTATCCGTTGCAAAATTTTTTTTCAAATCGGAGTTTTAGAAGCAGAGATATCGGAGAGACGTAATTTACATTTACGCCCCTAGCGGAAAGTATGTGAAGCACTTGAAAATTTTGAAATTATATGAAAAACATGTCACACCGGAAACTCTATCCAATAAAGAAATAATTTTTCAAAAAGGACCATTAAACGCAGAAATATTGTCAAAAATAAGATATATTTCTACGCCCCCTGAAGGAGAAACCATGCGATATTTTAAGAAGAAAATATTTCGAAAAAGTTTACCGACGTGAGTATCATTGGTCCCCGAACGAACTTTTTCAATTAAGGTTTCAGAATCTCAGATTTTATGGCAAATACATCGGAAGCAAAAATTAACACTTACGCCCCTGGTGGTGGTCTCAGTATTCTTTACCAAAAATTAGAAATTATATATGCGAAAGATTTTCCATCAGGAGCTGTATCCGCTGAAGAAAAAGTTATCACATCGGAGTTTCAGAAGAAGAGATATCGGGGAAAACGTAATTTACTTTTACGCTTCCTAGCGGGAAATCTACACTTAACTTGAAAAAGTGACTATACCTAAAATACCCTTCGACATAAGTGGAATCGGATGATAAAAGAATGGTTTCAATCGGATGTTTAGAAGCAAGTTTATGGAATAAAATGTATTGTGAATTCGATATCATCTGCGTTTACGTCCTCTAGCGCTGAAACTGTACATCGTAAAAAAACTAAATGAAGGAGCATCCTTCGCATATTTCAAGCTTCCCAATGCCAAAAAAATATTTCAAATCGAACTAATAGTTACTGAGATATGGTGTCTACAGAAGCACGGACGGACAAACGGATGTACGGCCGGGCAAACGATTAACATAAACACGATCTTTTTTTACAAAACACGTGCTAAAAAAGATACAACCAGAGAGCGTATAAGAATTTATAGCAGTTGGTTTCCAAATATTTTAATGCTTTGATTGGTAAATTTCTTCTGAATATAAAAACCAAATTTAATCAACGGATCCTGGAATGTTAAGATTTCGCGCACTACCATTGACTGAATATTTTGCTCTTCGGATTATGGAGAGTGGGAATTCTACAACAATCCGTGCTGGGGAATCTGCGTGTATTTCTCCTCAGCATTTGCCACTGCTTTTTTAGGTTGAAATTCGTAACCTTCGTGATTTAATCAACGGATTGTTAAATATGTGATGAGTTAAATCTTCAGGTGAGTTCCCGGTCTCGGCTTTGGTGCTGTCACAGCTGAGGATATAATTTGGGGACGACAATATAGATACTTGCGCAGTAAAACTACCTGATTCAATCCAATAAATAAAGCTTTCGTTGAACCTACGTCTCCTTCCAAACCCAAGCAAGTTCAAAAAGTCAGTCTAAGTGGTTATTAAAAACCGTCTAGACAAGCGAAGGTATCTATTCGCAAGCATGCAGTCGTTCTTTTGCATTTCGTTTAGAACTACTTTTATCGCATAGTGGCATCTGTAAGGAATTGTAAAAAGTCAGCTCAACCCAGCTTTCAGTAAATAATTGAAAAAATATATACGCTTCTTTAACGGGAATGATTAAATTTTAATCAAAAGGAATAAGCATGAAGCTCTCTAGTTTTTTGCCGTTGAATGGATCGGCGAGGAGTAGCTAAAGAAAGTCTCGAGAAAAGAAAGAATCCGGGTTAATGGCAGTTTTGTTTACAAAGCTTATAATGCATTGATTGGTTAGTCTATCATGTTTAGCTCAATGGATCAGCTAAGAGTAGCTAATGAAAGTTTTGTGGAAGAAACAGATCCCAGTTGTTTTTTTAATTTTGTTTCGGAAGCCTTCAATATTTTGATAGGTTAACCTCTTTTAAATACGAAAACCACAAATGTTTATTAATGGGCTCGTGAATCTTACATTTTCGGGCACCACAGTTGACTTAATGGTTTGCTCTTTTCGTAAGATGGAGAGTGGAATTAACCATCAATCTGTGCTTGAAAAGTACTGCCGGTATCCTTCCACGGCATTAGCCAACGCGTTTGTTCAGGATTGAGATCGTGTTTTTTTTACTTCAAATCAGCGATTCGTAGTTTTGAAATGAGTTATATCCCCAGCTGTGGTTGGCGCCGACAATTTAGATACCTACGCAGCAAAACCATAAAATCCAATTCAGTTCAACAAAAACAATATTAGCTAAGGTTATATCTCCTTCTAAACCCAAGAAAATTCTGAAAACAATCAAACTACATATTAAAAGCAGTCCAAATAAACAAGGAACACGGCTTGACTTTATATACGAAGGACTAACTATTTTAAAATCAAACACGCATGCTTTCCTTTTCATTTCGTTTGGAACCATTTACATTGTGTAGTAGCGTAGGGAGAGTCACGATTATAAATGTACACAATTCCGCCGACCCTCAGTAGTTCGGAAGTACAGCCCTTGGATAGTATAACTGAAGGAAAGGTAAGGGCTATACTTTATGTTATACCCTTCTTTTGATGCCTAATCTACTTTCACCAGGTGTATTATGAGCAAAGCAGAGACTGCTCGCAAAATATTCGTGGCTCTCAATAGTTTTCTTCTGCCAGTCGTTTGCTAAGCGGTCGTGTCCATGGGAGGAGGGGGGCTCTACCATGGCAAACTGGGATCATCAACTCTAACTGTTAACTGCTCAAGGTTCTGTCACTTCGGTGAACTCTGCGGAGATTCGCGTACAAGAAAAATGCTACTTTTCGTCTCTAAAGTGTGTAAAAGCCAACCATAGTAGGTGATTTTTTTTTTTTTTTTTTTTTTGCTGATCGTCATTAGTTATTTGTTATGTTTCTCTAGGGTATAGCTTAAAGACTGCCAAGGATTTTTACTGTTTACATAGTTTTACATTTGAATAAACGCTATTGACTGCGTTCTGTTGGCCGAAATTAGGGGAATATTTTAGCCCATACTTTGGACCCGTATTTCCATTTTTGAAATAGACACACACTTTTTGCCCCGAACATGAGTTCAAAATTCTGTGTAAGTTTTTCTATTTCATTTCAATGTCAAAATTTGAATTCTAATTAATTCCTATGTCAGAATTTAAATTCTATTTAATTCCAATGTCACAATTTGAATTTTACATAATTCCAATGTCGGAAATTTAATTCCATATAAATATTATGCGCACGTGTTTTGCATAATGTGTTCTTTTTCGAAGTGAACTATTTCCTCAAAAAATTTCTAAGTCATTGTAATAAGTAATTCCTTGGTTTTTATTAGCACTTTTAATGCGAGTTTAATATTTGAATTGCATGCATATACAGGACGACATACTATGCATACTATGGACGACAAAAAATAGTTAGGTTTGGCGTTCAGCGCCATGGTGGCAGAAATATTAAACATTGCCTGTGCGTTGTCTGATGAGGACTAGCGGAGCTTTGAGCAGTAACATCCACATTTGATGATCCCAGTTAGCAGCGGCTCTGTTTGCAAAGTTGTCGAGAACACATGGTCGGGCGAATGAAGAAGGGGACAGTGTTTTATTCACACATTAAAATTAATTCAGTTTAACATCCGATTCTGGAAATCAGTACACCTGAGGGGAACGTGATACCAAGTACTGTCAAGAGAACACGGTGGAAAAGATTACAAATTGTGGTGAGGAATCATGGTCTTGACCGGCATTATGGTCAATGGGTGTACCAAGTTGCAACTGGTAGAGCAAGAGTCCATGGCCGAGGCACAGTACTGCAATGAAATCATCCTCCCGCATGCTCGTCTGTTCCGTAGAGCTAACACAGGAGAGTTAATTTTTATTGAAGATAATCCTCACCTCTGTTTTTCAAGGGCTATGGCTGAACTCCTTGAGGAAGAAGATCTAAATCGAATGGAGTGGCCAGCACACTTCCCTGTTCTCAGCTGAACAGGGCATGTTCGTAATGCTTTAGGGCGACGTCTAGCTGAGACGACACCGCCACCAGGAACTATTCCTATGCTCCGTAGAGCACTGATGGAGGAGTGGTAAGCTCTGCCTCAGCAACTGCTCAACAATCTTGTTCTGAGTGTGCTACACCAGTGTCACACGCGCATATCTTTTGGAAGAGGGCATTGTCCATACTGATTTACCTGTAGGTTTTTCTGTACAGTATAAACGCACTAGACAAAAAGTGAGTCAACCCTGACAGAAATGACAGCAGAAAGTTACCGGTTGCACAGGGGACGGGACGCCGTGATAGCATTGCTGAGAGATAAATAGCACTGGCGTAATATTCAGGATCATTTCTGTTTCGTGTAGTGGTGTAGAGCAACGCGTGTGTTGACTTTAGTCTGCCATACGGATCGTAAGACAGACGTTACTGAGTGGAAAAAATAGCCATCGTGTTTTGCCTTGGCCACAGACACACATTAAATGAAGTCGCTCAATTTGTTGGTGTGTCGAAGGGTTACCATCCAGCGGGTCTACAAACAGTGGTGTAGTTTGCAGTCGACTGAAAATCGGCGATGTAATTGTGGCCAAAAAACGATTGTCGCCAACAGTGACCGCTGCCATGTTTCATGCCTAGTAACTGCAAATCGGTTTCAAACCAGACAATAATTGCTCTAAACGGGTCTGGTACGATTCGCCCAACGACGATTGGTCCAATGCCGATTCGTCCAATGGACAATTGGTCCAAAGTTACAATGCGTGCAATGGTACGATTGGTCCAATACCGATTCTTCCAATTGACGATTGGTCCAATACCGATTCGTCCAATGGACGATTGGTCCAATACGGATTCGTCCAATGGACGATTGATCCAATTCCGTCCTATCTGTCCAAAGTGCTACTCGTGTTATAAAAATCTCAGCTGTTCTGATTTGATCCCCGATGTTATACGAAAGTGCCGGTAGTACAAAGAATGTAAAATAATGTTACATTTCATACGTAATATTGTGGTTAAAGATTTTTTCTTACTGACCTTGCTGCCGTACGAAGTTACTGATGTACGAGCCGTTCAATTAACTTCAATGTTTCTCTTTGGCATGAAATAATATAGAATACTAGTTTTCCGTTTCTGTTTGTAGCATACAGTGATGTTCCGATAACTGGCCAATAGAAACGTTCTGGTCGGGTTCGGACAGAGGCCTTTTCACAGTTTTTATTCTAGCGATGTCATATTCATAACATTTACATATCAAATCAAATTAAAAATATTGCGCTTTTACTTAAGCACGAAATATTAATTTATAGGTTATAAGCCTAGGCCTTTTAAGCACTTTGTATTCTACCGATGTCATTTTCATAACGTTTACATATTAAATCAAGTTAATAATATTGGGCTTTTACTTAAACACGAAATATTAATTCATAGGCCCTAGGCCTAGGCCTTTTTTATATTCTACCGATGTCATATTTATAACGTTTACATATTAAATCAAGTTAATAATATTGCGCTTTTACTTAAGCACGAAGTATTAATTCATAGGCTCTAGGCCTAGGCTTTTTTAACAGTTTATATTCTACCGATGTCAGATTAATAATGTTTACATATCAAATCAAGTTAATAAAATTGTGATTTTACTTAAACATGAAATATTAATTCATAGGCCCTAGGCCTAGACCTTTTTAAAAAATTTTATTCTACCGATGTCATGTTTATAAGGTTTACCTATCAAAGCAAGTTAATATTGCGTTTTTACTTTAGCACCAAATATTAATTCACAGGCCCTAGACCTATGCCTTTTTGACAGTTTTTATCCTACCGATGTCAGATTCATAACTTTTACCTATCAAGAAAACTTACTAATGTTAAGCTAGTATTTTTAACTTTACTTAAACGTTAGAATATGACATCAGTAGAATAAAAAGTGTTAAAAGGCATAGGCATAGGTGCGTTTAAAGAGCTAAGAAATGATACGATGAGTGCCTTTTGTTAGATTTTATAACATATTTACAGATACCAAATACCTAAGTTGTAACTTAAAATCTTCTAAAAAGGCCCGTGGCCTAGGCGCCTTGTGTAAAGGCCTGATAAATGATACGATGAGTGCCTTTTATTAGGTTTTATAACATATTTACAAATATAAAATATCTAGGTTGTAACTTAAAATCTTCTAAAAAGGCCCGCGGCCTAGGTGCCTTGTAAAGACCAGAGAAATGATACGATGAGTGTCTTTTATTAGGTTTTATGAAATGTTTACAAATACCAAATATCTAGGTTGTAACTTAAAATCTTCTAAAAAGGCCCGCGGCCTAGGCGCCTTATATAAAGCCCTGATAAATGATACGATGAGTGCATTTTATTAGGTTTTATAACATATTTACAAATATCAAATATCTAGGTTGTAACCTAAAATCTTCTAAAAAGGCCCGCGGCCTAGGTGCCTTGTAAAGACCTGAGAAATGATACGATGAGTGTCTTTAATAAGGTTTTATAAAAGGTTTACAAATACCAAATATCTAGGTTTTAACTTAAAATATTCTAAAAAGGCCTGCGCCTACGTGCTTTGCAATCAGCTGAGAAATGCTCCATTGAGTGCCTTTTACCAGGTTTATGTAAAATATTTACAATTACCAAATATACGGAAATGATCTTTCAAAAGGATATAATGAGCAGAATAATTTAAATCCTTATTCCTTTCTGGAAAATAAAACAGTTTACCGTTGGTAAGATGATACCATTGGACGAATCGGCGTTGGACAAATCATACCATTGGACGAATTGGCATTGGACCAACGTACCATTGGACGAATCGGCATTGGACGAATCGGACATTGGACCAATTGTCCCTTTGAACGAATCGGCATTGGACCAATTGTCCCTTTGGACGAATCGGCATTGGACCAATCGTCGTTGGACGAATCGTCCGGGACCTGCTCCAAACAGTCAATAAAAGTCCATTCCTACCAGTTTCAAAAAGAACGTATCGACACGAATTGCATGCGATGATGATCTGGAGCAAGGGACCACGGGAGAGGCCTTTTTAACTGCAAGTCACAAAGGTTCGCTTTATCGATGGGCTCAGAAACACCAAAACGTTACTGTGGAGGATTGGAAACGAGTAATTTGGTCTGATGAGTCTCGTTTTTGTTTGTACTCCAATGATGGGAGGCGAGAAGTACATCGCAGGCAAAATGAAGCATTTAATCCTGAATATTGTGAAAATGTTTTTCAATCTGAAGGGGTTCTGTGATGTTTTGGGGATGTTTCTTGTACCACGAACTTTGCTCTCTCGTTGCAGTGAAGTTGAATTTGAACCAGCATGCGTACCTTTGCATTCAGAATGATGAAGCGTTGCCCTTTGCCCTACATCTCCAGGAGCAGCACCACATGCCACTCCTGTTTTCTAAGACGAAAATTGCCGTGTGCACAGGGTTAAAACTGTGTCTGAGTGGGACGACAAACAATGAGCAACACTGTCTCAACTCCATGACCCGCCAAATCCCCAGATTTGGAAACGCCGGAATAGACACCCAAGTACCCTGGCGAAACTTACAGAAGGTGAAACGCCTGAATTAACATCCACGTACTCTGGCAGGACTTCGAGACCAATTGACGCGCGAGTGGCTACAAATCGATGTTCAATGCATCCAGAACCTCAAGGTGTTTCGACCACACCGACTTCACGCTGTTATCAAGGCAAGAGGCGCCGTTACCCGTTATTACGTAAATTCTGACAGGGGTGACTAGTTTTTTCTGGTGTGCTTACTTCTGCGTTATTCTGGATATCATCGTTACAGGCAGTTGTACCAGATTCGCATACTCAGGATGTCGGGCACCCTGTATCAGTATAAGATGAATGGTAATTCTGTGATATGTTGTGTTCTTGAATGACATGCATTATTGTAGGTAAACATCAGTGATTAAACTACATATGCATGTGCAACCCTTGAAAAAGTTGTTCGAGCTGAAATTTTGGGCATGTCGGTAGAAACAATTACTTACTTACGAAAGTATATTACGATTATTCACAAATGGGGCACAAGACGTTTCTCATAACAGAAGGAAGGTATCAGAGACAAAGTGATTTTTAGATCAAACAGCTAGAAGAAGAGATGTAGAAGGAAATAGGATATAATTCTACACCTTCTACCAGGAGAATTTTGCGTAATAGAAAAGTTAAAAGTAGGCTGGAAATATTTCTCATGGCAAAAGCTATTGTAAGGAAAAACAACTTTTCAAATGCGTACCCCGGGAGAAAAATGTTTTGACTTCTTTTCGTCCCCTCGCGGGAAAGCTGTGCATTGTTGAAAGACGATAATGCTCTACATTTTTATTGTAGTGAGTGACATACATAAAAAAGAAAATTTCTCAATGGTGTTTTTAGAAAAGGCGTTACACCAGGAAACAGGAATACGGAAATACAATCTAACGGCGGAATTTTGGATTACAGAACTCCTCAAGCACAAATATGAAGTGATTCACGCGCTAAATAGTGCCGGGCATTTAAATATTCCTTATATCGCATTAATAGAAGCAAAAGTATTGAGAAAAACAGACTAAACATTTGCTCCCTAGGGCCGAAATTGTGCACTATTTTGGGAAGAAAATATATACTGTACAAAGAGTTTTCGTAGTTAGTAGTATGATGAATGTATTAGTGAATGACCGGATCCAGTAAATCACCAATTTCCACCTAAAACGTTTAAAATAAGCTCCACAGGCCTGTTAGCCAATGAAGTTTCTCAAATAAGAGAAGCAGCGAAGTCTCTTGTAATTCTTGTGATTGGTTGACCATAATTACGTGATACAGAATCCAATAGGGCGGTATACATGTGAGTGAAGTGAGATTGTTTGTTCTGTTCAAACTCCACAATAAGGTAAGCCTTGTGCGATTAATCATGTAGTAATATAATATCACATATTATAGTACTTCCTTCTTCCTTTTATTATATTTCTTGTGCAACTTTAAATATATAAATATATTTTTCATACAAAGAAAACGTAAATAACCTCAAATGCATGCAGTACTAGTGTTGATCACATAGTGGAGCAATTCCCTGTTATGGTAATAGTGAATGAACATTTCGGTCATACACTGGTGTTAGAATAGATTCTGTCTCGTGCTCTGTTACCAGGTATAATGACTACCTTATAAATAATGCGAATATTTTTGTACCACAGAATCACCTAAAAGGTTACTGCTACCAGTAAATGACTGACAAAAATTTTGTGTCGGTCATTTTTACTGGATGACAGTAGTCATTTATTGGTTATACACTAATAACTGGATATGATGACATTCTATGTTAATATTATTCATCTCGTTTATGTAGATTATTTTCCAACATGGAAGATTCTGCAGAGGGGAACAAAAGGTCATACTCTCGCTTCCGCTATACAGAAGATTATTTGTTTGAAGTTATAGCGGCAGTACGAAGAGGACCCATGAGTGCCAAACAGCTAGTAAAACTCCCAATATTCCTAAAGGAACTATCATAAATAAACTGCAGGATAAGGTACCCATGGAAAGGATAATGTGGCCACCTTCAGCTTTAACGAAACAAGAAGACCGCTTGGTAAAGGGGAAAATTTGGAAAGCCAAGCTAGGTTTCCCTATGCATCCTGGTGAGGTGAAGGATGCCGTCCGAAAGGTTATAGTAGTAACTGAACGAAGTAATCCATTTCAAAACAATCGGTCAGGGAGGAAATGACTAGAGTTATTCTTGGAACGCAATCCGGCTGTAGCTAAAAGAAATACACAAATAATATCGGAAGCGCGAGTTGCCGTTACAGAAGAAATGATACGGGAGTGGTTTAAAGAACTAAGTGGTTTTTTTGGAAGAAGTAGGAGCTAATGATTTGCTTAAAGATCCAAGCCGCATATTCAATGCAGATGAGACAAAGATAGAATTTTTTCCTAACCCAGGCAAACTTCTAATGCCAAAGATGTATAGGAATTTCTATGACATATAGCACCTGGTCAACAGAAAAAATGCATCACAGTACCCTGAATTTATCCAGCAAATGGTTCGACGGTAGATCTAATTATTGTTTTTCCTTACCAGAGGGTACCTAGAGATGTTGCCTAATCTGACCCCGACGGATATGCAGTTTGGAGAAGCAAATCTGGATGGATGATAAGTGCAACATTTTTCGAATATATTGCAAATGTGTTTTATCCATGACTTATTGCTAAAAAATTGAGTTCCCCACACTTTCAGTTCTGGATGGACATAAGTCCCGCATAAATAAGGAGCTGTACAAATTCTGTGTAGAAAAGCAAATTATGACATTTTGCCTTCTACCAAATGCAACTCATATTCTACAGCCTTGTGATGTAGCAATTGTTCGACCACTGAAGAACGAGCAGAGAAACGTTATCAAGAAGCACAAACAAGGAGCTTCAAGGCCAGTTTCAAAAGTTAATTTTGCTATTTTGTTCAGCAAAGCTTATCAGAAAAGATTGAAAGCTGATACCATCAAGAAAGGTTTTGAATTGCGTGGATTATTCCCTTTCGATCCTGATGGGGTCGACTATATTAAATGCATTTCAACTAGACTAACGGAGTTATTCAGTCAAGGACCAGAGTCCATTAGATATGAAAATACAGATGAATACATTTTTGCACTCAGGGTGATAGAGAAGGTGATACCTCTAGATATGCTGGAGTCCTTTAGGGAAGCAGATGCAACCAGAATGGAGCCAGTAATTGGAAAAGTGTTGTTTTCTCTGTGGAAGACAATAAAATCAAAAATTCACGTTAACACTTCTCAGCGTGTCCTAAGCATGACAGCAGAAAGATCAATCAACATTTCTGCTTCAACAGAAGATAATACTTATCAAGAAAGTATTATTGTACAGGATAGTGAAAACAATGGGAAACAAATTAGTATGTATCAGATGACATCCAAATTGCAGTTCTTCATGAGTCTGATAATTATACTAATGTACCTCCCGGACCATCTACAAGCACTGCCGCTGTTCCACTTACATCATTTAGACCAAAAGGTGTCACTAATCTTTAAAGTTATCACTTACACTGGTCGAAACATGGAAATGAAAAAGATATTGGAAAGAAGAAAAAAAAACTGAAAAAATTCCTTTCGCTGTGACTGCTTAAAAATGGAAGAAATACTATGACAAGAAATCAAGTGAAAAGGAAGAGAAAGAAAGTGCAAAGCAAACAACGTAAAGAAGAAAGAGAGGAAAAGAAAAAAACAAAAAATGAATCCTAAGAAAAAAATATAAGAAAATGCAAAGATTGGGAGGGTGAAACTGAGACTGATTCAGATGCAATGTCACTTGCTTCTGATATAGACTTGATTTTGAGCTGTTTGATGTCTATAACATTGATTTAAATGAAAATGATTATGTAATTGTAAAATGTGAGGGGAAATATTATCGAGGAACAGTGGTGACAAAAGATAATACTCAAACCGAAGTAAAAGTAATGGCAAAGGCCAACCAAGACAAATTGAAATGGCCAAAAAAAGTTCATCCAATATGATACAGCATATCGACTTAATAGCGCACATTAAAGAGCCTGAGACAGTTGCAAAAGGGTCTTGTGTTTTCAAAGTTCCTGAAATGGATAATTACTGATGTAGCCTGTAATGATATGTATTCTGATTATTATGAACTTTAAATAATTCCGAATTATAATTATATTTGTTATCCTGTATACTTCCTGATAGAGTATACAGGATAGGCTGCTTGTAGTTTTGCTTAAATGTTAATAAATTATATTTGTTTTAACTCTGAATCAAACTTAGTTTTTGTTTATAGGTGGCCTGATTTTCCTCTTTCCCAAGTTGATCCTTCTAAATTTAATTTGAATGAACAGTATCAGTAACATTTCCACATTTTAATAGAGGTTAATCTAGAGGAAATTACTCTGTCTGACTTCATAAGAAACCCGTGTTAAAGGACAAGAAAATCACAATTTCCATTGGTTTAAGCAACACATTTCAATAATTTCTGCCTGAGGTCGTTTATTGGTGCCAGAGTAGTCAGCCATTGGAAAGAAATGGTCACTCTCTGGGGTTCAAGGTAAGAGAAAGTTGTCTTCTTTATTCTGACTTTCTCTCTACTGCTAGAAAGAAATCAACATGTTAGTAGTATTCTATAACACTTCCAGATGTTTTTTTCAGAAAGTTATATTTGATTGTGATTGAATTTCATACAACAATCAGGAAATATTCATGTTGTGAGTCTTAAGTTGCCATTTACTAGAACACTCACACTATGTAACCAAAATAGATTTTTTTTCAATCAGGTTAGTGAGTTACCGCACTCTCTTGGCACACTTGTGCGCCATGAAAAGTTGGAAATTATATGTAAAACATTTTGTACCGATAAGATATAAATTTACGCCCCTGACGGAAAAACTATGCGCTATTTAAAGCAGAAGATATTCTCAAATTGTTTTCCCAAGTGACCGGTATCGGTCCACAAAAACGTTTTTCAGTCGAGTTTTCAGGAGCTGAAATTTTGCGGCAAATACATCAGAAGCAGAAAAAACAGTTAAGACCCCTGGTGCCCAAACCATTCCATTTCAAAAATTTGAAATAACATGCAAAACCTTTCGCACCAGGCGTTGCTTCTGATACGGGAAAAAGTTTTCAAATCGGTCTTTTATGATCACAGATATCGGAGGAAACCCAATTTAACTTAACGCCCTCTTGCGGAAAATCTATACATTACTCAAAAAAAAAGAACGGTAAATAAAATAGTCCCCCTTATAAATGGCATTGCAATAAAGAAAAAAAATTCAATCTGATATTTAGAAGCAAATATGTAGAATAAATTATATTTTGAATTCGGTACCATCTGCATTACGCCCTCTAGCGGCAAAGTTGTGCTTCGGGAAAATATTAACAGGAAGTATCACCGTTTCCACATTTTGAGCTTTCCAACGCAGACAGAATTTCTCAAATCCTACAAATAATTGCAAATATATCATATCCACAAACAGACTGACGAGAGAAAAAAGTGATAGCATAAGCAAGATTTTTTGTTTACAAAAGACGTGCTGAATGGGGCCACTCTCCAGGATTTTGTTTCGTTAAAGAACTGTGGAAGTGGGATCAAACCACTATTCATCTACAGATAAAGGAATAAGCAAGTGAACGAGATTTTTGAACAAAAACAATTTCTAGAACAGGAACATCACTTCAACGAATCAGTATTAAGATTGCAACAACGATTATCGTTCGCAATTAAAAAGTTCACAACGAAATAGCTTTTTTATGGTAGATTCCTTGGTCTTCACTGTGTAAAGACATTAGCTGCTGAGGGAACTCCATTTCAGAGCGAGTTAGAGTGAAGATAAAAATTAAGAGAAGGCATTCGTTGTGAAGACAATTAGAAACAACTAAGAAATTTTATGAATATTCGAAAGAAAAAATGCGAAATATAATTTACCGCAGATGCAACAAAATACTCTTCACTAACAAGCAAACTTGAAGAGAAATATAAAGAAGTTGTCAAAATCAATGCATGATGGCCTTAGTAAGAACTGCTTTTTTCAAAGTATCTGGTCCGGTGAATACAAAGAAATTCTCCTTTTCTATTAAGAAATCAGAAGAAAATTAAAGAATTCCGAGATAAAAATATAATATTTTAAGCATAAAAGTACGTTTGAGCGGAAGTAAATACTCCAGTCATGTGAGTTATTTAGGCATACAGACCAAAAAAGGAATAAAAAACAATAAATAAATGATGAGAGAAAAAATATTAAATATCGAAGAAATTTCTCGTTTTGTATTAGGAAATCAGAAGAAAAATAAAGAATTTCGAGATAACCATATAATATTTTAAGCATAAAAGTACGTTTAAGCGGAAGTGAATATTCGAGTGATGTGAGTTATTTAGGCATACAGAGAGAAAAAGGAATAAGAAACAATAAATAAATGATGAAAGAAAAATATTAGATATCGAAGAACGTTGGATGATATTAACGTATTCAATTTAGTAAAATTCTGAAATATCTTCAGTCCTCAGCTGAAGGTGGCACAATAAAAACACAAGAAAAAAAATGTTTCTGCAAAAAATGAGTATTATGAGTTAGTTGGAAGAACTCGTTATTTAATATCATTAAACTGCACATTTCTATGGAAAAATACGAAGATTCCAATCCTAACCCATATACGCTAAGAAACTGAAAGAAAATGAAGAAAGCATAGCAATGGTGTAAAATGTTTTGACACAAAGGAAAAAAAAACATAAAATAAATAAAGAAAGGAATGAATATAAATAATAGAGCATTGGTGATTTGAAGAAATACTAAATGATATAAATACAACCAGTTTAAAGTACGTAAGATGTTGAAGAAATTCGTGCCAATACCACTAACTGCTAGAATGCCGTCGTTGCACGACATAACTCATTACTGAAAGCCAAAATGAACGATGAAAATGACTTTATTTACACTGAAGTAAAAGTTGAAGGCTAAAATCATATCACTAGATCTTTCATACTGGATCCCAGAACATCCTCAGGTGAATGTTAAAATGAGATATTGTAAAAAATGTGAGAAGGAATCCACCGTGGAACACCACTCTTATACACACACCACGTTCAGCTACCAAGCGACTTCAAGGAAACGTTACCACACTCTGACCAATTGTAGCTGTGTCTTAATTATTATTAGGTGAGTTCTGAAATAAAATTCGAGTTAGTAGTTTATTTGGTCCTTGTCGTTCGAAATTAATGGTATCCAAGGTGGAGGTATGAATCTGGGTACTTTATCATTAAAACATTTATCAGCACTTATTGACGATGCGTAAACTCTCCTACAGCAAAGTCGCACTCCTGTTGTTGTGACTTGAAATAACTCTTGCCTTATTCCATAGAAAGATGTGGGCTCCCTGGTTAACTAATCTTGCAAGTGCGGCAGAGTTTGAATGTGTTTTAACACTGTACTTGTGTTCCGCAATGCGAATGTTAAAATTCCTCATGGTGGAGCCAGTATAAATCCGATTCATGTCAACGGCATCCAGGGCCTTCAATCGTATTTTATAAACTCCGAATCTGCTATTACACGGGAATGGGTCCCGATGTTTTTTAATAGCTGACATTAGGTTTCAAGTTTCAGTCAGAAAATCCAAATTGTAATATTTACAGGAAGTTTTAAGTATATTCATGACTTTGAAATATAATCCACTGACCCAACATATTTGCGTTGCTTGGGTTCTTCAGTCATTATAGAAAAAAGTGTTATTTTTCGATGGATCTGGTTTATTGTATTTTTAGGGTACCCCATATTCTTTCGCTATGGCAAATATTTGATTTAATTCTTGTCTCCTGGCGGCAACACTTGAGGAATGTGTGTAAGCTCTACGAATAAGAAGCTGAAATGCATATAGTTTATAACCATCAAGGTGCGCTGAATCTTAAAACCTAATGTCAACTGTTAGAAAAGATCGGGACCCAGTCCCGTGTAACAGCAGATTCGGAATTTATAAAACACCGTTGAAGTCCTTGGATTCCGTTGACATGGATCAGATTTATATTGGATCCACCATGAAGAATTTGAACATTCGTATTGCGGAACATAAGTACAGTATTAAAACACTTTCAAACTCTACCGCACTTACAAGATTAGTTAACCAGAGAGCTCACATCCCTCTACAGAATGAGGCAAGAGTTATTTCATGTCACAATAACAAGATTGCGACTTTGCTAGCGGAGAGTGTTTACACATCGTCAATAGTGCTGATAAATGTTGTAATGATGAAGCACTCAGATTCATACCTCCATCTCGGATACCGTTAATTTCGAGCAAAAAGGACCAAATAAACTACTAACTCGAATTTTATTTCAGAACACCACCCAATAATAATTAAGACACAGCAACGATTTGTCCGAGTGTGGGGACGTTTCCTTGAAGTCACTTGGGAGCTGAACGTGGTGTGCATAAATAAGAGTGGCGCTCCACGGTGCCCTTTCTCGCATTTTTTAAAATATCTCATTTTAACATTCACCTGAGGATGTGCTGGGAGCCAGCATGAAAGATCTAGTGGTGTGATTTTAGCCTTCAACTTTTACTTAAGTGTATATAAAGTCATTTTCATCGTTCATTTTGACTCTCAGTAATATGTTATATCGTGCATCGACGGCATTCTAAAAGTTAGCAGTTTAAAGTTAAACTGGGAAAATCCTCCAAGAAAAAAATTAATGCAGATTTCATGTAAGCGTGAAAAACTGTGAAAAATAAAACAAATAAATAGGTAAAATAATATCTATTAACGATTGTTTTGGTGAAAAAAATATAATAATTTATTTTTTTTATTGAATTGATTGTATTTTATTAACAGCATTGCTATATTAGTTATGCTGGTATTGAAAATTTAATATGGAAATTATAGAAAAGTTAAATTTGGGAGATGGGTGGATGCATTTCGAAACAAAAATATTTTCTAAGTATTAGAAAAGGCCATGAACATCCTAAACAAAAATGCATCTAAAATTTACATTCCACAAGAAGTTATTGGAAAGTTTGCGTTGTTTGTGATCACGCAGAGTTGAGTCATCTGAAAGTGCAAAAATAAGTGGATATTGTTGCATGTGTATGAAAATGTGTCACTATAAGTCATACGATAAAATGTACTCGTTCAATAACAACTTGTGGAGGCGGTGAAAGTCAATTTAAAAGGATAGGACAAAAATTACAGTTATGAAATACCTTATAAAACCAGGATTCGGGTCGATAGCCTTAGTCAAGCTAAGGTGGGGTACATGGGACCAAGTCATGGAAGACAACAGCACACAAAATTTTTCACACTGCACTCATTTTGAACTTTTTTTTGAAAGGCTACTGCCTGTATTTATTATTTTTCTTTAAAAACTTAATAATTTAATTTTAGTGGACAAACAGATGGTATTTCCTTTTTTCTTGTTTGCTTAAACACAGCAGTATAAAACAGAATCTCAATTTCTTTTCTATTTCTCTTTGGCCACTGGCCTTATGAACAGCACAACTTTACATATTTCAACACAGTTGGTTTGAACACTAGGCACTGACTTAATGCATCCAAAATTATACCATGATTCACATAGCTTACACACAAAAAAAGATACTGGATTATTTTTAATTCCACAAGGTGGACAAGTTCTGTTCTTCTGAAACGTACTCTTCTCTCTCACCTAGTTAGCTCAATGACAAATTTACAATTTTACACTTATTGATTTAAATTTACAGCACCTAAACAATCTTAGCAAACTCCGCAATCTCCCAGACCAGCTTCAAAGACTTCAATTAAATTTACAGTTATTTTAAGAGCCACAAATTATACTTTAACAAATCTACTATCAGCAAGTAAACAAACCAAGTAAATTATCCTCACAACAGAATTTTCACTGAGCACAAGCATTAATTAACATTGCATAACCTATAGAACTACCCTGAATGAACCTACTTCACTTATAAAGAAACCTCACTAACTTAAGAATTATCACTACTCATAACATCAGCATAATTCAGAAATTCAAACAATCTTCTTGCACTAGCTTGCTCATAAAAATCACCTCACTCTGCACTTCCCATAATAGCTCAAGATACTTAATAACTCTATACTGTAAACAAAAGCTCAAAAATACCAATTAACTAAATTTCCAAACCAAATATCATGCTCACTAACACTAACAACCAGAATTTAGAATTTACATCCCTAGCACTACAGCAAATCATAAACAAATAAATTTAGATACTTTAAATCACCAAACAAACTTAAATTTAACACCTGCAGTGAATTACTGAGGTAGCGGTGAGGCAAATACTCTCAGTTCAGACACTACCCTGGGTTTTGAGAACCAACACAGAAAGAAAATACCAAGTCAGGCTGAAGGCGTGAAATTGGGTCGTGAATCCACTTTCAGCCTATGCAAAAGGAAAGGAAAAAAATCCTCAAGTGCGACACATCATCATCAGGCACAGAATTTCCTCTAACATGATCTCGCCACATTTCTTGAAGCAACGCTCGACCGACCCTCGCTGGCAGTACATATCTCCGTGAGCAGCGAAACTACTGGGGGGGTTTGAAGACAAGTTTTCCCCCAAAAACCACGTCCTCAAAGATCTCCCTTTTCGAACCAATGCATGATCCCACCTTGATCAACCACGCCTGCAAGAGCCTGTCATACTTCAACCCTAAATACTCCAGGCACATCTGGCCCAGAACCAACACAACTATATCCCAGGAAAAATTCACTTATCTCTCTATATATCCCAAGAAATCCTAAATCACAATATCCACATATATCCCAGGGAAATTCACTTATCTCTATATCCTCATATATCCCAGGAAAATTCACTTATCTCTATGTCCACATATATCCCAGGAAAATTCACTTATCTCTCTCCACATATATCCCAGGAAAATTCACTTATCTCTATATCCACATATATCCCAGGAAAAATCACTAGCAAGGAAATTCTTCTGCACCATGGCAATGCGCAGGTCCACTTCAGACAATAACACTGACCATTTACATAACCCACTAAATATTTTCACCTTATTGAAAATTAAAATTACATTTAGACTTTTAACCTTATAGTAAAAACAAGAAAATTTAGGCCAAAGAAAAGAACAATTAATACTGGAACTGGTGAGCAAAAGTGTGTCTTCTCAACCCATGATGTTCATTCTTTTTGTGAAATACTAAACTTGAGAACAAAAATTACTTTAACTTCTATTTTGCACTTATCGCATCCTGGTGAAAATTCCCTACTCAGAGCCCTCTGCCCTAGGACAAGTTCCCGGCTTGCCCTAAGATCACCCCTTTCCAATGGGAGGTTAACACTCATCTGGAGCATGTAAAATACTGGTCCTCAATTAACACTCCTACCATCTCAATTTCGACACTCAACACTCCAAGAATGTAAACAGCACTTTAGGTTTCCAATTTCATCACACTATAATACGTTCCCAAAATTCCAATATAAATCATCCCATAATTTATCTTCACTCATAAAAAAAAATAACTCAACGCTGTAAAAGACTAGAGAGAAATGTTTACTATTATTTTATCACCCACGGCATCAAAATAACACTGCTTTTCAATTATCACATGCCCAACTAAACTATTATCGATGCACCAAAATTTACTGTGCCCAAACATTAAACTAAATTTTTCCTGATACATCAAAATTTACTGGCCTGGGAAGTTGCTACAATACCAGACACGACAACACAAAAAACATAAATGAAAACATTTTCAACTCCCCTCCTTTTTTTCTTTGCAATATATTTTTCTGACAGCCCCCAATTTTAAAATCAACTCGTTTTATAATTTTAAAGAAACCACAACATAATACAAAAAAGAAAATGCCGAGAGAAATTTACCTTTAGGACTGGGGCAGCAACACTTCCTGACAAGCACACTAACCGTCGATAATAATAAAAAAAAGGTTTCACAGCCTAATAATAGATAAAATAAATAAATAAAAAAAAACTCTCCCTGAGAGAACACCACTGTCCCGGTTGATTTTCACTTCACTTCCAAGGTGCCTTTTTTTCTTTCCCTTTTTTCTGCCACAGCGAGCCTGGCCAACGAAACAGGAACCGGGCATTTTTGAAACATGCTGGTGGACCTTTGTGGTAATCAGTAGGGCCCAACTCGACGATTCAGCAGTTAAAGGCGGTATCTTCCACAAAGCCGTGCATGCCCCTTTTTCCGGAACTTCCAGTGTCTGGTTGAACTGGCTTGAAGAGTCCCTTCCATATTGAACCGAGCGGTAACAGCATTCGGGTTGCGCTGGCAGAAAATTCTCCTGCGGAGACCAATTCACGGTAGTTACTACTTTTCTTTTTATTGCAGCTCACTACTGCCGTCGTCCACTAGGAGAGGAGGAGAGGGTTGAATCTGCGAGCATTTCCTCTCCAGTAATGAGATCCTTGAAAATCAATTTTAGCTGTTGTCCGTTTAGATTTCAATACGAAATTTTCCTTCTTGCAGCCCCCTCCTCCGCCAAAAAGGCGAGGAGAGAAAATTTTGCTTTCCGCTGTCTACCAGCTAACGCAGCGACCAGAACAAAAGTGTTTTCTCAACGGATAAAACTCTGGGGTGCTTGAAACCGCTGACCCCTCTCATTGGTCGAAACTTCAGCCTAGCAACTAACGACTCTCCAACGGAATTTCACTCCCTCGCAAGCCAGGGGTGACACACTGACCTTCACACGTGTAGACCAGGCTCTTCTTGACCCTGAGGTCTAAAAATAGATTCTGTTGCTGAATTCGCTACCCCAAAGACGAAAAGTTGTTGCACTTTTGGCGACTTTTTCTCGACGTTTGGAAACAGGAACGCAAAATGGCGAATTCTTGCTTTGCAGAAAATCACTAATTTTAATTTTCTTTTTCTCTCGTTCCGTGATGTTAAACTAAAATTAATTTTGATTCTCTGAGCTGCACACCTACTCGCCTTTTCCTATCGCGATAAAAGAATAGATAAAATAATTATTTCCAAAAGCCCAAAGTCAGTTAAATCAAATATTCTTCTTTTTTTTTTTTTTCACCAACATGAAATTTTGTTTTCCTGGTTGTGATTAAGACAAGCGAATTTTGTGCACGAATTCCCCTGCCTTTCAACCAGGAATTTTCTTCTAACGTATGTCATGGGAGAAAATTTTTTTGCATTAATTAATCTCCGATAAACCAACAGAAAGATTGATCAGGTCTTTCCGAAATTCACCAGAGGTTAAACTTTTCGCCATGACACGATCGATTGAAGATTGATGGATGTTCTGAGCAGTAAGACAGTAAACGACCTGAAAAAACAAACAAAGGGCAGGTAAAAGATACGTCATACACTGTTAAAAATGTCAGCTCAAAGTTGCACCACAATATCGTGCAGCATTCGACACTTACACTATGATCTGGTGCGATTATCACACTTGCACCACTTTGTTGTGCATGAAAAACGTCTGACTTGCACCAGTTTTGCGTGCAAGTTGCGAAATGCAGCCACAGTGACGTTACCTTGTACCATATTTTTGTGCAATGAAGGAACCGGCAGCATGCGCCTACGTCATCAAGTCATCCGACGGGGAAGCTGCTGCCGCCATGTTTATAGGAGTGATTGCGAGTTTCAAAATATTTACAGCAGTGTTCACTCAAGTTAATAAGGTAAATTATGAAAATAATTTTTGTACTACATTTATATCTAGTGTTTCTGACGTAATTATTTTCACGTTGAAGTTTTCTGGTGTTATATGTCCCTAACCCTTACCGCTTGTAGTCAAGTTACTTATAGCCCATCGAGTTGCTTGCTCACTACGATCGAAAGTCGTCTAACCCGCAATTAAAAAAAAACCTCGTTCTAACTAAAACAAAGATTTTCAGTAGTCAATGTTGGTCTGAAGACTAATTTTAGAGGTCTGCAAGATCGATTTTAATAGCCTGTAATTAAGTGAAAAGTTCAGTGGATATTGTAAAACGAAATGTCAACAAACGTAAGTTCATGTTCTAAATGCCATGCCAAATTGACAGATAGGAATCAAACAATATTTTTTGTTTGCAAGCTATAATTTTGTTTTTTTATGTTATATTTTTGTCTGTTCTGGTAAGCTGTTAACAAAAACAAACTTATTCCCATCAGTGGCATAGCCAGAAATTTTTTAAAGGGGGGGGGGGGGTCCATTCGTTTGGTTTATTGGCGAAAGCCTCGTATACACATATAACACATACACATATAGCACATATATATCGCTTTAAATTCGTGCTCAGCCGCCCCCCCACCCTTCTGGTTACGCCACTGACTCCCATTAATGAATTTCATGTTTAAATATAGTAATAGAACATTTATTTGGTGATTAAAGTGCATCTTGTTGAATGGTTTATTTTGTTAGATACTATACTTAATTGTTGATGAAGGTAGGCTTCCACAAGTCTTTTTTTGTTTCACCAACTTTCATAGAACTTTAAAAACAAGGTATAGCAAAATTTAGCACAGACATTTAAGTACCTCTTACCTTTTAAAACGTTTTTCAAATGAATGTAAAGCCAATGTTTGGAATTCAAGACATCCGTATTCCATGGGGTTCTGATTACAACTGGAGCAAGCTTTTCTTATCCAGAAGAATGAGACTGGAAATTATTCTGGCCGTCCCCATGGTGCAGTGGTCTAAGCGATGACTTCTGAGTATTCGTCCAAAAGGGGTCCGGATTCGAAACCCGGTGAGGCATGGATGTTAGGTTTGTCTTACGTCACTGGCACTCTCCCGTTCCTGAAACCAGTGGCCTTAAAATAGGGACGGGTGACTGCTTGTAGCCCAGTGGGTTGCTCACGGTGGTCGTTAAACCTCCATTAAAAAAAAACTAACAAACAAATGCACGTTCAAGTCAAAAGTTGCCCACTTCCACTTGAGTAAAATGATTTTTACTTTGTCACACCTCCATTATAGGAAAGTGTCATTATTCTTTAAAAATCTCAATCTGGTTTTTGATATAATTTTACAAAAAATTAAAAAATGGTAAATATTCAAAAGCCAGTGGGTAATGAATATCATGGAAAAGTTAATGAAAACAACACAGCGCCGTTCTTGCGGCGCAGTGGTCTAAACGTTGGTTTATGGCGATTCATCCGAGATGGGTCCGGGTTTGAAACCCGCTGAGGCATGGATGTTGTGTTTGTCTTACAGCACTGGCTCGCTCCCTTCTCTTGAACCAGTGACCCTAAATTAGGGACGAGTGACTATTTATAGCCCATGGAGTTGCTCATGGTGGTCGTTTAAGCCTTAATAAAAAATTGTCAAAAAATATGCTGTTTCAGAGAATTCGTTTCATGCAGGAGAGTTCACAGTGTGGAATATTCTGTACTGTGAGGGTAGCTGCGTGGAATACTTGTATGCGGCTAACTAAAATCTTAAAAGAAAAATACTGAAGTATAACTTTTCCAGTAAGTTTATTTACAAGGTGGGCGTTTCTTTTTCTAATGCCCTTATGAGCATGAACTTGCACCCCGGTGATAGTTGTGCTGAATCAGTGTATACTGTGTACACACTTGCTTAGCTGCCGCGGCAATGTAGCAGTCTAAGCACTGGCTTTGTTTTGACATTTGTCCAAGCACATCCGTATTCATATCCTAGGTGAGACATGTATGGTGTGTTTGTCTTACAGTACTGGCTCTCTTCCTCCCCTGTAGCCACTGACCTTAAATAAGGGACGGGCAACTGTTTATAGGTCGTTGTGTTGCTGTAGTGTCGTTAAATGCAAACGGGATCAAAAAAAATATTTTCATTTACAATCCATTCCAGTTAATGGGGCCATTGGTTAATTTGGGCAACTGTTTATTTGGAACAATTTTTGAAGAACACTCCAAATTAGCTCTTTGGGATAAACTTTGCATAATGGAGACAGCCCAGTTATGCTTAATTTGGCCAAAGTATTCTAATCCCAGTGTGACCCAATTAAGCTGGATCTCCTGTAGTTGTAATTGTGTTTTTTTTATTGTAGATAATCTACACACAGATTTGTCTAGCATTTGATAATCTACACACAGATCTGTGTAACATTTCAGTTGTGATATGACATAGTAGCCTCTAAATTTTGTGGCTTTGTGAGGTATTAATTGTTGAGAAGCTGAAATATTTCAGCTCTTTGGCTGCAGTACATAGACAAATAACTATTTAATTTTCATTTGACAATCAGTACTATGCTAAGCCAAACAGCCTCTCATTGTGATATAAGAGATGATTTGCAAGAAAAGAAATTAAGTAATGGCAGTTGGATTGGAGTGGAGTTGAGGAAAGAAAAAAATAATTTCAAAATGTTCATTCACATCTTTTCTATTTCGCATTGAGTCTTGCGACATACTAGAGATGAAAACACGTGCCAAGACAACAAATCTGCAGCGAGACATTCTGTCCGCGTAGCTCAGTTGGGAGAATAACTTACTCCGGAGTGAGGGGACAAGGCTCAAATACCGTCATGGATAAACTTGTGTTTTCACAGTCTACCGAATTAGCACACAAGTCATGTATACTATCTGTTCATTTTATTAGGATTGTCACATGTTTTTTTTATGATAAGATTTTATGAAAAAAATTATGATAATGTAGATTAAAATATCTAAATAAGTTTCATATTTCAAATGTTAAGCATTATTAGATCTGCAGTATCAGTGAAAATTGAGTACTTGTGCAAATTTTACCCTGACTAACCATTAAAATAGAAACTGTTGTCATCCCAATGTCAGTCAGGTAATGTTTATAGAATACATTACCGGACTGAAACAAGTTAAGCAGGTTGTTTTATATTTCATGACTCTACAGGTCTTCTGTTGCTGTACAGGTCTGAATGGAAAGTTTTGCAGCTGTCCATTTTATGCAGAGCTGGGAAATATGTTTGGAAGCAAGTATGGTGCAAACTTTGCAATGTTTGGACCTTATGTGGTCTATATGATACAAGCTCATAGTCAGGAGCCTGTTTTGCACTATACAATACATACATGTGGACTAAATGGCTGTCCAAGAACGTTTTTCGTTCTCTGTGTTCAGAGTTCATATGTACCGAGTACACATGTTTTGGCAAAAAGGAATCCAAATGAAAAACAAAGCCATGAAATGTTCCTGCAGTTCATGTGGATTTTAGTCCCATTTAAGGTCATGCTTTATGTCACATTGCATGAAGCGTAGCACATTGATTTGCCCTTTCAGTTAGTGCTGTGAAACATTTAATGTGTAATCCTCATTCACTTCACATTTGTCAAGATATCATCCCAAAGGTAAAATTGCTAATATTAAGGATTCCTCATTTGACTTCAGAAATGATGAGGAAATGTTTGGTACCTAAAACATTGAGCACATGAAAAACACACATATTCAAGTAGATGATTGCACAAGTGCAGTACCCAATTATGAAGCTGTTGAACAATTGCTGTTGTTGCTATATGATAAAGTTTGTGAATAAATCACAGTATCATTTTTCAAGTCTACAACATACAGTATAGCTGTGCATTATTCTTTTACACCCTATTTTTAAGGACAAACGCAAACAATTTTATTAATAAAATAATGAACACACCACAATTTTCAAAGATATAACTTTGAATGAAAATCCAGAGGGCAAATTCTTTCCTTCTATTCATCAAAAAATAAAAATAAAAAATAATAAATGCTGGATTGTATTCTCTATATATATATTATCCATGATTTCCGTTTCAGCACAATCCATGACTGTGATGCTACATTTATTTGATGTTTTGATATGCAATGACTCAGTGGAAAAAAATTCAAACTTACAAAAGCTGATCTGCTTGTTCAATATTATTCGAGAGTATACATTTTCAAGCACAGTAGTCAAGTAGTGTTTCTATTCCTGCTTATTTGTTATTATTTGAGAGAATACATTTTCAAGCACAGTAGATTAAACATCTGTGTAAATAATTTTCAAATATCTTTATGTTTTTCATTAGTGCTCATTGTCTCTATCTAATTTCAGATGAAGATTCTACTCAGCTACAACAATTCTTGTAAAGGCTGCATTGGAGTTGAAGGAAACTCTAACATGGGACCTACCGAGAGAGCTGGTTGGTCATTTTGCTAACTATGCTTATGGCTGTAAGTCTTAATCTAGTAAAAAGAAAAGAGAGCAAGTGTGCCATGCTCTCATAAATGGATTTCCACATCTAAAAAGAAAATGGGGAGGGGGATGCAGTAGGAGGATGGGAAATAAAAATGCTGAATAAATTAAAAAGAATGAGACAAGCTGACGTGAGTCTGGAAGTGAAATTACGTAGACAGCATATACATAGCTCGTCACTTGGAATGCCAGGATAAGGGGATAGTGAAAGGCTATTCAAGAAACTGTGTAACACCAAAAAGAGATGCATTAAACTGGGCTCCGGATCATTTTTGTGGTGAGGACAGCAGCAGCGAGCAAAAACACAAATGATCTCACAAAGCAACCCAGGATCTGACAAAGCAGGAGTGTGATAAGCTTGCAACATCTTATGGATTGTACCTTTTGCCATATATTTTTAAAGAAGATCCGAAATAATTTGTGCACGCTGTGAGTACTGATTTCATTTGTTAAAATTGTAATTATAGTAAAAGTGTTTGCTTCATAATGCTTGACGAAGTATTGGGACTGGGATTATAGTTTTGTTAAACGTTTTTGAGTGCTCTACAGGCTTCCCCTGCTATCCGAAAGTGTTCTGATGAAAGCTTTCATAAGCTGAAATGACATAAAGCGAAGAAGCACTTTCCATGAATTCATACGGGAAAATGTTTTGGTAAATGCGCACTTTAGCGTCCTAAATTATTTAGTCGGAAAAATTTCACTGTGTGGGGAAAGTGCGACTTACAATATTTTAAGCATGCAAAATAATGGGGAACGGTGCAGAAATACAGTAATTTAAGAGAACGTGAAAGAAGTTTACCGAAGTATTTACTTGCGAGTACGATGGTGTGCAGCAGTTGGTACGGGATGCTTAAGCAATGCTAACGGCGTCAACGTGAAGCTTGCGTGCTTTGGTAGGTATCAGGAGTTCGTAGTGAATGCGCGGAAGAATACAATAGGAGTGTGGTGTATTTTTCTGAAGAGTGTGATGCATGCTGTAATCCTGCACAAGTAAAAGTAGTTCCAAACTGTTTTCTTAATTTTTGAGAAAGAAGTGTGCGGAAAGTTATTTTTAGTTTCACACTCCGAATGGAAAGAAATAAAGGAATGTAAATGTTTTCATGTGCGACAGAAGTGTTGAGTGAGAACTTTTGGTTCCGGTTTAAACCCAACTTTTGGTTATGGTTTCGAAGATGCACAGGGGTAGTTGATTTCTTCAAGCACTTCATTTGTAGTTGTACTGTTATTCTGTACATCGTAGCAAACACTTTTTTAGTCCTGAAACAGATACTTTTGAAAATAAAGGAGTTACTTCAATTCAAAAATCATACTATGGCAGGGAGGTTAGGAGCTTCTTGTCGTATTGTGCCAGATAAAGACATTTTAAGTCTTGGCGAAATCCAAAATTAAGTATGGAGATTCTCGACTTTGGAAAGAGCCACTAACACTGTTGAAAAAGCTACTAACACCGCTTATAATGCTTCGTAAGGCCGACCTCTTTCTTTCAGCGTATTCCTACAAGACGCTTCTATGACTACGTACTGCTCAACCACTATCTGTTGTAGTCTTCTGCCCATTACTGTCCTTTCTCAATGAAGCTTCCATTCACCGGACTACACCTTGATGCCGTCGCCGCTCCGTCGTCCTAGGCCTACCGCACATACTCTTCGAAACCATCGTACTACCAGGTAAAGACTTCGGCAAAATTATTTCCTGTTCTCTACAAATACTATATTTCTGCAGCTTTCCCCATTATTTTGCATACTTAAAAAGTTGTACGTCACACTTTTCCGTTACAGTTAAATTTTTCCGATGAAATAATTTAGGACGCTAAGGTACACATTTACCAAACATTTTAAGCTTTTCCAGACCTAAGAAATGACCTACCAAATGACACATGAAACCTAAAATAACACTAACATATAGTAAAAGCAGGACTGATATGATTAATACACAGCATATTGTAACTCTTGAATAAAGTGTTTTCCTAATCTCTGGGAAGCGAAAAACTTAGAAATTTTAGAGCCAAATATGGTTTTTCACTCAAAATTGTGGTGAAAAACACTGTAATTTTGACGGGATTTGCGACCTAATTTATTTATTCGTAAATAAATTTAGCAGCATAATACTGGTCTGTAAACATACCTTAATAACCAAAAAGATTTTTAGTTGTGCAATAACTTTAGAAAATTTTTGCATTTTTCTGCGGAAGTGTGCTCCCGTTCCAGATAAAAATCTAGTTGCTCTAGAAATAAAACCAAATGTGATTTGGGATAAAAATATCATATAGAATAAGCTGTTGTAATGAAAAAACCCAACACATACAGCTAAATAGACTTAAAAATTGGAATACTGAGTGAAACACTGAAAACTAGCAAAAAAGTGAGCTTTGGGGGAAGGTGTGCTCCAGTTCTCCAAAAGAATCTAGAAAGGTCAAGAAGATTTGACTCTGAATAAAAGTTAGTTCGCTGATAAAGTAACTTTTAGCACGTTGAAGAATTTCAAGATCAACTCGGAACCTCATGAGGTGAAGTCCCTAGAGGTGAGAAACCCACTTGCAAGGAAGTGCCGATTGAGATATAAGTGTGGATAAAGGGGAAATTTTGACTAGCAGAAAAATTCTGAAAGGTGTACTGCAAGAAAACCAAGGAGGTTAGAATACAACAGGAGTTGCCCTAAGCTGTTTCCCGTGAAGCCGATTGTGTGCAACTCCCCCACCCAGCGGCCATCTTCTTTGGTACAAAACATTCTGTCGTGCTGCATGTGTGAGAGCCTGTTGTCTCATGATTTTACACGTTGTGATTATATCGTGATCGAGTAAAAGTTTTATTTGCAAAAAGCAAAGTTGTGCGGTTATCGACTGCATTAACACATAGCCCGAGAAATTAAGTTTAGGACGTTCTGGTGTATGAATAATTCTCAGGATCACATTTGAGTAGTTTATCCGCAAAATGCCGGGATGTGTTGCTATAGACTACACTAATCGATCTTTAAAAAATAAAAAAAATTCAGGGATTACCGTTCACATGTATATACTCGTATTTTTTATATTAGACTAAAATATGGTATGGATATTTGGTTAAGAGCAAGCAGTAGTGGGAATTCGGAAATGCATTTTTCATAATAAAAAATTCGTGGGTGTCCTCATGTGGATTTAATTTGAAGTTAATGCAAAATAAATCGACCGCACAAAGTTCTGCTTTGTAATTTTAACTGTTTGAGGGCACAAATAATGCGCTAATGTACGATTATATTTTTCCTTTAAAAGTTATCTTCCACAGCAAGCGGACTTGTAATTTATCAGCTTCCTACAAAGGGAACTTGTGTGCCCCCTAGCTTGATATTTATTTCCAGAATCTTTTATTTCCTGCATCTCTAAATTCATAGCACCTAACATTAAGCAGATGGACCCAGAGTAGAGATTCTTACTTATAAACCAGCTTCACCCGCATAAATATTGCTCGGTGAGAGCTACTAACCAACTAATCCCCTAATAGCTACATTTTTTTTTCTAGTTAAAAAGACAAAATTTGGTTGTATTACACATAAAGAAACCAAAAAATTTAATTCAGGAAAGGAAAAAAGAAAACGTTTTTTTTTCTCCTCTAACACAGAAGAGAATGTAAAATCTAGTGAATGAAAGAAATACTAGATTTTATAGATTTTTGTGGGGGAGGGGGTGTAAAAACTGAATACACTTTAGCAGTTGCCTTACCCGAGAAGTGAAGATCCAATTTTCATTATTGGCCAGTGATTGGGCAAGAAAGAGATCCACTAATCTTTATTTTACCAGGTTGAAACCTGTAAAACATATGTATATACCTTAAAAATCGGAGTAAAAATCCGGAGAGCTGTAACATGTACTGGAAGAAACATCAGTTTACGATCTTTAAATAACTGTTTGCAGAATTTGAATCGACCCAGTAGTTTGGATTTTATAAGCCATTATATTTGTAAACAAACCGCCTTTTTTTCGCTTTTTTCAGTGTTTTCGCTTACACTGCAGGCTTTGATATGGTTCACTGTAAACCGCCACACAGGAAAACTGCCACACAGGAAAATTGCCACACAAGAAAACTGCTACACCGGAAGATTGCCACACAGGAAAATTGCCACACAAGAAAACTGTTACACCGGAAGATTGCCACACAGGAAAATTGCCACACAAGAAAACTGCTACACCGTAAGATTGCTACACAGGAAAACTGCCACACGCTTTTTATTAAGTGGCAGGGTACAAATTGCTATTCCTCTGAGGAACACTGTGAATGTGTGGCAGTTTTCTGGTGTGGCAGTTTTCCAAGTTTCCGAATTATGTGTGGCAGTTTCCTAAGGTTCCTAACGATGGGAAGGAGCTCTTTTGTTTGTCTGAATTTTCATGTCGGGTCATACTTAGGGCAACTGGCCACAGAAGTTCGAGGGGGGTATAAAGATTAGCCTATATTGAGAATTGAATTGGGAACTCCAAACAAATTTCGGGAAAACGTAAACCTAGCGAAAATTGCTGTGTTCAGGAAAGGACAATATGGTGGGATTTTTTAATAACGCTGCATTTTTACTTAGGCACTAAATATTTACATAACATGTCAAATTTGTAATATTTTTCTTTTACTTAATTAATTCACAGCCCCAACACCTAGGCCTTTTCAACAGCTTTTTATCCGCCGAATTCATATTCATAATGCTTACGTATGAAATCAAGTTAATAATATTGCGCTTTTATTTAGGCATGAAATATTTATTCACATGCCCAGGCCTAGGCTTTGTCCCTTTTACCAGTTTTCATTCTACAAAAGCCATATTCACAACGTTTACACAGAAAATCAAATTAATATTATTTGGCGTTTTCTTAGGCACGAAATACTAATTCATAGACCCTAGGCCTTTTTGACAGTTTTTATTCTACCAATGTCATATTCACAACGTTTACACAGCAAATCAAGTTAATAATATTGCACTTTTATTTAGGCACGAAATATTAAATTATAGGTCCTAGGCCTAGGCCTTTTTAATAGTTTTTACTCTGCTAAGTCATATTCACAACGTTAACACACCAAAGCAAGTTGATAATATTGCGCTTTTATTTAGGCTCGAAATATCAATCGATAGGCCCTAGGCCTAGGCCTTTTTGGCGGTTTTTAATCCATCGACTTCATATTCATAACCTTTACGCATCAAATCTAGTTAATAGCATTGCGGTTTTATTTAGGCACTAAATATTAATTCAAAGGCCCTAGGCCTAGGCCTTCCGACAGTTTTTATTCAACCGATGCCATAACCCCCATATTTACTCATTAAGTCAAGTTAATAATACTGACATAACTACGAAGGATAATGCTGGCATAACTAAGAAGGATATTCTCTTGGATCAGGAAAATAACCAGAGTTGAAGACATCATCATCAAAGTAAAATCCCCGAAATGGCAATAGGCTGGACATACTGCTAGAAGAATGGACCACCGATGGATTACTGGTGTATTAGTCTGGGTACCAAGGAACATAAAAAGACCCAGAAAGACCCACGTGGGAGATGGGTGGATGAAATTCGAAAGTATGCCGGAATGACAGGGAGGAGACCAGCTTAGACAGACACATGTAAAAGAAGTTTTGGAAGCCCATCCATCCAGCAGTGGACTGATAGATTTAAAATTTGAGATTTATGTTAATTTAGATTTTAATTGTTTTATCTGTAGCACGTTCACATGAGATACACCATACTGTTTTACAAAACACAATAAGATTTATGATCTGACAAGAAAAATGCATATTTTCCCCAAAAAAACTGAACACTTTACCTTAAATTTTCCCTAACGTTTTTTCATTTTATCAAGGAAAATTTCTTAAAACCAAAATACTTTCGTGTTTTTTTTTTCATACCTGTTAGCACAAATGAGTTGAAATACAGATTGTTAATAAAAAGCGCAAAAAAATTAGTGCATTATAAGACGCCTTTCAAACGTGTATCTTCATATTATGTGTCTTTCCTTCCTACTTGATTACAGTTCCTCAAGAGTTATCCATGGAAATCTTTAATGTACTATTTTGTACTTATTTGTCTTTACTGGTATCTGTAATGTTCTAATAATTATTTATTCTTTTATTAATTTTTGTTTAAATTACTTTATTTTGTTGTTATCGTGATTCACGGGTTTGCACCAAGTTTTCTGTTTCAATGGTTGTGTACGCAGATACATTTTATTTTTATACAACTCTGTCTGTCACCTTTAATCAAGTTGTCAGCCTGTTTAATCGCTTCATCAGTCACTGCCGTGTTAAGACCACCTGACGTACCTCCTGTTCAAGGCACTCGTGGCCAGCTTTGAATTTCGTAACCCATTCACAAACACTGGAACGAGACATAGCCGCATCACCATACACCATGCAAAGTCTTCTCATAATGTCCATATCCTTTACTGCTTCTTTTGTTAAAAATTTCACTACTCGAACTGAACACTTAATGTAGCTGCCATTGTTTTAGGTTGATAGCGCTATCTAACAGCGTCAATTAGCTCCATTTTTACAGCGCTTCAATGAAAGTAGTCGTAATAGTTTCACCCATACATATGATCATATGCACGGTTTTGTATCGAAAGGAAAAAAGTCTTGATACTTATTGGACATCCTTCATATTAAACATTAACTGTATTCCCAACTGTTACAAGGATTGTTTACTCACGGTGGTATAACCACAATGAAATATTTTTCTTACAGTAATGAAATGTGAAGATGGTGGACACGATACTCAAAACATACATGTATATTTTACATTGTAGCTTTCGTTTATACCAAATTAATATAATGCAAGCAATACCTCCCCCTTTTCTCAATCACTTACATGAGTTCCTCCCAGTTGCTAGATCATAACAAAGAAAAAAAAAGCTTTCATGTAAATACTTGATAGACAACATGTGAGAGATGCAATGGTAAAGAACCCATGTAGGCAGTTCTCCTATGAGTAGTGCAGTGAGGATATGAGAAGTATTCTCGAAAAACACATGAATGCACTTAAACTAAAAGTGTGCTTGCTAGGTGTGCGCTGGTGAATGTAATCCCCCAATAAGCTTTTAAAAACTGTTGTACTTTATTTTTCACTTTGAGATGTACCCACATTATTTTCATAGTTTCTTTTTATTTTTGTAGGAAAACACGTCATCAGATGAGGGTATCGTTTCACCTAGAGTGTTTGTTTCAGGAGACCTACACAGTGGACTGTTTTTCATAGTTGCTGAACATCAAAGCCTTGTGATGGTGGATGAGTTTGTATTGGTAGTTACTTTACTAATCTCAGTTTACTATACTCTGAACCTTGAGTATCTTAGTGGACTGGTCAAGTCCGATCATTAGATATTTGAAAACTTTTTGTAAAAAAATTGTTTTGTACAGAAATGTCCATAAAATTGCATTTTATCCATGCATTTCCTGTTCTTTAAGTTTCTTCACAAATAAAAAAAGCATAACTGCTTGCTTCCATTATTTGTTGATTTTTTATATTTGTATTCACTTCTCTGTTATTAAAATATTGTTTAAAAAATATGCATATACCACTTATAATTTTTATATTTTTCATGAAAGGAGATCGTAATAGTTATGCTGATGATTCAAGAAAATTGCAGACAATTGTCAATTGATGGACTGCATATCCACTGGAGTAATGTTTTAAAAGTTTTTGTGCCTTCAAAATGTGTTCATATAAGAAGGGGGTAGGGGTGATAATTATTTAATAGAGCATTTACAGTGTTTATATGCCCACAAAAATGATACATTTCAGGAACAGCAAATTGGGAAGTGAAATAAGAAAAATGTATATCACACTTAACAAATAACTGTAGATGTTCGTATGCTAGTTATGCAAAAAAATAATAGGAACCCAGAAGCACTTTCGACCCAACTTAGGTCATGATCACCAGTAAACAGTCGGAGTTAAACAGGTTTTCCAGATTCTGATTTCCGGATCTTTGTTACACTTGTTGCCAAATGGTAGGCGTGATTTTCAAATAATCTAGCTACCGGTCTCTTTCTGATTGTTTACAAGTGGCAAAGCCTAACTTGGGTTAGAGGTTCTATGTATCAATAATTTCTTTATGTAGCTGTACTGTTTTTGTTAAATTTTTGTTTTTAAACGCTATTCTTATTGATAAACCTGATTCGACTAACAATCTTAAATCTATTAGAAGCTTTCCACATATACCGGAATTCTTCACGACTTGTCAATGACATGACGTCTACGTCATTTCTTTCAAGCGTGTGGAAACAACTCACCAAAAACCGTCACCGTCAGAACTCTGATGATGTCACAATGATTTGAATGTTTACGCTCCGTTCGTCCTGATGATGCCGAGCCAGACGCTCTGCGAAACTATAGTCGATGTTAATAAAACATTTAATTGTGAAAAAACGTTGATAATTTATTCTAGCTGTACTGTGCTAACTTACATTTGGAAATAAACCTTATTTGCCAAATTTTGTGTGTGTGATGCTGACACTGATTTCAGCACTTGCAACTTCTGGAAGCATTCGTGATAGGCTTCTTTTTAGAGGCCAGAACAATTTGAACAACATCAGTCCTTTCAAGGAAATAGAGTCGATTGAGTTTTCTATTGAAAGTGCTGACTCTTTTTCCCGATCGTAAGCATGTAAGCTTGATTTGCTGTATGTACTGAAACTTATATTGGTAAATTCACCTCTTTGGCAGCACGTCACCAAAAATTCTGTCATGAAAGAACTATTCAGTCTCCCTATGAACTGATGAAATAAGACTTCGAATATCACATAGCATTTTTCAAAACTGTTTTTAAGGTAAGATTGTGTTACACGTCTACCAGATTTGAAACAGAATCTGTTCAATAAAATCTCTTATTTTTAAATGTGGCAAAACACCTATTAAAATGTGCCAATTAAAAATTACACTGCCGGACAATTGCTAAGGACGGATGACAATAGCAACGATAGCAACCATAAAATGGAAGGCAGGAAAATGTGGAAATTAGCATAAGTGCGGGATACAGTAAGACGTGTTGTGCCTATGCAAATTTTGGATTGCCAAACTTGTTCGTGACGTCATAGCGCTGCTAAGAGATATAAAGGATTTGACGCGTATTGACCGTTGTTGTTCAAACGCAAAGTTGAAAGGGAAATAATCAATTGACGAACTTGCAATTTTCAGTATGTCTTCCCGACATTACTTAGATGATTTTACGCGTGGCCGCATTATTGGCAAGATTGAAGAAGGGCGAAAAATAACAGATGTTGCCAGGGAGTTCGACGTCAGCCACAGTGTTGTTTCAAGGCTTTGGAAATCATTTCAAACAAATGGAGAGTGTAGCAAACGTCACGGGGAGGTATTGTTCGCAGTACGACACCTGCAGAAGATCGGTACATAGGGCTATCAACAAAAGACACCTGTGCAGCACAGCTAGTGAGGTAGTAAATCCGTTTATGGCTGCTACTGGTAAGCGGATCTCCCGAAAAACTGTCGCCAGACGTTTGCATGAAGGAGGACTATACGCCCGCCGTCCTGTTGTGTGCATCTCATTGTCCAGACGTCACCGTACCGCACGTTTGCAATGGTGCCATCAACATCGCAATTGGACTGATAACGACTGGTTTGCTGTTCTCTTCTCAGATGAGAGTAGATACAGTCTATTGTCTGATTGTCGACGACAACTGATCTGGCGTGATAGTGGTACTGCATATTGTCCAGCAAACATACAGGAAAGGGACCGATATCCGACATGTAGTGTCATGGTATGGGCTGGCATCATGATCAATGGCCGTACGTCCCTCTATGTGCTTCCAACTGGGACTATGACTGGCCAACGATGCATTAATGATGTTCTGCTACCTCATGTTCGCATGTCCGTGGTGCTGTCGGTGATAGATTCATTTTCATGGACGACAACGCAACATGTCATCGAACAGTCGCTGTCCAAGAGTGTCTTGAGAGCGAGGATATTCAACGCCTCGTATGGCCAGCACGTTCTCCATATCTGAATCCCATTGAAAATGTGTGGGATGCTTTGAAGAGGAGTTTTGCTGGTCGCCAATGCCCTCCAATAAACAAGGACACCCTCCATGATGGCCATATCCCGTATTGACATCTTACGCCGGAACGCCTGCGGTCGGTAATTGCATTTTTTTCACGTTTACGTATTCTGCTCAAAATAGCCTGTTTGTCCCGTGAACACGATCCAAAGCCTTCTGGATTTCAGAGCACAATAAATTGTCTTTCTTGTAATGTCCTGGCATTCTGACATTATTTTATTTCACTTGGCATCCAACCACACTTACTTTTTTATGCGCTATATAGCCGTTTATAATCCGTCCTTAGCAATTGTCCAGCAGTGTAGTACATATGAGATGAAAAATACTGTGTTGAAGATCATGGTTCTGCATCTTCCTGCTGCAGGTAAGTTCATGATTACCTGTGATAACTTTTTTATAAACAATGAAATATTGCTGAAAATTTGTGGGTATTTCAGTTCTGTGGCTCTTTCTGCATTTTTCTATTAGCCATGAATGCCACCCTTGTTTAAGCCCTATAGCTATCAGTAGCTATAAACTATATCTGAACATGTGCGATATTCATGGGACATTAGACTTAATGTCTAAATTCAGATGTGATATTCATGGAACATTGGACTTAATGTCTAAATCCAGATGTGATATTCATGTAACATTATACTCAAAGATGGCTAAATTCAGCAGTGTCCTATATTTGAAGTGAGAGAATAAGATATACTGTAAGTAGTACAATATACCTGTATACAGTCAGTGGAGAAGAATATGCCAAAAATCCTAAGTGACCTGAGTTATCAACATAGAACTTGTAAGAAACAAAAATTTCAAATGAGAAAAAGAGTGCAAAATAGGTTTACATACATATTATGCAAGTTTCTATCAACACTTAAAGTTTTTTATGCCATGTTTTATGGCGTACATCTCAGTTTATTTAAATATAAGACTCCTTCAGACGGATCATTATCAAGGTGATTGGAATCACGCAAAGGACTTATAAATTTAATGTTTTATTTTGAAAGAACAAAATGAAAAATTATTCCTGTTTGCAATTTAATATAACACTTGTAATCTGTTACATTTGGAAGTAGCATTTGTGTATTTTCAGAAATACAAAACAATTTTTTAATCTTATTGCAATGGCATAAATGAATTTTAATTATAGTGTACATGCAAAAATGTACGTGTGAAAAGATATTGTAAATATATCTGAATAAATATGTATCTCATTCTAACAGAGAAATGCAAAAAATGAAAGCTAACATCAGCAATCAATAGAAGTAGATCCCCCTTAATGTTGATGCCAAGATCAGGGGATATTAAAAATTGGTTTAAGCCCTCACTTTTTCATATTTTCAATAGAATATTGAGCATTTTGTATAAATTTGTAATGACTTTCTTATAGACAATGAATAATACAATTATCGGGAACATTTTTGTATTCCTGTAAAAGTATGCAGTTTGTTTCCTCACTTGTGGTTTTTTCTAGTTCTGCATTAAGATGAGATAGTTGCTATTGCTAAACATAGTTGGGTTGGGGTTATGTTGTAAAAATGTGTTGGACGCAATGAATTATGAAATAATGGTGGTGTTGCAGTGACGTAGCTAGAAATGTCTTTGGGGGGGGGGGGAGTTCATGGGTTTGGTTCATTGGTGAAAGCCTCGTATACACAAATATATTGCTTTAAATTCGTGCTGCTTCCCCTCAAGAGAGGGGTTCAAACCATAAACCTTCCACCCCCACCCCTCTGGCTACGCCACTATGCTGTTGCATTGTGTTTGTACTACCCCACAAAATTTAACCCCCACTCTCCTCCCCCCACCACCATCTTTGGTCTATTTTCTTCTAAGTAAATCTTTAGCTGCAATAATTCTTGGGTAGCTCCCAATGCTTCATGTGATAAGTAGTTGCCAAATTTAACCGCACTGACGAGTGTTGTGGAATGGAGAAATGATTAGGTCAACATTTCTAGGTGTGATAAAATATGTTGTATATGCTTCATTTAAGACAGAGTGAGCAAAAGTGCTCCTTGTAGAATGATAAATGTTGAAGTTGGTGGGTGCAATACAATAAGGCACAATGCACATAAAACAACATACGTTAAGTTTGCCTTGGCATTTTTTACCCACATTTTCACACAAACTAAGTTCTTTGTGTAACTAAAAATGAGGGAAACAAAATAGTAATAATATATTGGGTCAATTAATTTTTCAATCTAGGCATGTTATTTCACATTTGAAACTTTAAATGTGAACCTCCACAGAAAACCTGAAAATTGCATTGCCCTTCGAGTTCCAGGACAATACAATATTAAGTTTTCTAAGAAGGTTGTTCACATGGAAGTAGTTTCAAATGTAATATGACAAGCTCAAATTGCGGAATTAATTGGCCCAGTGTATTGATCTTGAAATTGAGACTAAGCAATGGAGATTAAAATCTGCAAAATATGCAAGAAAAAAAAAAGAAAAAAAGAAAACAGGAGCCTTTTATTCCTATAAATTGATGAAGTAAACAAAAAGGTTTTGAAACACGATACAGAACACTGTTTTAATTTTTTCCCCTTGAAGCAGTGATGTAAAGAGATTAAACTTAATTTTGGTGCAATATTGCACAAAAAAGTAGGACTACACCAGCTGCATCACACTGCACCAACAAGCGGTGCAAAGTTGCACTAGAAAGTGGCACAACCTTCATTTGATGGTGTTAGGTGCACCAATTTATGGTGCAACCATACACCATATTATGGTGCAACCTTCTTACCATATGATGTAAGGTTGCCCCACTTTATGGTGTAAGGGCGCACCAGAATATGGTGCATGGTTTCGCCATAAAGTGGTGTAATCTTTTACCATGGGGTTTAAGGTGTCACCAGAATATGGTGCATGGTTTCACCATAAAGTGGTGCAATCTTTTACAATGGGGTTTAAGGTTGCACCAGAATATGGTGTATGGTTGCACAATAAAGTGGTGCAACATAATACCATTAAATGCAAGGTTGCACTAATTGCTAGTGCAACCTTACTCCATAAAATGGTGCAAGGTTGCACCATATAGTTGGAGTTTGTTTGCACCACATGCTGGTGTATCTTTTCTCAGAAAGTGGTGCAGCTGGTGTAGCACTACGTTTTGGGGCAACCTGCCCTCAAATTTTTAACAGTGTAAATGACGTTACATCGATTAAAATAGCACTTTTCTACTATGAGAGAGCGTCTGACTCGGTCTGATTTCTGTCTTACAGGGACAGACACTGACGGCTTGCTGCTAACGTCCATTCGAATGGACGAATGTTCTTCATGATGAAGTCTTAGAAGCTGACTAAGAAGATGCTGTACCTTTTTAAAATATTTTAATGTTCGTTAGTTTGATTGAATTTTCTCTTATTTTAATTCCAAAATTGTAATTATATAAATCGGATGGTGACTACGTAATGTTTGATAGATGTAGGAAAAATGTTGGTGTAATATTAAGAGTTTATGTGTGTGTGTGTGAGGGTACATGTAATTTTAGCATGAATGAAAATTGGAAAATATTTTCAAGGTTTTAAATGCTTTCGAATTTGAAAATAGTGGAGAAGAGGGTGAATGGGGTGCTGCTACCTGGAACGAAGTCAATCTATATTTTGTCCAAGCCTTGTAAAGAATTAGTTATTTTCTTTTACGACTCGCAGCTTGCCTTTCGCAAACAACGTGAAATATGTATATTTCACGTTGTTTACGAAAGGCAAGCTGCTGTTCGTATGATATGAATTTACATGGAAAATGTTATCAGTAACTCTTAGTTTCAAACTTTGAAATTTAGAACACTAATGTGAACGACGACGGTGTTGTAAATTTGTGGGCTACTGATTTTTGAGATAAGCTCGTCCGTAAAATAATGTGAATTGCGTATGTATACTAAACAAACGATATCGAGCCCCTACTCCCCTCTCGTAACTTTAAAACTGTTAGCCTCATGCGAATTAATACCTAGAACACACTTTAAGGGAAATATCACATATTGCCAAGGACAATGCTAATTGGGAAAATTAACATGCCAATTACCACTCTATCTCAAAGCTTTTCCATAGAACGGGTATAATTTCTAAACGCATCCGGTTTTTCATATTGAAAAACCCTTAAATATGAACTTTCGCCCGAACCGGATGTTAAATGCATGTACAGTATCAGCTACAAATCCAGCTCTTACTTCGCTGACTAGTCACGTGAGATTTTTCATCAAAATCATATTTGAAACATTTTAACGAAGAGTTCGGAATTTCTGCAGTTTCGTTTCGTATAACATGGCAGTTACCGATACACTGCTATAAAAGCTGAAGTAGATTATTTTAAAAACAAGGTACCAGTGGACTGATTTTGGTACCATTTCAAGAATGGCCACAAATCCCTGCTATTGATGGGAAGAGACGTAATGTAGCATGTACATCATATACAGCCTCTAAAACATCCTGAAACAGAAGGGTAGGTTTCCTGAATTTCGTGTTGCTTTCTTCTACTAAAAACGTTTAACCTACATGTATGTAGGAAGATCTAGTCATACTTCTAGTCTTTCAGTGGCTAGCACATTTTCTAACAAGTCTTTTTCCTTGTGTTCATATAACCCCCATCTAGTAGCACCATTCAGCTGCACTCTGGCTAGGCAGCAACTTTAGTTTTTCTTTCAGATTATTTAACCAGACGTTTACAAATTAAATGAAGGAAGGAACATTATTTAGATTTAGATTGCAACTGTAGTATGCATTTCCTTTGGGAATGAGGGGGGGACTTTTTTCAATATTTGAGGAATAGCCCCTGCTAGTTCTCAGCAATGAAACCAACGCATGTCAGAGCATTTTACGATGGGAATACCTGAACCTAGATCTAAAGCAACCCTTGCAGAAAAAGGACACGTTGTTGTCCATGTCTTTGAGCTTCGTCTTTCATCCTCACAGATGATGCATTTTACCACACTCCTTCCTGCTTTATACCTTTATTCGTACTTTCAGAATGATTCTAGATGATAATCTGCGAGAAGTAAAAAAGAAGGCACTAAAAAATTCATGTTTGTTATGAAGCGAAACAGTATTACGTATGGTAGATATCCAGAGACTCCATATAAAATCAGATTATTATTCATTTCCTCAACTGAGGCTGAACTTTAAAAACTGGATTTGTTTTCAAAACAACAATTTTCTCAACTAGCAACTAAAACGCGCTGATAACTTGATGGTAACTCATGTTGACAAAAGAAACGTCTGTAATGCAGGTTAAAAGGGTTTTTCCTACCAAAACTGTTATAATATATATTTGTGTGTGGTTCATTCTTTGGTTCTTGTACGTTAAAAGGTGGTTTTACGTTCTTTTTTGTAGAAAATGAAACATAAAAGACCTGCCTGTACTGTGGCATTAAATGAAATGTAAGCCTTGGGAAAATATTCAGTTTCGTATTCTGTTGTGTATCGGTCTGTATTGAAGTACGGATCATAATACAATTTTATTTTCAATTAACTAATTTTTTTCTAAACGTTTTGTCAAAATACTACTTTGTGAATAGGAATAAGTTTACGAAAGGAAACTATATACTAACTGTACTTTGTGATCAGAAATGCAGCGGTAAGATCGGAAGTTTCTTATTCAGTGAGCTTCAGATCTGTTCCTGGTATAACATGGAAACAAAGTTTGTCCTTCGAACCTAAATCTGACTTTTCATGGCAATTAGTTAATTAACTTTGTGGTGAATGGTTTCTCTCCGCATACAATGCTAACACGTTTCGTTAAATAATCAAAGGGCGATTATTTCGTTAAATAATCGAACAACAACACCGTATTTCTGAACATGAGACATTTTCCAAGTGCAAAAATTAACAAATGGAACAGCAACAAAGAATAAAATTAAATACCATGAAATCCTTGTCATGATCGAATAACCAAATTCCAGGATTAAATAATATCCGTGGTAGAAACCAAAAACTTCGGTGTAAGTAACGTACAACGTTGTACTCCCCATCATAATCATAAACTATGCGACATTTACGGACAATGTCACTGAGAAGTCCCAGAATTTTATACCATACTATGTTTTTTTCCACAGTTATCCGTGCGTTAATGTTTTTATATTTCTTTCATGTCTTATTATGCTTCAAATTTTAATTTAAATTAGAAAATTTATTTAATTGATAACTTTTATAGCAATTGACAAGCGAAAGATTCTGTGTTCCTTCATTAACTCCGAATAATTTCTTCCAGAAAAGAAATATATATTGCAAAATGTTTTAATCTATTTTGATGAGCGAATGCTATCTAGTCTGAATAGTGACCAGATGGCATTTCTTCATCATATAAAACTAAAAAAGAAACCAGAACAGATGACATTTTCGCTTTTACCACTCTATCTCAAAGCTTTTCCATAGAACGGGTATAATTTCTAAACGCATCCGATTTTTCATATTGAAAAACCCTTAAATATGAACTTTCGCCCGAACCGGATGTTAAATGCATGTACAGTATCAGCTACAAATCCAGCTCTTACTTCGCTGACTGGTCACGTGAGATTTTTCATCAAAATCATATTTGAAACATTTTAACGAAGAGTTCGGAATTTCTGCAGTTTCGTTTCGTATAACATGGCAGTTACCGATACACTGCTATAAAAGCTGAAGTAGATTATTTAAAAAAAAAGGTACCAGTGGACTGATTTTGGTACCATTTCAAGAATGGCCACAAATCCCTGCTATTGATGGGAAGAGACGTAATGTAGCATGTACATCATATACAGCCTCTAAAACATCCTGAAACAGAAGGGTAGGTTTCCTGAATTTCGTGTTGCTTTCTTCTACTAAAACGTTTCACCTACATGTATGTAGGAAGATCTAGTCATACTTCTAGTCTTTCAGTGGCTAGCACATTTTCTAACAAGTCTTTTTCCTTGTGTTCATATAACCCCCATCTAGTAGCACCATTCAGCTGCACTCTGGCTAGGCAGCAACTTTAGTTTTTCTTTCAGATTATTTAACCAGACGTTTACAAATTAAATGAAGGAAGGAACATTATTTAGATTTAGATTGCAACTGTAGTATGCATTTCCTTTGGGAATGAGGGGGGGGACTTTTTTCAATATTTGAGGAATAGCCCCTGCTAGTTCTCAGCAATGAAACCAACGCATGTCAGAGCATTTTACGATGGGAATACCTGAACCTAGATCTAAAGCAACCCTTGCAGAAATAGGACACGTTGTTGTCCATGTCTTTGAGCTTCGTCTTTCATCCTCACAGATGATGAATTTTACCACACTCCTTCCTGCTTTATAGCTTTATTCGTACTTTTAGAATGATTCTAGATGATAATCTGCGAGAAGTAAAAAAGAAGGCACTAAAAAATTCATGTTTGTTATGAAGCGAAACAGTATTACGTATGGTAGATATCCAGAGACTCCATATAAAATCAGATTATTATTCATTACCTCAACTGAGGCCGAACTTTAAAAACTGGATTTGTTTTCAAAGCAACAATTTTCTCAACTAGCAACTGAAACGCGCTGATAACTTGATGGTAACTCATGTTGACAAATAAAAGGTCTGTAATGCAGGTTAAAAGGGTTTTTCCTACCAAAACTGGGGCAAAATATATTTGTGTGTGGTTCATTCTTTGGTTCTTGTACGTTAAAAGGTGGTTTTACGTTCTTTTTTGTAAAAATGAAACATAAAAAACCTGCCTGTACTGCGGCATTAAATGAAATGTAAGCCTTGGGAAAATATTCAGTTCCGTATTCTGTTGTGTATCGGTCTGTATTGAAGTACGGATCATAATACAATTTTATTTTCAATTAACTAATTTTTTTTTCTAAACGTTTTGTCAAAATACTACTTTGTGAATAGGAATAAGTTTACGAAAGGAAACTATATACTAACTGTACTTTGTGATCAGAAATGCAGCGGTAAGATCGGAAGTTTCTTATTCAGTGAGCTTCAGATCTGTTCCTGGTACAACATGGAAACAAAGTTTGTCCTTCGAACCTAAATCTGACTTTTCATGGCAATTAGTTAATTAACTTTGTGGTGAATGGTTTCTCTCCGCATACAATGCTAACATGTTTCGTTAAATAATCAAAGAGCGATTATTTCGTTAAATAATCGAACAACAACACCGTATTTCTGAACATGAGACATTTTCCAAGTGCAAAAATTAATAAATGGAACAGCAACAAAGAATAAAATTAAATACCATGAAATCCTTGTCATGATTGAATAACCAAATTCCAGGATTAAATAATATCCGTGGTAGAAACCAAAAACTTCGGTGTAAGTAACGTACAACGTTGTACTCCCCATCATAATCATAAACTATGCGACATTTACGGACAATGTCACGGAGAAGTCGTAGAATTTTACACCATACAGTGTTTTTTTCCACAGTTATCCGTGCGTTAATGTTTTTATATTTCTTTCATGTCTTATTATGCTTCAAATTTTAATTTAAATTAGAAAATTTATTTAATTGACAACTTTTATAGCAGTTGACAAGCGAAAAATTCTGTGTTCCTTTATTAACTTGGAATAATTTCTTCCAGAAAAGAAATATATATTGCAAAATGTTTCAATCTATTTTGATGAGCGAATGCTATCTAGTCTGAATAGTGACCAGATGGCATTTCTTCATCATATAAAACTAAAAAAGAAACCAGAACAGATGACATTTTCGCTTCATTAAATATTAAAATGGCTCAACAGCCTGGGCGATAGAGTAATGTGCAATCAATATTACCAGTCGTTAGATACACTGCATCGACATAGAAATTGCCCCACACAGGAGTGAGAAAATGGGGGCGAAATTGAGCAACACGTAAGGGTTTACTATGATTTTATTTTCAGCCAAGTACAATGTTTATCCGATGAGATACCGCAGCACAATGGGTACGCGTCAGTAAGTGGTTCCACCGCCGTTAACGGCAATACAGGCAGCAATACGGCGTGGCAATGAGTCATACCGTCGACGGATATCGTCCTCAGGAATGGAACAGCAAGCACGGTTGTCTTGCTCCCATAATCTATCGATATCCTGCCCAGGAAGATTCGACTGCAGACGACGTCGCATGTGATTCCAACTGTTTTCGATTTAGGAAAAATCGGGCGATCTTGCTGGCCGTGGCAATATTTGGACATGCTGCAAACATTGTCTGGAGACCCGAGCGATGTGTACACTGGCGTTATCTTGCTGCGAGATAGGCTGCTGTAGGTCATTCAGAAACGGTATCAAAATGGGCTGCAGAACCTCGCTCTCGTATGGTGAAGCTGTCAGTGGGCCCGTGATGCAGGCAAGTTGCGACCTGCTCTCATTCACATTAGTATCCCATACCATGATGCCTACCTGCAGGTGGTGTGGCGGTCTCGAACGAAACGGGGACCTATCCGCTCCCCAGGATGTCGCCAGACACGGATTTGTCAATCGTCAGCACGCAGACAGAAACGGAATTCGTCACTGAAGACCACAATGGTTCATTCGTGACCACAGTTTGCATTACGTCAGCAAAAATCTCCAGGCAAGCGCTGAGATGGCTGCCCGACAGTGGCAGTCGACAAAACGGTTGATTACTGCGCAGGTTTGCCACATGTAATCTTCGCTTTACAGTTAGCGTCGTTATACCGACGTGCATGGCCGATGACACGGCATGTCCATAATCGGCTGCAGTGCTTTCTGGTGACGAACGAGCGTGTCGAACAATCAGCCGGTCCAGGAGTGGTGACGTCTGTAGGGCTGCACCACTGCTGCTCCAACGCTACGAATAATCCCATAGCCACTGGTGCCGACAGCGTCCAACAGTTCGTGCATCCCATTGCACATGCACAGTGATGCGATGTGTAGACGAGCCTGCTTCACACAGGCCTACAAATCTTCCTCTCCAAATGGCATCCAAATGGCAATAAACCTGCCGACGGCGTGCACCCGGCATTTTCGGCTTTCGCTGAACAGTTTCCCAAATCAAACAACAAATCTGAAACGTACGTGACACTTCCACTTGCGCCCACACATTACCATTTCTGTTGGTGCTGGCATCTTTATTTCACGAACGTGTGACGTCATCGGCTCTGGTTTAACATAATTTGCATATCTTGAGTGGGTACACACAACCAGTGGTTTGCATGTTTATATCGCACCTCCTTCTGGGTGAGGCAGTTTCTATGTGGAGCAGTGTATCAAATGCAGGTTCATAACATTTACAAGACAAATAAAAAACCATGAAATTAAGTCTTAGCTGCATAAATAGTAACAATCATATCACGTCAACAACAGATACACTGTTAAGATGCTATGATTTATTATAAAATACATTACGGAAATTTGAAAAGCATGTTTTCGTTAATTTTGATGATGTCAGGTTTCATTTTCTCATTGATTCCTTTTAAACAAATCTGCATCGCCCGACAAAAGAAAAATTGCTGTCAAAAGTTAATAGATTTATCCTCTCTAAGTAAGCAAATGATTTCGAAGTATTTGAACCGGCGATATTATTATGATATGAAGCATTTTCTTAAATTACGGAATCAAGGCTTACAAGGAAGTGCGTAATACTGACTTCATTCAGCCCAGGTGCCGAAAGAAATGAAAAAAGGAATTTTACTATTTTAGCGAACTCGCTTCACTGCACGGAAAATGCTTCCATTTATAGTAATCATAAAACTCGTTTTCTAGCTTGCAACTGAATTCTCATGAAGCTTAACCATCGTGCATAAGCAGCATGTAGTTTATATTCTTGATGCACCTTTTATTTAACAAAAACGATGTACAGCATTTTCGAAATAGCCTACAAGTTTTGTCGATAGTACCTAATGCACACCGGTACAGCTGTGTTGCCCTGGGGCGGGAGAGGTGCAACTGAGGAAACTTATTTGCTAAATCGCTATGAAGGCAGTATATGGCGAAAAAAACGTACCTCTCCTCTTCCAAAAAGCGAACATTGAGTATTTTTAAAAACTTGAAAATAATTAGAACAAATTGGGTAGGCTGTGTCGGAGCACGGCCGCAAGGTTTTACGTGATTGCGCCTCGTTAGCACATAGAATTTATTTGGGTTTAGTAAATGAAATAAAGACAAATTCAATAATCAAATTCAGTAGTCAATTACAAGTATATTTATCATTGGTCTATGGTAAAAAAGTAGGATACAAACGGCATAAAAGATAGATATATGTTTCTAGAGAATGTCAAGCCTATACAAATTCTGCTGAGTGTTGTTGCCGAGCAGTTGGTACATGCCTCAGACGAACCTCGCGTTCCATGAAATCAATGAAAGCTCGATTTCGCTACACATCAATTTGGAAGTCGCTGGTGACGATGATCGGCGTTTCCAAATCAGGCTCCAAGTCTGAGATGGTTTTCTTTATACTTTCAGAGTATTCAAGTAGCATTCGATGGCAGGCAACAAAGCATTCGGATGAATGTAGCCAACTTCAAGAATGAACTTCAACAGATTATTGACCGTTACCTCGACTAGACACATGTTGCCAACCGAAGGCTGCTCGAGTCTGATCTTGCGGCTGATGTCGATAGTAACGACCGGTCGACAATCAGTTGGACTGGTGAGGTTTCTGTATATGGCAATTTCACAGGCAGCACTGATACTCGTGTCTTTAGCAGATGAAGTGGACGGTCTGTTGCGTCGTCTTTCGATAGGTTTGTTTTGGCAATTCACATTTCATATCCAGACACTTGCACAAACCGGGTAATGTCCATTCTAGTTTCGCTCACTGCCAAGTAGTCAGTTTGTTTGATGATAGGATCAGTTTCAATGACTTCGGCAATTGCCAAAAACTTTGCACATTTATAATGAAACGAATATGACTATTTTTTGAAGCCAGTTCTCACCATCTTTTTCACATGTTTCAGTATCAGTCTTCAAGTTCTCGACTTGTTCAGTGATCGTAGCCGTCGACGGTCGTCGACTACAGAACCCACCGACTAGCTTCATCAACGTTGGCCAAACCCTATCGAAAACCCCGCATGAATGACAGAACAGATTGCTCACAAACTTGTTCTCCAGACGTTCACTCGCTGATCTCCAACACTTCTCATACCGAGCCGACATCTCGAAATCCACTTCCATTTTATCGTTTCTGTATCCCGAAGCATGGGCGCAATAGTTTTCATGCTCCACCTCCATCTCCTCTTGCGTCGTTGCCGCCGAAGCGCTAGCACGCTGCGCGGCAGCAATTTTCTTTCATCCCCGATACTTTCTCATGCGTTCTTACCCGGACATTGCGGTTTTTATCGAAAGCTGATGCGTTGCCCTTCCGCGGAGACTACGTTCGATGTATTTCTGCTTGAGGTTTCGACGAGTATATGCCAACATTGTAAATTTTTTAAATGTTTGCAACTGCGATTTAAAGTTTCACAACAAACACTGTATTCGGTTTCACTTCTAAAGTCCTAAATCTACAGATCAAGACGTTAGCTTTCGTTTGAGAACAATTTCTCTGTCGTAGTGTTTCGCAGTCCCGAGCTAAACTGATTTGAAATTCGCGCGACGCAGAAGTAAACTTCCAATCAGTATAGTATAATCAAAACCACGCCCCTTCCCCTTTCTTATTGCGGTGCGAGAATTCAAAGTCATTAACAAGTCTTTGTTCCCTTAGCTATCGAATGACACTAACTTGGTTTGGTTCGCGTTTATAGTATAGGTATTATTAGACCTAACTGAATGCCCAATTTTTCTTAAGGCGCAACTTTCCGGACTGACCACTTAGTACTGGTCTGATATTAAAGACATATTCACGTAAAAAAAAAGTCACTTTTGTGATTGTCCTTTTGTCATGTCAGTTATTAAAACCAGTATCGGACATGTAGTAGCCAACATCGGACGCCAGATCATGCGAGCACCTGTCTCAAATTTCGATTTTCGTTTTCAACATGTGTTTTCTTGTTCTGGCAAATATATTTGGCAGATCTTAACCAGGAAATTTATTGCGCCAGTAAATAAAGTGTAAATTGACTTAAGTGCCAGATCCGTTCTTCGGCTCTGACTCCATTTTTTATCCAGCTGCAGAATTCTGGGGTATGTTTTGCCGATAAATGGCTTACTCATCTCTTAAATAAATTATATTTGCGTGTCTGTGTGTGTGCGCCTATCCTATCAAATATTCAATTCGTTATGTGCAAACAAAACCTCAACATAAAATTTGTAGATAGGATTCCATGTGCAGTATTAAATTAGGGAAGCAAAATATTAAATGTATGTTAATCATTGACTTCTTGGAAACATTGTACAACACTAATTTTTGCATTAAGTGAGCGATTCTCAAGTCCCAATCAAAGTACATTAAGAATGTCAGCAGCAATTCTCCAGCATTTATGCGAAAGCAGTCGTTCTTGTTCTCCACGAAAAACATTCATAATTAAACAGGATATTCATTATTGAGCTGGCTTTTTCTTTATTTTCATCGTGTTGTTAGCCAGAAATGATGTCTGTTCTTTCTCCTCAAGTATCAATATCATATACTTTTTGAATAATCCTCTTCGATAATGCCAGAAATATTACGTTCCTTTTTTATTTGGCATATGTTTACCAGAAAATACTACGAATATTCAAATGGCCAAATATAATGAAATTTTGAAACAAGCTTATGTATACCAAATGAAAAAATATTACAGAAGTAATTCTACTTCCAATTTTTATGAAAACGGTGATCAAAGTCTGATGTTCTCTTATGTTTTATTAAAAACAGGTTTCTAGAAGCGATGGCGCGCAAAACTCTTTGAAAGACCTTTCAACTTATTGGGATCATGAAGCATAAATAAAAACATTTCCTGAGGTACAAATACAGATTTTGCTTAAATTTAAAGATGCGTTTCATTACATTTCCCGCATCGATTAGTTAAAATAAGTACCTAATAGAAAATAAAAATTCCAGGTATTTTATTGCTCTCTTGGAATGGTACATTTGTATTATAAAAATCCATTTTGTCGTGGATACATGGATCATTTGCCAAAATACTTGAGATACTGATAATTACTTAAGCACTGAGTACAATTTTCAAACAAATATTACTATAAATTAAAATTCATGTTAGACACTTTTTTGAGTGGACAACCAGCTTTTCTTTAATGCCTTTGTTTCCATCGTCCCTTGCAACTGGCTACTTGCATTACCTGGTGTAATTCAGTAGTCTAATGCATATTTTCTAAAGTTTAAAAAAATGATTCATTTGAATACCGTAGCTTCCATTACTCAGTTTTTTCGAATGGTTCATATATGAGAGATATATGAAACATTCGAAAAAACTGTGGATGATACGTTTGAACTTTTCTTACCAAAGCAAAAAAATTAAGCTTTGAATTTCTTCTAATATATTAAATTACGTAAAAAAATGTAATGAGTGTTTCGCGTTGACATTTTGCTGTAGGCCGCAACTATCACACACGGAAAAAAATATTTTAGCAAAATTCAACGTTTAGCAGCTAAACAACACTACTTTCTTGTTAGGTACAAAAAAAAAGAAAAAAAAGAAAATTATATGAATCAAAAGTGCATTACAGGCTCTTTTCAAAGGAAGTAACTTTTTCTTACAGTGATGTACAATTCTCTATCTAACTCTACCTGCAACTAAGCTAAGGACGAACTCCTTATTACCTGAAGTCAAATTGAACTTTCAAATTTTCAGTTGCCATTTAACATCCAAACAGCTAAGAGTTCGAGGCTATCCTCCGTCAATCTGTAGCTTGGGAAAACTGGACAAAACCACAAGTGCTGAGCTGGATGCTTCCAGTGGAAAGTGTGCATGAATGAAGTTACGAAATGGAATAGGAAAGAGCAAAGTATGATCCAGAAATGTCTACATCACATTTTACCATTGCTGGTGGAGTTGCAAGATGCCCTGACCCCATGCCATATAGCTCCGCTAGCTGCACTACCAATAATCAGTTTGATAATTGAAGGCCGAAATGCTTGACTGCCAATGGAAACACCTGGAAACTAACAATTTTAATAAGCTTGCTTATCTTTCTCAAACTAGTTTTTCAGCTTATAATTAGTATGAATAATTCAAAACATATTTTATCCTTTTTTTTCCGCTATGTAATTTTACAGAAAATTCTATAATTAAAGTTCATGTTTACAAGATGAATTTTAATTGATAGCGAATTTAAATTGGATGAGCTTTTGAGGAATTTAAAACAGCTTCCTAGAATTTCTAGAATTTTTCCTCCCAAGAGGGACAATTTTTAACTTGTTCTACTTTCGTTGTGTAAGCATATATCCTGAGCTTAACGTTTTTACTATGAATGGAACAGGGCACAACGCTTTCTCGGCGTTCCTATGTCCATGGATTTCACCTTATGAACAGTAACTGTTAGGAGGAATATGTGTTGTGGCTTATCTGATGATGTAAATTTGTTAAGTTAACTGTGTTGTACTAGCATAAAGATAAAGAGGATAGAAGGGTGTAAATGAAGAAGCTTTCGATAATCATGATTTGTATGACTTCAAAATAATAATTGTTTGGAACATTCTTCTAAAACTCTATTTCTAATTCAATACAAGGTGTTTTCAATTTGCTCCTGGTTAAAAAAAATGGTAAACTTCAGGGAGAAAAGCAAGCTATTAATAATTTAAATACTGAATCAAAACAGTGAAGTAAATAAATTAACAATGAACATCCCTCGTCTCATAAAAAAGGAGACAAAACACCAAACTGAAATAATTGTTCTGTTCGCCGAATGAAATTTAGCGTTTAACGCACTTAACATTCGGCCAAAGCCAATTCACATACTCTACCTCTAATTTTTCATTGCTGTTACTTTAGAACTTATCTATCTGAATATCTGTTCATTCCTCCTTTTAACGCGTTCGGACGTACAAAACGTATTTTACAGTCATCTAGGGCCACTAGGAATTAGCACACTGACGACTAAATCTTTTAATCAGTGACCAGAACTTTTTTAAAATTATTGAAGTGTGTGTTTCAAAATTTTGAACCTCTGGCTCTCAACCAGTATATACATATATATATATATATATATATATATATATATCCTACGATTTTGCCTTTCACTAGGTAAAGTGGTTTTAAACAAAACTAAAATAAAAGACAAAATAAATCTAAGATGTCACAAAGCACCTTTCTGGAACTTTGTCCATAAACATAAGGGAAGATATATACACTGGCGGAAAGTGAAAAAAGATCACCAAGAAGGAGACGTCTGATACCAACGAAATTTATACAGCATAATAACGGAATACAGAAGATAACGTGATCAAAACATTATGGAAAAATACAGCTGTATTTGCTGGTAAACTGAAAAATAACATTTCCATGTAACATGGTTAGTACGAGGTTAAACCGCCATGAACTACGTCACACTGTGCAATTTTGGCATGGAGTGTGTCGTACAGATGTTGGATGTAAGTTTGGGGTATTGAGTTCCAAGCATCCTCAACCTGGACGCGTAAATCAGGGATGGTCGTGGCTGGCCGTGGAGACCAGATAAGTCGTTGTCCCATAAAATCCTACTCGTGCTCAATGGGGTACAAATCCGGTGAACCTGCAGGCCATGGAAGTTGTCTCACACCCTGAAGTGCATGTTCCGTTGCACGTGCCGTGTGTGGGCGTGCGTTATCTTGCTGAAAAACACCACGAATGACCGACCTTACAAATGGCACAACAACGGGCTGAGTGATGTTGTTGATGTAGGAGGTTAGTTGAATATTCATTTGAATATTTGCGAAAAATATTTATTCCGGAATTCTAGATGTAATAAATTTCAAAATATTATTAATTACATTTCCAGGGTTTAAAAACTTTCAATTTCTACTCTCAGTGATGTGTGATAGAGGAAATATTCTAAATAGTAAAAACTAAAATGGTCTTGTCCTGTTATTTGTTCTGTTCCTCTCAATGTAGATATCAGTTTTTAGTAACTTGTGTATAAGGTATTATACAAGGTTTGTCCGGAAAGTAATGAGACCACTTTTAATGGGCCAATCAGAAGGGCCGGAGGGCGGAGTGCGTGACGAGTGGCGGGTATATTAGGTAAACGATCGATGTCTCGTTATTTGGCTCTGAGCTTTTACAGAGGAAGGATCGCTTGCGAAGTGGACAGATGTGTGAGTGTCGCGTAACGGTTAAAACGCAGAAGAGTGTCGAACAGCGATACGCGGTATAGTTTCGTGTTAAACTTGAAAAATCCTCGACCGAGACACTTTCTATGATACAGAAAGCCTGTGGTAAGGATGCTTTATCGAAAGCACAAATCTTTCGGTGGCACAAACCGTTCACAGAGAGAAGATTTAAAATTAAAATGGTCGTCGAGGATGAGACACGCCCAGAGCGTCCTTCAACGTCTCATACTTCGGACAATGTGGAAAAGGTGAAAGCGGTTTTGGACTCTGACCGACGTCTAAGTGTTAGATTGGTAGCAGAGCACGTGGGACTAGCGAAATCCTTTGTGCATGAAGTCACCACGCAAGAATTGCAGATGCGGAAAGTTTGCGCCAAATTTGTTCCTTAGGTTTTGACCGATGAACAGAGGAACAACCGTGTGTCGATTTCTCGTGACCTTCTGGACCGTGTGAGGAGTTAACCTGGTGTTTTGGAGAAAGTGATAACAGGTGATGAAACGTGGGTCTTTGAGTACAATCCGGAGACGAAAAGACAGAACTCAGAGGGGCAAACTCCCGAGTCTCCTCGACCAAAGAAGGCTCGAATGTGCAAATCGAAGATGAAATCGATGCTCATTGTTTTCTTGGACTGTAAAGGTGTTGTCCATAAGGAGTTTGTACCACCCGGACAAACGGTCAACGCTGCATTTTACCTGCAAGTGCTTCAACGTCTGAAGAACAGAGTTGCGCGCGTTCGCACGGAGATCACCAACACTTGGGTTCTTCACCACGATAATGCGACGAGCCGTGCGTCGCTGAGAGTGAGAGAGTTTCTGGCGAAATACAACGTGGTAACGCTGGCCACCCTCCCTACAGCCCGGACTCGGCCCCGGCTGACTTCATTTTGTTTCCCCGGCTAAATTCCAGCCTGGAAGGACACCATTATGGGACTGTTAGAAACGTGCAAACTGCCGCGGCGAGTGCTTGGAAAGCGATCCCTGTTTCCGACTTCCCGGCAAGCTACGCGGCGTTACAGAACCGTTGGCAATGGTGTATTGATGTTCAAGGATGTTATGTCGAGGAATTTTAATGTTATGTAAGTATAATTTTATTTAAACGTCTGTAATTGAATGAGTCTCATTACTTTCCGGACAGACCTTGTATAATTAAAAACTCCACTTATTTTCCTTGATAAATGAAAATTTCTATATCTGAATGCCTGAAAATGGGCGCCTAGTTCTAAGTTGGAAAGACATTTTTCCTACTGTGTGACACGTGTCTTTGCTGTAGGCATGGTCCCTTTCTTCTTCGCTGCTTAGAAATTGGGGCAGCCATTATTCTTTGGCATTTTTTGTTGCAATCCTTGCAAAATTGGTGAGATAAGAACTGCGCGATAGATTTCTATTAATTTAGTTCCCGTTTTTAATGATAACCCACTTTTGCTTTTACTTTTTTTTTGAGAGACTTATGTGCTCACATTCTAAATTTCTCTTCCGGGGCGAATTCCCTAGCACCTCATTGAGCCTGTTTGTTTAAAATTGAATTATTTATGACTTTTCATGAGATTTTGTTAAATATTTTTGGGAACAGAGTTTCAACATATTTTTTTAATTTTCCTCTTTTTCATTTTAAATCCCTTTTAGATTTAGATTTGAAATTTCATGCGATTTATCTGGACGGACGTTCTGAGCAATGCTCTGTAGAAATTGGCTTGGTGGTAGATTTTCGAAGTGTAGAAATAGTATATAATGCACAGTAAACCCCTTATCAGCGGTTTCTGTTTCCGCAATTTCGGATACACGCGGTCCGGAAACATCAAATTTAAAATTCTAGAACCAAACAATTCGTAAGTTTGAAATTGCGTCCAATTCTGTACAAGGTGATGAAATAATGTGCCCTCGCGCCTAGGACGTATATTATCCCCTTTTCCATCGTCTCTACGTTGTATACGCTAGCCGCAATATGATCACTTAGCAGCCGTCTGGGATATCAGCTCCACTGTCGGGGTATTGCACTGCTTACGTTCAAGTAACCCCTATATTATATAACAATGACCCCAAATCGCAAGAGTAGAAGTACTGGCAATTTGGATTTGCAAAAGAGAAGACGTGAAGTGCTTCTTCATGTAAAACAGTGAGAGTTCCTGACTTAATATGGAGAGAAGAAAAGATGTTGCTATGATGTTTGGTATGAACGAATTTTATATCCGTGAACTTTTGAAGATGGAAAAATAAATTCGTGGCAGTTTTACTGTCGCACCTCAAATAGCAAACGTTAAGAGCAGAGTGCATAATAAGTGCTTAGTTAATATGGAAAGGCATTACATTTGTGGGCAGAAGACATGAACAGAAAAAGTGTTCCTATTGACGACAACTTGTTGCGCCAGAAAGATCGAAGATCTCAGCAAGGGATCCCCTGAAACGAGTGACATCAACAGTTTACTGCAAATAAGGAATGCTTACACAGATTCAAGAATAGGTTTGGACTGAAAAATATAAAATTTACTGGAGAGGCTGCAAAAATATTAAAATTATTACAGAGGCTAACAGGATATTAAAATTACCGGTTACTGCTATGCTTTTATTGCATAAGACAATAATAAAAACATAAATAATTTGCATTTATCTAAAAGCTTCACTGTAGGTTATTTAATATTTTAATCGACAATCTGTTGTATAACTTTGTCCCTCTTCAGTTGTATAATAAACTACGCATATAAAAACATTTTCGTGATTTGAAACACAAAATTCCAGAAAAAATTAAATTACGAATCTTTCTTTTACTGATATAAGATTCCGTAAATAAATATCTCAATGAAATAGGAATTTGAACTACGTTCTCATGACGCGCACTAATACATGCAAAATGTACCCCGTGAAATTATTAACAGACAGATCAACATTTTTTAACTCATATTCTAAGGAAACATATTATTAAATTGTACTACACTCTTTCCGATAGTACTTCTTGTTTGTACAATTGACGAATGTACAGAGTTACGGAAGTTTTAATACTGTGCGAAATTTTCATCAATGTCAATGAAAAAGTGGTACCCCAAGTTTATTGAAAAAAGGATAACGTTACTTTAATGTGTAACCTATATCGTATTGCACACAACTTTTTTCCTAATTTTCGATTTTAAAACATATTTCTAGAGGATTCGCAAGCATTTTTCTTATCCAATTGTGCATGTTTTGCCAATATTATTTCGAGTATTAGGATAAAGAAAAAATTCAGTATATATAAATTAGAGATTGATTCTCCATTCCAAAATTATTAAATTATAAAAACAGAACTGATAAAAATTCAGCTTATTATTTGAAAAAAAAGTAATAGTTTATAGTTCTTTGAACTTTCTGGTATATTTCCATGCTTAATTGTTCCTTAAGCCTATCGCATGGCTTTATTTATTTTGGACGGGAAATAGGAAATATCAATGAAAATGTTCTAAACGTGGGGATTTTTGGAGATATCCAAATTTCGTTATGCATCTAAATTTATGAGATGTACTCTGTCCCGTAAAAAATTTGTTCTGACTAATCAAACTTAATACACATAAGAGACGACCAGAAAAACTTGGGTAGATATCACCATAATCTGGAGCTCTTTTTCTAGACTATATTTTTGAAAATGGTCGTCGTAAAATTGTTATTTAGCCTATCTCGGCTCCTAAAACCCGTGGAGAAGTGAATTTAAAGTCAAAATATATATTTTGCTTAAACAATTTCACTTGAAGGTGTAAAATATCATACAAGTATCATTTATTGGATAAAAAGGTTTGTTTTTATATATTATTATATAAAACTTATTGCAAACAGGTACTGAGTGCTTTAATATGATTAAACTTCTTTGTTTCAGAAAAGCTACGTTTTTAATGAAGAGAAATGGCTTTTGAACAATGTCTAGGAATTGCTCTTGCTTCTGTGCATCAGGAAGACACACAAGTTTCAGTCGATGAGAAAAAGTGCATTGTTTGTCAGACTGCCGATGCTAAAACAACAGTAAGCACAAGAGAAAACGGGAGAAAACGAATACGGGAGGTAGCCGATATTAGAGACGATGTGGTTGCCAAAAGACTTAATTATGTGAAAAAAGAAGATGATTTTGTTTATCATGTGTCTAATGAGTGCTGAAAATCCTATACTTTGAAAAAAGTATTGATAAAATATCTGAAAAGCGCAGTGAAGAGGAAAGCACAACACATGATACACATGATCTGCGCATAGCATCACGTAAAATGAGGTCGGAAGTTTCACTTCGATGGCCTCGTTCTTCAGTTATACTCCCAACACATGTGAGGTGTGTACTCTGCGGACAGCAGAGCCATAAAGGTATTCCAGAGAAGTTACGAATAAATGAAAGAGTAAGAGCAAAGATCTTATTAGCTGCTGCACTTCATTTTCAGGATGATGTTTACGCCCATGTGGCAGATTTAGAATCAGCTTCTCAAGTATTTGGTGCCGACGTATTTTACCACAAAACATGTTTTGAAGGATATTTAAAATCTTACGAGTATGCAATCAGACATTCTGAAAAACAAAAACCAATGTCAGCAACATATTATGCATTTGAACGAGTTAACCAAATTATAGGTCCTAAGCTCAAAGACGGATACGGTTTCACACTGACAGAAATCCGTGACCTGGTATGTGAAAATTAGACTGCACGGGCACTATGTAGAAGACTTATCCTTCAGTTCATCTGTAAGTAAAAACGAAACTTTGATGGTATACTCCTCAAGTCTATTGTTTGATGAAATTATCCGACGTGTACAAAAAGTTTAGAACATCAAATCAGCAGCGAAAGACATCAGAGATGTTTAAAATGAAGTAAATTTTGGACTTGCAGACAGCTTCTGTGATTCTAAAGAACTGAAAATTTCGTGGAATGCAACTCCGGTTCCAGAAAAAATGTTAACATATTTGTCAGCATTTTTTTAACATCAGTAAGGGACTGTTAATGTCAAACACCATCACTCTTAAGGATGAATATAATCCAGAGCAAGATCCAACAGAAAAATGCAATGAAGCAGATGATGAATGTAATGAGGAAAGTAGTACTCCTGCATTCAGTCACAAAAAAAATGGCAGTTTGTGCAAAGGTTATAATCCAAATACTCTATTACTCTCTTCATCACGGAAAAAACAGACACGGCTACATGTCATAGTTGGTCATAGTATATATGACAAATGCAAAAGCCGAGATTTATTTAAATGTATGAAAAAAGCATTATTTTCAGTTAGCTACAACGAAGCATTGAGAAAAAGACATAACTTAGCAGCGTACGCTGTACAAGCAAGCGGAGAAGGAAATACACCCTATCCTAGTCCTTTTGATAATGAAAACTTCACCACTACTGCCGTTGACAATTTTGAATCACGAAGATTGATGAACAATATGAGGTACTCACGCTTCCCGTGATATTGTAAGTGTTCTCTTTCAAGTATGTCCTGGTTCCACAAAGTTACCAAGTAAGCCAAAGATATTTGAGAGCAATTTAAATCAACGAAGTTACTATTTACATAACGAGCTGCCATGCCAGAGACCTTTAAACTACAAGAAACCAACTTTATCGAAATGTTTCATTGTTCAGGAAAATATATGTTATTTCCATAAAAATTATATCAGGGCGACATGACCAAACTGAGGTTTCGTTCAGCCTCATCAAATATGCAATTTCTGAAGAAAGAAAGGCTGAAGTTGTTCCAACATAGTCTGGATGTCGATCTTTGGTATCAACAGCAACACCACCTCGTATGCAAGTGAATTTTTGCCGTTCATTCCAAAACCCGTCACATAGCATGCAACCCTCTTTGTAGCACTGAAAAACATACATAATGTTTGTTCACAACTAAACCAGTCAGCTTTGCCCGTTATTTTGGATGAAGGTGTGTACCATATTCTTGTTGATATCATAATGACCAACCTATCTGAATTTCCAGACATAATTCCAATGCTTGGAAATTTTCTCTGTGCAAAAATTGTCATGCATGTTATTGGAAAGTATCTGCCGGGCAGTGGTTGTCAGGATGCTCTAATTGAGTGCAAAATGTTTGGGATAGAGGTCGGAGTCGGTGATGAATGGAAGCCATTATTACAGATCTCTCAAAAAATTCCTCATTCTTGAGGAAGTTCTACTTAAGATGAAATGGATTGTATTTTGGAAGTCTAGGGGTAAAGAAAAATATGCTCAAACTATAAAGCAGGCAGAAAACAAGAGAACTAAGCTCATAGAGAAAAATTTAAAATCATTCCCTAGTGAGTTTAAAAGACTTTTGTTAGATATACTAGAGTTGCATGAGGACTTCAAGCAATTTTCTAATGAGTGTGCTAAAAGGTCCAAGATGTATAAATACTGGGATACTTTCTCTAGTCAATTTTATGAAGTTTCTAATAGCAGCAGACAGGGTAGGTAATTGGGAAAGCCATCTTCAAACTATTCAAGGTACTCTGCCTGTGTTTTATGAATCTGATAGTATTAACTACTTATGGTATGCATTATGATATCTACAGAAAATGCGATTGTTACAAGTAGAACACCCTGAAATTTACCAGAAGTTAACTACAGGTCACTTTGTAATTCGAGTACCTCCTTCATCATTCTCACTTAGAAACGGACATTTGAGTCCGTGCTTCTTTGTTCTTACTCTTTCTAGTGGACCCTGCTCTGACGAAACGCTACAGCCAACAAACTTCGGATGGTACAAAATGTCAAATGGTATTCTAAAGCCTAAACTATATCATAATACTTTGCCCCCGGAACTGCTTGCACATGGACAACTTGTGTTACTTAGAGATGCAAATAAAAAATTTAAATATGTAACTCGCGCATAGTACTGTAAATGTGGAGAACAATGCAAACGTTTATAGTTGAAGTTATTGTTAAGTAATCTTCCATAACCATTATTTGTTTTAAAGATGTTGAGTGTTTACATTGATCAGACATGCTTCGTTATTTACTTTGTGTGTATGTATGTATCAATATAAGTTTTTTACAAAATTAGTTTGAATATTTGTTTCAATGAGGTCCAATTCCTACGTCACAAATTAAAATAAACATGATTATCCAATATATAACACCTGTATGATATTGTACACCTTCAATTTGTAATCGTTAAGGTAATATATATATATATATATATATATATATATACATATATTGACTCTAAATTCACTTCTCCACTGGTTTTTGGAGCCAAGATAGGAAAAATAATTATTTTACGGCGGACATTTTGTAAAATGGCGTCTAGAACAACAGCTCCAGAATATGGTGATGTCTACCCACGTTTTTCTGGTCATCTCTTAGGTGTATTACGTGGTAGCACTGGTTTGATTAGTCAGAACAAATTTTTACGGGACTTCATAACAGGGACTGGATTAATGCCAAACATTGGTTTAATGAGTTAGGGGATTTTTCCCATGGTCAATATATGTTTTTTGTTTCTTTCTTATTTGTGTTTTACGGTGTATTTTCTGTAATCTACTTGGGAGCTGATTGCTTTACAGGAACCGCACGGTATAGTGCCCAGCCTGATTCCTACCAGCCAGTGGATGACTAACTATGTGTGAATGTGAGAAATTCAATAAGGACGAACGTGGTATGAGGCATGGAAGAGAATGAAAGAGGATGTGAAAGAACATGTATGTATGGTTTTACAAAGTTTGTCCCTTAATGCCGTTCCAAATGTTGAATGGCTGAGAGAGTTTTACAGTGTTTTCTGAGCGTAATCCCTGGGCTTACCTCACCTTCGCGGAAGAGGGATACGGGGACTTCAGCATTCACCAGTGAGGCACATTTCTATAGTGTATTCCGAGAGGTGCTTTGATCTTTGAAGACAAAGTTTTATATGTTTCCATATAACCTAGGATTCAAATCTTTTCATTCTTGAACTTATTCATAATAGTAGGCTGTTGTTAGTGGTCTGGGAGCCCTGCTCGACTTCAAAGAAGAACACGTGGAAACTTCACTTTGTGGATGCATGCTTTTGCTGTTCAGCTTTATCGACATTCTTCAACTTTGTCTTCATGTTCCAGTAACCAGTCGCATGAACGTTTGGGTCCTACCAAACAGTTTCACTATTGTATTGCCAATGGATCAAACATATCAGGCAAGGTACTACTAATCAACTAGGACCTCACAAGCACAGTGTCATCATACCTAACATAACTGAGCACTTGTCTTTGGGATTTTGTAAGCGTTAGCCCACAGAAGCAAAGAAGTAGGAGGTACTTTAATTCTGCTGGCAGCGGATGATCATAAAAGTGATGAATTCTAGGGAAGATTTTCCGAACAGTCATGGTTAATTCGAGCATTCAAGATATACACTGCTACTCAAAACCTAGGAAGGCACTACGCTTTAGACTGCATAAAAACAACAATACGTGGCCGCAGCCAAACAGATAAATAATTATATTACCTGTATACGATTACATGAAAAGATACAAAAACTGATTGTAGATGGCGCGCAAAGTACATTTTATTGTAATCAGTATTTACGCAAAAGTTATAGATTTCCTAGGGTCATAGTTGTAGAACTAATGTACACTGTTTACCAATAACCAGGCAGGGATACATTTCAGCATGAAATATTTCCCCTCTTTCCCCGAACCTGGATGCAGTTCTCACAACGTCGTAGCATGCTGGGCACCGAATGATCCCTGAGACAAATTGAAAGACTCCTCCCTCAGTGCTCGAATGAGGCTCTGCTTGTCGCCTTGGGGCTGTTTCAAATACCAATACGTCTCCCCACTGCATCACAGACGTGTTCGAAGTTGTTGAGTTCTGAAAAGCGTGCTGGGAATTCGATGCGATGAATATCTTCGGTCTCCAGCAGCGTTGTCACTGCGCCCGAACGTTTAGGTGTCTGTTCTTGTGCATGAACACATAGTTTCCACGTACAGCAGCACATGACATTTCAATATCTTTTGGCGGTCATAGTCCCATTTTCAAGTAGCTGTAGCTCAGTGCATCTATTAATCACGATGCCGCCCGACACCACGACGACGGCACCGCCGTATATCTCTCTTTTCCCGTACATTCTTGCTCTGGTAATCACTATTACACTGGTGTTCAAAAATTAAGGGCGAAGAGGAGAAATTAGCATTACAGCGGAACCATCACGCAGAACGGACCGAAGTACCACTCAAGAGACAGACTAGAGTCCGGTACGGTACGGTATTTGCATATATGCAGAATGACGTAGGGGGGGTGTCGGAAGGGTATAAAGCACACGGGCGGTGTTCGCACAGCAATTCGCTAAAAGTCATTGCGCGCTGTACATCGGTTTGAACGACGTGGAGTTGTTGCCACTGTGTGATATGGCCAACAAGCAATCCAGTAGACGACATCTGGATGACTTTACCCAAGGTCGCGTCATTGGGAAGTTGGAAGAAGTTCGAAGTGTGACTAGTGTAACCGAGGAGTTCGGGATCACTCACAGCATCGTTTCACTAACTTGTAGAGCATTTCAAACGACAGGAACTGCTGTCCGAGAGTTTAGCGGTGATCGTAAGGAACTGCTTTCGAGTGTTTAGCAACCACGGCGGCGGATGACCAGTATATTATCCTAACGGCGAGAAGAGACCGACGGAAAACAGAGGGAGAAATCGCAAGACACATGCAACAGACAACTGGACGTCCGTTATCGCGTTTTACCGTGGCCAGGAGGCTGCACAAAGGTGGTCTATTTGCACAACGACAAGTACGGTGTGTGCCATTAACACCTGCTTATCGGAGACGGCGGTTCCGGTGCTGCCAGGAACACAAGAACTGGACACATCAGCAATGGGGTCGAATTCTCTTTACGGATGAGAGCCGATTTAGTCTGACGAGAGATTCTGGAAGTATACACATCTGGAGAGAGCAGGGAACACGCAATCACACCTTCAACATCACCGAAACGGACCGGTTTGGAGGTGGCGGAGTTCTCGTTTGGGGCGGTATCATGCTTGGTAGCCGTACTGACCTCCACATCTTCCAAGGATGTTCAGTCACTGGTCATTGTACCGAGGATCTCCTGCCTCACGTGCGTCTGTTTATAGGTGCTGTGGTTCATGGGTTCCTCTTCATGGACGAAAACGCTACACCTCATCGTACAGTGGATGTCGCAGAGCTGTTGGAGAGTGAAGATATTGAACGCATGAATTGACCTGCAAGGCCTCCGCACCTAAATCCAATCGAACACGTAAGGGACCTTCTCGGACGCTTGGCAGCACGTCACTAGCCGCCTGCAACGATTCCGCAGCTGCGATTGGCGCTACGAGAGTAATGGGCCGCGATGCGACAACATTTCCTTGACAACCTCGTCCTCAGCATGGACAGACGTTGTAAATCCTGCAACGCAGTCAGGGGTGATCATATACCCTCCTAAAGACTGAATTTTTCTTGGTAGCGCCTGTCACATGGACGTTTCAGTCTTCTGTCCAGTTGTGCTCGAAGCTACCTTTTCAATAAAGTGCCTTTGTATCCTTTGGATTCCATGTTTGGACGGTTTTGCTCACTTGTCCCATATTCTGATATCTTGGGGACCTTAAGGTATGGTTTCAGTGGATGTGGAGCACTTCTGCACGACGTTGCATTCGCAAAACCGTCTCGTCCTTAATTATTTGCACGCCAGTGTGCTTTCACGCCAGATTTACTGCCATCTAGAGTGAGAGGACAGAATCAAATGGCTCTAATCTGTGAAGAGTACATTGGCTCATTGATGACGTGTCCCATTTGTGTGGATACCAGAACGCTGAGAACGTGCACTACGTTGAGCTCTGGATAGAGGAATTTTCTGTACAAGACTTCAGGGATATATATCCAAATATGCCCCAAACGTCTTGGCACAGTTTGTGCTAGAATCTGGGTAGCTGTGCTGGAATGGAGGCAGCACGCACGCCGACCAGCCGTTGTGTGACTACGTTTTGCTGTTAAAGCTAAAAATATTCCTTCATGCGTCGTATTAGAACCAGGGCGACCTCATAGCATACGTCTGAAACTCATGCACTTGGTTTGAAACGCAGCTCAGATCCTGAATACCATATCACGTGCGATTCAAATTTCCCATGCAAAATCATTCACTGAGCGGCTCTTTTTTTCCAGATTTCGTATAATTGTTCCCCGCTTGAACTAATGTTGACCAAGGCTTTGAGACATAACCTAAATTACACGTTCATAGCTTCATGTCGTCACGACCAGATTTCCATCAAACCCATGTCGTCAAGCAGCCTTTTCACTTTTATTAGTTTAAGTGATACCCCATGGTCACAGAGGGCACGATTCGACATTTTGCAAGTTCATGCGGCTTTTTACTGAACGCACCGAGTTATGCTAATTGTTTCAAGCTGTTGCGTCTGATTATAAGTTTGTAATGATATTTACATTTCTTTCCCGCTCATTCTTAAGGTTCGCAATATTTATCAGATGACTGCTCATTTCTCATTTCTATAATTCTGGCCATCTAAAAATTATCAAAATAACTTTTCTTATTAGGAATTCGTTTCCGAATCTATGGGACGGGATGAAGTTAGTTATCCTGCAATTTCAGTGTGTTAACATAAAACTCTAAGATATATTCATTTCATAGAAGCAAAAACCATCCAAAAACTAATCAACTAAAGTGCTGGGTGCAATACTACGCGAGTCTTCTGAGTGTTAAGATGATAATTTTTTGATCTAACTTCTGTTATAACAACATCAACATTTTGTACGTTACTTTCTCATCGAACCAAAACTTTGGTGGCTCTTGACTAACTTTTTGTCTGAAAATAAAATCCAAATGAGCCCCAAAAGTGTTCAGGTATTTTAAAGTTTAATATTTGTTCTTTTGGTAAGCTTTGAATTTTCAAGAATAAAATTTTAATGCAGTTTAACCTACCTTATCACAAATGATTTCAATAAGGTTTTGTTATTGTCTAGCAGAAAAGAATAGTTTATTAAGGTTACACATTAAGAACCGTTATCTACGTACACTTTAAACCAATGTTTTACTTCAGGAGTAATGAAAAATTATGAGATTCAATTTTAGTCATTTAATGACTTAAATCTTGATTCTAGGAAAATAATATTTCCAAGCACTTAAACGATCTTGCATACAATGTTTGAAAGCTGAGTATATGACAGAAATCGTATTGACGAAAGAGCAACCAAAATCGTTTCTAGTTCTGACTAATAAATAAATGTTGACCAGTAGCAACTCTCACAGTACATATCAGGGACATGTTCATGCTGGATTTGCTTGTAAGCCATGTAAAAGGCGTTTTCATGGATTTTAAATTTTGACAACTTGTTAAAAAATTATGTGATTAATTATAAATAAAATAATTATTTACGATAATATACAGCAAATTTATCCAGTATAAATGCAGTAAATGTTTAAATACATTTTTTTTAAACATTTCAGTCCTTAATATTTATTAAGGACGGAAATGTTTTAAAAACTAATATTATTTTGTGTTAAAGATGAACAAAATAAAATATCACGGGAATATATTATTTCCAGAATATAATTACGACCCGTTCGCCTGCCTGCGTGGCATGTCTGCCTCAATTCCATTACAGATAATTCTTCACATAATCATATTCATGGAATACACTAAATTATATCGTTATACTGGAAAATTAACTTCATTTTTCTGCTCGGAGAATCCGACAGTACAGATCCGCATGTCCGCCGTCAATTCCGTATTAAAGATACTGTTCTTTCATTACATTATAGTCTTTCTTGCTGAACGTCTTTCAGATCCGGTTCTTTCACAGTTCTTTCGTACGACCATAACTTTCAAGTTCTTCGTTTCTTTCACCGATAGTTTGGCTCTTTGTTATTCTGATAAGTGTGATAATTGTACTCGTTCTACATTCCTTAAGTCAGTGTATGTTGTAAGTCCTAACAGCAAATTTTCAGTACTTAAAGAGCGCCCAGGTATATTTCAAGATTTTCCAGTTAGTGCTAGAATGGATTGTGATTTATATATACACAGTCGAGTCACATTATTGTGACCACTTTAAATACTACTTTAAATCGTTGTATTCTAGAACAAAGCACATGTGCTCTGGGATTTATCTTAACTATGCGCGATATACGTATCAAATAGTATTATTAGTAAACGTAGTGTAAGTCAGATAGTACTCTAGAATGTCTAAAAATGTCTGACCGAATGTAAAGGAAAAACGCGGAATTTGGATATCTTTCCGTTATGCCGATAAGCTCATGCGGAACAGTGGAGCAAAATTCCCAGAAAATTGGCGGCTTACAATAACTGAACATCACTTTCATTTTCATGATATTTCATGTATTGTTCTGTAAGAATTTAGCTAGATTATTAGAAATTTAGCGATCGATGGATCCAGAAAATGCTGAGGCACGACGGCGTGGAAGACAGAATAACAACAGTAATCAGTTTACCTAAGTTATACAGTGATAATATAAATAAATGATTTGATCATGTAACAGGAGATGAAAAATGGTTTCCTACGTCAATCTCGAAAAAAGGATAGTCTATGCAGTGTGTCCACGCTCATTTACTGAATAAACCCAGAAAGTCCAAGCAAACTTTGTCTGCCAGAAACCGTAGGGCGCCTCTCTTTCATGCCGGAAAATAATTCTGCTTTTAAACGTTTTGCAGAAATTATCACCATTGCTTCTAAAATATATTGTTAGACACAGAATACACAAAGTGTTTGCACAAAATACGTATAAATACATAAAACTAAAATTAAGTAAAGCCGCCGCATGCAAACTTAGAACTGAGTACTTCATGAAAACGCAAGAACCAATAGTGTGAAAAGTACTTGAGAATTTCAAGAAGATTTGAAATGGTAAATTTTTATAACCTTCCAGTCAGCCCTGATAATGCTTCAAGCGAGTATCACCTTTTAGAACACATGACAAAATTGTGGAGAATAGGTAGCCTTTTGGTGACAACGAGAATTTCAGAATTGGCTTCCAGTCTTAACTGGGTACCCAGACGCTACGGTTTGATTTGTTTAATAAGGAAATTGAAACCCTCGTGTCGCGATGCGACAAATGCTTGATTTCAGGTGGCGACTTTGAAGAAAAGTACTTTATTCATCTACATATACGTATTTGCATACATACATTTTTTGCCAGATCCCTCTGCTTTTGTGTTATAAAAATTAAGAGTTATAATACTAATCTGTTTACGATATTTCTGTTACTTTCATTTTTGGTTTCTTACGTAGGTGTCTTATTTTAAAGCGTGGATTGTAAAATATAAATAGACGCAACTTTTTATTTATTATTTAAAATAAAGTTTCTGAAAAAATACTGCAAAAAATATCACATTTTCTTTCTTACTCAAGACACAAGCAAAAAGAAATGTAATAATAATAACGAAAGGAACTGTACACGAATTATACATAAGATTGTAATACTATAGTCCAGTAGTTATCTGAATTTATTGGGTAGATAAAATCAAAGTTTCCAAACTTTCGTACATCAACCAGATGATGACTTTTTCTACCTTCCTTGAAAAAGCCATCTGGTTGATGAGCAGAAGCTTCAAATTTAATTTTATATCCGCCAATAAATTCGGATAACGTATATAGTTATACTATCTTATGCTAAAAAGAAACCGGTTATTTCAGGCACAAAAGTTCTGTTCAAAAATTTCGTTTTTTTTAATACATGCTAATCTTTATTGCATATAACTGCACTTAACATAAATAAATGTATTCCATTTTTACTTAATAATTTTAGTTTTTGAATTTTCAGTGTATGTAAGTTTCTTTATTTCTTAGATTATTCTGATAATCCAAACGAAACGTGGCGTTTGTAAACGTTCAAGAATTAAGTGAAAATAGTTTGGATTGATTTTTTGCAAACAGAAATGATATGCCATGTTCTCAATATATTTTATGTCATGTTTCATAGCATGAATAATTAAAAATAGGCATATGATTAAAATATGTTCCCTTTGTCTACTAAGCAGCTAAAACTAAATAAAAAAATAAGAGATGCGGTTTGTCCTCTAACTTGCAGAATTAAAAATGTTCTGAAGAATTTTAAAGCAAAATTAGTGTTAAACAGCGAAAAGCTATTAAAATTTTCTTTCTTTTTGTCATTGTATTTCCTTCCCAAGAATAAGAGCATTGCTACCGAATGCAAACTCTCTCCGAAATTTGGATGACTTCTTAGTGATTTAATTTGCAGATTTTCGTAAATGTGGGTGATCAGTAACTGTAAAGAAGTCATTTAAACTTTCTGAAACGAATGAAACCAAATTGGAAACCGCTTAAATGGAATTGGATTAAATTTTGTAAAACGTCAGTTACATAGGTATTTATAATAACGTTTCCAAACTTAACGTAAAGATTGGTATCACATACCAAACCAGAATATTGTTTTTAAAAACATGGGAGCAATTTCTTCGCCAAAGTAATCCGTCGAAGAGGTAATCGGTAGTAGGTAGAAATGGATGTCCGCCAAAAAAATCAATGTTTTTGCAGTTTGCTGTTCAAGTTCGTAATCCATTGAAGCATACTTTCTAGTGGTTCCCTGATTTGTTCTTGTCTCTTTCCTTACAAAACGAACAAGCTAATTCTTGTAACCAACAATTAACGCTGGTGTCGCCTCATGTAAAACCATCTAATCATATTTATTATGTCCCCCAAACTTCGTAACAACATATATCACAAATTGTGATTTATAGACGTATGCTCTTTCTAAACAATGCTTTGGGATCTAGTGCTATTATTTTTATCTATTTATATTGTAACACAAAGGTTAGCCTTCAGAAATAATGTTACCTGTTTTACTGGAAATAATACATATTGAGTTTTTCGGTTTTCACTGTCAAGTCAAGGAAGTCAACAAGCATAAAACATTGTTCAGCCTACACTGCACATTACGAAATGGCGGATTCGTTTCGTATCAGACCTTTAAGAAATATGACTTAGCTCATGAAAAACAATTTTATGTCGCACCGATGTGTTCCTTGCGGATAGTTCCTTACTCAAAAATCCACCTAATATTAGTGAACCGAAATCATGGTATGTCCCGATGGCGCAGTGGTCTAAGCAGAATGATTCTGATCGTTACTCCGAGCTGAATCCGGGTTTGAATCCCGACGATATATGGACGTCAAGTGTGTGTTACGGTGCTTTCTGTCTCCCTTCCCTAAAGTCAGTGGCAGTAAATAAAGGACGGCGACTGATTATATCCCATTGAGTTGCTCACGGTGTTAGTTAAACTCTCAACCAAAAAAAGTAATAAGTTTGAAATTTTCCAAACTTTAGTGTTATGGGAAATGCTTCCTTAGTTTATAACTACGTTGAAAAATGAAAGCTTATCATTTGGAACTATTTATTATGCTGAGACTAATGACGTTAATTGTGCGAGAAACAATGGGTAAAAGAAGCGATCAGACGGACTTTGAACGTTAAATGATCGTGAGGCTCGAACAATGATGCGAGCATTAACAAAAAGGTTACACTTGTGAAATTTTCCGAATTAGCAATTGTTAAAGTTTACCGAGAGTGAATCACCAGTCAAAAAGCGAATCTGTTATATTCAACGGCTACTGGATGCTCGAGCTGAGCGAAGCGTCGGGAGACTTGTTCAGTCCAAATAAAGGACAACTATTCATCAGACTGAAATTAATCTGAAGCTGGGACCATGTCTCATAGCCTCTCGACGTTGAGTTCGACGTACATTACATGATCTTGGATACAGAAGTACACGTCCAGTCCGTCAGCCATTGCTATCTGCCACGAACAAAAACAAATTCCAGTTTGGTCAAGAACACAAGAATTGGACAGTACACGAGAATAAAAGTGTGATATGGTCCGACAAATGAGATTTTTAATTACACCGTTCAGATGAGCGGATGAAGATATGGAAAGAGCAACACGAAAACATGGACACATCTTGCACCGTCACTACTCTTCAAGCTGGCGTGAGAAACCTTATCGTCTGGTTCATGCTTTCGTTTGAATGTTTGGGTCCTTTGATTCGTGTGGATCTCCCAATGTTATTAAAATATCGTTACCAACAAAGTTCACTCATTTGTGTTGTTATCTTTTGCCAGTTGAGAGGTATAAGTACTAACAGAGCAAGGCTCCATTTCTTAGTGCTCAATTTGAACGCGAATCATAGTGCTGAATTTGAACGAGCATCACGGGGACAATTCCAGGGTGCATATAGTGGTCTCCTCAATAACCGGTTTTCAATTCAATGCAGAATTTGCCTGATGGAGTCGAAAGGAGCATTACACAGGTGAATCAGCTACCTTACAATCTTCAAAAGCTGGACGGTGAAATACATCGGATTTGGGCTAATATACCACAATTCACTTACGGATGTTCGAGTCCATACAAAGATTCATTCCAGCAGTTTTAAGGTTGAAAATACGCTGGAACGTATTAAGCATGCGGCAATAATAATTTGGACACTCAGTGTGTATTTGAACAACACAATAGTTTCCGGAAGCCATAAATGTAGGTAGAAGCATTTCTACAACTTCTGCTTAGTTAGAATATGAGCTGAAGCTCACTTCGTTATATGACGTTCTGGTAAAAGACTCGAAGAAAAAAATCGACTAAACAAATTTATATGTAACTGATGTTTTAAATTAATAAATGCACCTTACATCCACAGATTTAACACATTTCCGTGTTGAAAGATATTGAAATAGAAATAAAGTTAGCAAAACACGAGACATTAATCATTTTCCTCCAATTGCGTGATGTTGAAATTTTTCTACCTTTCAGGAAGTTTCTATTGTAGCCACCATCTGCAACGGAATTTTTACACGCTCTTGAAAAAAAGGCAGCATAGTATCCATACACGCCATACTCTATACTCATAAATGTACTGATAACATTGTCTTACAAAGTATTGAATCTCTCAGTTCACTGCTAATATTTTAATAAATGTATTGCTTTCTTCGATTATTAACACCATGAACACTTCATATATAATTGAAAAACGAATCTCCCCGAAGAAATAATTTTTCATAAATATATGATAAGCATTGTAATCCTTATATTATTAGCATATTTTCACTTTATTCCATATAAAATATTTTCAGGTTTTCTGAAGCAAGAGGTTACATGGAATACAGTGCGAATATGCTGGTAATAGCATTACAATGAGTATCATGTGTTTATGAAAAATTATTTCTTCCTGGAAATTCGTTTCCCAATTACATATGACGTACTTTCATCACGGGAATTTGTGACCTACGTTCTATTCTGGATGTGAGAAAAGGTCGTGAGACGCTACGATAGGACAGGAATAGCTTCGACTAGCGCAAAGCTGAAGGTTCTCAGATATCTGTGTTCAGTTTCTTAAAATTCCTTTCCCCTCGGTAATGTAATGTCCAGCATGGTCGGCCGGAAATCCATCTACTTATATTTTTTAGGTTCCTGCTTCAGGACACAACGATGAAATTTTCAAGTTTTCGGAAGGAAGTGGTTACAGGGAATACAGTAAAAATGTGCCAATAATAGCATTACTCTGAATATTGTGATTATCGGAGCTCTTCCTGGATTGTACTACTACACTGGCGGAAAGTGAAAAAGAACACCAAGAAGGAGACGTCTGATACAAACGAAATTTGTACAGCATAATAACGGAATACCGACGATAGCGTTATCAAAACATTATGGCAAAATACAGCTGTATTTGCTGTAAACTGAAAAATAACATTTCCATGTAACATGGTTAGTACGAGGTTGAACAGCCATGAACTGCGTCACACTGTGCAGTTCTGGCATGGAGTCTGTCGTACAGATGTTGGATGTAAGTTTGGGGTATTCAGTTCCAAGCATCCTCAACCTGGACGCATAAATCGGGGATGGTTGTGGCTGGCCGTGGAGACCGGATAAGTCGTTGTCCCAAAAAATCCCATACGTGCTCAATGGGGGACAAATCCGGTGATCGTGCAGGCCATGGAAGTTGTCTCACACCCTGAAGTGCATGTGGCGTTGCACGTGCCGTGTGTGGGCGTGCGCTATCGTGCTGGAAAACACCACGATGGACCGACCTTACAAATGGCACAACAACGGGCTGAATGATGTTGTTTATGTAGGAGGAGCTGTTGAACGTACCCGGTACAAACACTAGTTGTGTACGGGAGTGATAGCTGATCGCTCTCCACACCAGGAGACCAGGTGTACGCCCTGTGTGTCGCTGGCGGATGCAAAAATGGTGGAGACGCTCCCCTGTGCGCCTGTGAACACGCATACAGCAATCGGATGCTCCCAAACAGAATCTGCTTTCATCGCTGAACACGACAGATCGCCATTGCGTTCTCCAGGGCAGACGTTGGCGACTCCACTGCAGCCATTCCTGACGGTGATCTGGAGTCAGAGGTACGCATGCCAGAGGAACACGTGCACGTAGTCCAGCATCCAGTAGACGGTTGCGGATTGTTCGCACAGTCACCTCAGGTGCAACGGCAACTTGGATTTGCGTCGCAGTGGATGTTCTGCTTGACAACGCCGTTCTTCTTATGCGTCGATCGGTCCACTCATCAGTCATTCTGTGACTCCCGGTTCCACGTCTTCATGTGTGGGAATGTTTCTCGGACCATCTACGCCACCATCGTACCACCACCGATACTTCCCGTCCAATTCGCTCCACAATACGAAGATACGACCACCCGGCCTCGCGGAGTCTGACTAGACGACCTCGCTTAAAGTCCGATAACTGCTGAAATCGTACACGTCTTTCATGTCCAGGCATTGCAGCTTCTTCAATGTCTTCGCACGTGTCCGTACGCCGACGACTGATTACATTCACTTCGCCGTACTCCTTAAATACCACCGACGATAATTTGAATATTATGCCGTGCTGTGGCGTAAGTGCTCACCGGTTGGTCACGAAATTAACATCACACCTACGTAATCTCGACCCCATTAACATATGTAAATTTCATGATCGTCCGCCAATTCCTTCTTGGTATTCATTTTTCACTTTCCGCCAGTGTATTTCGGCGTTAACCGTGTTAAAGGAAATTTCTCATAAATATTAAAATGTATGCTACTTGCCATAGTTTACTCACCATGCCAGGTTTATGTGTTTTTAACCGAAAGATCATTTCTGCTGACTAAAATGAAAGTGAAAAAAAATTAACTGATCTGATATTACAATATCAGGGGTGTGAGGCGAAATAAAGAATAAGTGAATTTTCATTGCGTAAATATGTATATATTTATTCAATTATAGCAAAATTTCATCCCTTTTTTCCGAAATAAATTTTTTTATGGCATCAATGCTATAATAAAATTTAAGTGTCAATCACTTAAATTTTATTATAGCAGTGAAGTGTCAATCATCATCACTCATCACTGTCAACCGTAACCCACTGCTGGTGAAAGTGTCTGCATAGTAGTTCCACAAATGTCTGTTGTGAGACATCGTCCTTTATGTAACTCTGGCAGGCTTTCGAATTTCATTCTGTCCTTTTTTTTTTCGTGGGCTACTGGGTCTCTATGATTCCCTATAACTCCTACCACCCACTCAGGCAAAAACTCTCAGCCCTTCACTTTTTGTTTCACCGAGCAGTTACACATTCATCCTCAACTGATCAAAGAGACCTAGAAGTTATGAAAATTATGGATATTGCAGCATTATATAATTATCCATCTACCACAGTTAATTCCATAATGCGCCGTGTCTTTAATGCATCATACTCAACATTACCAAGAACGAGACCAAGCACTTCATACGTCGGCAAACTACCATTCATCCCTGTGGTCACAAATACCCTAAAGAACGCATGTCGTCCATTTAATTTTGATTTTGGCATAAAAACGTGCAACATCCTCGCCCATATTAAAAATGACAGGGATCAGATTCCCCATGGTTCCAAATTCGGTGTGTACGCAATTCCACTAAAAGCTATGAATGCTGATGTAACCGACCAGATATACATAGGTTCGACCCGTCGCAATATTAATTTACGTGTCTCTGAACATAGATATAATGTTAGGGCATGCTCCACCTCCACCGCCCTTTCAAGACTATGCCTAAAGGGTCAACACCAACCTATCTGGGAAGATGTTACTTTGTTACATACGCCGACTACCTGTTCATCTATCCTCCTGTTAGAAAGCCTTTTGATACATAAACATAGGGCTGAATGCTGTAACGACGATCCCCCTATCATTATACCGTTGCCATGGAAACTACTTTGTAACTATTACAGCGAAAGAGACAATACCGGCTGCTCTAATGAAACGACATGATTGTGTAGTGAGCATGCGCATGCCAAAACATACTGTTTCGTCGGTGTGCATACTACATAACATATACCCTCCCAGGGCATAATGCAAGCACACCATCTGATGACGGGTCTACAGTGGACTTGAAAGTGCTCATGTTCTAATGTATATATCATTTTAACCGTAATTTTTTAAAATCGTGTAAAGACGGCAAATGTGTTCTTAATATCCTTCAGCACGAAAAATTGACTTCCTGTGAGACATCGTCCTTTATGTAACTCTGGCAGGCTTTCGAATTTCATTCTGTCATTTTTTTCGTGGGCTACTGGGTCTCTTTCTGCCCCTTGGAATTCAGTTTATTATTTCAGTTGTCCATCGGGGGTCGGTTCTTCTATCAATATGTTCAAACCATGGCAATTTCAGGGATTTCATATGAATCATAATGTATGCTACGCCTGACATTTTCAGAACCACAAGTACTTCTTCTCATCTTTCCGAGTTATACTAAGGATGCATCTCTTCACTATTCTTCTAGATGTCTTCAACGACGGTATTGTTTTTAAATCCATATTTTGGCTGAATACTTAACAATGGGAGGAATCTATTGATTAATTACTTTTATTCTGAGACAATCGGGATTTTATCTTGAAAATTGTACCATTTCTTTCAAATGTTAAAAACGCCAATTAATTTTTACATCAATGTGGGAAACGCTTGATATGAATTGTCGAAGGTAAATGTAGGTATCCGTTAGCCCTAGCTTTTTTGTCACAAATCGCTTAATCTTTATTTCTTAGAAAAGCACGCTACACCAATTTTGTTTTCTAAAATCACAATTTTAATTCCGCTATATGCTATTTTCAGTCAGTTTCTATATCATACTCTGCAAAATATCAGAACCATATAGTAAATGTAAACGGAATACAGAAAAAAATCATCTGAATTTTGGCAAGACATATACCTGAAATCTTATGCCTAATATTCCACAAACATTATGTTCTTCTTGAAAGGGCTGCAATATTTTTAAATATGTAAATCTGTTAGCACATTTCATAGATTAATAAACAAGATGAGATGTATGATATTTGTATTTAAGCAGAATAAAACTGACGTTTCATTTTTTCCTCAAAAAATGAAGCCGATGTGAAAAATATGCGTTTACCATTTAATAAACCGAAATTCCTTTTCCAGATTGTGAAGCGTATTCAAAACATTTTTACACGTTATAAGTGTTTATCAAACCTTCGACGTCGTTACATATAAAAGACGCTAAGCATCTATAAATTCATTATTTGTCACGTGACAAATAATTAATATTTTTTAATATACATGATTTCTACAAAGTACTGATAATGATAAGGCTTGTGCACACCTCTTTTGTGAACGACTTGTTCAGAACGGAAACTTCTTACCATGAATCGTGATTAGCTCCCTTACACTGATGTAAATCGTAAGTTCAATCCACCATTAGACCACACAGACACACACACACACAGAAAATTGGTAGAAGGTTTTGTTCCTCTTGTCCGATTTAGCTATACATGAATTCCCAATAAGAGAAGCAATGTCCCGAATAAAGAATTGTGCAGCCGTTATGTAAGTAAATATTCAGCAGCAATCTAGGTAAAACTGGAGAAACATGAGAATGGGAGGCATACGAAATGCCAATCATTCGTGTCAGAGGTGAATGTTTGAAGAGATCCAGCTCTTTTGAACAGTTTACGAAAAAGAGCTGTAGCGTTGGAAGAGCCATGTGATATACTTACATCGAAGGATTCACTCATCAGATTTCATTAGAATCTGGACTGTATGACCAGTATATTATGATTCTTTAAGGTATTCCTTCGGAAGCCTAGCCTACAGGCGATTTGCTAAAACCTATTTCATGCTCATTTTGACTCTGCATTAAAGACAAGGTTTTATACGTAATAATATTTATGAGTAATAAACTGAATAATGTTTTGGCAAAGTAAAGAAAAAATAAAACGCTTCAAATGAAAAAAATACATATATTTGAATTATTCAATTGTTTAGCCATCGAATGAACACTATTAAATAAATAGTAAGAAACTGAAGCCCAGAGAAAGTTATATTGGCTGTCTGAAGCGTAATTTTAAATTTTCTATGCTGTAATCATAAACATTTTTCTATATTTTTAACCTGATTCTAGATACGATATTCCTGTGCCTTAATAGATCGTTAGAACTGAAAGTAGTACATAGAGTATACTTAATAAATTAAATAAAAGTACGTTGATTAATACTGACTCAGTACCTATATTAATTTCAGTTAAATTGTGCAATTAATTTATTTGTTGCAATAAAAGTGTATCATGTGTACTCGTAATTTTGTTGTTGAAAAATCCAATTTGTCTGGTATGTTTCATATCAGTGGTCATCAACCTGTTTCCTGCCGCCATGAAGTGGGAGGCCCACTTTTCGTGGTGCACGGTGGGGTGTTTGTCCACTGTAACAAACTATGTTCTTCTGACATATATCGAATGCATTGGTAACAACTTCGCGAGTTTAACTTTGTAAAATATGCTGTTTCAATTTACTTTGAATTCTATCTCTAAACTTTGAATATAGCTACACGGTCAAGTCACATTATTATGACCACCAGCCAGTATCCAGAGTAACTGTCGTGTGCAGCGCGGACAGCAGGAGACGGGCGTAGGTGACTTAATAAAGTGCTGGAAGGTGTTCACAGTTATGTGGAGCCATGCTGACTGCATTGCATCTGACAGCTGCCGGAGGGTGTGTGGTGGAGGATCCATAGAGCGAACAACGGGATCGAAATGGTCCCATAGAAGCTCAATTGGGTTTAAGTCTGGAGAATTAGAGGGCCACAGAAATACCTTGAAGTCTTCATCGTGCTCTTCCAACCACTCTCGGATATTTCAAGCTGCGTGACACGTGGCATTGTAGGGCTAGAATATCCCATCTTCAGATAATAAGATTTATGGGTGTACGTGCTGTTTGGATGGATTCATAAGGAATTCAGTCCATAGTGACTTCCACAGGTATGAGTGGATCCAGAGAATGCCACGAAAACATTCACCAGATCATAATGCTGTCCCCATCAATTTGTGTTCTTCCAGCAATGGTTGAAGAGTGTTTTCTTTCCGATGTTTCTCGCCTTATACGCCAACGTACATCCGTTTGATGAAGCACAAAACATTACTCATCTGAGAAGGCCATCCTTTGACAATCAGCGGAAGTCAAATTCCTATAGCAAATATAAGCTTTTTCTGCCGATGCACGTTCTTTAGCATAGGTGCAGTAACCATCCGTCGGCATCAGAGCCCCATACGCAGCAGGGTTCGCTGAACTGCAGTTTTAGACACACTTCCGGTATACACTTTTTTCCCTCGGCCAATGAGTTGCTCCCTTGTAGCATGTCAATTGGCCCTCACGCACCTTCGAAGCCTACGTTCACCTGTCATATCAGTGGCACGTGGTGCTCCACAGTTTACACGTCGCTCATTCGCAGTGGTGCCGTACCTCAAATCACGATAATCATCCATTTTCCAAGCCGATAATCATCCATTTTTCCAAATCAGATAAAACGCTCCTTTTATCCATAACAGCAATGTGTGATATGTTTACAAATTGCCTACAGCACACGTTGTTCAAGCCACCTCACGAAACGTGCCTTATTTCGTTGGCTTCGCACTGTTGACCTTAAAATTAGGAGGTGGTCAAAATAATGTGACTCGTCTGTGTAATAGTTTAAACAAGGTAATCGGCAAATACAGAGTGTTGAAGATAACTCAGAAACACGTTTTGTTAATGATGTAAATCACGCACAAAATATAAAAAGATATTAAAATCGGAAAAACTTTTTCTTCAGAAGATATTAAAAGCGGAATTTTTTCTTCTTTTGCAGAGAATGTTATATCCAGAGCTAAAAGAACACAATTTAAAGTCGACACAAACACCTGTATGAAAGCACTTAAAGAAACACATAATAATTCCTGTGCGATTTTTATCGCTACAGAACAGCAAAGGCATAAAAGTGTCTTCCTTTGATATCCTAGTACACGTGTAAATAAAATGGTTCAAGCAATCGCCTTTTCCCCCGCGTTACAGTCAAGTAACACTTTCAAAAAAGACAAATTGAGGTTCTGGTGGTTTATATAAGAAAAACACATCTGTGAAGGGTTGGAACTGCTTCCTTCTCACACAATAATCACGACGGCGACTTCTGTTCTACGTGCTTTTAATATTGTTTTTTCTTTAATATTTAGTATGCATAACGAGGGGCGACATACCAACGGCTATCACCCAGTATTCGAGCTGTACCACTTTTATTGTGGGATCAATACGTGTTAGATTTGTGAGAGTAAGCACGCGTCCGAGGCTTGGAACGAGTTGATAAATTGTGCAAAAAAACTGCGAACCCAGGTCTCAAAAAAGAAATACGCTCCTGGCTATTTACTTTAATATCAGAAGATAGGCTTCATCGAATCTCTTACAAATAAACAGCTTTCAGTGCGTTTACTGTGCCGCAAGACAATATGCAATGAAGCCAAGTCGATTGCGAGAACATCTTGCTACAAAGCATACAAAACGGAACGATAAGCCCATAAAAGTTGTGATAGCCTGTTGAATAAAGCAGCAATTCTAATTCTAGAAAACACCTGATTTTCAAATTTTTTTTATGTAAAGAAATATTATTCCGATTTCCGTGTACAACCGAGTGAGGTTGGAAACGATCTTTCGCTTATACAATTAAGGGTCCAAAAGTTTGGCCTGTACGTATTAAGGTTCCAAAAGTTTGGCCTGTACGTATTAAGGTTCCAAAAGTTTGGCATGTACGTAACATTCAATAATTTAAGGAGACTAATACAGTGTAAAATAACACATATCTTCCACATCTTATTCGAGTACATGGCTGGCGTTTGAATTTGTTACCCTTGTGAACTGAGTGATATATGAAAACATCTGTTATTAGTACTTCTGCACTGTTTTCTCACACGTACAATGCGTTTCCTGGACGGACAGTTTTTCAATGAACTAAACATAATCCCATGTATTCTGTTGAATTATTTTTGACATTCAATTGTACCCTACAGAATCAACTACTATCAGAATTACGTTCAATGTACTATAATAGTTTTCAGATAAAACATATATACAATGGTCTTTTGGCTAAACGATTAAGTACTTCTCAGGAGCATGTGAACAGAAATAAAGAAATAATAATAACAGAAGAAATACCACTGTTGTTTGAAAAGATATTTCTAAACACGCATTGCTAACGCATTTATTCAAAATAATACTGCCCATCTGGGCTATTACTCCACATGTGCGTACAGCCAAAAAGGAACTCAGGCTTGTGACTGAAATTCTTTCTACAAATTACGTTGAATCAAAGAAGGTCAAAAATGATTGAGGCTGTTTCAAAGAATATGATAGCGTAAACATTCATTGTGTTCCTTTACTTAAAAATCATTTATAAATTCATGAGAACATGTAGCAATTGTAATGGGATTCTTGTTGTTTTTTCGATATAGTTAAAAACTGAATTGCTGAGAATAAACGTGAAATTAGATTATCCCACAGTGTCCAAATGTCATCCAAATGTCATCACTTGCCGGGATGACATTTGCAAATGTAGATGGAATGCATAAACTGATCAAAAAGACAGCAGATTAACACTTAAGAACAGTCCGACCACGTTCAATCATCTGTTATGCACAAGTTGACAATTTTCTTGTGTATGTTTTGACAAAGAAGTATTTTTCATCGTACTATGTTCTTAAATCCCTAAATGTAAATCAGAAGCGGAAGGAAGTATGTGTTGTTAAAAGATTAGCGATAATTTAAACATGATGGAGCAGATGTTTGGAAGAAGCATTGACTACAAAAGAAATGCGGCTGCACCACTGCGACTGTTACACAAAAGAACAATCTAAGAGTTATCAGCATTTCTCTTTTGTCTCTTTTAATATGCTCGCGGGCAGAAAATGCTTATGCCTTCGTGTCCGTCTTAAGGAAGCCAGAATTAGTTATCAGATTGATTACATAGAATGAGGTGCAATTGTGAATGCACAACAATAATCTATAGGAAGAAATGGGCTAAGTGATAGGTATTTCATGTAGATAATGCACCATATCACAGTGTGATTAAACGATTTGGGCGAAAATTTTTCTAAAAATTATTCCAACGAGAAATGAAAACCACTGAATTACATCAGTAGTTTAGTGTTTTAAACGGAGATTATGTTGAATTTCAAATAGTTTTTCACAGCAGTAGCGCATTTCTTCTAGGAGAGGCAGGAACATTTTCACCCATCACTTTCACTAAGAGCAGAAAAATTACATAATATTCTTGGCAATTTGAAAGATTTCAGCTGTTGTATCTAGGATTGGGAAAAGTATCAGAGACAGAAGCCACATGGGGGAAAATACAATTTGGGAGTAAGGTTTCTGACGATGGACGATTCTGAACGTCAACAGCCGGTTACACTCTGATGTTGCTATCAACTCAGTGACATCATTCATTGATAAACTGCTCCTTTTCTGCGAACACAGACGCTCACACTCAAAGCACATGCATTTTTGATATCGAAAAATGACATAGTAATTTCCCATTTGTAGGTTTTCTGTATTCCAGTGAATCGAATGTAGTTGAACATGCCCTAGCCTGTGTCTAAAAATACTGTTCACTTTGCGACAATATACACTCACAGAATAAACGCTAACACTATCTGCTACGAAAGTTACTCTGACCTGAATACTTTTAAAGATTTCCGAAATTATTCATTAAGCGCGTACCACATTTTTCATTAACTCTTCCAAAAATATAACGTGCATCAATTATAATATTTCTAAGACAACGAAAGAGGGGAAGGGGTATTTGTTATATTAATGTAGGCATAGGAAAATTTCGCTATAAATTTCAGTCATTGTACCGATGTTATAAATTTTAGTAGTATAGTAGCATATATTCCCCATTCGTGTGTGATAAATCACACATTTGAATTCCTGCTATTCGTGCACAATTCCTTAGAGAGAACACTGCCAATTTCAAGAAAACAGAAGTCTTTATAACTAAAAATCACGATTTCTGTAGGTTTTGTTCTCACTGTAATCGTATAAAGAACTTGATTGTGCATATTTAATATTATTTCGCTCCGAATTAAAATATATAGAGGAATCGGAGTTTTACATAATCTCCACTTTAAAGCCCAATGAAACAGACACGCGTTGTTAACAGAGTGCCCATAGCACCTGTCTTTAAAAAAAAGGTTACAGAGCAAGCAACAAAAAAGGGGAGAAAAAATATTTATTTAGAGTTTGGTCTTTTTCTGACGCCGGTTATTCTGTTCGTTCGTCACAAACACATTCGAAGTCAAAAATGAAAAATAATGTTACAATTTTAAGAAACTTAAGTTTCAATTCCTACTGCTAATTTATTTCCGCATCTCGCTTTCGAAGTTTTCAGTGACCGGTTGGTTCAGCGTTATTTTCATTTTCAGACAAGCTTGGTGACTCTCATCTGTGAGTGAAGTCCTCAATTTGCTTTTCATCACATTTATAAATGAAAACGTTTGCTCATAGCAATAACTTCAACCAAATGTAGTCAATATGATATGTGCGTACTTCCTCAAAGATAAATATGATTCAGCAAGGCTTGCATATCTGGAAAACAATTTCGTCGATAGGAGAAATGTTCATAAGTTCAGTACAATTGTGATCTGAAATTAATTTATATCGTTCTTGATCATGTTCTTCCAATTAAATCAGCACATTTTGATGCCCATATTTCCTTAGATTTCAGATCAATAAATTGTAATTCAAATCGGCACGATATAAATTAGGAAATGTTGAAAAGCTAAAGCTTCTAAATCGCCTGCCAGCGATTTTGTCTAAAATGAAAATTCGTCTTTGTAATTCCTGAACCCTCGGAACCTTGTGAGGAAGGCGTTCCGCCTTCTATCGACACAATCGGGTTTTTTTTTCGGGTTTTTTCTTTTTCGAGGTTTAATGACCACCGTGAGCAACTCAATGAGCTATAAGCAGTCTCCCGTCACTAACTCAAGGTCACTAGTTCCAGGGAAGGAAGGGAGCCAGTACCGTAATGCAAACACAAAATCCATGCCTCAACGGAATTCGATCGAACCCGGACACCTTTCGGACGAGTGATCAGAGGCCATCGCTTAAACCACTGCGCCATCGGGGCGGCCGACACAACCTTTGAAGTACATTATATGAAATCTATCGAAACTCCATATTCGTGATGTTTCCTCAAGGAATTGAAATGCATGCAGGTGTCCCGTTGCTAGTCACAGGCAAACAAAAATAGTTTTTGTTCGAAACTATGAATTTCTTCCAGCATGAGAACAGGAAAGTTTCCTTTTCTTTGAGGCTTCAAATCCACTCTATTAAATGCGATATTATGTCTACTAAAAAGTAGAACTTGAACAGCCGATTAGCATCAGACAGTTCAGGATTATCAACGTTCTTATCAGCTAAGAAAATCTTTATTTCATTAAGCCATAGTGAGAATCATTTCAAAACTTTGCCTTGCGCTAGCCGTCTGAATTTATTGCGTATAGCAGGTGAGAATACGCATTATCTACTTCATGTAATAGTTCTTGAAATTGTTGATGATACAAGCGTTCTTCCATTGTTGTGCTTATAATCTTAATAACGAGTCTCATCACTTTGCAGATTTCATCGAGCAAGGATTGTGCACATAAGATTGTTGATAAGTAATACAGTGAATACCCAAAATGTTGTGTTGCACTTCTTTCCGCACCACAGCCACAAACCCTTTATTAACTCCAAACATGCGCGGTGTATCATCTGTGGCAATAGAAAATAAGTTATTGATATTTATTTGAATTTTTTCGAGAAAGTCTAACACTGTTTTGTTATATTCTCCCATGTTGTCTGTCCGTTGAGTGGTAGGAGTGTAAGTAATTCTTCCTTAGGGTCAATATTTGTTACATATCTAGCAAATAATGTTACCTGTGGGGTTTCACTTAAATCGCAGAATTCATCCAATCCCAGCGAAAATGCTGTTGCAACCTTTATATCGTTCAGTTGTTGGTTACAAATTTGATTTGACATTGTAGTTGTCCAGTACTTAATCGTTTTCGCAAAAAGGGGCACATAATGTATTTTCTTTGTAAAATCTGCACAATTTTTAAAAACGCGAAATAGATAATTTGAAGTATACAAAAAATACTCTTTTATATACATCGTCCGTCCGTAAAAGTCTAACCTCGTTTCTATACACAGTCCGTAAAAGTCTAACCTCGTTTCAGAATCTTCTAAGCGACTATAAAACTCGCAGATGTAATGTTAATGACAGTTTTTACCCAGTTGTCTAGCATCGACGTCTCTGTTTATTTTTTCTCTGCTGTTTTTCAACTGCTTTTCTTCTGGACTCCCCACCGGATAGTCATGCTCAAACGTTTTATGTTTTATATTGAAATGTCTTTCTAAATTTGATTTTTTAGTTGTTAGAAAGTTTGTCTTTACAAATTAAACAGAACGGCAACACATCGGAGTGTTTGACAGAAGCAAACAAATGCATCCACTCTTTAAAATCCCTATAGTTGTCCTCAGTTTTTCTGACCTTGCACTTTGAAAACATTTTGGTTTTTATATTTAAGGAAAGTAATATAGCACTTTTCCCGAGAACATGTGTGCCACGAAGGAGATTTTACAATTAATACTGCTGAAGATCGACTGCCACCGATGGACTTGTGACTCGAAGCATGATAAAAAATTCTGTCCGTGCATCTGCACTCGACGTTCCTTCCGAATGTGGAATTTGATACCGAGCGATGACTCATTGGCCGAACTTAACTTTGAACCAAGATGTGAGTTTGTGCAGATGTGTAACAGGTGCACAGCCGTCAGCAGCGATGAGATAGAGCGAACGGCCGTGCAGCTCGCAATCTCTCACAAAGACATACACAGACATTAGAAAATAAGGTTTTCGCTCATCGTCAAGGGTTTAATATATTTAGGTCCCTGTCTCTCACGTTGGAGAGTAAATGGTGGGATTATTCGTTGAAGTAGAATTACGTCGAAATAGAAGCTGAAACTCTGCAAATTTTTCTATTGCTTCAAGTATCAGAAGAGCCATAGTTAGAATTCCAAGACGTCATATCTGACTCTCGAGCCATATGTTGCCGACCCCGGCCTTAGGGCATCCAATACAAAATCCGCACACTGTGCTCGTCCTTAGAAAGACGTTTAACCTTTAGTTTAAACAAGTTAGTAAAATCATGCAATGCATTGTTTATGATACATTTTCCAACATACCAGAAATCATTACTCAAGTTACGATGATAATGGCTGTATAATAAATCTCGCTCCTATGACCTGACCTTTGACCCCATTTCAATGATATTCAATAGAATGGGGAAAGTATAGTTCCGGAACAACATGATAAAGTTTTGTCTCAATCGAAGCATGTTTATGTAAGCTATAACGCCTAAGAGCAATGGAATGGATCCTGATCCTATGTCCTGAACTTTGACCATATTCTTCCATTTTCAATAGAGTGTGACGCATAAGGGCAATGGAATGCATCCCGCTCCTGTGTCCTGACCTTTGACCCCATTTCGTCCATTTTCAATAGGGTTTGACGCATAAGCGCAATGTAATGCATCCTACTCCTATGTACTGACCTTTAACCCCAATCCACTCATTTTCAATAGGGTTCGTCCTCAGCTGGTCCCCTACGACATACTAAAATGGCATAGAAATCGAAACATATTTACGCTAGTTATGACGCATAAGGGCAACGGAATGCATCCCGCTCCTATGTCCTGACCTTTGACCCCACTTCACCCACTTTCAATAGAGTTCGTCCCCCGGTGGTCTCCTACGACATACTAAATAGTCATTGCAATTGAACCATATTTACGAACTTTATGGCGCATAAGGCTATGGAATGGATCCCACTCCTATGTCGTGACCTTTGTCGCCATTTGTCCCATTTTCAACAGCGTTCGTCCCCAGGTGGTCCCCTACCACATACTAAAATGTCATCGAAATCGAACTATTTTTACACGAGTTGTGGTGCGGACAGGCGGACGGACGGACAAAGCTGGAGCATATACGCTTCTTCAACCTACGGTTGGAAAGTGTAAAAAAGCGGGAAGAATACTTTCTATCATCCGTTGTTGAAAGTGATATACTGAAGCTATTAGTGTTTGATATTCCGTATCGTTCTTTAACTGCACTATGAAATACAGGATTTGTGGAGGATCTATTTCCATTTTCTTAAAAGAACTAGGATGTTTATATGACTACAGTAGAATATGTAGGTTTTAATGTGGAGCTATTACTACTTTCTTGGAAGACCTAGCTGTGCATTGTATCAATGTACGCCAGTTTACTGAAACTATCAACTCTGGAGATAAAGGATTTGAATTTGTTCAAAACCGAAGAGAAGTTTCTTAAAAAGTGATTGATTTCAAAGTCAGATTTATTTTATGGACATTATGACGAAAGCTTTCAAAAAACGGATTGAATTACAATGTAAGTCAGCGATGACCAAGTGGTGGTCCACCAGTCTATTTATTACAGTCCGCGTATTACTCTTATTTTATTCAATAAATTTTACATTGCCGGAGTAGGTATTATGGCTTGAATAGTTGATCATGTCCTCTTAATCCCTCTCACAGTCGGCCAATGTAAGATTTAGAGCTTGAGTCACTTACTTGCATTCCGCAATTATCACCACAAACGTTACACTAATGTATTCTTCCTTTTTGTTAATCGCCATTTCAACTGATTAGGAACAGTAGGGGAATTTCACCTCTTACACTTTCTCTTTAGCTGACTCTGACCAGTATAAAGATGCTGCTGACTTTGTGACGTTACATAGAAGGCGCTATTCAAGTGCTCAGGTAATAACACCACTATCTTGAGACGGGAAGTTCTCAAATGCGCAAGAAATATGCCCACCAAGTATTTCCTCCATTTTTTTCTGGGTGACTCACTGCAGGCTTTGGAACTGCGAACAGGTGTTAAATCGTTTGTTGTTCGTTTTGTGCGTGTTTGCAACGAAGATGTTTTGAAAATTTAGAAACGTTAGACAGAGAAAATACTACTTTAAAAACAAAATAGGTGCTCGACAATTTGTTCATGCTGAATAAAGATAGCAGACCTAAATGGTTAGTTTGCCTTCATGTGCTAGGCATATTAAAAGAATACAGTCTTAAAAGATACTCATAACAAATCATTCGAAGAACTACGACAAGCTTTCCTGCGAGTCACGAAAAATTGCTGTTGAACGATAAAGAAAGAAAATGAAACAAAGAGATATATTTGTAAATGTGACCAAGATTCAAGAATCATCACTCCTGGCATTCCGTGTGATCAGTTGCCAAGTTTCAAGAGCAGATAAACCACTTAATGACGGAGAATTTGTAAAAATGTGTTACGTTAAAATGGCGGAAGCGTTTAATTAAGAAAAAGTTAGAAATGCTTTTCTAACCCTACCTCTTTCAAAACAGTTACTAGGAGTACTGAGAGGACTACAGAGGACTTCAAATCGGGCCTGAAAAAGCCAAGGTTCCGCTTGGCTGGATAATTCTCGGGTGTCGAGGATTTCTTAGGGAAACCAGTTGCTTCCGCTGTAACGGGTTCGAGCACCGTAAAGCCAAGTGCCCTAAAGAGGTCGAGAGTGTGCGCGTTGCCGCCAGGCAGGTCACCGACACAGAGAATGCCCCAATGAAGCCCACTGACCCAACTGAAATAATGCAAATGAGAACTACCACCTGAGGCCCGCGACCAACCACTCCAGCCTGGAAACTACTTACCCTAGTTTCCAGCGAGAAATTGAGCAGCAAAAGAGAAGGGTCGATTGCGGTTGATCTCCAAAACGCTGATTGTAAAGAGGTTGAACACCCGAAAAATGTGCCTGTAATAAAATTATTTCGATGTAATTAAAAACACTTCTGAGCTTGCGCTCCGACGTCAAAGGTGCGTTTCTATTCTACTGTGCTTGTATTTGTGTCTGCATCTGTTTAATGCCAATTAAAGGCCAACGGCCCACAGTTCGTGTGGCGGTCAAATCTCCCAGGGATGTTTCAATGGGCACATGGTCCATCCGGGTACACTCCCATTCGCGCCTCCGGTCGTGGTGTCCGGGTCTGTGGTTCTTTTCGCGATATACCAATGGGACTGGTATCGTAATGTTTACGGCAAAACAAACATGCCTTGTGAGATCCGCTGGACTTTGTGATGTCCGCATTTGGATGGTGCAGGTTGACAGATTCATCAACTTACATGTAATTTCTAATTTTTGGAAGAAAGTGATTTGGTCACAAGCGAGCCTAAACACTATGCATGGTTGTAACCCTTCGCTGAAAATAGTGCGCAGTGTTTCCGCTATGACGCGTAGATGTATAGTTTATTTGTGTCGTTATCTCTACTTCTAAGATTTGAAAAAATATTTGTCGGAGAGCGTTACCGGTGTCTAATGTTTCTCAAACTATGTAAAATTTTCTTTACGTACAAGTGTGCCACTAGAGAGCGTAATATAATTTTCACATTTAGAGAATATTCACATCAACAACTGCAGGACAAAATTCCGGATTGAAACACTTCATTTTCAGCCTTTTTGAAAACGCTGTTTCAATGTACAAACAGTTGTAACGAAATTCTACGTTGTACGTTCAAAAATGTTCGGACAGTGACTCTTTTACAAAAATATTTCATTCATTTTAATGTTGCCAATAACGTTAGTTTAACGTCTAGAATTTTTTTCTTTACGTCCTTCCAACCTCTATAATTTGACTCTGCTGATGGTTCGTTTTTAATCAAATTTTAAAATCTTTAAGACGAATGTCATATAGAGAATATACACTGCTGGACAATTGCTAAGGACGAATCATAAACGGCTATATAGCGCATAAAAAAGTAAGCGTGGTTGGATGTAAAAGTGAAATAAAATAATGTCAGAATGCCAGGACATTACAAGAAAGACAATTTATTGTGCTCTGAAATCCAGAAGGATTTGGAACGTGTTCAATGGAGAAACAGGCCATTTTGTGCAGAATACGTAAACGTGAAAAAATGCAATTACCGTCCGCAGGCGTTCCGGCGTAAGATGTCAATACGGGATATGGCCACCATGGAAGGTGATGCAAGATTCCACACGTCGTGTCATGCTTTGCACAACATTTCAAGCACCTGTTGGGGAAATTTATCCCATTCCTCTGTCAGTGCACGGATGAGGGTATCCTTGTTTATTGGAGGGCATTAGCGACCAGCAAGACTCCTCCCCAAAGCATCCCACACATTTTCAATGGGATTCAGATCTGGAGAACGTGCTGGCCATACGAGGCGTTAAATATTCGCACTCTCAAGACACTCCTGGACAGCGACTGTTCGATGACATGTTGCGTTGTCGTCCATGAAAATGAATCTATCACCGACAGCACCACGGAACATGCGAACATGAGGTAGCAGAACATCATTAATGTATCGTTGGCCAGTCATAGTCCCAGTTGGGAGCACATAGAGGGACGTACGGCCATTGATCATGATGCCAGCCCATACCATGACACTACATGTCGGAGATCGGTCCCTTTCCTGTATGTTTGCTGGACAATATGCAGTACCACTATCACGCCAGATCAGTTGTCGGCGACAATCAGACGATGGACTGTATCTATTTTCATCTGAGAAGAGGACAGCAGACCAGTCGTTATCAGTCCAATTGCGATGTTGATGGCACCATTGCAAACGGGCGGTACGGTGACGTCTGGACAATGGGATGCACACAACAGGACGGCAGGCGTATAGTCGTCCTTCATGCAAACGTCTGGCGATAGTTTTTCGGGAGATCGGCTTGCCAGTAGCAGCCATCAACTGATATGCTACCTCACTAGCTGTGCTGCGCCGGTGTCTTTTTGTTGATAGCACTATGTACCGATCTTCTACAGGTGTCGTACTGCGAACACGACCTCCCCCGTGACGTTTGCTACACTCTCCATTTGTTTGAAATGATTTCGAAAGCCTTGAAACAACACTGTGGCTGACGTCGAACTCCCTGACAACATCTGTTATTTTTCACCCTTCTTCAATCTTGGCAATAATACGGCCATGCGTAAAATCATCTAGGTGATGTCGGGAAGACATACTGAAAATTGCAAGTTCGTCAATTGATTCTTTCTCTTTCAACTTTGCGTTTGAACCACAACGGTCAATACGCGTCAAATCCTTTATATCTCGTATCAGCGCTATGACGTAACGAACAAGTTTGGCAATCCAAAATTTGCATACGCACAACACGTCTTACTGTATCCCGCACTTATGATAATTTCCACATTTTCCTGCCTTCCATTTTATGGTTGCTATCGTTGCTATTGTCATCCGTCCTTAGCAATTGTCCGGCATTGTATTAAGTTTCGACTACATTGTGGACGCACTTTTGAAATATCTTCTTTTGGTTGACATCTCCAAATAAATTGGACTTTCAATTCTCTTAGGGGATATGATATTATGCCCATAAAAACAATTTCTAACACAAAATGTTTTTGTCAATTTTGCTCTTGAAAAAATTGAAATATTTTACAAATTCCATTTTTTATTTATTTCCACAAACTCTTTCAAGATTAGTACTCATTTATTTCTAATGATTCCTACGTGATCAAACTGAATTCCTTAAATTAAATTCTTAATTTACTCGAACATCTTATCTTGAAGATATTTTTGGAATACTACCACTGACTCTGCTATAAAGCACTGGATTTTCATCCCATTGCTCTTAAATTCGGAATGGCAGTAGATATATCCCTTTCCTCCTGGAGGAAAAGAGTCAAGTTATTTGCATATGCATTGTATTTTACATATTTCTTATTATTTCCTGGAACGGGGAACCCTTTAAAGTTTTTTGCATTACAAATTTTATGAAAAAGTTCTTCCAGGCCTCCCAGCCGAAGTTGCACACGGGATCAAGAATATGCAGCGTGGAAATGCTCCAAGAGGAGATGGAATTACTGTAGACATCATACAAGAAGCAAGTAGAGAAATCGAAACAGTACTCGCCCAGATTTTCACTCGATGCCTTAATGAAGGGAAGATTCCTCAGGATTCGAACAACGCTACAATGATCCTGCTACATAAAAAAGGTGACATTGGGGATCCCAGGAACTCCAGATCGATCAGCTTCCTATCAGAGGTTTTTAAAATCTTCACTAAAGTTCTTTCACACCGCTTAAAGGTAACACTGGACATGACTCAACCGAGAGAACAAGCTGGATTCAGGAGTGGCTACAGCACAATAGATCATATTAACGTACTGAGAGAACTAATTAAAAGAGCGAGGTAATATTAACTTCCATCATGCATGGCTTTTATCGATTATGAAAAATCCTTTGATTCGGTGAAAGTTTCAGCAGTTACAATGGCTCTGAAATCCTGCGGTTTTGAAGATACATACATTAATATTATTAATACCATCTATGAAAATGCAAGTGCAAAGATTCGGCTGTTTGAAAAAACAACACATATAAAAATTGGAAAGCGAGTGAGGCAAAGTGACACCATATCTACAAAGCTCTTTAACGCGCCATTGGAAAATGTCTTTCAATCACTGAACTGGGAAAACAAAGGGATAAAGATTAATGGAAATTATCTAACACACCGTCGTTTTGCAGAGGACGTAGTCATTTTATCAATTACCACATCAGAGCTGCAAAGTATGATCCAGGAACTTGCTGACAATAGTAAAGCAGTGGGATTAAAAATGAACTTTCAGAAGACAAAAGTAATGTTCAATGCTTTTACAAGAAATGAAGATTTATCGATTGATGGAGAAAAGCTGGAGATAACAGTCACGTACGTTTATGTTGAACAGCAGATATCAAGAGAGGGTCACATTGATGAAGAAATTAATCGGCGTACAAAACTTGCCTGGAAAGCTTTTGGAAGAAAGCATAATTTTCAAGAGCAATATGCCATTATGTCTTAAAAGAAAAATGTTTGATCAATGCATCCTTCCAGTGCTTACGTATGGTGCAGAGACGTGGACCTTAACTAAAAGAGACATACAAAGGCTGCAGACAACTCAAAGGAGCATGGAGAGGTGCATGCTTGGTGTAACCTGGAGAGATAAGAAGAGGAACTCGTGGATCCGAAAAATGACAAGAATGGAAGACATCATGATCAGAGTTAAATCCCTGAAATGGCAATGGGCTGGACATACTGCCAGAAGGACAGAGCATCGATTGACAGCCAAAATTTTAGATTAGATGCCAAGGGACAAGAAAAGACCCAGAAGAAGACTACGGGGAAGATGGGTGAATGAAATTCGAAAGTATGCGGGAGTGAGATGGAGGAGACTGGCACAAGACAGATCATTGTGGAGGAAACTTGGGGAGACCTTCGTCCAGCAGTGTGTTGATAATGGTTGACAATGATGATAATGATGAGATAAAATCGTTTAATTTGATTTAAATGATTACGCAGCTTTTCTTGTTTTCGTTTCCGTAATTATTACTCGTTCGCATGAGGCTTCACTAATGGTATTTCTTGGGTAAATTATCTCATATATTGAAAGTTCGATAGTTTAATATATACCTGTTTTTTCATGGGTAAGGCATTTTTTTTCTAGATTTAATTCCAGGAAAAAGAAACCACTTGTTTTCTCGAACTTCTGTGTATTTTTTCACATTTCCTCTCTGAACACTGAAATCTGTATGAGGCCACCAACTTTCTCACGCCTCTTTGTTTAAAAATGACGACCCCTGTCCCGGGTTTTATCTGAAATTGTTTAGCAGCACATTGAAGATAGAGTTCTTTCCAATTTTAAGCCCTGTGCTTGTCTATACTTAAGGTATGTGGACGATGTGCGGTTTTTTTGGAACCACCCTAAAGAGGAATTATGTCTTTTTGCAGAATAAATGTCGTCTCAGTATCAATCGTTAGTATTCACGGTGGAAGTGGAGAGGGAAGGTTGCTTTCCATTCTTGGATTTTGAACTTGAGAGGGACTTGGTCACAGGTTCGCTGCAATATTCTGTCTTCAGGAAAGAATAATCTAATACCAGTTTGATACCTGCCTCGTCTACACATCCAGAAAGTTAAAAGTTCTCAGCTATTAATTATATGATGAGAAGAGCTTTTACCCACTCCTCAAGCAATAGCTGACGCGATTTTGAAATCACAGAGTGTTTGAAATTGCTGCGACACATGGTTGCCACAGGTCAACCATTCAGTCTGTCCTTGGGAAAATTCGAAGAGAAAGATCAACTACTCTGCAAAGTGACAACAGAAAAAACAAGTTTGTGGGTTCTATGCATTACTGCCCTACGATTACCCCTTTGCTTAAGGCCATATGTAGACCATTCAACATAGATTTTAGGGTAAAAACTGTCAACTTGTTTAATATGATCAAACATGATCGAGACCAGGTCTCCCACACATAAATGTACGGTGTGTACGAAATACTTCTAAAAAGTTGTGATAGTGATACCCCAGATAGTATTTATGTGGGCTCTACTAAAAGAACATTGGGAGCTAGACTGAAAGGACACAAGTTTGCCATCAAGAATGAACTCCGAAACACTGCCCTGGCACGACTTGTATCTGATGGGTTACACTCAACTATGTGGTTTGATGCTCGTGTTACTATCACTCCAGGCTCTGTTTCGTCCATGTTACTCACAGAAATTGTGGTGATTGTGTTAAAAGGACCCGAGTGTTGTAATGACAACTTACCAGAACACTTACCAAGCCCTTGGGAAAACATTAGGTTTTGACTGATGGACAACTTAATATGGAACATACTTGAGTGCACTTTAACTTTTTTACTTGAAATTTGGAAAACTACTGTTAATGAAATATTTTTTTTTATTTTTATTGGCTATATTCTAAGCTACAAACTGCCTAGCATCATGTGTAAGTATTTTTATTTTCATTTCTGGCGTATTTCTATTTTTTGAATAATATGATGTGGTAATTGGATCTATTATATAATACCATTAACTTCTTGTTAAAGTTATAAGTTTAGGGTGGGATCCCCACATCGCACCCAATTATGTTTTTCACCCTTTCTGTATAGTTTTCCTCACGGCTGTCAAACTTCTACATGAGTATTCTCCCAACCAATGGGGCGATGGCCTTTCTACGTCACTTGTTGCACTCTGACGTTGTTGTTACATATGTATATATATACCATCATTAGCCGAACTTAGGGTTTAATTTGTTTTTTCATCTGAAGATCAGTTTTACGAAACTCGAAAGATCTCATGAGGTTATCTGTTCTTATTTCATTGAATTCGTGTACTATTAAAATCATTGGAGCTCTTGCGAGTTTTAGTGTTTCACTAGTATTGGATTCATTAACGTGCACCGAGGGATTACTGACCTGGTTTTGGATCTAACATATTCTGCACGTTTTAATTCACCCTCTTCTTGGATTTGGTATCATTTTCGAAATTTTCACAAAAATAAAAGTTTGCTTCCGTGTTACTTTTCTGAAGTTATACTCTAGCTGTCCATTTTAAATCGCAAAGGCTTCAATAGGATTGTTTTAAATCTCACAGCTGAGCAGAAGTTTTTTAAGTTGAGCATTTGGGACCGTGAATTACTACGGTTTGTAAGAAAAAGGTTTCATCTATCTGAAGGAAGAAATATTAATGTGCTGCTTAAGGATGCGGTGACACTTGTTATGAGATTCGAAAATATATTTTCCATGCACCAAAACGACATTATTTGCCATTAAAACAAGTTAGTAAAATCATGTAATGCATTGATTATGATACGCTTTCCAACATACTAGAAATCATTACTCAAGTTATTATGAGGAAAATGGCTGTGGAATAAACTCAACTCTGTTCCGCGACCTTTGATCCCATTTCGATGATATTTAACAGAACTGGTTAAGAATACTTCCGAAATAACATGATAAAGTTTTGTCTCAATCGAAGCAATTTTAAGTAAGTTTGATGCATAAGAGCTATTGAATAGATAGAGCTCCTGTGTCCTAACCTTTGACGCCATATCGCCGATTTCAATATGATTCGTCCCCAGGCAGGTCCCTACAAGATACTAACATTTCATCCAAATCGAAACATTTTTACGTAAGTTATGACGCAAATTGGCGATGGAAGTGATTCCGCTCTTATGTCCTGACCTTTGACCTCCATTTTGCCAATTTTCAATAGAGTTTGTCCCCAGGTGGTCCCGTACCACATACTAAAGTGTAATCGAAATCGAACCTTTTCTACGTTAGTTATGACGCATAAGAGCAGTGGAATGGATCCTGCTGCTATGTCCTGACCTTTGACCCCATTTCATTCACTTTTTATAGGGTTCCTTCCTAGGTGCTGCCCTACCACATACTAAACTTTCCTCGAAATCGAATTGAATTCCCATCTGTTCGCAAGAGTCTGACGTCATAAAACTTTAATAGGATCCACAAACAACGCGTGACGTAATGAGACAGATGGCGTGACCGCTAGCCAAAATCTAATGGGATGACGCCATGACACTACACTAAAGACGTGGTAATTCGGGATGGTTATTTAACCCACTAAACGAATTTTCCTAAAGTCGAGATCAAGCTAAATCGATTTCAAGTACCAGAAAACGGTATATTAACGACTTTAATCATAATCCTTAGAGCCGTTTTCAAAATAAAATTTACATACATACAAGAACTGCTCCTTTAAGGTGAACGTCAAGTAATTTTGCTTCCTGAACTTCGACGGGAAAAATTTCTGAACACATTTTGTTCTCAATTAATGCGTTACAAAGGATGAAAATTTGAACATCGATTAAAATATCTTCATTTTATAACTAAGAATACTTAATATTTTCTAAAACATAATAATAGTTATGCAATCCAACATTTGTTTGTCTACTGACGTCATGAAAATACAGGACGCGTCATCTTTTTTCTGAAAAAATTAATGCGTTCACAAGGATGAAAATTTGAACATCGATTAAAATATCTTCATTTTATAACTTGGAATATTTAATATTTTCTAAAACATAATCATAATTACGCAATCCAACATTTGTTTGTCTACTGACGTCATGAAAGTACAGGTCACGCCATCGTTTCGCTGGACAATTAATGCGTTCACAAGGATGAAAATTTGAACATCGATTAAAATAGCTTCATTTTATAACTTGGAATACTTAATATTTTCTAAAACATAACCATAATTATGCAATCCAACATTTGTTTGTTTACTGACGTTATCAAAGTACAGGTCGCGCCATCCTTTTCTGCTTTCGACATCACCAAAGGAAAAGGTATTGATTTTTATTATAATTATGGTTATGTTTTAGAAAATATTAAGTATTCCAAGTTGTAATATGAAGTTATTTTAATCGATTTTCAAATTTTCATCCTTGGGAACTCATTAATTGTGAAGGCAATGTGTACAACAGTTTTTCCATTAGAAGTATAGGGAGCAAAATTACTTGACGTCCACCTTAATAATAAGGGGGAAAAGGTGATGGAATGAATCGCAATCCTATGTCTTGACCTGTGACCTCATTTCGTCCATTTTCAATAGGGTTCGTCCCCAGGTGGTCCTCTACCACTTACTGAAATTTCATTGACATCGAACCATTTTTACGCACGTTATGACGCATAAGGGCAATGGAATGCATCCTGATCTTATGTCCTGACCTTTGACCCCACTTCACCCATTTTGAACAGGGTTCGTCCCCAGGCGGTCGATTGCCACCTAGTAAAATTTCATTGAAACCGAACCATATTTACTCAAGTTATGACGCATAAGGGGAGTGGAATGATCCCGCTCTTACGTCGTGAGCTTTGACCTCATTTGTCCCATTTTCAATAGGGTTCCTCCCCAGTTGGCCCCTTACCAAATACTAAAATTTCATCGAAATCGAACCATTTTTACGCCAGTTATCGTGCGAACAGACGGACAAAGCTGTAGCATATGGGCTTCTTTTACCTACGGTTGGAAAGCGTAAATAAAATGACGATAATGTTCTAGAACGAAAGACAAAAAAAGTAGTTGGGTTCTAGCAAATCGACGGGATCCATCCCTTCTGTCAAATTCGGATATCTTAATTTGAATGAGCCTTGCAAAAGGCTTTTTCATGTTTACTCAAGCTGAACCATGTAAATGATAAACCTAACTTTCCAATTTAATATTTTTATTAAATATTTTTTCTAAAATATACTGCAGACTATCATTAAATCCAGTATGAGATGGGAATACGAGCATATTTTCCTTTTGGCAAAATTATAATGAAATGTCATGCTTCTTTCAAGAAATAAAATACAATGTACCATAAAAATTGTAGTAGTAAATTCGTTTCGAAAAAAAAAATTACAGAAAATTGCCTTGACTGTGTGGCAGCTCCTAATGCAGTTTCGGGCGAAAATGACACAGTGGTATTGGCACAGCAATTGCCATGACTCGTAGGATTTCTACCCGGTCTAATAAATAAGTTTCAACTCTGACAGACAAAACGGAACTTTTGGCTGAGGTAATTGCGGAACACGATGGCAAATGAAGGGTATGATGATTCGCACATTGTTGATGTAAATCTTCTTGGAGATCCCAATCCATATTCAATATACGAAACACACCAACGGCAGATGGTTTTTTAACACTTTTGTAGTAACATGTATTTCCTATTCGCTGCAGTAAGCCTCAAAGCTGTCAGTAGACTGGGCGGCTGTGCGAGACAACCATTCTTCAGTGGAGTAACTGGTGGTCATTTCACTATGATTGAGGTGCACACTGGAGCATCGCTGATACATGAATGCTGGGTATAAAATTCACAGCACCACTGAATGAATGTATAATAGCACCCGACTATGGCTCCTTAAACCCAAATCTGTTCTATATTTTGCAAGAGCAGAAAACAGGATGCTTTTCTTACAGCACGAGACTAGGTAAAAACTAATTACTAATGTTACTGGCATGTATATCTGTCGTTATATGTTTTGACACTGTAAGGACATCCTTGCATTCGTCTCTAACGATGGTGGAATGGAGAAGTTTAATTCTTCCGAGAGACTTTGCGTCGTAAGCAGAGTTTCTTTCATGCCACTCTCTTAGTTGACCACAGTTGTGAGCAATCAATGAATGTTGGACATTTGTTGATCGAGGAATCGTGACCTTTCTTCCAGTTATGTAAGTATGAACTCCCTATAATGTCCTTGCTTCGGAATCGATGTGTGACGTTTCGCCTCTGTTCTTATGACATAAGAATACATCTAAATATCTACATTCTTACTGTGAGTTTAATCGATAGGTGGAAATAGATTGTAACACACATTACACAGGTGATATAATTCTCGATGTACGATGATATATACACTCAGAAAGGTAGCACATCGCTATCTCTATCCTTCACTGTTAAATATACTGTCTTCATAAGCAAAAGTGTCTTCGTATAAACATATGTATTCGTGGGCTAATACTCGTACATATCTTTATGTTCGTTACTATCCAGGCTGTTTCTTAAATGTATTACTTTCATTTTAGTGTCTTCCACGTTCTATGTGAAATCTGGATTTCTGCAGATCATGAGAAGCGCACATTACATTTGAAGAAAGTTATGCACACAATATTGTTTTTAAAGGACCATAACAACACGTATATGACTCACAAAGGTATCTGAAGTCGGATAACTGGAAAATGTCATTTAATTGATTTTGCTTGTCTGTTCTGATTACAGCATTAAAACACCACAATGATAATATTTGAAGAACATCTCTCCTGTCTAAATGAACGATATATCAAAAGCATTGTTTCCATGTAACATTTATTTTTGAATAGTATTGCTGTAGTCGACAAAAGTTACCAGTATTTATATCAGAATGTGACACCTTTTTCGCAGTAGAGCGATAGGGATTTATGATGTGATAATAAAAGCCATTTATTTTCACAATACGTGCTTGAGATGCCCTTTTGTTAAATGTTCCTTATCGCCATCAAAATTGAAGATGCAAAACACCAGTTACTGCAGGATACAAGATCAACCTTCTTTAGCAGAACACGTTTTGGGCCACCTAAATAGCGCACGATGTACGTAAGTCGAAATTGTGACTCGAACGAGCTGACAAAAAACTGAATCTAAATTTTGGAATCATGTTTCTAAAATATATTTCTCAGTAAATGTCAAAATGTACTAAATCACAGTAAACGAAAAAAAAGAAACAACACCTTTAACATTACTGCCTCTTTTAAAAATGTTTTGTAGTTTCAACATCCTGAACCACAAGTCGTTTCAGAGAGCTATTCATTTATTAAATTATTTTTCTTGACATTAAACTAAGAACTTTATATCTAGGTTTCCGTGCCCACATTCGGTTCATTCCATACTGTAGTGAAAGAGTATATAAAAAGTATTAAGAAAGAAAAAGCATTTATACAATGATGAGTTTTTTATGTTATCAAATTTTTAGCATCTGCGCAGTTTCATCTGGGGAAGTTCTTACCTTTTTCTTCTCTGTGACAGCGATGCATTTCGGAATTAATATGGTGTTCGTAATTGATTACGCATTATAAATTATGATCAAACAATTTCGTTATACGACATTTAGAAAAAAGTTTATTAATCACAGCGGGGTTTGAGCAGCACTACTTAATTTCTCCTAAATTCATGCACGACTAGTAGCAAGTCATCAGCAGTCGAAATCTTAGCACTTCCGTAGTACAAAATATACGCTTAAAAAACTTTCTTAGACATTTTGCTAAATTATAACATAAAGAGAAAAGTTCCTTAGTCATTTTAGTGTAAAGTGTAAAAGGAAAACAACAACAGTTAAAATATGATTTATCTCTAATTGCACACATGACAAAGTATAATAATTTTCGCACAGCATGAGAAAATTCAGTTTTCTTATATTAAAGTGAATATAACAAGGTGAAAACACCCTAAATGTGCATCTTGTTAAAATGTGATATGCGCTCTTTTAAACTGGTTTTCGGGTTTAACGACAGTGATCTTGTGCTGGTAGGTGTGTTCCTTATTCCAATTTTTTCATTCACACATAATATGGTTGCATCTAGAGATACATTTTTGTGGGCGAACTTTAAATTCTCAAATGCAACACATGAAGCTATGTGATGGAACGCTGTTATTCCTCTTTTGGATTGAGGCCTATTCAAAGGCGGCAGCATGAGGTGTCTTCAAAGTTATAATAAAATTAAAAGCATTACAAAATAGTATATATACTTTATTTTGCAAACAATAAAAACACATTTAATGATCACATGACTACCGTAATTTGATACCATGACGGAACGTTATCATTGATCAAAATGATTTTCATACAGCATTATTCATATATACATCACATATTCTTCTTCCGCTGTATATTACTAATTGTTTTGCGTTATAATTTCATCATTCATTTTAAGGGTCTAAACACAGGATGCTATTTCTCTGATTTTTATTTTTTCTGTGTCTGGAGCTGCGTAAAATGACAGGGATATTAAAATGAAGAAATATTCATCAGACAGAATTGACGAGTATAAAGCTGTTTGAACACGCAATAAGGCGAAAACATTATTTTACATAAAAAAATATTTAAAATGATAATTCCGAAAATAAAAGGTCTCCATCAATAAGGAATTAGATATCAATATGCACACATTGCCAATGAAGCTCCTGCTTGTTGGTAAGGCTGTGCAGAAATTTGTAACAACGTATGTAGTGGTAAATTAGTGTCCACAGAAAACTATATATCACATACTCTGTAACAGGAGCATTTTATAGTGCGCCTTTAGTGTTATTAGCGTACGACAAGTTGCATCACCCCCCCCCCCCCAAAAAAAGGAGATGCATCCTAAAATTATTTGCTATATCTAAAACAATGGAATTGCCGAATAATTTAGTGTACGTTTATTGCCAGTAAAAAAACTAGCAATAATTATGTTACCGAGAAACACTTCATGCCAATAAATAAATAAATAAACGCAAATGGTCTGACAGATATTAAGTTTTCGTGGATTGCTCTATACAAGAAACGCACTAAAGTGCGCTTGTATTTCCCTAATTCCTGACTTACTAACCTGCTTTAATAGGAAAAAAGGAATAAAGTTGTTCGGATGAACTTTACGCTTAGAAAAGCAAATATACCCGTTTTTTAAAGTAATTGAACACAAGAAATGTTATCATTTTGAACTACAGTTGAATCTACTTAAAGTATGATCCCCACTTTTCGCCTGCTTCCATAATTGAACTAATTTTTCGAAACACCTACCGAATGAGCATATCTTGAAGTAAATGTCGCCTCGACGTCCACTAACTGTCCAATTTACTGAGTTCACCAATTATTTTCAGACAGTGTTACACACCCTTTTCAAACCGCCATTTGCACACAGAAAATGTAAGAAGTTTATCATGTTTTTAAATGTGTCAAGTTCTCATTCTTACTCTTTTCAGCTCAAAGAATTCCCTACGAAACCTTGTAATGGAATTTTTGTCACCAATCTCCACTTACTCAGGTTTCCTATTTGGTCGATTGTCTCTTCGTTTGATTACTGTATTTAAATCGCACAGATTGTTTGAAGATGCATTGTTATTAACATACACAAAAGGGGTTGCACCTTTTGAGGGAGAAAGTTAACGATCACTGTGCGCATTCTTATGGGCTAAAAAGCAGTTGCCTGTCCTATGTTTTGAGTCACTTGTTATAATAAAGGAAGACATCCCGACCGTACTACAAAGACATCCATGCCGCTCCCGCGTTTGAACCCGGACGAACCTAAGACAAGTAATTGTAGTCCAAACCTTTGTATCGCTCGGCCAGCAGGAAGTTGAGTTTGAATTTAATCGGCTCCCATTAATTTCTTCAGTGTGATGGGATATAGCGGTGTTATCATTAATATTACCTTCTTGATCATACAGATAAAGTTACTCCCCCTATGGGTCGGATTTTTCAACTGAACGACATCACTCAAATGCCTGTACTTCATACGGTTTTTCGATTAGGTAGGTAATTTGTACAAATATATTGTGCTTAAACCGGTCTTGATTTCGCTGAAAATCTGCATTTTGCAACAATGCAGAAACAATCTATAGTGCTCAGAAAAAATAGTAATAATTTGTATTCAACAAAAAATCGTTCTTGAAGCCTGAAATGTATTGCTAATCCTTTAACAAATTTTTTTCGCAAATTTCAGTAGCAGGCAGAAAGTGTAGAAAATATTAAAAACTATAAGAGGAACGTGAATGCCCTGAGCAAATAATTTTAAGTAGTAACAAAAAGCAAAATGTAAAGCGTAACAAACTCTAGGAAAACCTTGCATTACAAATGGAGCAAATAAGTACCAGACCGTGGTTTTTAATAAACGTATTCCTGAAAAGAATCGGCAATTCAAAGGACCTTTAGAATCCCAAATGTTTCAAATAAATGACCATAAAACTTTATAAATGAAATTTCCTTTTTCAGCAAATGAAACATGACGTAATCGTAGTAATTTCGGCGAATATAGTGTAATAAATAAGAAGAAATTTAAGGGACGTTTTACCAGAATATGGTCTGAGAAACGTATATACTACCATTGATAAAGGCGGCTTTTTTTTCGCTAAAGTCTTGTAAAATCATCGCAAATAAAATCAATCTGAATGCAAAAACAAAGAGGCAGCATACTAATCTTCATTGTGTAAATGCAGATGGTAGTGGTAAAAAGACCTTGTTCAGGTGAATACAAAATCTAAACTAAAAACTAAAACGATTCTGAATTAATTTCGGACCTACGATTTATGTTTACTATAGTTATAACTTAACAGCGTGAAGGATAAGAAGAGAGGTTTAAAACTGTTTAAAAAAATATAGAAGATATGAGGTGAGAGAAGAGTTATTTTAAATTAAGATAATGACTAGGGATACATAATTTTCGTATTTACGAAATAAATGCGAATAAATGCGAAACTTGCCAATATACGCGAATAAATACGAACATTTTATTTTAAATACTTTTCCGTGACATCTCGATAATTTAAATTTTTATGGCAAAAATAGGACGTAATTTGACGCAGCATTTGCGCCGTGCGTTTCCTACTCAGCGTGCTTTACCCGGAAAACCCCAGCCCATGCCTCTTTCCCTCTCGGTGAGTCAGTGCGACTAAGCGGCCCGCCAGCCAGTGCCGCTTAGTCGCACTGGCTGGCGGGCCTTGAAAGAACACGAATGAGCACATGTTTGTTTTTTGCAATTCGCTAATTGACTACAAACTACAACGTTCGCGATCCGTTTGATAGACGTACATCAATATGGGCCTCACTAAAAAGGAATTAGTTTATACAGTGAAATAGTTTGAATTGGAGGGATTGTATTTCAGCGATACAAATATCGTGATGTGCAAATTTTGTAATGTTTGTCTAGAAGCACAGAAAAGGGATACTTTAATGAAACATACGACCTCTGCTACTCACTTAAAGAAGAAAAACGTAGCTAAGCCAGGCCCATCTGGAGCTAAACAGCAGACTACAATCGCCAATGGTTTTCAAACGTAAAAACGTGCCAAAAAGGAAAGAGATGATTTTGCAGAAGACACGGTAAGAATGTGTTTAAAAGCAAATATTCCCATGCATAAATTGATCACCCGGCTGTTCGCGATTATTTCGAAACATGTGACGTGTTGAGGTAACATTCCTTCTGTTGATACTTTGAGACGTAAATACGTACCGCTTTGCGGAATTTCGGAGAAAGAGGCAACAAAAGAGCAGCTGAAAAATAAACCAGTAGTTGTAGTGGCCGATGAAATATCCGATAAACAAGGGAGGTGTATTTTTTCAGTCCTATTGGAAACTATTGATTCAGAACCAGAGCAGTTATGTTTCCTAGCAAGTGCATAACTTTTAAACGTTGCTAATTCTTCCACTTGCTCTCAAGCAATAATTTACACCTTGAAAGTATACGAAATTGAATATTCTCGAGTAAAGGGTTTAGTATTAGACTCTGCACGTTACAATACTGCGTGCTTCAACTTATTAGAAATACTTCTTGGAGACCATATTTTGCTCTGCCAATGTTGGGCGCATAAGGCGAATATTGTGGGTGACGTATTTATAAAAGATTTCAAAGAATTGAATTTCATTATGGCCAAGATGAAGCTAGCTTTTTCACTCCACAAAAATGAAGTTTGCATATTTAAGCTACCTTAAAGAAAAGGCACCTCAACTGCCAGCAAAACTCTACCACGCGCCTGTTGTAACCAGGTGGAATTCTTGGTTCAACGCTGTCATTTAGTTGAGTGAATATATGGAGCACATCGTTGCTTTTCTCAATGAATATGATGATGATAACCCGAGCACCAGTTTCCTAAAACAAAGTTTTGAAAATGAAATTCTAGTTCGTGAAATACGCGTTCAATTGACTTTCGTTTCTGAATTCTGTCCGAAAGTTATGAAATTAATTGACAATTTATAAGGATCAAAATCTTCGTTCGCACACTTTTTGTAGAGTAAATTAGTAGAATCACTGTCTTCTCTTGAGAGCCAAAGTCAAGGCTATTTTGTGAAAAGACAGAAAGCATTTTGACAAAGGAGAATGGTGAAATTGATCAGGAGCACAATATTATGCTGAAGACAGCAGCAGATAAGAGTTTAAATAAGTTGACTCTCCGCATGACACCCAACGAAAGAAATGAAGCCTACCACCAGCATATTGGCAGACTATTGTGTCCATCCGTAGCCCCGATTACACCCACACCATCTTTGAACACACATTTATTATTGGAAAGCTTCTCTAAAATACCATTTTCAAGGACATACCACGTGATGAGATCTTTGATGGTTAAAATCATTTTCACTGACAGCTACTACAAGTGGTCAACCAAGAGACTCCTGTTGATGTCATACAGATTGTAAAAGGAACAAAATGCTGCTACCTAAACTATGCAAAGACAGCTATTAAAAGCCTCCATAGTCCCGTTAACAGCAGGAAATGCTGTAAGATATTTCAGTATGTACAACGTCGTTATTACTGACAGAAGGCAAATGATAAAGGAAGATAATATAGAGACTGCTACACTGTTGGCTTTTAAATAAGCATTTTGGTACTTAGCCTACCAGTAAGTAAACTGTGAAAAATAGTAAACTAAGTAAAGTAAAAAACATTTTTTTTATGTCTTCAATTTTTGCGAATAATCGATTTTGTTTTGGCGAAATTTACGTATCCCTAATAATGACCCTTGTAACAGAAACGACTCTTGTGTCAACGTTCGGCTGAAATATTTATCGCTTAACATCCCACAAAAACCGCAGATATCAGATGTGGGAATGATCGGGATACTTAATGTACCTCCCATCTTCTTGAGTGAGGAATATCGTTGGAAAAATAAGAGACACACCAAGAAAATATTTCCCTGTCTAACAGACGCATTTCGTTTCGTGAGGAGCGTCCAATGGTCAGTGAGCAAAGGCGCAGTAATAATAATCATAAATTGAAACCTTGCTCATGTCACAGTGCAGCCGTTAGACATCGTCCGGGAAGGAATGAGTATATATTCTGTCTGGATGAAATCTGAAGAACCTTTACATATCTAAAAAAGAGGACTACTTTTAAAGAGATCGATTATTACGGCATATCAACTTTTTTTTCTGCCCTTGATGGTGCACCACACGAATTGGACAATGTTTTTTACGAAGAGCCCGACGAATGGAAACCAGTTTTCGGAACCGAAGAACTTCTAGAGATATCAATAATATTACATCAACATTAATATAAGAAAAATGTCTTCGGTAACTCGTGATTAAGCATAATTTCCGAGTGGCGCGCCATATTTTATTCAATCGCGTTATTTTTTGAACATCATAATGATATTCCTGAAATTCATGCTATTTCTGCACATGTAAAAGTATATTTGATCCGTTTTTTTCTTCTGTTTACAAAATTGTTCCGCAAGCGTTGGGCAAACACTGACAATAATACAGTTTACGGTGATGTGCAAACACACACACACACTCTTGACTCATACTTCTCTTCCGCAACTATTTATTTACTTGTATTTACTTTGCAAATTCGGTAGAAAATACACCTAAAACGGAATGATGTGTGAAAGGTCGTAAAAATGTAAATGAAAGTATTTATAATTATTTTTGTCTATAAATTTAGTAATATATTTCTAAGAGAAACGCACTAATATGTGCCATACTGAGATTAATTCAAAATCTCCACCACTCTCTCTTTCTCTTTCTCTCTCTCTCTGTTTTTAGAGAATCTAGATTTTTTTAATGTCATGTGGTAGCACATGGCAGTTTAAAAATCTTGATTTTGAAGGATGTGATGTTTTTATCCTGTAACTGTGCTTCCTAGCTTTAGTACTACCGTATACTATCAGTGTTTGAAAGTTAAACGCACTGTTTTCATATTACAAGAAACAAATTATATAGACGAGCAGGTAATTTATTTCAGAGACCATCAAGAAATTCTGTACCACTAGAGTTCTACGTCAAACAATAAATTATTAACCAATACTCTGATAATCTCTAATTTTGTTTTAATTTCCAACGTACCGGTCTAGAATAACGAGCCCAATAAAAAGGAAAATAATTTATCTCGGTCGCCTGATTTACCAACAACAGCTTTCTTAAACATCTCTCTGTTTGTTATAATTGCAATTCGTGCTTCTTTTATGTGGAAAGTAAACTGATGATTTTTTAATTGCACATCTCAAACCACACGAGAGCAGTCCGCTAATATGCCACTTTAGCAATGCACATTGAGTTCTTTTTTACTTTGTACGGTGGGTAACTACCCATGTTAACAACTCGATGGGTTATAAGTAATCTCCCATACCTGATTTAGAACACGTGCCCTACGGAAGAGAGATAGCCAATGCCGTATGACCAATTCAACATCCATTCCTCACCTAAATCGAACCCGCACCCACCTCGGACAAAAGGACAAGAGTCATCGGTTAGACTAATGCACCACAGGGGCGGTACAGCATGTACATGTAGTTTTGCTCTTAAAGCCGTGCATGTTTAATAGAGCTCCTTGTCCGCTGTCCATAAAGTAGGCAGATGTCAACTTCATTCCGTATTTATAGCAAAACCACAACTATTCCTTATGCAATCATAATGCGGAAAATTGTTAGATTTTCCGATGCAAATATTCAATAGGCAGTCGTACTAAAAAGGAATATGGGATGCAAATCACAAATTTGTGTTTTCGTGAACTTATAATTAAGTTTCAGAACACACGGTCCAACTGAAAAACAAAACCTTATTCTATAAATTCTGAAAGTAGAAACGAAAAGAAATAATTATTGTACAAAACAAAACTTTCGTGTTTTAGGGATAACAAAGGATGTGAAGACAACAAGTTTGTAAGCGTATAGAAGAACACTATAACAGCCAAGAAAAAAGTAAATTTTACTCGTCGGTAAGAAAAAAACAGTACATATATCAAAAATTACAAACCGATTTTATGGTTTATGGCGAGCCATTACCATATACGACGAGGTGTTTGGTTTCCAAAAGAAATATACGTTGATATCGATGTATCAGGTACACCCAGAACTTCTCTTTTACAAAAATATGTATGCACATCTATTTTATTTTGTCACAAATTGATAAAACGTCACTTTAAGGAATTAATTCCATGCGCTTAGTTGTTGAAATAATATGTAATATTTATTTATTAAAAATTACCTACCACTAATTGTTCTATGAAACAATCATTGACCTCTTTTGATGCATTATAAAAATTTTAAAGCAGTTCTGTAATATCTGGTGAACAACATGCATGTACAAAAAAAACTTGATTTTGTAAAGCTACTTGTGTATCAGGTCCTAAAATGATATGGGAAACAATTAAAATTCCTTTAGCACAATTCTTTTTTCCACATTTGTCATAGTTAGATGTGACACTAAAGAAATTTAGTGTCACATCTAACATTTAAAAAAAAAGGAAATGTTTCATTATTGAGGTTCGGCACAATGCCGGAGCAAAAATGTCCTTGCAATGATTATAATGGAAGCGTATTTTGTTACATGTTTTGCTACGCCTTCCTAAGTTGGAAAGGGATTTTTCAAACAAAATTTTATTTACAGTGTATTCTTGTGACTAAGAGTATTTCCTGTCAGTTTTAGTCTAATGAGTAATAAAAATCGGGAATTTGAAGCGAGAAATTTAAAAAAAGGAATGCATCTAAATATCCAGTGTGAAAGAACATCAAAATAATCCATTGCTGATATTTGCTTTAGAATTTTCTATTTTTAAATGAACGTTCAGTACGCCATATGTAATTACTGTGATCGTTAAATTCTGTCGCATTTTTTTTATTTCAGAGGACAGTAAATCATTCCCAGAGAACTTATTCATATATAATTTTAATATGTTTTTTTTAAGATATATCACTGTGCCTTGTCGTTTTATTTGTCATTGTCCTAAAAAGAAGTACCGTATTTCTTATCAGAAATATGATTTTTTTCCAAAACTGTTCTGCGTTCTGGAATTTTGTATCGTTTTCGTTTTCCTTTGTTTTGGGGTTTAGTGGCCAACGTGAAAAACTCAATGAGTTATAAGCAGTTTGTTGTCTGTATCTACTTTAGGGTCACTCTTTCCAGGAAGGGAAAAAAAGAACACTACCGTTAATCAAGTACGTCCCTGAAGTTTTACCGGAACTCCAACCGGGACACATAGCGGACGAATGATTATAAGCGAGCGCTTAGGACACTGCTCCACCAACACGTCACTTTGGTTTATGCTGTATATTTTAGACTTTTAGTTTAGGCTTTTAAGTTACTTTGGATATAAATAGATTAAACCAGAAGGACTTTCAAATCTCACTAGTTTATTACAAAAATGAATATAATTAAGTACGTTTTCTGAGGTTCACCTCTAAGGACAAGTGTATTCTGAAATAGAAATTATTCGCATTTAGTTAGGCTTCTGTGGTTTACGATTCATACGGTAGAGAGTTTTCAACATCAAAGTCGTTGCTACTGTCGAAGGGGTGTTCCTGAATAATATGCATTGTGAGGATATTTCTTTAAGATCACTTTAAATTTATTTTCGGCTAAAGGGTTGTCACTTTGATATGTATGAGATATTTATGAATTTGTGTAAAGACCATATCCTCATGGTGGTGTGGCAAAACCAAACTCCATGAGGGAGTTTCATTTTTTCTGTCGTTATCCAGTATGAACTTGGCCCACTTAGATATGATTGATTTGCAGGATCCATTATGGGTCTGTCCTTGCTAGTTCCTTGTGATGATGTAGAATAAGTGCGGGTTTGTTATATATATTCAGAATTAGCAGAACTAAATGATAGCTTCACGAGGCGCTATATGACAGAAAATGTGCGGTGAGTATGTGTGTTTTGTAGCACTACTCGCCTCTCCAGAAAGGGCGATGTTTTGAAAGGTTGAGATAGTAGCACCCGATTATTCTGGAAATTAAATGCACTCACCTTGGGCTATGTGTCCATCTCACATTTTGGAGCTGGTCTTCCCTACCCGCTTTAGGGTAACATGCCCGGAATCGAGCATACGCAATAACCTCGTTTCTGAAATTCCAAAGGTTAAACCTTGGCATCTTAGGAAACTCAATAGCATTTTCACTAAGCTGAGATTTCCCCCTATTCATTGGTAGGATAAATCGAACTTCGGAAGATATATGTTTCCTTCTTTTGCTTAGCATTGAGATAAGAGCCTCAAATTTTACCATTTTTAGTTTTGGTGGATATTAAAAAAAATGAATGAAAGTAGATTTGTCAGAATCTGGTGTGTTTAAATGAATAAAAATCGTTCTATAAAAATTGATTTGAAATAATAAGATGGTCTATTTCGGTTTCCCAAGACCACTTTCCCCATGTAACTACCATGACGCAAAAATCTTTTATCATCTCAAATACACTGGTGGGCAAAAATTAAAGACGAAGAGGAGAAATTAGCATAACAACGGAACGAACAGGCAGAACGGACCTACAGACCACTCAGGAGATAAACTAGGGTCCGGGACGGTAGGGCATGAGAATATATGCAGCATGACGTCCGGAGGGGGGTCGGAAGGGTATAAAAAGCACGGGCGGTGTACGCTCAGCAAATCGGTGAAAGCTATTGCACGGTGTACATCGGTTTGAACGACGTCGAGTTGCTGCCACCGTGTGATATTGCCAGCAGGCAATCCAATAGACGACATCTGGATAACTTTACCGGAGTTCGCGTCATTGGGAAGCTGGAAGAAGTTCGAATTGTGACTACTGTGGCCGAGGAGTTCGGGATCGCTCACAGCATCGGTTTACGAGCGTGGAGAGCATTTTAAACGGCAGGAACAGCTGTCCGGGAGTTTCGCTGTAGTCGTCCACGAGCAACCACGGCCGGCGGACGACCAGTATATTTTCCTACAGGCGAGAAGAGACAGACGGCAGACAGCGGGAGCAATCGCAAGGCACATGCAACAGACAACTGGACGTCCGTTGTCGCGTTTTACCGTGGCCAGGAGGCTGCACAAAGGTGGTTTAATTGCATGACGCCCAGTACGGTGTCTGCCATTAACACCTGCTCATCGGAGACGGCGGTTTCTGCAGTGACAGGAACACAAGAACTGGACACATCAGCAATGGGGTTGAGTTCTCTTTACGGATGAGAGCCGATGTTGTCTGACGAGCGATTCTGGACGTATACACACCTGGAGAGAGCAGGGAACACGCAATTACACCTCCAACATCATCGAAAGGGGCCGGTTTGTAGGTGGCGGAGTTCTCGTTTGTGGCGGTATCATGCTTGGTAGCCGTACTGACCTCCATATCTTCCAAGGAGTTTCAGTCACTGGCGTCCGCTTTTGTACCGAGGTTCTCCTGCCTCACGTGCGTCTGTTGAGAGCTGCTGTGAGTCCTGAGTTCCTCCTCATGGACGACAACGCTACACATCATCGTACAGTGGCTGTCGAAGAGCTGTTGGAGAGTAAAGATATTCAACGCATGGATTGGCCCGCAAGGTCCCCGGACCTAAATCCAATCGAACACGTGTGGGACCTTCTCGGAAGACACTTCGCAGCACGTCACCAGCCTCCAGCAACGATTCCGCAGCTGTGATTGGCGCTACAAGAAGAATGGGCCGCGATGCCTCAACAGATCTTTGACAACCTCGTCCTCAGCATGGACAGACGTTGTAAATTCTGCAACGCAGTCAGTGCTGATCATATCCCCTACTAAAGACAGGATTTTTCTTGGCAGCCGCCTGTCACATGGATGTTTCTGTCTCCTGTCCAGTTGTGCTTGAAGCTTTATTGAAAAGCTACCTTTTCAATAAAGTGCCTTTGTATCCTTTGGATTCCTTGTTTGGACGGTTTTGCTCACTTGTCCCATATTCTTATATCTTGTGGATCTTATGGTATGATTTGAGTCGATGTGGAGCATATCATATCTGCTTGACGTTACATTTTTAAAACTGTCTCTTCCTTAATTTTTGCACGCCAGTGTACCATAGCGCCAGAAACTGCCTGTTGGTTCACTTCTTTGTTTAATAAGAACACTAGTGACTGAGGGTGACTCTTGTTGGTACCTATAGGTCGAGAAAATTTGAAGAAAAGGTAAGTGTAGGAATTCTGACTCACTTTAAACAGGCGTTTCACGCGGCTATGGGCAGTAGGAATGCCCGGGCGTTTTGGTGGTTATGGTCGGTAAAGGGTTACGTATACGCACCTGATTATCCCAATTTGTAAAAAGGGTGTGTTACTATTGCATATCTAACTCAGTGTATAGATTTGTATTCAATTTGACAAATAGCAGATTCACCCTATACGATTTAGACTTGTCCTTCAAATACACATCTGCAAATTTGACGTTTAATGACTTTATAAACAGGGATTGTAAGTACTACGAATCGTATATTGCCACAAGCGACTTTGAACAAAGCATGATTATGGGCGCTAAGAAGCAGATGGAAGCTTCTCAGAAACTGTAAAGGCTCTTGGCTTTGCATGAGAAATTTACGGTGTACTATGATTTCACTTGTAATAAAGATACAAGCCTTCAGCAGTTTCTTGCAGGTTTCTTGCACCCCGAAAGGGCTAGTCGAAGTTCGAGTGCAATATCAGATGCAGACGGTTATGTGAGGCAACAAACGAGATCCATTGCGCCAAATGAAGCCCCTGTTCAAAAGATGTATGTAAAAGATACTTTCAAGATACACGGTCCGCCACATACACTGACGGAAAAAATCCCAACACCACGAAAAAAAAATAGTTGTAGAGGAATGAAATTGCGGCAATACATTTGTATAGGTAACATATTTAATCGATTAAGGTGTCAAGACCATAGCTTAATGTAAGCGCGAGAAGAGCCATTTTAAATGTGAAATGCTGGTACATTAATAACCAGTGTAACCGCCAGAATGATGAATGCAACCATGCAAACGTTCATGCATTGTGTCGTACATGTGGTGGATGTCAGTTTGTGGGATGAAGTTGCATGCCTGTTGCACTTGGTCGGTCAATACAGGGACGGTTAATGCTGGTTGGGGTGACGATGGAGTTGTCGTCCAATGATGTCCCATACGTGCTCGATTGGAGAAAGATCTGGTGATCTAGTAAGCCACGGCAACATGTCGACACTCTGTAGAGCATGTTGGGTTACAACAGCGTTATGCGGGCGAGCGTTATCCAGTTGAAAAACACCCCCTAGAATGCTGTTCATGAATGGCAGCACAACAGGTTGAAATACCAGACCGACGTACAACTGTGTCGTCAGGGTGCGTGGGTTTACCACGAGAGTGCTCCTGCTGTCGTAGGAAATTGCTCCCAGACCATAACTCCAGGTGTAGGTCCAGTGTGTCTCGGCCGCAGCCAGGTTGGTTGCAGGCGCTCACCTGGCCCCCTTCTAACCAACACACGGCCATCACTGGCACCCAGGCAGAACCGGCTTTCATCAGAAAACACAACAGATCTCCACTCCGTCCTCCAATGAGCTCTTGCTTGACACCACTGACGTCGCAAACGGCAGTGGTCTGGAGTAAGTGGAATGCACGATACAGGGCGTCTGGCTCGAAGCTGTCCTTCAAGTAACCGATTCGTTACAGTTCGTTGTGTCACTGTGGTGGCAACTGCAGCTCGAATTGCTGCCGCAGACGCAGTACGATGCGCCACGGCCATACGCCGTACACGGCGGTCTTCCCTCTCAGTAGTGCCACGTGCCCGGCCGGAAGCCGGCCTTCTTGAGGCAGTACCTTCCCTTGACCACCACTGCCAACAATCATGCACAGTGGCTACATTCCTGCCAAGTCGTTCTGCTTTATTGCGGAAAGAAAATCCACCTTCTCGTAGCCCTATTACACGACCTCGTTCAAACTCCGTGAGCTGTTGATAATGGCTTCTTTTTCTTCTTAAAGACATTCTTGACTACCAGCAACACACTACGTCGAATCTCAACGATAACTAACGCTCACGAGCGTTACAGCGCGTATTTACAGCAAACCTGCTTTGCATGTTCCGAGGGGCCCTACCAGCGCCACACGTATGCGCCGAGCGCGAAATTTGCATAGATATCATCTTACAGATGTACTCTCACCGCCTACTAACTGTCGTTTATCTAACACAACCCCTTCTTGGTGTTGGGATTTTTTTCCGTCAGTGTATTAGCACGAAACTGCTACAACAGTAAACGTATCTGGTAGAAAAAGGCAAATTCGCCTTAAGTAGTTACCACAGCACTAAAATTCAACGCCTGAGTAATAGCATATTGTAACCTAATTCTCTGAATAAGGTATTGAGTTAATATCCCCGATGAAAAGCTACAACATGCCACCACCTGCGCTGATTTGTGAACTCAAACCACAGAGCTTTAAAATTTATAATCTGTTGTGGCAGTGTTATATTCTGGGGTCAGTTTCCATGGCGTTTACGGATTTCATTAAAACGTCTGCAACAGCGTTGAATGCCACGAGGTATCATAACATCATTGCGACCAGAAATACATCTCCATGAGTATGATTTTTCCTGATGGAAAGGACTAGTTCAAGCGGGATAAGTGCTATACTATCGGACCCTGATCATCAGACAATTGTTCCAAGAGTAGAACATGTCCTACAAATTGCTAAATTGGCCGTACAGTCCTCAAATGTTTACCCAGTTTAACACTGCTTGGACGAGTTTGAGAGAGCCATTTGTAACAGAGATTGTCCTACATAGAATACTGGAAACACATATACGACATTAAAATTCTTTGTTAATCATACCTGTAGAGCGATATAAACTCTTCCTGAAATTAATGTTACAATGAATATTTCCTATTTTGAATCATAAATCATTTTTTCTCACTTTTGCTCTATACTTGTGGCGAGGTGGTAAGATTGTGATCCCGTGAAATATGAAAACATGGTGTCGGAATGTTTCACAGCAAAGAGGTATAAGATGTACAAGAAAATTGCGAAAAGCAGCAGATATATTTTACTTGTAATAGAATACGGGTATAATAGTATTCTTTTGTGCCTAATACTATGCACCAAAAGGAAACACCTTAATGTCTAGTACGCAGTATTTGACTTATAGATCGTAACATAAAAACTAACTGAACTTACACCTAAATGGTTTGTCGCTGTAAATGTGTGAAAAATGTGTTAATTGTATTCAGTGCAATTAATATGAATTCACTTCTCCTGTTTCTCGTTCATGCGGAACTGAATATTTGTAGCTATCCCTTGAGAGCTGATTACTAAAATCAATCACTTGACGAAAATGGCCTTGTGAACGTACATATTCCTTTCCGTTTCTACGATATGGAGTAGCAGTTTGTTTGCGTCAACGATGCTGTGCATCTGATGAAAATGTTTTAGTTCATGATAACACAACATATTAATAAAAGGACTCTTCTAACAGCGACACTTCCATGAAGACATTTTAGAGCGAGACACATGAATATTTGGACAGTGGCCTAACAAAAGGCTTTCAAATAAAGCTAAATGATGCACCCGAAATTAATTCGCAATGGTTCAATTCTAATGTCCATAGTTGTATGAATTTTTAACTAAGAACTTTTATCCATTGAAGCCTTGACTAAGTATTCATTCGGAATAGGACATGAATAAATATGTTAAAAGAGAAGAACCACAAATTTTAAATTTTAAACTTTTTGCTTTAAACTAGTCCAAAAGTATAGTATAAAGAAATATATAAATAGCTATAATTTATATCATCGCAATATACATAAATATATTAATATATATGATTTTTAATTGAGCTATATGCATTTGAAAAATATAAGTCTCCAAATTTACAAAGCTCATTTCGAAAAAGATCTGAATGTTTAAATTATTCCTATTCTCAAACATAGAAAGCAAAAAACAAACACATGAAAAATGTTTTGACCGAGAGGGTTTCACTTTGAAAAACACTGCCTTAGAAGATTACCGAAAATGCACTCAAACCATTATATTCCTAATTTAAGTGTAACCAGGGAGCACACGACGAAAACGGTATTATTGCGCTATATCTTGCGTGAAGCTATATTTTCTGAAACTTTTAATAACTCCAACACCAACATTTAATAAATCATAATACGTTACATAGAATTCAAAATTCCGAAGATTTTCTGATTTTTACCATGTTACATCAAATTGAAGAATAAAGAGCAAAATAGGAATTGTTAACTTGTTTTCTAGACTTATGTGTCATGTACACCTGCACGGATAATTTCTTTGCAATAAGAAATTGCATTTATTATACAAAAGTAAAACATTGAAAGAAACATGTTTTGATATGTTAAATTCAAGTTTCGAGTGAATTGTGATAAGGAGAAATAGAGGAAATTAGAAAATTCACGTCCTATAGATCCAGTTTTGACTGAGATTTGGTTATTTATTATAGGTACAGTGCTATGTTGGCGCGTCGTGTTTTTCAACACGTTTGCACCATGTTCAACTAATTCACTAAGAGAAGAGTTATCATATTACAAGGAAATCCAAAGTGTTACATTAACAAATCATATTCAATTTAGTTTTCTGAAAGTATCTTATTAAACAAAGCAATCCTGTAGTCCAGCGTCACATAACCGCTTAGTGTTACCGCGAAATTATTAATAGAAACCGGACAGATTTAAACTTCGCACCTCACCCGATTGTCTATTATATCTGAACATATGACCTTACTATTCGTTGCATATGCCGGTGTTTATTCAGGAGACGTGAAACTTGTCTCTATGCACCCAGCAGTTAGTATCTTAGAAACCTGGATGCAGATTAACCGATAGGTCACATTACGCAGAAAATATGCAAAATACGTTGTCACATATGTCATCACGTGATCTAGGCAACTATTTAAAATTCCTTCTCGTCAGTAATGTTGACCAGAATGTGAAAAACAGTGGAATCCCGTAGTTTGATAAAGGGTTTAATGTGGGAGCCGACATGTCTGGAGCGACGCTTTGAAAACACAAACTTTGACTGGTTTCTCAAAGGTCAGTTATTCAGTGGGAAAATAACCCACATTGCTTGCCCAAGGGACCCAACCTTTGCAACGATGATAATCTCTCAGGAAAGAAATCGCCGGCATTTTAGAGAGAGCATGCATGGCGAAACAGGCCATATTTTGTTAAGCACTTAATCGAAGCATTCAATAAAAGTAGAATAATAAAACTTGTGTAATTTGCAGTAATGTACGAAGAATGCTTCAAGAAAGCCTGAAACTGGTCGCGTCGGGGTTCAGGCCACTGCCTGACCCCGACGACATTTGCTATGTCATTAAAATCCATTTCTTGAAAATTAGATCTGTCAGCGTTGATCTGTAAAACCGCTTTGCCTGTTTGTAACGTATACCCTAGATTCAGTTTCCTATTGATTTTACTATCTCTTGTTATTTTATTTTCCTATGCAAATTATCTTCTCACTTAACGAGATGTTATTTCTCCCGCTGAATGATATGTGGCAACGAGTGTAAGTCATGACGTGGTGGTATGCAGTATATATAGGCGCGCTCAACTATACCAAAGAAGCTTCGTTTTATGGGATAGGTTCTTCTTAATTATTGTTATGCGATTCTACGAAAGTTCGGATATTCAGTAGTCGGGTTATTTATTGAGTGTGTGTTTGATAATACCAGGAGCTCTCCAATAAAAGGTTTAAAGTGAGTACGTTTTCTCAGTTTATATTATTGTCAGACCTATGTCTGGCCGTTAAGTCTCTTTCATTAAGTGTCTCCAATAAGTCCAGGGTATATTGTGTTTACCGCTCTAATAAGGAGTCTTGAAGGTACTAATGTACTAAAACCGAAGTTATAGTACTGATATTCAAGATAATGAGGAACGCTGAGTAAAAAGAAGTTCCATATTCAATGAATTTATTGCACGTGCGAGTCTTACCTAAACAAACTCTAGCACTTTGAAGATTAGGTACACTTTAGGTACGTCAAGTAACCTTCCAATAACCCTAACGTGACTTAACGCGAGCTTCCCTGCACTACACGTCCAGCGGAGGACTTTATTCATTATATGTTATCAGGTTAGAACATAAGTTTATTTTTTAGGAGAGAGTTTTACGGTTCCACTGTATCATGCGCTGGGTTGTCATTTTGAGTTGTGTTATCAAACAACAACCCGATATGCTTCCAAGTGTTAATTATCGCAGCTTGGCACACGCATTACTGCATATTCTTCGCAAAATATAATGTGTCTCTTAGAGATACAGGGATATTTATATGTGCATTTTAGATGTTTTCTACGATATTTCTTGCCAGAAGAAGAAGGATTAAATATCCTGGCCGAACTTTGCTAAAGTTCTTACGTCTGTGACACAGAGCATTAGTTAAAATTAGAACCTTTCTTTTCTGGAATATAATACCTGCAGCAGATTTGTCCAAACAGTAATCTGTTTGTTATCCACAGTCTCCAGTTATATCGATAATTAACATAATTATCTATGGTCCGTAATTAATTCATAATCGTGTCTGCGTTTTCTTTATTTTGTACATTTCTCTACCACATACAAGTTTCTTTTACCGTTGATATCTGCATTTGCACAATGAACTGCAATACTTACCAGCATTATTCATTTTCTGGAACGTGTTTGAGTTTTACTTGACGTTACTTTATAAAACAGTCACAGAAAAAAATAAGGCGCTTTAGACTGTGATGTAAACGCTTCTCACCCACATTCTGATGTATTTTCGTTTAATGAATGGTAAAACGCTGTTGTCCACTTGAAGGAGCACAGAAGCATGGTGGCTGTGTCCCTTTTAAGCCGGAAGTCAATATAACAACACTAATTAAACTATTAAATAAATAAAAAGGAACTATACACCAACTGTATTTAAATAGCATAACTATACTAGATATCCGAAATTTCTTGGTGTAGAATAGAAATATTCTATTCTACACCAAGCTGTATACCTTCCTTTAATAAACCATCTGGTTGATGTGCGAAAGCTTGGAAATTTTTATTTCTATTCTACACCAAGAAATTTTGGCTGTCTAGTACAGTTATACTATGTAAATAACAACGCTGTTATATTCCATCACACTCAACAAAGTAATGGGTGACAATGAAGCTCAAATTCGACTCTCTGGAGTTCGAGCGGTACATTGCGTTGTCTTCTTATTGTTCGTCTGAGATGTGTCCGGTTTCAAATCCCGGCAGAAGTATGGATGATGTGTATCTCCAACAGCAGTGGCTGTCTTCCTTACCGGGAACGAGGGATCCCAAATTAGGGACAGGCGACTGCTTTGTAGCCCATGGATTTAGTAGAGGTGCTCGTTAAACTCCCATTTCCTCTGAAAAAAAGTTTCGTGAAACTGAGACATACAGGCATGTTTATGGCAATGTAGCGTCGAATGATCCATGTGATAGAAATGCAGTAATATACTTCTTTGAATGAAATGAGAAGCAATGAAAAAGAAAGCATTGCAAGCGGGAAGTTGTGAAAAAGTGGCCATGCACGAGTTGCGCGAGAAATTCTCTGACCTGAAAATTCAAAGAGTGAGATAAATGACACCTTGAAAACTATAGATGCACCTAATTTCTATTATAGACCATTCATCTTCCTAAATTATATTTTGGGCAGTCGGCGGTTTAAAAAGTTTGTCTGAAACTCTTTGAAAACTTTCGATTCACTTAGTGCATGTGCTGTTGCGGCGGTTGACGAGGTGTAGTTTGCTTTATTAAACTTTCATTTTGCAGGTGCTTCGAAAAATGTGTTCTAGGAAAACGCCAGGCCAAAGACGAGTGACGATTTAAGAAGGTTAAACTACAATCCACACTGGTAATAGTTTGATATTGCATTATTCTAGAAAACGGAAATATTTGTGCTTTCCATGCTTAAGAAGTTCCTAAGTGGAACGATATGTATTTAAACTTACGAAGACAGACAATTTAAACTTCTTGTATTAAAAATAACGTTTATCACGACTTAATATTTAAATATTTTTGCTTGCGAAAAAACATACATCCCAGTATTTGACAATTAGTTTTTCAAAGGTATAGCTAATTAGTTTGTGATGTATGTCAGTTTTCTGTTTTTCTTTTTTTTTTTCAAATCCCAGTACTTCCAACATGATTCATCCAGATATCATCTTTACCTTAAACGCCAAATCGCCACAACAAACCCTGTGGTAAATTTCGGCCCAGCCTGTGAAACTGCAAGGGACTGACACACCATGGATAGTCTATGATAGATATTAGGAGTAAATAAAGGGAAATATTTTCAACACAGCAGAATTCTTATATTTTGGAAAAAAAAGAGTGCCCTGTGTCTGCATGTTTAGCCTCACACATAAAGTTGAAAATGTATGATATTTTTTTTAGAAACGGACAAATATTTACGTGGTAAAAAGTCTATGCTCGAGCTACTGAATAATATTTGTTGTGCATTTGCTGATGTGTAAATTTTATTTCCAACTCTAAAAGACCTCAAACATCTCTTATCTCTTATTAAGACGCAGAATTCCGCTGGTGCCCATCTGAAGACTGCATGTTTGCTAATATTATTAAACTGAATGCACATGCAAGTGTTACACCTCCGGTATTGATCAATAAAATGGAATAATAGGGAATAGAATGTTTAACCATATTTTTTGTTTTCGTTGTAGCACAAATCCGAATTTTTAGAGATATGTATCAGGAGCTAACTAGAGAATAAAAGTGTTTTTCACCTATACGATCTGCATGCATCCCTTATTTAAAAGGTAAAATATGAAGAGTTTTTAGTTAATTATTTGAAATTTTTGATATTATTAAAAACGAGACTTAAGTGTTTTTAGAAACCTATCAGTGATGAAGTCTTTTTGCAGTATGCCATTCGGTTGGTCTGTAGTGTTAGTGTTGTATTTAGCTGTACCACTTCGTGGATTTTATCGGACGTCTTTAAAACTCAAGGCATAATCTAGTACATAGAAGTTGCTTGTGCACAGGAGGGCGAACGAATGATAAGTGATGGAATTTTTCGAGTAGGTGGTATCAAATCAGCAAAAAGCGGTTTTTCAATCAAGACGTTTCATTTTTTTTTCTTTACCTTTTCTTGACGACATGAAAGGTTCTATTTCAATCTCAAGGATTACTAAATGTTATCGGAGTTCATGCTCCTGGAATCACTGATAATTACTGTGTTTCCAATTTATAACTCAATTCATTTTAAATTTATTTTCCGATTATAACACACCTGACAACCGTTCTTATTTTATTTTCCGTTGATGAGCCCCGTTCTTTCATGTTTAAGGCAGGAAACTAGTGGCTTTCACTACACCATTTGCAAATGCCGAATCTTTTGCAGAATACCGAATTCTGAACACTCTTTTTTCTTTCTGTACTAAGAGCATGCAAACAACCGTTCTGTATTTACTAGTTTGTTTATTGGTTAGCCCCTGAAAACTTTTCTTCATCATTTCTATGTTTATATTAGCCGACAATCAAAGTTTTTTCAGATTATATTTTTTCTTTCCAATGGCAACGTCAGTCTGTATGCGGAACGATATAATCTTTCTAAAAATCAATAATATTTGCGATATCTCGCTTGGAAATTTCGGAACAAGAAATCGGAATTAATTTTCACATATGATTAAATTGCTCTTCTGTGTGTTATTAACAATATAAAGAGAAACGAACATACGTTCTGAGCCAAATAAACAAACGTGTTATATATCTATCCAATTTTCTTTTTTGTGTCGTTTTTTTTTTTGACGATCATACGATAACGTTCAACATTTTGGGGAATTAACAATCGATAAAGTTTGCTGAACTACATTTATAGTCATTCTCTTATAATATATGTCCAATCGCACCATTTTTCAGAGAATGATCCCCAGCAATATCGTAGTGCGGAAAATTTGGAAGTTTTACATTTCAGATACAAGAAAATTGCAATTTGTACCCTACAGTATCATAGACATGGAAATAATCGTTACCCACACAAACAAAATGAATAATTTCTGATACTGTAGTTAATTACATTTTTCAAGTAAGTACTGTTGTTGTAGTTATATTACTTAAACGTATATGCATATTATCACATACGTATATTTCAGTGGCGTCGCGTGCCCATTTAGGCTGGGTGCGCTGTTATGGGAAAAAAACACGCAAAAATTTTATGTACCCTGAGCTGCAAAATTCGCGCATTCATTTTGAGCATACGAAAAGCATTTTTTTATTTAGCTGTCGTCTAATAATTTACGGTTAATACTTTTAAGTACACTCCATTGTAAGAAAAATCTGAATTTCTTGTGCAAATACTAGAGTGATGGAGAATTTTCGTTGTCTTTTTCTTTATATATAAGTTTTAAATACAGCACGAAACTTACTTTCTTTAACCTACTTTAAATAATTTGCAAAATCTCTGTCAAAAAATGGGACACTTAGTACATTGTCGAACTAAATGGATGTCAAAATTCAATTGTGTCTGTGCTCATAAACACACCGATTCACACAGCGACGAAAAGTTAGATAACCGGTCACCAAACGTTGAAGATTGTTTATGATTCCAGGCTATTCCAAACGCAAACAAATATGACCAGTGGTACTTTTTAAAGAGCGCACACTCTTGGAATTTAAACCTCTGCGTTGGATCCACGAGATATAAGAACATGACCTGCAGCTCTGATCCGGGGGTCAGAGCCCACCCCCTACAAAATTGCCGTAAAATCTAGTTTTCCATTTAGAACCACCAAATTTGGTATATTATCTCATGGTACTCTAACTTAGACGGTAGACGATTTTTGGAACGGGTCGGGGCCTCCGGGGTTTAGAGTCCCCCATACAAAATTTTCGTAAAATCTACAGTTTTCAATTTAGAACCACCAAATTTGGTATACTATATCATGGTACTCTAACTTAGACGTTAGACGATTTTTGGTAAGGGTCGGAGCACGGAGTTCAGAGCACCCCCCTCTCCCCCAATAAAGAATTTCTTGAAAACTACAGTTTTCAATTTAGAACCACCAAATTTGGTATAATATATCATGGTACTCTAACTTAGGCGGTAGACGATTTTCAGAACGGGTCGGGGCAAGGGGGTTAACCCCCACCCCTACACACAAAATTTTCGTAAAATCTATAGTTTTCAATTTCGAACCACCAAAGTTGGTATACTATCTCGTGGTACTGTAACTTAGACGGTAGAAGGTTTTTGGAATAGGTCAAGGCCCGGGGGTAAGACCCCCCCCCACACACACACATACAAATTTTCTTAAAATCTATATTTTTCAATTTAGAACCACCAAATTTTGTTTCATGAAATTCTAACTTAGCGGGAGACGGTTTTTGGAACGAGTCGGGGCTCGGGGGTCAGAGCACTCCCCCCCCCCCACACACACACACCCGTAAAAATTTTCAAATTTTCGTAAAATCTACAGTTTTCAATCTAGAACCACCAAATTTGGAATACTATCGCATGGTATTCTAACTTAGACTGCAGACGGTTTTTTGTAAAGTGTCAGAGCCCGGGGTTCAGAGCCCCCCCCCCCCATAAAAAAATTCGTGAAATCTACAGTTTTCAATTTAGAACCACCAAATTTAGTATACTATATCATGGTACTCTAACTTAGACGGTAGACGGTTTTCAGAATGCATCGGGGCACGGGGGTTAGAACCCCCTCCCCGACAAAATTTTCGTAAAATCTACAGTTTTCAATTTAGTACCACAAAATTTGGTATACTATCTCATGGTACTCTAACTTAGACGGTAGACGGTTTTTGGAAAAGGTCAAGGCGCAGGAAGTAAGAGACCCCACAGACAAAATTTTCGTAAAATCTATAGTTTTCACTTAAGAACAACTAAATTTGGTATCATGAAACTGTAACTATGACGGGAGACGGTTTTTGGAACTGATCGAGGCCCAGACGGTCAGAGCCCCCCCCCCTCCCCACAGAATTTTCGTAAAATATACCGTTTTCAATTTAGAACCACCAAATTTGCTATACTATCTCATGGTATTCTAACTTAGACTATAGATGGCTTTTTGGAAAGGGTCGGAGCCCGTAGTTCAGAGTTCCCCTCCCCATAAAGAATTTCTTGAAATCTACAGTTTTCAATTTAGAACCACCAAATTTGGTATACTATATCATGGTATTCTAACTTAGGCGGTAGACGGTTTTCAGAACGGGTCGGGGCACGGGGTAAGAGCGCCCCCCTCCCGCACATGCGCAATTTTCTTAAAATATATATTTTGAAATTCAGAACCACCAAAAATTTTCTGTCATGAAACTCTAACTTAGCGGGAGACGGTTTTTGGAAAGGATCGGGGCCAGGGGAGTCATAGCACCCCCCCTCCCAACCGGTACAAAATTTAAAATTTTCGTAGAATCTACAGTTTTTAATTCAGAACCACCAAATCTGGTATCCTAACTTAGACCTCGCGGTATTCTATTTTAAACTGTAGACGGTTTTTTAAAGCGGTTAGAGCCCGAGGGGTCAGAGCCCCTCCCTTACAAAATTGCTGTAAAATCTAGTTTTGAATTTAGAACCACAAAATTTGGCATATTAGCATATTACCACAAAATTTGGTACTCTAACTTAGACGGTAGACGGTTTTTGGAACGGGTCGGGGCCTCGGAGGATTAGAGCCCCCCCTCCACTAAATTTACGTAACATCTACAGTTTTCAATATAGAACCACCAAATTTGGTATACTATCTCATGGTACTCTAACTTAGACGGTAGACGGTTCTTGGAACGGGACGGGCACGGGGTCAGAGCAACCCCCCCCCCCCTAAATTTTTTTCGTTAAAATTAGAGTTTTCAATTTAGGACCACCAAATTTACTATACTATATCATGGTACTCTAACTTAGACGGTAGACAATTTTTGGAAAGGTTCGAAGCGCGGGGTTCGGAACCCCCGCCCCATAAAGAATTTCTTAAAATCTACAGTTTTCAATTTAGACCCACCAAATTTGGTACACTATATTATACTACACTAACTTAGGCGGTAAACGGTTTTCCGAACGGGTCGGGGCACGGGGGTTAATACCCCCCCCCACACACACACACACATACACACAAACTTTTCGTAAAATCTACATTTTTTAATTTGGAACCACTAAATTTGGTATACTATCTCATGGTACTCTAACTTAGGCTATAGATGGCTTTTTGGAAAGGGTCGGAGCCCATGGTTCAGAGTTCCCCTCCCCATAAAGAATTTCTTGAAATCTACAGTTTTCAATTTAGAACCACCAAATTTGGTATATTATATCATGGTATTCTAACTTAGGCGGTAGACGGTTTTCAGAACGGGTCGGGGCAAGGGGTAAGAGCGCCCCCCCTCTCGCACATACACAATTTTCTTAAAATATATATTTTTCAATTCAGAACCACCAAATTTTGTGTCATGAAACTCTAACTTAGCGGGAGACGGTTTTGGAAAGGATCGGGGCCAGGGAGTCATAGCACCCCCCTCCCAACCAGTACAAAATTTAAAATTTTCGTAGAATCTACAGTTTTTAATTCAGAACCACCAATTCTGGTATCCTAACTTAGACCTCGCGGTATTCTATTTTAAACTGTAGACGGTTTTTGAAAGCGGTTAGAGCCCGAGGGGTCAGAGCCCTTCCCCCCTACAAAATTGCTGTAAAATCTACTTTTGAATTTAGAACCACAAAATTTGGCATATTAGCATATTACCACAAAATTTGGTACTCTAACTTAGACGGTAGACGGTTTTTGGAACGGGTCGGGGCCTCGGAGGATTAGAGCCCCCCCCCACTAAATTTACGTAACATCTACAGTTTTCAATATAGAACCACCAAATTTGGTATACTATCACATGGTACTCTAACTTAGACGGTAGACGGTTCTTGGAACGGGACGGGCACGGGGTCAAAGCAACCCCCCCCTAAATTTTTTTTTCGTTAAAATTAGAGTTTTCAATTTAGAACCACCAAATTTGGTATACTATATCATGGTACTCTAACTTAGACGGTAGACAGTTTTTGGAAAGGGTCGAAGCGCGGGGTTCGGAACCCCCGCCCCATAAAGAATTTCTTGAAATCTACAGTTTTCAATTTAGACCCACCAAATTTGGTACACTAACTTAGGCGGTAAACGGTTTTCCAAACGGGTCGGGGCACGGGGGTTAACCCCCCCACACACACACATACACACAAACTTTTCGTAAAATCTACAGTTTTCAATTTGAAACCACTAAATTTGGTATACTATATCATAGTACTCTAACGTAGACGGTAGAAGGTTTTTTGGAAAGGGTCGGATCCCGGGGTTCAGCCCCCCCCCCCCTGCACCTCATGAAGAATTTATTGAAATCTACAGTTTTAAATTTAGAACCACCAAATTTGGCATACTATCTCACAAAACTCTAACTTAGACTGTAGACGGTTTTTAGAAGCGGTTGGAGCTAATGGCGGTCAGAGCCAAAATACAACATTTTCGTAAATTCTACAGTTTTCAATTTAGAACCACCAAATTTGGTATACTATCTCATGGTGTTCTAAATTAGACTGCAGACGGTTTTTTTAAAGGGTCGGAGCCCGGGGTTCAGAGCCGCCTCCCCATAAGACATTTATTGAAATCTACAGTTTTCAATTTAGGACCACCAAATTTGGGTATACTATATCATGGTACTCTAAATTAGACGGCAGACGGTTTTCAGACCGCGTCGGGGCACGGGGGTTAGAATCCCTACCCGACAAAATTTTCGTAAAATCTACAGTTTTCAATTTAGAACCACCAAATTTGGTATACTATCTAATGGTACTCTAACTTAGAATGTAGACGGTTTTGGGAAACGGTTGGAGCCAGGGTGTCAGAGACTCCCATACCAATTTTTGGAAAACCTACAGTTTCCAATTTAGAACGACCAAATTTGGTACATTACCTCATTGTATTCTAACATAGACCGCAGACAGAAAATGTCGGTGCCCGGTGTGAAGGGGGCCCATTCAAAATTTTCATAAAAATTACAATTTTTACACTTAAGAACTGCATCCGAATACAGCACTCCATTACCCCACCTACGGTCAAGGTTAGAGGCCGTAGATAACAACAAAGTGAAAAAATATCCGGTTCATGGTGTATTAAAAACACAAATTAATAAGCGTTAGCTTTCACCACCAAATATTGCCTTATCAGGCAGAAATACAATGTAATGTAAATAATGCAAATTCTTTTCGTCTTCGTTTAATTAAATTAACTAAATCAAAACATTTAAAATAAGTTTACTGTAAATTTACGGAAATAACTTTTTCATTCATTAACTTTCACCGGCTGAACTTGGTGATTTTACAAATAGTAATATTTACCCGGGAAATACCGGGTACCCGTGCTAGTAAGAGCTAAAAATAATGTTACACTTTTAGTCAGGTACAAAACAATAATTAGAAAGCCCTAGGACTGGACCTGATTAGAAATTTTCAGTCCGCCGTGCTAATTTTCATAAGGTTTGCATAGAAGTCCAAGATTTTAGCAATGCGCTTTACTGAGGTTGAAACTATTAAGCAGACCCTATGCCTTCGGCTTTTTGATAGTTTTCAGTCCTCCGAGCTGATATTTATGTAGTTTTTATAGAAAATAAAATGAATTCTGTTTAAATGTTACTCGAGCACAAAGCATTATTAGATACGCCTGAGACCTAGGCATATGCATTTATAGTAATTTTTATAATGCTGTGATCATATGAGGTTTGCATGACAAATCAATTTAAGAGTGTTACGCTTATCAAAAATTATTTAAAAGGCCTAGGCCTAGCGGCCAATAATTAGTATTTGTTATGCAAACCTTATAAATATGACCACAGCGATTAAAAGTTACTAAAGAGTCCTTGTAAGTAATATTTTTTTACCGAGTGCAAGTGCAATTTACGAAATGTCAACAGGTCAAAATATCTAAAGTAACAATGAAATTTTGAATATTTCCTTTTGTCTTCCTTTTTATTTCAGTTTTGACACATGTATTAAGTTTTAAAAGCATATATTTCTCCTATCATTTACCTTCATTGTGCTTTTAACAGAATTTCTTATCATGTTTTGGGTATTTTATTTTGTGTGGTTGCAGTTTTTCTAATGCCTTGGGCATTTCATTTTGTGTGGTTACTCGTTTTTATGTTTCGGGCATTTTACTTTGTATGGGTGTTTTTGTTATGTTTTTGTTATGTTTTTGTTATTTTCTTTTCTGTGGTGGTTGTAATGTCGACAGGATGAAAAGGGAAACGGTGGACAGTCACGATGCCTACTTGCTTATAATTTTTTTCAAATACAGCACATGATTTGTATTGATTTATAACTCTTACTCATTAAGCGACTACAGGTTTCTTTAAATATGAACTTTTTCTTAGAGCCTTTTGTTTTTTCTACCTAGCTTTTTCGGCTCCGCAATTTATTTTCTTGGTTTTAGAATAATTTCCTTATTATGAATCTATTTTCTCATGCAAACTCTTTATGTAAGGTATGTTTATTCTATCGAAGTATTTCGCAATTATACGTGAAGCCCTGTTGCTGAAGTAAAAAAAAATTAGCTGAAACAAAGCAGTTCATATATTTTCCCGCTGTTAACTCAAAGAATGAAAACAAAAACAACAAATATGTGCAATGGTTGAGGCATGAGACAGTACTTACTGGTAACCAGGGAAAGTTTTAGGGAAGAATGAGCTTAGGAATTACTAACTGCAACAAAAAAGATCACCCGCACTGTATCGCTCCCCATCCCCTAGTGCCGACCTTTGGACGTCTTGAAAGAGAAGTCTTAAGGACACATCTGTATCGTAATTGCCTGAACATTCGCGACAATCTTCTGGTGTCGTAGTAGAAAAACACACAGGAATCCAATTCCGAACAAAGTTTTGTTCTGGCATTGAATTTCTGTTGCTTTTGATGGAATACTTTTCCCCTGGGGTTCACCGCTTTCAGTATAATCTTCAGGACACATGGCAATACACCCCAACGTAAAACACCAATTCCACGGCAATTAACTGTAATTAGCGAAAGAGAGGGGCGGTACAGGAAATAAGTCAAGCGAGACAGATTTGAACTTAGAAAGTTGGGGGAAGGTGTTGCATGAAAAACTGTGTTTGGCTTAAAGACCATTTGGCACGTAAGGACGTAGGTTTTGTTTAATACGTTACTGGGTACACAAATTGTCTTTTCAATATAACAATTTTCTTTCATACGCTTGGTGCAGCACAGAAAAAATTTGAATTTATTTTTGAGAATTATCATGACGCCTACCTGCCCAGAGTACAGCTGACCAGTCCGCGCCTGCTGCCGCCTTCGGAACCTGTCTCCCGGGTTCTTCGCATCTGTTGATCCCCTCCTGGAGCGTCACTGCTGTAAAATACATGTACCTCTGCGTTTTGGAAAAACAAGAGATATGATGCCGATCCTTAAACTTAACCACTTCTTGGGACCGCAGGTACGCAAATCTTGAACTTCGCTTAACCCCTAACTGGAGGAACAAGCTTCACGTGATTGTCTGTATTCCGAGTGTCTTATTGAATGGTTGATCATCAGTTCGTAATTGACTGGCGAACAGGGAACGCGCTTGTTGAAACCTTTGTTGTGCGTTGTCAAGTGATAATAGGGGAAATACATCATTCTAAATATTTCAGAAAGAGAAAGTGCATTGTTTTCCGAATGCACTATGCGGATGAAGAATGCAACATAAACAGTTAACTCACAAAAAGAAAATGATCTGCTGAAATGGAAAGGTATTTATTTTGCCATAACAGAGTGCGAGGTGATTTACGGTATTGGCACTGTATTGAAAAAATATGGAAATTGTACTGGCTTTGCTAGTACTATTCTTATTGGAGATAAACACAGGATGCGCAATGAGAAACCACATAATCATGCTCCAAGACCGGAGAAAAGTGATGTTGCTGTTGCAAGAGCGCAAATAAAAGAACGAGCGAGAAATACGGACGAAGCCCCTGCACAAATTATTCAAACCGTGACAACGTCAATGGCTACAGTATATGCAGTTTACATGGATGCACTAAGGCAAGTTGTAAAGCGAATACGAAGAGAAGACATGCCTGCGTAGCCTACGACTTCAGGACGGATCGATGCCCCAATAAATTTACAGGAGGAGATGGTGCAAAATTTCTTGGCAGAAATAGCACATTTGGACATCAAATAATTATTTTATTTTTAACAGAGAATAATTTACGAAAGCTTAAAGAAGCATCCCTCTGGATTATGGATGGGACATTCGAAACTTGTCCAACTCTTTTTAGGCAATTATGTACCATTCGTGCTATGGTTGAAACGAATCCAGAGATGCACAGACTTGTCCTACTAGTTTATGGGTTACTTTCCAGCAAGTAAAAATAATATAATACGATAATACAGTATTTTGGCAGGATTTACAAGACTATGCATCAGACTATGATATTCAGCTTGCACCACAATATACGCATAATAGTAGATTTTGAAATAGCTACCGTTATAATGCTGCTAAAAAGGAATTGGGAAGCAGCACACACAAATGTTGTTGGTTGCATCTCGGAAAAAAATGTGCTGAGGAATTTCCATCCTCTGGCATAGCCTTGGAATATAAGGAAAACAGTACGTTTGCTCTCAAAGTCAGACATTTGCAAGCACTCGCATTTTTTTCATCTGATGAAATTCCAGCTGCTTTTGAAGAAGTGAAATCAATTTTACTAGAATATGCAGACTCTGTAGTTCAGTGGTTATTTTTTAATAAAAATTATGTTTTGGAAAATTTCGTGGAAGCAGAAGAAACAATCCGAGCAGAAGCCCTCCGCTTTTCCTACCAACAATTTGGTCAGTAAGTGAAAACAATTTATTTGGCTTTCCCAGAACACAAAACAAACTTGAAGGATTGGACAGACGCTGGAAATACAATTCTGGGAGAGAAAAAACTGTTACTGTACAAAATAATCAGTGAAATTGCAAAAGACCAGAGAACAACTATGGCTAAAATCGAAAGAGTGATAGCACAGATTCCAACAAATCTACCCAGAAGAGAAACGCTGTCAAGATAAAAAGGTATTCGAACTTCTTTGGTGCACAGAGACAATGTTAACATGCTGGACATTTTAAGAGGAATTTCTTATAATTCTATCCTTTACTAAAATGTGCTGGTATTTCTCACTAATTGAATTATACCTTTTACTATTTTGTATTTGAATTTTTCAAGAATGTAATTCCGCCGAAGATGCAAGAATGTGAAACACAACGCAAAATTAAAAAAGACAAAATTTTCAAAATAGCATTTCGAAAACATAAAATGTCAGAACGTAATCCAAAATGTGAAACAAATAAAAATTCAAAATGCAATCACAAGTCACAAGCATTACAAAAATGAGAAACGCTAAGTAACAAGCACAACACAAAATAAAACAAATGCCAAAACAAAAAAAAAGTGCTTACGCTATGAAAAATTTACAAAATAAAATAAATGCCATATTCCTAAGGATTTCATGACAAGTCAAGTTAAAAATGAGCTTTTACTTATACTTCAATTAATAATTATTAGCCTCTACACCTTTTTAAGTCTTTAATAAGTGCAACATCATTAACATGACTTGTCATCAAACATTATCAATATGACAATAGCATACAATCACTTAAAAAACTCGTTAATGGATGAATTCAGGAATCATCAAGTTCAGCGGGTGAAAGTTAATGGCTGTTTAAAATTTTGTACTCGAGTAAATGCGCAACACAATAAACTTGACTTTCTCTGAAAATTTCATTTACACTGACGGAAAAAATCCCAACACCAAGAAGGGGTTGTGTTAGATAAACGACAGTTGGTAGGCGGTGAGAGTACATCCGTAAGATGACGTCTATGCAAATTTCGCGCTCGGCGCATACGTGTGGAGCTATTAGCGCCCCTCGGAACATTTTTTTTATTAGAGGTTTAACGACCACCGTGAGCAACTCAATGGGCTATAAGCAGTCGCCCGTCCCTAATTTAGGGTCACTGGTACCAGGGAAGGGAGAGGGCCAGTGCCGTAAGACAAACAGAACATCCATGCCTGACTGGGATTCGAACCCGGACCGCTTACGGGCGAATGATCAGAGGCCATCGCCTTAGACCACTGCGCCACCGGGGCGGTCCTTCGGAACATGTAAAGCAGGTGTTCTGTAAATACGCGCTGTAACGTTCGTGAGCGTTAGTTATCGTTGAGATTCGACGTAGGGTGTTGATGTTAGTCAAGAATGCATTTAAGAAGACGAAGAAGCCATTATAAAGAGCTCACGGAGTTTGAACGAGGTCGTGTAATAGGGCTACGAGAAGGTGTATTTTCGTTCCGCAATATTGCAGAACGACTTGGCAGGAATGTAGCCACTGCGCATGATTGTTGGCAGCGGTCGTCAAAAGAAGGTACTGCCTGAAGAAGACCGGGTTCGGGCCGGCCGCTTGGCACTACTGAGAGGGAAGACCGCCGTGTACGGCGTATGGCCGTGGCGCATCGTACCGCGTCTGCGGCAGCAATTCGAGCTGCAGTTGCCACCACAGTGACACAACGAACTGTTGCAAATTGGTTACTTAAAGGACAGCTCCGAGCCAGACGCCTAGTAGCGTGCATTCCACTTACTCCAAACCACTGCCGTTTGCGACGTCAGTGGTGTCAAGCTAGAGCTTATTGGAGGACGGAGTGGAGATCTGTTGTGTTTTCTGATGAAAGCCGGTTCTGCCTGGGTGCCAGCGATGGCCGTGTGTTGGTTAGAAGGAGGCCATGTGAGCGCCTTAAACCAACCTGTCTACGGCAGAGACACACTGGAACTACACCTGGAGTTATGGTCTGGGGAGCAATTTCCTATGACAGCAGGAGCACTCTCGTGGTTATCCCACGCACCCTGACGGCACAGTTGTACGTCGGTCTGGTGATTCAACCTGTTGTGCTGCCATTCATGAACAGCATTCCAGGGGGTGTTTTCCAACAGGATAACGCTCGCCCGCATACCGTTGTTGTAACCCAACATGCTCTACAGAGTGTCGACATGTTGCCGTGGCCTGCTAGATCACCAGATCTTTCACCAATCGAGCACGTATGGGACATCATTGGACGACAACTCTAGCGTCACTCCCAACCAGCAATAATTGTCCCTGTATTGACCGACCAATTGCAAAAGGCTTGGAACTCCATCCCACAAACTGACGTCTAGCACCTGTACGACACAATGCATGAACGTTTGCATTCTTGCATTCAACATTCTGGCGGTTACACCAGTTATTAATGTACCAGCATTTCACATTTAAAATGCCTCTTCTCGCGCTTACAATAAGCTGTGATCTTGAAACCTTAATCGATTAAATATGTTGCCTATACGAATGCATTGCCGCCATTTCATTCCTCTACAACTATGTTTTCGTGGTGTTGGGACTTTTTTCCGTCAGTGTATATGAGCACGGTTGATTGAAAACTGATAAAAAGGCTTAAGGCCTGTTTATTAATTTTTGTGCCTCAGTCAAAACACAGTACCATAACCTTGGCAATTTATCGAAACCTTAGGAATACGTCGGACTAAAGATTCCTAATAAAAGGTTACGGCTAAGGTCTTGTAACTAAAGTTTGGTGACAGGGTAAAACTGCAACATTAATAACTTGACATGTTATGTTAACAGTTGTGAATATGAGCACGGCGGATTAAAAAATTTGAGAAATAGTCTTTGGGATTAATGTGTTATAGCTGAGTAAAAATGAAACATTATCTTTATTTTCTATATAAACCAAACTACGTGCTGAAATGGCATAACTATTTATACGTATACTTCAACCATATACCGAAGCGCTGACAAGGTGAAAACAAAAGTGCAATTTTGTACGGTCCCCTAACATTTTATGGCCAGCCTACATGGAAGTGGCCAAGTTGATATCAAAAACATACTTTTGGTACGGTCCAAAACAAATAGCAATGGACAGGTCGCAATCTTTTTTGTTGTTGTTGTTGGGGTGCAACGACCACCGTGATCATTTCAGTGGGCTATAAGCTGTCGGACGTTCCCAATTATGGGCCACTGGTTCCTGGGAAGGGGGACAGCCAGTGCCAGAAGTCAATCACAACGTCCATGACTCACCGGGATTTGAACCAGGATTCTTCTCGACAAGTGGTCAGAAGCCAGCGCCTAGATCACTCTGCCACCGTAGTGGCACACGGTGAAATTTATTTTTCATACGGCCCCAAACGCTCTTATGGACATACTAGATTGAACTGGACGGAAATAAATCATTAATATAATTTGTACTAGCAGGGATACCAGTTATTTGCCAGGTACATATTACTATTTGTGGAATCACCAAGTTCAGCGGGTGAAAGTTAATGAATGAAAAATATATTCCTCCAATTTTCCAGTAAACTTATTTTAACTTTTTTGATTTAGTTAATTTAATTTTGCGAAACAAAAAAAGAAAGAAAGAGGAATGGGAATACTTACCTTCTAGGAGACATCTATAGAACTGCCGTACATCTGGCGTGTGCTTCTGTGAATCCCGCGACACAGAAATGCAATGTACCTACGTGATGTCGCATGCGTATGACTTCACATTGGCATTGATCATCTTTTACTTACCGTTGTGAATTTTGAATATCTGGAACTCTCTATTTACATTACATTACATTTCTTTCTGATAAGCCACTCGTTGGTAATGAAAGTTAAACTATATTGATTTGTGTTTTTATTACACCATTAAACGCATATTTGTGCACTTTATTGTTATCTACACTCCCTAATTTTGAGCGTAGGTTGGTTAGTTGGTTGGTTGATGGTTTATGGTGCAAGGCCCTCAAAGGGCCAAAGAGCGCCTTAGAACGTAGATAGGGTATTCTTAAGAGTAAAAAACGGAACCTTTTACGAAAATTTTCTCCTTGACCCGGACCCCGACCATTTCCAAAAACCATCTATCGTCTAAGGTAGATAACCATGAGATAGTATACCAAATTTGGTTGTTCTAAATTGAAAACTGTAGATTTTACGAAATTTTTATGGGGAGGGGGGGGAGGCTCTTACCCACCGGGTTCCAACAATTTCCAAAAACCGTCTAGCGTCTAAGTTAGAGTTTCATGATACCAAATTTGGTGGTTCTGAATTGAAAACTGTAGTTTTAAGAAATTTTTGTATATGTGGGGCTCTGACCCCCGGGCCTTGACCCGTTCCAAAAACGGTCTGTAGTCTAAGCTAGAGTACCATGAGATAGTATACCAAATTTGGTGGTTCTAAATTGAAAACTGTAGATTTTGCGAATTTTTTTATGAGGGGGGCCCTAACCCCCTTCCCCGGGCTGCAACCCCTTCAAAAAATCGTCTAGCGTCTAAGTTAGAGTACCATGAGTGTATACCAGATTTGGTGGTTCTGAATTGAAAACTGTAGTTTTTAAGAAAATTTTGTATGTGGGGGCTGTGACTCCCCGGGCCTTGACCCGTTCCAAAAAACGGTCTACCGTCTAAGTTAGAGTACCATGAGATAGTATACCTAATTTGGTGGTTCTAAGATGAAAACTGTAGATTTTACGAAATTTTATATGAGGGGGAAGGGGCTCCGACCCCCGGGCTCCAACCGCTTCCAAAAGCCGTCTAGCGTCTAAGTTAGAGTTTCATGATACCAAATTTGACGGTTCTGAAATGAAAACTAGATTTTACGAAAATTTTGTATGTATGCGGGGGTGGGGGTTTGGGGGCTCTGACTCCCAGGGCCTTGACCCGTTTCAAAAACCGACAATCGTCTAAGTTAGAGTACCATGAGATAGGATACCTGATTTGGTGGTTCTGAATTGAAAACTAGATTTTACGAATATTTTGTGTATGGGGGCTCTGAATAACCGGGCCCTGACCCGTTCCAAAAACCGACTACCGTCTAATATTTTTAGTGCCAAAGAAAAAGCGTAATATTCGTATCCTGTCTGAGTGTCCAAACTTTATAAAATCTGATATGGGAGCAAGACGTTCGAAATCGTACATTTTCCTGCATTCGTTTTGTATGTAACCAAAATCTGTAAACGTGACGAATTGACTTAGTCGACGAATTTGAAGAATTTGTCTTCTAAACACACTCGTTTCCGAAGATTAGCAAACAGTTTTTTAAGAAATAGATTAATGAAGTATGTCCCAAAATTTTGCACACAAAAAAGAGCCTACACCACTGCACTCACTACATAAACTTTTGAAATTTGTTCATAAAATATTTTTATAAACATTTTGAAAAACTTTTCGAAAATATCTTTTGTGTTGATATATATACAGATATTTGGTGTCTTAAAAAGGTAATTTAACTTCACGATTGTACATTCCAGAAAATTGGAGTTTTGCTATGGAGAACAGCAGTTTTCCTCCCAGCAATGAAAGTTTACCATAAAAGTGCTCTTTTGTCAGCAAATCGTGTTTAGGACACTGTTTGAACAATATTGTTATAAACCCATTCATTTCATAAGATCCGTAAACAGTTTCAAAATTTTTTTTTCTCCTAAGATTGAGAGACAAACATGAGAAATTCCGCGCTACGCGTCACAAGAGCTCACAGAGAAATCTAATTTCAAAGACATGTTGAAACATTTCTTACTAATTTCATCCAAAGCAGATGCATATGGAAACATATGTTTTATTCGTTGAGGCACATGAGTAATTGAAGCAGAATTTATCTGGAGGGCTGAAGCGAGTTTTCTCCGAAAACAGCTCTTCATATGCATGAACTACAAGTTTTCAGAAAACATAAAAAGGTCAATTCCTGACAAATTCGGTGAATTGAACAGTGTCTCAGATATTACACCCCAATGAGCAAGATAAAATATATATGTACAAAGTACTTCCCTTATACTTCGTTGTTAAACTATTATACAGCGTAGTGGAACAAGACACTCACGATGCTAAACGTGACAAAGTCAACCTGACACGTAGCACTTCGAAATTTCGTACATGATTATTTTTAGCACGTCTTTTGTTAAAAGAAAGATCGTGCTATGTTATTATATATTTTGTCCCTCGTTCCTTTAGGATTCCAACATCTAACCGTCATCTAGCAAGGGTTTCTAGCAAACATTTTGCCTCCGAGACAAATGTTTCCCAAGTACATCGGTGGGCATTTACCTTTACGTGGGCTATGGTCTTGAGCGTGTGTTTCGTATTAGGAGCCTGTAATTTTTGTTTTGTTTCAGATGCCTTTTTTTACTGTGCAGTCATAACAGATCGGCGTGCCACCTACCCTAGCCCCTCCTAGCTTACAGAATTTCAACATCTAACCCTCAACGACTCTCTTAATTTTGTTGATCCACTTACAGGGGATCACACTCAAGGAGTGGAGAGCTACTGGCGTCCCCTCAGACGTAAACTAATAGAGCGAAACAAATAAATTATTTTGGCATACGATATTCTGGAATATTTATTCCAACGGAATTGTCGTATGTACTCAGAACACCTTCTTGAGTGGTTGATTCCCTTCATCAGATAGTTATTCCACGGTACGTAATCAGTTGGTTTTAAAATCACATCAGAGTTTCCCAAGGCGAAAAAGTTCAGAAAGTCATTTCAACTGCACATTGAAGATCATCGAAACAAATGAAGAAAGCTCTTTGCTTCTCGGAAAACTGCTATTATTCTACCCGCTCGCAAGCACTTTTCATTACCTGTTTTTCTGTATCCTTTTGCAAATACATCTAATGCGTGATAGCCACGGAGACTTAACATGGCGAATGTAAACAAACCCGATATCCGTAGCACTTCAGAAGAAGAAATCCGGATTTCTAAGATTTTTCTTACTTTCCTTTAAGAGAAACTTTTCGGTGTTTTTAGAGCTTTTACTATTTTATGGGTTGATCCTTCCTGCACATATTTTTTTCTTTTTATGCCTTAACTGGGTTTACAGAAACAGACTATTGCAATGGCATCTTTAATGACAACCGTTATTAAATCTTAAAAAAATATGTATATATATTAAATGTATCACATTTAACCTAATCTTTTCTTTTCCTATTTTGTATTATCACCGCTTCAATTGCTAAATGCGAGCAGCGTGGTTTAAACGAAACATAGCACACAACTCTCTCAAAGGGATTTTTAACAATTATGAACTAGAGCTCGTAGAAGAAAAGGTGGGGATTTCTATGCGTTCCCTCATTTGAGATAATAGGTCACGTGGTAAAGCAGCTCCTATCATTTGGTGTTGTCTTCAAGTATAGGAATCGAAAGTGTCTTTATCGACGGAATCCCAAGACAAGATACACAACAATAACGTTGTGTATCTGGTCTTGGGAACGTAAAATTCTTCGATATGGCTCATGGAACGTAAAATACAGATGCACAGAGTACTTGATATTTCGAGGCTGCAAGAAGTAAAAGCTAAGCAACGAGCAATTGTTAAACTCATTCTTACTCGAAATTAAACTATTCTAACTTCGTATCATATATTGGTGGAGAAACAGCCGGAAAGAGATATTTAAGAAGTGTTGGATGTACATAAACTTCAAATGAGAATATCATTATATAAAATTCCTGGAAATGCAGACGAATTTAGCATGAAAACGTAGAATGGAAATTATAATAAAACAAAATGAGTGGGAGAGAAGCAAAAAAGTACTGTTTCACGCTAAAAATACACAATATATCCTTAGAATAATTAGAATGTAAAAGCATCTTATGACAATTATCTAAATGTGTAAATTATACCAGCTGCAGCACATAACTGTCTGTTTCAAATTCATTTCCGAATCTAAAAGCTTGTTTCACAGTTAAACTATTTATTCTTGGTATATGCACTGATATTCTATGAAAAACTCTTTTGAAGAATGTTACATGACAGCATTAATTTGTTATTGAAAATTTAAGTATTTAATACTGTTGCTTGTGGTTTTCCTGGGATACTTCTTGTCGAATGCACTTTTTCCTATTTCGGGAAGTTGGTAGAATGTGCGACAAAAGACAAAGTGGTCATCATAGTAGCCTACCATTTACAAAAAAACATACAGACACATGAACATTATTCTTATGCTACCCTCAGAGGTACGACTTCTGTTAGGTTTTGTTTTGAGCTATATCTATATTGTAAACTACACAGCAATAAGGAAAAAAGGCAACGTATAGCAACGTGGGTTTGGCTAATCTTCGGATCTCTGGATATATGATTATACCTTCAACTGCACAAAGGCCCAAAATTCACTCAGCTTGGAGTTACATTTAATAAAGGGTTCAATAAATAAAAACTGAGCAGCCTAATTTGACGTATGTATTTAGTTTTATATTTTAATGTGTCAGATATACTCTCAAAATAACTAATACTTTTAATCTACCTTCTGCAGCATTGCACAGGAATTTGAAGATATTACTATGCTACCACCGTCTAACAGGGTGAACAACTGATAACTTGAGACCTTATTTTTTTCTGGCTTCAAACGGGAACAACTGCGTTTTCAACTAAAGCGGAGATAACTACTTTGTACGAGTCACTCACACTTATGTCCAGAACGAAAAGAATACAAATGACTGAAAAACTTGAAATATGTAAGGGCATACAGTTTGAATTATCACTCAGGCACACGTATTTAATAATATCAAAAAACAGAAGTGCATGATAAGTCCAGTCCGTTAACTTTACCTTTCAAATTTGGCTGAGGTTATGATGTTATTTTGTCTAAGAGGTGACAGTCTCTCGCGAAACAGAAATCAGCGAGGGCATCTGCGGAATCCACCTTACCCAGACTGAAAAAATGATCAGTGCACGCAAAAAATATTGATATATACAGTAGCTTTTAATATAAATACATACAATAAACTTTCCCGTTCTTATTATTGTACTTATTTGTCACATAGAAGAATTACTGACTTAAAATCATCGGTTTGGTTCCACACGATATTCCAGTCGAAGAGCTTGCTCAGAAGAACGCTTGCGTGAAATTTCTGCAATCGCCTGATGAAGTAATAACAGATTGAAGAGATAAAATTAATGATTCTATTGTGAGATTTAAATCTAAGGTGTCAAAAAAATTTGGAACAGAAGTTTTAGAGAGAAACTATATTGTTTTATCTCCGAAGAAAATTACCATACGCTACACATTTTCTGTTAGGGAATGCTAACATATACAACATCCGATTGCATAACAGATGTGTACATTAGGCACGAAAAATGTCAAGCGTTCACGCTTATTGCGTAATTCCCCTTCCCATCGAATGAGCTTTTAGCATAACATAGCAGTACTTCCAATATTTCCTCCATTTGCATGCCTTTATGTTTATTGGAAAACGCATATTTTACGAAAAACATTCACTAGCATTGAAATGTGGATCCCCAGAAATGTTAGATTTACTTGTCACGATAGTATATCATAGGGTCGCAAAAAGGTTTTTTCGCATCAGTCACCGTTACTCTATTAATATTCAGATTTAAATAGGCCACCGCTTTGGTATTACTATTTGATCTTTATATTGGTTTATATTTTCCCAGTGGAATTACTATTTGATCTTTATCAGGACATTTTATCTTATTTCACTTCTGTTCTTTACTTGAAATGGACGAAGCTGACTTTTCCTTCAGAAATGGTGTTTCAGCACCAATGGAACTGGAAATGGAATAGTAGATTTGTGAATTTTGGAAACTTGGCAGTACTTCTGCGGGAATCAATGCTAACAATTAGTTCTGGACGTCCAGAGTAGTTCTCAAAGAAAGATATCTGACTCATCACACATCTTTGCCCAAACCTCGAATCGTCATTATTCAGAGGTTTTGGCAAATATCTCTTAGCTGGAAAATCGTAACCAATAGTCACGATTTTCCAGCTAAGAGATATCAAAGACATAACATAAAAATTAATCTTGACGCATTTCATCCTGGCCAATGGGACGTTTTTAAAGTTTCTGGATAAAGTTTCATGCAGTGGTTTGATGGTTAATTTATAAAAGGGAAAAGGTTGTGAGAAGTGATGCTTTTATAAAGGTGAATAGGTTGTGTACATATCAGTAGCAAACAGTCATGAGATACATTCATAGACATTCTATTAATTTGAACGTAACCTTTAGATCGGTGAAACGATCCGTTCAAACAGCCGAATCGTATAAAATGTAGGGTTGTGTATGTTAATGGTTACATTCAGATGACAGTGCCGTATAAAATGAACTTTTGGGAACAGTACATGCTACATTAAATGTCTTTTTCTGGGAGAAAATTAATACTAGCACATTTCTGGTATTTATATTCACCTGAAACATGTTTTTCTAGTAAAGCAAATCATTAAGACACTTTGAACAATATACTGTACAATTTGAAGAAATTTTATTGAGATAAAAAGGATGATGAGCTGTATTGACAAAACTCTTCGGTTCTTTATTTTCTCATGCTTGATGACAATCCTGAAGTAACAATCTCCTCTTATTTGGTATATTCTATAATAATTTTTAACTTTAACATTTCCTGTTGTAGTAATTTCATTTATTACTTAACATTCAGAATTAATTTAAAAATAAGCTTTTAATGTATGAGGGAAATATCCATCAAAAAGGCTTAACTGTCAGATACTCAAGGGTCAAAATATGAAATCATTAGTTACGGTGAGTATTCAAGTTTCCTAAGCATGAGATATTCATGTCAGTAAAATACTTCAGTTGATACAGGAAAGCGTAACATTAATTTCCATGGAATTCTTTTCTCAATGACCTAGGCAAACCTTTTACTTTGTGCATACTTTTGACCAGTGCATGAAATTTATATCGGAATCTTGTAATTTAATAATATCCCGCTTTTCTAAGCATCTGCATCAGACTATTTTCCTTTTTTTTTTTTTTGTGATTAAGCAATACGTACACTACTGTGATTTATATGCGCCTGGGAAAAATTTAGGGTCTTTCAAATTCCCTTTCAACATACTTCTATTTCAGAATCCAGAATCTATAGCCTTTCAAAATAATTTTATTTTAATTGATTTCATAGAAAATAAAGTGACAGCAACGTCACAAAATTATTGCCTAAAACAGTTTATGGATAAATAGCAGGCTTATCATGTGCTGCAGGAGACTAATGATAAAGGTACAATTTCAATGTTTTTGGTTGTGCTCCCTGTATATGAGCACAAACAAAAACGCTATGTCGGCTCTGTGAACTGTACACCTAAAGTCGTTAATGATTTAAAAAGCTGTTTCCGCAAGACCCAACTAGCAACAGGAATCCAACAAAAAATATTGTATCCACGGTAAAGAACGACAGAGACAAAGTTAGCGTGGATAATAACTACAGGTTTACAACATCCCCTTAAAATCCATTGATGGATCATTCCCTGATCAAGCATATATTTTTTCCACGGTAAGATCAATCAAGACAAGGCTGTTCGAGCACAAATATACAATAAAAACTGATTATCAATCTACAGCTCTTGCTCTTACCGTCAGTCGAAGAACCCACCAAATACATTGGAAATCCACTACGATCTCCTCTACAACATCCACAAAATTTCATACACTTGCTGCTGAAATTTTGTACATACATAAATTTCAAAATAATGTTTATAATGATGACACCCCGTTATTAATTCCACAATATTGGATTTTTTTATATATTTTCCCTTATTCTTCACCACGTTCTCTGTTATTGTAATTAGGAGTGATGATTCTGTTGTTTTTGTCATACTTTAAAATTACCATCTCCTAAAGTTAAGGTACCAATGAAACACTATGTTGTTTATAAAAAACATTTTTAGTCGGTTTCACATCGAGTCAATTGTGATTGTACTGACACTTGACATGACGTCAGGTGAACTCTAAAGAGACAGTATTTATAAAGATAGATTAGAATATACTCCCATAAATAGAGGAAAAATTAAAGCTTCTGGTGTTGAAATTTTCCTCCAGTTTTTGGACAAGTTGATAAAGCAACAGAAAAACAGATTTCCCAGAGACCATGTCCAGGCTTTGATTTTGAGCACTACGCCTCTTTCCTTCAGTAAGTGGCCAGTTGTCTGTAATGACGAATTTTGGATGCCAGCTTTAAGGCAATTTATTGAAGAACATTTTTTGTTATTGCTCTCACTTGGGATTGATATTAGTTCAGTACAAATTAATTTGATCGCAATTCGAAATTTCCTTTAAGCTTCGAAAGCCGACATAAAGCATTTGACATGGGAAATAGTGAATTAATAGCACCATGTGGCGTGCAGCATGAAAACCTTCGAGAGTTGCTTGAAATTCTATTGACCATTCCATGCACTTCCATAGAATGTGAATGGGGATTTAGTAAGATGAAATTTTGTGAACGGATTTAGTAAGATTAAACTCTTAAAAACTGACATGAGAGGATCCGTAAGTGTAAAAACACTAACTGATTTGATTCGTGTAGAATTAGTCACACCCAATACAGATGACTTTGTTTCTACAGATGCCATTTCACTTTGGTTACAGACTGGCCAGCGCAGGAAACGACATACGAAACAAAACTGACGAAGCAATGATGATTCTGATTCACATAATGAATACAGAACTTGAAAATATATGTAAGAATCCTTTTAAGTTTTCTTGTGCAGTAGGTTTTTTCCGGTTTTTTTTCAAACTTTACCCCTGCAAAAAGGAACTTGGGCTTTCTTTCTTTAGTTATTTTTAGGTATATAAACTGTAAAAATTAAGAAGTCATAACATGAAACAGTTAAAAAGATAACTCTCTATTTTTGGATTTTAAACATTGAATTGAGGTCGTAATTTAAATTTATTAAGATGAAACTCCAGTTACAGTTGTTTAAACAAATATTATTTAAAAGTAATACAAATATAACTATTTGGAAAAGTGAAAATAATCAGACTGACCTTTATCTAGTCCCACAATTTACACAAGAAACTTGTGGTACTCGATAAAGGTCAGTCTGGTAATTTTCATTGAATGCAGAAACCTATTTTTGTCGCATTGTAATGCCTTTTACGGTATTCGTATTTAGGAGAATAAAGACGGTGTAACTCAATTTAACATTTCTGTATTCTTCTTACTTAGATGCACAAGGATTCCTTTGTGCTCTCGAAGTCAAAAAATAAAGAATTCGTACATTCTTACACCCACTGTCATCAAAAACGTACGCGTGCATATCGTGTGTGTGTGTATGTGGGGCTGGCAAATCTTCACCCAAGTTATAAGGCGTTAAAAGTTTAGCTTTAAATTTAAAACATGCGAACCTTTAATAAATTGCCTAATGAAAGGAGAAACAAAACAGAATGTTCTGTTATATAAAGGAATTAAACATTATGTACTACGAAATATATAAATATGAATTCGAATGTAAAACTGCGAATTATTTCTGATTTGCATTAGATAGGTACATTTTCTAAATTACTGGTATTAAAAAGTAAAATAATGTATTGGAGAAAAGTCAAATATAAAATGTTTTCTGCAAAACATATAATGAAGAAAATCTTCAAAATGCAAATATAGTAGCGTAGCACAGAAATGTAGAATTTGTAATTTCTTAGGTATGTTATTTGAAATGATAGTACTTCCTTTTCAGATCGAAGGTTTAACGACCACCGTGAGCAACTCAATTGGCTATAAGCAGTCGCGTGTCTATAATTTATGCCCGCTGGTTCCAGGGAAGTGAGAGAATCAGTGCAGTAAGACAAACACAACATTCATGCCTCACAAGGATTCGAACCCGGACCCTTTCACGAACTAATGGTCAAAAGCTGGCGCTTAAACCACTGCGCTACCGGGGCGTCTGATGGAACTTCGGGAAGAACAAAATATAAAAAGTTGCTGCAGTATTAAAGATAACACCGAATACCTGTCATACTCATCATCAATTTTATTATCATCAAAGCAACTGCCACCATCATAAAATATTTTGAATCCCACGCCGGACGGAGATTTCCACAAATGTTCAACAATGCTCTACCTTCTACAGTCATCATTCAAGAAGCTCTGAATGCTTTCGAATTTCATTCACATATCCGTCCCTGTGGCTTTCATATTTCTGCCTTCCTCTCGGTTTGTATTCCATTCAGTTTACCACTTGATCAATAACGATCAGTCCTTAAAGAAGCTTTTTGTACAAATTGAAGGCTGTTATTTGGATCATGATGCCATAATTCTATGCATTTTCAAGATACTTGTGCCCATTTTTCTAATTTTCTCGGTTACATAAATTACAATTAAAATAAATACATATTTATAAGAGAACACATATATTTTAGTAATTTTCTGATACTGATTTTGTAATAACTGATCTAAATATACTTCTTTATTTAAAATATTATAATCGGACAGATATATTTATATGAATCACAACATATTACAATCATCTCAAAATTATTTTGTTAAGCTGTTCCGATTAATAATTAAAAATTGCATCGCAGAGGAAAACCAAACCGTATGTGAGTAAATATCACATACACAACATAGTTTTTCGAATCGATTACTAGACAGGCTGAAGCGAAAGTTTTGCAATATTTGCATACCTGCATGTTCTGCGGCGAGTATGTCACGTGTTTAAACTAGTCCAAGCCGCGCACTGCGGTCAGTCTAAAGTAATATTTAGTGGAAGTCGTTGCTGTAACAACATTTCATGTCGTCGTTTTGTCTGTGGCTTGGACGCCTAAAAGCTGAATAGCCACAACCGGCTAATTAGGAAATTTTGATTTACGAGTTTGGACTCGTCCATAGCGGTGCTCAAGCAGCACGAAACAGTTTTCATGCGAAAGGGGAAGGCTCCGTTGTCCACAGCACCGCAACCAGATGGTTCAAGAAATTTCGCTCACATGACAGAATTCTCGAAGATCAACCATAGTCAGGTAGGCCGCGAAACGTGGATTCGGTGACCGTTGCGCCAGCACGTAGAGTCAAATCAGATAACCAGCACTCGGAGATTACAAGACTTTCTGGGCATACCAAATACCACAGTGGTTTGTCACGTTCAGGACGTCGGCAAGGTCTACAGGAGCTGTCGCATTGTTCCTCACGAACTGACTCCAGCTGAAACAAACCGCCGAGTGGAAGTGTGCACGAAACTCCTAGAAAACCGGCGGGAGGTACTTTTCATCAAGAGAATTGTTCAGTGTGACAAAAAGCGTTTCTAGTTTTGTAATCCTAACGCACAACGGCTGCGGTTGATCGCCGGTCAGCTTCCTGAACCTGTTGACAAACATAGGCGCTTCGAGCACAAGATGATGCTTTAAGTCTGGTAGAATTTTGAGGGGATAATCCATTACGAATTTGTTCCAGACGGTCGAACCATCAAAGCCGACCTCTACTCTGAACAGTTGGCTAGGATGCATAAACCTTAAATAACCTGAAATTTGTTCATAATTTCTTGAAATTTTAAAACCTGAAATTTTTCATCAACCTGAAGTTTTTTCATTTCTTGTCAAATTACATATTTTAAAATATGCATATAACTTTTCCTCGAAATTTTCAGCCAAAACATTTAGGACGCTAGACTACACATGAACTGGAAGTTGCACTCCAAAGTATATTAGAAACTCACATTCTTATAAATATAAGGATTGTCTTGTGTAAAAGTAAGCTAAGTAGGTAGAAAATCTAGGAGAACCTTTGAATGAATCTTTGCCCCTTAAGTTGTTCACGGTTAATATTTCGCAAAAAAGAACAAAAGTTCCGAAATTAAGTGCACAATATAATTTACCCTGCAAAATGTCAGGTTTGTTTAAATTAAAGTCTCAGTTTCACACATCAGTTATTGTCTTGCAAATGTAGGGGTGCTGATATACAAGATTGTCCAGAACATGGGTTCAGCAAAAGTGCTTGTCATCAGTTTTGTTTATTTTAATCTTAAAACTAAATTGAAACAGTAATTTTGAAAATAAAAATGTTAGATATTAATTAAATGTATTTGTGCTTATGCCTGTACTCTACTTCACCATAATTTAAAAAAGTAATGCAATCATTAAACATAACGCTTACTGCTCATAAATGAATTTTTACTTATAAAGTCAGTGCTGCAGTTTATCTTCCGGTTATATAAAGGAAGAAATATTTAGAAATATTCAATGAGATTTTTTTAAATTATAGAAAATTTAAAAACAGGTTTTTCTTGCCCTAGTTGTAACTCATATTTTTAGTTAGATGGAAACTGTTCTTTTAAAATAAAGAAAAAAAGAACCGTAAAATTCCGAACTGATGATATTCCATTTTCTTTTTCAATTGGAAACTGTAATTTAGATTTTGTTTAAATTTGGGTAGTCCTTCTTGTCAAAACACAATCAAACTTCCAAATAGTGAAACGTTTTAAAAGAAGTGAACAGTGTTGTAATGGGGAAATTGGAATCATTGTTGTGGCAGTAACTTAATTTCATCTCCTTCGATCAGTACGAAAAGAGCCTTTTTTCTGCTTCTTTGTCAGGATCAATCCAAATAATCCTTATATTGCTTTCAAGCTCTAAAGATTCCTTTACATTCTATGTCCAAAAGTGAATATCGTCAAGATTAAAGTAGTTCTTACGTAATTAGTATTAAACTGAAATGGTGCTGACAATACTCAATTATATTTCGCAATATGTAGGAAAATTGGTTTATGTTATTCACATTGATAGTATCCCTCTAAATGTGTTGAATGTCTGTGCTCCTTGTCAATGCTTGTTTTAAGAGTGTCATCAGGCCGTAGTCGTGAGGCAACTTTCTTATATGTTGTTACTAAAAATACTCTTTCGCTTCTGGTAATCACAGGCGTTTGCAGTTCTGAATATCTCTTCTTTACATAAACTCCTTAAAAGAAATTATGGAATTGAAGGGACCGTATTTTTTTCTTTTTGCTTTAAGTAACAAAATGATAACTTTTTCTTAAAATTCAGGAAATATAATTTAAAAAAAATAATTTTGATAGAAATTCCAAAAACCTTCATTTGATAGACATGTCCATAACATAATATCAAGTTTGTGTTGTGAGCGAAAGAAAAAAAACAGCAGTCAAACCAAACAAACGGACATTCTTGTAGAATTTGGAGATTAAAAATATATCAATAATTGTTCTACCCAATGCGGATTTATATGCACAAGCAGAGATCCGCATTTCGTTTTATGAAGCATATTTTGTAGCATCCGAAAGTGCTAATGGGAAAAAAAGGGGAAAAGAATGATACTTCGAAACTGACCCTCGATCCTACGATACGGAAAGAAAACCTTCTTTATGTTATACATTTAGACGAATTAAAAGAGTCAGCAGGAAACCTCTTCGGGATCAAAATTTCTTTAAAATACTGGGAAGACAAGAACTACATAAAAAAAATGCCGAATGTGTCTAATATCTCCAAAAGTATGCACAAACATTTTAAAAATATTGTATAAACATCCTTGCATATGAGCAATATTTCACTAGTCTCATTTTTTTTTCTGTTTGCTATCCAGTAGCTACTTAATTGGATTTTGAAAAGATACGATTTGAGGAGCTGCAGATTTTCACGCATTCCATTTATAAGCATCATTTTAATTGGCGAGGTGCTTTATGTATAAATGACAAAAAAAGGCTCCTAATACGTGTATCAATGAGTTGGTGCAACTAATAATTTTATATTATTTAGGAAAACGTTCTCCTAATTCAATTCCATCACTCCGATATTTATTTAATAAAAGAAATTAAACTTCGAATATGCACCTGTTTATAAAATACTGAAAACATCCGATAAATTAAAATTCACTTGACACATCATGATAATTAACACAGCAGTCATACATCGCTGAATAGACTGTAATTACTGTTTCACACATGAATTCAATCACATCCGAAAACATGAAAACTCCCGATTACCATTCAAGTACGCTATCCGTTTCACCACCCACGACAGCGAATTCGCAAGTATCTACCGGGAGATGCAGGTTCATTCCCGCTAAACGGTGATTAAATTTTCAAGTTTTCTGATGTGATGGAATTCATGTGTGAAACAGTAATTACACTCAATTTAGCGATGTCTGATTGCTGTGTTATTTATCATGACGTATTTGCCACGTATTATGAGAAGAATATTTCTTCCACTGGAGTTATGACGTCTTACTAAATATACATAGATGTGGCACCATCACACGTTAAATCAAAGGATGATACAAAGAAGCTGATGCAAAAATACCTTTATGATGTTTACTTTTATTACACGGGAAATATCAACGTGGATTATGTCCCAAGCAAAGGTAACTTGTGCTAAAATGTCAGAATATAAATGACAAACCGTCTTCTTTTTTTTTTTTTTGATTGGAGGTTTAACGACCACCGTGAGCAACTCAATGGGCTATAAGCAGTCGCCCGTCCCTAATTTAGGGTCACTGGTTCCAGGGAAGGGAGAGAGCCAGTGCCGTAAGACAAACACAACATCCATGCCTCACCGGGATTCGAACCCGGACCCCTTTCGGACGAATGATCAGAGGCCATCGCTTAGACCACTGCGCCACCGGGTGCGGCCAAACCGTCTTCACACGATATAAAAGAGTTTGTGTTTCCATTAGATCTAAGCATCTGTAGCATAAAGTTCAATGTTCTTCGAGAGGCAACGGAAGAAAGTATTTTTCTATGCATCACTTCTTTTTGCTGGGAACATTCATTCCTTCCTTTCCTGTAATTCATTTCAGCACAGGTTATTCACCAATTATCATTAAAATAATAATATGTTTTTACAAAGATGTTACTGTAGCGCTTGCGAAACAAATCAGTTAAACAATACATGTCAGGAATTTCATTTCCACAGTTATTTTCTTTTTCAATTTCAGTTTTAAATGCTTACTTTAACTCAATAGCGCGTGACTGAATTGATGGTAAAGGTCTCGACTAAATAAACTTGAAAACATTCCATGGAAAATAAGTAGCAGTTCCTACCACTTCTTAAGGAAAATGCAGGGAATATTAACTATTTCGTTTAAAACTAATTATTTCTTGAAATTCTAAGTTTGCCGCTACGGTGGCGCAGTGGTCTAAAGGATGACCTGTGATCATTCGTCCAAAAGTGGTCCGGGTTGGAATACCGGTGAGGCATGGTTATTTTGTGTTGTCTTACGGCATTGCCTCTCCCCCTTTCCTGGAACTCAATAGGCTCATAGCCCATTGAGTTGCTCACGGTGTTTATTAAACCTATAATAAATCAGTAAAAAAAAATTATTATTCTCAGTTTCTTGTGAACTGATTTTGTTGTCAGTTATTATTGTCTTGCAATAACAGTAATTTTCTTGATGCTGAATTTCTAAAGAATGTGACTTTGAAACGATACTTTTTGCCCAATTTGATCTTCACATAACAGCTAATAGCTTTTCCGTCGAAATCCTCCAATAAAGTCAAAAGAAAAATACATACATAGGTGTATTTAACAATACCAAATTACAAACACATCTTTTAAATTAATTTCCAGAAACAAATCAGGCAAAATTTTGTTTTGGTAAACTGCTGTCTTCATTTAACAATATATGAATTTCAAATCAATGTAATAGTATTTATAATAAATAAATGAAACAAAATTTGAAGATCCGCTTGAACCTAATCTTGGAAATCGAACAAAGTTACTACGTTTTATTTCAGTCCTTTAAATTTCGCATAATACTTGATACATTGAATGATATTTTATAATTTTACATTCATTTTGAAGTTTTTGAATTTTACTTCACTCATATTCTATTAATATACTCCTTTACACAGTTTTATCAGAATAATATGACCACCTACTAATAATGGGATTAACCACCCATAGCTCGGTTGGCAGCTACGAAACGGGGTGATACGGACGCAATGGGGCCTTGAAACGTTACCCGAGGCGCACGTGCCCATTCGGAGTGCACCAGAGCCCGGATGTACCGGAGATGGTGTGGTTGTGGGTCGGTACGTCAACCTGTCGATCTAAGTAGGCCAACAAGTCTCTATGGGATTGAGGTCGGGCGATTTGGTCGGCCAGTAAAGAACGGAGACATCGCTGTCGTGTTTCTGAAACCAGTCACCCAGTCCCTTAGCTCCCTAGAACGGCCCGTTTTACTGTTCGGTAGACACAATCACCACCAGGACAAACGTCCGACATGAGGAAATGCATGTGGTAAGCGAAGATGGACAGGTAGCCATTGGCATTCATTGACCCATCCACTTGTACCAGCGGTCCCAGGTCATATCAGGAAAGATACCACAGATATGCACATTGTCTCCTTGTACTTGACCAAAACTCGTGTCCATGTGTTTGCTTCTCGTGTGTCCGAGACTGTTCCCACCATCTTCCGTCACTTCTGTGGAGTAGAAACACCGATTCGTCGGAGGAGACAATCATTTTACACTCTTCCACTGCTCAATGACTGTAGCAACTTGAGAACTGCATGCGTCGTTCCCGATGGACTTGTATTAACATGAGCGACTTAACGCAGCGTCGACTCCTGAGACCCATAATTAAAACTGTTCACTCTGCTGTTTTCGGGGACACGTAATTTGGTGCCCCAGCTATCATTTTAGCACTGTTCCGCGTCGATTGCCCTTTAGCAGTCGAGAGATTGGACCTTCTTCTCTGAGGTGGATGGCCATTTGGATCAACACTTATGGCATCCGGAGGTACCAGACGTTCCAGCGGTCCATTTTTGGTACATTCTTACTGCAGCAAATCGCGAACAGACCACGTAGTCTACTGTTTCTGAGATACTTTCACCCTTGTTGCGGTCGCCGATTATCATTCCTTTTTGAAGGTTCGTAAGATCACTACCTTTGGGCATTGTATTCACTTCACATAGTATGGCTCATTTGTCGTGGCCGGTTGCTTTTATCTCCATGTGGTCGTCCTTGGCTCCTGGGGTAAACTGTGATTTCGGGAGATAATCACATTAATCTGATACGGTCGTGTATATTGGATACGCTGTTTGTTTTTATGGTTCTATATACCCAAATAAAGTGCAAGCTACTAAATAAAACCAAAGAAAGCAAACCTAAATTTTAGTAAAATACTCAAAAAAGGGTCTTTAATAAATTTATTCATGTCTAAAGTTTGTTTACCTCGATGAGCCCAATATACATATGTCTTCGCCTTTTAGTAGGCTTTCGGTTTCAGAATTGCACATAAATCTTGAATTATCTCACTGATCTAAATTTAGGAGCTACCTCTTTGTTAAGAAGATTGAAACAAAAAATAATGCAGAAATTCATATACAATTTTTAAGTATTTGGAGGTATGACTTAAAAATTCAAAGCTCAACCTGCGGAATCTATGCACTCCATAAAACAATCGTTCTGTAACGACGGTTTTTCAGCGGAATAGCATCTTCACTTACGTACATCTGTTCAGCGGAATTCTGGAAAGCTCTTGTGTTACGTCGTGTTTGCTTGGGAAGTATACCAGGTCCTTTCTTGGCATGTCTGATCCCAGTCCTTAATTATTTGCATATCACATACCAAATGATTGACTTAAGTCCCCCAGAATCGTTGAAATGTCACGCACTGATTGACTGCTTGTTTGGCATTATATTGTTAATCCGCATTCTAAATCAGTTAATTCTGTCGATCTAGACATCTTGCACTCACAATCGTGCTATTTTGTTATTACCCTGCTGGCATATATGTCGGTCGATTTGCGACGAGGTGCTTGCTTACGACTTACTTCACTACCAATAGAGAGGTGTCTGAATATCAATGATAAGACAATTCGTGTCAATACACATTTAAATAACATGCATTCAATAGCAAATTATTATCTCTTTAGAATATCGGCGAGAATACTCGTTAAAAGTGTAAAGCTGCTATTGTGATCAAACAATTGAAATATTATGAAATGCTTATATTGCTCTAATAAATGTTTATATGTTCAAAAAGGAACGCTATGAAATTTTCCTAATTCAGATTTGCAGAGTGTGCCAAGATATTGCTGGATAAAAATTTTAAGGTCCTTATTGTAAATCCTTTCCAATTTGTTTTACTCTAAGAATTCAATTTAAACGCAATCACTAAACAGTTAAATTTAGCGGACAATTGGTAGTTACATAACTTTCGTCTGATTCTATAGCTACGAAATTTTGTTTTTACGCATTATAATGTAGCTGAATATCTGGTATTACATAGATGTTTTGCTATGGGCTTTGACATAATCCTTCTTTTTAATTTCGATTGCATGATCCAATTAAATATTTACAGTACAAATTGTCTGAGTAAAACTGTGCTCTTAAACTGTACGAATGAAATATTATTCATACGTGTCGTTCAATTTTGCAGCTTATGTGGAAATGCATGCTGCGTCGTAGATATGATGAAAAGAATCCCGAGGCTTCATTATTATAGCTCCATTATTAGAATTACCCTTCGTATGATCGATGCTAAGCTGGTGATTGCAGTTCTTACCTAATGTTTAAATTACACAGTGGATATCTTGGGCATTGTAGGTATAATATCATTTAAATATATAAAGCAAAGAGGAAAAATCGGGAAATTGCGAGAGTTTCTGTCCGCGAATTGTTCGACCACTTCAATATGACCTAAAGATCTAAAAATTGGTATTGTGGTAGATAGCCCATAGACTTAAAAAGTCCAACCCCCTCTAAAAGAAAAACAATATGCCGGCTTCGCAGCACTAACTGCTAGAATTCATTCGCGAATTGTTCTAGCACTTCTAAACGACGTAGAGATCTGAAAATAATCACGCTGTTGGGTTTTAAGGTTCCCAATACCTAGAAAAGCCCGTAAGCTGAAAAAACGAAAATGGCGGCATTGGAACATTTTCTGCATTATCTCCTTAATTCAGGCGATGTCCCACATGATCCTATGGAGTTTCTCCGCCAATTCAACCAATCTTGAATCGGAAGATAGAGATCGTCCGTTAAACGTAGCCAAGGTCAGAAATCAAACCGTTTCCTTTACATAGCATTCGTATCTATTTTCTGCTTTCTGCTAATTCGTTTTATCTTAACATTGTATTCTCTAATGTTCTCGTAAATAATCTTCTTCTTGTATATAAAATGTCAGATGTTGCCCACCACATTGGTGATAAACCTTCGGATTTTCTTTATTTTCGTCAACACGCATCATTTTTAGCTGCCTTGCACCTGTTCAGTTGACTTATTTTCTGCACACGATTATCACGAGACAGAGGATCACGCAATCCTCGCCGCTTTGCGATGTATGTTTTTCTTTTTTCTTTTTATTGTTTAGCCTACTTTTGTACGCCCGACCTCCTTGTCGGAAACTGCACTGATTTGAAAAGTGTGCGTGTGAAGTTTTTCTTGTCTTTTCTTTTGTTTTATTAGTAGACTGACTGTGTTCTTAAAGATTTATGTTCTCATCATTGTACTTCATTTATGTGCTCTCTTCTGTGAGCTTTTTATTGATTCTATTGCTGATGCTGTTGTACATAATTTACATATTCGCATAATGAAGTATTATGCTGTGTAGCGGATGACATACAGTAAAAAATATCGCAGGGTAGCTTATTCCGATCCTCCTTTGATTCTTAGCAGATTCTGCCTTCATCTCGCATTGGCCGCTGCGGTTGTCAAGTATATTACACCTTACGGAGACTGAAGACCAGTTCTTAAGTTGCGGTGGAATCATTTTTCGGAAGGAAGGGGGGATGTTGAAAACTCACCACGCTGGCAAAGCACGTTTAGTGACCGTGGAAGAGCATTTACCTCTAATCCGGGTGCTATAGTTATACCGTTGATTGGTTGTCACGAAGGACACTTTAATAGGAACAGGACGCACCGCGAAAAGGGAAGATTTAATTGTGGTCTGGATCTCGATGCATTACATAGATGTCCCGAATTATGAGTAACAGGTTTTGGAGGATTTTTCAGCACTTGTTTAAGATGATTTTTCACTTTCGTCTTTGAATCACTTTCTCCGAAGGGTCGGCGCTGTTCATACGGCATCTGCTTGTGTTGAATATCTGTGTTTCAGTACTTTAAAGTAGTTAGCTTCTGTTGTTTTCGAAAGAAAAGAAAAGTCACGGTTCATATTTTCAAAAGCCAGAAACAACGGTCACTCCGAAATATGTAGAAACATTTATATTCTTCACGGGCTCCAACCGAGTATCGCAATCTAAAATTTGTAACTTCAGTTAGAGCAGTGACCACCTCCAAAGCCAAAAGTAAAAGTACCGGGGGAATGCATTTGATGGGTAATTTAAATCGTGGCGTATTTCATATCTTGGAAGACGTGAACTATCTTAATGTCAACCATTCTAAATTAGTGTAAACAACTGATATGTCATTCGAAAGAAAAAAAGCTCACTACTTTTCCCTCGACATTTCTTTCAAGGAGAAGGACTCTTACAACACACTTTTTCCAGAGGAACCCTCAATCTACTTATTCACGACACTTAATTTTAAGATGCAATTTGGGCAAATCCCAAACTGTGAGAAACCACAAAAAATTGGAATCAATTATGCCAAAATTAGTATATTCAAAAGGTAATTAAAAATGTTATTCGCTCTTCAAACGAAAATGTATTCAATAAAACAGTCCTTTCCTACGAAATTCACAAAACCCTATCTCTACCGTGGTCAGATGTTTTTTTAATTAAATTTGTAGCATTTTAGAAGTTTTGCGCTCACATGCAAAGACGTACACGAGAGTTTGAAAATGGTTACGCGTCTTCGATTAGGTAATATATTACCCCGCAACAACAGCTTTCTTCATCAATACAAAAGGATTTACCATCTTGCAAAAGTATCCTTTGTCGGCCACATGACGTAAAATAAACGGAAGTATATTGTAAAATAAATATTTTTTAGCGTCGAGTGCAAGTAATTTACTGAGTTAAAAATCATGTACTGCATAAAACATCTATTTTAACTTTTCCAAAGAATACGAAGTGTTTTGGCAAGTACCAAGGCCTTTCTTAATATTCGTGTTTTCATTATTCGGGTATGCGTGCGTCTTGAGATTCGTAACCGAAATATTTGAAATCTTTAAATTACTAACTGAACAACGCGTCTCCGAAAATAGGAATTGTAATAAGTTTCATTTCAATGTATAAGAGCAATGACACTAAACAAGTGGAATAAACCGGCTTTAGGACGCGTTAGGTTTTGATTTTTCGTAACAGACTCAAAAAATTAAGTGCATTTTTTGAACACAATGCGGCAAACCCCAAATACAATGTTACCAGAGAATGCGAAGGAAATATATTTAGCATAAATAAAGCTTATCGTGATGCGACACGCTACGTACTAACCTACACGTGTTCGCAAAGTACAGACGATTTGAAAAGGGCATTTGTAAATCAAATATTTAATTTACAGGGCTGCAGCGGAGCATTAGTTATTCGTATTCTAGTACATGTAAATACGAGCCTTATAAATATTACAAAATGCGTACAAAACATACTTCCGAACTTAGTTACTTCTGTAATATCTGAAATGACTCCAGAAAAGAGGAAAAGAAGAGTAAGGAGACTCGTAAATTGACTTTCTCGCAATTTACAATGTACGACACACACACACGCGCGCGCGGATACTTTTTTTCTGTCTTTCGCTACTGTTTATTATTTTTATTTTGTACATCTTTCTTTTCTATTAAAATTCCATTCTAAACGCTAGGTTAATGAATTCGGGGTGATTTAATAAAAACAACAATGCTGAAAATAATTCGGGGTTGTTAGTGGAACTTTTGTTGGACATTTTGCTAGCCAATTTTGTCATATATTTCTGAAACGTGAAAAATGCAAGTCGATTATAACGTACACTGTAGAATCACGCATGTACTGATGGAAATTAGTGAACCATAGATTGGAATAAGAACGTAGATTATTCCGGTGCCACTTTATCTGGTTCTTGAAGTCTTGGGCTCGAACACTGTTCAACAGCATGATTTAAAAGACATAAAGGCGTATAGAGCTATCGGCTGGAAAAAGGTAAGTCAGAGAGAGAAGGTGTTAGGAAAATCGATTGCAGTGTCAACAAATATCATCTCTTGACAGTGGGCAAGAGTCCAAAATACAGTCTGCTTGACCATGAGAAAAACTGCTATTTTGCGCAACCGAAAGCTACTCTTGTTAGCAGGACGTGGGTTGGCAACTCATACTATCAGCAGTCTCCTTCATCAAAATGTTCTTTATGCACGTAGACCAACGATATGTGTCCTATTGACCGCACCACACCGTACAACTCTCCGAAAGTAGATTCAAAGAACACAGTGGTTGGACACACGACCACTAGAATAAAGTTCTCTTCTCTGACGGGTCGAGTTTTAGTAGGGAATCTGAAAACCCATGACCTCATATCTGGAGGGCACCTGGCACGTCATGTATCCCAGCGTTCTTGCAGAAAGCATTACTTTTCGGAGGACAAGCATTGGTACTCTGGGAGATCATACTTATGAGAGGATGTGGAGAACTATGCGTCAACCAACACAGCAGTCAGGCTGCGCAGAGACATAGAGACGATATTCTGAGACCTTACTTCATGCTGAATGCTGCCGCCGTTAATTATTGTTTTTTTCATTGACGATAACGCTCGACGTCATAGAGCTTGACTAGTGGAGAACCTGCTTCAAGGGTAGGGAATGGAACATATGTTAAAGCCAAAATAATGTAGCGAATGGTAATATGAACACATTTCTGTATTTAAAGTCATAACCGCTCCTTTTATCATCTGTGCTGTGATTTAGCGGTAGTAGTTTTGTATGCTTCTTATCTAATCTTTCATGGACTCGCAGACATTCGTATGCTTGTATTCAGTAAATTATGTGTCTTATTTTAATTCCCAAACATAATATCTAAAGAAATGATCGAGCCCGTTAACATTACTGTTTTTCGTATATCCGTTACATGCCTCACTTGTTATATACGGATTACACAGATTTTTATGTTTAGATTTGAGACCTTCACAAAGGCTTCATTGGTATGTTAACATTCCCGCTGGAAATAAAAGTAATAGTTTTAAAAATTATATATATCAGGTTTTTTAAGTAATAAACCGAAACCGAATTTAATGTTACGTAATTAGATATTACCATGCAAAATTATCAATGTAAAAGATGCCTTCCATATGACGTATAGTTTATTATATTAGATATTTTCCTTCCGCTTTATTTCTAAACTATTTTGCATTTTGATTTCATCATTCATTTAAAAAGAACAACATAGTATGTATTTTTATAGGTTTCATCTTTTCTGTATCCGGTACCTGCGCACTATTTCAGGTATTTTCAAACTATTGATGAACCATAGCTGTCTAAACACGAAGTAAAAATTCAAGAAAAAAGTCAGTAGGCTTGCGTGGTCTCTAGAAATGTATTTTATTCCGACCGAAGTCTATGCCAGCTGAACGGGCTGTGACATATTTTATCACAGATTACGTAGAAGCAATTTGGTGTCTTAGGTAGTGTCATTTGAAACAATAAAACCTTGTCATACATCATAAATAATCTGCTATATTCCAGAAAACGGAATTAAGGAATACTGGGATATATGTTTATTTAAAAGCAAGTTAGGCAAGCAATAATAAAGCTTTTGTGCTACAGGTCTTTCCAATAAATATAAATGAGACAAATTATCAGACAGATATTTAGTTTCCATGGATTGCTCCTAAAGTGCGCATGCTATACCTCTCTTATTTCTCGTTAAAATGGCCTGTTTTACTGAGGTTAAAGAAATACATTTGTGGGGAGTAATTTTAGAACTTTTAATGTCAAATCACTTCATTTGTTAGGAAAACTAAATGTGATAGTATTTCCAGTGTGAATTACGTTTGAACATTTTAAACCGCCATTCACACTTTTAGTCTGTATTACCTGGAACAGCTTTCTGGGGATCTCTGCTCTATGAATATATCCTTGAGGGAACGTCTTCTAGCCATTTAGCTGCCTCCCTCAGAGTAAAAGCACCAAATGTTTTCAAAATATGCTACAAACTATTATTAAACCACCATTTGCAATGAGAAGGATTTAAGGAGATTATCGTGTAAAAGTATTTCTATGATTTACTGTATGTTCTAATTCACACTATGTCAAACTCATGTAACTCCCTATGAAACCCGGCCATGGGCGATTGATCAGGTTAATATATTCACTCTCTTTGAAAGGGTAGATCACTGCATTTGTATCACACATATTATTTCAAACTGCATTCCTATGAACATAATGCCAGTTTCACTTTGAGGGTTCCTTTGTTCTTTGTTTGGGTATATAACGACCCCCATGGGCAACGAAATGCACATCAAAGCAGTCACTCGTTCCTAATTTGTGGTTTTGCCACGTCAAAGTCTCAGGATCTATCACAGGCAGGCAGAAACGCCCGTGCCACTAAATATCCTCTGTTCGTTTCATGGGCACAATAAGCTGTCGGACCGAGTTGCTTCACCTTTACTTTTCTACTTCGCTTCTGTATGACTTTCTTCTAGGGCATTCTAGCCCAAATCTTCTAGCTTCCTACTTCTAAGCGCTGTTGAAGGCATCGAGTCAGGCACTCCTTTTTCTAAAATCCTCTACATAAATTCTTAATTCTCTCTTTAATGTGTGATCACTGGTTCCAGATAAAGAAGACAGCCAGTGTCCTAAGGCAAATACACCAACCATGCTACACCCGTGAATGTACATCAATCAGGTTATAATACCCACCGGTGCCATTAATGAAAATTTACACGTTACACATAAAGATAATCTGCATCCATAGGTGTCGTCACTGGAATTGAATACCGCTTCTCATTGGCTGAGGTTTCCCCAGTCGCCTATGCAAGTAAAATTTGCTTATAATCGGCCGGACCCATGTCCGAAGCATGTTTAGAATCCAATGTTTAGAATCCTACGACGCGACCTCTAGAGAGGCGACTTTGAATGTTTATCAGCTCTTATTACTTTCTTGTGTGTGATAGGAATAAGAAGTACAGACAAAACGTTTGACTTCCTGCTTAAGAGTGTCAAGGTATCATCATTTTTTCATTCATGAAGTGGCAAACTTTGTTTACCGTTCCGTGCGTTTACTTCACTGAGACTCGGTTTACCACAACCGCAGATAATTGAGTGGCCCAATGGAAAAGAGGCACATGCCACAAAACACATTGTGTTCAAAAAGGCATTTTTACTAAAATTGTTGTCTCGTAAAAAATAATTGGAAACATCTAATTATTTTAACAGCACGTTAAAATAGATGATGTAGAATTTTTATTTCCAAATCTTAACTGAAGTGTCACCATTAATAATACTACTGGGAAGAATCATAGGATGGTCAGAGTGAAAAATACTCACTGGAAATAAATTCTCAAGTTTGTTATCGAAATTACATGATATTTCATACAAGTAATAGTTAGTAGAAGACCACAAAGAATGTAAATTTCAGCAGATGGCACTGATTATTGTTTATGTTATTCAGATATGTAAGTATGCAATAACAATGACACCAGAAAAGTGTCAATGTTGTACTGCGCTTGTACCCAATGAAAAGGAAGAAATGTACCTGAACTTCAAAATATGTCTGCATTCTTCTCTTTATCAATTTTTTCTATTTCTTCTTTTACATCAGTGCTGTCAATTTTTAACGCATCATAAAATCGTGCATAAACACGTATTAAAAACTGCATCAGACTTAGTACGTCACGAAATTTTGCTATCGTTATCAGTCTTCTATTACGATATTTCACTGGCAAAACACAGTTGCCTAAATTCGTTAGATGACCACGGCCTTTTTGAAGACTAACTTTTACTGGTACTTCCATAGGATTATTAGTACATTTGATGTAAACAGAATGTTCACCACTCACTTATCACAGAACCATTGCTTTTCCAAGATTACAACGTTGTTTATCAACAGTCACATTTCTCTTCACAATATTTGCCAGTATGGTTTCTTTTGTCTGCTTTGTCGTGTCAGTTCCGCACTTTTGAAGGAGTGTACACTGCTGGTGTCCTTCTTTTGCGTTTCTCCATGAGTCCAAAATCTCGGTTGCAAGGCATGCATGTATGTCCAGGTACAAAAAATTGATGTTCAATGGTAACAAAGTATTTCTTGTCCAAGAAATACAACTAAGGCCCCAGGATGATGTAATTTGTGTTCTGTCCAACACACGAATCAGAGTATATTAATAAGGTACGGTGTTGATCTTGTTTGAAATGCTGCAGTGCCTTCAAAACACAACTTCCAACTTCATGAGCTCACTTTAAAGCCACGTCTTCTGACCATACGCACATTACTTCCCTCTCATCATTGCAACAGTGAACACCGGAGTTATATGCTCAGAGTTGTCTCTTATAAAATACATTTTAAGTAGAAATATACGAAGTTGGAAGAGTTTGCTGCAAACCAATACACAAAACAGTATGTCACTATTATTCTACTTTCCATCTTTTGCTGCTTCCTTCAGGCTGTTTTAGGCAGATTAAGCTTTACGAAAAGGCAGTTGAAAACCTGCTGATTGAAGATTATTTGCTGCTTTTGCGGAATCACAAGCATTGCAGTGTCACTTGATGGTAGTTTAAAGCCAATACTAAATTCGCCCTTAAATATATTTTGAAAAATATGCTGTTTCACAGGCACTTCGGTAGTAATCAGAGTATCACGGTACAATCGATACATTTCTGCAAGTGAATGTACCGAAGTGATGTATGTCCTGTTCGGGATATGCCTTCGACTAAAGTGTCAAGTGTATCTTGGAAACATTCGAATATGATTTTTTACTTCATCCTTCCTCTCAGAAGTGATTCCGTGGGTTCGGTTGCAATGGATACCTCGTTTGTCCTGCTGTGGTGTATGAACTGGATCATGTGGAGACATGCAATCCGACTGAAGAGAACAGGAAGTATGTGGTCTGCCTTCTGTTTCGTAATCCTCACTGCCTTTATTAGTATCTCTCCTAATCGTTCCTAAACGTTTTACAGTAACACCATGAAGTAATGAAAATGCCTTTCTGCACACTTCGATTTCACTATGTTTACTGCGACGAATAAAATACTTGAACGAAACTTTCCTGTGGCTTTCTGTTGCAACTTTCCTTTTATTAATTTAAGCACGCTTGGACTTGTATGGCCTTGCTTGTCCGAATAAATAAGCATTTTGCTTGTTGTAATCTGCAAGGCGATAAATGTCCATAAATACGTCTTCTCTGTATTGTGCTGAAAGCGTTGAATATTTACAACAATTTCGTTTTCTGCACTGATTTACGTTTTCGAATACTTTAGCAGGTGCAACACCCTTGTTTCGTCGAACGTATTGTTTTCCACCGTTTCATAACCTCTTTCTTTCGTTCTTTCCATTTACCAGGATTTCTAGAACGTTTCTTCCCCGACACTTATACTCATTGACATCAACTCCCTGCATCTCCATCTTAAAAACACTGACATAACATAACTTACACCTTCGTCTCACACAAAAGCTCTGATGTTTTGCTTGTGAGTATCGCAGCCACTCAGGGGCACTGTACTGTACTCCTAGTGACCTGCGTGGAACGTGCGTGTCTTCCACTAGAGGTTTAACACGTTACTGAAAAAATGATATTTTAATCTGCTGTGGATTTACGTGCGCATGTGTCACATGACTAAATTTTAGTGGAATAGACTCTAGATGTCAGCCGCTATCATATATATATATATATACCTTAACTCAAATTTGACCCATCTGCCGCATGTGCCTTATTTCCACTAGGCCACGCAATACTAAAAAGTAACTCCTGCTGATCTAGCTCTTGATTTCAATTAAATGCTTCAGCAATGGGAAAATTATCTCAAGTGTCCGTGAAAAGAAAATATATATATATTGTCTATTCAACGATAAAAATCGTTTTTGAATCCAGCATTGCATTGAGAATCTGTTTTTTGTTTTTCGAAACACATTGTTCCTGTGTCCCATATGTTTATAGACATAATTATTCGTACAGCTGTTTGTGGGGAAGTATGTTTGTTGGATTCTGATTCTCAAAATCAAAGTCCAATTAAAGGGCTATTCAAAACCGCTTTGACAGATAAGTTGTACATTTAGATTATTTAAGCCACCATTTTATAAATATTATATATATCATATTTTCTAAATAAGAAACCAAAAATAAAACTGTTTATATAATATTTTTACAATTTGATATCATCACCGAACATATTGTTCCAAATGATGTCCATATAGCGAATTATTCTGAAAATAAGAGATCCCTATTCTTTCCTATTCGATATAATCATGTTGACTTTACCACTCATTTAGGCAGACAAAACTCAAATTCAGTTTTCTTTTAATCCTTTCCTATGCATAGATTTGTATAATATGGCAGGACCTTTGAAAGAGTAAACGCATTACGTCGTACAAAAATTTGACGACAGTGTAACTGTTTAAAAACCAAATGCGCCAAACTAATTGTTTATATTCAAAAAAATTTAACATATAAATTCCGGAAATACAAGCAGCAGTCTTGCATTGTTCTGTGCAATGCATTTTTAGTTGCAATTCGTAGTGTGTCTTTTCGTACTGCAGGTAATGGCACATAAAGGGCTGTGCAGAAATTTTTCAGGACGAATGTAATAGCGGTGTTGCCCCCAGGCAGCAGAAGTATTCCATTAGCTGAAACACCAGTATTTCACACGATCGCGTCACATTATTGTGACCACCAGCTAATATCAAGAGTAACCGCAGGGTGCAGCGTGGAGAGCAACTAAATGGGCTTGGAGTGACTCAATAAGGTGCTGAAAGGTATTCACAGGTATGTGGAACCATGCCGAATGCAGTGCATATGGTAGCTGCCGGAGGGTGAGCGATGGAAGACCCATAGAGTGAACTAAACGATCGAGGTCGTCCACAGATGCTCAATTGTGTTTACGTCTGGGGAATTATGGGAGCCAGGAAAGTACCGTGAAGTCTTCATCGTGCCCTTCCAACTCCTCTCGGACATTTCTAGCTGTGTGACTCGTCGCACTGTCGTACAGGAAGACCTCATCCGCGCCAGGGAAGACAATCAGCCTTTGTGGGTGTACATGGTCTGCAAGCACGGATTCATAAACAATTCGGTCCATAGTGTCTTCCACAGGTATGAGTGGACCTAGAGAATGCCACGAAAACATACCCCAGACCATAAGGCTACCCCCACCAGCTTGTGTTCTTCCAGCAATTGTTAAAAAGTTTTTGTTGTCCGATGTTTCTCTCCTTATACGCCAAAGTCCACCCGTTCGATGAAGCAGAAAACGTGACTCATCGGAGAAGGCAATCCTTTGCCAATCAGCTGAGTTCCATTTTCGATACAGCTGTGCAAATGTAAGATTTCTCTGCCGGTGCATCTTCGTTAGCGTAGGTTCAGTGACAATACGTATACATCGCATCCCCATACCCAGCAGGGTTCGCTGAACTGTCGTTTTTGAAACGCTTCTGGCAGCTCTCTGGTTCATTCGGCCACTGAGAACCCGACGTTCACCTCTCATACAAATGGCACGTAGTGTTACACAGTTTCAACGTCGCTTATTCGCAATGTTGATAGTTCTCCAATTGCGATACATGATAGTTCTAAAGAGCAACACGCGAACAGTTCACAAACTGCGCTGTTTCAGAAATACTGCCGCCATTGGCCCGAAAGCCGATAATCATCCCTTTTTGAAAATCTGATAAATCGCTTCTTTTATCCATGTCAGAAACGAGTGATATGCTTTCAGAATGCCTACAGCACACTTTATATACCCTCCAATCCAGCTCACGATACGCGCCTTCTTACATTGGTTACGCGCTGTTGACGTCAAAAGTAGGATGTGGTCACATTAATGTATTTAAAACGATAAAAATAGTTAATTTTATTTAATACAAGTTAGTTTTTATTGTATGTAAAACAACAAAAACTTAATGTCCATTATAACATAATTAGGTATATCTTAGATAATGGGATTGCCGAAATCTGATAGGTTTGTTTTTTCGTAGGCAAATAATGGTAGAAATAATAAACATGGTTTGACATACGTCTTACCAAGAAATTTTGTTAAAACTGATGATCGAAATAAATGGACATATGCTTAACTCCCGTGGATTGCTCTTGAAGAGCACATATAAGAAATACCTGTGGACGGAGTATCTTTTAATCTTGGAAATGAAAACATATCAGATTTTTCGCATAATGGAGTATGAAAATGTTATAATTATGAATTAAAATCGATCCTGTTCTACCTGCACTCTTGGTTTCTGACTGTCAAGGAATTTTCTGAAATAATTTAAATTCCTTCGAGCAAAGTCGCCGTCTCTGTCTGCCAAACTCCCATACGAAAAGAACCCCGAATTTTGTGAGACCGTGTTAAACTCCCTCTGACCATCTTCTTTTTTTTTTTTTTTTTTTTTGATTGGAGGTTTAACGACCACCGTGACCAACTCAATGGGCTATAAGCAGTCGCCCGTCCCTGATTTAGGGTCACTGGTTCCAGGGAAGGGAGAGAGCCAGTGCCGTAAGACAAACACAACATCCATGCCTGACCGGGATTCGAACCCGGACCCCTTACGGACGAATGATCAGAGGCGAACGCCTTAGACCACTGCGCCACCGGGGCGGCCTGACCATCTTCACGTAAAATATTAAACATATCAAATGTGTTATTTTCAATGAGTACAGATCTCATCTTTATACCCAGCTCAAGGAAATTCACACAAAACTAAGGCACCAAGGTGTTTTGTCACACCACCCAGCCCTTTATGTCCTTCAGTGGATCATTTATGACTTCGTTTCGAAGATAGTGTCCCTACATTTGAATCTCGTGGTTTATTTCTAGTTGCATGGCTATTATTAAAATGCACGTGTTGTTTCTTTGTTTTGTGTGTGTGTGTTTATAACTGTCCATGAGTTATTTCATGTGATGAAATAAATAAGTGTTGTCCCACAAAAATTCACCTTCTCCGTAAAAGAGACTACTCTCTCGGGACTGCCACTTTAATCAAGTGAAAAACAGCTTTGCTCCATTCAGTACGTTTACTTCATTCCAAACGCGGTTTATCACATGGGTAGAGAATTTTTGCAAGTAATTCTCGCTTACCTCTAACTTTATTTCCACGGAATAGAAAAACTACGGGAAAACCGCAGCAATGGGAAAAGTACTTATATTTTTGGAGTTTAAGGAGACCGATATAAAAAAATCACCCTTGTTTGTTTTTTTAAGAAAACGTTAAGAAAAGTAAATGGATTTTGTATAGATTTTATTAGGAAAATTATAATGTAAAAATAAAAGCTTACGAATCGATGAAATTTCGCGATTTGAGGTATTAGAGCGAGCTGCGTAGAGAACACGGCTCGCTCCGTCAGCTAAAGGCACGCATGCGCTGCCGCGTTTGTCAGTGATGTCATAGCTTCGTACAGGTAATGCCCTTCGTTATTAGTTCTGATGGTTATTCTTATCGCCTTAGTGATTTATCAAGGACATATTTGTTTTCTAATCTACGGCTGCGTTTTCTAAATCTACCTTTCGAAACGAAAAATATCGTCAAAAAAGAGAAAGGGATGCCTCTGCACAGTGTTGGAAAACAGAATGGTAGGGAGACTGTCAGATGTGGCGGCATCTTTATTTGCAAACTGCGAATAAAAAAAGGACGTTCCGTTAGTACGATTCCTTAGTAATGCGTGATACCGCTGATGAAAAACAATGTGAAGAAACGCGATCCTATCCGTCAGCCAATGACGTTCGTTCGCTGAAGTGTTCCTTAGCATTGTGAAACATTAATTCAACCAATAGCCTTAGGATTCTTACCACATGACTGATTTATCAAAATAAGATTGTTTAACCTAAAGTTAAAAAATAACCGTTCGAAATAAAAATATATCGTCAAAAAAGCGAAAGAGTTATCCTCTGAACAATGTTGGAAAACAGAAAGTAAGCGATACTATCAGATATGGCGGAATCTTTCGTCGCCAACTACAAGTAAAGCAGTACGCTCCCCAAGTTTAACTGCATGTTTAACGGATGGATTTTCCTAAAATTTATGGCGCCGCAGTATTTAGGAGCTACAAATGGATATTTTGTTTACGTTTTTCTATGGAAGTTCTGCAAAACCGCAGAATTTCCAGAAGTAAAACTCCACCCCTAATTTCTGGTGGACGCCTTAAGCTTCTGTTGTGATATTCTATGGTGTTGCCTTTCTTTCGCTTCTTTTTCTATCATTTTGAGTTTTAAAGTATTATTTTCCTTTTATGTCCGTTTCAGGTCGCTATGTACAACATATGAGGTATACTCTTAAATAATTTTACGCCATTAAGTCACAGACGCACAGGAATACACACGAGCGCAGAAACACACCTAGCATGAAAGCAGGACGGCTGATAAATATACACAAGCGTAGTTAACCATGTATAAACATAGAATTATAGCATGAGCATGGACATACATAGGAAAAATAGTATCCTCCGGTATTAACAAATATGAAGTGTGCAATATATATATACTTGCAAAATCCGATCAATACCACAACTGGTTTGGGAGAAGCAAATTTCATTATTTTTTATTGTACTTTAGTGTTTGCAATTTCGCTGTCTCATTTTCCAATTCTTACATTTCAATTGTAAATGTTATAAGAAATGGTGAGTTCTTCGTTTAAAATTGTTCCTTTGGAAATACGATAAAATTTTCGAATTATATTTAACAGTTTAACTAAGACAATGATACAACAGCATATTACAGAATTTATTTAAAAAAAGGAAACAGAATTCTGCGAACAAGTCCCAAAACAGTGCAAAATGGATGTGCTAAATTTTACATTATATTAATCTTGCATAAATGATTCATGTAAATACTACACAATCCCATGTATTTAACACTATGTAAATTTATGACTTACATTTCAGATTATCTTTCTTTTTCCCTGAAGAACAAGCAACAATATTTATAATATTTCTCAATGTGACCAAAACTGTTTCTATTTTTTGAATTGCTGAGGAGTACCCTTAAAACACATAAGCATATATTACACGCAAAGCTTCATCTCTCACTAACGTGATGGGTCAAGGGTACATATTCGCATTAATATAAATCAAATACGTGGAGTTAATGTAAATGGACGATGTCATCGCTCTGCCCACGTTATATTATAAACAACGCATAGCAACTGAAAAATTGTGTTCAGACACCGCTGGGAACGAACCCCAGATCTCTCGATAACTAGTCGAGTGCGTTCGCATTTACGCTACGACGTCAACAATTCTTAGCGCCATGCGTGGTTTATCAGTCAGCATCTGACTACACGAATCCGTATTGATGGTCTCAGCAACTGAGATGTCGTCATCTGGTGGCATTTAACGCAACAGCTATAAAATTGTGTTCCGACACCGGTGTCGGAACACATTTTTTCAGTTGCTATGCGTTGTTTATCATATAACGTGGACAGAGCGATGACATCGTCCATTTCCAAATTCTCCACGTATTTGATTTATATTAACTATTTCTATCGCCCTTTGAATTTAATAGCTAGAATTAAATAGCTGTTGCGTTAAATGCCACCAGATGACGACATCCCAGTTGCTGAGATCATCAATACGGATTCGTGTAGTCAGATGCTGACTGATAAACCACGCGTGGCGCTGAGAATTGTTGACGCCGTAGCGTAAATGCGAACGCACTCGACTAGTTATCGAGAGATCTGGGGTTCGTTCCCAGCGGTGTCTGAACACAATTTTTCAGTTGTTATGTGTTGTTTATAATATACCGTGGACAGAGCGATGACATCGTCTATTTACATATTCGCATAAAACACGCATTCTGAAATTGCAGCACCACTCTCACTATTGATGAAGAAGTAAAGATTCGGCCGAAGCGACAGAGGTGGAGAATGATCAGCTCGTTTCTGTTCTCTTTTAAGTTATCATGTATGAGTTGTCGTAAATCCAAAAATATGTCTCCTGTTAAGGGCATCTCGAAAATCTGACAATATTACGAATACCCACAATTGTTAAATCAGCAGAAAATAGGGGGCGACACTGGTAATTCGAGAACGTAACCTTCAAATTCTTTCCCGTTACGGGAAGGAGCAATTTGAAGGCATGTACTGTGTTTAATTGATTAAGATAGTTTAACGGTACTGCACTGGTTGTCTTCCCTCAAAACAACAACAAAATCTTAGTTAAAGCTGGAATTATTCCTGTCAAAGTCACTGCTTTTCGAATCTTCTGTTATGCATCATTCCGTGAAACGTGCAGGGAGGAAACGTACCTAAGGAGGATTCGGTCAAGTCGCCACCTTGCTGTTTCATCATCCCCCATCGTCTAGCCATTCACAGGCTAAAACTAAGGATAGTGTACACGACTTGGGAATCTCCACGACCTTGAACATGACGAGAGAATACATTTAATTGCTATAGAACTGTGCAAAAGTCTTATTACAAATAACTGGACAGCCTCAACGGAAGTTTTCGAAATGAGAACAATCGCGAAGTCGTTATACACTGCAAATTCTGTATGTTTGGACAATGTCGAATTTCGTAATGTCAGTACCAGAATTATAACACAGGAAACGCTGTTTGGTGGGACTGTACAAAACGAAATGGTGTTTCCACCTAACTAATTGTGAAAAAAAAAATTAACCGCAGATAATGAGCACACAGAATATGGGCTCTGAATCTCACATAATGTTCACAGACCGTGCCAGATTCTGACATTCTGTGAGAATCTGGCTCACGTTATCACGTTGTTCTCGGTTGTCATATTGCAGCTGAAGGACCACCCGAGTGAATATAAATTTGTATTGTCATTTCAGCCCTTGACAGGGCTGATATGCTTCTTTTTTATTTTAATTAATATTAAAAGAAAATTTACAGGTTTACAAGCTGTTACCTATGGACTCATGAGGAATAATTTGAAAAATCGGATGAAATTTCATGTTATGACAACATTTGAGGTAATGTATGATTTTCAAAATGTTGCTGTATTCAAAATCTAGCCAGCAATCGAAAATAAATATTAAGATATGTTTAAAAACTCGAACACAATAATATTCCCAATGAAACACAAGATATCTGAAACAGAAGACTTCTTCCGAAGAAGTTACTATTCCTGATACTTCATTCGTAGCAATAATAACTGCTTCTTCTTCAGGTGAAGTTATACAATTCCGTCTACTTTTATGTTGCAGTTACAATTCTTTGTATTTATTCCCTCTATTTTGAATTGCATTCGTAAAGAGCTAGGAATTTTTAACAAATCTCAAACTCAGTAACATCGGACATTGATATGTTTAAGTGCCCTCAGTCGTGCTTCTTTCCGATATACATCTAAGTTCAGTATCAATCACTAAGACCAACAAAGCCATGATATTCCTGATTTGTTATATGGTAGAGGAAGGATATCATGTTGAGTTGGTTCAATTTCTTCTTCGCGATAAGGCTGGCACCAGAATATTCGAAATCGCAGGCTTTGTTTCATATGTGACATTAAAATCTTCGTTGTCCACACAACCAAAAACTAATTTTTTAAGTATTTACATGAGGAATAGTGTACATTGTGCATCATTATTCTCGAAGAACATAGTCCCTTGGAAGGAGAAATAATATTTTACTTAAATCTGATTGCAAATTTTCATTTCCACGATTAAGAACCGTGCATGCTTTTGGGTGACATGTGAACATTCTCCCACAGGAAATTAACCATATCCCTTGCTGTACAATATTTTGGAAGCATAATTTCTACAAACGATTACTCGCATATTTCATTTTGGAAATAAATAAATTTCCCTTTGCAGCACTGATCTGGAATGGGGATGAAAACTTTTCGAAACAAAATCTTAAAGCCCACACACACACTTTGAAAAATATATCAATTTAGTAACCTTCTTTTCTGAGCACCTTTGGATGACGGAAGGAGCTAACTCCTCATTCTGCTGTGCGCATATCGGTTATACCCTTTTCCTGCGCTTATCCGTAGATATCCGGTTTCCTCAAAACGAGGATCTATGCCTCTGATGTCAGTGGTTTTTTTCGCAGCCATTTACGTCATAGAAATGCCCGATGCACAGCAACAGACTATCCGTTGTTTTGATACCCAAGTTGCACAAGCGAAGTACACTTCCACAAGGTGAGAGTCATTGTATTTCAGTCATGGAGCGAATGGTATGGGAACATCTCGTATCTGCACGACGCCTTGGTATTGTTGACGATTCGAGGGCACAGGCCCATGACGCAAAGTTGGTGATAACCCAAGACATTATCCGAGATATTTTCTGCTTGATGACAAGAAGTATTGTTAACGGAATGCCTTCGAAATCAAGCTTGACACATGACTTCGAATCACAGCATTGCACATTTCTGCCTAAAAACGTTATATATTTAGAATAGTTATGTTGCTTTTTATGTAAAAGTTATCTTTTATCGAGGTTAAAAAAAGCCCTAAAGTGTAATTTGATGCATATAGGGACACTACTTATGAAATTTAAGAACCAAAATTTCGTTACGCTAAAATGACTTGCACTGTATGACTAACATAAAATACACTGACGGAAAAAAAATCCCAACACCACGAAAAAATAGTTGTAGAGGAATGAAATGGCGGCCATACATTTGTATAGGTAACATATTTAATCGATTAAGGTTTCAAGATCACAGCTTATTGTAAGCGCGAGAAGAGCCATTTAAAATGTGAAATGCTGGTACATTAATAACCGGTGTAACCGCCATAATGTTGAATGCAAGCACGCAAACGTTCATGCATTGTGTCGTACAGGTGTTGGATGTCAGTTTGTGGGATGGAGTTCCATGCCTGTTGCACTTGGTCGGTCATTGCAGGGACGGTTAATGCTGGTTGGGGTGACGCTGGAGTTGTCGTCCAATGATGTCCCTAACGTGCTCGACTGGAGAAAGATCTGGTGATCTAGCAGGCCACTGCAACATGTCGACACTCTGTAGAGCATGTTGGGTTACAACAGCGGTATGCGGGCGAGCGTTATCCTGTTGGAAAACACCCCCTGGAGTGCTGTTCATGAATGGCAGCACAACAGGTTGAATCACCAGACAGACGTACAACTGTGCCGTCAGGGTGCGTGGGATAACCACGAGACTGCTCCTGCTGTCATAGGAAATTGCTCCCTATACCATAACTCCAGGTGTAGTTCCAGTGTGTCTCTGCCGTAGAGAGGTTGGTTTAAGGCGCTCACATGGCCTCCTTCTAACCAATACACGGCCATCACTGGCACCCAGGCAGAACCGGCTTTTATCAGAAAACACAACAGATCTCCACTCCGTCCTCTAATGAGCTCTAGCTTGACACCACTAACGTCGCAAACGGCACTGGTTTGGAGTAAGTGGAATGCACGCTACGGCGCGTCTGGCTCGGAGCTGTCCTTCAAGTAACCGATTTGTAACAGTTCGTTGTGTCACTGTGGTGGCAACTGCAGCTAGAATTGCTGCCGCAGACGCGGTACGATGGGCCACGGCCATACGCCGATAACGGCGGTCTTCTCTTACAGTAGCGCCACGTGGCCGGCCGGAACCCGGTCTTCTTGAGGCAGTACCTTCCCTTGACCACCGCTGCCAACAATCATGCACAGTGGCTACATTCCTGCCAAGTCGTTCTGCAATATTGCGGAAAGAAAATCCACCTTCCCGTAGCCCTATTACACGACCTCGTTCAAACTCCGTGAGCTCTTGATAATGGCTTCTTCGTCTTCTTAAACGCATTCTTGACTAACATCAACACACTACGTCGATTCTCAACGATAACTAACGCTCACGAACGTTACAGCGCGTATTTACAGCAAACCTACTTTGCATGTTCCGAGGGGCACTACTAGCGCCACACGTATGCGCCGAGCGCGAAATTTGGATAGACGTCATCTTACAGATGTACTCTCACCGCCTTCCTACTGTCGTTTATCTAAGACAAACCCTTTTTGGTGTTGGGATTTTTTATCCCGTCGGTGTATCATGGCAATGTTCCTAGAAAGAAAAGCAAAAACGTTGTTTAGTTACGGTAAGTAAACGAGCTTCCAGCACGTCCATGTACCCTAATCATATTTTCTTAGATTAATTCGGTATAATGGGGAAAGAAGCACGGAATTACTTTATTAATGAGCCCTGCTAAAGGCGTTTCAAGTTGTTCATTTGCTATTCACCAAGATATATGAAAGAATTAAGATTAGGGTTTGGTCCATTCCACCGAAAACCACTTGACCGAAGGGTCACTTCATCGAAATATCGTTACACCGGAACGATCATTTCACTGAAAGGTCATTTCACCTAAACGTTCATTTCACCGAAAGGTCATTTCACCGAAAAGTCCATTTCGCCGAAAGGTCATTTCACCAAAAAGTTCATTTCGCCGAAAGGTCATTTTGCCGAAAAGTTCATTTCGTTGAAAGGTCATTTTGCCGAAAAGTTTACTTCACCGAAAGATCACTTTGTCGAATGTTCACTTCATCGAAATATCGTTTTAAGCAGCTGCTAATTTCGATCAAAAGGTAATATTCTTCGAATTTGAAACTCAAATTTATTTATTTATTTTCGTGAGATGCAACCTAATGTCGATCTCATCCACAGATTTGTCTCCTAATACCTCAAATATTAGTACTGATCTATAAACGTGTATTTCAGTAAAATTTCACGTGTGGAACATTTGCCCATATTTAATCTTATGAAGACTAAATTACATAGGTTTTTATATATATTGAACTAATTTAGCGCACTAAGTCTAAAGTCTAATAAACCGAAGTCTGTAGGTAGATTCTCACAGTGAACATTTTGATGATATGGACCGTTATTGAACTAGCCTTCTTTTCTTTTTTTTTAATTGAAGGTTTAACGACCACCGTGAGCAACTCAATGGGATATAAGCAGTCTTCCGTTCCTAATGTAGCGTCACTGGTTCCAGGAAAAGGAGAGCCAGTGCCGTAAGAAAAACACAACATCCACGCCTAACGGGATTCGAACCCGGACTACTTCATAGACTAATGATCATAAGCCAGCGCTTAGACCACTGCGCCACCTGGGCGGCGAACTCCATTTACACTAAGATGTGATATTATTAGTTTTAATTATTACAATGTCCCTACGGGTGTAAGAGAAGCGGCCACAAGAATTTAAAGGGGACGTATAAAAACTGCGTTTTTGACCGCTTCATGGCCACGAACCCCAGAGGTTGGTTATCTGAGTCATATAAAGTTTCCGTAATTTCGTCTTTTTTTAATTGCAATAATTAATGTAATTCTTTATGAAAAATGTTTATGATCTACAACTCAACAAAATATTTCAGGTTTTACAATCTTACAAATTACAAGTCTGCAACTTATCTGAGGGCATGTGCTGACTCAGTAAAACCTGTCCCGGGGGGGGGATTCCAAAGGTTTAAAGTACGAAACATTTCTGGGGTCCGATGGGTAGATTTTCAGCATTTACAAGCTACAACTCGACACATTATCTGAGGGCATGTGCCTACTGAGCAAACTTGTCGGGGCGGGGGAGGGGTTAATAGAAAATGTGCAAAATATAATGAATTTCTCGTCCGAACGGGATATCTTCAGCATTTACAGGATACAACTCGACAAAGTTTCTGAGGGCATGCGCCTCCTGAGGCAACCTGTGTGTGTGTGGGGGGGGGAGAGACCTAAAATATAAAGTGTTTCTGGTCCGATAGGCAGATTTTCAGCCTTTAAAACGCTGCAACTCTACAAATCTGAGGGCTTGTACCTACTCAGGAAACCTGTCGGCGAAGGGGGGGAGTAAAATACCAAAGGTGTAATATGTAAAGAATTTCTCATCCGATTGGGAGATTTTCAGCATTTACAACCTACAAATCAACAAATTATCTGAGGGCATGTGCTGCCTCAGGAAACCTATCGAGGGGGGGGGGGTACCTAAATTGTAAAATATAAATAATTTCTTGTCCGATCGGAAAATTTTCAGCATTTACAAGTTCTAACTCTATACATTATCTGAGGGCACGTGCCTACTCAGCAAACGTCGTGTACGTGCGTGTGGTGGTGGTGGGGGGGGGGGGGGAGATACCCAAAATATAAAATATAAAGTATTTTTGGTGCGATCGGGAGATTTTCAGCATTTTCAACCAACATCTCAACAAACTCCATGCGCGCAGGTACTGACTCACCAAACCTGTCGGGGGGAGGGGGGATGTTAAATAACAAAAGTGTAAAATTCAGTATAAAGGATTTCTGGTAGGATCGGAAGATTTTGACCGTTTACAAACTGCATGTCAGCAAACTCTCTGCGAACATCTGCTAACTCAGGAAACCAGGATACCTGGGGGGGGGGGGTGTGACACCAAAAGTATAACATTTAAAGAAAAATAAAACATAAAGTTTTTCTGGTTGTAAATGCTAAAAATCTCCCGATCGGACGAGAAATTCTTTATATTTTACAATTTTTTATTATCCCCCCTGCCCCCCCCCCCCCGAGACAGGTTTTCTGAGTTCGCACATGTTCGCAGAGATTTCTTGTATTTCTTATATCAGGTTTTAAACACCTTGTATTTCTTATTCTTTGTATTCTTTGTATTTCTTATATCAGGTTTTAAACACCCCCCACCCCGACAAGTTTCCTGGATTTGCACATACCCGCAGATAATTTGTTTAGCTGTAATTTATAAACCTTGAAAAATATCGTAAATAAGAAAATACGAAATTGCGGAAATTTTATGTGTGTCAGATAACCAATACCGGGAGACGTATTGAGACGTCCAAAACTTGCGTTCTGGACGGAGCAGTCCAGAACGCAAGTTTTATACGACCCCTTAAACTTTTTACGGCCAGTTCTCCCGTGGCCAGTTTTCAGCTTTGTCTTTGGCCCGAAAATCATGGAAATGTCGAAATTTCTTACTGAAAATGAAGTATTAAAAAATATTTTATGAATAGTTTCTTAAGTAGTGGGAAATATACCCACACGAAATTTGCTTATGCAGAACAATTTTATGGCACTGAAATTCCAATGTGTCCAGTTCTACGTGTGGCCAGTTCTCAGTGTGACCAGTTCTCCCGTGCCCAGTTCTCCGTACCCGGTTGCTACGACGTTAGGGGGGCCTATACAAATTGCATGGCTAACAAATTGCCGTCAATTTGTAGATCTTTTAAAGCTATGGTGTTCGGTTAAACAATAGAATTAGAGTAAGACTGATTCTAATTCAGAACAGGATGGTCTGTTGCTACAACCTTACGAGGGCATATACAAATTGCATGGGTAACAAACTTTAGTAAATTTGTAGATCTTTTAAAGCTATGGCATACGGTGATTTATAGTAAGACAGATCCGAATTCAGAAAATTGGGGTAGAGTGTTTTTTCCCCTTTTTGGGTAGGCAGAATTGAAGAGGATTGTTAGCAAATTTGAATCGGCCGTGTTGATATTCATAAGGCTTGCATAACAAGTTAAAGTTTGTAGAATTACGTTTTCACTCAGGCACAAAACATTAATTAATAGGCCCTAGGCCTTTCTAGCAATTTTCAACCCGCCGAGCTCAGATTTTTAAGGTTTACATAACAAGTCAAGATTATAGTATTGCACATTTTACTTAGGCACAAACCATTAATTATTAGGCCCTAGGCCTTTCTCGCAACTTATCAGAATCGGAAAATTCTCCTACAGGAAAAGCCCCTATCATGAAAACTTTTTTTCCTCGGACTTTTTTACCGATTACCTAGCAGGGTTGGGTCGGAGAAATTTCCAGGTTAGTATTTCCACTCTAACCACGGGTTTTAATTTTTTTTTGTTTGGAGGTTTAACGACCACCGTGAGCAGCTCAATGGGCTATAAGCAGTCGCCCGTCCCTAATTTAGGGTCACTGGTTCCAGGGAAGGGAGAGCTAGTGCCGTAAGACAAACACAAACACAACATCCATGCCTGACCGGGATTCGAACCCGGACCCCTTACGGACGAATGATCATAGGCCAGCGCCTTAGACCACTGCGCCACCGGGGCGGCCGGGTTTTAATTGAAAACGTGTCTTAGAGTCAGGAGGCTGGCAGGGGGGGGGGGGGATTCCAGGGTCGGCATTTCGACTTTTAGGATGCGATGGGGGAAATTTCCGATGTCATGATTTCTATTTTCCTGCACTTTAAAACAAGATGCAGCCGTGCAAGTAGCATAAATACGTGGGGGAAATTTCCCGGGTCGGCATTTCAAGCTGCTTGGCGTAAGACCGCCACACAGGAAAACGGCCACACGTCTTTCAGCAACTTGGAAAACCGCGGCACAGGAAAACTGCCACACAGGAAGATTGCCAGACAGGAAAACTGCCACATGGTTTTCATCAAGAGGCGGGCCACAAATTGCTGTTCTTCCGAGTTAACACTCTGAATGTGTGGCAGAATTCCAAATTTCCGAATTATGTGTGGCAGTTTTGCTAGGTTAGTCTAACGACGGGAAGGAGTATTTTTGTTTGTCTGGACTTTCGTGTCGGATCATACGAGTTTACCGCAACAAGCCACAAAAGTTCAAGGGTGTGTGCGGGAGGTCGGTGAGGGGTATAAATATTACCGTTTCTTAGCCTATATTGAGAAATGAATTGGGAACTCCAAACAAATTTCGAGAAAACGTTCTATGTAAGCCAAGCAAGAATTACAGCATATTTCACGCTATGTTCAGAAAAGGACTCTAAGGTGGGATTTTTTAATAACGCTGCACTCAGGCACTAAATATTTACATAACATGTCAAGCTTGTAATATTTTAGTTTAATTAATTCACAGGCCCAACACCTTCGCCTGTTTAACAGCTTTTAATCCGCCGCCTTCATATTCATAATGTTTACGTATCAAATCAAGTCAATAGCGTTGCGCTTTTACTTAGGCACTGAATATTAAAATCATGGGCCCCAGGCCGGGGCCTTTTTAACAGTTTTTATTCTATCAATGCCATATTCGCAACGTTTATACATCAAATAAAGTAAATAATATTGCGCTTTTACTCAGGCACAAAATATTAATTTATAGGCTCTAGGCCTAGGCCTTTTTGACGGTTTTAATTAGTCGATTCCATATTCATAAAGTTTGCGTATCAACTCATGTTAATAATATTGCGCTTTTACTTAGGCACTAAATATTAATTATAGGCCTTAAGCCTAGGCCTTCTAAACAGTTTTTATTCTACCTATGTCACATTCACAACGTTTACGTATCAACTCATGTTAAAAATATTGCGCTTTTATTTAGACACTAAATATTAATCCATAGGGCCTAGGCCTTTTAAACAGTTTTTATTCTACCGACGTCATATTCATAACGCTTACATAACAAGTGAAGTTAATAATATTGACATAATGGAAAGTAAGAAAAGGAAGTCTTGGATCAAGAAAATGACTAAAGTGGAAGCCATCAGGATAAAAGTGCAATCTCTGAAATTGCATGGGCTGGACATATTGCTAGGAGAACAGACCACGGATGGATTACTGAATGAATTAATATTAGACTGGGTAACATGGGGCATTAAAAATAGAAGATCACGTGGGAGATGGGTGGATGAAATTTGAATGCATGACGGAGGGACATGGACGAGGTTGGCTCCAGACAGTTTCTTTAAGAAATTTGGGAAGACCTTCATCCAGCAGAAGATTGATAGATTTAAAATTCGAGATGTATATTAATTTACGTTTTATCGATATAATTGTTTTCTCTGTAGCACGTCCTACTCAAAATGAAGGAATTTCAAATGATGACGAAAGACCAAATATATTTCTTCGTACGCGCAACCTCTGGACACAATTTAAAGTTTGAAAAAATTGTATCCAGAGACACAATGACGACTTGGTTTCCATAGGAAATGACCTTCAGACTGGGTGGCTGATTGTCTGTCTTTTCGTAAGGCTCTACACAAGACCTGGCCCCAAAATCACACCGTCCAGGACGACTTTAGAGCCCGAGGTGTAAAGAGACGCAACTAGGAGGAGCAATTCAAGTTCAAAGCACTGGGGGGAAATCCCTCTGACCACGGAACACAAAGCACAAGAGGAATGCAGATAACTCACATATCCCCCACACCCCCGATAGTTAAAGCCCTTGGAGCTACGTCATTCTTATTATAGCATTGTCTACACTGGTGGCAACAGTGGCCCACAGCGAAGACGCTTCACTACTATGTTGTCCGTTGTCCCAATGAAATAAAAATTGATTGGGGTTATTACTTGTTTTTATAAACATTTTTGCTGTAAGATTTTGACCTAACCCTTTTCCACAGGGTCAAATAAAATAATCAAAATATAACTTTTTTTTATGAATATATCAAACTTCGTTAATTATTTTAAATTTTTTTCGGAGTTTTGAGGATTGTAGGCAACAAACAATATGTAAGCATGAGGGGCGGAAAGTAGGGAACACGAGGGTCCAGACCCCCCTCCCCCCGGGAAATCTTCTCATGGTCTCCCTCACTGGGGGAGTCGTTCTACGAAACGTCTTAAAAAATTGTGGTTGATATATGATTTAACATTTTTTTTTTTTTTTTGCGAAGATTTCGGGCAGACCGTCACCATCTTTCGCAGCCTTTTGGAAAAGGCTTCAAGTACAATTTTGAAAAGTTAATTCAATGTTGTGTTCAGCACTTTAAATAGCCGCCCCGGTGACGCAGTGGTCTAAGCGATAGCTTCTGATCTCTCGTCCGAGATGGGTCCGGGTTCAAATCCCTGTGAGGCATGGATGTTGCGTTTGTCTTACAGCACTGGCTCGCTCCCTTCCCTAGAGTCTGTGGCCCTAAATTAAGGACGGGCGACTGCTTATAGGCCATTAAGTTTCTCATGGTGATCGTTAAACTTTCATTCAAAAAACAAAAAACAAGAAAAAAAAACCAACCAACCAAAAAAAAAAAAAAGATGAAAGAAAAAAAGAAACTGTATCTATTGCCAGCCCTGTATTGTGTTTGACTTCTTTTCGAGATATGTGATAACTGTTTAAAACAGTTATCAAAAATAAAATAAATAAAACTACAGGGTCGTATTACATATGGTGCCTTTCGATCGACCTTCAAGTGTTTAGAAGGAACGTAGGCGGCCGGCCTTTCTCGTAAGTTTTGAATTACAACCTAAATATTCGGTACGTGTAGACATGCCTAAAAGCTACTAAAATGTACTCTCAGGTATTTACAAGACACCTAGGCCGCGGCCCTTTTTGGAAGACTTTGAGTTACAACCTGAATATCAGTTTTGTATAAACATGTTATAAGAACTAATAAAAGAGGCTCAATGGAACAGCCTTAAACTGTCTGAAAGGCACCTAGGCTTCGGGCCTTTTTGGAAAATTTGAAGTTACAATATAAATATTTGTTTTGTATAAACATGATAGAAGGCCTGATAAAAGAGACTCAAACTGATATAGATGCATGTTTACAAGGCGCCTATGCCGGGGGCCATTCGCTTTATAGTAGGTCCTAAAATTTTGTCACAAATTTAAGTCGTTGCTGCCACATTTGAAACTACAATAATTTTAATATTTTTTAAGTTTTAATAGTGAATAAGAAATTCTCGAGAGCCAATAACGCAATTTATGTCAGGTGCATTCAAGGAAACTACACCAAGAAATTTTAAATGAAATTATAGCTATAGTCTTGACTTTTATAGTGCGATGCGTTAAAATGTACAATAAAACTGATATAGATAAAACAGCACATCAGATCTCATAATGTAATAAAAAAAATTCGCAGAATATATCCAGCTATTCTTTATAATTGTAGAAGAAATGAAAAAAAGAAAAAAAGAAGAGAAAACAAAAAATTATGTTTGTGCTTCTATGCATGAACTACCATAACATTTTATCATTTGCAACTACGCAATTCTAAGTTTCCCAAAAATGCTTTTACCATTTTAACGCATTTCTGCTATCTGGCAACAGCAGGAACAAGTGAATGTAATTGCTTGTCATCTGCGTGACTTTTTTACAGTAAATAAAACAATGCGATTTAGGGCCACTATGCATTTTTCGAGGGGTTTCGAAGGACAAGAACCCCACTGACAATGCCTGCTTCCTAACGATTTCATAAAAAAATCAAAAAATCAAAAAAAAATCCGAGAAATATTGCGACTGACTGCTGTTATTTATATTCGATATTTCATCAGCTGCCTATTGAAACATCTAATGTGCGGCGAAAGAACACAGGGAAAATGTGACTTTGTTGTGTCTGATGTATTTATGTCTAAGAACTGTTAGCCGTCCACTGCTTACGTATAGAAGTACATATCTTATACCTGACCGCGTTTTCTTGTGAGTTTTAGGAGAATTTAAGAAGCGGTATTTCCAAGTAAGTCTTCTGTGCAATAAATTCTGTCCTGGTGTTCAGTGAACACTCTCTAAAAACAAAATGGCACAGAAATTAATTATCACAAAACACATAAAGGTGCAAGTAACGCTGTGGAGTTTACGACTCGAAAAAATTTACGAATATTAATTAAGCACTTTTTTTAAAAAAGTGTATATGAAAGCTTTTCGATAACTAAGTACAAAATTCAAAAATGAAGTAAGAAAGTTATTTTCAAATGACAATTTCAGACCATAACTGCTATCATGAAAGATCAAGACTTTGCTAAACGTTGTATTTGACGCTCAAATACAACGTTCACGCCAATCTAAAATCGCTCGACATTCATCAGAAGATCAAGAATCTCAGCAAGTCCACGGTATTTTACAAATTTAACTAATCAGACTCGGTCAGCAAGCCACAGAAAGTCCGGAAAAAGCTGCAATACGGCGTGCTGAAACGGCAGCTTAAAGATAACGATCGTGTCCATCGCATCGTCCTGCTATTCTCAATCATGAAACCTTTAACTAGTTCGAAAATCCTGCTCATGATTGTTGCGCGATGAATGTTGACTGTCAGTTCTACCATTCTATTAATTTTCCTGCTGAGAAGTCTGATGAAAAAACCTTCTAGTATTGCTGTTTCAAAGTAACTGTTTTGCTTGAGAATGAAGGCCCAGCAGTTCGTGAGTTTCCACCTGATTTGAAGGATCTGCTAAGTAATCCACAACATCCAAATTATCGCCACTTCAAGGAAAATATTAGTTCTTTCAACAGCGCCTTAAGTTTCATATCGTTGGGCGCACAAATTTGCCCACGTCGCAGGAAACGGTCCCTACATCTTCAAAGTTCACAGCCAGATCTATCATCAAACAGGCTAGATGAATCCAAGTGAAGACAGCAATTGCTTTTATGCTGAGCTTTATGTTATTGACTCAGGCTTGGAAAATCAACAGCGTATAAATCATCCATCCACCGAATCAGCAACTTAATCCTGATATCTTAGCTTTCTTGGATGAGGTAATTCGTCGTAATAATGTATGATCACGCTTATCGTATGCTGCGATAAGTTGAAATTTATGAAAAGAAAAGAGCTGCTAATGCAGACCATAAATTACAAATGACCGCAGACGCTACAGTGTTTCTATGGTTGATGAGATCGCCATGATTTACCTGTCAGCTGACGGTTAATCACAATTTAAGCGCTACTTTTGAATGTCTTCTCGAAATTCCCAGCAACTACTTATCAAGCTCAACATTTTGAGTCCTCATCTGAATTCAATGATTTATGTGTCTATTTATCCGTTCGGTGAAGTAACTAAGCTACCAAATATTGAGATCAACGCCATAATCGTCCTGATCAACAGCATGGGCGTGTATTGATGCCGCAATGGAAGGTATCTCAAACAACCGTAAGAGTTAACCGCTTCAATCCAATTTTACACGAGGAAAGTTGTTCCAGCAGTGTGCTGTAGATTCTTATTTTCAAGTTGAAAGCAACAACTTGAACTATATCCGCAGTCAGCAAGAACATTTGCGAGTCGAGCAATATCGAGACTTAACGGTTCATTTGAATGACGTTGCTGATTGACGAGGTGTGAACGTTTTGCGTGCCTTGATTTTTCCATCCTCATTTCAAGGTTGGCCTCGCAACATGAGTGAAAGGTATCACGATACCATGGCATTGTCTCTAAATTTGGCAGACCTGATCTATTTGGGACCATGGCATGCAGTCCGAATTGGCCAGAGATTCGGAAAAATTTGCCGCCATTTTCGCAATTTACATCCGCCTTCCGATCGTCCAGATTTAGTAGCATCGTATTCAGCATAAAACTTAACAGCTCTCCTCAAAGACATCACTAAGAACGGGGCTTTTGGTTACGTGAAAGCTTTTGTGTACACCATCGAGTTTCAAAAGTGAACACTGCCTCACGGACACATATTGACCATTCTTGGAGATGATTAGGAAATTGAGACACAGAAAAAGTAGCTCGATAAGTTTGTGCTGAGATTCCTGATCGTCGAGTAGAGCCGAAACTTCACGAATGCGTCATTCTAGCAATAATTCATGACGCATGTGACACTTTGAATCCAAAAGCACCTTGCATGGACAAAAAGGAGTGCACAAAGAAGTTTCGAAGTAGTTCAGACCTCACATGATCACGGATGTCAATGTCTACCCGCTGTATATATATATCACAAAGGCGTTCAAGTTGAAATCCGGAATTTTACCGCCAGTAATTGCTTTGTTGTGCCCTACAACAAATTTTTCACGAAGAAATTAAATTGTCATGAGAATACTGAATCATGCCAGTCAGTCAAAGCCATTAAGTATATCTTTAAGAACATTTACAAAAGTTACAACAGAACTGCAGTCGAATTCCATGATGTTGGTGCGCAAGCTAATGTGATTTATGACGACATTAGCCAGTACGTTGATGCGAGATTAGCCAGTATCTCGATGCGAGATTTGTGTCTGCGCCTAAAGCGATGTGGAGATTTCAGGAGAACGTCATGCACGATCAGCCCCAGGCAGTTTATCGCCTTGTCATTCATCTTCCAAATGAACAATTAGTTTACTTCCAAGAAGGTCCGGAGCACTGGGAGTAGACGACAGAAAAACCCAGATGACAGAATGGTTCCAGCGTAACGCGGCTGATGAAGTTTCCAGACATTTTTACTACTCGGAGTTGCTATATAGACTATGTTTGCGATCAAAAGTTGAGTGCCTGGAAAACGAGACAGCATGGAGGGGATAAGGTTGTGTCGAATGTATAGCGTTAGCCCAAAGAATTATGAACGATTTCATTTGCGGCTGCTGTTTTAGTACGTTCAAGGTGCAATGAGCTTCATTGACTTGAAGACCGTCACCGGAATTTTTCATGAGAGTATCAAAACAGCAGCAATCGCTCATGGCTTGGTTGATGACGACACTGAATGGGTTCGCTGCTGAGAGGAAACATCAAAATTCAGCATGACACGACAACTGCGACAGACATTCGCTCTGATCCGTGTCTTCAATTTCGCCAAAAGGTCTACTTCATCTCTACTCAGCTGTTTCTTGAGTTCATTGATGGATACTTTATTTGGAGGCTTTCATGGCCACATTGCTGAAAGAAGAGTACTTCAAGAAATCGGAATCGTTTTCCAATTCACAGCACAAAGTGCACGGATTTTGGACTCCCAGAAGCAGTCGTTGTCACATCTTCAACTTGGACGATGAAGCAGCAAAAGCTAAGCGTTTCACCACGACGCTCAATGCAAAATAAGCGAAAATTTCAATAAAATTATTGCTGTTGTGAACAACGACAAAGCAGCAAACTGATTTTTCTTCATCCACATTCCTGGTGTATCCGGCAAGACTTACATGTACAACCCAATGATGATCTATTTGCGAGGGCAAGGCAAACGTTTGGGCTTTTGCGACGACTCGAATCGTTGCCGATTTACTGAAGGGAAGTCGAACGTCGCATAGTGGATTCAGAATTCCAATTTCAGCTGTCGAACCTTCGGTCTCTAGCATGAGGTGCCATCAAATGATTAGCCTAAATTGAGAGAAGCTTGGCTGATAATCATCATTGATGGGAATCAATGTTGCCGTCACACTCATTGAAAATAATCGATTTGTTTCTGCCAGAAGTGATGAATAATGTACGTCCATTCGGTGGAAAAACTTTAGTGCTAGATGGAGATTTCCGCCAAACAACCAACATCGTTCCACGGGGTAGTGTTACAAAACATTTAGAAGAATGTGTCAAGAATTCTCCACTGTGAAATTTTATCAAGCAGCTCAGTTCGGCTGTCAGCATGAGAACCACCGAGCAAGACGATTCCAATGATCGAGTCCCGCGATTGGGCAACGGCGATTTTTCAACAGAGACTGATGACTTTGACACTGAACTCCTCGTGCTTCCTGATGAGTCTGTTGAAGATCATATCAGATTATATCTCCTCAATCTTCGGTAATAAAATTCGCCCACAAACGGATTAAGACATTGCTGACATCGCAATGAAAGTCCTTCTGACGACCAAAAATGTAACTACAACAGAGCTTAATTATGAATTTTCAAGCAACTCCGTGGTGACAAAAATAGTCATCGAAGCGTAGACAGCCTAATTGCTGAAGATCCAGAAGGTGCCATCTCATTTCCAGTAGAGTTTGTCAATCAGCTATGCCCATCAGGAATTCCACCACGCGGCTTGAAGATCAAAGTTGGCTCATTGTGATGTTACTGCGAAATTCCCTTCCAAAGAAGGAACTTTCGAATAGCACACAAGTCGTGTGCTCACGACTGGTCGTAAAAGCTCTTCGTGCAAATATCATCGATGCTGAGATCACAGGCAGCAACTAAAGCGAACGAGCGATGATCCCTAGGCAGCCTCACATTCATCAGGCGATGTTATCAGTTACCAATCATTTCAGCTTTTTCAACGGCAATCGACAAATTACAGGGGCAATCACTTGATCACGCTGGAGTCTTTGAAGAAACCTGTTTTTGAACACGCCTCATGAGAATTTTCAAGTGTATGTTTGTGACACTCCATATCAAGGTCAGATTCTCAATGATGAACTAACGTTGACGAAAAGGGTTGTGATCAAAAAAATATGTGGTGGTGTATAAATCTGTGGTCTGCCTCAACCTCAATTTGAGATAATTAGAGTATTGTTTTTCAAAACGTTCATTATATATATACACTTTTCTCCGTAAACTAAGCAACAAATGGAAAAATCCTGATAACTCAAAAAGTTCCTAATTTAGGATCACTGGTTCCAGGGAAGAGACAAACACAACATCCATACCTCACCGGTATTCGAATCTGGACCCCTTTCGGACAAACGAGCAAAGTCCTACAGTCTTGTGTATTCATCCCATGGATGAGTACATCATATCCACATAGCGTTGCATTTATTTTTTCGAACAATTGATAAATTTTGTACGTGTATAATTCTTTTTTTTCCCACCAACATACCGTTATTTTAATGTTTTTCCAGGACTTCATTTTCAAGCGGTTTAGTGTATATTAAAACAAAAAATTACACAGAAATTATTTCTTGTTATTAATGGAAATGAAGTGGGTGTTGTATTTCATGGCTTAATCTGATATCTTCGTCGACGTGGCATTTCATTAGGAAATTAATTCGCCTCTCTACATATGGATTTTTTTCTTAACATCCACTAAAATAACACAATGGCGACAGCCCCTTGTTCAACTAACTGGTACCACGAGAGACACAGCACCTGTTGCTTCTGCGTATGCGCAGTCTCGTTGCTTCCACCTCGTGTTGGGGTTGTATCGGTTGCCAGCTACGGGCCACTAGTGGCACTTGCTTGGAGGCCAGCTATTCACGGCGATGCTGCAGAGCCATCAATGGCTGCCAACTAATGGCGCTGCAACCAACGGATCGCTACCGTTTCTTGAGCGGCAGATTTTAGCCAGTAGTGACCCATCACTGCCAGCTGGTGGCCAGCAGTTTCCCAACACTTGTGTTTTTGCTGGGTATGAATATGACACAGTTAGAATAGAACCTGTTAAAAAACCTAGGCCTAGGGTCTATGAAATGATATCTCGTGCCTAAGTAAAAGCGCAGTAATTTTAACTTGATTTGGCATGTAAACGTTGTGAATATGACATCGGTGGATAAAAACTGTTTAAAACGCTTAGGCCTAGGTTTCTTGAACTAATGTTTCGTGCCTAAGTAAAAACGAATTATTTATTAATATGAATTGACGTGTAAACGCTGTCACTTAGACATTGGTAGAATAAAACCTAAAATATGAATTATAAAGAATATATGGTCCGATCGAAAATTTTTTAACATTTACAACCAGAAATACTTTATGTTTTAAATTTTAGGTTTCCCCTCGCCCGCCCCCGGACATGTTTCCTGAGTCAGCACATGTCCTCAGAGAGTTTGTTGACTTGTAGGTTGTAAATGCTGAAAATCTCCCTGTCGGACCAGAAATTCTTTATGTTTGACACTTTTGGTATCCCCCCCCACACACACACATAGGTTGCCTAATTAGGCACATGCCCTCAGAAAACTTGTCGAGGTGTAGCTTGTAAAAATGCTGAAAATATCCCGATTGGATGAAAAATACTCTATATTTAAGGTATTGCGCCCCCCCCCCCCACCTCCGAAAGGTTGCCTAAGTAGTCACGTGTCCTCAGAAAATTTGTCGAGTTGTAGCTTGTAAATGCGGAAAATCTCCCGATCGGACGAGAAATGAGAAATTCTTTATATATTACGCTTTTAATATCAACCCGCCCCCTCCGACAGGTTTCCTGAGTAGGCACATGCCTTCAGATCATGTGTCGAGTTGTAGCTTGTAAATGCTGAAAATTTCCCGATCGGACAGAAATTCTCTATATTTTACACTTTTGGTATCCCCCCTCCCCTTCAGGTTTCCTCAGGCAGCACATGCCCTCAGATTTTTTTTTAATTGGAGGCTTAACGACCACCGTGAGCTACTCAATGGGCTATAAGCAGTCCCCCGTCCCTAATTTAGGCCCAGTGGTCCCAGGAAAGGGAGAGAGCCAGTGCCGTAAGACAAACACAACATCCATGCCTCACCGGCATTCGAAACCAGACCCATCTCGAACGAATGATCAGAAGCCAGCGCTTAGACCACTGCGTCACAGTGTTTTTCTTTCTTTTTTTCTTTCCTTTTTTATTTTAATCATATACGTATTTTTAAACGATCAAAGCTGAGTATATCCGCTTCTTCAGCCTATGGATGAAGAAGCGTATATGAAATGTTGTTTTAGAATTGTTAAATGAAGCCCCTTTACATTTTAACATTTCTGAAACAAAGTGCAATTTTTATACAATCCATAAATATTTATGTGATCAGTTTCTACACTTGATCGGAAACGTCTTCCGAAGTTAAGTGTTATCTACAAATCATCCATAGTGGGAAAGTGGCCAGTGGGCAAATGTCTGAGTGGGCAAGGGTCAAGGTGAACATATATCCGGTGGGCTTTTGTCAGGATCTCCAGTTCTCCTACACCCCCTTCCGCACAGCGAAAATCTGAAGTAACACCAGTGGTAATTAAAATGTTAATTTTGGGCTATTTCTTTATAGTAAGAAATGCACATACGTAATATTTCTTATTATTAACGATATGACAAACTTTAGTGTAATTAAGTGTGTTTTTTTTAATGCATTTGTGTCGCGTTTGCCTTTCAAGGAAAGCGATAGTAACCCAGAATTATTAGGTAGGAATCCTGTTTAAGGAAAGAAATTCCCAGAATTTCCGTTTTGCGTAGGGTGTCTACTCAGCAGTAAGTAGCAGTGTAGGTATTTTTAGCACGGCTTTTTTCAATTGTATTTCAGTGTTTTTAGTGCATAAAAAAACACAAAAACCAGAGCATTTTTGCTCTCTCCTTTCCAATAGGTAATAGTTGTGAAGGCAAAATTAAGACAAGTGTCGCAAGGAGATGTAATGTTATATAACACCGCGACTTTAGTTCTTAATACAGGTTGTAAAAAGAAAAGACGAAGGAACGCACACTCTCGAAAAAATAAATGAAATAATTGAGTAATTAAATGCGTGGTTCATTGGAGTATTTAAGGAAAGTAAGCCTTTCCCTGTTATAATTTGTTTTATTTATTATTGATTAATAAATTACTTAGTTATAACTCATTTTCATAATTATTGAGAAAAAAATTATTTTCGTAATTATTGAGCTGAAAAAGGCTCGTGGTCGACATGTTTATATACATTCATATGAAGCAACAGATTATAAAAGAACAGCTCAGCTGAACAAGAACAGATAAATAAACAGCTCCTGAAAAATTAACAGGAGCAGGGAAGAACTGTTCAGTGGAAAGAACATTTCCCATCCCTATTATCCAGTCAGTTTTTACTCTATTTTCGCTCCCACACTGCCCCGTTCTGTGGAACAATAGCAAAACAACTAACTACCACGTCCCCAGATGTTTAATCGCATTGTCCCACGGCCCTGATTGTCCTCGCCTGTTTTTTAAAGAGGTGGTCGCGTGGAGGAGGGATCACCATGTATAACAAACAGCACAGTCTAACCAGATATTGAGATTGTTCCCTTCCTGAACAAAGGGGGAGGGCGGGGGAATGAAAAACTTAACTATACCCATGTTTCTACATTAGTTCCACCGCCCATACGTACAATGTAGATAAAGACGCCGTCGGACATTTCGGAAGCGAACTCATTGGACTTTCATTAAAGCGGCATATCTAGAATCCCGGGTACGGAGAACTGGCCACCGAAGAACTGGACACATTGCAATTTCAGTGCCATAAAATTATTCTGCATAAACAAATTTCGTGTTTCTATATTCCCCACTACTTGAGCAACTTCTGTTCGTAATTTTTGTGAGCTATTCTTAGAGATCACATCACACCCAGTGATGAGGCGCATTTTCCCATTTTGGTAAGTGACATACTGACTGACATCATAGATTCTCAGGTTGCTTTGTGCATATCTTAAAATATTCTTGGAAAATACCTGTATGCCCGAAAGCACAAAATGAAAAAAAAATTTAGAGTCGAAAGTCGGAGGACCAATTTTCCACGAAATAAATGTTATGTTGCAAGTATCTTTCCATTTATTAATCAACACATGAAGAAAACTCAGTCAATAAAAATAAATGAATAAATGAAAGATAAAGATCTTTATCATTCGCTGAAAACAGCTGAAAAACAGTATTGCATGACTTAAAAGATCTGCAAATACATAAACTGGATAATTTAATTGAATCTTTATTGGATGTTTTTCTCATTATGACACTGAACAATATAAATACTAGTATATTTACACACAATGTTGAAATAATTACTTTTCTGCAGGAACTTTTATTTTATTTTATTTATTTATTTATTTATTCATTTTTGAGAATTCCGTACAATAACTGAAAGAGACCATTTCAAACTTGAAATGTACGTAAAATACCTGGAGTGGAAAAATATGGAATTGTAATCGCAACAAATTGTAAGTTTGCGATAGAATACATTTTGAAACTCCTAAATTAAGAAGTTATATGTACATAATGTAACTACCTTCGCAGTGACAAATTAAATCACGTAATTATTTTTATTTATTTATTTATTTTTGAGGTTTAACGACCATCATCCGCAACTCATTGGACTGTAAGCAGTCGCCCGTCCCTAATAGTAACTGAGCCCATCTTAGGGATTTATGATGTCAGAAGCTGATAGAAAAAGACACATAGCGCCATGGATTGTTGACCACAGTGGTGTAAAGCTAACGCGCTCGGCTAGATATCGAGAGATCTGGGTTCGATTCCCCAGCAGTGGCCGAATAACAATTTTTCGGTTACTGTGTGTTGCTAAAACGTGGAAAGAGCGATGTTTTGTTTTTCCTAATATAGAGCCACTTGTTCCAGGGAAGGGAGAGAGAGCTAGTGCCGTAAGACAAACACAACGGTCATGCCTTACCGGGATTCGAACCCGGACCCATCTCGGACAAACGGTTAAAAGCCATCGCTTAGATCACTGCGCCACCAGAGGAGGGGGTAGGGCTTGCAATTATTTCCGTATTTTTAAATCGTCGATTTTGAAAGTCTAATTAAAAGAATAAAATTTGAAGAGAAAAACTTGTTTGTTAAAGTTGTAAGTATGAACAATTAAATCATTAGGATTTGAAATAATTTTCACGAGAATGTGGTTCACCCCTGTTAAGTCAAAGCTAACCAAAATTATTTTACAATGCTTTTGTTTTTCTTTTTCCTTATGAATTTCATTTTATTAGATGAAATTCATGCGGAAAAAACCACGTACCACCAACCCTGGACAGGGCTAACTTTTACATTTATTTTCTTTTAGACGCATTTGTCATTTAAACATCTCTAAAATGTGTGGTCACGGAATATTTCCCCATTCCTCCTAGATCCTTGTACTACTTGTTTAATGACAACTCAATGAAATATTCTTGCATCTTCCTATAAAGCTTGAGACCTGAATTTAAGACATGTTGCCACTGGAACAGGTCTTTTTACAAGTTTTTAATAAACGCAACATTATTTATTTGATTTGTTATATAAACTTTTTGAATATGAGCTTCGTGGATTATAAATTAAGAAAGACCTAGATTCTAAAGCCTATTAATGAATGTTTTGTGCCTACGTAAAAGTGCAATGCTGTAACCGTATGCAAACGTTCAGAATCTGAGCTCGGCGGATTGTAAATTGCTAGAAAGGCCTAGGCCTAGTGCCTTGCAGTTAATGTTTCGTGTCCGAGCAAAGGAGCAACGCTATTAACTTGATTTATTATGTAAACGTTAAGAATACTAGTCCGGGGATCGAAAATTGCTGGAAAGGCCTAGGCCTAGATAAGTCTAGGCCCTTGCAATTAATGTTTTGTGACTAAGTAAAGGAGCAAATTCTTGATTTGTAATTAAGTCATTTGAATATGAGCTCCGTGGATTATAAATTGCAAGAAAGGCCTAGGCCTTATTAATTAGTGTTTCGTGCCTAAATAAAAGTGCAATACTATAACCCTGACTTGTTATGTAAATGTCTAGAATCTGAGCCGGCGGCTGAAAATTGCTAGAAAGACTTAGGCCTAGTTCCCGCGGCTAATGTTCCGTGACCGAGCAAATGAGTAACATTATTAACTTGATGCTTTGTGCCTGAGTGAAAACGCAAGTCTACAAGCTTTAACTTGTATTGCATGCCTTAAGAATGTCAGCACGGCCGATTGAAATTTTCTGACAATCCTCTTCAATTTTGCCTGCCCCAAAAGGGGAAAAATAACCCACACTACCCCCCCCCTTCTGAATTAGAATCAGTCTTACTATAATTCCATTGTTTCACCGAACACCATAGCTTTAAAAGATCTACAAGTTGACGGCAATTTGTATATGCCCCCTTAACATCGTAGCAACAGACCGCCTTTTTTTTTAAATTAGAATCAGTCTTACTGTATTTCTATTGTTCTACCGAACACCATAGCTTTAAAAGACCTACAAATTGACGGCATTTTGTTAGCCATGCAATTTGTAAATGCCCCCGTAACGTCGTAGCAACAGAAGGGTACCAATCTCCCGGGTACGAGTTTGCCGGGTACCAATCTCCTGGGTACCAATTTGCAGGGTACGATTTGCCGGGTACCAATTTGCAGGGTATCAGTTTGCCGTGTACCAATCTCCCGGGTACCAATTCGTTCTTCCCCCATATTCGCAATGTTTACATATCAAATCACTGGCATAACTACGAAGGATAAGAAGAGGAACATATCATAATACTGGCATAACTACGAAGGATAAGAAGAGGAACATATCATAATACTGGAATAACTACGAAGGATAAGAAGAGGAACTCTTGGATCAGGGAAATAACCAAAGTTGAAGACATCATGTTCAAAGTAAAATCCCTGAAATGGCAATAGGGTGAACATACTGCTAGAAAAATGGACTACTGATGTATTAGACTGGGTACCAAGGAACATAAAAAGACCCAGAAGAAGAAAGGCCACGTAGGATATGGGTGTATGAAATTCGAAAGCATGCAAGAATGACAAGGAGAAGATTAGCTCAAACAGACACTTGACCAGCAGTGGCAAAGAAGAAAGTGTTAAAAAGGCCTATAGGCCTATGGCCTTTTCATTAATGGATGTGCTTGAGTAAAATGGATGGCGCATATTATTATTGACATTACTTATTATGTAAATTTTATGAATATGGGAATGACGGAATGAACTCTTAGAAACGACTAGACGTTAGACTTGATAACTAATATATTCTGTCTGAGTGATATTACAATATTAATAATTTGACGCGTTACGTAAACGTTATGAACATGGGCATGATGGAATAAAAAATGCCGACCCCGGAAATTTTGTTAACCGTGTCAGCCCGTTACCATAAACTACGGTAAAAATGGAAAACATCTGTAGGTTGCATTAAAAAAAAAAGGAAATGCTGTTTAAGAAAAAGGAAATGCTGTTTAAAAAAAGGAAATGAAATGTTTACAAACTAAAACTCTAAAACTGAAAATTCTCTGCGGGCATGTGCTAATGCAGAAAACCTGTTGAGAGGTGGGGGGGGAAGGGGGGGGTAGTATACCAAAAATATAAAATATAAGGAATTTCTGGTCTGATCGGGAGATTTTCAGCGTTTGCAAACACAACTCAACAGATTCTCCCAGCGCATTAGCTAACGCAGGAAGCCTGTCAATGGGTGGGGAGGGGGCATAAATTATAGAGATTTTCTGGTTTGATTGGAAGATTTTCCGCCTTTACAAACTACAGCTCTACAAATACTTTAAATTCTTCAGTTTTGGTGTTAAGAACTTCCCCCCTCCGCCCTCCCAGAGACACGTTTCCTACTGTAGCAGATGCCGGTTGCCGGCAGAAGTTTTGCTCAGTTGTAGCTCGTAAACGCTGAAAATATCCCGATTGGACCGGAAATTCTTAATATTTTATTTTTTCGCGGTAAACCCCCCCCCCCCTCTGAGAGCTTTCTCGCGTCAGCACATGCCCTCAGAGAATTCGTTGAGTTGTATTTGTAAACGCTATAAATCTCCCGATCTGACCAGAAATGCTTTATATTTAATAGTTTTGGTAATAAGCCCCTCCCCTCCAACAGGTTTCTTGTTTTTGCATAAGCCCGCAGGGAATCTGTGGATCTATACGAGTTTGTAAACTCTGAAATTCTTTTGTTGAGTTGTGGATTATAAACCGTTTTTTATAAAGAATTACGTTAAATATTGCAATTAAGAAAATACGAAATTACGGAAACTTTATGTGACTCAGATAACCAACCTGTAGGGAAGTGGTTACGAAGCGGTCAAAAACGTAAATTTTATACGATCCCTTAAAATGTTTGTGGCCAGTTTCCCGGGTGGCCAGTTCTCCGGTAGTCAGTTCTCTACACCCGGTATGAATTGGTGTGAAAATTCACACAAACAAAGGAGCCCTTTCCCTTCGTTGGGCGCCTTAGAAAACTGCCACACATAATTAGGAAACTTGGAAAACTACCACACATTCAAAGCGTTCCACGGAGGAACAGAAATTTGCGCACGGCCCCTTAAGGAAAAACGTGTGGCAATTTTCCGGCAAGCTCATAGCACTAGGTAAATAATGAAAGTATGTCTCTCCAACCCAACATTCAAACAGCATGTCAAATCGACTTGTTAGCATGCCCATGATGAAAAACAAAACGCCCATCTCAGATTTTTTTCCTGGAATTTTTTTCCTCGGACTTTTTTTCCTCGAACTTTATTTCCTCCGACCTTTTTTCCTGGACTTTTTTTCCGGACTATTTTTCTGGACTTTTTTTCCGCGTTTATCAACTGTCTTGGACTTTTGTTCCTAGATTTTAATATTTATATATACATGGCCGGCCCTACGAGTGGGCGACGTGGGCTCAAGCCCACGTCGGCGGTCATGTGGAGGGCGGCTGGCCGATAGACTGCCCTTATTTTGCTTTAGCTTTTTCATATAAAAATATATATGTTTATATAATGATCTGAAATTTACTGTTTCATAAAATACATATTATTTGACCTTTTTTCTTTGTGAATTAATCGCGCTAGTTTCATCCGTGTTATTACATAAAAGCGAATTCCTAATTGCAATATTTTATAGCAGTTCTCATTTTCTGCCGTTCTTCTAAGCCAGTATATTTAGCCTTTCCATTTTTGAAGTCTGTATCTTTGTGTCTCTTCCTTGACCTGAGACAACATTACTTGCCTTGAGGCTACAGTTATGAAAATGTATCCAAAGTACGATTGTCACTCGCTTCTTGACCAACCCCTTGTTTTGCAAAGCAGGAGGCCAGGAGCAGGACGGAAGAACCCTATGCGCTCTCCCAGTTACCCTAACCACTACAGCACGGTATCATTTTCAAAGTGACTGCATCCGCAATTTAAACTAATTACATAATAAAAGGGAGAACGGTATGAGCGCTCCAATGGGAAAATGTCATCCTAGGACCGAGTAGGAAATCGGCATGTTTGGTTAGTACAACAAAATGTGATTTAGTAATTTTGATTTTACCCGTATGAGGTGAAGAGACTGAATACAGAAAAAATAATCTAATTATTTAGAGGAAAAACCCAAATTGGGATTTCAGTGGGGAATGATACAGTTTTTTTTTTTTTTCCATTTTCGAAAGATTTTGAATTATTTGTTTTAACCTAATTGCTAATGAAATCCAGATTGCTAATATAATAAAAACAGTATAGTAAAAACAGAAACTAAATAAAAATGCGTACACTACGAAATTCAGGTAACTCCTCAATCCCTGTTTTTCTTTAGATACCTTTGTACATACAGTCTATCTTAATGGGTTGGTCTCGAGCCTCGCATTAATCAAGGGACTCCAACTTAATGTTTTAATCGAAAGGAAAAAAGAAATTTCCTGAGAACTTTGAAGTGTGAAATCAGTATTTGGAAATTGTCCATGTAAGTTAGTTTGACCCCCACCCCCGATCTATATGAAGGAAACATACCCCGACCGATGTCATTTCTGATATACGTTCCAAAGTCAGTGAAAGTTTTTGGAAGTATTCCCATAGAAAGTAGTTTTTCGTGATGCGTATTCTTACAGAATTCTCCCTCGAAATACAAACAGGCAATTAGTGCAAGTTTTCAAAGAATTTTTGGAAGATAATTCCATAAATAATGCTATCACTATGTGGACTGCGTGCCTCAAGAAATATGTGTAGGGGAGGGGGGAGATGTGAAACAAAACATCTTAATTTCATCTAAAGACAGCCAGACCTCCACCATGCCCACGCATGAACAATATCACAGGCCGGCCCTGTATATATAGACTACAGAGAGAGAGAGAGAGAGAGAGAGAGAGAGAGAGAGAATGCTGTTAAAATGTCCAACAAACTGCTCCCCCCCGCTTTCTAAACACACACATTTTTGTATTATTTGAAAAGTTTGGAGGTGTAGTAATCTTTTTCATTAAGCAAAGCCGTATTTCTCAAGGCAAGCCAACAAAACCGCAGCGTCCTGGAGTAATTTTTGTTTTAAAAATATGGTAGGCCTATTTTGGCCCCGTATGATATTGTAGTAATTCTGCATATATTGTAATTGCTACCGGTAAAAATAAGTTTAATTGAGAGTTCAGTTGTTCTCTTGATGTAATACACTTTCTATATTGTACTACATGTCATTGAACGATTTTATTTTTCATTTCAATGTCATCCCAAATTACAGAAATTTTAATACTTCCTTAATACTACTTATGAGATTCAAAATACATTTGGCAACAATAATCACCCAAGTCGTACATTTATAAGTCTTAAAATTTGACCTGGAGTTCAAATTTCTGCATACTTATATTGCATATAAGTTACGAGGCAAAAGTAATTTTCATATAAACATTTAAAAACAATTGCACGATTTGTGTGCAGTAAGAATTTCGGTCACTATATAAAAAAAATCAAATTTAAGGTCACTCTTTCATCATGGAGCATTTCGAAGAATGTGCAGTTTTATTATAGCGATCGATTCTTCTCTGGTTGAAAAATACAAAAATATAAAAAGCATCCAACCGTTGGATTATTTTTATATTTTTGTATTTTCTTTTCCTCTCTCCTTTGCCGGAATCACCGACTGAAAACAATTAATAATTCTTAAGTGATAAATTCAGGACATTGTGGACCCCGGTTAAACATCTAAGTAGCTATTGACATCGCATAGGGAACGGACTACAATGGGAATGTTACGTTTCGGTGAAGTGATCTTTCGGTGAAACGACCTTTCGGTGAAATGAACCTTTAGGTGAAACGACCTTTCGGGGAAATGAACCTTTAGGTGAAACGACCATTCGGTGAAATGAACTTTTCGATGAAATGACTCTTTCGGTGAAGTGAACTTTTCGGTGAAACAAACTTACGGTGAAATAAACTTTTCGATGAAATGACCCTTCGGTGAAGTGAACCTTTCGGTGAAATGACCTTACGGCAAAATTAACTTTTCGGTGAAGTGATTTTCGGTGAAGTGACCTTCGGTGAAGTGATCTTTCGGTGAAATGAGCGATACCTTAAGATTATAATTATATACATAAATTATTTCTAGTTTAATATACTGCTAAATTTATGAAATCCGATACAACAGGGGCTAAGTTTTACATTTTGAGGTCGGGAAAATTTCCAAGAAAAATTGAAATGAAACTTTTGTGTACTAAAACATCACGTAAAATAAACAAAATTCCTGCAATACATTAATCCTTAAAAAGAAATTGAGATAAATTGCCTTGACTGTGTGGCAGCTGCCAGTGCCATCCCTGACAAAGTTGACCCAGTGATACGGAAGATTAATTCCCATTGCTCCACTGTTCTCTACTCAGTGAAATAGGTAAGGCTCAACACTGACACAAAAGAAAAAATGGTGTAATAGTTTTCTATAAAACTGTGCAAAATAAGGGTGGGAAGACACGCAAATATTAGATGCACATCTTCTTAAAAATCAAAATCAATAATTAATAAAAAAAAATCATAGCGGTAAATTAATATTAAACATACTTTGTGTAATATGCATTTGCATGTTACTGCATTAAGCGACTATGCTACTGGTAAACTATACAAGATAAGTGCTCTGTAACGGAATATCTGGTGGCCATCTCTCTTCTTGTGGACGTAGCACTTTCTTGAGCATACCTGATACAGACACGCTGGGTGGCAAAAGGCTTCAATTGTATCTTAGAACCACTGACTAACACACTCAGGTCAGTGAAACCGGATCTATTTTATATTTTGTTAATGGCAGGGAAAGTTTTGTTTGGTTGGTATGCACGGGATTCTGTAAACACTAATTACACAAATTATCTGCATTTATGATAAAACCCTGCATACTGTGATAAAACCCTTATGTGCTTTATCACAGTATGGTATACTATTATCTTTATACTGTGATAAAATCCGCATGTGTTTTATCATAGTATGTGTATACTTTTATCTGTCTGTAACCATGGAGTCTAATGGGAGTATTATAATACTTACCTACATTATGTCGACTTGATATTATTTCATGTACCTCTTTTCTTTTACCATAGTTTTCGGCCATAAAGGTTGCACTGCTGCTGTTCCGATAATCCTGAGCTTTTCAGTCAGTTCTAACAATATTGACACCGTACTAGCTCCTTTATTCCCAGCAGGTGTGTGATATCACACCTGTGTTCCTTATGGCATGAAAATATATCTTCTGATCGTCAAAATGTCTCCCTGACAGTGTTTAAATAAATGTATGAAAATATACTTCTACTCACATTCGGAGGGGAGCAATATTCTAGAGGAATGACGAAATAAATGCTCAAAATACGTACATATGCCTTTCCCTATCGTTTTTGCTATACAATGCATTGTTTTCCGCATCACGAAGGTTTTCATATACTGCTCAAAACAGTTCGGAGAACAAGATATATTGCAAGGGCAATCATGTGCGATTGACTTTGTTAACCGCAAAATATCTCATGTGAAATCAGAAGAATTTTAGTAATATGGGTAAAAAATTATATAAGGGAATTTTATGCCATATTATTCTTTAATGCACACGATGTGACATGCTGTACAACAATATGTATATGGCTACAAGAAAAATATCCTCTAATGCAGTGTTTCTCAAAGTGTGTTCCGCGACGGCCCTGTGGGGGTTCCGCAAGCAGATCGTAAAACATCGCCGAAATTTTCAAGAAAATCTGTTTATTCCATATTTTTTCCGATGACAGCCTTAACCAACCAAATCCTCTTAACCAATAAAAAACAAGAAAAAAATGTGACAGAAGGCCATGAAAACCACGTGGGACAGAACATCTCAAAGAAGTGGTGCAAAAAGATTGAGGGAGGAGTCAAAACATGAAAAACATCTGGTATTGTCGCATGCATCAAAATGATTGCAAAGCACTGTACCTGTAGTCATTGTATGCTTCTTAGGCAAGCTCTTGCCGCGAAAAATTTGCCTCTCAATCTAAAAAGCTCCCTGGATGAAGTAGTTAAAATGATAAACTTCATAAAAGCTCGTCCTCTGAATAATAGATTGTTAAAAATCTTGTGCGATTATATGGGAAGTGTGCATACATCATTGCTTCTATACACGGAAGTGAGGTGGTTATCTCGAGGTAAAATATTGGAACGCTTTTTTGAACTTCGAGCTGAAGTGCATTCTTTCTTCATAGATAACCACTCTTATTTGGAAGATCGATTAAATGATAGAGATTGGTTATTTCGAGTGGCTTATCTATCTGATATTTTCTCAAAACTGAGTGAACTCAAACTTGCACTTCAAGGAGAGGAAATTGATGTATTCACTACCAAAGACAAAATTGTGGCATTTAAAAAAAAACGCTACAATTTTGGACCAGTTGTGTCTGCAGCCACGAACTTGACTGCTTTTCAACCGTGAGAAACTTTCTGTCACAGTTGGACTAAGAAATAGAAAACAAACAATATGATGAAATCAGCCATCATCTGGAAGCTCTCCACGATTCATTGAAGTACTATTTTCCTTATGAGCAGCACACAAAAATAAAAAGGCCGCCCCGGTGGCGTAGTGGTCTAAGGCGTTGGCCTCTGATCATTCGTCGGAAGGGGTCCGGGTTCGAATCCCGGTGAGGCATGGATGTTGTGTTTGTCTTACGGCACTGGCTCTCTCCCTTCCCTGGAACCAGTGACTCTAAATTAGGGACGGGCGACTGCTTATAGCCCATTGAGTTGCTCACGGTGGTCGTTAAATCTCAAAAAAAAAAAAAAAAAAAAAAAAAAGTCAATTATGGCTTAAAAATCCATTTGTTATAAATGAGAAACCTCCTTGCTTTTCATCTGATTAATATAAAAAATTTCTTGAACTGACGTCAGATTCTTCAATGACATCTCTTTATAAAACAGTGCCAGTGGCAGAATTTCGGTGCAGTTTGAAAGGAGAATATCCATTATTATCGCAAAAAGCTGTGTCAGTGCTCTTACCATTTCCGACAACCTATCTGTAGGAAACTGGATTTCCTGTGTATGCCTCAACAAACACTAAGCACCATAATAAGCTGAATGCAGAGCCACTTATAAGATTACATTTTCCTTCGATAGAACCGAATTTTAAAAAAAATATGTGGCAATAAAAAGCAAAGCCATTCATCACATTAATATTTTTTATTATTGATTATTTGCATCGTTGTCATAATAAATATTCTTGGCTCTATATAACCTTTTTATTGATTGCTTATTTTTTTCATTTTATTTTTATTTCAAATCAGTGATAAATAATAGGCATATAGGTATATTAATTTTTAAATTGTCTTTACAGAGAGGGTTCCATTGCTAGACATTGTAGGAAAAAGGGTTCCACAGGCTAAAAAGTTTGAGAACCACTGCTCTAATGCACATGATGAAATAATCGTATTATACTTTAATGCACATAATGCGACATGCTTTACAACAAAATGTACACTGAAGTGCCAGAAAAACTGGTACATACGAGCTTATGCAAAATACATAGCAACGTCCCCTATGCGCGTACTCGGTTGCATCCGCCAGTGCGTATATAAAGCGATTGGCATCCTTGCCAGCTGTCAGAGCTGTTTTCAGGATGCGAATGACAAGTAATAACGATTTAAGCGATTTTCAACGTGGTATCATTGTTGGCGCTCGTGAGATGGGCCATAGTATTTCGGAGGTTGATACGAAGTTCGGATTTTCACGGACGACCATTGCAAGGGTGTACCGTGACTACACGAATTCCGGTAAAACCTCCAACCTACGATACCAGTGTGGCCGTAAAAAGACACTGGGTGAACGTGACCATCGTCGGGTGTCAAAAACCGCTTCACGCGGTAGGCGGGCAACACTCTCACAGGTATAATCGGAATTCAATGCTGCATCCTCAAAAGGAATCAGCGTCCGGACTGTGCAAAGTACCCTGCACGATATGGGATTTAGGAGCCGACGCCCAACTCGAGTCCCCTTGATGGTTGCACGACACAGAGCTATGTGCTTCACTTGGGCAGGGCAACACCGCCACTGGAAATTTGATTACTGGAAACAAGTAGCCTGGTCTGACGATTTGCGTTTCCAACTGTATCGGGTAGATGGAAGGATTCGTGTGTGGCGCAAACCCCATGACGCCATGGATCCCGCCTGTCAACAAGGAACTGTACCAGCTGGTGGTGGTACGTAATGGTATGGGGTGTGACTAGATAGACTTGACTCGGACTCCTGCTACGTCTACAAACGTCTGGGACCTGCCAACGCTATGTGCCTTTCTTACGAGGTACACCCGTTCAAATCCTGCATTCATGCTGATGGGCTGGCCTGTTCCAACAGGACAATGCAGTTCCACATAAGTGTCGGGACGTCATATTATGCTTAGAGGAGTATTCATCTGAGTTTGCGGTGTTGCCATGCCACCCAAGGCCCCAGATCTGAACGTGATAGAAAACATTTGGGATCCCATGCAACGCGCTATCGAACACAGGAATCCGAGACCTCGGAATACACCCGAACTGTGGAATGCTCTGCAAGAAATATGGTGTGAATTGCCTACAGCATATTTCCAGAAGCTAGGGAAGTCCATGCCCCGTCGTGTTTCTTCAGTCCTGCGCTCCCGGGGGGACCTACCAAGTATTAGACTGGTGTACCAGTTTTTCTGGCACTTCAGTATATATCTCTTCAAGAAAATGACTTACGTTTCTAACTGAACTCTAGTAGGGTGTGTGATCCTTTCAAACAGCTAAGACCGGTGCACACCTGTATAGCATAGAATATATGAGGTAATTGAGGACTGTTTGTGATGTCTTCGCCACCCCTCAATGAGGGCAGTTCCCAGTTCACAAAGAGTCATCGGAGGAGCCATCTGAGATGCAATGCGGCTGCCAAATGTGACGGAGGCAGGCTCAATTGGATTAAAGGCAGGGTATAATGCTGGGTACCCTGTACTCTCAATTCTCTCGCATTGGAGCACGTAATTAACTTGCCGAGTGCTATTCGCTCGAGCGTTATCATCTATGAGAAGAAACGAATCACCGACGACTGCAACAATACGGCACGACAGTAGATCTGAGAATGGCATCTCTATATCTCAGCGCCGTCATACTACCGTTTCGTATGACGTACGATCCGTACGTCTACTGGTACATAGGCCTGCCCAGATCATGAATCCATGTCATCAGTAATGCCATGCTCCTTGCGTAAAACCTGGATTGATTCGCGTGGTGGATGCACTCCAGATAAGAACTCGTCGATTTTTAGATTCCAGTATAGATCTTCCTTCGTCAGAGAAGAGACCTTCACTCCACTGATCGTACCCCCACCACTATGTTCCTTAGCCCAGATTTTACAGGGCATACGTGTGTCTTGCCGTTAAACAGGTCTAATTGTACAGAGGGCACCTTATTGAAGGTGATTGCGTTGGTTACCTGGGTCTTGTGGACAGGAGTAGCTCTTTCTGCAGCTGGGAATCATTTCCCTGCCTGTTCCTAGAACCGTTAACAATTGATAATAGTCGTCTATTGCTGAAATTGATGGTAGACGGCGTTGATCTTACCGTCTTCAAACATTTCTCGTAACCTGTAATCATGAATATAGTTGGGAAATGAGCTTCCGTAACACTTCAACAATTAGTCCATGTTTTGATATCCATCATCTATAATCTATCTCGCAAATAATTTTTCCAAAAGTGTGGGTCGAAAATGCAACTGCTACCCGTCACAGAAATGTTGGACTTGCTGATCTGAATCGGATTAAATCTTATAGGTGCAAATTTTGCTGCACATTGCGTAGTATAGAATTCCTAGTAAAAAATACTTACGTCATTCCTATAGTTCTGTTTCAAAGTTCACTGATGCCATCTACAAGATCACGAAAGCAAGCTTTTTTTATGATAAACGGAAAACAAATTTTAACATCAAGTAAAAGATTAAATAATGAAGTTTAGATGAAGAGAGGTCGTAAATATCAGATATATGTGTGTCATATAATTCAACAACTTGAATAAGTCAGCAATAAGAATTATTTTATATTTTCTGTCTCTCGCACCGTGTAGTTCATATTATTAATTTAAAGGCAGCAGATTTGCTTATACACTGACGGAAAAAATCCCAACACCACGATAAAATAGTTGTAGAGGAATGAAATGGCGGCAATACATCTGTATGGGTAACATATTTAATCGATTAAGTTTTCAAGATCACAGCTTAATGTAAGCGCCAGAAGAGCCATTTTAAATGTGAAATGCTGGTACATTAATAACCGGTGTAACCGCCAGAATGTTGAATGGAAGCATGCAAACGTTCATGCATTGTGTCGTACAGATGCTGGATGTCAGTTTGTGGGATGAAGTTTAATGCCTGTTGCACTTGGTCGGTCAATACAGTGACGGTTAATGCTGGTTGGGGGTGACGCTGGAGTTGTCGACCAATGATGTCCCATACGTGCTCGATTGGAGAAAGATCTGGTGATCTAGCAGGCCACGGCACCATGTCGACACTCTGTAGAGCATGTTGGGTTACAACAGCGGTATGCGGGCGAGCGTTATCCTCTAGGAAAACACCTCCTGGAATGCTGTTCATGAATGGCAGCACAACAGGTTGAATCACCAGACCGACGTACAACTGTGCCGTCAGGGTGCGTGGGATAACCACGAGACTGCTCCTGCTGTCATAGGAAATTGCTCCCCAGACCATAACTCCAGGTGTAGGTCCAGTGTGTCTCGGCCGCAGACAGGTTGGTTGCAGGCGCTCACCTGGCCTCCTTCTAACCAACACACGGCCATCACTGGCACCCCGGTTGGTTGGTTGGTTGGTTGTTGGATTTTATTGGCGCAAGGGCCAGGTTTGGCCAAAGAGCGCCAGACAAAGAACTATCAGCCACAGATTTTTAAAAACGTGGAATATGATTAAGAGCAGACAGGCTTGGTAAAAGTTGAAAAAGAGTATGATGAAAGCTGTGAAGACAAGGTAATCAATTAGGTCTATATAAAAATTTATTAATTTACTATTATAATTATAATTTTTTTTTTTTTTTTTTTTTTTTTTTTTTAACACAACTACACAAAGGATGAGTCACTCTCCTCCCCACACTCCTCTGCAATGCTGGCAGAGGGCGGGGACGAACTGTCACTCTCTTCCCCCCATGTTCCTCTGCAATGTTGTTTGAGGCTGGGGACGAACTGTCACTCTCCTCCCCCCTATGTTCCTCCACAATGTTGGTTGAGGGTGGGGACCTCGCTGAGTCCGAGACAGGTGCAATGTTCTTCAGGCGGACCGCGACAGTTGGATGGACACTGCACACCTTTGCGGATTGAGGGCCGGGTCGTCCGCACGTGCAGGCTTTCTGCTTTAAACTGGAAGAGAGGGTCGGCTGCAAAAGAGAATGCCCAGAATCAGGTAGTCGAAAAATCGCGAGCTCGGGGAAAAACACCTGTGTCGCTTGGTCAGCTGTAGATCGCTTGGCAAGCGCTGCGAGAGCTACAGGGCGCGGAACAAAGGGCTGCACGGGTTGTGGCTGAGACTGAACAACTGCGGCAAAAGTACGCTGGCGGGTGTTGGGAATACCCAACTTATCCTTGGCAGCAGGGTACGAGAGGCCTTCCAGGGTCTTGAGGCGCTGGATCGCCATCTCGTCCTTCCATTTCATACAGTTGCGGGAGTAAGCTGCATGGGCCTCACCGCAGTTAACACAGCAGGCCGCAGAAGTGCAACCTTCCCCGTCATGTTCACTGGAGCCACAATTTGCGCAACGAGCGGAACTCTTACAGAAACGTTGTGAATGCCCGTACCTCTGGCACCTGAAACAGCGCAGAGGACTGGGAATGTACGGGAGAACTCCACAGACCAAGTAGCCAGCCTTGATTTCGGTCGGAACTTTCGGGGAGTTAAAAGTCAAGATGACATTTTTTGACTTAATCATGGAACCATCACACCGGAACATCATACGACGTGCAGCAATAACACCTTGATCAGCAAGTTCAGTCACGAATTCGTCTTCACTGCATGGCAAGAGATCAAACTCCGAAATAACACCCCGAGAGGTGTTAAGAAACGGGTGAGGTGTCACTTTTACAGGAATGCCTTGAAGACTAGTGAGGTTCAGAAAAGTGTTACTCTGAGAAACACTGCAAGTTTGGACAAGCAGGTCCCCAGAGCGAAGCTTTCTCACAGACTTCAAGGGGCCAACCGCAGCGTCCAAAGCTTTAGAAATGAAAAAGGGAGATCTGGTGGACAGTCTCTCATGCGGATCGATGGATTCTACAAGCAAGTGAGTAGCATGCGTAGTCACAGCAATCGAGGGGAGACGACGCTTCGGAGCGACTGGTACAGCTGCCGAAGAAGAGGTTCCACATTCTTGGTCCAGGTCAAGGTCTAAAGACCGTTTACGGGTATGAGACTTGGTAGGTTGAGAAGACGAAGGACAGTCGTTGTCAACTATCATTTTGTCAGGTGACTTAAATTTGGAGTTTTTGTTCTTTTTACCCATGGAAAAAAAGGAGGAAGATTCGTCTGCAGACTACTCCACCCACCACCGAGCCCTACAAGGGAGAACTGGAGGTCTGCAAGCCAAGAAAATGACGCTGGACACAGTTCTGGAGCTTATACGTTGCAGATATAGTCCGTTGGCTGTGATCACACGCACTCGGCGGACACTTCGGCCTCCGGGTACCGTCATGCCAACGCCTTTGGCATGATCCCACAGCCCCCGGGCTCACCCTGCCGTGCTATACGACAAAAAGCCGCTAAAGCCGTGTACACAACTTGGTACAAGACTTCTGACTAGAGGTGGGTTAGTCTCTAGCCTCCCGTTTACAGCGAAGCCGGGGTCGAAGAGGAGTGTTGGTACACAGGAGGCACTTATCCGGTCTCCTGCGACCTCAGCCGCCAGACATCCCATTTCCGCCTCACGGGTCTCCGCACGCGGCAAACATGCAGGTAGGTCTAGCACCCAAACCAGCTAAAAGGAAAAAAGAAATCCAAAGAAGACAAGTCCTGGAAGGGAACCTAAACGGAATCTCAGCAACCTACGAACTGAGCGGTTAATATAATACAGTTAGTGGTGGAGGGTAACAAAACCACAAGACCGGGGTGTTAGTACATAACGTGGTAGCGATTAGGTAAAGTATACAACACGGGCAACTAGCCAGTGGAGAAAAACAAAAACGAAAAAGCGAGACACAAGACCAGCTCGGGATCGTGGGGCCGCGACTCCCCAACAGCTGGATGAACAGCTGTCCCTGCAAACACCAAAATAAAAAACAAGCGGTGGCGTGACATCAGATGGTGACCAGTCACAAGGTCAGCTCGGGCCGTGGGGGCGCCGCTCCCCAAATAACTGGAAAACCAGTTATCCCCGTGCGGGGGCTGGCACCCCGGCAGAACCGGCTTTAATCAGAAAACACAACAGATCTCCACTCCGTCCTCCAATGAGCTCTAGCTTGTCACCACTGACGTCGCAAAAGGCAGTGGTTTAGAGTGTGTGGAATGCACGCTACAGGGCGTTTGGCTGGGAGCTGTCCTTCACGAAACCGATTTGTAACAGTTCGTTATGTCACTGTGGTTGCAACTGCAGCTCGAATTGCTGACGCAGACGCATTACGATGCGCCACGGCCATACGCCGTACACGGCGGTCTTCCCTCTCAGTAGTGCCATGTGGCTGGCCGGAACCCGGTCTTCTTGAGGCAGTACATTCCCTTTACCACCGCTGCCAACAATCATCCACCTTCTTGTAGCCCTATTACACGACCTCGTTCAAACTCCTAGAGCTGTTGATAATGACTTCTTCGTCTTCTTAAAGGCATTCTTGACTAACATCGCTACCAGCGCCAGACGTATGCGCCGAGCGCGAAATTTGCATAGACGTCATCTTACGGACGTACTCTCACCGCCTACCAACTGTCGTTTATCTAACACAACCCCTTTTTGGTATTGGAAATTTTGTTTTCCGTCAGTGCATTTTCGGCAATAGCTTTTAGCAGAATATTTTATCATTGGGCGAGCATTGTCAGAGCCATTCCCAAAAGGGTAATCTAAAGATTTCAATGGGTCGGAAACTCAGGTTTTTCAAAATCCGATGGGCTAATTATGTTATACATAAGTAGTTGTCAGAATAATTTTTAAAGTTTTAAACTGCTGACAACCTTGTAGGAATGCCATGTTTTTTAATGAAGGTTATTAGAGATGCATTATCTTATATCTGTAACATCCGATAACTAGAAAGATGCAAATAAGATTTTTTTATGTTATTGACTTGCATTCAAATTTTAAATTGTTGCTTCGAAAGATACAATATATATTCCAAATTGCGGATTAGAAATTTAATATAGTTAAACCAAACTCGCTCGTTATGAATTTCTAATGAAAATGTTTGAAACGTTTTGAAAAGACCATAGCTGTCTATATGTACAATGAAAACAGATATATTCTAGTATGTGGTCCACATACCATTCGAATGAAACATGATGAACAATCAAAGGCAAATTTTATATTGAAAAAACTGTACTTGTTAAATACTTAAAAGGACGGGCAATAAGATATCGCGATTTGTTTTTCACTTTCGAAATTCAAAATGCAGATATTTTCTTTTAACAACAAAGTTCATGGAATCTACGCAACAAGGAGTAGTTCTATACCATAATCTAGTCATTTCCCAAGGTAATCTAATGGAATTACCGACCTAACGAGTTAGAGAAGAATGACATGAATATTAATTTTTGAAGATGACAATCGGTTTTCTGGTGTAAATATAAACAGGATGTTAAGTCAGATAATATACGAAAACTTGAAAATTTCATCGTCCTGGAGCGGAAATCGAATCCGCGTCCGCCAGATAGGGCCCGGGCATGATAACCACTACATCACCCAGAACGACTAACTCTCAAGTTTCCAATCGTTACCATCCTTGTAATATGTACATCAAAAAACGGGTTGTCATCTTCAAAAATGTGTATGGTTTGGTGTAATCCCGTATTCCATTCATGACATGAATATTATGTTTTCAGCTTTTCTCAAGGAAATAGAATTTTGGATAATCGAACATTAGCTTCACTTCAGTGCATGTTACAGACCAGGGAAGAGTATGTTTAGGAAAACAGTACAAAACCTTTGAGCGGCCTATGTATCTTTATCAAATGGTGCACTAATTCCTTGCATTCCTAAAACCACACAGCGGACGGATTGTAAAAACTCTGCAGCAAAATAAATCCCTTTCCTCTTCCGACTTCAATAGTAACGACCACGAAATTGTATCTGGTCATAAAGGCTGCCTTCAAGTCGTCTATTCTCTGTCCCATCAACGGAGGCATGAGGAGAAACGGCTACTATCTCTGATTTCGAAATCTTGCTGCAGGGTACAAAATAGATACTGAAACATCTCTCTTCCTCCTTGGTTTGTCACCATTGTAATAGCCATTTTAGCAAGTAATTATTCACAAAGGATTAATGTCTAAACAATTTTCGAAAATGCTTAATATGAATAACAAATATATGAGAAAACGAAAGGTATGTGGGGCACAGGTTCACTCGCTCGTTCTTGAAGGATTTGGTCCTGTTTTTATACAGTGAAGTCGTTCGAATTTATTTCATCCCATTTTGCCAACCCCGAGTTGATTCTTTACAACCGGTTAAAGAGTTGAGTCAGAAGGGCTAAATATTATGGTGTTTATGCTAATGGAAAGTAATTGTACAGTAACCTCAGCCTTAGAATATGAAAGCAATCAGAACACAAAACTTAGGTACTTTAAGCAAGCAGGTTGCAAGAACGATTAGTACAGTCGAATATTAAGAGTTAAATATGATTAGTACAATCGAATAATAGAGTGCTTTGCTCTGTCTCTTGATACATTCCCTTTGCTCATTCCAACAATAGAGTTAATCCTTAAAGATTTTTCACTTACCGTGTTTGGTGCATTTACTTACAACAAAGGTTGCAGGCCCATCCACGAATCAACCATAAGCGTTTGAACTATTAGACTGAAAACAACACATCCCTGTCTATATGTGATGCTGAATCCCATAAAAGGTCCTCGCATTCAAACATGCCCCTACGGTGAGGTGTAAATTGCTGGAAATGGAAATAAATTAGTGCGAAAGAGCAAATTGTTGGAATAATTTCTGAAGAATAAAAGGAAAACGTGTAGTCGTAGAGTTACTCGTGGAACTAAGTAATAAAGGTATAAGATATCTAGGACATTAATAAGAAAATTCGTTTGGGTAGAGGACCATTTCAAAAGTCGGCCTAGACCTCGAGATCGGTCACTTTCCAATTTCCCGTACTACTGAAAATAAATTATATTTTGAAACTAAATATGTTCTGTCATATCACTTTTAAAATGTGATATGAATATAAAATGCTAATTCTGCGCGTTGGAGTTCTACAACCGTAAAACACATGCACGCCAAATCGCAAATTGCTGCCTTGAAGCTTACGAAAAGTGTTAAAAGACAAACAGAACTAGAAGAAATAGAAATAATTGTTGTTGTTTTTTTGTTGCATAACATCAGGAATGAAGTTGAGTCCTAAAAAAGTGGTGTACAAAAGCCGTGTAAAAAACGCAGTTTGTCTTTCAATTTACTTCATGTTGAGCACAAATCACTGTGAAAAATTTCATACCAATTTTTGGCTACTAATGAGCACAAGGAAAAATTATGTTATTCCGCATGGAATTTTCCCAACATACAAATTTTTCAAAGCAAATATTTTAGTTCATGTCAAAATCACAGATAATGAAAAAAAAATCGTGATGTGGATTCGAAAGGGAGTGGAAAATTTAGCTCTAAATGTACAAGTTTTTATAAATTTCATTTTTTCTTTTAATAAGAACTGATAATATTGGAAATTCCAAACTTTAATGGTAAACACAATAGAGTTAAACCTGTCTGAGGTGAACCATGCGTCAAACGGGAATGGGTAGAAAGCAATTGTTTTTTGGTCTGGAACCAGAGATAAAAAATTGCCTACTATTTAATCTGCTTTAGACGGAACCTGCCTAAAGCAAAAACGGAAATGACAGTAGTAAATTAAAATTTTAGCAACGGAAATCTAACTGCAGAATGTTCCCGTGCCGTCAAGCAGTTTAAATGAATGGAAAATATTGCACGATGAAGTGCAATGACAAATTCACAGTGAACTAATTTGCTTGAGGATGAAGATTACATAATTTCACTGAGAGATTAGTCTTGTGTTGTTTTCATAAACAAGCATGGCAGGAAGCATACACTGATTTGATTCAGCGTATAACGCGACCTAGGTTAAGGTCATATTTTTAAAGACTAGCCGTCTCAAGATTTAGTTTTTAATAAGAAATTTGAAAGTCCAGTGCCCATCATGGAAACATCAAACTGTTATTTCCTTTACAAGGAAATAACAGTTTGATGTTTTTATAAGGTTATTTCCTTTGCAAGGAAAACGCAAAAACGGAAATGACAGTAGTAAGTGAAAGTTTTGCAAAAAAAGAAAAAAAAATGCAAAAATGTTTGCCTTCAGTTATTTTCTTTTCAAGGAAATAACTGAAGGCAACTTACTGAAACGAAGAGCCTAATTAAATCGACATTTTGAAATGAAGAATCACTTCCAATCTGAAAAACGTAAATAAAATCAATCTTCTGTATTCTCTGTCTCACAAATGAAAAACTGCAGATTTCAAATCTGAAATTCCTTAAATATATATACACTGCTGGACAATTGCTAAGGACGGATCATAAACGGCTATATAGCGCATAAAAAAGTAAGTGTGGTTGGATGCCAAGTGAAATAAAATAATGTCAGAAAGCCAGGACATTACAAGAAAGACAATTTATTGTGCTCTGAAATCCAGAAGGTTTTGGAACAAGTTCAAGGGACAAACAGGCCATTTTGTGCAGAATACGTAAACGTGAAAAAATGCAATTACCGTCCGCAGGCGTTCCGGCGTAAGATGTCAATACGGGATATGGCCACCATGGAGGGCGATGCAAGATTCCACACGTAGTGTCATGCTTTGCACAACATTATGAAGCAGCTGTTGGGGTAATTTATCCCATTCCTCTGTCAGTGCACGGATGAGGGTGTCCTTGTTTATTGGAGGGCATTGGCGACAAGCAAGACTCCTCCCCAAAGCATCCCACACATTTTCAATGGGATTCAGATGTGGAGAACGTGCTGGCCATACGAGGCGTTGAATATCCTTGCTCTCAAGACACACCTGGACAGCGACTGTTCGATGACCTGTTGCGTTGTCGTCCATGAAAATGAATCTATCATCTATCACCGACAGTACCACGGAACATGAGGTAGCAGAACATCATTAATGTATCGTTGGCCAGTCTTAGTCCCAATTGGAAGCACATAGAGGGACGTACGGCCAATGATCATGATGCCAGCCCATACCATGACACTACATGTCGGATATCGGTCCCTTTCCTGTATGTTTGCTGGACAATATGCAGTACCACTATCACGCCAGATCAGTTGTCTTCGACAATCAGACGATAGACTGTATCTACCCTCATCTGAGAAGAGGACAGCAGACCAGTCGTTATCAGTCCAATTGCGATGTTGATGGCACCATTGCAAGCGGGCGGTACGGTGACGTGTGGACAATGGGATGCACACAACAGGACGGCGGGCGTATAGTCCTCCTTCATGCAAACGTCTGGCGACAGTTTTTCGGGAGATCCGCTTGCCAGTAGCAGCCATAAACTGATTTGCTATCTCACTAGCTGTGCTGCGCCGGTGTCTTTCTGTTGATAGCACTATGTACTGATCTTCTGCAGGTGTCGTACTGAGAACACGACCTCCCCCGTGACGTTTGCTACACTCTCCATTTGTTTGAAATGATTTCTAAAGCCTTGAAACAACACTGTGGCTGACGTCGAACTCCCTGGCAACATCTGTTATTTTTCGCCCTTCTTCAATCTTGCCAATAATACGGCCATGCGTAAAATCATCTAGGTGATGTCGGGAAGACATACTGAAAATTTGAAGTTCGTCAATTGATTCTTTCCCTTTCAACTTTGCATTTGAACAACAACGGTCAATACGCGTCAAATCCTTTGTATCTCTTATCAGCGCTATGACGTCACGAACAAGTTCGGCAATCCAAAATTTGCATACGCACAACACGTCTTACTGTATCCCGCACTTATGCTAATTTCCACATTTTCCTGCCTTCCATTTTATGGTTGCTATCGTTGCTATTGTCATCCGTCCTTAGCAATTGTCCGGCAGTGTACACCTGAATAAGGCATTTTTAAAATCCTAAAAGATAATCTTATCCACACTATAGATCATAAAATGATACTGAGGAAATTTAAAAGAAAAAGGGAATACAGCGAATTTTAAAATTATACGTGTGGGATTTGGATACTGCACGTTCTTTCTTCGTATACCGATTAAAATGAACAGAAGAAAGAGTATAACCTCGAAAATGTAGAAAATTTTAGAATACTAAAATTGCGTTTAGTCATAAATAAATGCAAGAGAAACTATTTAGCTCATTGAATACCTACTTTTATATCACCTAGTTTAGTCATCTAGAAAGTGCAAACGCATATGAAGACTTTAATAACTTATAGGCGTTTTAATACAATTTATATAAACACCTTCTCTGCCTTTATGCTTGGTTGCGAAATATCATAGCTTATTGGAAAAGTATCCATAATGCACTGGATACACACATAGTGTCAGGGACGTATAGCAAACCCAAGGCAGTTACAACAGTTTTGAGGCGATTTTTGCTTACATATACAGATTAAACACCTGTAGCAAAACAACTCTTAGGAACCCTGTTTCTTGGAATATTCGAAAATCAGGTAATGTCCCAAAGGAAGCAAATTTGAAATCCCCAACAGAAGCAGGGGGTTATTTAGTCGATGAAGGCAGACGGTGAAAGCTGACCTTTATTATGTTTACAGTCTAAACTGGGATCCCTGAAGGACTCGTATCCAAATTGATAAGTGACTGTAACCTAGAAAGTACAGCTCTGATTTGCAAGGGGGGAGGGGGTGTACAAATTCAAATCTGGCTTAAGAGATTGACAGAAAAGTATCTGTATTCTATTTGAGTGCGACTATAGTACCGTTGTACATGTATTTCTCCTTTCTCACATTACGGAGCTCCCTCATTACGATACATGCGGTTCTTAGAATTGCGTGGGTGATGTTCAATTCTTTCTTTACTTATTCTCCCGGATATTTTTTCTGGCTGGCGCTCTATATCTGTACCTCAAACTCTGTACCACAGTTGATGTATTTCATTCCTTTACATTCCTTTATCTAGCACCACTTCCACACGAACCCTAAGTTGTATGCCACCTTATCCTTAACCTAAAATACACAGATCAATTCATTTATGAAATTCAGAAAAATTCATATTACATATTTGCTAAAATTATTCCCGGTGTTTGAACTAATACTGTGGGTTACGTGTTATCAGGATCCATTTATTACATTAAAAAAATCTTAACATCAAAAATAACTTTACTTTTCCTACTTGCCTCGCTGTTTTAGCGCTGTCAGGGTAATACCATTTAATAACGTTTTTGTTATTGGCCCAGGGTCAATTCCGATAATGCACTTCAGTGAGCACTTGTCTTAAGCTTTAACCCAAGTGTTACATTCAGTATCTCCCATAGTTCTGAAGAGAGCCCATGGTGTCAGCTTATTTGCATAAACTGACCCGTTGTTTTTTTTCATATGGACTCTCACTCGCATTCTTGCTTCAAAACAGCTTCGAACAAGTGGCTTCGATGTGCAATGTGTATTTCATGTCACAACATGTTCCAAGAAGTTGTGCATCAGGAAAACAAGTGAGAGCTCAAATGAGAAAAAGATAGATTCAGCAAATGAGGTGGGAGAAAGGGCTATCTCCAGAACTAAAGGAGATACAGAAATGTAATACCCTTTTTGAAAGCTTAGGACAAGTGCTAATTACAGTACATTATCGGAATGAATTATGGGATAATATCAAAAAACTTATCGAATGTTATTTCCCTAACAGCAGGTATAATATTGAGGAAACTATTAAAAATAAAGCCACGGCTGAAATTAAAATTTTCCTAATGTAATATCAGTATTTTGAAGCTCAGAACACGTGATACATATACATATATTAGTGCAAACACAAGGGACCGTTTTAATAATTTTCGTAATATCGATGTTTCGGATTTCATAAATGAATGACTATGTGCGCTTTATATTAAGAATTATGGGAGCATACCACTTAAGGCTCCGATGGAAAGGATGGCAGACAAAAAATGTAACTGTATATCAACACCTGTTTTACATAGTTTGCGGCACAGTAGATGGGCAGTGAAACAGCCCAAAACAGAAGCAGGGGAAAATGTGAAAATGTGACCCAGCCAATTCTAAAAACATCATATGTTGCAAATTCTGGAACGTGTTAAAATGAGTAAAAACTAAGTACATGTACAAGGGTATGGAAGAAAGATGTCATCCTAAGAGAATGAACCTGCCTGCTATTTTCGCCGCGAGATTCCTCTGTAGCTCCATGAGGAATATGGAAATTGCTTGTATTAGAACATAACTATTATGGGCTGACTTTCGAAAACAAATTATTTTTACCGTATGTATTAATTGGTGAAATATTTGTAGCGTGGTATAATTTGTGCCGGGATATTTGAATTTCTTGTTTCTCGCCGAAACCTTTGCGATGTAATCTAATGAAGTCACACTTTTTATCAATCTCATTCAACTTCTTTAAATATTAATACCAACGGAAACCTGGATGAGTAATGGAGAAATAAGCAGCATACATTTACAACAACGTTCACAAAATACAACTGTTCGGTAGTGTTATTTTTCACGAATCCAGTGTGAAATTTTGTTGAGACTGTAACTGCATGTGCTTTAGAGAACTCCTCGAATAAAAGGAAATGGTGTTGCTCTATGAAGATTTTACAATTCCTAAGGTGTGGACTAGAAAATGTCATAATTGTCGTTTTCCGGCCTTTGTGAAGCTTTATAAATGACGCTTCAGACAAAACACGTCGCGAATTGAGTAATTTTTGAAACCCCGCATTATTATCATTTTAAACTCAATTCAGAGTGTGAATACCGTAGTAACGTGTATCAACGCCCGATTTGAAATCATCAGTGTGAAATCCAGAACGACGGAAATTACCCTACGTAGAAGACATTGAAAATAATAGTCTGTTTGAATGCTAATACAACGTGAGGACCCCTTCCACTGAGCTTTTCTACGACCAAGCTCGCCATGATACACACAAGTAGCTTCCACGTTTATCAAGACATAAACACGGTTACACGCTGGTCCAACGGGAAAACTCGTTCTTGCCACCCACCGGTGGTTCACAACGCCGCTAGCCTGCTTCAGTAGGGCTATTAAACACCTCCATAAGCTGTCTAGGAAGACACGCACGGGCAAACATTCACCACCAAAATGCAATCAATAAACCCCGGTTGCTGTAGAATCACACCGTCTACCAGTTCCAAAGGTACAGCTCACCCAAAGAGTAAACAGCGAGTTTAACATTTTATTATGAGAAGTAACAGAGAAACCTGGTTTAAACGCATTATTTAAATATTTTAAGTTTTCCCAATTTAATACTGGCAATAAATAAAAAGAACACTGTTGTCCTTGCATTTTTATTATTATAACTTTTCACAAATGGAGAATGAAATTTGAAACTATAACTATAATATGATGGATTTGGGGGTGAATTAAAAAAATCTTGAAGAGCCGAGTACCGTTGTAGGTAAGAATAACAGAAATGTGATGAAAATTTAAAGTTGTTCGAATTTTGTTCTTGGTATTTACTTCGTTTGAGACACAGTTAGTCATAATAAACCGTAAAACCCAGTTTAATTAAAAATTCTACTAAACAAACATAATCAGTATTTTAGACGCAGAATAATCTGGCGCATCGGGTATCAGTTTTTTGAGAGCACAAAACGACAGGACCATCTCTGTGCTCTTTTTCGCTACAGTGGTAACGCTATGCGTTTCAAGGTTCTTTTTTCGGCATGTAGACATCTTGATTTTTCTTTTCATTTTTTACATTGACTTTTTGTATATAGAAGAATTTATACACTAAGTGTTGTACAGCGTAACTTTTATGAATTTTAAGGAACGTTTCTTACAATACAGAAAATTGAAAAGAACAGCGCTAGAGACTCGTGATGTATTCTTCGAAAATGTTTTATAAACCAATGATGACTCTTGCATTTCTGTTGTATAAAAAAGAAAAAAATAATTTTTCGGAAAACAGGAAAAAAAACCCCAGTGATATTGCGGAATTTCCGAAATTTTAAGCTTTAGGGATTTACTATTTTATGCGGTAAAGTAAAAACAATAATTAAAAAATATCGTGAAGTGGAAATTACTTTAATTTTTAGCCGATGTCAACATCACAACGAACCTTATCCCGTTGGAGAAAAATGGTGACACAGCAAAAGTTATCCATAAAATTTCTTCATTAATAAAGACATTTATAAGTTTCAGATAACCGCTAAACTAACTATGATGTTCGACGAGTATGTCAACAGCCTTAGGCTACTTACACCACTGCGGTACCTCTTTCCTTCTTAACTTCAGATCACATCTATCCTCTTACCACAGGGTAGAGCAAAAGACTCCAAATGAAAGCAGCAAATATTTGCACTTGAAAAAACATAGCCTTCTCTCCTCCAGCTCAACCTGACATTCATCAAATCATTCATCGTGAACGGTAATGCATGTCCGCCCCGAGAGAAATTAGAAATCAAAAATCAAAAATAAGTTCAAAAAACCACCGTGCACACCGCGTTTGATTAATCACTGCAAACTGATGGTATGCAAAACTCGTCGCACTGTTAAGGAATTGACAGAGCTGATTCCACTACCAACACGTAAATAACAAAAAAACAATCAAAAAGTACAAACTGTTATTACATCGTCAGCAAACTGAAAATCCATTTTGTAAGAAAAATTTTTAAACCATTTATCGACAAGAGCAGACCAGACGATAGTGCCAAAGCAATAGTAGTTTAACTTCGTTTTGGACGTTTTCAAAAGTGTCTGAAACAATTTCAAACTGTTTCCAGGAATTTTGACAAAAAAAAAATGTAAGGAAACGGAATTGAACACCCAAAGAACGAAGCAAATTCTAAAAGTATTACATAGGATTCCAAATTTAGAAAACCTCCAAAATCAGCGTTTTGTCCCATACAACACAAACCAGTTATGATAGGAATAAAAACAATGTTATTCACAAATTACTCAAAAGAATGACGTTGGGAGAACTCTCCTCAGCTGATGGAACATGAAGCTGCTGGACATTTGGAAACGGGATCGCCGTTTGTACTGCGCAGTTGAAATCTCCTTATTTCTGATTTGCGCATGACGTTTCGCTGAAAAACAGAAGGCCATACAGGTATTTGTCAGGCGCAAGACTCTTTCAAGATGTTCCCTTGTTCTTGTACTTTTCTGTAGTTAAAGACGTATTTTACATACGTGGTGATTACAAACAGTGTGGACACTGGTTTTCCTCTTACCTGTTACTGAAAGTTTTTCAAAAGCGATCATTCTTATTTTTTTTAATTTCTTGTTTGACTGAAACTGACTACGCTTTATCGCATAGTCAGGTAACCAAAGTTTCGAAAATTATTTGCCATATTTTTGCGTGAGGTTTTGAGTTTCTAGAAATCTGTGAACTGAAATGCAAACGATATTGGTGAAGAAAAATTGTGACAATTTGCTCTAAACATTTTTCTGATGCGTGTTTGTTCTTGATTCCAAAAATAATTCCTTGGATTGTCTCGTTAAAGATGATATATTATATGTAGGAAATGTCCAGACATTCTAGTTGAGATAAACAAATTTCACATAAGAACGATAATATTGGTTCATATACGGCTCCTGAAGAGGAGGATAAGGTGATGCTCAGGTGTAAATATTTCAAGAGCTATGATTGAATCTTTCTTTTTCTTCTTTTCTCTTTACGCGTAAGTTGTATCTGACATTCATTTACTATTGCCTGATTTCAGATATCTTATTTATTTACTGAATGTGCTGATAATTCCGTTCACAACATTGAACATAGGCTGGAGTCAAAGTTAATGAAGAGAATCATTTTAATTAGCAATGAAAAAATAATAAAAGTATGAATAGTGGTTAAAACGTCACATGAGATCTTTCTTCCCAGCGATTGTCATATCATCAGGTTCAAGTTAAAGTCATATAATAGTGCAAAAACACTTTTAAAAAGTTTTCGTAATTTGCTACTGCTCTTTATATGTACAACACCAATATTTCTTAGACGTAAAGGGCATGCGCCTTGATACTAATACAACTCACTGGTTCTTTTCAAAGAATGATACCAGTTGGGGCCGGTCGAGAAAGTTCTGTATTTGATGAAATGAAAAATCTTTTGTGATTGTTCTATTTTATTTAAAATTTGATTTCCGAGGTAAGGGAATAATTTTTGCAAGTGTTCTAACATCATACTGAAGAGCTGTTAAAGGTGTATAAACTCTCTGCTAATAAAGTTGAGTTTTTAGTATAATGACTGGATATGACACAGGATTCATCCCATGTTCCTCGTTTCAAGAAACGTGAAAGCTCAGTTGAATCTGAGAAAGCTCTTGCGTTATATTTATCTCCTTCAATCGAATTCATAAATACCTCAGTCATTATAGAACGTAAATATATTTGGTCTAGCTCTACTGTATCCACAGATTTCAAAGGGAGTTTATAAAGCCCATGCCTGCTGTCATTTGGTACTGTATCTTGGCCTTTTCTTACGACTGATAATATTTTTTGTGTTCTAATACCAAATTCCAAACCACATTTCTTACAAGCATTTCCTTAGAATGTTAACTATGCCTGGGATGCCATCAATCAAACCAATATGTTTCCTTATATTTTGTTCTTTTATTAATATGGTACTTGCGGAGCTGCTTATTTTTTATGAATTCGGTGTATCGTATCCGTAGAGTATCCATAGTCTCTAGCGATGTCCATAATTTTATTAAGTTCACGCTGTCTATCGACCTTACTGGATGAATTAATATAAGCTCTTCCTATTAAAAAATCAAAAAAAGAAAGTTCGTATGATGTCGGGTGTGCTGAGTGAAATTTAATGATAATAGGAATGCAGCTGCTTTTCAGTAAACGGAGTATGAAAAAGTCTGTGTGGTATCATCTCATTGTAGCATAAAGTCCAAAATAGGTAAAGAGTGATTTTGTTCAAGTTTGAAAGCGAAATTGATGCCTTCAACCTTGAAAGACATTGCTTCAGCAAATTTGTGAAGGGAGTCTTGACCATGCGTCCAAAAGATGAGGATGTCGTCTATGTAACGAAGATTTAGACTCGGCTTTAAAGTTATGTCTTGCATAACTTGCCATGTAAAACAGAAAAGACTGCGCAAAGAGTCGAATCATTAGAAATATTTATCACTTAACTCATCATGTTTCCGTGAATTGGTAAAAAAGCTAATGTGTTGAATACCCTGTGGCCTTATGTGTACAAAGTAGATCCTAATGTTCTTGTTACTTGATGCCAAAAAATTATTTATTATATAAAACTGTGACTAACATATTTTACTGTGATAAAACGTAATACGTATCAATAAAAATGCGAAACCCATCGAAAGCTCATTACCTCACATCAAATTCGATAGGTTGATGTTATGTTGAAACACGGATTCAATTTTGCCTACTGAAAGGCGTTAGGACAAATGGCCACAAACTTGTTATAAGAAGAAAGTTTTTTTTTTCGTTTGGATATTAGTGTATTTTTTTACCGATAAAATACTGCATGACTTTAACGAATTTAGTATTTTTCCTTAAGAAGGAAATGCAGCTGCAAATACATTACCGTTTTATATGTCAGACATTGTTCTGACTGCATTAAGAAACGTACAGTTTTTACTCTCATATTTAACCCCAGAAGTACTACATAGCATTCGTGAATGTAAAGAACGCCTATTTTAATTCCTTTATAATATCTAAACGGTTTTGAAATCAGTTTTAGGTTGGAAATATTACAGAAGAAGTTGTATTTGCAGCCCACTCCGTTGTGAAAGCTATAATGAATATGCTTTTTCTACTAAGCTAATTATCGTGAATATAGCTTCCTTCAATTATAATGTAATGAATTCAGCTTCTTCTAAGCTAACGCTTCTTCTAATGGTTGTTGTGTTATTAGTTATGAATAAAGTCTCCTGCTAGTAGTGTAGTAATAGTAATGAACAAACTTATAACTGGTAGTAATGTTGTAGTAGTAATTAAGATGAATAAAGTCTTAATGCTGGTTGTTACTAATAACACTAAATGAAATAAACCTAACAGCCAGACAGAGGTCTGACAGTACTATGAACTGAGAAAGACGTACTTACTTAAAACCTTTTATTATGAACTTCTACTGCTATCACACACACTTCACACACAGCTACTCAAATAACACGTAGCTCCTTGCACATGAACAAACGCTCTCCCTATACAACAACAAACGCTCTCACTATACAACAACAAACGCTCTCTTACTCATAAACAAACGCTCTCCTTAGATATCGTTGAACGCGCCTATTTATAATGACTACCACCACGTCATGACTTACACTCATTGCCAGATTTCATTCAGCGGGTGAAATAACATCTCGTTCAGTAAGAAGATAATTTACATAGTAAAATAAAATAACCAGAGATAGTAAAAATCAAAAGGAAAGTGAATATAGAGTATACGTTACATCATCTCCCCCTTAATTTTTTTTCTTTTTCCTTTTTTTTTTCCGAAAAACCTATCAATTTTGGAGTGTAAGTCTTACACTTCGTTGATTGACGTTTATCGACCTCTTTTTTGTTGTTGTTTTGGTGGCAGCAGTATGTACAATATCAAACTTGGCATGACAAAATCAAGAATTCTGTATTCGTCTGTGAAACACTTTGTATACTTGAACAAAACAAACCTGCATCGGCATACCTTCCTTTTATTCTGCCTAGCAGGAATCACTTTTTTAATTTCAAATTACGTTCTCATTATGCGTTGAAAACACACCAACTGTATCGGCAGCGAAGATTCCCTGGAGCTTCCTAACAGTAACAATTTTTTTATTTTACCCCTAAGCACATAGATATATATAAAAAAATTTAGATTAGTAGATGGACATAGAAGAAATATAAAAAAAACACATATATACACAAAAAAGAATGCATAGGCCCACACAAAAAAAATAAATTCTGACACGCCAACTGGTCGTGCAGGAAAAACAACAAACGGAGAAAAGAACCTGTCCACGAGAACTTACTTATCTGGAGGACGCATAAAAAACTCTAGTACGATAACGTTTTCCAGGCCTAATCGGACTGGTAAATTCAGGTGGCTTAGATCTTTTCAAGGACTTGAATGGATCTGGAACATCGGTATGCTGTCGGTCAAGAAATCCCGGCGGCTGACAGGAACGGTCAGGAACGGCTGAAATCCGTCGGTCAGGAACGGCTGAAGTCTGGCGGTCCTTAAATCCCTGCGGCTGATAGGAACGGTCAGGAACGGCTGACGTCCGTCGGTCAGGAACGGCTGACGTCCGTCGGTCAGGAACGGCTGAAGTCTGGCGGTCCGGAAATCCCTGCGGCTGACAGGAACGGTCAGGAACGGCTGAAGTCCGTCGATCAGGAACGTCCGAAGTCTGGCGGTCCGGAAATCCCTGCGGCTGACAGGAACGGGCTCCCCCAGGCTTTTGATATGTAATCCCTTTGTGCTGGGGCCCGTGTTGTCCTTCCAGCATTCTTTTGGACGGACGTGGCTCCGGCCACATCGTTTGTTTTCGTTTTCGCCCTCGTGGCATGAGAGTAGCAGCAGGCATCGGCCCTGTTTGCCCTAAGCGTAGGTTCCAGGGGCGAAACCCGGCGGATGCAAGGCTCTCTGCCTTCGTCGCTGTTGCGGCGAAGCAGATTGGGGAGACAAGTTACGTTTTCGCCCAGCTTTTGGTGCTTCTGGACGGTTTGTAAATGGTGTTTGACGTTTAGGAATAGTCAAATTATTGTTCATAACTGATAAATCAGAAATCCCCGAAGCCTCTGAGTCGCTGCTGTAATTTAGTGGTCGTGCAGGGCGATGTTTATTTCTGCCTATAGGAATACTCTCTGACGAGGTATTCAAGGAAGTAGGAGCTTGTGTTGGTGCAGAGTTATCAGGAAACGGCGCAGCAATAGTCTTGGCAATGGTTAGAGGGAAAGGAACGATACTAGTATTTGAAGAACTTGATTCGAGCCTTCGTCTCATGGGAGAATCAGGTTGCGTGTTTGGAAACCCGTCTTGAGGAGGGGAGGGTGAAGAAAAAATCACTGGAAATTCTTCAAAAACGTTTGTTGGTTCGTCCAAAATTTCTGGAGGTTGATCGTGAGATATAGACTCTTGAGTCTGTGGAACAGAAGGTTGAGTAGGGTTGATTATAAAATCGATATTTCGTTCATGATACTTGCGACACTGAGCAACGTGTACGTATTGAAATTGATTGTCAGGTTTTTCAAGAACAATGTTATTTTCAAACACATTTGCCACCCGATATGGACCTTCGTAGCTGTGTGCAAATTTCTTCACTAAAGTATGAGAAACAGAAGACTGGAAGTACGTTTCCACGAGAGTGAGATCTCCAACGACAAGATCTGGTTCCCTACGCCTAGTATTATAATATCTTGCTTGAGCCGCTTGTGCTCCTAGCATTGCAACACCAGCTTTTTCTGCCATGATTCGTACTGATTGCGGAGTTGGTCGCTGGTTTAGTTCGTCGATAATCCCCGTTAACTTTTCAAAAGGGGTTTTAATTTTGCGACCCAGAAAAAGTTCTGCAGGAGTAATTTTAGTAGATTCGTGGACAGACGAGCGGAGGGCGAACGAAAAAAGCTCCAAATGGTCACCCCATCGCTCGTGATGATCCATGACAAATGTAGCAATCATTTTCACTAGCGTGCGGTTTACGCGTTCCTGCGGAACGCGTGATGATATGGGGAAATGAATGGGGAAATGATATGATGATATGGGAAAATGAATTTATGCTTAATGTGTAGTCTCGCACACATTCTTTCAAAAATGTCAGAAATAAATTTTGGACCATTATCCGAAACTACTTTATTAGGTGCACCATATCTAGAGAATACTTCATTAATTAATACATTACAAATAACTTCTGCCGTAGCGGCTTTAATGGGAAAAACTTCAACCCATTTAGAAAAATTATCAGTTAATTCTAACACGTAACGAGCTTTGTTTTTAACAGATAAAGGATAAGGTCCCAATAAATCTATTGAAATAATATCAAAAACATGAGAACTTGAACTAGATTTCAAGTAACCGGCCGGTCTTACATTACGGTAATTATTAATCTGACACAAGTGACATGATTGAACGTATGCGAGCACACTTTGGTACATGCCAGGCCAATAGGCAACATCCCGCAATTTACAACGGGTCTTGCGAATACCTAAATGGCCTGCAAGAGGTTTGTCATGAAATTCGTTTAAAAGTGCCATTCTAAGGGTTCGCGGAATACATGGGCGAAACTCTGCCCTAGTAGTCCTAGATTTCGTATAGTAAAGAAGACCCTCTATGACTTCAAAATGCTGTGACCTTACAGCCAGAGAAGGACCACTTTGTAGGGGCGAACCCGCAAGCAAAAAATTATAGATATCCCCAAAATCTGGATCATTTATTAATTCTGCCATTATCTGCTCTCTGGATGTTATATCAGCTATTAGAAGTAAAGGCTGACATCCAGGAGTAGTTTCTGTGGGGACCCCACTAACCGGAACGCGACACAATGCGTCTGGTAATTGATTCTTATGACCTGGCTGATACGAAATTTTGATATTGCTCTCTTGTAACTTCAGAGCCCACTTCATAAGTCTTTGAGATAGGTGCTTATCAGAATTCAAATACTGAAGGGCAGAATGATCCGTAATTATGTTAACTGTCAATTTGTTAAGATAACATTGAAACTTATCAAGAGCATATACTACAGCAAGACATTCACGTTCCGTAGCTAAATAATTGCGTTCAGCTTTGGCTAAAGTACGAGACGCAAAAGCTATTGGATGCCCAGCTTGTGACAAAACGCAACCAAGACCAACTCCGGATGCGTCAGTATAAATATTAAATTCCTTAGTATGATCCGGGAAAGCCAACACAGGAGGCTGAGTCAACGCATACTTCAGTGTTTCAAAAGCAGCGTTAGCCTCAGGTGTCCGAACAAACTTCTTGTATTTACGTTTCAAAGCATACAATGGCTCACAGATTGTAGCATAAGCGGGGACGAACTGCTGATACCATCCGATCATTCCCAAAAAGCGTGATAGTTCTTTTGCTGTTTTAGGCCGAGGAAAGTCAACAATAGGCCTAATTTTTTCATTATCCGTAAATAAGCCGTGGGGAGTGATTTTCAACCCCAGATATACAATCTCGTCCCTCTCTATCTCTCATTTACTGGGTTTTAACGTCAAGCCAGCATTGTATATGAGTTGGAACACCTGTTTGAGCAGAGAAAGGTGCTCGTCAAAAGTCTCGGATGTAATAATAATGTCATCCAAATATGCATGCACATGGGGACCCAGAACAGGTCTGAGAACCGTATCCATAAGCTTTTGGAAAGTAGCAGGTGCAGAAGCTAATCCAAAGGGCATACGTAGGTATTCATAAGCCCCAAAAGGAGTCACAAAGCCTGTTTTATCGACAGAGTCCGGATGTACCGCCACCTGCCAATATCCACTCGCCAAATCCAAGGTTGACATCCATTTAGTTGACGACAGGTCATGCAAAATATGGGACATGACAGGTAGTGAATAATTGATCGTTTTTGTGACTTGGTTGAGCTTGCGGAAATCTGTCACGAAACGAAATTCATTGGGTTGTTTTTGGAACCAAAAAGGCAGGAGCAGCCCAGGCGCTTGTTAATTCCCTTATTATGCCCTGTTTAATCATTTCAGAAATTTGACGTTGCATTTCCTGTTTTTTATGGGAAGCACAAGGGTAAGGTTTCGTCGCTATGGGTTTTGAACCATCAGTGTCAATGACATGATAAACCACCTTTGTGAAACCAGGTTGATCAGAAAATAAACCAGGGCTTTCCTGCAAAAGTAGAAAAAGCTGGTTTCGTTGCCTCTCATTCAATTGGTTACTCAATAACAAACTCGTTATATCCATAGGGACCGTAGGAATCATTTCGACAGGTTCCGGAAAGGAAATCACATGTTGTACGAAATTCAGAGTTATTTGAAACTTATTAATAAAGTCCATTCTCATTAGACATTTAACAGGTAGTTCGTCTATAAGCAGGAAAGAATGCGTAAAATGAGCCTTTCCCAGCCCTAGAGATAATGTGACAGTTCCTGTGGTACTGAAGATTTCGTTATTTGCACCTCGCAAATACTGCGTCGCAGGCTGAACGTGTATTGCAGGAAAATTGTCAGTGCAAAACTTCGTATTTAGGGCTGATATTTCAGAACCAGTGTCGAACTTTGTCTCGACAATAATATCTTCAATTGTCAAGAATACATCAGGCAACTGAGGAGTTTGGACAGTCACTAATACTATTTTAGGGTCAGAATGCTTATTATCAGGAAGCAGGACCGACCCTTGGTCTACTTCCTTTGGAAGTTTAAAGGATTCCTGGTTGGATTATCATGCGGTCTGAAACCTCGACCCTGCCGGGTATCGGGAAAATTTTCACGATGAGGAAAACTTCGTGAAACCTGCGTCGGGAACTCCGCGTGTCTGTTGACATTGTCATATCTATTACTTCTTCCCTCAGCACGGGCAGAAAAATCCTCATTGCCCTGAGCATGAAAACGTTCCGAATGCTGCGGATTGGAACGGGGTCGAGCATGCTGTGCATTTGTACGATATCCCGAAGATTGTTCAGAAACTCGCGGTTGGTTTGCCACTCTTCTGTATGGTGGAACGTATGAAGCTTGGGTGTGCACTTGTGTATGCTCGCGCTGAAAGTTATTATGCCTATTATGCCGCTGAGGGTTTTCGAAATAAGCCTCGCGAGGTGCCCGAGCATGGTGAGTTGAACCATGTTTGCCATGTCGCTCTTCATACGTTCGTATGAGGCGAAGGCATTCATGAATTGTAGCAGGGTGTCGAACCTCAAGAAAATCTTGTAAAAATGGGTCGAGCTGCTGCAATAGGGTATCCAACATGTCAACATGACTGGCATGTGGATCCCATAAGTTATATAAGCGTGTTGTTTCCAACGCAAATGCAACAGGGCTATCGTTGGGTCCTTGCTGACGAGAAAGAAGTTGTTGTGCAAGGCTAGCTCGACTGAGGCCGAAAGGAAATACCTCCAAAAATTCTGAACGGAAATTCTCATAATGAGAATCCGGGTTCGACACTCTGTACTTCCGATACCAGGTCTTTGCGGTATCCTTCAAGCAAGTGCCTGCGATTTGTACTTTGCAGTCGTCAGGAATATTGTATAGATCAAAATGATCTTCCAAATCTTCGAGGAACTTTCAGGATCCCTCCAAACCATTGCAAAGAATTGTTCCTGCATGCGGCACGAAATGGGCAAGCATTCTGCTTCGCTGAGAGGATTGAACTCCCTCAGGTACGACCCGCGACTCAGAGTAATAGGAAACTGGTGCATTACGAAATTGTGAAGAATGCCTGGGTACGTGTAGATCACTTATATCAAAGTGAGCCCCACAGGCTTCTTGCAAATTGTCAAATAAAACACCATCACCATCGAAACTTGCCTTAGGGTGAAAAATTGAAGTTGTCTCAGGTAGTGAAGACATGGGTAATAATTGTCAAGACCTCGTGTCCGAGAAAAGTTCGGGCGCCAATTATAATGAATATGCTTTTTCTACTAAGCTAATTATCGTGAATATAGCTTCCTTCAATTATAATGTTATGAATTCAGCTTCTTCTAAGCTAACGCTTCTTCTAATGGTTGTTGTGTTATTAGTTATGAATAAAGTCTCCTGCTAGTAGTGTAGTAATAGTAATGAACAAACTTATAACTGGTAGTAATGTTGTAGTAGTAATTAAGATGAATAAAGTCTTAATGCTGGTTGTTACTAATAACACTAAATGAAATAAACCTAACAGCCAGACAGAGGTCTGACAGTACTATGAACTGAGAAAGACGTACTTACTTAAAACCTTTTATTATGAATTTCTACTGATATCACACACACTTCACACACAGCTACTCAAATAACACGTAGCTCCTTGCACATGAACAAACGCTCTCCCTATACAACAACAAACGCTCTCACTATACAACAACAAACGCTCTCTTCCTCATAAACAAACGCTCTCCTTAGGTATCGTTGAACGCGCCTATTTCTACTGACTACCACCACGTCATGACTTACACTCATTGCCAGATCTCATTCAGCGGGTGAAATAACATCTCGTTCAGTAAGAAGATAATTTACATAGTAAAATAAAATAACCAGAGATAGTAAAAATCAAAAGGAAAGTGAATATAGAGTATACGTTACAAAGCTTCTTATTACTTAATGAAGAAAATCTTCTCTACGTGATCTTAGAGCATGAAACTAAACAAACCTGCGGAAATTCTAGATCCTAAAGGATCTCATCAAGCTGAAAGAGCTATGTATCCCCACTAGCAGGAGATATTTCCTTACGAAATAGGTATTACAAGCTGTACGCAATTCGTTCTAGACAGGAATTTTCCAGATCCAGTAAATTGCAGTAGAGAAATGAAAACAAGCGTGTCATACTTTATTACTTGCCGTCGATCACTTTTGCGACATTTGAATCAGGATGTTCGATTAAATTGACATTCATGTTTCAGATAAGCTGTACGTATTAGTTGATTTTTCCAAGAGCGTTTTAGAATCGGCGATACTCTTCCATGCAGTATACCTTGGATAATCCTAAATTTCCTTTGTACTTTAGACCAATTTGGACACAAGCTCAATTTTGTGAATGCAGAAAGTATGGCAGAATGGGCTTTCTAAGGAACGCTGTGTTTGAGAAATTAAATTTTCAAATATGAGTAGCTGAAGTACAGATCTGAAAACCAGCTAATCACGCTTCATTTTGCGAAATATCCTGTTGTACTGGGTGATTACAGTTAAAGAAGGGGTGTTCAGTGATCTTTGTATAAATAACTATTGAACAAATCTCAATCAAATTACGTATACATACTTTGTGGAATATGCGGTTTCAACTTCCGAAAAAAATAATAGTTCAAAATTCCGCAGCTAGGCTCAAATTTCTTATTGCTGTTCCCTTAATTTGCATATTACGTAGGTTATCTAAGGAATGTGAAGATTAAATGATATATACGATTCTGTGTGTCCTACATCTCTACACTCTAAAATCAGGATTCGCTGAACAAAACACTCGACGGCAGAACTCAAAGAAGAAAAACAACATTGATTTACTGTGGCTAAATAGTTGACAGAATTCTTTGGATTTGTTTTGAAAATGAAACTTCAGAGAATAATACTTATCGTGGTATATGCTCCTTGTGACTTGGAACCTTCTGATAGGATGGAATATTTCTGGAATGAGCTAAAAGGTGTTTTGAGCCAGTTTGATTTTAAAGCGAGATTTATGATAGCAGGGAATTCTAATGACAGAGTAGGTGTGCAGAAGGCGATTTCTGATAATGATCTGGGTAAGTTCAATAATTTTTGTGTGAATTATAATTGTGAAAGGTTAATTGAACTCTGAATTCCTTAGTATTCAGAGTTCAATTAACCTTAGACATCTTTCAGTGATGAAGCCTAATCACATTTTGCGACACATATTATATGAAAAATCGTAAACATTTTAAAAACGTGAAGTTTACGCTCTGCATCTAAGATTATATGACTGAACTAAAGTGACGCGAAAAAAGAAAAAAGAAAATGAAATACTGGATTCATAATAATATCCGTAAACGTCGTTAACGGGAATAGTAGTTTTAGTCATTGTGAAATCAGTTGCTGTATAACATTGTTCTACGCCTGATTCATTAGTCTTCTTCGAATACTTTTTAAATATCTCCCACTTTAACACATGAGTCAAATGAATGTTATGGATAATGTAATATTATTTTTGTAGAATATATATATTTTTTGTGGAATATATATATGTATCGCTCGCCATGTAAACATCTCAACAAACAGACTCATAAATCTAATCGATCATAAACGGTGATCGTGCACCTTGGTATTTCCTTCAACTATACAATTTCTACAAGTGATACCTAAACACGTTTCTGTCTACCTGAAATATATCAATGGAATTTCGGACTTTGAAAGACCATATCGATGGACTTTCATCGATATGGTCTTTCAAATTCCGAATACGTTTCTATCTACTTGAAACGTATCGAGTACCGTATTGGAATTCGAAAGACCATACCGATGGACTTTGTAATTCCGTTACGGTACTTGCAAGAAATCGAGCACTTCATTTGACATCCATAAAGAAAAAGATCAAATCTAGTTAATAATTAATGAAAAGATAATTTAATTAGTTTCCATGTAGAACAGTGAATGATACTGCCATAGATTCGTATCTGAAAATTCATTTTAAACACTCATCGATATTTAGCGATTCCCAAAAGTTTTGACTATTTCCCAAACCTTCGTAAAATAAAGAACTTTGTATTTCCAGCCGTTGTTTTACCCACACCACATTATTCTGAATCGAATAAAGTTTACTCATAGCTTCTTCTAGATACTTGTTTATCTATCCGAATTTAATCAGTGGTTCTGGACAGGAAATATTAGCATTCTAAACTAAATCTTTAATTACATGTGAGTAAACAGCAAGTTTTGCATTTTAACATTTTGAGCCAGTATTGTACATACATGAAATGGTGTCCAAAGCTTTCTGCGCTTCCCAATTAGAAGTTTTAACAAAGTGGGAATATTTCACGAAAGCTATGGCAAAACAATTCCTTTCCCCGTCTTATCTGCATCACCGAAAATACGGTACATTGTTTTCTGCTCAGTGACCCAAGATATGATCGGGAAGGTCTAGTCCCCCTAACGCGAACATAAAGCCACAGTCGCTGTTATTATAGAGCTTTTAGCAGCTACACAGTTAAAAAGGATAAATGTCAAGCATCTACAAAAACGACCACTTGCGTTAAGCACGATAAGTTGAAAGCTAAGCTTTCTGATTCGCAGGTGTACGCTTTCCCGCTGGGTTCAGCCTCTTTCTCAGACAACGAAAATATTCGTCTCAGCTGATATCAGCCTAATGTTCTGAATGAGACTTAATTCATTACAGCAAGTTAAAAGGTTATCAGATAATAAATCATGTGTGTACCAAGCGAAAACTTGGAAATTTAAGAGTATACCATATGGTAGTTTACTGAACGGATATCTACTCTTCTGTGGAGACGAAATCATTATAAGAAACAAAGGAAAATAACGACGGAAAGAATTTTTACAGGGTTTAGGGTCTCGGAAGGCACGAGTAAAATGAAAGTCTGAATCGAGGGCACTTGTTCGTACATGGTAATTGTAAATGTGTAAGTGTGAAGTGGTTTCTCTTAGAAAAGCGTGTATATGAGAAGCTTTAGGACCAAAATAACATTAGAACCCTGCCATAGAATATCACGCCCACAAGAACAACTATGATATGTCAATATATGTTTATTTATTTTTACCTAGACTACTAGGGGAAAAAATCATGTTTCCATTGTATTTCCTTATAGAATATCGTTATGTATTGCTAAAAGTAATTTCAAAGTAAATATGTTTCAGAAAGTACCTCTAAAAGAACTATTTATGTTTTAGATCGTTTCTTGCAAATTCTCTTATATTTACTGTTACCTAGTGTTGTACAAGTTCTGGTCTGTTCCATCTGACGCCACGAAATTTTCACATGGGTTGATAAAGTGGGAAATTGACAAGGGAAATCGTTCTTCTAAGTTTCAGAATACATATATGATATGAATTTTTTAAATGATAAAGTTAAAAGTTAATTTAAAATGCCGGCAACTAATTTGAATATTGTAGATATAGAGAAACGTCTGAAGCTTAGTTTTCCATAAAAAGTGTTCGATGTTTAATTAACTTTAAAAACAATTGCTAATAAGAATGATATACACTAAAACGGAAAATTAGGGTTGTGATCGCTGGATGTGTTTTATTAATCAAATCGTTTATATATTTAAATTAGGTCAGTAAACTGAATTTTTATTTCCTGGAATTGAGTGATGTCCCTAAGCCTTAAGTAAACTGAATGTTGTTGAATGGAAATGTAGTTGTTTTATACTGATATTCGGCCCAGTTTAAAGCAACTACATTTTCACAAGCATTTCTGTATTCCCACTATTGTCTGCAAACCCTTGATTCGTTTACAATGTTCCTGTGGTTCAGATAATTGAAATATTACAGGGTGCGTACGGTATTTGAGGACACTCTGCATATAGTAGAACAAACGACCGTGTAGGACAAACAACGTATTTTATTCATACAAAATGCGGTATACAGATGCAGTAATGATTGGAGAACAGGTTTATTCGATGTAACCGCTGTTAGCCGCAATGTCGGCTTCAATGCGAGACCCAAAGTGTTGACAGGCCCGAATTACATGGTCCTTCAGGATGTCGGACATTACTCGGCTAATGGCGGCCTTTACTGAACCAATGGCTGTATGGGGATTTCGATTAGCTTCCCGTTCAACAACGCCCCACGTGTAATGGTCCAGGGGATTGAGATCTGGCCAGTTAGGTGGCCATAAGTTGGGTGTGATGTGATCATGCAGATGGGTTACCATCCAGTTTTGTGTTGTCAGAGCTTTATGTGCAGGTGCAGAGTCCTGCCGAAAGACATGCTGCCTTGCAATGCGTACGCTGTATATCCAAGGCTTCACAACTGTTTCCAGCACCTTAATGTACCCAGCAGTATTCACTCGAAGGCCCTGTGGGAAGAAGTGAGGTGGCATGACGTGGCTTTCGCTACTCACCACCCCTAAAACCATCACATTTGCGGAAAACTTTGTGTACATAGCACGTGGAACATCGGAAGGATTCGCACATAACCATCTGTCATTTCTCCGGTTCACCTTTTGGTCCTGGTCAAACTTTTTTTCATCTGGAGAAAAACCAGAGCAAGCCAGGTCCCTCTGGATGTTTCACCTTGTTCAGTAATCGCTTTGCTCGAAGCAGTCGTTGTTCTTGTGTCTTCGCCGCATGAAGTGCCCTTTGCTCCGCACGTACGACTGATAACGAATGTCCTCATGCACCACAGTGCGGATTGTGCTCTCGGAAACCGGGAGATCTCAGGCAATGGCTCTGAGGTACGTACCGGGGTTCGCATCGATAATGTCTTGGACCTGTTGTAGGAATTGTGGTGTTCTCGTGCAGTCTGAATGCTGTGAGTGCTTTTTGCGCTTCCCTACAGGAGACACATGTCCGCCAGAGGCTTCCAACTCCTTCCGAACCTTGTTCACAAACGATCTGGCGAATTTCAGAAATCTTGCAATCTCAACATCGCTGTGCTGTGCGTGTAGCCCAACGATCACGGCGTGTCTTTTCATTTCTTGCGTTAGCTGAGAGTCTGTCATTGATCTTCTGTAAAGATAAATGTCCAGAAATTATTTTACACATAACTGCAGGCGCTCAGTCAGATGTCCTCTAATACCGTAAGCACCCTTAATATAATTTGTGCCACGCATTGGCCAATAAGAATACTAAATAACAACGTTCAAATTTGCAGAAAGAAAACTTGCAGTAAGCAGCCAAATTGTTCGATTATTAATATGCCTGTAAAATGTTGTAAGAAGGAATTAGGGCAGCTGTGTAATTTAAAATATAACACATTTCTTATTATTTTAAAGTAATATTTCAAATTGAAGTATTTAGCGATCTTCCAGAAAATTTACATATTTATCACAAAGAAAATTATTCAGTACAACCTTGTGAGTACTGACGCTGTAATGTATTATTTCGGCTCAATAGGATTCCAACCTTTTATAAGGAAATTAAGTAAAAACCATGCTCCGAAAATTCCCGAACATTTTACTCGTAGGGTTAATGAAATGAAAACATTCAAACAAATGAAATATCCGAAAATGGTACCAGAAATACTTTAGCCGTGAACCCTTTTGTGTCCGCACTGCCACGAGTTTTCTCTTATCTCGTGCGTTGAAAGATGGCGGTGCGCTTTGCTGCTACAGACGCATTTATGTGAAAGAGGAACGTTATGTTATAGTATCTGTAATCGTTGATGAATTGTATGGATCCAATTAAAGAACATTTGTTTGTTTGTCAAGAGCTCAGAATATTTTTTCTGGTTGAAGGCTTAACCACACCGTGAGCAACTCAACTTACTATAAGAAGTCGAGCGGCCTTAATTTAGGGTTGCTGGTTCCAGGGAAGGGAGAGAGCCAGCGCCGAACGAGATACACTACATCCATGACTCACCGGGATTCTAACCTGGGCCAATTTCGGACGAATCATCATAAGCCATTGTTAGACCACAGCGCCAACGGGGCCCTAATGTTTTTAACGAGACAAAATATCTATTGATGTTTCGGATGGAAGCTTTAAATCGAAGAGGTGATAAAACCCTACGACATTCCTGGAAAAAGAAAAAAGGAAACGTTCTCATACCGAAGGACAATAATACAACAAATCCATCAATATACTGCATATTTGCTAACACTTTATAAGCTTCAACATTCACTTTAATTATAAAGATTTACAAGCACTTAAGAGAAAGCAGTGTGATGAAACTAGTAAAAATGATTCTTAAATTAAATCTCAAGGATGCGAAAGCCTAGTTATTATTAGTAGTATTGCGGCGAGTCAGTCTTTTAAGAAGAAATAATCTTGAGCATGCCTCACGGTGAATAAAAGAAAGCGTTTGACTAAATTCGACATGGTTATCCTATAGACATAGAGATTGTACACAAAGTGAGCGATGAGATATTTCACTTGCTTCAACAAGCCATGTCTGCGTGGCAAGCAAATCTCTTTACAGGAGATGAAACGAAAATGATCGATTCTAGAATGTAAGAGAATCAGAAGAGCGTCACGGTTGCGTAGTGGTCTAAGTGATGGCTTCTGATGATTTGTCCGAGATAGGCCAGATTTCTAATCTCGGTTAGGTATGGATGTTATGTTTGTTTTACAGCACAGGCTCACTCTCTTTCCTGGAACCAGCGGCCCTAAATTATGGTCAGGTGACTGCTTATATACCAGTGTATTTGCTCACGGTTGTCGTTAAATTCTCAATGGAAAAAAAACTAGTAGAAGAACATTTAAGAGGACTCTGTCAATTCACTTCGGTTCAGTATAGCTCTCAGAAATCATACCTCACCAAGCAGTATGGGACTGCAGGGATTATGCAGTATGTATTTGTTATTAATGCATGTTAAAAAATTAATTGCTATGTATTAATCACAGATCTAACAGTTAAATCGTTTCTTTACACATGATAACTCTACAACATTTTTTTGTTTTCTGGATTCTTCAGCTGTATGATTACAAAGTTGCAACCATTTCCTAGTTCGCATTTCGCTTGGTGATAGTTCGCATTTTCGCCTGGCGATAGTTCGTATCTTTGCCTGGTGCTATTTACATGTTATTCTGCTCTTCGTGAGCTTGTGGGAGACATCTAAATATTCTAAAACTTACGTTTACATACTTACATACTAAAAAAAGGGTATTTAAATGCACATGACGACCGCCAATAGCGGTATAACTGTACCATCGGGATTAGAGGAAATGCTATCCCACACTCACCAACCCGCTTGGCCAGCGTGGTGAGTTATGGCCAAATCCCTCCAAAATGACTCCACAACTTAAATCTTGGCCCTCAGTCTCCGGCAGCTGGAATGTACCTGGCCAAGGCAGCGGCCAGTGCGACATAAAGGCAGAGGGTGCTAAGCATCACCGGAGGACCGGACTAGGCTGCCACCTGATGCTGACCTTATCTACGTATAATGGACGCTCCCTATCTTCTGATTCAGGGCTCCTTGAATTGGAAGAGGAACTACAAAGGATCAAGTGGGACATTGTCAGGCTAAGTGAGGTAAGGAGAAAAGGAGAAGATCTCATTGAACTGAAAAGTGGACATCTCTTCTACTATCGTGGGACAGATACTGGCAGAACTAGTGGTGTTGTATTTATAATAAACAAGAAACTGAAGGATAAAGTTGTAGAAGTTGAAAGTTCCTCTGACAGAGCTGCATGACCCGTTATCCAACTCTCGAGAAGATACCAGGCTCAGATTATTCAAACGTATGAACCCACCACAAATCATCCTGAAGAAGAAATTGAAGAATTTTATGAAGAAATTCGTCATCTAAATAATAAAGGTAAGCAGCACTTGAAGATAATTATGGGAGATTTCAATGCAAAAATAGGGCAACGGCAACAGAATGAAAGTTCAGTAGGTAAATTCGGTCACGGCAACAGAAACCAGCGTGGAAATACTCTCGTAGAGTTTGCAGAGGCAAAAGGGTTTTTCATCACGAACTCCTTTTACAACAAAAAGCCACACAGGAAATGGAGATGGAGACATCCAAATGGGACGACAAGTGAAATTGATTTTATTATGTGTAAAAAAAAATTCGTCATAGAAGACTGCAGTGTGCTAAACAAGTTCAACCCAGAAATAGAAGTGCTAAACAAGTTCAACACAGAAATAGAACACTGCAGTCATAGAAGACTGCAGTGTGCTAAACAAGTTCAACAGAGAAATAGTACACTGCAGTCATAGAAGACTGCAGTGTGCTAAACAAGTTCAACATAGATTGGTGAGATGTGTTCGATGTTTAATTAACTTTAAAAACAATTGCTAATAAGAATGATATACACTAAAACGGAAAATTAGGGTTGTGATCGCTGGATGTGTTTTATTAATCAAATCGTTTATATATTTAAATTAGGTCAGTAAACTGAATTTTTATTTCCTGGAATTGAGTGATGTCCCTAAGCCTTAAGTAAACTGAATGTTGTTGAATGGAAATGTAGTTGTTTTATACTGATATTCGGCCCAGTTTAAAGCAACTACATTTTCACAAGCATTTCTGTATTCCCACTATTGTCTGCAAACCCTTGATTCGTTTACAATGTTCCTGTGGTTCAGATAATTGAAATATTACAGGGTGCGTACGGTATTTGAGGACACTCTGCATATAGTAGAACAAACGACCGTGTAGGACAAACAACGTATTTTATTCATACAAAATGCGGTATACAGATGCAGTAATGATTGGAGAACAGGTTTATTCGATGTAACCGCTGTTAGCCGCAATGTCGGCTTCAATGCGAGACCCAAAGTGTTGACAGGCCCGAATTACATGGTCCTTCAGGATGTCGGACATTACTCGGCTAATGGCGGCCTTTACTGAACCAATGGCTGTATGGGGATTTCGATTAGCTTCCCGTTCAACAACGCCCCACGTGTAATGGTCCAGGGGATTGAGATCTGGCCAGTTAGGTGGCCATAAGTTGGGTGTGATGTGATCATGCAGATGGGTTACCATCCAGTTTTGTGTTGTCAGAGCTTTATGTGCAGGTGCAGAGTCCTGCCGAAAGACATGCTGCCTTGCAATGCGTACGCTGTATATCCAAGGCTTCACAACTGTTTCCAGCACCTTAATGTACCCAGCAGTATTCACTCGAAGGCCCTGTGGGAAGAAGTGAGGTGGCATGACGTGGCTTTCGCTACTCACCACCCCTAAAACCATCACATTTGCGGAAAACTTTGTGTACATAGCACGTGGAACATCGGAAGGATTCGCACATAACCATCTGTCATTTCTCCGGTTCACCTTTTGGTCCTGGTCAAACTTTTTTTCATCTGGAGAAAAACCAGAGCAAGCCAGGTCCCTCTGGATGTTTCACCTTGTTCAGTAATCGCTTTGCTCGAAGCAGTCGTTGTTCTTGTGTCTTCGCCGCATGAAGTGCCCTTTGCTCCGCACGTACGACTGATAACGAATGTCCTCATGCACCACAGTGCGGATTGTGCTCTCGGAAACCGGGAGATCTCAGGCAATGGCTCTGAGGTACGTACCGGGGTTCGCATCGATAATGTCTTGGACCTGTTGTAGGAATTGTGGTGTTCTCGTGCAGTCTGAATGCTGTGAGTGCTTTTTGCGCTTCCCTACAGGAGACACATGTCCGCCAGAGGCTTCCAACTCCTTCCGAACCTTGTTCACAAACGATCTGGCGAATTTCAGAAATCTTGCAATCTCAACATCGCTGTGCTGTGCGTGTAGCCCAACGATCACGGCGTGTCTTTTCATTTCTTGCGTTAGCTGAGAGTCTGTCATTGATCTTCTGTAAAGATAAATGTCCAGAAATTATTTTACACATAACTGCAGGCGCTCAGTCAGATGTCCTCTAATACCGTAAGCACCCTTAATATAATTTGTGCCACGCATTGGCCAATAAGAATACTAAATAACAACGTTCAAATTTGCAGAAAGAAAACTTGCAGTAAGCAGCCAAATTGTTCGATTATTAATATGCCTGTAAAATGTTGTAAGAAGGAATTAGGGCAGCTGTGTAATTTAAAATATAACACATTTCTTATTATTTTAAAGTAATATTTCAAATTGAAGTATTTAGCGATCTTCCAGAAAATTTACATATTTATCACAAAGAAAATTATTCAGTACAACCTTGTGAGTACTGACGCTGTAATGTATTATTTCGGCTCAATAGGATTCCAACCTTTTATAAGGAAATTAAGTAAAAACCATGCTCCGAAAATTCCCGAACATTTTACTCGTAGGGTTAATGAAATGAAAACATTCAAACAAATGAAATATCCGAAAATGGTACCAGAAATACTTTAGCCGTGAACCCTTTTGTGTCCGCACTGCCACGAGTTTTCTCTTATCTCGTGCGTTGAAAGATGGCGGTGCGCTTTGCTGCTACAGACGCATTTATGTGAAAGAGGAACGTTATGTTATAGTATCTGTAATCGTTGATGAATTGTATGGATCCAATTAAAGAACATTTGTTTGTTTGTCAAGAGCTCAGAATATTTTTTCTGGTTGAAGGCTTAACCACACCGTGAGCAACTCAACTTACTATAAGAAGTCGAGCGGCCTTAATTTAGGGTTGCTGGTTCCAGGGAAGGGAGAGAGCCAGCGCCGAACGAGATACACTACATCCATGACTCACCGGGATTCTAACCTGGGCCAATTTCGGACGAATCATCATAAGCCATTGTTAGACCACAGCGCCAACGGGGCCCTAATGTTTTTAACGAGACAAAATATCTATTGATGTTTCGGATGGAAGCTTTAAATCGAAGAGGTGATAAAACCCTACGACATTCCTGGAAAAAGAAAAAAGGAAACGTTCTCATACCGAAGGACAATAATACAACAAATCCATCAATATACTGCATATTTGCTAACACTTTATAAGCTTCAACATTCACTTTAATTATAAAGATTTACAAGCACTTAAGAGAAAGCAGTGTGATGAAACTAGTAAAAATGATTCTTAAATTAAATCTCAAGGATGCGAAAGCCTAGTTATTATTAGTAGTATTGCGGCGAGTCAGTCTTTTAAGAAGAAATAATCTTGAGCATGCCTCACGGTGAATAAAAGAAAGCGTTTGACTAAATTCGACATGGTTATCCTATAGACATAGAGATTGTACACAAAGTGAGCGATGAGATATTTCACTTGCTTCAACAAGCCATGTCTGCGTGGCAAGCAAATCTCTTTACAGGAGATGAAACGAAAATGATCGATTCTAGAATGTAAGAGAATCAGAAGAGCGTCACGGTTGCGTAGTGGTCTAAGTGATGGCTTCTGATGATTTGTCCGAGATAGGCCAGATTTCTAATCTCGGTTAGGTATGGATGTTATGTTTGTTTTACAGCACAGGCTCACTCTCTTTCCTGGAACCAGCGGCCCTAAATTATGGTCAGGTGACTGCTTATATACCAGTGTATTTGCTCACGGTTGTCGTTAAATTCTCAATGGAAAAAAAACTAGTAGAAGAACATTTAAGAGGACTCTGTCAATTCACTTCGGTTCAGTATAGCTCTCAGAAATCATACCTCACCAAGCAGTATGGGACTGCAGGGATTATGCAGTATGTATTTGTTATTAATGCATGTTAAAAAATTAATTGCTATGTATTAATCACAGATCTAACAGTTAAATCGTTTCTTTACACAAGATAACTCTACAACATTTTTTTGTTTTCTGGATTCTTCAGCTGTATGATTACAAAGTTGCAACCATTTCCTAGTTCGCATTTCGCTTGGTGATAGTTCGCATTTTCGCCTGGCGATAGTTCGTATCTTTGCCTGGTGCTATTTACATGTTATTCTGCTCTTCGTGAGCTTGTGGGAGACATCTAAATATTCTAAAACTTACGTTTACATACTTACATACTAAAAAAAGGGTATTTAAATGCACATGACGACCGCCAATAGCGGTATAACTGTACCATCGGGATTAGAGGAAATGCTATCCCACACTCACCAACCCGCTTGGCCAGCGTGGTGAGTTATGGCCAAATCCCTCCAAAATGACTCCACAACTTAAATCTTGGCCCTCAGTCTCCGGCAGCTGGAATGTACCTGGCCAAGGCAGCGGCCAGTGCGACATAAAGGCAGAGGGTGCTAAGCATCACCGGAGGACCGGACTAGGCTGCCACCTGATGCTGACCTTATCTACGTATAATGGACGCTCCCTATCTTCTGATTCAGGGCTCCTTGAATTGGAAGAGGAACTACAAAGGATCAAGTGGGACATTGTCAGGCTAAGTGAGGTAAGGAGAAAAGGAGAAGATCTCATTGAACTGAAAAGTGGACATCTCTTCTACTATCGTGGGACAGATACTGGCAGAACTAGTGGTGTTGTATTTATAATAAACAAGAAACTGAAGGATAAAGTTGTAGAAGTTGAAAGTTCCTCTGACAGAGCTGCATGACCCGTTATCCAACTCTCGAGAAGATACCAGGCTCAGATTATTCAAACGTATGAACCCACCACAAATCATCCTGAAGAAGAAATTGAAGAATTTTATGAAGAAATTCGTCATCTAAATAATAAAGGTAAGCAGCACTTGAAGATAATTATGGGAGATTTCAATGCAAAAATAGGGCAACGGCAACAGAATGAAAGTTCAGTAGGTAAATTCGGTCACGGCAACAGAAACCAGCGTGGAAATACTCTCGTAGAGTTTGCAGAGGCAAAAGGGTTTTTCATCACGAACTCCTTTTACAACAAAAAGCCACACAGGAAATGGAGATGGAGACATCCAAATGGGACGACAAGTGAAATTGATTTTATTATGTGTAAAAAAATTCGTCATAGAAGACTGCAGTGTGCTAAACAAGTTCAACCCAGAAATAGAAGTGCTAAACAAGTTCAACACAGAAATAGAACACTGCAGTCATAGAAGACTGCAGTGTGCTAAACAAGTTCAACAGAGAAATAGTACACTGCAGTCATAGAAGACTGCAGTGTGCTAAACAAGTTCAACATAGATTGGTGAGATGTGTTCGATGTTTAATTAACTTTAAAAACAATTGCTAATAAGAATGATATACACTAAAACGGAAAATTAGGGTTGTGATCGCTGGATGTGTTTTATTAATCAAATCGTTTATATATTTAAATTAGGTCAGTAAACTGAATTTTTATTTCCTGGAATTGAGTGATGTCCCTAAGCCTTAAGTAAACTGAATGTTGTTGAATGGAAATGTAGTTGTTTTATACTGATATTCGGCCCAGTTTAAAGCAACTACATTTTCACAAGCATTTCTGTATTCCCACTATTGTCTGCAAACCCTTGATTCGTTTACAATGTTCCTGTGGTTCAGATAATTGAAATATTACAGGGTGCGTACGGTATTTGAGGACACTCTGCATATAGTAGAACAAACGACCGTGTAGGACAAACAACGTATTTTATTCATACAAAATGCGGTATACAGATGCAGTAATGATTGGAGAACAGGTTTATTCGATGTAACCGCTGTTAGCCGCAATGTCGGCTTCAATGCGAGACCCAAAGTGTTGACAGGCCCGAATTACATGGTCCTTCAGGATGTCGGACATTACTCGGCTAATGGCGGCCTTTACTGAACCAATGGCTGTATGGGGATTTCGATTAGCTTCCCGTTCAACAACGCCCCACGTGTAATGGTCCAGGGGATTGAGATCTGGCCAGTTAGGTGGCCATAAGTTGGGTGTGATGTGATCATGCAGATGGGTTACCATCCAGTTTTGTGTTGTCAGAGCTTTATGTGCAGGTGCAGAGTCCTGCCGAAAGACATGCTGCCTTGCAATGCGTACGCTGTATATCCAAGGCTTCACAACTGTTTCCAGCACCTTAATGTACCCAGCAGTATTCACTCGAAGGCCCTGTGGGAAGAAGTGAGGTGGCATGACGTGGCTTTCGCTACTCACCACCCCTAAAACCATCACATTTGCGGAAAACTTTGTGTACATAGCACGTGGAACATCGGAAGGATTCGCACATAACCATCTGTCATTTCTCCGGTTCACCTTTTGGTCCTGGTCAAACTTTTTTTCATCTGGAGAAAAACCAGAGCAAGCCAGGTCCCTCTGGATGTTTCACCTTGTTCAGTAATCGCTTTGCTCGAAGCAGTCGTTGTTCTTGTGTCTTCGCCGCATGAAGTGCCCTTTGCTCCGCACGTACGACTGATAACGAATGTCCTCATGCACCACAGTGCGGATTGTGCTCTCGGAAACCGGGAGATCTCAGGCAATGGCTCTGAGGTACGTACCGGGGTTCGCATCGATAATGTCTTGGACCTGTTGTAGGAATTGTGGTGTTCTCGTGCAGTCTGAATGCTGTGAGTGCTTTTTGCGCTTCCCTACAGGAGACACATGTCCGCCAGAGGCTTCCAACTCCTTCCGAACCTTGTTCACAAACGATCTGGCGAATTTCAGAAATCTTGCAATCTCAACATCGCTGTGCTGTGCGTGTAGCCCAACGATCACGGCGTGTCTTTTCATTTCTTGCGTTAGCTGAGAGTCTGTCATTGATCTTCTGTAAAGATAAATGTCCAGAAATTATTTTACACATAACTGCAGGCGCTCAGTCAGATGTCCTCTAATACCGTAAGCACCCTTAATATAATTTGTGCCACGCATTGGCCAATAAGAATACTAAATAACAACGTTCAAATTTGCAGAAAGAAAACTTGCAGTAAGCAGCCAAATTGTTCGATTATTAATATGCCTGTAAAATGTTGTAAGAAGGAATTAGGGCAGCTGTGTAATTTAAAATATAACACATTTCTTATTATTTTAAAGTAATATTTCAAATTGAAGTATTTAGCGATCTTCCAGAAAATTTACATATTTATCACAAAGAAAATTATTCAGTACAACCTTGTGAGTACTGACGCTGTAATGTATTATTTCGGCTCAATAGGATTCCAACCTTTTATAAGGAAATTAAGTAAAAACCATGCTCCGAAAATTCCCGAACATTTTACTCGTAGGGTTAATGAAATGAAAACATTCAAACAAATGAAATATCCGAAAATGGTACCAGAAATACTTTAGCCGTGAACCCTTTTGTGTCCGCACTGCCACGAGTTTTCTCTTATCTCGTGCGTTGAAAGATGGCGGTGCGCTTTGCTGCTACAGACGCATTTATGTGAAAGAGGAACGTTATGTTATAGTATCTGTAATCGTTGATGAATTGTATGGATCCAATTAAAGAACATTTGTTTGTTTGTCAAGAGCTCAGAATATTTTTTCTGGTTGAAGGCTTAACCACACCGTGAGCAACTCAACTTACTATAAGAAGTCGAGCGGCCTTAATTTAGGGTTGCTGGTTCCAGGGAAGGGAGAGAGCCAGCGCCGAACGAGATACACTACATCCATGACTCACCGGGATTCTAACCTGGGCCAATTTCGGACGAATCATCATAAGCCATTGTTAGACCACAGCGCCAACGGGGCCCTAATGTTTTTAACGAGACAAAATATCTATTGATGTTTCGGATGGAAGCTTTAAATCGAAGAGGTGATAAAACCCTACGACATTCCTGGAAAAAGAAAAAAGGAAACGTTCTCATACCGAAGGACAATAATACAACAAATCCATCAATATACTGCATATTTGCTAACACTTTATAAGCTTCAACATTCACTTTAATTATAAAGATTTACAAGCACTTAAGAGAAAGCAGTGTGATGAAACTAGTAAAAATGATTCTTAAATTAAATCTCAAGGATGCGAAAGCCTAGTTATTATTAGTAGTATTGCGGCGAGTCAGTCTTTTAAGAAGAAATAATCTTGAGCATGCCTCACGGTGAATAAAAGAAAGCGTTTGACTAAATTCGACATGGTTATCCTATAGACATAGAGATTGTACACAAAGTGAGCGATGAGATATTTCACTTGCTTCAACAAGCCATGTCTGCGTGGCAAGCAAATCTCTTTACAGGAGATGAAACGAAAATGATCGATTCTAGAATGTAAGAGAATCAGAAGAGCGTCACGGTTGCGTAGTGGTCTAAGTGATGGCTTCTGATGATTTGTCCGAGATAGGCCAGATTTCTAATCTCGGTTAGGTATGGATGTTATGTTTGTTTTACAGCACAGGCTCACTCTCTTTCCTGGAACCAGCGGCCCTAAATTATGGTCAGGTGACTGCTTATATACCAGTGTATTTGCTCACGGTTGTCGTTAAATTCTCAATGGAAAAAAAACTAGTAGAAGAACATTTAAGAGGACTCTGTCAATTCACTTCGGTTCAGTATAGCTCTCAGAAATCATACCTCACCAAGCAGTATGGGACTGCAGGGATTATGCAGTATGTATTTGTTATTAATGCATGTTAAAAAATTAATTGCTATGTATTAATCACAGATCTAACAGTTAAATCGTTTCTTTACACATGATAACTCTACAACATTTTTTTGTTTTCTGGATTCTTCAGCTGTATGATTACAAAGTTGCAACCATTTCCTAGTTCGCATTTCGCTTGGTGATAGTTCGCATTTTCGCCTGGCGATAGTTCGTATCTTTGCCTGGTGCTATTTACATGTTATTCTGCTCTTCGTGAGCTTGTGGGAGACATCTAAATATTCTAAAACTTACGTTTACATACTTACATACTAAAAAAAGGGTATTTAAATGCACATGACGACCGCCAATAGCGGTATAACTGTACCATCGGGATTAGAGGAAATGCTATCCCACACTCACCAACCCGCTTGGCCAGCGTGGTGAGTTATGGCCAAATCCCTCCAAAATGACTCCACAACTTAAATCTTGGCCCTCAGTCTCCGGCAGCTGGAATGTACCTGGCCAAGGCAGCGGCCAGTGCGACATAAAGGCAGAGGGTGCTAAGCATCACCGGAGGACCGGACTAGGCTGCCACCTGATTCTGACCTTATCTACGTATAATGGACGCTCCCTATCTTCTGATTCAGGGCTCCTTGAATTGGAAGAGGAACTACAAAGGATCAAGTGGGACATTGTCAGGCTAAGTGAGGTAAGGAGAAAAGGAGAAGATCTCATTGAACTGAAAAGTGGACATCTCTTCTACTATCGTGGGACAGATACTGGCAGAACTAGTGGTGTTGTATTTATAATAAACAAGAAACTGAAGGATAAAGTTGTAGAAGTTGAAAGTTCCTCTGACAGAGCTGCATGACCCGTTATCCAACTCTCGAGAAGATACCAGGCTCAGATTATTCAAACGTATGAACCCACCACAAATCATCCTGAAGAAGAAATTGAAGAATTTTATGAAGAAATTCGTCATCTAAATAATAAAGGTAAGCAGCACTTGAAGATAATTATGGGAGATTTCAATGCAAAAATAGGGCAACGGCAACAGAATGAAAGTTCAGTAGGTAAATTCGGTCACGGCAACAGAAACCAGCGTGGAAATACTCTCGTAGAGTTTGCAGAGGCAAAAGGGTTTTTCATCACGAACTCCTTTTACAACAAAAAGCCACACAGGAAATGGAGATGGAGACATCCAAATGGGACGACAAGTGAAATTGATTTTATTATGTGTAAAAAAATTCGTCATAGAAGACTGCAGTGTGCTAAACAAGTTCAACCCAGAAATAGAAGTGCTAAACAAGTTCAACACAGAAATAGAACACTGCAGTCATAGAAGACTGCAGTGTGCTAAACAAGTTCAACAGAGAAATAGTACACTGCAGTCATAGAAGACTGCAGTGTGCTAAACAAGTTCAACATAGATTGGTGAGATGTGTTCGATGTTTAATTAACTTTAAAAACAATTGCTAATAAGAATGATATACACTAAAACGGAAAATTAGGGTTGTGATCGCTGGATGTGTTTTATTAATCAAATCGTTTATATATTTAAATTAGGTCAGTAAACTGAATTTTTATTTCCTGGAATTGAGTGATGTCCCTAAGCCTTAAGTAAACTGAATGTTGTTGAATGGAAATGTAGTTGTTTTATACTGATATTCGGCCCAGTTTAAAGCAACTACATTTTCACAAGCATTTCTGTATTCCCACTATTGTCTGCAAACCCTTGATTCGTTTACAATGTTCCTGTGGTTCAGATAATTGAAATATTACAGGGTGCGTACGGTATTTGAGGACACTCTGCATATAGTAGAACAAACGACCGTGTAGGACAAACAACGTATTTTATTCATACAAAATGCGGTATACAGATGCAGTAATGATTGGAGAACAGGTTTATTCGATGTAACCGCTGTTAGCCGCAATGTCGGCTTCAATGCGAGACCCAAAGTGTTGACAGGCCCGAATTACATGGTCCTTCAGGATGTCGGACATTACTCGGCTAATGGCGGCCTTTACTGAACCAATGGCTGTATGGGGATTTCGATTAGCTTCCCGTTCAACAACGCCCCACGTGTAATGGTCCAGGGGATTGAGATCTGGCCAGTTAGGTGGCCATAAGTTGGGTGTGATGTGATCATGCAGATGGGTTACCATCCAGTTTTGTGTTGTCAGAGCTTTATGTGCAGGTGCAGAGTCCTGCCGAAAGACATGCTGCCTTGCAATGCGTACGCTGTATATCCAAGGCTTCACAACTGTTTCCAGCACCTTAATGTACCCAGCAGTATTCACTCGAAGGCCCTGTGGGAAGAAGTGAGGTGGCATGACGTGGCTTTCGCTACTCACCACCCCTAAAACCATCACATTTGCGGAAAACTTTGTGTACATAGCACGTGGAACATCGGAAGGATTCGCACATAACCATCTGTCATTTCTCCGGTTCACCTTTTGGTCCTGGTCAAACTTTTTTCATCTGGAGAAAAACCAGAGCAAGCCAGGTCCCTCTGGATGTTTCACCTTGTTCAGTAATCGCTTTGCTCGAAGCAGTCGTTGTTCTTGTGTCTTCGCCGCATGAAGTGCCCTTTGCTCCGCACGTACGACTGATAACGAATGTCCTCATGCACCACAGTGCGGATTGTGCTCTCGGAAACCGGGAGATCTCAGGCAATGGCTCTGAGGTACGTACCGGGGTTCGCATCGATAATGTCTTGGACCTGTTGTAGGAATTGTGGTGTTCTCGTGCAGTCTGAATGCTGTGAGTGCTTTTTGCGCTTCCCTACAGGAGACACATGTCCGCCAGAGGCTTCCAACTCCTTCCGAACCTTGTTCACAAACGATCTGGCGAATTTCAGAAATCTTGCAATCTCAACATCGCTGTGCTGTGCGTGTAGCCCAACGATCACGGCGTGTCTTTTCATTTCTTGCGTTAGCTGAGAGTCTGTCATTGATCTTCTGTAAAGATAAATGTCCAGAAATTATTTTACACATAACTGCAGGCGCTCAGTCAGATGTCCTCTAATACCGTAAGCACCCTTAATATAATTTGTGCCACGCATTGGCCAATAAGAATACTAAATAACAACGTTCAAATTTGCAGAAAGAAAACTTGCAGTAAGCAGCCAAATTGTTCGATTATTAATATGCCTGTAAAATGTTGTAAGAAGGAATTAGGGCAGCTGTGTAATTTAAAATATAACACATTTCTTATTATTTTAAAGTAATATTTCAAATTGAAGTATTTAGCGATCTTCCAGAAAATTTACATATTTATCACAAAGAAAATTATTCAGTACAACCTTGTGAGTACTGACGCTGTAATGTATTATTTCGGCTCAATAGGATTCCAACCTTTTATAAGGAAATTAAGTAAAAACCATGCTCCGAAAATTCCCGAACATTTTACTCGTAGGGTTAATGAAATGAAAACATTCAAACAAATGAAATATCCGAAAATGGTACCAGAAATACTTTAGCCGTGAACCCTTTTGTGTCCGCACTGCCACGAGTTTTCTCTTATCTCGTGCGTTGAAAGATGGCGGTGCGCTTTGCTGCTACAGACGCATTTATGTGAAAGAGGAACGTTATGTTATAGTATCTGTAATCGTTGATGAATTGTATGGATCCAATTAAAGAACATTTGTTTGTTTGTCAAGAGCTCAGAATATTTTTTCTGGTTGAAGGCTTAACCACACCGTGAGCAACTCAACTTACTATAAGAAGTCGAGCGGCCTTAATTTAGGGTTGCTGGTTCCAGGGAAGGGAGAGAGCCAGCGCCGAACGAGATACACTACATCCATGACTCACCGGGATTCTAACCTGGGCCAATTTCGGACGAATCATCATAAGCCATTGTTAGACCACAGCGCCAACGGGGCCCTAATGTTTTTAACGAGACAAAATATCTATTGATGTTTCGGATGGAAGCTTTAAATCGAAGAGGTGATAAAACCCTACGACATTCCTGGAAAAAGAAAAAAGGAAACGTTCTCATACCGAAGGACAATAATACAACAAATCCATCAATATACTGCATATTTGCTAACACTTTATAAGCTTCAACATTCACTTTAATTATAAAGATTTACAAGCACTTAAGAGAAAGCAGTGTGATGAAACTAGTAAAAATGATTCTTAAATTAAATCTCAAGGATGCGAAAGCCTAGTTATTATTAGTAGTATTGCGGCGAGTCAGTCTTTTAAGAAGAAATAATCTTGAGCATGCCTCACGGTGAATAAAAGAAAGCGTTTGACTAAATTCGACATGGTTATCCTATAGACATAGAGATTGTACACAAAGTGAGCGATGAGATATTTCACTTGCTTCAACAAGCCATGTCTGCGTGGCAAGCAAATCTCTTTACAGGAGATGAAACGAAAATGATCGATTCTAGAATGTAAGAGAATCAGAAGAGCGTCACGGTTGCGTAGTGGTCTAAGTGATGGCTTCTGATGATTTGTCCGAGATAGGCCAGATTTCTAATCTCGGTTAGGTATGGATGTTATGTTTGTTTTACAGCACAGGCTCACTCTCTTTCCTGGAACCAGCGGCCCTAAATTATGGTCAGGTGACTGCTTATATACCAGTGTATTTGCTCACGGTTGTCGTTAAATTCTCAATGGAAAAAAAACTAGTAGAAGAACATTTAAGAGGACTCTGTCAATTCACTTCGGTTCAGTATAGCTCTCAGAAATCATACCTCACCAAGCAGTATGGGACTGCAGGGATTATGCAGTATGTATTTGTTATTAATGCATGTTAAAAAATTAATTGCTATGTATTAATCACAGATCTAACAGTTAAATCGTTTCTTTACACAAGATAACTCTACAACATTTTTTTGTTTTCTGGATTCTTCAGCTGTATGATTACAAAGTTGCAACCATTTCCTAGTTCGCATTTCGCTTGGTGATAGTTCGCATTTTCGCCTGGCGATAGTTCGTATCTTTGCCTGGTGCTATTTACATGTTATTCTGCTCTTCGTGAGCTTGTGGGAGACATCTAAATATTCTAAAACTTACGTTTACATACTTACATACTAAAAAAAGGGTATTTAAATGCACATGACGACCGCCAATAGCGGTATAACTGTACCATCGGGATTAGAGGAAATGCTATCCCACACTCACCAACCCGCTTGGCCAGCGTGGTGAGTTATGGCCAAATCCCTCCAAAATGACTCCACAACTTAAATCTTGGCCCTCAGTCTCCGGCAGCTGGAATGTACCTGGCCAAGGCAGCGGCCAGTGCGACATAAAGGCAGAGGGTGCTAAGCATCACCGGAGGACCGGACTAGGCTGCCACCTGATGCTGACCTTATCTACGTATAATGGACGCTCCCTATCTTCTGATTCAGGGCTCCTTGAATTGGAAGAGGAACTACAAAGGATCAAGTGGGACATTGTCAGGCTAAGTGAGGTAAGGAGAAAAGGAGAAGATCTCATTGAACTGAAAAGTGGACATCTCTTCTACTATCGTGGGACAGATACTGGCAGAACTAGTGGTGTTGTATTTATAATAAACAAGAAACTGAAGGATAAAGTTGTAGAAGTTGAAAGTTCCTCTGACAGAGCTGCATGACCCGTTATCCAACTCTCGAGAAGATACCAGGCTCAGATTATTCAAACGTATGAACCCACCACAAATCATCCTGAAGAAGAAATTGAAGAATTTTATGAAGAAATTCGTCATCTAAATAATAAAGGTAAGCAGCACTTGAAGATAATTATGGGAGATTTCAATGCAAAAATAGGGCAACGGCAACAGAATGAAAGTTCAGTAGGTAAATTCGGTCACGGCAACAGAAACCAGCGTGGAAATACTCTCGTAGAGTTTGCAGAGGCAAAAGGGTTTTTCATCACGAACTCCTTTTACAACAAAAAGCCACACAGGAAATGGAGATGGAGACATCCAAATGGGACGACAAGTGAAATTGATTTTATTATGTGTAAAAAAAAATTCGTCATAGAAGACTGCAGTGTGCTAAACAAGTTCAACCCAGAAATAGAAGTGCTAAACAAGTTCAACACAGAAATAGAACACTGCAGTCATAGAAGACTGCAGTGTGCTAAACAAGTTCAACAGAGAAATAGTACACTGCAGTCATAGAAGACTGCAGTGTGCTAAACAAGTTCAACATAGATTGGTGAGATGTGTTCGATGTTTAATTAACTTTAAAAACAATTGCTAATAAGAATGATATACACTAAAACGGAAAATTAGGGTTGTGATCGCTGGATGTGTTTTATTAATCAAATCGTTTATATATTTAAATTAGGTCAGTAAACTGAATTTTTATTTCCTGGAATTGAGTGATGTCCCTAAGCCTTAAGTAAACTGAATGTTGTTGAATGGAAATGTAGTTGTTTTATACTGATATTCGGCCCAGTTTAAAGCAACTACATTTTCACAAGCATTTCTGTATTCCCACTATTGTCTGCAAACCCTTGATTCGTTTACAATGTTCCTGTGGTTCAGATAATTGAAATATTACAGGGTGCGTACGGTATTTGAGGACACTCTGCATATAGTAGAACAAACGACCGTGTAGGACAAACAACGTATTTTATTCATACAAAATGCGGTATACAGATGCAGTAATGATTGGAGAACAGGTTTATTCGATGTAACCGCTGTTAGCCGCAATGTCGGCTTCAATGCGAGACCCAAAGTGTTGACAGGCCCGAATTACATGGTCCTTCAGGATGTCGGACATTACTCGGCTAATGGCGGCCTTTACTGAACCAATGGCTGTATGGGGATTTCGATTAGCTTCCCGTTCAACAACGCCCCACGTGTAATGGTCCAGGGGATTGAGATCTGGCCAGTTAGGTGGCCATAAGTTGGGTGTGATGTGATCATGCAGATGGGTTACCATCCAGTTTTGTGTTGTCAGAGCTTTATGTGCAGGTGCAGAGTCCTGCCGAAAGACATGCTGCCTTGCAATGCGTACGCTGTATATCCAAGGCTTCACAACTGTTTCCAGCACCTTAATGTACCCAGCAGTATTCACTCGAAGGCCCTGTGGGAAGAAGTGAGGTGGCATGACGTGGCTTTCGCTACTCACCACCCCTAAAACCATCACATTTGCGGAAAACTTTGTGTACATAGCACGTGGAACATCGGAAGGATTCGCACATAACCATCTGTCATTTCTCCGGTTCACCTTTTGGTCCTGGTCAAACTTTTTTTCATCTGGAGAAAAACCAGAGCAAGCCAGGTCCCTCTGGATGTTTCACCTTGTTCAGTAATCGCTTTGCTCGAAGCAGTCGTTGTTCTTGTGTCTTCGCCGCATGAAGTGCCCTTTGCTCCGCACGTACGACTGATAACGAATGTCCTCATGCACCACAGTGCGGATTGTGCTCTCGGAAACCGGGAGATCTCAGGCAATGGCTCTGAGGTACGTACCGGGGTTCGCATCGATAATGTCTTGGACCTGTTGTAGGAATTGTGGTGTTCTCGTGCAGTCTGAATGCTGTGAGTGCTTTTTGCGCTTCCCTACAGGAGACACATGTCCGCCAGAGGCTTCCAACTCCTTCCGAACCTTGTTCACAAACGATCTGGCGAATTTCAGAAATCTTGCAATCTCAACATCGCTGTGCTGTGCGTGTAGCCCAACGATCACGGCGTGTCTTTTCATTTCTTGCGTTAGCTGAGAGTCTGTCATTGATCTTCTGTAAAGATAAATGTCCAGAAATTATTTTACACATAACTGCAGGCGCTCAGTCAGATGTCCTCTAATACCGTAAGCACCCTTAATATAATTTGTGCCACGCATTGGCCAATAAGAATACTAAATAACAACGTTCAAATTTGCAGAAAGAAAACTTGCAGTAAGCAGCCAAATTGTTCGATTATTAATATGCCTGTAAAATGTTGTAAGAAGGAATTAGGGCAGCTGTGTAATTTAAAATATAACACATTTCTTATTATTTTAAAGTAATATTTCAAATTGAAGTATTTAGCGATCTTCCAGAAAATTTACATATTTATCACAAAGAAAATTATTCAGTACAACCTTGTGAGTACTGACGCTGTAATGTATTATTTCGGCTCAATAGGATTCCAACCTTTTATAAGGAAATTAAGTAAAAACCATGCTCCGAAAATTCCCGAACATTTTACTCGTAGGGTTAATGAAATGAAAACATTCAAACAAATGAAATATCCGAAAATGGTACCAGAAATACTTTAGCCGTGAACCCTTTTGTGTCCGCACTGCCACGAGTTTTCTCTTATCTCGTGCGTTGAAAGATGGCGGTGCGCTTTGCTGCTACAGACGCATTTATGTGAAAGAGGAACGTTATGTTATAGTATCTGTAATCGTTGATGAATTGTATGGATCCAATTAAAGAACATTTGTTTGTTTGTCAAGAGCTCAGAATATTTTTTCTGGTTGAAGGCTTAACCACACCGTGAGCAACTCAACTTACTATAAGAAGTCGAGCGGCCTTAATTTAGGGTTGCTGGTTCCAGGGAAGGGAGAGAGCCAGCGCCGAACGAGATACACTACATCCATGACTCACCGGGATTCTAACCTGGGCCAATTTCGGACGAATCATCATAAGCCATTGTTAGACCACAGCGCCAACGGGGCCCTAATGTTTTTAACGAGACAAAATATCTATTGATGTTTCGGATGGAAGCTTTAAATCGAAGAGGTGATAAAACCCTACGACATTCCTGGAAAAAGAAAAAAGGAAACGTTCTCATACCGAAGGACAATAATACAACAAATCCATCAATATACTGCATATTTGCTAACACTTTATAAGCTTCAACATTCACTTTAATTATAAAGATTTACAAGCACTTAAGAGAAAGCAGTGTGATGAAACTAGTAAAAATGATTCTTAAATTAAATCTCAAGGATGCGAAAGCCTAGTTATTATTAGTAGTATTGCGGCGAGTCAGTCTTTTAAGAAGAAATAATCTTGAGCATGCCTCACGGTGAATAAAAGAAAGCGTTTGACTAAATTCGACATGGTTATCCTATAGACATAGAGATTGTACACAAAGTGAGCGATGAGATATTTCACTTGCTTCAACAAGCCATGTCTGCGTGGCAAGCAAATCTCTTTACAGGAGATGAAACGAAAATGATCGATTCTAGAATGTAAGAGAATCAGAAGAGCGTCACGGTTGCGTAGTGGTCTAAGTGATGGCTTCTGATGATTTGTCCGAGATAGGCCAGATTTCTAATCTCGGTTAGGTATGGATGTTATGTTTGTTTTACAGCACAGGCTCACTCTCTTTCCTGGAACCAGCGGCCCTAAATTATGGTCAGGTGACTGCTTATATACCAGTGTATTTGCTCACGGTTGTCGTTAAATTCTCAATGGAAAAAAACTAGTAGAAGAACATTTAAGAGGACTCTGTCAATTCACTTCGGTTCAGTATAGCTCTCAGAAATCATACCTCACCAAGCAGTATGGGACTGCAGGGATTATGCAGTATGTATTTGTTATTAATGCATGTTAAAAAATTAATTGCTATGTATTAATCACAGATCTAACAGTTAAATCGTTTCTTTACACAAGATAACTCTACAACATTTTTTTGTTTTCTGGATTCTTCAGCTGTATGATTACAAAGTTGCAACCATTTCCTAGTTCGCATTTCGCTTGGTGATAGTTCGCATTTTCGCCTGGCGATAGTTCGTATCTTTGCCTGGTGCTATTTACATGTTATTCTGCTCTTCGTGAGCTTGTGGGAGACATCTAAATATTCTAAAACTTACGTTTACATACTTACATACTAAAAAAAGGGTATTTAAATGCACATGACGACCGCCAATAGCGGTATAACTGTACCATCGGGATTAGAGGAAATGCTATCCCACACTCACCAACCCGCTTGGCCAGCGTGGTGAGTTATGGCCAAATCCCTCCAAAATGACTCCACAACTTAAATCTTGGCCCTCAGTCTCCGGCAGCTGGAATGTACCTGGCCAAGGCAGCGGCCAGTGCGACATAAAGGCAGAGGGTGCTAAGCATCACCGGAGGACCGGACTAGGCTGCCACCTGATGCTGACCTTATCTACGTATAATGGACGCTCCCTATCTTCTGATTCAGGGCTCCTTGAATTGGAAGAGGAACTACAAAGGATCAAGTGGGACATTGTCAGGCTAAGTGAGGTAAGGAGAAAAGGAGAAGATCTCATTGAACTGAAAAGTGGACATCTCTTCTACTATCGTGGGACAGATACTGGCAGAACTAGTGGTGTTGTATTTATAATAAACAAGAAACTGAAGGATAAAGTTGTAGAAGTTGAAAGTTCCTCTGACAGAGCTGCATGACCCGTTATCCAACTCTCGAGAAGATACCAGGCTCAGATTATTCAAACGTATGAACCCACCACAAATCATCCTGAAGAAGAAATTGAAGAATTTTATGAAGAAATTCGTCATCTAAATAATAAAGGTAAGCAGCACTTGAAGATAATTATGGGAGATTTCAATGCAAAAATAGGGCAACGGCAACAGAATGAAAGTTCAGTAGGTAAATTCGGTCACGGCAACAGAAACCAGCGTGGAAATACTCTCGTAGAGTTTGCAGAGGCAAAAGGGTTTTTCATCACGAACTCCTTTTACAACAAAAAGCCACACAGGAAATGGAGATGGAGACATCCAAATGGGACGACAAGTGAAATTGATTTTATTATGTGTAAAAAAAAATTCGTCATAGAAGACTGCAGTGTGCTAAACAAGTTCAACCCAGAAATAGAAGTGCTAAACAAGTTCAACACAGAAATAGAACACTGCAGTCATAGAAGACTGCAGTGTGCTAAACAAGTTCAACAGAGAAATAGTACACTGCAGTCATAGAAGACTGCAGTGTGCTAAACAAGTTCAACATAGATTGGTGAGATGTGTTCGATGTTTAATTAACTTTAAAAACAATTGCTAATAAGAATGATATACACTAAAACGGAAAATTAGGGTTGTGATCGCTGGATGTGTTTTATTAATCAAATCGTTTATATATTTAAATTAGGTCAGTAAACTGAATTTTTATTTCCTGGAATTGAGTGATGTCCCTAAGCCTTAAGTAAACTGAATGTTGTTGAATGGAAATGTAGTTGTTTTATACTGATATTCGGCCCAGTTTAAAGCAACTACATTTTCACAAGCATTTCTGTATTCCCACTATTGTCTGCAAACCCTTGATTCGTTTACAATGTTCCTGTGGTTCAGATAATTGAAATATTACAGGGTGCGTACGGTATTTGAGGACACTCTGCATATAGTAGAACAAACGACCGTGTAGGACAAACAACGTATTTTATTCATACAAAATGCGGTATACAGATGCAGTAATGATTGGAGAACAGGTTTATTCGATGTAACCGCTGTTAGCCGCAATGTCGGCTTCAATGCGAGACCCAAAGTGTTGACAGGCCCGAATTACATGGTCCTTCAGGATGTCGGACATTACTCGGCTAATGGCGGCCTTTACTGAACCAATGGCTGTATGGGGATTTCGATTAGCTTCCCGTTCAACAACGCCCCACTGTAATGGTCCAGGGGATTGAGATCTGGCCAGTTAGGTGGCCATAAGTTGGGTGTGATGTGATCATGCAGATGGGTTACCATCCAGTTTTGTGTTGTCAGAGCTTTATGTGCAGGTGCAGAGTCCTGCCGAAAGACATGCTGCCTTGCAATGCGTACGCTGTATATCCAAGGCTTCACAACTGTTTCCAGCACCTTAATGTACCCAGCAGTATTCACTCGAAGGCCCTGTGGGAAGAAGTGAGGTGGCATGACGTGGCTTTCGCTACTCACCACCCCTAAAACCATCACATTTGCGGAAAACTTTGTGTACATAGCACGTGGAACATCGGAAGGATTCGCACATAACCATCTGTCATTTCTCCGGTTCACCTTTTGGTCCTGGTCAAACTTTTTTCATCTGGAGAAAAACCAGAGCAAGCCAGGTCCCTCTGGATGTTTCACCTTGTTCAGTAATCGCTTTGCTCGAAGCAGTCGTTGTTCTTGTGTCTTCGCCGCATGAAGTGCCCTTTGCTCCGCACGTACGACTGATAACGAATGTCCTCATGCACCACAGTGCGGATTGTGCTCTCGGAAACCGGGAGATCTCAGGCAATGGCTCTGAGGTACGTACCGGGGTTCGCATCGATAATGTCTTGGACCTGTTGTAGGAATTGTGGTGTTCTCGTGCAGTCTGAATGCTGTGAGTGCTTTTTGCGCTTCCCTACAGGAGACACATGTCCGCCAGAGGCTTCCAACTCCTTCCGAACCTTGTTCACAAACGATCTGGCGAATTTCAGAAATCTTGCAATCTCAACATCGCTGTGCTGTGCGTGTAGCCCAACGATCACGGCGTGTCTTTTCATTTCTTGCGTTAGCTGAGAGTCTGTCATTGATCTTCTGTAAAGATAAATGTCCAGAAATTATTTTACACATAACTGCAGGCGCTCAGTCAGATGTCCTCTAATACCGTAAGCACCCTTAATATAATTTGTGCCACGCATTGGCCAATAAGAATACTAAATAACAACGTTCAAATTTGCAGAAAGAAAACTTGCAGTAAGCAGCCAAATTGTTCGATTATTAATATGCCTGTAAAATGTTGTAAGAAGGAATTAGGGCAGCTGTGTAATTTAAAATATAACACATTTCTTATTATTTTAAAGTAATATTTCAAATTGAAGTATTTAGCGATCTTCCAGAAAATTTACATATTTATCACAAAGAAAATTATTCAGTACAACCTTGTGAGTACTGACGCTGTAATGTATTATTTCGGCTCAATAGGATTCCAACCTTTTATAAGGAAATTAAGTAAAAACCATGCTCCGAAAATTCCCGAACATTTTACTCGTAGGGTTAATGAAATGAAAACATTCAAACAAATGAAATATCCGAAAATGGTACCAGAAATACTTTAGCCGTGAACCCTTTTGTGTCCGCACTGCCACGAGTTTTCTCTTATCTCGTGCGTTGAAAGATGGCGGTGCGCTTTGCTGCTACAGACGCATTTATGTGAAAGAGGAACGTTATGTTATAGTATCTGTAATCGTTGATGAATTGTATGGATCCAATTAAAGAACATTTGTTTGTTTGTCAAGAGCTCAGAATATTTTTTCTGGTTGAAGGCTTAACCACACCGTGAGCAACTCAACTTACTATAAGAAGTCGAGCGGCCTTAATTTAGGGTTGCTGGTTCCAGGGAAGGGAGAGAGCCAGCGCCGAACGAGATACACTACATCCATGACTCACCGGGATTCTAACCTGGGCCAATTTCGGACGAATCATCATAAGCCATTGTTAGACCACAGCGCCAACGGGGCCCTAATGTTTTTAACGAGACAAAATATCTATTGATGTTTCGGATGGAAGCTTTAAATCGAAGAGGTGATAAAACCCTACGACATTCCTGGAAAAAGAAAAAAGGAAACGTTCTCATACCGAAGGACAATAATACAACAAATCCATCAATATACTGCATATTTGCTAACACTTTATAAGCTTCAACATTCACTTTAATTATAAAGATTTACAAGCACTTAAGAGAAAGCAGTGTGATGAAACTAGTAAAAATGATTCTTAAATTAAATCTCAAGGATGCGAAAGCCTAGTTATTATTAGTAGTATTGCGGCGAGTCAGTCTTTTAAGAAGAAATAATCTTGAGCATGCCTCACGGTGAATAAAAGAAAGCGTTTGACTAAATTCGACATGGTTATCCTATAGACATAGAGATTGTACACAAAGTGAGCGATGAGATATTTCACTTGCTTCAACAAGCCATGTCTGCGTGGCAAGCAAATCTCTTTACAGGAGATGAAACGAAAATGATCGATTCTAGAATGTAAGAGAATCAGAAGAGCGTCACGGTTGCGTAGTGGTCTAAGTGATGGCTTCTGATGATTTGTCCGAGATAGGCCAGATTTCTAATCTCGGTTAGGTATGGATGTTATGTTTGTTTTACAGCACAGGCTCACTCTCTTTCCTGGAACCAGCGGCCCTAAATTATGGTCAGGTGACTGCTTATATACCAGTGTATTTGCTCACGGTTGTCGTTAAATTCTCAATGGAAAAAAAACTAGTAGAAGAACATTTAAGAGGACTCTGTCAATTCACTTCGGTTCAGTATAGCTCTCAGAAATCATACCTCACCAAGCAGTATGGGACTGCAGGGATTATGCAGTATGTATTTGTTATTAATGCATGTTAAAAAATTAATTGCTATGTATTAATCACAGATCTAACAGTTAAATCGTTTCTTTACACAAGATAACTCTACAACATTTTTTTGTTTTCTGGATTCTTCAGCTGTATGATTACAAAGTTGCAACCATTTCCTAGTTCGCATTTCGCTTGGTGATAGTTCGCATTTTCGCCTGGCGATAGTTCGTATCTTTGCCTGGTGCTATTTACATGTTATTCTGCTCTTCGTGAGCTTGTGGGAGACATCTAAATATTCTAAAACTTACGTTTACATACTTACATACTAAAAAAAGGGTATTTAAATGCACATGACGACCGCCAATAGCGGTATAACTGTACCATCGGGATTAGAGGAAATGCTATCCCACACTCACCAACCCGCTTGGCCAGCGTGGTGAGTTATGGCCAAATCCCTCCAAAATGACTCCACAACTTAAATCTTGGCCCTCAGTCTCCGGCAGCTGGAATGTACCTGGCCAAGGCAGCGGCCAGTGCGACATAAAGGCAGAGGGTGCTAAGCATCACCGGAGGACCGGACTAGGCTGCCACCTGATGCTGACCTTATCTACGTATAATGGACGCTCCCTATCTTCTGATTCAGGGCTCCTTGAATTGGAAGAGGAACTACAAAGGATCAAGTGGGACATTGTCAGGCTAAGTGAGGTAAGGAGAAAAGGAGAAGATCTCATTGAACTGAAAAGTGGACATCTCTTCTACTATCGTGGGACAGATACTGGCAGAACTAGTGGTGTTGTATTTATAATAAACAAGAAACTGAAGGATAAAGTTGTAGAAGTTGAAAGTTCCTCTGACAGAGCTGCATGACCCGTTATCCAACTCTCGAGAAGATACCAGGCTCAGATTATTCAAACGTATGAACCCACCACAAATCATCCTGAAGAAGAAATTGAAGAATTTTATGAAGAAATTCGTCATCTAAATAATAAAGGTAAGCAGCACTTGAAGATAATTATGGGAGATTTCAATGCAAAAATAGGGCAACGGCAACAGAATGAAAGTTCAGTAGGTAAATTCGGTCACGGCAACAGAAACCAGCGTGGAAATACTCTCGTAGAGTTTGCAGAGGCAAAAGGGTTTTTCATCACGAACTCCTTTTACAACAAAAAGCCACACAGGAAATGGAGATGGAGACATCCAAATGGGACGACAAGTGAAATTGATTTTATTATGTGTAAAAAAATTCGTCATAGAAGACTGCAGTGTGCTAAACAAGTTCAACCCAGAAATAGAAGTGCTAAACAAGTTCAACACAGAAATAGAACACTGCAGTCATAGAAGACTGCAGTGTGCTAAACAAGTTCAACAGAGAAATAGTACACTGCAGTCATAGAAGACTGCAGTGTGCTAAACAAGTTCAACATAGATTGGTGAGATGTGTTCGATGTTTAATTAACTTTAAAAACAATTGCTAATAAGAATGATATACACTAAAACGGAAAATTAGGGTTGTGATCGCTGGATGTGTTTTATTAATCAAATCGTTTATATATTTAAATTAGGTCAGTAAACTGAATTTTTATTTCCTGGAATTGAGTGATGTCCCTAAGCCTTAAGTAAACTGAATGTTGTTGAATGGAAATGTAGTTGTTTTATACTGATATTCGGCCCAGTTTAAAGCAACTACATTTTCACAAGCATTTCTGTATTCCCACTATTGTCTGCAAACCCTTGATTCGTTTACAATGTTCCTGTGGTTCAGATAATTGAAATATTACAGGGTGCGTACGGTATTTGAGGACACTCTGCATATAGTAGAACAAACGACCGTGTAGGACAAACAACGTATTTTATTCATACAAAATGCGGTATACAGATGCAGTAATGATTGGAGAACAGGTTTATTCGATGTAACCGCTGTTAGCCGCAATGTCGGCTTCAATGCGAGACCCAAAGTGTTGACAGGCCCGAATTACATGGTCCTTCAGGATGTCGGACATTACTCGGCTAATGGCGGCCTTTACTGAACCAATGGCTGTATGGGGATTTCGATTAGCTTCCCGTTCAACAACGCCCCACGTGTAATGGTCCAGGGGATTGAGATCTGGCCAGTTAGGTGGCCATAAGTTGGGTGTGATGTGATCATGCAGATGGGTTACCATCCAGTTTTGTGTTGTCAGAGCTTTATGTGCAGGTGCAGAGTCCTGCCGAAAGACATGCTGCCTTGCAATGCGTACGCTGTATATCCAAGGCTTCACAACTGTTTCCAGCACCTTAATGTACCCAGCAGTATTCACTCGAAGGCCCTGTGGGAAGAAGTGAGGTGGCATGACGTGGCTTTCGCTACTCACCACCCCTAAAACCATCACATTTGCGGAAAACTTTGTGTACATAGCACGTGGAACATCGGAAGGATTCGCACATAACCATCTGTCATTTCTCCGGTTCACCTTTTGGTCCTGGTCAAACTTTTTTCATCTGGAGAAAAACCAGAGCAAGCCAGGTCCCTCTGGATGTTTCACCTTGTTCAGTAATCGCTTTGCTCGAAGCAGTCGTTGTTCTTGTGTCTTCGCCGCATGAAGTGCCCTTTGCTCCGCACGTACGACTGATAACGAATGTCCTCATGCACCACAGTGCGGATTGTGCTCTCGGAAACCGGGAGATCTCAGGCAATGGCTCTGAGGTACGTACCGGGGTTCGCATCGATAATGTCTTGGACCTGTTGTAGGAATTGTGGTGTTCTCGTGCAGTCTGAATGCTGTGAGTGCTTTTTGCGCTTCCCTACAGGAGACACATGTCCGCCAGAGGCTTCCAACTCCTTCCGAACCTTGTTCACAAACGATCTGGCGAATTTCAGAAATCTTGCAATCTCAACATCGCTGTGCTGTGCGTGTAGCCCAACGATCACGGCGTGTCTTTTCATTTCTTGCGTTAGCTGAGAGTCTGTCATTGATCTTCTGTAAAGATAAATGTCCAGAAATTATTTTACACATAACTGCAGGCGCTCAGTCAGATGTCCTCTAATACCGTAAGCACCCTTAATATAATTTGTGCCACGCATTGGCCAATAAGAATACTAAATAACAACGTTCAAATTTGCAGAAAGAAAACTTGCAGTAAGCAGCCAAATTGTTCGATTATTAATATGCCTGTAAAATGTTGTAAGAAGGAATTAGGGCAGCTGTGTAATTTAAAATATAACACATTTCTTATTATTTTAAAGTAATATTTCAAATTGAAGTATTTAGCGATCTTCCAGAAAATTTACATATTTATCACAAAGAAAATTATTCAGTACAACCTTGTGAGTACTGACGCTGTAATGTATTATTTCGGCTCAATAGGATTCCAACCTTTTATAAGGAAATTAAGTAAAAACCATGCTCCGAAAATTCCCGAACATTTTACTCGTAGGGTTAATGAAATGAAAACATTCAAACAAATGAAATATCCGAAAATGGTACCAGAAATACTTTAGCCGTGAACCCTTTTGTGTCCGCACTGCCACGAGTTTTCTCTTATCTCGTGCGTTGAAAGATGGCGGTGCGCTTTGCTGCTACAGACGCATTTATGTGAAAGAGGAACGTTATGTTATAGTATCTGTAATCGTTGATGAATTGTATGGATCCAATTAAAGAACATTTGTTTGTTTGTCAAGAGCTCAGAATATTTTTTCTGGTTGAAGGCTTAACCACACCGTGAGCAACTCAACTTACTATAAGAAGTCGAGCGGCCTTAATTTAGGGTTGCTGGTTCCAGGGAAGGGAGAGAGCCAGCGCCGAACGAGATACACTACATCCATGACTCACCGGGATTCTAACCTGGGCCAATTTCGGACGAATCATCATAAGCCATTGTTAGACCACAGCGCCAACGGGGCCCTAATGTTTTTAACGAGACAAAATATCTATTGATGTTTCGGATGGAAGCTTTAAATCGAAGAGGTGATAAAACCCTACGACATTCCTGGAAAAAGAAAAAGGAAACGTTCTCATACCGAAGGACAATAATACAACAAATCCATCAATATACTGCATATTTGCTAACACTTTATAAGCTTCAACATTCACTTTAATTATAAAGATTTACAAGCACTTAAGAGAAAGCAGTGTGATGAAACTAGTAAAAATGATTCTTAAATTAAATCTCAAGGATGCGAAAGCCTAGTTATTATTAGTAGTATTGCGGCGAGTCAGTCTTTTAAGAAGAAATAATCTTGAGCATGCCTCACGGTGAATAAAAGAAAGCGTTTGACTAAATTCGACATGGTTATCCTATAGACATAGAGATTGTACACAAAGTGAGCGATGAGATATTTCACTTGCTTCAACAAGCCATGTCTGCGTGGCAAGCAAATCTCTTTACAGGAGATGAAACGAAAATGATCGATTCTAGAATGTAAGAGAATCAGAAGAGCGTCACGGTTGCGTAGTGGTCTAAGTGATGGCTTCTGATGATTTGTCCGAGATAGGCCAGATTTCTAATCTCGGTTAGGTATGGATGTTATGTTTGTTTTACAGCACAGGCTCACTCTCTTTCCTGGAACCAGCGGCCCTAAATTATGGTCAGGTGACTGCTTATATACCAGTGTATTTGCTCACGGTTGTCGTTAAATTCTCAATGGAAAAAAAACTAGTAGAAGAACATTTAAGAGGACTCTGTCAATTCACTTCGGTTCAGTATAGCTCTCAGAAATCATACCTCACCAAGCAGTATGGGACTGCAGGGATTATGCAGTATGTATTTGTTATTAATGCATGTTAAAAAATTAATTGCTATGTATTAATCACAGATCTAACAGTTAAATCGTTTCTTTACACAAGATAACTCTACAACATTTTTTTGTTTTCTGGATTCTTCAGCTGTATGATTACAAAGTTGCAACCATTTCCTAGTTCGCATTTCGCTTGGTGATAGTTCGCATTTTCGCCTGGCGATAGTTCGTATCTTTGCCTGGTGCTATTTACATGTTATTCTGCTCTTCGTGAGCTTGTGGGAGACATCTAAATATTCTAAAACTTACGTTTACATACTTACATACTAAAAAAAGGGTATTTAAATGCACATGACGACCGCCAATAGCGGTATAACTGTACCATCGGGATTAGAGGAAATGCTATCCCACACTCACCAACCCGCTTGGCCAGCGTGGTGAGTTATGGCCAAATCCCTCCAAAATGACTCCACAACTTAAATCTTGGCCCTCAGTCTCCGGCAGCTGGAATGTACCTGGCCAAGGCAGCGGCCAGTGCGACATAAAGGCAGAGGGTGCTAAGCATCACCGGAGGACCGGACTAGGCTGCCACCTGATGCTGACCTTATCTACGTATAATGGACGCTCCCTATCTTCTGATTCAGGGCTCCTTGAATTGGAAGAGGAACTACAAAGGATCAAGTGGGACATTGTCAGGCTAAGTGAGGTAAGGAGAAAAGGAGAAGATCTCATTGAACTGAAAAGTGGACATCTCTTCTACTATCGTGGGACAGATACTGGCAGAACTAGTGGTGTTGTATTTATAATAAACAAGAAACTGAAGGATAAAGTTGTAGAAGTTGAAAGTTCCTCTGACAGAGCTGCATGACCCGTTATCCAACTCTCGAGAAGATACCAGGCTCAGATTATTCAAACGTATGAACCCACCACAAATCATCCTGAAGAAGAAATTGAAGAATTTTATGAAGAAATTCGTCATCTAAATAATAAAGGTAAGCAGCACTTGAAGATAATTATGGGAGATTTCAATGCAAAAATAGGGCAACGGCAACAGAATGAAAGTTCAGTAGGTAAATTCGGTCACGGCAACAGAAACCAGCGTGGAAATACTCTCGTAGAGTTTGCAGAGGCAAAAGGGTTTTTCATCACGAACTCCTTTTACAACAAAAAGCCACACAGGAAATGGAGATGGAGACATCCAAATGGGACGACAAGTGAAATTGATTTTATTATGTGTAAAAAAATTCGTCATAGAAGACTGCAGTGTGCTAAACAAGTTCAACCCAGAAATAGAAGTGCTAAACAAGTTCAACACAGAAATAGAACACTGCAGTCATAGAAGACTGCAGTGTGCTAAACAAGTTCAACAGAGAAATAGTACACTGCAGTCATAGAAGACTGCAGTGTGCTAAACAAGTTCAACATAGATTGGTGAGATGTGTTCGATGTTTAATTAACTTTAAAAACAATTGCTAATAAGAATGATATACACTAAAACGGAAAATTAGGGTTGTGATCGCTGGATGTGTTTTATTAATCAAATCGTTTATATATTTAAATTAGGTCAGTAAACTGAATTTTTATTTCCTGGAATTGAGTGATGTCCCTAAGCCTTAAGTAAACTGAATGTTGTTGAATGGAAATGTAGTTGTTTTATACTGATATTCGGCCCAGTTTAAAGCAACTACATTTTCACAAGCATTTCTGTATTCCCACTATTGTCTGCAAACCCTTGATTCGTTTACAATGTTCCTGTGGTTCAGATAATTGAAATATTACAGGGTGCGTACGGTATTTGAGGACACTCTGCATATAGTAGAACAAACGACCGTGTAGGACAAACAACGTATTTTATTCATACAAAATGCGGTATACAGATGCAGTAATGATTGGAGAACAGGTTTATTCGATGTAACCGCTGTTAGCCGCAATGTCGGCTTCAATGCGAGACCCAAAGTGTTGACAGGCCCGAATTACATGGTCCTTCAGGATGTCGGACATTACTCGGCTAATGGCGGCCTTTACTGAACCAATGGCTGTATGGGGATTTCGATTAGCTTCCCGTTCAACAACGCCCCACGTGTAATGGTCCAGGGGATTGAGATCTGGCCAGTTAGGTGGCCATAAGTTGGGTGTGATGTGATCATGCAGATGGGTTACCATCCAGTTTTGTGTTGTCAGAGCTTTATGTGCAGGTGCAGAGTCCTGCCGAAAGACATGCTGCCTTGCAATGCGTACGCTGTATATCCAAGGCTTCACAACTGTTTCCAGCACCTTAATGTACCCAGCAGTATTCACTCGAAGGCCCTGTGGGAAGAAGTGAGGTGGCATGACGTGGCTTTCGCTACTCACCACCCCTAAAACCATCACATTTGCGGAAAACTTTGTGTACATAGCACGTGGAACATCGGAAGGATTCGCACATAACCATCTGTCATTTCTCCGGTTCACCTTTTGGTCCTGGTCAAACTTTTTTTCATCTGGAGAAAAACCAGAGCAAGCCAGGTCCCTCTGGATGTTTCACCTTGTTCAGTAATCGCTTTGCTCGAAGCAGTCGTTGTTCTTGTGTCTTCGCCGCATGAAGTGCCCTTTGCTCCGCACGTACGACTGATAACGAATGTCCTCATGCACCACAGTGCGGATTGTGCTCTCGGAAACCGGGAGATCTCAGGCAATGGCTCTGAGGTACGTACCGGGGTTCGCATCGATAATGTCTTGGACCTGTTGTAGGAATTGTGGTGTTCTCGTGCAGTCTGAATGCTGTGAGTGCTTTTTGCGCTTCCCTACAGGAGACACATGTCCGCCAGAGGCTTCCAACTCCTTCCGAACCTTGTTCACAAACGATCTGGCGAATTTCAGAAATCTTGCAATCTCAACATCGCTGTGCTGTGCGTGTAGCCCAACGATCACGGCGTGTCTTTTCATTTCTTGCGTTAGCTGAGAGTCTGTCATTGATCTTCTGTAAAGATAAATGTCCAGAAATTATTTTACACATAACTGCAGGCGCTCAGTCAGATGTCCTCTAATACCGTAAGCACCCTTAATATAATTTGTGCCACGCATTGGCCAATAAGAATACTAAATAACAACGTTCAAATTTGCAGAAAGAAAACTTGCAGTAAGCAGCCAAATTGTTCGATTATTAATATGCCTGTAAAATGTTGTAAGAAGGAATTAGGGCAGCTGTGTAATTTAAAATATAACACATTTCTTATTATTTTAAAGTAATATTTCAAATTGAAGTATTTAGCGATCTTCCAGAAAATTTACATATTTATCACAAAGAAAATTATTCAGTACAACCTTGTGAGTACTGACGCTGTAATGTATTATTTCGGCTCAATAGGATTCCAACCTTTTATAAGGAAATTAAGTAAAAACCATGCTCCGAAAATTCCCGAACATTTTACTCGTAGGGTTAATGAAATGAAAACATTCAAACAAATGAAATATCCGAAAATGGTACCAGAAATACTTTAGCCGTGAACCCTTTTGTGTCCGCACTGCCACGAGTTTTCTCTTATCTCGTGCGTTGAAAGATGGCGGTGCGCTTTGCTGCTACAGACGCATTTATGTGAAAGAGGAACGTTATGTTATAGTATCTGTAATCGTTGATGAATTGTATGGATCCAATTAAAGAACATTTGTTTGTTTGTCAAGAGCTCAGAATATTTTTTCTGGTTGAAGGCTTAACCACACCGTGAGCAACTCAACTTACTATAAGAAGTCGAGCGGCCTTAATTTAGGGTTGCTGGTTCCAGGGAAGGGAGAGAGCCAGCGCCGAACGAGATACACTACATCCATGACTCACCGGGATTCTAACCTGGGCCAATTTCGGACGAATCATCATAAGCCATTGTTAGACCACAGCGCCAACGGGGCCCTAATGTTTTTAACGAGACAAAATATCTATTGATGTTTCGGATGGAAGCTTTAAATCGAAGAGGTGATAAAACCCTACGACATTCCTGGAAAAAGAAAAAAGGAAACGTTCTCATACCGAAGGACAATAATACAACAAATCCATCAATATACTGCATATTTGCTAACACTTTATAAGCTTCAACATTCACTTTAATTATAAAGATTTACAAGCACTGAAGAGAAAGCAGTGTGATGAAACTAGTAAAAATGATTCTTAAATTAAATCTCAAGGATGCGAAAGCCTAGTTATTATTAGTAGTATTGCGGCGAGTCAGTCTTTTAAGAAGAAATAATCTTGAGCATGCCTCACGGTGAATAAAAGAAAGCGTTTGACTAAATTCGACATGGTTATCCTATAGACATAGAGATTGTACACAAAGTGAGCGATGAGATATTTCACTTGCTTCAACAAGCCATGTCTGCGTGGCAAGCAAATCTCTTTACAGGAGATGAAACGAAAATGATCGATTCTAGAATGTAAGAGAATCAGAAGAGCGTCACGGTTGCGTAGTGGTCTAAGTGATGGCTTCTGATGATTTGTCCGAGATAGGCCAGATTTCTAATCTCGGTTAGGTATGGATGTTATGTTTGTTTTACAGCACAGGCTCACTCTCTTTCCTGGAACCAGCGGCCCTAAATTATGGTCAGGTGACTGCTTATATACCAGTGTATTTGCTCACGGTTGTCGTTAAATTCTCAATGGAAAAAAAACTAGTAGAAGAACATTTAAGAGGACTCTGTCAATTCACTTCGGTTCAGTATAGCTCTCAGAAATCATACCTCACCAAGCAGTATGGGACTGCAGGGATTATGCAGTATGTATTTGTTATTAATGCATGTTAAAAAATTAATTGCTATGTATTAATCACAGATCTAACAGTTAAATCGTTTCTTTACACATGATAACTCTACAACATTTTTTTGTTTTCTGGATTCTTCAGCTGTATGATTACAAAGTTGCAACCATTTCCTAGTTCGCATTTCGCTTGGTGATAGTTCGCATTTTCGCCTGGCGATAGTTCGTATCTTTGCCTGGTGCTATTTACATGTTATTCTGCTCTTCGTGAGCTTGTGGGAGACATTTAAATATTCTAAAACTTACGTTTACATACTTACATACTAAAAAAAGGGTATTTAAATGCACATGACGACCGCCAATAGCGGTATAACTGTACCATCGGGATTAGAGGAAATGCTATCCCACACTCACCAACCCGCTTGGCCAGCGTGGGGAGTTATGGCCAAATCCCTCCAAAATGACTCCACAACTTAAATCTTGGCCCTCAGTCTCCGGCAGCTGGAATGTACCTGGCCAAGGCAGCGGCCAGTGCGACATAAAGGCAGAGGGTGCTAAGCATCACCGGAGGACCGGACTAGGCTGCCACCTGATGCTGACCTTATCTACGTATAATGGACGCTCCCTATCTTCTGATTCAGGGCTCCTTGAATTGGAAGAGGAACTACAAAGGATCAAGTGGGACATTGTCAGGCTAAGTGAGGTAAGGAGAAAAGGAGAAGATCTCATTGAACTGAAAAGTGGACATCTCTTCTACTATCGTGGGACAGATACTGGCAGAACTAGTGGTGTTGTATTTATAATAAACAAGAAACTGAAGGATAAAGTTGTAGAAGTTGAAAGTTCCTCTGACAGAGCTGCATGACCCGTTATCCAACTCTCGAGAAGATACCAGGCTCAGATTATTCAAACGTATGAACCCACCACAAATCATCCTGAAGAAGAAATTGAAGAATTTTATGAAGAAATTCGTCATCTAAATAATAAAGGTAAGCAGCACTTGAAGATAATTATGGGAGATTTCAATGCAAAAATAGGGCAACGGCAACAGAATGAAAGTTCAGTAGGTAAATTCGGTCACGGCAACAGAAACCAGCGTGGAAATACTCTCGTAGAGTTTGCAGAGGCAAAAGGGTTTTTCATCACGAACTCCTTTTACAACAAAAAGCCACACAGGAAATGGAGATGGAGACATCCAAATGGGACGACAAGTGAAATTGATTTTATTATGTGTAAAAAAAAATTCGTCATAGAAGACTGCAGTGTGCTAAACAAGTTCAACCCAGAAATAGAAGTGCTAAACAAGTTCAACACAGAAATAGAACACTGCAGTCATAGAAGACTGCAGTGTGCTAAACAAGTTCAACAGAGAAATAGTACACTGCAGTCATAGAAGACTGCAGTGTGCTAAACAAGTTCAACATAGATTGGTGAGATGTAAGATGCACCTCAACACTAAACTCGAACGTGGCAAGCTTATAAGACAAATAAAACGTATTGATATAACCAACCATAAAAAACACCATAATACCTTCAAGTTGGAACTGAAGAACAGATTCTCAGCTTTAGAAGGCCTAACATCAAAAGAAGTGGATATTTCTGAAGTTAACAGAAAAGTAACCAAAGTTCTTATGGAAACATCAACAAAATTAGCTGGGTCTAAGAACAAGTTGCATGTGAACAAATTATCAGGAAAAACCAAAATGTTGATGCAAAAAAGAAGAGAGATGAGGACAACTAAAGAAGATGTGACTTCCAAAGTAGAATACATAGAGTTATGTAAGACAGTACGAAAAAGTATCACTGAAGACTTAAGGAAATTCAACTGTGAACTAGTGAGGAAAGCAATTGAAAACAACCAAAGCCTAAAGATAGCAAAGTGACATCTCAGTAAGGGAAGAAAACAGATTATGGCACTGAGAAAAGAAGATGGTTCTGTAACAAGAAATAGAGGCGAAATTTTGTCAAGAATGAAAGATTTCTACTCCAAGTTATATGAAAGAGATTATGCATGTACTCCAGACATCATGGAAGGTACCAGAGTTCTTCCAGTCGTCCCAGCAGAAGTTGCACATGCAATCAAGATTATGAAGCGGGGGAAAGCTCCAGGAGAAGATGGAAAAACTGTAGACATCATACAAGAAGCAAGTGGAGAAATTGAAACCGTACTCGCCCAAATTTTCACTCGATGCCTTAATGAAGGGAATATTTCTGGGGATTGGAACAACGCTACAATGATCCTGCTACATAAAAAAGGTGACATTGGGGATATCAGTAACTACAGACCTATCAGCCTCCTATCAGTGGTTTATAAAATCTTCACTAAAGTTCTTTCACAACGTTTGAAGGTAACACTGGACATGGCTCAACCGAGAGAACAAGCTGGATTCAGGAGTGACTACAGCACAATAGATCATATCCACGTACTGAGAGAACTAATTGAAAGAGCGAGGGAATATGAACTTCCATTGTGCATGGCTTTTATCGATTATGAAAAAGCCTTTGATTCGGTGAAACCATCAGCAGTTACAATGGCTCTGAAATCCTGCGGTATTGAAGATTCAGATATTAATATTATTAATAACATCGTTGAAAATGCAAGTGCAAAGATTCGGCTGTTTGAAAATACAACACACATAAAAATTGAAAGGGAGTGAGACATGGTGACACCATATCTCCGAAGCTCTTTAACGCCACATTGGAAAATGTCTTTTAATCACTGAACTGGGAAAACAAAGGGATAAAGATTAATGGAGATTATCTAACTCACCTTCGTTTTGCTGATGACATAGTCATTTTTGCAACTACCCCATCAGAGCTGCAGAGTTTGATCCAAGAACTTGCTGACAGGAGTAAAGGAGTGGGATTAAAAATGAACTTTCAGAAGACAAAAGTGATGTTCAATGCTTTTACACGAAATGAAGATTTATCGATTGATGAAGAAAAGCTGGAGATAACAGACACGTACGTTTATCTTGGACAGCAGATATCAAGTGAGGGTCACATTGATGAAGAAATTAATCGGCGTACAAAACTTGCCTGGAGAGCTGTTGGAAGAAACAGCATAATTTTCAAGAGCAATATGCCATTATGTCTTAAAAGAAAAGTGTTTGATCAATGCATTATTCCAGTGCTTACGTATGGTGCAGAGACGTGGACCTTAACTAAAAGAGACATACAAAGGCTGCAGACAACTCAAAAAGCCTGGAGAGGTGCATGCTTGGTGTAACCAGGTGAGATAAGAACAGGAACTCGTGGATCCGAAAAATGACAAGAGTTAAAGACATCATGATCACAGTTAAATCCCTGGAATGGCAATATGCTGGGCATACTGCCAGAAGGACAGACCATTGGTGGACAGCTGAAATTTTAGATTGGATTCCAAGGGACAGGAAAAGACCCAGAAGAAGACCACATGGGAGATGGGTGGATGAAATTCGAAAGTATGCGGGAGTGACATGGAGGAGACTGGCACAAGACAGACCGTTGTGGAGGAAACTTGGGGAGACCTTCGTCCAGCAGTGGATTGATATTGGTTGACAATGATGATGATGATGAAATGTACATGATTGTAAATGTTTCGGCCTGAAAGTTCTGAAATATGATCCACTCTGTTAAGTTGGAAAACCTTCCGCTTAATAAGCGGTATAATTAATCTTACATGGATAATAATTACGTAAATTAAACTCAGGACTAACTCAAATATAAGAATAGGACAAAAAGTTGAACTGATTTACTCTAGTAGTAAAGTACTTTGAAAAAAGTAACATTTTGATTTAAATTGGAAGTTTTTTGTTACATTTTTATCAACATTCATGGAAAGAAATATTTATATCAATAGATTAGGAATCAATAAAATGTTTAAGGTCGATCCACCTAAAATCTTTGCCTTGTATTTCCAATGGGAAAATTTATGTAGCCATTTCCTTTACAATTAATGCATTCCCTAGGACGAAAGTTCAACATCGATAAAAATAACTTTATATTATAGCATAGTATACTTAATATATTCTTAAACTTAACCATTTTTATAAAAAAAATCAATAACTTTTCTTTTATGGTGTTAAGACCAAAAAACAGATTCCGCCACATCTACATGTAACTTATTAAATGCTATTACGGCACATTTTTTTTAATAATTTCATTAAATTTTGCACGGCAATCAGCACTTGTTAAAAATAGTCCGAAATGTTTGGAATGATTCGAACCATTTAGATAAAGTATTCTAACATTAATTTAGCTGAAAATGTTGCAGAGGGAGCTTGCTGAATAATTTCGGAATTAAAAATCTTCAGCATCTACGACACTGTTAACATTTTTAGTTAAATTATTTTCAGCACATTTAATCTAAAGGGATCAAATCATTCTAAAGAGTTCAGACTGTCACATGGATACACCCAAATTTTGATTCCATCCAGAAAATTGATGAAGTTATTGAAAAACATTGCGACGTGACAGCATTTAGTAGGTCACATGAAAAAATGGCGCCATCTATTTTCTGGTCTCCTCACAAGCAAAGGAAAAGTTATCGTTTTTTCATATAATTGTAGTAAAACTTTAAAATATATTAAGTTCGCTAGGCAATAATATGAAATAATTTTTATCGATGTTCTAATTTTCATGCTCGGGACACATTGATTATGAAGAAAATGGCTACAGAATTTTGCCCATTGGAAATACAAGGCAAAGATTTTAGGCGGATCAACCGTAAATGGAACATTTTTAAAAAGTGAAATACATGAGTTTCAGTCAAAGTTTAATATTATATCAAAACAACGATACTGTGAATGACTGATTTGGCTTATCAAACTACGTACGTTTAATATTTTTTACACAAATAATATTTTAACGCCGTGGTCTTATTTTCACTATTTCTGTTTCCTTACACAAATACATCTTCTTAACCTCAGTCAGTAAATGTTCACCGTTAATCTACTGCCCATAGAATGTGCTGCCTTTTTATGAAAGATAACACAGCATTTGTACATTCTGTTCCATACTAGATGAAATGAAAGAATGTCTGTCAAGAAAGAAATGATATTGCATCGAATATGTTTGGAGCTTAAATTAATTATTATATAACATAAACGTGTCATAAATATTACATTTCTCTTACACTAATTTATAAGAAATTTTTTATAAGATTAAGATATTAATTTGTGATGACATAATATCTTCACTTTTGATCTAACTATTAAAGGTTTCTTCTGCTGTATTACGCATAAGATCAAAATTCGTGTGTAAGGCATGCTGTGCCTGTTTGTATATTGTGTTTACCAGGCGTGTATCGAGAGAGCTCTCGTTGTGGCCCGGCTTCGCTTCCCCAGTCGCTTCTCAGATAATAAGGATGTACCTGATACCAAAAAAGATGAATGTTGTATATGCAATAATTATAGCAGAAACAAATTACCAAATTTGATCGGAAAGGAACAAGGTTATACAATGTGAAAAAAATAACGGGATTAGTGAAGGGGTTATATGGAAAATTAAGCCAATGATAATGAATAGAACGTTCACAAAAAAAAAAGAAACTTACCGAAGAACAATTCACTGAGAGATGGCTGTCATGGGAAAAACTAGTAGGTACGCCAAAAAATCCAATATGTAAATTCAAATGAAATACATAACGACACAAACGTTAACTTTAAAGCAGTCAAGGATGCGTCTGCTATAGGAGAGTAATGCAAATGATAATTAAGAATGCAGCCAAGTGATGCTGCTTACTAGAGTTTGTCAGAATAACTAGTCGTCAAGCAAAGTTAATGCAATGATACTGTTTTTGTCTTTCTTTTATAATATTAAAGTAATCATGTTAATGTTATAGCCAATCTAAATTTTAGCGTTAATATTTTGTATAAAATGTTATAGTGAATTTCTTTTATTTTAATGACAGTGTAAATAGTGTTTTCAGTACAGCGCCTTTAGTTTTGATGACAGTGTGAATAGTAGATACCAGCGCAGCATTTGCTTTTTAACACAGGGCGGATAACTTATCCAGTGTAGGGCGTAGATTAAAACGTTTATTTTAGTTTTTTAGAACTAATAATAGAATAAAGTTACATATATAGTTTTAAGATAAGTGTGAATATGTAGTTTCATTTAAAACTGGTGAACTTAAACTGGGTAATAAAAGATTTAAAATAAGTTGTTTTTAGAATGTGGGGAATTTTCTAAATCCACTTTCAAGTTTTGTAATTACAGGATAGTGATAGAACAAGCGGCGTCGGTCTTCTGTGTCTCTGTGCCCCCATCGCCTTTGGAGGAGCAGGATATAGGGACTTCAGAGATCCCCAGTGGGGCACAGTGTGTTCCATGGGGTGCGCTGATTTTTAAAACAAGGAAGTTCTAAAAAAAAATTCAAATTATTCTCTCGCAGATTCTGATAGCAAAACCTCATCATAACACAATAAAGTAAGCGCTTAACAACTGAAATATGCAGGATATGTAAAGTAGTGCACCAGGTATATCGTATGCAAAGATAAGTTGAAAAGAATAAGTAATGTAAGGATTTGGTTAAGTTCTAGAGTGCTGATTCTATAAACTTTACATCGAAGCAGCTAACGGCTAATTTTATTCCCAAACTCCAAAAATATCAAAGATTCCCCTGCCCAAGGAAATAAATCAAAGTTTATTTAACTTTCTGGAACGATGAATTAAAAACGTCTTAGTACAGATCACAGTTTCACTTGATGACCCATGAATCCTGTCTCGCAACTGAGGAAGCTTCATAAGCAGCAATAACCGACATGTGGTTCTTCTCGTCTGAGTAGGCAGGCGCCCCACTGACAAGGCCGGACAGGAGACTGAAACGTCTTTCAGCCCAAGGCTTGCTCTCATTTTGGAGCTCAACGAGAAAAAAATCTTCGTGATTTTGGTTATTTGCTTGCCTGTCGCGACAATTTCTCCACGCCGTGGCGAGGAAATCTCTGTCTCCATGGGCGGATGACAGCTATCTCCCTCATTATTTTTTCGGAGATCAATGCCCTTTCAGTCTCCCCATCACTAATGCTCGCATCAGTGCTTCGAGTACCCGCGATCATTTCACGTTCGAAGACCGCAAGATTGCGTCTTTTCCCATTATTTCTTGCGCACTGCACTTCATTAGTCTATGCATGCTTAAAGCGTTCCCTCTCTATGCCGTTTCGGCAATCTTGCTTCAGCATATCTGCGACATAGTTTCTATAGCTTCTCCATATAAAATTGCCTGGTGATCATAGTAATTTGCTCACTCATTGCAAGTCCTTTGCTTTTGTTCGCTCTGCGGCTTTGTGTTTTAGAATAAATAAAGACTTTTACAAATTGGATAGCATCGTAGTTATGCACTGAAGAGCCAGAATATTATGTGGCCCTGTCTAATATGATTTTGGTCCTTCAAGTCCAGATAAAGCTGCACTTATCTGGCAAGCTGAACGCTACAACATTTCTAAAAATGCTTTGAAATATCGGGTACCAACATGTTTCCAGAAGGTGTTTTAACTCTTGTAACTTAGTAGTGACAACTTACTGGAGCAAAATACGTTCAGATATCCCAGAGCCAACCCGAACAAATATAATATTCTAAGAATTCAACAACTGTTTCACTTTAACTTAGGCAACATTATGTACAAACCAATTAAATTGAACCTTGGACAGAAGCTTATGGAAGTTAATACTGCTACGTATCATTATAATATTCGTAACCACGATTTGTTGAGTCTGACTACACCTAGAACACAAACTACTAAATAAAGTCTAGATTATTCTGGTCCAGAGTTTTGGAACTCTCTTCCTGCAGAATTAATATAAATTAATAACTTCAATTTGTTAAAAAAATTAAAACACTACTTACTTAACAACTGATATCCATTTATTAGTACCAGATGGGAGGTTGATTGACAGGGATTATTCGACTGAGGGAGAATGCGAGGGGCTTACCAGGGGAAGATTCAGTGACGGGAATATATACAATGAGGAATGGGTAGGGGGAACACCTCATGTTTTTCATTACTTTAACATTATTTTTCCGTTGATATGCTATTAATTCAATATTATGATTATATTTTTAATTTCATATTTGTTTCCTTTTTGACTCTGTTGTTGTTACATCAATGTTCTTGTCTTGACTTAAACTCAGGGACATCAAGGCTGGTCAGATCACCTAGAGGCCTTTTCTTTGATCTTCCTTACTGTTATTTTTATGCTTATGATTAACTATTCAGAATTACTAATTTTAATATATAACAGCAAGATCAATAAATGAAGTGAAATAAATTACGTGGTTGGTCTGCCGCATACGTTTAGGTAATAGACGGCTTCACAAATTCTCCTTGGTGAGGGCATAAGTATGTAATGGTTTCAGTAACGAGTATGTAATGGGGTTTCGGTTACGTTTGTCATAATATACGGCAAAAGTACTGTAATGAATTTCTAGTTGCTTGTACTCTGTTGGACACTGGGTGCGGTACAAAAAGTCCAGAGGCTGCAGAACACTTTGTGATGCTATGCAATGCTGTTGTTCTGCCTCTACTCTGGTGCAATGGGCCTGTGTGAATACATATTTACAAAAAAAACTTCAAATTGTATTGTCTGATTGGGAAGGGAAGGGAAGTCACTTCCATTTTTGAAAAAAATAAAAACTCCGTGAAACTGGGAAACGTAAGAAAACCCTCATTGTCAAGAACACACTTTTCATGATAAGCGAGATACTTTCTTTGAAGATGTAACTTCATTTATAACCTTGACGGCAAAGTTATTATTAGTCCTTTCCAAACTAATGAAGAATAACAAACAAATAGCAGTTATCACGTTCTGCTTACAAAATGGATATAATATTAAGATATATATTATTAAATGTATAATGCATTTAAATACAGTTTTGTGTGCATCAGTTCTAGGGAAACGAATCTAAAATGTGTGGCGTATTAACACAAATATCACCGAGAAATGACATCTGTACTTCAATATTTGCGCAATGAAATTTTGTAAGCTCAGCTGTTTTGAATAGCTAAAATTAGAAAGCAAAACCAGTATGTATAGTGTGCCGTTCCCAGTCCTGGATAGTGACGACATTGCTGACGTCCAAGCTGACAGGATAGCTTTTGATGTCGAGCAGAAGCGAGCAGACGGAGTGAAGAGGGTGGAGAAAGAGTTTGTTTGTTTTGATTTGTAGGGAGGATTACAGGGCATAAGAATCCTATTGTTTTAATTCGTTTATTAAATTGAATGTTGTGTTGTGAAATTTATGATAGTCAGAAATGAGTATGCGTGATAATTGTTAAGACGCCACAGCTTTAATGTGAATAAATTTTGCCAATGTAGTGGGATACGATAGTGTATTGTTTTCCCTCACGGGATTTTTTGTTTCGGATGTCATCTTGGATAACTTCGAAATTTGTGAACAGTGGATAAGTCAAGTTGACCGGATGTTGATCAACTCTATATATGTGCTATCAAACTAAGGATGGAAGGCGTCAGTGCTGTTGGTATGAAATATAATTTTGTTTTTCACTTTCAAAATAGTTCCTTTTTTAATTTAGAACACTCGTAACATACGAAAGTAAAAGTGTTCCTTAAGTGCGTCAGTACAAATAAAAGTGAATTTTTAAAATATATATATACAACAGTATGAAAGTTGCAGAAATCGGTATTGAAGAAAATTGTACGCCAGTACAAATCGTTAGAATTACAAATTCTTGTAGGTTGATAACTTAACTGAATCTAGGTTTACTGTTTATTATCGCAAAATAACATATTTGGGGAAGGCAAAAAAAGAAGACTTACGACTTTTGGCAGAAGAGTTAGGAGAGAAAGTATCTCCCGACTGTAAGATAGTGGATTTAAAAAAAATAATTTTAGGAAGTCGAGATTACGAAGAAGAATTCGTGAAATAATTATTATCCACAATTATAAGAGTGGGAATAAATAAAGAGGAACTCGAGGAACGGTAAAGAAAAGAAGAAATAGACGAACGGAAAAGGAAAGAAGAAATGGAAGAACAGCAAAAAAAAGAAGAAAGATAATATGAATTGGAATTACGACGAATTGAAGCTGGAAGTAGAACACAAAGTAATGATTCAGAACAAACTGTAGGAGGAATATTAGGAAGGCCTAAAATTGATTTACATACTGTAATACCAACTTTTGATCCTAAGGAAGACGTCATAAGTCTATATTTGGTCCTGTTCGAAAGGCAAGTGCGTAAAACACAAATAAAAAAGACAGATTGGGTTTCGCATTTGATAGGATTTCTACCGTCTGAGTTACTCAGCTTATCGCCAGAGAACCAACAGAAGAGGCAGACAATTATGAATATCAAAAAAATATGTAGCTAAAAATATTTAAGCTCAGTCTAGAAAAATGCAGGCAAACGTTTATGAGACATCAAAAGAAAGCAGAGTTGTCGTGGCGTGATTTTAGCTATGAACTTCGAAAATATTGCACTGAATGGTTTACAGGTCTTGAAATTTGTAATTTCGAACAGTTACTGGATCTAACGGTGACCGATGAGATGAAACGTCGAATGACAATAGATGTACGTGAGCATTTTATTGATAAAGGGACTAAGATTTAGTCCTCGTCCAAACTTGCGGAGATGTTGGATGATTATGACAATATCCGGGAAAATATGAAAAACGCTTCGGTTAACATCCAGCAAATAGAGAAGAATGTACCCAAATGGCGAACAAAAAAACTTGTACGATAATAACAGTAGAAGTAAGCCTATCACATCTCAAAGAGATCAAGCTCATGGAGAGTTTAATGTTTCTAGTATTAGGAATTTTGAAACTTTTGAACGCCGGAGGAAATTACAATTTTTTGAATGTGGATCGTATAACCATCTTAGACCTCAATGTGCAAATTAAAAAAAAAGTCATTAAGCAGTTTCTGCAACTGTAAACAGAATTTCAGAACTGACGGATAATGAACTGTTGATACCGTTTACAACTGCCGGCAAAGTAAATGGGTTTAAAATGCCTATTTTACGAGACTCTGGAGCGACTATTGATATTGTTTGTCAGAAGCATATTACATTACAGGTGTTAACAGGAGAATATGTTTGGGTTCAGCAGCCCCTTGATGTCGCACCAACTTATTTACCTGTAGCTCAAGTGCAACTGATAGGAGAATTTGGTCACATCGTCACAGAAACAGCTGTAATTTGAAATGAGCTTGACCAGGGCCGATATGTACTGGAAAATCGTACTGCTGCTTTATTAGATCAGATTAAGCACGATAAAGGATTAGTTCATCATGAATTAAATGCCGTGCAGACTTAGTCACAGAAGGTTTTGGAGGAAATGTCTAATGTTCCAGAAAGTAGTGGGAACGAACTTGAAAAGAGATAAAATGAGTGCTCATCCAGTAGTATTGAAGTATCGGGAATAGAGACTGAACAGAGCGAGGAAGATGATGAATTATTTCCAGTTACACAAAATGATCTCGATCTAATATGTTCGCTTTTAGAAATATATTCTGATATTTTTGCTGCTGCACAGCGTCGAAGTGAGGATTTGAAATCGTTATTTGATCCTGTTGGGAATTATTCTACTGATTTGTCGAAGGAATCGTATATTTTGAGGAACATATTATTAGTGAAACGGAAGGTAGACAAAACCGGTGTTGAGAAAGAACTACTCGTAGTTCCTGAAGAATATAGGGAACGCCTTAAAGCTTTGTGTCATGGAGGAACCTCAGCGCACCTGGGTGTGACGAAAACCAAGGTTAGAATATTCCGATATTTTTTCTGGGCTAGATGTTATAAAGAAGTAGAAGATTACATGCAATCTTGTGAAAATTATCAAAGAACAGGAAAATCAGGTGATAAGAAAAAAGCTCCCTCAAAACCAATACTAGTTATCGAGGATATTTTTTCAAAGATAAATGTAGATGCATGTCGTCCCTTACCACCTACTCCTACAGGAAAAATATATATTATCACACAATGTGTTTGTCTTCAAAATATCCTGATGCCGTAGCTGTGACTAATATTTGGTTCGTATCAGTGATCGATGCGTTACTGCAGATTTTTAGTCGTATGGGGTTTCCTAAAGAACTACAGTGTGATCAAGGAACTTCTTTCATGAGCGCTTTAACAACAGAGTTTTTGGAACGAATTGGGATAAAAGTAAAACTTAGTTCGATTCATCATCCGCAGAGCAATCCTGTTGAAAGATTCCACAGTACGATTAAACGTATACTGCGATTCTTGTGTTTGGAAGCATCGCCAGATTGGGAAGAGCACATTCATTCAGCATTATTTGCGCTTTGAACTGGGACGCATGAAAGTACCGGGTTTACCCCAGCAGAATTAGTCGATGGGAAAAATTTAAGGACACCAGTTACCCTGCTCTATGAGAAGTGGATGAAACCTGAAGGCTTCGAAGAAGAAAATTCAGTCGTGGTATATGTGTTTCAGTTGATAAATCGATTAAAAAATGTCAGACAGTGGTTGTAAAAAAAAATGAGAGAAATGCAGGTAAAAAAACATCTGGCATAATAAGAATGCAGTAAAAAGAGAATTTAAAGAAGGTGATTTGGTGATAGTATTGGCTACTTCTAGACCAAATAAGTTAGCTGTCCAATGGACTAGTCCAGGTACTATTGAGAGTAGAATCTCTAATGCTACTAACTATATTGTTAAGGATCCTGGAAAGGAAATCCCATCGCAGATACATCAGGTCAATATTCATAAACCGTTCTACAAAAGACCAGAGTTAATTAATTTCTTATCCAGTAGTGAACCACTGAATCAACCTAATTTGGAAATAGAAATTCCTGGAATAGAAAATGATCCTAATGTTTTTTTTTTAATTTTGCAGAAATTGTTCAGGAAAGTCGTTTGGAAGAAAGGCTAGAGGTAGACCGAATTCGACAATTGTAGGATTTGCTTTGTAAATACGCAACATCTTTTTCTAATGCACCTTGTGTGGCACATCTTGTCCAGCATAACATTGAACTAATTAGTGACGAGCCTATCAGAGCTAAGCCATACCGTATGTCTCCTAGACAAACTGAAATTTTGCAGAATGAAATAAGAAAAATGTTGCAATGCAAAGTAATTGAGATGGGAGAGTTAGATTATACATCTCCGATGATTTTGGTGGAATCTACAGGCAGAGATCCAATATCTTGTGTTGATTATCGTCGATTAAATGACATTACTTGTACATAGTATTACCCCTTACCAAACATTGAACAAAGAGTAGAGACAGTTGCTTCGGCCAGCTATATCATTGTACTAGACTTGGCGAAGGGATTTTGGCAAATACCTCTAAGTAAAAAGGAACAAAGAGTAGCTGTGTTTGTCACCAGTTTTAGGACCTATAGTCCGTTACGAATGCCTTTCGGTTTCAAGAAAGTTCCGAATTTTTTTATCAAGATGATGGCTGAATTATTGCAGGGATGTGGAAAAATTGCCGTACCGTATTTAGATGATGTAGTTGTGTTCTCCTGTACTTGGAAAGAATACCTGAAGCATCTTGATCAAGTCCTTCAGCGCATTCAAAGTGCCCGTCTATACATCAAGCTTTCGCCGTGAAAATTGGCTCAATCTCAGGGGAAATATCTGGGACATCTAGTAGGACAAGGTACCGGAATCCCTGGAAATCTGAAAGTGAAACCTATTCGTGAATTCCTTACTCCCTATGCAAAAACTGATGTAAGATCATTTCTTGGACTGGCTGGATATTACTGTCAATATATTCCCATGTTTTCGACCACTGCCGCTCCCCTATCCGAAGCATTAAAGGGCAAGACTAAGAAAGAAAAAAATTGTGGGCCCCTCAGTGTGACTAAGCCTTTCAAGAGTTGAAAGATAAGCTTTGTAGTAAACCTGTGCTACACGCTCCCGACTATAATAGAGCATTTCTTCTCCAATATGATGCTTCAGATTTCGGAATGGGTATCGTACTCTCTCAGATCAGTGATTAAGGAGAAGAACACCCTTTGTTGTATCTGAGCAAGAAATTCACGGAAGTTGAGAAACGGCATTGTACTACCGAAATGAATGTGCAAACCACTGTATATCATGTAAAAAAATTGCATTGTTATCTTGACGGACAAGCTACGTTCAAGATACAGACAGATCACAATCCCTTAGTGTGGCTTCTTACACACGCCAGTTCCAGTTTTGTGTTGCTGTGTTGCAGTATTGTTTTAAAATGTTTATATTTTTATTTTAGGTAAATCTCATTGTAAATTGCATCTGATCCTAACAGACTTTTGAACTTACCTACTTTTATCTATGAACTTTCTTTGACCATATCATCGAGAAAAGCTCTGGAGGGAGAAGCACGATACAATACTTATTTTAGGTGTTTAAGACTACCACTTACACATATAGAGCAATGAAACTTTATGGTTAGTCTGGCAGGACCTGCATAAAATCGGGTATCTCCACGAATGATCTATTGTGCTTGACCTTAGACATGATCTACAGTCCCTCCAATATATATCCGAACAAAGGGCGGGTAGTCAGTCGGCGACTTCCCTCCACAGAGCAGGCAATAAGTCAACCGCAACATACTTGTCACCATTTTGTTCCTCGCGATGGTCTTGCGACCGCAGACAGGCAACCTACCTCCAGACAGGCAACCAAGTTGACACCCCTCCAGACAGGCAACCTACCTGACACCCCTAGAAAAGGTCTCCAGAACAGGCAACCCAACTGACACCCCTAGAAAAGGCCTCCAGAACAGGCAACCCACCTGACACCCCTAGAAAAGGCCTCCAGAACAGGCAACCCGGCAATAGAGGACGGGTTTTTCGAGGAGGCTGGCACTTTGCACTAGATTATTTCGCGGAGATGGTTCGTCTGCTTCTAAACAGTCTAAATATAGCAGACAACACTAGCGGTGACACCACCAAGATGATTCCAGGACAGATATCACTAGGTTATTTCGCGGATATGGTTCGTAGGCTTATAAACAGTCTAAATAAAGCAAACGACCCGATCCCACCAAGATGGCTCCAGTGGAGATATCACTAGATTATTTCGCGGAGATGGTTCGTCTGCTTCTAAACAGTCTAAATAAAGCAGACGACCCTAGCAGACAACACTAGGGGTGACCCCACCAAGATGATTCCAGGACAGATATCACTAGATTATTTCGCGGAGATGGTTCGTCTGCTCCTAAACAGTCTAAATAAAGCAGACGACCCTAGCAGACAACACTAGCATTGACCCCACCAAGATGATTCCCGGACAGATATCACTAGATTATTTCACGGAGATGGTTCGTCTGCTAAGAAGCAGACCAAATAAAGCTGACGCTTTTTAAATAAAGCAGACGACCCTAGCAGACAACACTAGCATTGACCCCACCAAGATGATTCCAGGACAGATATCACTAGATTATTTCGCAGAGATGGTTCGTCTGCTTCTAAAGAGTCTAAATAACGCAGACGCTTCTTAAATAAAGCACACGACCCTAGCAGACAACACTAGCGGTGACCCCAACAAGATGATTCCAGGACAGATATCACTAGAATTTTTCGCGGAGATGGTTCGTCGGTTTAGAAGCAGACTAAATAAAGCAGACTACCCCACCCACATTGGAGGCGCGACAGTCACCATCCAGAAAGTGACTTGCACTTCGACAGTTTGGGTCCGGTCCCCTTAACACTTTATCATCCCTTTGGGTACTTTGACGTGATCTTTGACATTTTCCCTTTGGTCCCTTTGACACCTTATCATTCCTTTGGGCACTTTGGCGCGCTAATTGTTACTTTGAACACGCCTTTTGGGTGAGGTTAATTCGGAACGCGCCGAGAGAGGGCGCTGAAAAACGGTGCTCTCTGAGCATATAAAAGCATCTTATCGCTGTTCTCTTGCCGCTGTCGTCTTGTAGCTGTCTTGCTTTGCCTTGCCGTTGTCTGCTATGAGCCGTAGTCTGCTTAGCTGCCCCGGTGCATCTCCGAACCCACCGTCTCGTAGCCCACCCGAGGACTTGCGGGAGAAAATATCTGAACTGGAGGAAACCGTCCGGAGGTTACAGAAATGCCTCGACGAGGAAAGAAAGCAGAGGGCGGCAGAAGCTACCGCACTGGCAAAAGGAGCGGCCCCCATCGAAGATGACACGGGGGAGAAATATGCACACTACAGGGTCTTCGTCTTTACGTGCCCCATGCCAGACAACAGATCTCCGGCTATCATGATCAATTTAATACCAGAACTTTGAAGTGACGTCTGCATTTTGTCCATCTCATCTATGTTCCATCTAATCCATGTGTCGTCTACAGTGTGTTCATCTCATTTTGTCCATCTCCTCTATGTTCATCTACGTTACATCTCATTTTGTCCATCTCCTCTATGTTCATCCACGTTACATCTGATTTTGTCCATCTCCTCTATGTATACATGTTTTGTAAATAAAGAAAAAAAGAATAGGGGAAAGAGCCCATTTGGGTTCTTTCCCCTATTTTTTGTAACAGGTTCTCTCACCAAAGGACGACCACGTGACACCGTTTCGTGTATAAAAGAGCAGGCAGACAGCGCAGAGCAGCAATGGAGCGTTCAGACGACGTCGTTCCCGTTGCCGTAGTGCAGGCGGTGCCCAGCCGCCGAGCGCCAGCCGCCAGCCACCAAACAACCTCAACAGCAGTAAGTCCGGCTTCCTCATCCGTTCCGACAAGCCACGTTCCAGTGGCGACCTCAACAGCAGTAAATCCGGCTTCCTCATCCGTTCCGACAAGCCAGGTTCCAGCGGCGACCTCAACAGCAGCTTCCGTTCCAGCGGGTCGGGCAGCAAGTCTGGCAGTTTCGGCAACCGTTTAAGCGGGTCCGGCCGGAAGTCTGGCAGTTCCAGCAACCGTTGAAGACGCCATCGATAGGATGAGCTGCAAGAGGGCGAAACGCGTGCTGAAGGAACTGGCAGCGCAGATTCAAGGGAAATTTGAAACGTGCAAGGTAGAAAAGAAGCTGTTGAAAGACGGCTATGTCTCCCCGTGGCGCAACGCTAATTATGTGGAACGAGAACTCAAGTTTCTCAATGACAAGATTGCGTACCTAGAACGCAAAAAGAAAAGACTGGCGCACTGATCTCACTGTACTTATTGCACTTTATGTAACTGCACTTTATGTGTTTTTAATAAACAGTTTATGTATATATTGAATGTTTAATAAAGGCACAAAAGGATGGAGGAGAGAGTTCCGCACAGGGCTCTCTCCTTCATTTTTTAAACACTCGATCGCACCAAAGGACCCACTATGCAAATAGGACTGCGGTATAAAAGGTGAACGCGATTCTCTTTGCGCATAACCATGTTTAGAGCACTCGAAGAGATTGCTGATAAGAGGAGACAAGTTTTGCGCGAGGCAGCGGAGCACGAAGCGCTAATCGACAACCCCCAACTTAGGGAGATGAGGAGAAAGTTGCTGTTCATGGAGTTGGCGCAGCTTTCGACCAGGGAACAGTGTGTGAAGTTGCTGAATCTGGGACGGCGTCCATACGTTCTGGAGGAACTGCACGACACGCTGGTCCATCTCCGAGAGCTCCTGCAGTGCATTCTCCACACGCACGAAGTCATTCGTCGATTTTTAAACACCCGCTAACACTTTTTTTAATTATTAGACAACCATTGGTATCAAAGGACGAATGGAAGGTATCAAAGGACGAACGGAAGGTATCAAAGGTAGGTATCAAAGAACGGATGGAAGGTAGGTATCAAAGGAGACATTTTATTGTTTAACAAGCGTCATAAACCGGCACACGGTGGGAATGACGTCGTTGAGCACCCAACACTGAAACGGTTTTGCCAGGTCGGACCGAACCACCATCTAATGGACGTCGTGCTCTCGAACGAACGGCGCGTTACAAAACATTTAATTCTAGATACTAAGCAGAGGAACCACCTTCAACGCCGACGCGACATCCGCCTCGGTGAACCAGAGTAGACCGCTCAAATCCACGACGCACGAGATCTCGCAACCGCGAAAGCTCAACGCGAGCAGCTGTTTGAAGGAGGTGCCATAAAACTGACGATAGCTGGGCAAGACGTCTTTGGTGAACCACTTGCAGAACTCGAGGGCTTTGGTGCAACGCGTTTCGTATTTCTGCGTGGCCGTCAAACTGATCAACTTTAAGTGTTGTTCTACGTCCATATTCCCAAGTTCCGGATAGGTTGCCAACAACTGGTGCACGGTGAGCGCGTCTTCAAGCGATGCCATCCTATTAAAACACATGACCAAATCTTGACGAAAAAACCAGAGGTGAAGGCACGGATCCACAATGACGCGTATCGATTGTTCCCCGAAGGTTAAAGTGAAAGCTCCGACGCAAAACCGGATCATCGTAACCCTCCAGCTAGACAAGTGAGGTTCGATAAGAAACTTCAAAGTAAGGATCCGTAAAAAAAAAAATTCTTATTACGGATCCTTACTTCGAAGTTTTTTGTAATTCGATTTGAAGTTTGCTTCGTGGTTGGGTTTGGGTCTTTGCCACGAACACTCCAAGGATGTCAATGGCCTCGTTTCCCAGCATTGAATGGTTTACCTTAAAATTTCAAGACCATTCCATCAATTGCATTATAGATCCACTGTATCGCAGCTGGTTTCGTGAGCAAGATGTGATAAAGTCCTTGAGTTACAAGAGGAGGCATGGATTGTGGCATCGTAGAAATACGATTTTTAGCACAGCTACTCCTGATATTTCCAAGTTTCAAGACACAATTGCCTCGCGGGCACCATAAAAGAAATTGTTTGTTAAACGAATCGGGAATGCGTGAATCCATAGGGCGATCAAAAAAACCAAGTGCTCCCCATTTACGTACTTGGCTGACTGAAAATGTATTACTAAATTATCGTATCTTTTGCGCTAAGCCGCAACCAGAAGAGACACAAGAAGCGATGCAAGAACCCAGCAACACAGAGGAAGCGACGCTAGAAGAGATCAGTTCAGAAGAGATGCAAGAACCCAGCAACACAGAAGAAGCGACGCAAGAAGAGACTCAAGAACCCAGCAACACAGAGGAAGCGACGCGAGAACCCAGCAGCATCCAAGAGGCCATTCCTTTTGTCGGTCAGTCGTTCATGCTGCCCTTTCGCCACTGCAAGATATTTTGCACCGTGGAAAACGCGGGAACCCTCTGGTTCAGAGAATCGGGTGTCGTGTCCGCCTTGAACGAGACCTTTCTGCCCCTGCACGGCGTCTACAAGAAGAAACTCTCTGACCTTTCCCCGAGGTTCGACCTTTCGCCCGACACGGTGCTGATCGAGGAGCACGGCATTCACCAGATTGCCCTTTATCTGGAGAACGAAGCATTCCAATGCTGGATGATGTAAAACGTTGCTCCCGTTGTACGCCAATTTACCAAATATTAAACCTGTTCAAACCTATGTTTTTAGTAGTCTCCCGCTAACATAGCATCACATGGTGACGGATCAGAAAAAAACTGCACACACTACCTGCTGGCGTCCTCGGTGAATTGGCGCAGACTGGGTCGTTCGCAGGTCAAGAACTGTACACCGTTCGTCACCTCTAGAGCCATTTCTATCCTCAACACGAAACATCCTTCAGAGGTGACGAATGATACACGTTGGCCACTCAATGCATTAGAAAAAGAACTGCACACTATCCCTAATGATTTTCAATCCGTGACACAAAATATCACCAAGAATAACGCTTTTTATGCAGCTAGGAAGTAGCACCCCTTCAATGTACGTTCTGACTCAAAACCACACACGACACGAGCAGGCAACAAGACCTCCAAGGAAGGACTGACTGACCAACACTTCAAAATATTTAACAAGACCCTCGTCCACCTATCTATAAAATATTTAACAAGACACTCGTTAAGCCCCGTTTATCTATAAAATATTTAACAAGACCCTCGTCCAGTCCAGGTAAATAGGTTGTAACGTATGAAATATTGAACTAGAGCATCGTTAAGCCCCGTTTATCTATGAAAATATAACGAGAGGCATGCTCTACGGAGAGGTTGGGATAACAACTCATGCATAATTTTTAGAAAATTTAGATACCGTGACATGTTGATTTTTTCAAAACGGGTCATCGTTCGCAGCGTACTATGAACCAGGGGTCTTTTCTAGCACTTTGGAAACACTCACCCTACTTGCAAGCTTGTACAATCCGTACCGTGCTATGACCTTTGGATTGTATAGCGAGCGTTCGAGTGAGTGTAACGTAGCTGCTACCGTCTTGCGACATGAAAAAAGTGTTTAACATCGGTATCTTCTCTGATGGGATCAGAGCCTTCCAGGAATTAACCAAACGCAGGAGAAGATTAACTGCAGAAATCAATGAGACGTTATCACCAAAATGTGCTAAGAGAGCCCCTCGTTAAGCCCCAGCTATCTAGAAAAGTATCACTCAAGACCAACGTTAAGCCCTGTTTATCTAGAAAAAAATTGAAGACCCTGCTTACCTAAGCCGTAGTTCTTCAGCAGACCAGCAGCGAGATGAAGTTCCGAGACACTCCAGCAGCAAGGCCAAGCTCCTCCAGGGAAGGCCAAGCGGCTCTCCGGACCAGCACCGAGGCGAGACGAAGTTCCGAGACACTCCAACAGCAAGACCAAGCTCCAAGCAACCCAGGAAAGGACTTCTGACGATCTCCGAAATCTGAGAACTTTAAAGTCAGAACTAAAAAAAAAAATTTTTTTTTTTTTTACTTGAGTCTTCAGATCTTGGAATTTGTTGCCAGTCCTTCCTGGAATCTCTTGGAGCTCGATCGTCTTGCTATGGCTGTTTAGTCGCTGCGACAGAACGCTCTCCTTCCTGCTTGGGCGTGCGGTGGGACGGCTCAATGGGTGCTGCAATATGGTAAGTCTATGCATTTTTTTAGAGGGGAGCGCTCGTTAGCCCCACCTATCTATAAAAATATCACTCGAGACCCACGTTAGCCCCAGGTATGTATAAAATATTTAAAAAGACCCTCGTTAATCCCCAGCTATCTATAAAATACTTAACAAGACCCTCGTTAAGCCCCGTTTATCTAGAAAAAAATTGAAGACCCTGATTACCTAAGCCGTAGTTCTTCAGCGAAACGAAGTTTCGAGACACTTCAACAGCAAGGCCAAACTCCTCCAGGGAAGGACCAGCGGCTCTCCGGACCAGCAGCGAATTTACCATCGCATCAGGGATGGAGTCGTTCCACCGCCCTGCACCATTGAAGCAACTCCATGGCAGACGACCAAGCTATTCCATTGAAGGACCAACACCCCTCCGGACCAGCAGCGAGGCGAGACGAAGTTCCGAGACACTCGAGCAGCAAGACCAAGCTCCAAGAAACTCCAGGGAAGGATTGACGTCAACCTCCAAGAATTCAAAGTCAAGAGTAAAAAAAAAACACAAACAATTTTTTTTTACTCTTGACTTTGAGATCTCAGATTTTTGAGATGGTCAGAAGTCCTTCCCTGGAGTTTCGTTGAGCTTGGTCTTGCTGCTCGAGTGTCTTGGAACTTCGTCTTGCCTCGCTGCTGGTCCGGAGAGGTGTTGGTCCTTCCTTGGAATAGCTTGGTCGCCTGCCATGGAGTTGCTTCGATGGTGCAGTGCGGTGGAACGACTCCATCCCTAATGCGATGGTAAGTTCCCCTTCTGTCAAGCTCTTAGCAAGTCAAACTGTTCCAGGATGCCGACCTGGAGCCGCGTGACTTGCGTCCGTGCGAGGTTCTCCTCATCCCCCGTGTGCCTGAGAAAGACACACTCTTCGCATCTCCCGAGCTGCACGAGACGCCAACGGAGGATCTCTATACACATCTTCCGGATCCGGATCCAGAGATCGCGGTCGGGGGTCTGTGCCACGATCTCGTCCAGGACGCGGAAGCTTTCCGCTGCCCTCGTCAACGCTTCGGTTCTCTGCCGATGAAGCTTTTAGAGTTTTTGAAACATAGTGGAGATAACGACGCGACTGCCGCTTCTTTTATACCCGCGGCGCTAGAGACGTTTAGGAAATGGAATTCATTCAGTAAAATGGAATTCTTAGGAAATTCAGTACAATGGAATTCTTAGGAAATTCAGTACAATGGAATCCTTAGGAACAGTAAAATGGAGGTTTAATTCTTAGGACATTTAGTACATTCAGTACATTCTTCGTCGTCAGAGACCTGAGGAATCAGTTCCTGTCGCATTGCATCATAGTCCATGGGGTAATGGGTAATGGTGTTCGCTGGTCGGTGATGGGATCTTTCGTTTGGTCCAAGGCCAGGTACAGCAGACGAGCGGGATCTTCCTCGACGTACCTCGGATGGACGACGGGCAGCCAATGCAACGTCGCGATGGGGATCTTCGGCGGAAATTCCAAAGGGTGATGGCTCACGTTGCGAACCAAGATGCGATTTTCAAAGCACTTCTGCTGCAGAGAGGGGAAAGAAGAGGTCCAACCACTCCGCCGTGCAGAAAGAGATCGGCCGTTGTCTCCACAGAAGGTCTCCACCACTCTCCTACCAGGATGCGTTGCTCGCAAGTGACGACCGTGCCTTCCCCGGGTCCAGTCGAACGGCAGAGGTGGATGACGGACGTATCCCTCCCTGGAACTGGCGGCTCGGGAGGCTGCTCCCCACGACGAGACACTCCATGACTAAGCAAAACGGACACGGTGCTGCCTCTTTTCTCTCACACAAAGGGGTTCCCTGAGCGCAAAGGATCACGCGCGTGATCGGGGCGGAATGCAGCGCCACCGTATTGTGACCGGCTTATAAAAAGGACTGTCAGAGCGCATTTGTCAGTCCGCCAATGCTCTGCTCTGATGCTTACTTCCAATGGACCCGCTATCTCCCATGCCTACCTCTGATATCTACCTCTCATGCCTACTTCCGATGCTACCTCTGAGATGGCGGAGAAATCGTGCGTTCTAAACTTTCGCAAGCAGGATCTCTACCAGTATAGGATCACGGCGGACTCTGTATCCCAGTTCAGAGCCAAGAAGGAGTACATAGAACACTACGTTTTCAAGAGAAATGGCAAAATCCCGACCGTGAACTTGGATCTGTTCTACGCCAACTTCTGCGATTGTAAGAAAGCGGTGGGATGCAAGCGGCACGGAGCGTCGTACTACGTCACCAAGTACACGACGTTTGGACTTTTGAGGGTGCATGCCGGCTTCAGGCACCGCATCGTGCTCTCCTGTCACATTCCGCTGTATATCTTCAAATCTAAATCCGAAGAGGACCTGTTGGCGTTCATGCAGTGTTGTCTGCCCTTGGACAAGGCGTTTGTGGCCCGATATTTCCAAGTGACGTCAATTGTAGACGACGAGCTGCTGGAGGAAGGAACCGTGTACTTTACGTACGCTCCTTTCCACTGCATTTTCAAGTACTACATCCAAAAGGGAGATCACGAGCAGTACTTTGACGCCTCCGCCACCATGACGATGGAGGAATCAGGCGGAATGATGATGCACTACGAGGCAGCCAGTGCCCTGTTGAACTTTTCGACCGAGTCGTTCGATTGGAATCAACCATCGAAGACGTCCCTAACAAAGATGACAGTGCTTCTTACTCCCCAGATGTGCCAGACAGCGGTTCCTCCAGGATATCCTCAGATGTTTCAAAGCATTCCAGGGTATTCTCAGACAGTGCATCAAAGCCCGACGACTGCGAACACTCAAAGCCAGACGTTTCAAAGCCAGACCTCATCGCACTTCACGAGCCAGATGACACCACCCGAGCCACCGTTTCAAAGCCCGCCAAATAAAACTTACCCTGCTCCAGTGTGGCCATCCATGCCGCTGGATAGTGGCATGAGTTTCCTGGACGACTTGTGCGAACCGAGGCTAACCATCGACGAGACCGTGCAGACCGACAAAGAGACGCACGCCACGCAGACCGACGAGACCGCGCAGACCGACGAGGAAACACAGACGGACTTGACGGCGGGACATATCTATGAGGTGAGAAATGAGTTGAAGCTAGCCATCAAGCAACTTAAAAGACTGGTTAAACAGCTAGATAGATTACAAGAGAACTCTTTTGAACTGTTATCCTTTTGTAGTGTAAAAACGCGGGGTTTTAAAACTGTTATCCTTGTACAGTGTAAGAACGCGGGTTTTTAAGAACTGTTATTCTTGTGTAGTGTAAAAACGCGGGGTTTTAAGAACTGTTATCCTTGTGTACTGTAAAAATGCGGGTTTAATCACATATAAAAGATAAAGTCACCCTGTTTTTCCCCTGTCTGCTTTAAAGTAAGGATGTTTGACCTGTTTTTACTTGTTGCGGTCGACGCTTGCTTTTACAACGACTTACAACTGTGGCACAGAAAGAATCTGACGTGGTCGCTGGAAAATTTCAAGAACGACGCCCGCATCCTCCGCTATTGGGAGGATGAAACGGGCTTTCGCTTCGAGGAATCGGCCCTTGCCCTGGACATTAGGGTTCGCTTTGAACGGCGGGCCCACGCAGACGGCTATCCGTTCGACGGACTGGGGGCATTCAGGCCCACGCGTTCTATCCAGGACCGGCCGGCATCCATGGAGACGTACACGTGGACCTGGACGACGGTCAGAGAGGCCTGGAACGCGTTCTGAAGCACGAGATTGGCCACTCGCTGGGACTCAAACACTCTGACGACCCGCGCTCGGTCATGTTCCCCGTCGTCGTGGAGGACTTTCCGCTTCGTTTGCCCGAAGAGAACCGTCGGGCGCTGCGACATCTATACGACAGGCACGTCTCTTACGCGTTCGACTCTCTGACCGTGGTCAACGACAGCACGCTGCTCGTGGCGGAAGGCGGATGACTCTGGACCACGAAAGCTGTCTTTTCCGTCACGGTCGTGTACGAGAATCTCGACCGTGAAAACGTCATCTTCTACGGATGGAGGAGTTGGACGCTCCACCAAGCGAAACTGATCCCGCGCGACCAAGATTTCGGCTTCGGGATGATACGCGCGGCCTTTGCCTTTGGAGACAGAGAGTTCTTTCTACACGAGAACGACCTGGTGGTCGTCACGGACGGTAAAACGATCCTCGATTACAGGCACGCCAAGCGCTTGTTCCGTCCTTTTGTCCCTTTGGACCCGATCACAGGTGCCTTTGCGCAGAGAAACCGCGTTGCCCTCGTCACCAAGGCGTTCGTCTTCTATTACGTCAAGGCGGGCAACCGCTTTAGGTGGATTCACACGCAATCGCTCAAAGAAGCCTTTCCCGAAGCTTTTTGCGGCTGACACAGGCCGCAGATGCACACGGCGATAAGAAACACGGCATCGATCACGGTAAACACGAGGAAAATGACTTAGCACATTTTGTTCACCCTTACTAAATCCCTGCCAAAGGCGAAGCAATCTATCTCTCTTCCAAAGGCGAAGCAATCTATCTCCCGTTCAAAGGCGAAGCAATCTAACTCCCTTTCAAAGCTCCCCGTGACGCTAAGAACTTGACAGAAGGAGAAGGTACCATCGCATCAGGGATGGTGCCGTTCCACCGCCCTGCACCATCGAAGCAACTCCATGGCAGACGACCAAGCTATTCCAGGGAAGGACCAACACCTCTCCGGACCAGCAGTGAGGCGAGACGAAGTTCCGAGACACTCGAGCAGCAAGACCAAGCTCAAAAAAACTCCAGGGAAGGACTTCTGACGATCTCCAAAATCTGAGATCTCAAAGTCAAGAGTAAAAAAAAAAAAAGAATTTTTTTTTTTTACTCTACACTTTGAGTTCTTGGAGGTTGTCGTCAGTCATTCCCTGGAGTTTCTTGGAGCTTGGTCTTGCTGCTGGAGTGTCTCGGAACTTCGTCTCGCCCCGCTGCCGGTCCGGAGAACCGCTGGTCCTTCCCCGGAGGAGCTTGGCCTTGCTGTTGGAGTGTCTCCGAACTTCGTTTCGCTGAAGAACTACGGCTTAGGTAAGCAGGGTCTTCAAATTTTTCTAGATAAACGGGGCTTAACGAGGGACTTGTTAAGTATATTATAGATAGCTGGGACTTAACGAGGGTCTTGTTCAGTATTTTATAGATAGCTGGGGCTTAACGAGGGTCTTGTTAAATATTTTATAGATAGCTGGGACTTAACGAGGGAGGGTCTTGTTAAATATTTTATAGATAGCTGGGACTTAACGAGGGAGGGTCTTGTTAAATATTTTATAGATAGCTGGGACTTAACGAGGGTCTTGTTAAATATTTTCTATTTACCTGGGCTTAACGAGGGTCTTGTTAAAGATTTTCTATTTACCTGAGCTTAACGAGGGTCTTGTTAAATATTTTATACATAGCTGGGGCTTTACGAGGGTCTTGTTAAATATTTTATAGATAGCTGGGGCTTAACGAGGGTCTTGTAGGGCTTAACGAGGGTCTTGTTAAATATTTTATAGATAGCTGGGACTTAACGAGGGTCTTGTTAAAGATTTTCTATTTACCTGGGCTTAACGAGGGTCTTGTTAAATATTTTATACATAGCTGGGGCTTTACGAGGGTCTTGTTAAATATTTTCTATTTACCTGGGCTTAACGAGGGTCTTGTTAAAGATTATCTATTTACCTGGGCTTAACGAGGGTCTTGTTAAATATTTTATACATAGCTGGGGCTTTACGAGGGTCTTGTTAAATATTTTATAGATAGCTGGGGCTTAACGAGGGTCTTGTATGATATTTTATACATAGCTGGGGCTTAACGAGGGTCTTGTATGATATTTTATAGATAGGTGGGGCTTAACGAGGGTCTTGGTAAATATTTTATACATACCTGGGGCTAACGAGCGTCTTGCGTGATATTTTATAGATAGGTAGGGCTTAACGAGGGTCTTGTTAAATATTTTATACGTAACAACCTATTTACCTGGGTTTAATGAGGGTCTTGTTAAATATTTTTTACGTAACAACCTATTTACCGGGGCTTAACGAGGGTGTTGTTAAATATTTTTCACATACTTGGGGCTAACGAGGGTCTTGAGTGATATTTTTATAGATAGGTGGGGCTAACGAGCGCTCCCCTCTAAAAAAATGCATAGACTTACCATATTGCAGCACCCATTGAGCCGTCCCACCGCACGCCCAAGCAGGAAGGAGAGCGTTCTGTCGCAGCGACTAAACAGCCATAGCAAGACGATCGAGATCCAAGAGATTCCAGGAAGGACTGGCAACAAATTCCAAGATCTGAAGACTCAAGTAAAAAAAAAAAAAATTTTTTTTTTAGTTCTGACTTTAAAGTTCTCAGATTTCGGAGATCGACAGAAGTCCTTTCCTGGGTTGCTTGGAGCTTGGTCTTGCTGTTGGATTGTCTCCGAACTTCGTCTCGCCTCGCTGCTGGTCCGGAGAGCCACTTGTCCTTCCCCGGAGGAGCTTGGCCTTGCTGCTGGAGTGTCTCGGAACTTCGTCTCGCCCCGCTGCCGGTCCGGAGAACCGCTGGTCCTTCCCCGGAGGAGCTTGGCCTTGCTGTTGGAGTGTCTCCGAACTTCGTTTCGCTGAAGAACTACGGCTTAGGTAAGCAGGGTCTTCAATTTTTTCTAGATAAACGGGGCTTAACGAGGGTCTTGTTAAATATTTTATAGATAGCTGGGACTTAACGAGGGTCTTGTTAAATATTTTCTATTTACCTGGGCTTAACGAGGGTCTTGTTAAAGATTATCTATTTACCTGGGCTTAACGAGGGTCTTGTTAAAGATTATCTATTTACCTGGGCTTAACGAGGGTCTTGTTAAATATTTTATACATAGCTGGGGCTTTACGAGGGTCTTGTTAAATATTTTCTATTTACCTGGGCTTAACGAGGGTCTTGTTAAAGATTATCTATTTACCTGGGCTTAACGAGGGTCTTGTTAAATATTTTATACATAGCTGGGGCTTTACGAGGGTCTTGTTAAATATTTTCCATTTACCTATTAAAGATTATCTATTTACCTGGGCTTAACGAGGGTCTTGTTAAATATTTTATACATAGCTGGGGCTTTACGAGGGTCTTGTTAAATATTTTATAGATAGCTGGGGCTTAACGAGGGTCTTGTTAAATATTTTATAGATAGCTGGGACTTAACGAGGGTCTTGTTAAATATTTTCTATTTACCTGGGCTTAACGAGGGTCTTGTTAAAGATTATCTATTTACCTGGGCTTAACGAGGGTCTTGGTAAATATTTTATACATAGCTGGGGCTTTACGAGGGTCTTGTTAAATATTTTCTATTTACCTGGGCTTAACGAGGGTCTTGTTAAAGATTATCTATTTACCTGGGCTTAACGAGGGTCTTGTTAAAGATTATCTATTTACCTGGGCTTAACGAGGGTCTTGTTAAATATTTTATACATAGCTGGGGCTTTACGAGGGTCTTGTTAAATATTTTCTATTTACCTGGGCTAGGGTCTTGTTAAATATTTTATACATAGCTGGGGCTTTACGAGGGTCTTGTTAAATATTTTATAGATAGCTGGGGCTTAACGAGGGTCTTGTTAAATATTTTATAGATAGCTGGGACTTAACGAGGGTCGTGTTAAAGATTTTCTATTTACCTGGGCTTAACGAGGGTCTTGTTAAATATTTTATACATAGCTGGGGCTTTACGAGGGTCTTGTTAAATATTTTCTATTTACCTGGGCTTAACGAGGGTCTTGTTAAAGATTATCTATTTACCTGGGCTCAACGAGGGTCTTGTTAAATATTTTATACATAGCTGGGGCTTTACGAGGGTCTTGTTAAATATTTTATAGATAGCTGGGGCTTAACGAGGGTCTTGTATGATATTTTATACATGGCTGGGGCTTAACGCGGGTCTTGTATGATATTTTATAGATAGGTGGGGCTTAACGAGGGTCTTGGTAAATATTTTATACATACCTAGGGCTAACGAGCGTCTTGCGTGATATTTTATAGATAGGTAGGGCTTAACGAGGGTCTTGTTAAATATTTTATACGTAACAACCTATTTACCTGGGTTTAATGAGGGTCTTGTTAAATATTTTTTACGTAACAACCTATTTACCGGGGCTTAACGAGGGTGTTGTTAAATATTTTTCACATACTTGGGGCTAACGAGGGTCTTGAGTGATATTTTTATAGATAGGTGGGGCTAACGAGCGCTCCCCTCTAACAAAATGCATAGACTTACCATATTGCAGCACCCATTGAGCCGTCCCACCGCACGCCCAAGCAGGAAGGAGAGCGTTCTGTCGCAGCGACTAAACAGCCATAGCAAGACGATCGAGATCCAAGAGATTCCAGGAAGGACTGGCAACAAATTCCAAGATCTGAAGACTCAAGTAAAAAAAAAAAAAAATTTTTTTTTTTAGTTCTGACTTTAAAGTTCTCAGATTTCGGAGATCGTCAGAAGTCCTTTCCCGGGTTGCTTGGAGCTTGGTCTTGCTGTTGGAGTGTCTCCGAACTTCGTCTCGCCTCGCTGCTGGTCCGGAGAGCCGCTTGTCCTTCCCCGGAGGAGCTTGGCCTTGCTGCTGGAGTGTCTCGGAACTTCGTCTCGCCCCGCTGCCGGTCCGGAGAACCGCTGGTCCTTCCCCGGAGGAGCTTGGCCTTGCTGTTGGAGTGTCTCCGAACTTCGTTTCGCTGAAGAACTTATGGTAGAAGTCTCGGAAATTATGTATCTTATGGTAGAATGTATCTTATGGTAGAAGTCTCGGAAATTATGGTACATGGTGAAATACAGCTGCAAAAATTGTGTCAGTTATAAAAGAGTATTTGAAAACCTCGTCATTAAAATGCTTTCGCAGAAATGTTAAGCGTGGAGTTTATATTTCCAAGTGTAATTTAAAATTCAGAAGTAGCACTGGACAATTTCATATTCCCAGGTTTAAGTAGAGTTGGCCGTATATTTATTTGAAACAATGATTTCGACACCGAAAGTTCATGAACCAAGCAGTTTATTAATTGGCAGTAATAAATGGAATCTTTCGAAACAAGTTATTTTCACGTTTAACAAATACGTATACTGAAAGTATAATAAACTCTTAATCTTAATTCTTTGTTTTTTTAAGAGAGCTTTCGAAAAAGCTATCTATGAAGAAAGTATGTAATTTTTCTGGACAGCAGAGGGAATATACGTAGAATGTACAAATTGTTTTCAGCAGCAATTGAATATTCTACCGCAGATATTCGGTTTTGTTATATAAAACTTCACACACTCAACAAAAACCAGAAGAAAATGCGCAGATGAAAGTCTCAGAAGAAATTCCATGCCAATTGGTGGGAATCTGTAGCTCAACCCATATTTGAGATTCTGACGCCAATTATTGGCAGCCGGTATATGATCCCAAACCTTTCGCCAGACATTACATTTGAAACGTCACGATTACATCGCCCTGCGTTAGTCGTGAGGAAATCCTGGGTTGGCTGCCAGACACTAATAAATATTGCCTCCACTTAGCAAACGCTCCAATCAGTTTACCCTGTGCAAATTTTACTTCTGTGCATGAGTAAAAGCTTCAAAATGCGGATCTTGATACACTTTTGAAATTTCCGTTTCCAATTTTGCTGTTTTTTTTAAACATTTACCCGAAGAAAAAAAATTTAAGTGTTTTATCAAAGAAAAACCGCCATTCGGTTTACCGTGGGCCAAATAACGTTTTTGCCCATGTGTAACAGCTGCGAGATGTGGTGTATGCTACATATTCACAATGATTTTTTCGTTTTTTTTATAAAATTTATATCCATGTGCTGAACACATTCGATTATGAAAGGGGATTATCGACACATCCGCTGTCACTACAATCCATAAATATAATATAAATGTAGTCATTGGCTAAAAATGAATGTATTCATTTCCGGCCAATGTGACAAACAGTTATAAAGTACCTAAAGATTATATAAATTATTTTTTTTATTTTTAATATTTGTTTAAGTTGCGTGTTGCCATTTTTGAATAAGTGTTCCCACATATAACAAAAGGTTAAAATAATTACAATCATCTTATAGTAGAATATGAATTCTAAATAAATCAATTGTTTATGATTTAAACGTATTTAACAACTGTCGATACAAAATTCCAAAACATTTCTATGATACTTACTTTTTTAAGCAATTCACTTATTTCAGAATACAGCTTTTAAGTCTGTAATTCTAGCAGGGAACTGAATTATGGTCATGCATTTTGGTATCACGTCATGTTCTAATATATTGAATTTTTCTTTGAATGCATGATGAAATTTGCCCTGGATGTCTTTCTCCTGCTGAAATATGTGATATTCGGTCCAGAGACACCGAGGTTTGAAAATCTCAAAGCGCGTTCGAGGGAAAAAATGCCAGTGGCTTTATACACTAATTTTCTTCAACACAAATCAATATAATGGCAACCTGCTGGGCATATTACCAGAAAGACGGACCGCCGACAGCCAACAGGAATTTTAGACTGGATCCAAAGGGACAGAAAAGGACGTAGAAAAAACCACATGGGGGATGTGTGGATGAAAATTGAAAGCATGCGTGATTAACATGGAGTAGACTGACACAAGACAGATGATGATGATTACGATGACATATGTTAACAGCTATGTAGCAGAGGGCTATTTCTATCTGTAAAAATACCAAAATAATTTAACGTTATCACTCTGCGTTGCTTAAAACTTAAATTGCAGAAGAAATAAAATTAATGCTTTAATCATCTGTTATAATACATTTCACTATCATTTGGTAGTCTTTCTCTTCCAGATATGATTTTAATTTAAGTATCGTTTAAATTGATGTATGATTAACGCACACTTTCAAAGACGAAATGGCGGTATGGAAATGACTTACTGAAAATTCATCTGTATTTTCAAAAAGTACATTCATCCAAAAAAAACCTTGAAATGTAAAAAAAGAAAGGTAATACAGCATATAGTTTTATATGGTAAAAAGTATATATGTATATATTTTTTATTTTATTTTAAATTTAAACACCGACCGCTGGATAACTTTTGACGTAGAAGAACGCCTATGGTTAGGCTATGTTTTGCAACGAGTCATTGGTACACTGAATTGCACACAGAAGAGTTGGGAATACATATAGTACTTGCTTGTCTGCCGTTAAATTAGCTAATGTCTACTGTAAGATTGGTGACGGAATCAGGAATACTATCCGTCAATTCAATGCTAGGTTTCAGAGGGTTACAAGTTAATTTCCGTCTCTGATGTGCACTGCCTAAGCATCATGGTCACAACAACGTAGACAAGGAAAAACGTCGATTTTTTTTTGTTTTTGTTTTTGTTTTTGTTTTGCTTTTGTTTTTGCTTTCGTTTTTTGCCAAGCATGTTTGGGTAGAGTAACTTATGTGGCTTGTTTCAGAATGGCAAGAAAGATAAAGCGATTGGATTTTCTTATCCTTTAACAGGTTACTATGAAAAGACAAAATTCGTCGCCAGTGAACTCTCTTGTATAGTTTATTGAAAATATATGCTACAGAGCACAATGCTTTGGTGAGTGTGCTTTTAGTGAAATAACAGTACTTTGTCTTGGAATGAGAACAGTTTTCTGCATTTAAAGGACCTCTTTTCCGCTCTAAGACGGGGATGAATTTTTTAAATGCCAGTACAGCTTACTGATTCGCACAAGAAATCAGACAGACAGACAGAGTTGTAGACATTTTGAAGTTGTTTCAACCAAATTACACTCTGCCAAAAGAACGAAGCTCCCCGAGAAAATCATTCGGTCCTGACGAAAATTCCCATCATCGAATACGCAATTGATTAAAAACAAAGGCTAATGACAAATACTGACCGGCCACAGGTCATAGGAACCGCGCATCAAGGAGTATGTATCAAACGCAAAGCTGACATGCAGGGATAACTGTGACAGACGATTGCGGTTGCATTAACCTCAACGGGTTGTGAGAATACTTCGACGTCGGATCCATGCACAATATAAGCAAATGAGAGACTTTCAGAAAGGATGTATAACTGGCCTAAAAGAGACCGACTTTGGAAGTCGCCGTATTTCCAGGTATTAGGGTCGGAGAGACACTGCAATGGGACGATGTTGGTGACAACGCAGCAGCACGTGGGCAGTTAACAGCAAAGGGAAATGACAGGAAACGATGATGAGTGATTGTGAAAGCTGTACGAACAGAACCGAAATCGTCGCTTTCAAATATCCGTGGCCAGGTTGCGTCGTCTAAATGTACGAAAGTTGCCATTTGGACCTTTGCCAAACGGCTTGCGGCACGGGGGACTACATTCGAGGAGACCACTTCGCCGTTGCCAACGGAACAAAAAGTATATAGAATCTTCACGGATCTGGTACGATTGGTCCAACGACGATTGGTCCAATGCCGATTCGTCCAATGCCGATTGGTCCAATGCCGATTCGTCCAATGGACAATTGGTCCAAAGGTACGATTCATCCAATGGTACGATTGGTCCAATGCCGAATCGTCCAATGGGACGATTGGTCCAATGGCGATTCGTCCAATGGACGATAGGTCCAATTCCGTCCTATCTGTCCGAAGTGCTATTCGTGCTATAAAAGTCTCATCTGTTCTGATTCTATCTCCGATGTTATACGAAAGTACCGGTAGTCCAAAGAATGCATAATAATGTTACATTTCATGCGTAATATTGTGGTTAGAGATTTTTTTTTTTTTTTAAATCGCGTTTTCTTGTTATACCGTCCTTGCTGCCGTATGAAATTACTGATGTGCGAGCCGTTCTATCAACTTCAATGTTTCTCTTTTGCATGAAATAATATAAAATACTAGTGCTCCGTTTCTGTTTGTAGAATGCAATGGGGTTTTCCGCCAACTGCCCAATGGAAACAACTGGACGGGGTTTGGGCAGAGGCCTTTTCAACAGTTTTTATTCCAGCGATGTCATATTCATAACGTTTACATATTAAATCAAGTTAATAATATCGCGCTTTTATTTAAACACGAAATATTAATTCATAGGCCCTGGGCCTAGGCCTTTTTAACAGTTTTAATTCTACCGATGTCAGATTCATAACGTTTACATATCAAATCAAGTTAATAATATAGAGCTTTTACTTAGGCACGAAATGTTAATTCATAGGCTCTAGGCGTAGGCCTTTTTAGGACTTTTTATTCTACCGATATCATATTCATAACGTTTACATATTAAATCAAGTTAATAATATTGCCCTTTCACTTAAGCACGAAATATTAATTCATAGGCCCGCGGCCTAGGTGCCTAGCAAAGACCTCAGAAATGATACGATGAGTGCCTTTTATAAAGTTTTATAAAATGTTTACAAATATCTAGGTTGTAACTTAAAATCTTTTAAAATGGCACGCGACCTAGGTGCCTGGTAGATAGCTCAGAAATGATTCGTTGAGTGCCTTTTATAAGGGTTTATAAAATGTTTACAAATACCAAATATCTAGGTTGTGACTTAAAATCTTTTAAAAAGGCCCGAGGCCTAGGTGCCTTGTAAAGACCGAGAAATGATACGATGTGTGCCTTTTATTAGGTTTTATAAAATGTTTACAATACCAAATATCGAGGTTGTAACTTAAAATCTTCTGAAAAGGTCTCGGGCCTACGAGTCTCGTAAAGACCTGAGGAATGAGACGATGAGTGCCTTTTATTAGGTTTTATAACATATTTACAAATACCAAATATCTAGGTTGTAAATTAAAATCTTCAAAAAATGCCCGCGGCCTAGGTGCTTTGCAAACAGCTGAGAAATGCTCCATTGAGTGCCTGTTACCAGGTTTATATAAAATGTTTACAATTACTAAATATACGGAAATTAACTTTCAAAAGGATATAAAGAGGAGAAAAATTTAAGTTATTATTCTTTTCTGGAAAATAAAAAAGTTTACCGTTGGTAAGATGATAGCATTGGACGAATCGGCGTTGGACCAATCGTACCATTGGACGAATCGGCATTGGACCAATCGTCGTTTGACGAATCGTCCGGGACCGAACCTTCACTGCCCACTGAACAGAAAGTGCCATAGGACCCTTCCCCGATCAACGTGGGGAATCGTCCTATGGCAGCGTGCTGCCTTTAATGATGTGTCTCGGTTTTCACTTGGGGCCGAATACAAAAGCCTACGTGTCTAGATACACGCCAGCCAGCGCACGGATCCTGCCTTTACATTAGAACGACACATTCCTAGACCGGGAATGCCCGAATAGGGAGCAGTTTCCTCCTATATCTTGAAACTTTTCGTAGTCCTTCGTACTACCAACACGGCTCAAAGGTACGTCAACAGCATTATACGGTGTGTTGTGTTTCATTTGTGGTGGCAGCATCACCGAGCAATATTTAAGGAACATAATGCCCGGCCACACATGGCATGGATCTCCTAGGCCTGCCACCGTTATGTCGATGGCCTTCCTTGGTAAGCTAGATCATTCGACCTTTCACCGGTCGAACATGTTTGAGATATAATAGGACAACACCTAAGCCCATCTCGGAATGACGGCAAACAGGGCTTGTATTTCGACACCATCTAGCATGCTATTAATATTCTTCAAGACAGTAACCGTGAACTCTATGCATCTATGTCACAACGGGTAACCGCTTGTATCCGAGCCAGAGGTGATGCTACAACGTACTCACTTGTTTCACTTGTTCACCGATTTGTTTCTAGTTGCTGAACTGGACAAATGTGGGAAGGAGTCCTTAAACTTACTTTTAGACGTACATGTTTTTCTATATGTTTGTTTTGAATATAGAAACAGCACAGATATTCATAAAAGAAAAAAATATTGATTTACGTTTTCTATATCATGTTTTGTGTATTGCATTTTGCTATTCATTTATTCTGTGTTCAGTTGCTTGCTGTATGATATTCTGTAAAATATTCCGTATCAATACAGAATTATTTTAATATTAAGGAACCTAAGAACCTCTCTCTTTTCCCCTATGATTAATTGTACGTCTAGGAATAAAACGAGAAATTGCAAACAACCAAAACATCGAATAAGTCGGGAACTAACCTTGATAGAAAAACTCTAAACACAGAACTGAATTCTGCACGAAAAATCTTTAAACGTTCATTTGCATTCAAACCCTGTGCTCTTCCTGTGTGCCCTTTGAAAGGATATTGAATTTCTTAAAATTTAATAGGATTTTCCTTTAGATGTATATGTCCAGAGATGTAAGAATTTCTTTATGTTCACTAATGACTAAAATAAAAGATGTTCACCTGTCTGCCTTGAGAGACCATATTAGTACTGCATTAATGGATCACATTAATCCTAAGAGTTGTCAGCGTGTCTTGACTTAGAGTTCAAGTGGGGTACGGAATTTCGCCCCTACTATTCTCAGTTGCGGGTGTGCCCTTTTTACATCATTATTTTCCAAAATCACAAAAAAACGGCGATCCTGTGCAGTTAAATACCGGAAAGGTGGTTATGATCTTAACATCGTTAAACTTGAAAAGAACGTGTTAAACTTTACCGAAAACATGTTGCCACAGGCGAGACGGCAGTGTGTTGCAAGTGACACATTACACCTCTCAAACAAGATCATGTGCGTGCCATTTTCTCCTGTTGCAAATGTGTAAAGGAAATATTTAGGTGCCCACTAAAAGGTAGTTCTGTGTGTTGCTATTTCATTGCTAATCACAGTTTCCTCACAAGGCAACTTCTGGAACTGCATACTTCTTGAACTGCATAAGGCATCTTCTGGAACTGCATACTTGTCTTGTACCAAACGGCAATACCCAAAACATTTTTTCAGGATTTCCGTTTTGAAGTTTGTGATTCATTTTAACATTTTCAGGACCAAGAGACAAGGACTGTGATGGGTACTCTTTTCAGAATGTTCATATCATCGGACTTTGCTTCACAGAAGCTTCGATGGTCGAAATTCTCTTTGATGTTCGAAATTTATTTTGTTGTATTCGCTTTAACTATGGGGCTAACGCTTATTCTGAAAATTTCTCTGCATACAACAAGCTGTATGCCGGGTTCTAACATACCTTTGCCTCATTTCTAAAATAAAAATTTGCTACGTAGAAGTAAATTTCTCTGTGTTTTAATGAAGCTCCACGATCTTTACACGTGTCGGAGTAACATATAACCGATATTTTACCCATATATTTCGTATTCTGCATCCAATGCATCAGACATATGAGGATACAGCATGCTAATTTATTCAAATAAATTTGAAAATAAATGTGTCAGATAAAATTTGTTCACCCTCCGAGTAAAAAAGGAGATAAATAGTCTCTGTAGCTTTAAAAGTCTGATTGAAAAGATTAACGTATAGACCTTATGGAGTTCCTAACGTTATCTAACACGGGTATTTTTCGACAGAAAGGCTTCATCCTAAAAGCCTGAGAAGTGGTATGCATTTCATTAAATGTGTACAATGTTATCTGGATTTTAGAAATTTTATGACAGAAAATATGACAGAAATTAACTTCGGTGTAATAACAAATTTTGTTTTACACTTGGCCAGATTATCTTTGTGAAAGGCTAACTCTATGGAAAATGTAGTGTAATGCAAATTTGAAGACACAGTCTTGATTTTAAAGGAATTAAGAGTTCGGTAAGAAATTTTACTGCAATTCTTGTTGTTTTGTTACATAAAATATGAGACAAACTCATTTCCGTGACATGAAATACGTGGCCGAAAAATCACGCAGATGTATTTGATGTTCAACGTGTATATGTGGAATTGCTTTCTCTAATTTGACTTTGACAGAAATAGCTCATGCAAGTTATCTGTCTCTATTTATTTAGCAAGACTCATAATAATTAAGCTGGTGTGTTTGTACAAATGTTTTGGTACCCTTAGAGAAGCAAAAATTGAAAACTAACAATTACGCATTTTTAAGGTAATCGAAGGAATTCGTCCTTTGTCACATTTGATTTATGACGTAAATGTTTTCGCTGTTAAGAAACGAAAATTATATAACACGGTGAATACCGATTATAAATGGCTAAATATTTGTACGAAATCTTTTGCTATGAATTTCTAATTTAGTAATATTACTTGTTTAGAGCCTGGCACATTAAAAAAAATATTGAAATAACGCGTAATGATTTTCTTTACTGAAAAATAAACTGATACTTTAAAACTTTGAAATTTAAGAGGTTATCAGTATATAGTCCAGAAAATAATATTTATATAATATCTACAAAAAATTTACTTTCGCTTTCATATTCTTCAGTTACAATCGTGAACCACTGCTTGCTTGAAACGCTCGTACCACAAAAATCAAAGGAGGTAAGTGAACTTTTCGTACCTCAACGGAAAACCACCAAATGACGAATTTTTTTACGAAAACCACCAAAGGACACTGATTACAATAATTTTTCTAACCTGAACTGCAAACAGTAATGTATTTGCGATTCCTTATTTTTTATTTTCAGGAAATCATACCCATAGGAACAAACACGATTTTCGTAAATTTATGAATGTTTTATCACGGCCCAAAATTTCAAATTTGTGAAACAGAAGATGCGTTCATAGATTTGACAAGATTTAAAAATTTGGCACACCCACTCACGGTAGATTTAAGAAAACCAAGCAATAAAACTAAACTTTTCCTATGTTCGTTTGATGTTAGCATATTACAGAAGAATGAGCCTAAACATTCTTTAATGAGGCACATAACCGTAAATATGTGCCAGAATAATATAATTCAAAAAAGTTGGCATCATATGGTGGACTATTTAGGAATTTGTTTTAAGACATTTCGTTTATTTTTTTTTCAAAAATTGTTATAAATTTATGCACGCTAAGAAACATATGGATGTCTCTTCATTCCAGCACTAATCTTTTGCATAGTGCGAAGTCAAATTCTGTTGAACAGTATTTCCAAAAAAACACAGTTAAAAAAATTAAGGCACTTCAACCACCGTAGAATTTAGTGCTTCTCAATACTTCCTCAAAATTCTGAAGTTATTATTATGTTCTGTGATTTTACTGGTAGAATACTGCTGAGGTTATTGTGCCGCTACGTGCGTGTAAAAACAAATGATTTACTTCTCTTTTGACTGTTCGCCTCTGTGTCAAGAGAACATGCTTCACGCATTTTTGTCAAATTTTCTTTTTTGCACGTTTTTTTTAAAAAACGTATGTGATTATAGTACCGGTTTGTCCCTGCATCCGTCTGTCTGTCTGTTTACTCTTCCGGCTATGGACACCATATCTCTGCAACTACTGTTTCGATTTTTATTTTTTTTTTCGTTTGAAAGCTTGAAATATAGCAAAGATGATTGTGATTTTCCCTTCTTTTCGATCATACATCTGTCGCTAGAAGGCGAAAAATCTGATGATATATAGTTCAAAGCAATTTTATTCCTTATTTTGGCTTCTAAATATCAGACTAAAATTTTTCTTCCTTTTTATGGCATTTAAAGCAAAGACAATTTTGTGTAGGATTCCTTTTAAAGTAACTCACAGATTTTTCGCATTGGACGAAAAGCTAAATTCGGACTTAACAACATCTATGTTTCTGCATGTCCTATTGGAAAATTCTTTCTGCACCGGATACAATTCCAGTTGGGAAATATTCTTCATAACATCGAATTTTTGGTGAAGAATATTTGGTCTGCAACCAGGTAGCGTAGGAGTTTATTTCGTTTTCTGATATACTTGCAGAAGAATCTGATGATCTGAAAAAATCGATTGAAAAATTATTACCTAGACCGATACCGCTCGCCTCGGAAAACAATTTTCAGAATATCCTCTGGTCACATTCTGGGTAGGTTACCGCAAGGGAACACAAAAGTATTCCTTATTGTTGTCGATATCTGTGTTTCTCTTAGACAGCTTTGCGAAATTTTCTTTATGGGAGAGCGTATCATGTGCGATATGTTTCTCATACCGTTTCATATTTTCTGAACTCGTATGTATGCCACTAGAGGGCGTATGGCCCAGTTTCGGTGTACAGCATGTTTGCAAAAATATCGAGAGGAATAAACACCCGATTGCAAAGAACTTTTATCGGTCAGATACTATATACTAACTATTAAAATATTTTGTTTGTATTTCCTTCCAAACATAATGAGCAGTTTCGTGCTAAAGGCGCATATTTCAATATTTTACTTGATATCTGTGCGTTTAAAAGACCGATTTAAAAAAGAAAAAAACATTTTAACTTCGGATAATATTAAACTTGTGAAACAATTTTGGTTTATACTGGAAGAGAGCCTGTAGTTCAAAATTCTGTCGCTAGGGTGTGTTTGTGTACTACTGTTTGTAGCTGTACCTCCGCATCGCCCCTGAAAAATTCCCTTTTTGAATTGCACGTGATTTGGCACAATAAAGATAGGGATAGTAATCGTCTTTAACAATGAACAGCTTCCCCACTAGGGGCGTAAAAGTCAAAAAGCTTTTTCTCTTTACCTTCCGGGAGGGACATGCAACAGCTGTTCCATAAAAATGAGAGTAATAGTTTTTGAGTTGGCAACAGTGCAAAGGTGAAAGATAACCACGCAGACGACTAACGGAATTAAGGAAGTATCTATGAAAACAATTATTAGCCGTGGCAGACGATTCAGATTTTGTTATTACGCAGCTGGTTAATGTACGTCTGCGTTTCCCCATACAGCTATGGAGATGGGTGATTCAGAGTTCATAAGTGAAAGGCGTTGTGTGATACAATTTTGCTACTGTTTGTGGGAAACGGCTCCAGAAATAGCTAATTTAATGAAAAAAACATAAAAACATAAAAATGTTTGAGTGAGTCATTGAATTTCAGATGTTGACACTGTTTGGGCAATCCCGCAAAAGGATCGACGAATGACGTTTGAAGACATAGCAACTGCTGCATCGTGTGTGTTCCAGACGGATATCTCGTCACCTGACGAGAGAACTACTGTTAGCCAGAGTTCATGTGTGTCATGAGAGAAAACAAATGATTACAAAGGACCCAAACTTTCTAAACACAGTAACTGTTGCGGACGAAACATGGGTACAATATTTCAACCCCTCATGAGGCGATCAACGTGCGTGGAAACACACAGGCACGTCTCCTCCGAAAAAAGTCCACCAAACCAAATTAGTTGGGAAGGTGATGATGATCATTTTCTTTGATCCTAAAGGTGTAGTCTACTAGCATACCGTTCCACCACCAATTACTGTCAGTGATGAGTATTACATTTTAGTTTTAAAGCTATATCGATTAAGCGACCTGAACTGGTGGACAAGGTTACTCTACACCATGATAAAGTCCGTCCACATGTGGCTGCTTGTGTTCAACTGTTTCTTACGAAATGAAGTATTAATATCATGCCGCAGCCTGCTTAAAATTTTAACTTCGCCTCGTTCGATTTCTGTCTGTATCCAACAATGAAGGAGAAGTTCCGTGGCGCAACATTCAACTCATATGCTGACGTTATTCAGCCTGGACAGAGGTCGCTAAAGCAGCTTCCACAAAATGCACTCTCCATGTACTTTGAAAAGCCGACCGAAAGATGGGACCTATGAATATGATCCGAGGAGAGATACTTTGAGAAAGAATGACATATATTTTGCTGTATCTATATATCTTCATTTTTCACATGATTTTGCTCTGTGCATTATGGAACGGCCTTTGTGTTTAGGTGATATTTGTGATTAACACAGGTTTTGCCATGAAAAATACTTTTATCATAATTTCAACCTTTCCATTAAGCGAAATTCTCCCTTAAGGAGGGGTAAGGCTATATCACGTTTCATTTACTAACGATCGATTTGAAAACAAAATTGTGGTAATATTACTTAAGTTATCAATTTGAAAATCTGTTTGTTTCTGGTAACTTCCTTGTACTATTAGAAACATTTTCTGAACCAGTTGTTTATTTTCGTAGCATACTTTTTAGCGCTGATGAAAATAAAAAGATCTTCTCTTTTTGGATGCTTAATATACTTCAGAAATCCAGTTATGACTTTTTTTTATATAACCGATTGCATTGACTATGAATAACTTTGATAATTTCTTGATTTTACTCGTCTGGGAAAAAATTCAAAAGACGTTCCCATTACAACCATCAATAAGGTGTCATCTTATTCGTTTCATATTCGTTCAAGCTGAATGTCTTCCAAAATAAGAAAATGGTGAAATTTATGGTCTTTTAGTTCATTTGGTTATTGATAACACTGACTCGTATATTTAACAACATTTTAAAATTTAATAAATTCACTCAATCTAAATTAACAAAATACTCACTTCCAATGTTCACGAATCTCCTTAACATAGAGGTTCCATCAGCTGACGCCATACGGTGATGCCCTTTTCGTACTTTTGTACGTCACTGGTCTCCAATCGCTTCGTATCAGTGCATCAGACCTTCCTCTACCTATTGAGGACATATTTGCATATCTGTGCTCGCGTCATGCAAACATGAAAGGACATGTCGCGGAAGGAAAATCTTCCTATTCGCAGTCCAAAACATCTGCCTCCTCAAAGTTCGTCCACTGTTGGTACGTGCCTAGACTTGCGCGGTGGGTCATAGTTAATATTACCACATCACTGCCACAATTCCAACGAATCGAATTTTGCAACTTGTCCGACGTGTCCTTATTTTATAGTTCTTGCGGCACATCTACAAGTACACCAGAGGCACAAAATATTTGCATGCACGCTTCCCGTTTGTAACCATTTGCAACTACTCATGTAACATACCCATTCGCCCAGTTTCAATCTCTTCGCTCATGCTTTTCCTCGTGTTGCATCTTCAGCAAGCGGCATTATATAATAGTTTTCGCTGAATGAACAAAAGACTCTGGAATAAATTACACGAAAATACCTACGAGGGAAATAGGTATTTCAGTGTAAGTTATTAGGAACATAATAGGTGTAAAAGACAAGGATGTGATATTCTTTAAAAAAAAAGATTTGGTATGCTTATTAAGTAGAACGGAAGTCTGCTATACAATTTCCGTATTTTTAAAACACTGGAAAATCTGGAGGGTGAACTTCAAAATTTCTTTTCTCATCACTTTAAGTTTATTTTATAATTTAGCCGAGAGTTTGGCATGAAATGTTTGCCATGATTTCCCTCGTTTGAGTTTTCTGGATACATATATATATATAAATAATATACGTTTAATATATGTGCAGTACACTGCATTTCATGCTGTTTAGCAATAATTTCCTGATAAATGTAATTTTTTTCTTATCAGGAATTTATTCAAAATTTCAGGTGGCATATTCTTGACATGCTGTGAAATTGCAAATGAATTTCTCAGCATTATACCGAAAAAATAAATAATATAAGTACCCCTTAAATAACTTTTTTTAACAATGAAAATTCTTGGATGCAATTCATAAAGCCGTTAGAGGTTGAAAATTACTACACAACGATTATGCAATCTTAAAAAAGTTTTTTTGGCGTATTGTTGTTCGAATCAATATATAAAACTGCACATATATCTAAAGATCGAACATAAATGTTATCTGCATGAATTAGTAATCTCAAAAATTGAATAATCAAGCTACATTATTTGCATTAATTGTGCGAAAATAATAATTCTGGAGCTATTATTTTAGTGTTAGTGTAAGAAACCTTTGAGAGACAATGCAATCTGAAAATACGATATTAGGTTTATAACGTATATTATAATTTAACATTCATTTTTAGTTTTTCACTAAGTAAATTTTTTATTTGTTTTCATTAATCTTTTCAGCCTTAGCGTTATTATATTGATATTTCGGTCGGGTCTGAATGATGTGTGCAAGATTTGCCAAAAAAAGAAAAATGTATATAATCAGCGAGAGAGCAGTATTAAGTGAGAATATAAGTGCAGCTTTGTGTTGTGCACTGTATCTTGAATTCCAGCGATACATGTATTTGATAAAGTTGTACTCCAGTAGGTATCTTCCTGTGCAGTCATTGCGATTTTTGTCATTTGGATATGATTTACAACGCTTTAAATTCGGACACTTGCCAATGACATCAACATCTGTTTATGTTATCATCCGTTGAAACCGTTTTTATGATCGATTGCTGGAAAACGAATGTTTATATTACTGTTTCGGGCAAGGTACAATTTTTCAGCAAAAGACGTTTAGCATATTATTATTACGTGGCAATGAATTATTTGTGTTGTGAAACTCGGTATTCACTTCACTAGAACATTTGCAAGAGCTCAAACGTTCGATTTTCCAGCCCCATGAACTATAATTTTTGCTTTATTTTATTGCATGGCTATTATTTTTACACCTTCGATGTGGTACAACATTGACGTTTTGCACTTTGAAAAGATAATTGCACATGCACGTAATTCAAAACCTAATAGATCATTTTCCTGCTTCTGTTGGTTTTATTAGTGGAGAGTTCCTCTTTTTCCAAAGACAGTTCATCGTGAACAAAAAAACGACGAATATTCAGAAATTCATAAATATACTCCCCTGTCGTTTAAACAAACACTTAGAATGTTCGGGCATCCAAATATCAAGAATATCAAGAAAAGTAACATAATATTCAGTGGATAATGTTCAAATTTTAGGGTATCCAAATATCGGGATCATGTATTTGTGAAAGGAAAATAACTTAATATGTACGGCATTCCACGGAAAAATTTGACTTTGGTTGAAAATCATAGGAGGTCCTACGAAAATGTTTTAGGAATGCTATTGCGAATCATTTCTCAAAGAAAATATCAGAATAAAACTTTTACTGGTGTGATAAGCGCTTCCCTCCAGTCCTTCATTCTCCGATTCCTGACACACCACAAAAATGCCTTTCGGCACATGAAAATGACTAAAATACTGTATGTTGTCTCACCTTTCTTACATCCATAGCAATCGTCGTAATACTCTTAGCATGTGTAATTATTCCGAAAATATCAGTGTCAATAGTCTTTCTAAATGAACTCTTTGAATAACAAAGCTATGGCGAAAACAACGCTTTCTGATCCACAGATTTATTCCTCTCAGCATAACTTTTGACTTCTTGCAGAGCTAATATATTCTTTCCAGCTGGTTTCAACCAATTTTGTTAACACTGATTTCAATCGCTCCTGTCGGTTGAAGCGATGATTTGTGAAATATTTCTCCTGTTCTTGTTTAATATTGCTTGCGTTTTCAATAAACAGGGCGCATGGAATTTGGTGTAAAGTATTATATCCTTTTTAGAAAACAGTGCACATGGACCATGGGCTGAAGTCCCTGTTTGTGGGCAAGACACCAACAACATTAAAATATGCAAGCCTACATTGCGTTTTTTCAAATACAACTTACAAAATGCCTTTTTCATGCAATATTTTAAACAGGATTGACACCGAAATTACTTTGTTCCCGGATTCCAGAACGATTGTAATGCAGGATTAAATCTTCTAACGACAGAAATTACCTGCTTTTGATTTTCGGCCCTGCGTATGTAGTTACGAATTTTGCGAATTTCTTAACCGATTTCAACCCATCAATAGACCCTTAATGTAACCCAAACGCTGCGTGGCTGAAATTGGAATCATCGTGTTTCTTTCTGGGGTGATAAAATGATGGAATAAAATATCACTGATCTATATATTAACATGCTTGTTCATTTATTTTGCATTTCTTCAATATTGCATAAACTTTTTTCTATCAAAGTGAAATTTCTTCAGTTTGAAAAGTTCAGCTTTTAAGCCAACTTGTTTATATATAAAGAAAGATTAATTTCTTCATGCAAAACAAAAGCTCCGAGTAAAGAGCATATTAAGAGTGTTCGAGAGTAAATGCAAGACTGAATGTAAAAATTGCGCCAACCCTCATGCATTGCTGGAGGGAGTTTTGAAACATTTTCAAGGGTTTACAGCAAATGTCGTCTATGAAATATCCCGTGAATTATTGACATAGTTTCAAGACTATGGAAACGCCTTCCAATAAAAGATTTAAAACGGCAAAAGTCCAAGCACATCGGCTTGAAAAATGTCGCAAAAAAAAACTAGTTTCTGCTGAAAGTTGCTAGAAAATGAATCATAAGAACATTATTTTTTAAATCGCAATGGTAAGTTCTCAAGTGTTTTACGGCAAACACATTTGGTTTTCAAATTTAGCGTTTTTCCTAAATTGCACCCCATTACATTTTGATTATTAGATAGCGATCAAAAAATTAATTCATACGTGGATACATCATTTACACAAAACGATCATCTACTCATGCTCATTGAAATGACTTTCGATTTACTTTCGATTCACTCACGGCTGGTTTTTCACTTGCTTCACTGAACAACCTATACGTTATTCCGAAGCACCTGCTAATACGTGGCCAAGGGGAAATTGGCAAACTGCCAAAAATAGCAGATATCCCCATTTACCGTTGGACACATATTTAGCGTTCTTTCACAAATAAATCGCGGTTTCTCGAAACAATCGCTCACACGTTTTAATAGAATGATATTCACTTTTGTTTCCTCTAGCTCTTATGTTTTTTCTTCAACCGACTTATTTTTTCATGCTCACGTAACAGTAGACACTTGTTCGGAATTAACTACCACTCTATGGATGGGGAGTAAAACGTAAACATGCTGCAACTTCAGTATTTTATTATAAAGCCTTTAGATGCATTCATTTGATAAAATCAAAATGCGTCGAAGACCTAACCGAAATAATGTGTGAGTGCAATCTATGTGATTTTTCTGAGAATTAAATGGACTATTTTCGATCTAACGACATATAACAAAATCAGAGCATTTTCTACCTTTCGTTAAAATCATACCAGAACCTTCTCGCATCTAGATTAATTTTTGTCTGAAAATAAAGCTAAATAAAGCGCAAATACTTTGAGATTTTTTTATGACTTTGATTTGTTTATTTCGTTTTCACACTTAAAACGTTGATAAGGTTTCACTTGCCTGAAAACGTACTGAAGCCGTTCTTTCTTAAATAACATGCCATTTCTGTAGGGTTTGGTTGTTGTACAGCAGCAAAGCGGCAATTCAGAGTTAATTAAGTTTACATATTGCGCAACAAAATCCTATAAAAATCGCATCCCTATCTGCATCCTCACATTACTCTATAAGAGCTTTTGCTGTTGTTCTGGTCTATCTATCACTAATGAACCTATAACATATTCTGTAGTTCTTTCCCAGTATAATTGTTTGAGTATCGTCAAATTTTAAAAATGTCATACAGAGTAGATCGTTAAAGTGCATGGAAGTTTTATTTCTCCAGTGTTATAATAAAAGTCAATACGACATCGAATAGTTTTTCACCGCCAAACGAAATCTTGACAAATAATAAACGATGACTGCAAAAGCTCTTACACAATATTATTATGATGAAGGGATATGCAATACAGTTTTTACAAATGAGCCTTAAGTAAAGGTGTTTCGCAATTTTGCGTACTATAATTCTTAAGAAATTTACACCCTTTTATCTTCAATATGTAAAATTTATTTATGATAACATACTACTTTCTCTGATTAATGCGCAGAAAATACAACATACGTACAAATACACTGAAGTGCCGAAATTCATGGGATGCGTACCTGATATCATGTAAGACCTCTTCTATACCGACCAAGTACAACAAGTTGACGTGGCATCGATTCAACAAGTGACCAGAAGATGCTGGAGATATGTTGAGCCATGCCGTCTGAACAGCCTCTCACAATTTCCTGATATTTCTAGGTGCAGGATTGTGCGTGATAATAGACCTTTCCACCTCGTCCCATAAGTGCTTCATTGGGTTTATGTCGGAGAGCGTGGTAGCTACACATACCGTCGAAACTTTTAAGAAAATGTCTCGGACCAATTTTGGACAACCTTTGCCCGATGACATGGAGCATTGTTCGACTGGAAGATACTATAGTTGTTGAGGTAAATGAAGTCCATAAAGGGCTGCCCATTTTCAGCCGACAGAGCAAAAAAAGCGATTACCGATTAATGACGTATTCACGAGGACCAGAGGATCCAGACTATGCTACGTAAAGATACCCCACACATGTATGGAACACCCATCAGCTTGCACGGCGCCTTATTGACAGCTTGGGAAGATGGACTTATGTGATCTGCGCCACACTCGAACCCTACCGTAAGCTCATAAAAACTGGTACCGTCACTCATCGGACACACTACCAGTTGTTAACACACAATGCCAGTCTTCCAGGTACCAATTTCCGTGTACAGCGTCTAATTACCTGCCCAGGTATGGCGGTGTGTACGATGTCGTGATGTTAAAAAAGGCAGTCTGGTGGGTTTTCTGCTCCAATACCTCTCGGATGATGCATTTTGCTGCACTGACCTAATGGATATGTATCTGGTACCTCCTATATTAGATGTGGATATTATTTGAGTAAGTGTTCCTTGTCTGTCACCAGCTACAATCCTGGCCAGACGACGCTGATCACAGACATTCAGCATCTGCGGTCGGCCAATGCGCTGTCCTCGGTGGATGGTATTTCCTTCCATGAGGTATTCTCGGTACAAACGTGACAGCGTGGAGCAAGGCATTTTGAAAGTTCGCACAACTTCGAAAATTGAATGTCCCATCCGTCTGGCTTCCACTAACATGTCTCGTTAAACTCCGATAATTCACGCCGGCATACCAAAATCCTACTTGCGATATTTCAACTTGACTAACGAGATAACATCTCGCAACTGATAGAAATCGAGGCGTGCTTCGAAGCCTTTATACAACGTCAACGCCAGTTAAATTTCTGTGTACCGCTGTTCCATGACTTTTGGCAGTTCAGTGTATTAGTAACGTGAAGATTGAAAAATAACTAACAAATTTGTATAAACATTTTGTGTATAATGAACAAACATTTCTGCAATATATTCATTTGATAAAAAAATTCAAGATATTTCCCGCCTGTGTTGCACTTTTAGATATCTTTTTGGTAAAGATCACGATGTAGTGGCCCGAAGAGCATTTACCGCCGCACTACAGTTGTCAGTTCTAACCATTATGTTTGTTTCCACTGTGAAAACCAAAACAGCCGGATTAGCTAAGAGTTTTATGAAAATCTGTGTGGCCGTCCCGGTGGCGTAGTGGTCTACTGGGTGTCTAGTGTCCATTCCCCTGAGAAGGGTCCGGTTTCGAATCCCTGTGAGGTATGGATGTTGTCTTTGTCTTACGGCACCTGCTCTCTCATTGTACTGGAACCAGGTACTCTCAATTGGGTATGAGCAACTGCATATAGGCTATAGTGTTACTCATGCTGGTTGTTAGACCTACAATAAAAAAATAATCTATGTGCGCAAATTTTAACATTTACAAGATCAAAATTATGGGCAAGAAGCAAAAAGTTAATGTAGTGGTTAATTCAAAACGGTTATCGCAGTTTCAGTGAGTGTTTAACTGTTAGATGTTCGGATGCAGTTCCATACCTGGCCTGCGTCGTCTGCTGCAATAGAGCAACACGGAATCACGGGCAATATGACGTTTCCAGAGTGATCTAGTGCTTCCCCCTTTCGGGTGATATGAGAAACACAGCGTGCGGCGTATTCTCGAGACGAATGTATCTGAGGTATTCTCGCTGGCCCCTAAAAAGGCCTTTTGTAAAGGATGATTTTGGTCGTTTTTTTTTTGTTTTTTTTTGATTGGAGGTTTAACGACCACCGTGAGCAACTCAATGGGCTATAAGCAGTCGCCCGTCCCTAATTTAGGGTCACTGGTTCCAGGGAAGGGAGAGAGCCAGTGCCGTATGACAAACACAACATCCATGCCTGACCGGGATTCAAACCCGGACCCCTTACGGACGAATGATCAGAGGCCAACGCCTTAGACCACTGCGCCACCGGGGCGGCAATTTTTTCTTTTTTTTTTTTTTTGGTCGTATACTAAAACATTTATAGGGACGGCAGAGACGTGTTTCGTGCAGAATTACAACCTACCTTACTAGTATATAATTGAATAAATAAATTACGTCCAGGTGATATTTGTTTTATGATCCGAATCATGACTACAAAGCAATATTCTGACAAACGACGACATTTCCTTTGCCAGACCACATCCAGAATATGGTCTGGTAAAGGAAGTTTGCGAGTTCCATAACTAAGTTTGGGCTTGAGAGGTCGTCAATTGCTCTCAACACCTTGGGTATGAGCCCCAGTATTAGGATCCACAAAGTTCAGTTAGTGGTTAACTGTGACATGTTCGTATCCACAGCTTCTGAGGTTATGATATGCAGACCACTGATCTGTCATGACAGTAGTTCGTGGTTGTACATGTTTGTGTATGAGCGGCAGCAATGTGCTTGTAGATCTGTTATTATCAGGGCAGATTTCAACCCTGAATCGCTTAGTATCAGGTTTAAAAATAAAAAGCACCCAGGCACTCCATGTCTCAAGTACACGGGAAGACTGCTCAGATTTACCTGAAAAATGATTCCTCTGACACCTGAATTATCCATGACGATGAGAACTATCAACACTGAGAGGCACTGAAGGACTTACCGAACGTGTTCTACTGGTTGGATTGATTACTAGGATCCACTCACTGTACTTCGTTCACCAAGAAACACAAGTATCCTCATCCTGGGAACTTCTTGGGAAAAGCGCTTCCAATTGCACATGATAAAAACGCACGCAGAAGGAACAGCGACAGAAGAAACATGAAGCAGCACTTACAGAATCAGGGGCAACACAAGGAAATAATTTGTAAACACAAGTAAGTGAACAAACTGCACGCACGGAACAAACGGCGGTCACATAACGCAGTTACCAGACTGGGCGGCAAAGCAGCAGAAGCGCCACCTATCCGCACTGGCTTTTTGTAGCAGACGACGTAGGCTAAATACGGAAGTATAGCCCTTGTTTGTGGGTAGTGAAATCAGCATGCGACAATTATTGCTGAATTGGTGAATAGCGAATCTCCCAAAGAATTATTTTTTTCAATACTCTCGCCATTCAGTAGTGTACTGGTGAGCCGCCAGATGTCGTTTGACCGTTATGACTGTCTCGCTAGCCTGCAGCTTTTTTATTTGGGAGATATCACCAAACGGAAAGGAGAAAGCTTTTTTGTGTCCTCGAATTTTATTACAGTTCTTTTTCATTGTCCAGCGGCAATTCCGCACTAAATCTGGAAATAGTCAGCCTTACGAAAATATAATTTACCCCACCTTATTACAAACAGGAAGTCAGGAAATGTTTAAACCAGCACTTAACAGCGGCGATGGATCGGACGTGAGTCCAACTTTAATCAGACGTTCCTGTCCTAGTAGCTTTGTTTTCCTGACTGTAACATTTATATAATTTTTTTTCAGTGAGAATACTTAAAGGATGGAATTTTTGTCCTGCTTCTGCTCAAGATCCGTACCACCAACGCTATTCAAACGATCAAAGCTCAGATGTTACACCGTACATGGGAAGAAACGGACTTCCATTAGTGATATGCAAAGTGAAAGAAGTTGCTCACACACACATAAACACAGATATTGAGTTTTTGTAACGTAGAGAACAAACTTTGGGTATTTTCTCAAAAAAAATTCCAAAAATTTATTACACGTAAATACCTTTTCGGAATATAAAGTTATTTTGAAAAATATATTTACGAAGGGAACCTAAGACGATTCCATAGATATGTAACCAATGCTGTCAAATTAGGTTTCAAAATTACGTAGTTTATAGTATACTATTCATTTATGTTTGCAATAGAAATGAGATACACTGAATTCATCAGGAACAGTATCTCGTAGAATACTGTATGTAAGACCTTATAGCACCTTATAATGGAAAAACTGATGTGTAAAATGTTACTTTTCTCTAAGAATGGATGCTTGCGTGCGTGTGGTTTTTTGGAAATGCTTAACGTTGAAGGTATATTTCTCGAGTAAACCATCCGTCGGTGTGACCATAATTTCTATATTACCAATTAACAAGTTTTTAAGATTCCTGTTTTACAGTCTACTGTTGAGAAAATGAAAGACTAAAGTAGTTATTAAAGTGCGAAAATCTTAAACTTTCTGCGGTACAGTGAATTTGAATCAATATTTTGAACGTATAGACATCACATTGTCCCTGTATTATAAAGTGTAGATCGCGGCATGTATATACATGTAAATTACATATCTTTAGAAAAGAACTGTTCTACTACATATTGCATGTCCATGTGAATATTATGAAAGTTTCTACAGATGCTCGAAAGGATGGAATTTTGCTAAAGACAAAATGTCACACGACGACACATATTACGGGACACGCGTTTCAGTAACTTTGCAGGCTACCTCGTGAAGATATCATCTGTTAGTTCAAGGACACAAATAATTCCAAATGACAAGTTAATTTAGATGTCCGTTTTTTTGATGCGTGTGTAGCATGGTGCACCGCCCTTCTGTTGCCTAAAACAATTTTCATCATCATCTATTTAAGCGGGCAACTGTTGAACCAGTCTTGGGTACACGTCTAAGGCACCACAAGTTTTTGTGTGGAAACGTGACACATATGTTAATTTTCTTCTCGGGAATGGCTATCTGGAGCAGATCATAAAGATATTCACCAGGAAGGCAAGAACTTTCAAAAATTATGTACCTACTTATATGAAAAAAATCTTCGTACTTAAAACTGTTTCACCAGAATTGTACCAGACTCGAAACAACGGTCATTGTACTAAAATCGAAACATCAGTCATTGTACCAGAATCGAAACACCAGTCATTGTATCAGACTCGAAACACCGGTCATTGTACCATACTCTTAACAACGGAACCATTCCTGGGTACACGTCTAAGGCACCACACTTTTTTTGTGGAAACCGGACGCCCCATGCGAATTTTCTCTCATGAATGGGGATCTGTAGCAGATCATAAGGGTATTCAACACGCAAGGACTTTCAAAAATTATGTACCTACTTATATGAAAACATGCTTCGTACTTAAAAGTTTTACCAGAATCATACCTCGGAACAACGGTCTGGTAATATTGTACCAGACCGTTGTTCAGAGTGAATCTCTTTTCCCAAAGATATTAGTGAACACATCAGCATGAGTTCAACAAAAGCAAGTTTGCACTAAACGGATACAATTTAACAGTGAATTAGAGCGTCGAATGTTCTTCCAGCCGCTGGAGAAGGTGCTCCATCATGCCACGATAAACCCCAGAGTGTCTTACGGTAATATTGTGGCAAGCAAAGGATACCTTCCTCCAAAACCTCTGTTACTACTGCCACTAGAGTATGACTGATTGTTTTTTTGCTCTGTCTTACACACTTCGCGTTCACAGAAATGTTTCAGAAGTTAATAAAGAGTAGCCTTCCATGGAGTCATGTTATCATAGATTATTCTCCTAAAAATAACATCACATCATTGATGTGGTTTTCAAAGAAAGTACAATAAGTGTGGAAATCGAGAGAATTTTTTCGCTATTATCTACATGACCGGAAATCATTAATTAGACCACAACGATTATTTTTGTCTAACTTCAACCCTTACACCTAACAGAAAGGTAAATAAGTAAAATTTTAGGATTTTGAGCAGAACGTTTGCGTCGTCTTTTACCTAACTTATAATCAATGTTAAATTTTATGCCTAAATACAAGCGAAACATAATAACAAGAAGAAAAGTAGGAAAACAAAAAATTCAAGTGACTTCTTTAACATAAAAAAAGTTTGCCCGCAAACAACTGTAAATTACTAATTACTTGCATCATGACCGTTATGATATATAACCGATCAAGACAAATTTTGAATGATTTCCCGATATGATGTTGGTGACTACGACTACTCCCTTAAATTAATGACAAAATTTGTTTGTTATAGTGCATAAAAGTATAGAATAAGGTTTATGCAAAACCGCTAGGTATAACTTCTGTACAACCCAAAGCAAAATTCGCAGTAGTACACAGCAGCCGCAAACCAGAACAGATCAACAACTTTAAAATGTTATTAACGGTTACTCCATATTAATGTGATTTTCATGGAACATGAAAAAGGTTTACCGCTATGCTTCCATTTTAATATATTTTTAAGAATGTACATGAAAATTTCTCTTAAAACGTTGAAATCGCACTTGTGATTTACATTTTAAAACATTTTTCAAATTGCACATTTTAAAATATTTTATTCTCAAATTTTTGGGTTTAGATTCCTAACGCAGAAACAAGAACATTGGCAGCTATGCTTATGATTCTTCGCCAACACGATGGAAAGTGTAAACTAAATATAAATTTGTTTTACGGTATTAAATTTGTCTTGCTACAGCCACCTGCGGATGCTCGACTTTTTCGTCAGTCTAACAAGCTTCCCGTTTAACGAAATGTTGCAATTAATGAACAGCAGCATTCCACGAAGACATGTCATCTTAGATAATTCTCCTAAAAATGGCATCATATGGTTCAGGTGGTTTTTAAAGAAAGTAAAGCTAAATGTGTAAATTGGCAGACTCAGTGTTTTGTTTCTACACTTCATGCAACATCACGTTTGAGTCAGCACTTTTTATTCAAGACCGGACAGTTCAGAAGGCGTTGTTCCGAAATCGCATGAGCATCTTCACTGACATTTTAATCATTTGTACGTCACAACCTGCTGTACATATCTTGTACGTTTCAAGTTAATACCAGCATACCTCCATGGTGTTGCAAATTTCAAATGCAATAGTGTATTTCTTCTGTTCTTAATGCAAACTTTAGTTTATACACAAGAAAGATAACGACTTTTCGTGTGTTGGAGAACACAGTTTTTATAACATTGAAAATAAAAGCTTTAACAGTACAAAAAATAGGAAACCAAAGATGGCAGCCAATCATGAATTACCCAAATGAATTCTTTAAAAAAACGTTTTGAAGAAAGACCGACTTCGTCTTTTTCTTGCTTTTAATGGATATATTGCATTTTATCTCTTAATAGATTGCCCCTAGCCTGCGATAACAGCTCCGGAATATTAACAATTCATATCTACTAGCCTAACACATATAAAAACCTTAAGGTTTCTTATTTCTGGTTATTGCGAATAGCAAAATATAAAGGACGTCCTTGTTTTCACTAATGTGTGGTATGAAGTTGATTCATTTTCCTTCACTTAGATATCGAATGTCTCATGAGTTCATATTATTTAAGCGTTACGCGATTATTGAAATTTATGAAATGCAGTAATGTTCATTGCCCTGTTCATTCTCGTTATGTTCTATAGCTCCGGCATATACATTCAGTTGACAAAAAATTAGACATAAGTGTGATCTGGAGTTGACATGAGCATCATCCTCGCAGAGTGGAACATACCCCTACCGAACGCAAGGCGATAAATAAACGCACAGCAGGGCTTCCCAACAATGCATGGCGGTTGACGAACATGTGTAGACATTGTGATCTGATCCACGTTTAATTGTGGATACATTGGCGGCGCCGGAAAAATGGGTCGTTCTATCGCCCAAGTGGTAGGAACACAAGGGCTCTCGAGGCCGACCCTACCAAGTGTGTAACACCAGTATACCGCCGACATACTTACGAGCTCTGAGAGGGCAAGCAGTGTTCGAACACACGCCATTGATGGAAGGAGTCGACGTAGACTACGCAGTCTCGTACAGACCGGCCTGTTGGTAACGGCGCCGCAAATCACATCCCACGCGAGCGACAGCGAGTGAGATGTACGGCGCCCGCTGCATAGCCTTGGATACGGGATCCGACACCATATTCACGTGTCACTGTGGACAGACAGACATACAAAAATTCAAACTTTTCCTTCTTGTAAAATTATATTTTCCTCTATTAATTTCATTCTTGGTCAGTAGTATCATGCGGTTAGATATTTTTGGTTTAGAATTGATTGTTTCAAATATTTTAGATGAATTTGTGTCCTAAATTATAATTTGTTTCCATTATTTACTCCGTGATTTTCGAAATATTGAATACCTGAAATTTCGTTATTACTCTTAAACTGGTGCAATCTTTGCAGCTGCAGAGTTTCAGATAAACAGTTTTTAATTTAATACAATTATTGACAATTATCTCAAATACATCTGAAAATATGTTCCGCTAAGAATCTGTCGTTGTGTTTAATTTGCTTACACATATCTTCCTTTTCGACTGATTTTTCCACGCCAAAACATTTCAGATAGCAAGCATGTAAAGTTCATGAAGAAGTAATCCTAAACAGGAGTTTCTAAGATTGCGTTTCTATATATACATCACTGTTTGATTAAAACTGCAGGAAACTTTTCTATTTTCTGAAGGATTTTAAACTGTTTCATTTTATTATTATAAAAACAAAACTAATCTAACGTTATATCCAAATTCGAGGAGCAAAAATGTAAAATTTCCCCATGCTGAATTTCACTGCCCGCTCCCATGATCTTATGTCCCCTCCTTCACTTATGGATACAATGGTTTAAAAAAATCAGATTAATTTGATGCTATCTATATATTAAGTAAACATTACTTATTATGAATGCTTTTGAAGTAAAGAAAATTGTCTGAGTCGCATGCATATGCTCTTTCCATTAGAATCAATATTGAAATATTAAGAAAAATATCGAAACAACCTGATTTTATTTACATATGCTAATAGCTTACAGTATATACAGTATATAAAGAAATGGTATACACTCAGTGGGCACTTTATTTTTACCACCTGACAGTTTTAAGCAAATGAGCTATGGCTGTTGCCGCCAGAAGGCCAGGCTAGTACAAATCGGGAAAGCTTAGTGTTTGCGACAGTAGTAAAAATGATTTTTGGGTGACGAGAGGGGTAAAAAATGCGATTTGAGAGACTTTCAACGTTGGGTGATTGTAGGAGCTCGGAGCCGTGGAGCGAGTATCACCGAAACCACCGCATTCGTTAAATGTTCCAGAGCCGCTGTTGTTAAAGTGACTAAAGACTGGACTGTCAGCCAAACAACTGGGTCTCTACCTGCAACGTGTGGTCGTCATGGACTAGTGACTGCTTGGGCTGAACGGAGAGTGTCCAGACTGGTAACGGACAACAGAAGGGCAACAGTGCAGCAAATAACAGACCATCTTAATCAAGGATCCCCTCAAATGATCTCTGCACGCACTATTCGCCGTACACTGAATCGGATGGGATATGGCAGCCGAAGGCCTGTTCGAACACTTTTCTTGTCTGCAGATAACAAGAGAAAACGTCTCCAGTTCGCACAGGAGCACAAGGATTGGACAGTCGATAATTGGAAACAAATTATGTGGTCCGATGAATCACGTTTTTAGTTGCACCATGCCGATGGCCTAGTGAGAATTTAGGTGGAGTCAGCACGAAAGCATGTATCGCAAATGCATTGCTACAACCCTTCAAGCTGGTGGAGGCAACGTTATAGTTTGGGGAATGTTTTCTTGGAATGCTTTGGGCCCTTTAATTTGTGTTGATCAACGTCTGACTGGCACATCGTATCTAAATATCGTTGCGGACCAAGTGCATCCTGTCATGTGAATGGTTTATCCCAATGGCGATGGCTACTTTCAACAAGATAATGCGTCCTGCCAGAATGCTCGTATTGTACAGGATTGGTTTCAGGAACATTCCGGCTAGTTTACTTTGCTTAGGTGGTCACCACAATCTCCAGATCTCAACCCCATTGAGAATTGTTGGGACGAAGTTGAACGAGCCTACAGACAGGAGAATCCACAACCCTGCAATCTCACACTCCTGTAAAGTGCTATTCATCAAGCATGGTCTCAGATTCAACAAACCACCTATCAACATCTCGTGGAGTCCATGCCACGAAGAATCGACGCAGTATTAAAGGCAAAAGGTGGTTCAACGAAGTACTGAGGGGTGCTGATTATAAAGTGCCTACTCAGTGTATAAGAATCACAAAACGGAATTTTTGTCACTGAGAAATCCAAGGTACGTAGTGAGGATTTTTATTTTTCAGGCAAGCAGGAGGCTTTCGAATAACGATCGCTTAACCTTTCAGTCTTGAGGCAGATGTCTACTGTCTCTGAGGAGACCTTCTTGACAATATGGATCCAAACGTCATATAAGCTTGAGTCCAGAAGTGCTTAGAATAATGAAATAACAGTGATAGGCTGCAGGAGGGTTTATTTCAAGTCGACAATCATGCAGCTCCAGGAATCGGACCGGCGCCCCAAATGTTATGCAAACAAAAATAGGGACACGTCACATCAATAAAAAATTCGATTCTATTTACACAGGAACCATACAACCATTCACCATTTACTGTGAAAGTTATTAGTTGTGAATAAATCGCTTGCGGACAGTTCATCACTATTTCAGACTACGAATGTCGACCTTAATTATACACACTTAATTCGTTTAGTTATGATTTACCTTGAAACAAAGTGCAATTTTATTTTTATTATTATGATTTTTTTTTACTTTTAAAGATGTGATAAATTTCTTTTGATGTCCACGTTCATCATGGAAACCTATGAATTTGAAACACGTAGTTGACCTCCGGCATTTCTAGAACGAATTGTAGTACAGGAAGAATATCACATTTTCCTTATTACATGTCACACTAGTATGAATGTTATGTACTACCTCCAAACAATTAACATAAGAACTGAACACTGCTTTAATCCTGCAAGCTGAAAAAATTTGTTTAATTTATTTCGGTAAAAATCAAAATGCATGTCTGTCGAAATATATTTGAGCTGATGCATCTTTCTAATTTCTTACATGAATAGAACTAATAATATTTTATAATTGACGTATGTCGCAAGATTCAAGTGTCCTGCCGCACCAGAGTCGTCTGGTTTCCTGGGGAAAAACTTGTTACGAAACAGAAGAATGTCGAAGGCAAGTTCGGTCTACAGTTTCTCAGAAAGAAACGCAGAGTGAAAGTCAGGACAGACTGAAACTATTTCGATTGACTTTTACCTTGGGATGTACAAAATTTGTATCACGTTTAATGTAGATGAATATTAGCTACGATTGAAGTAACTCAAGATTTTAAACCCTTTCGCAAAAATTCATTTTTGAAAGGTTCTTTGTTTTTATTATCACTATTTCTGTTTCAAAAAGCTTCCGTTAAAAAAATAATACCTGTTAAAAATTGTGTAGTAACTTTCGTTTAGGGGGATAGCAATATTTCACAAATGCTACTTATTTCCGTAGGGACACCTGAAATAATTATTGTAAGGTCTTTAAGGCATTCATCCTTTCTGTAAGTACAGCGTGCTTTTTTTATAGTTAGTACCTGTGTAAACTCCAGCTGTGATGCATCTTTAGTCTGAAAACTTTTAACCGCACCTGATAAATCGAAACATGCATGGATAATCTTATTCAAAATTTTACACTGTGTGAATTCTGAAACTTATATATTATTTCCAGTAGCAAAACGTTGCCTAAGAGAAAAAGCTGATTTATATTGCTCGACATGAAGGGGCAGGACATGCTGCGAATCCGTTAACATTTAGTTGGTTATGGAGTTTTGTTTTTGGCAATTAATCATCCTGAATCTATTGATGAGAGGGGGATTCGTGACAGTTGTAAAACCGATAATATCTAAATCGTACTTTACAATACCAAGCCTAATTAAAGGCACCATTTTGCTTCATGAATTCGCGCAGCAATTATCTGCAACAGCTGTGTCATAAATGCTTAACATAATATATTTTACAAAGAAAGTACCGCCAACTATATTTCTGCTAAACAGATCTGGTAAGTACCGGACGACATTACATTAATTGAAAGCTGATGTGTTGAGCTGGAAATGCAATCATTTATAAATATAAAGCATGTCATTACTAGAAAGTTGACTTTTCAAAAATAGCAGGCAAAGCATTATTTAAACGCTATTACAAATATAAGACATGGGACGTGGGTGTTGTATCAAAGAATCGTATCACAGAAAAAAAAAAGATGTATCAAAGGCTTAAAATATCTGCAATTAAATTTTTCTTCGACAGAACACCATACGTTAGACGGTAAAAAACTGAGATACCAACAGAATAGTATTGTTTTGCTTTTCTCAATAAAAGGCAACATTTATTTTTAAGCAGATCTTTCATAGAAAAGATTGTGCTTATTTTTCCGGTTTGTCCGTCCGTCCGCCTGTGAAACAAATCGGGTATGTCTGAAACAATTAGTCCGATTTGAAAAATTCATTTTGCATTGGGAAGCAAATGTGCGAATGATGACCCTTTATGTCGTTTTTTACGATGCAAATGTTCGCCGTTAAAAGGCAAAAAGGCAGATGGTAGTGTATTCAAAATTCGTTTTATTCCACATATTTGCTTCTAAGCATTTGATTGAAAATCTTTAACACCTTTCGATTTCATTTATGTCGTAGACTATCTTAGGTATAGTCACTTTTTTAAGTTACGCAAAAATTTTCGGTTTGGGGTCGTAAAGTTAAATTGCGTTTTCCCCAAAATCTCTGATTCTGAAACACCGATTTGGAAAATTCTTTCTCCAGCGGTTGCAGATCTTTTGCATAGAAGCTTCTCTTATTTGGTAAAAAATGGTTTGGCCATCAATGCACGTAAGCGCTAATTCCTGCTTCAAATTTATTTGCAGCAAAATTCGGAGTTTCTATAATTTCGATAGAAAAAATTATTTTGTGAATCGATGCCACTCACTTCAATAAATATTTTTCAGAATATCTTCTTCTTAAAATATTGTTTTGTTTCTTCGCCAGGAGACCTAGATTCATACCTAATTTTGGCCAATATACACTGAAGGAAAAAAACCAACACCAAGAAGGGGTTGTGTTAGATAAAGGACAGTTGGTAGGCTGTGAGAGTACATCTGTAAGATGACGTCTATGCAAATTTCACGCTAGGCGCATACGTATAGCGATAGTAGCGCACCTTGGAACATGCAAAGCAGGTTTGCTGTAAATACGCGCTGTAACGTTCGTGAGCGTTAGTTATCGTTGAGAATCGACGTAGTGTGTTGATGTTAGTCAAGAATGCGTTTAAGAAGACGAAGAAGCCATTATCAAGAGCTCACGGAGTTTGAACGAGGTCATGTAATAGGGCTACGAGAAGGTGGATTTTCTTTCCGCAATATTACAGAACGACTTGGCAGGAATGTAGCCACTGTGCATGATTGTTGGCAGCGGTGGTCAAGGGAAGGTACTGCCTCAAGAAGACCGGGTTCTGGCCCGCCACGTGGCACTACTGAGAGGGAACACCGCCGTAAACGGCGTATGGCCGTGTCGCATCGTACTGCGTCTGCGGCAGCAATTCGAGCTGCAGTTGCCACCACAGTAACACAACGAACTGTTACAAATCGGTTACTTGAAGGAGAGCCCCGATTCAGATGCCCTGTAGCGTGCATTCCACTTACTCCAAACCACTGCCGTTTGCGACGTCAGTGGTGTCAAGCTAGAGCTCATTGGAGGACGGAGTGGAGATCTGTTGTGTTTTCTGATGAAAGTGGGTTCTGCCTGGGTGCCAGTGATGGCCGTGTGTTGGTTAGAAGGAGGCCAGGTGAGCGCCTGCAACCAACCTGTATGCGGCCGAGACACACTGTACCTACACCTGGATTTATGGTCTGGGGAGTAATTTCCTATGACAGCAGGAGCACTCTCGTGGTTAAGCCCCGCACCCTGACGGCACAGGTGTACGTCGGTCTGGTGATTCAACCTGTTGTGCTGCCATTCATGAACAGCATTCCAGTGGGTGTTTTACAAGAGGATAACGCTCGCCCGTATACCGCTGTTGTAACCCAACATGGTCTACAGAGTGTCGGCATGTTGCCGTGGCCTGCTAGATCACCAGATCTTTCTCCGATCGAGCACGTATGGGACATCATTGGACGACAACTCCAGCGTCACGCCCAACCAGTATTAACCGTCACTGTATTGACCGACCAAATGCAACAGGCATGGAACTCCATCCCAGAAACTGACATCCAGCTCCTGTACGACACAATGCATGAACGTTTGCATGCCTTCATTCAACAATCTGGCGGTTAAACCGGTTATTATAGTACCAGCATTTACATTTAAAATGGCTCTTCTCGCGCTTACATTACGCTGTGATCTTGAAACCTTAATCGATTAAATATGTTACCTATACAAATGTATTGCCACCATTTCATTCCTCTGCAACTATTTTTTCTTGGTGTTGGGATTTTTTTTCCGTCAGTGTATCTGCTTCTAAGAGTCCTACTTGAAAAATTACTTTTTGTTGCATAGAAATTTAGGTGGAAAATGTTTTTCATATAATTTTCAAATTTTTAAGTAATTCGTTGACTTTCTGCTACGGGGCGGGGCGTTAAGGTAAACTGAGTTTTCCGCGATATAACCGTTTTCAAAACTTCGATTTAAAAAACTGTTCCTGTATCGCATATAGCTCCTGATGGGAAATGTTTTCCATATAATTTCTGATATTTGTAAGGTCAGGTGATGCGCAACATACAACAGCCTCTCCTTGACAAATGTCAACCGCGCCTTCTCTTGGTGTATCCTGTTCCCACTAAAGGGGCTCTTACGACCGCTAATAACGGTATAACTATACCATCGGGATTAGAGGATATGCTATCCCACACTGACCAACCCGCTTGGCCAGCGTGGTGAGTTATGGTCAAACCCCTCTAAAATGACTCCACAACTTGAATCTTGAATCAGTCAAATCGAAAAATACCCAACTCTCAGAAGACTATCATAAATTAAAAATGAAATCTTGAATATATTAGATTTTCAAGGCTTTGTCAAATGATAAATGCATCCCAGGATTTATATTAACACAATGAAGTTGCAGGTCATTCCACTTTATTGCGTCTCTTGGGTTCAGAAAAGAATTCCTAATAAGCAAAGTTATTGCGTTTTTGTGATAATTATTGAGTGTTTACCGTCCTGTAAATGGGAAATGCGCCGTCATCTGAGAAATACGGTGAAATTTAAGTACGACAGGGAACAACAGTTGAATTTTTCATTCATTTGAATGGTGTGAGAGATTTTTCGCTACGAGCGGAGAAATTTACGTGAAACAATGCTGAATGAGCGTTCAACGGGGAATGGGGAAAATCTGCTATTTTTGGGATTTTTTCAGGTTCTGCTTCGCCTCGCACTCGCAGGGGCTTCAGAACAAGAACAATTTTTTCAGTGAGACAGTGATGCAAAACGCTGGTATTGGATGCAAATCCAATTGCCATTCATTTGAACGAGCTTGCATTAGTGAAAATATTGCCCGAACTTTGAATAAATTCCCACGAATGAGTGATTTTTTCCAACACTACCGGGTAAATAACATTACGGAATGCAATTTGGGAATTGAACCACTCTGTTAGTGAGAAAATATTATTTTGCACTGTAACATTTGAGAACTTCACATTGTCATCGAAAAGCAACAAACGTTTGAATGAGGCATTTTGAAGTAAACTTCAGTAGAAACTTTCATTTTTTACGACACTCTCCAAGTCGAAGCGTTTAGACTTTAGCTGTGCTCAAGCTTTTACTAGGAGGTCTTACGTATATAGGTGTTTCAGCCCCATTTCTGTGTTTTTGAGGACGATGCCTTTCTTGTCTAGTAATCTGGACCTCGTATCATTTTATTAAATTTCTCAGTTAAAGCTTCTGTGCTCCAACATAGGATAGGTGGTGTATGTTAAGTGTTCGAATGGAAATTTTTCGTACTTTTACTAACTGTCAAATAGAAATTTATATCCGCGTAAACGTTGGAAGTGAATAACACAGGAACGTCCTTTCGGTATTAAAACGGAAGGAAATGGATGAATATTTCATGCTGAGTAACGTAAATGCGTTATCGGTTTACATTCGAATTGTTGAATTTCATGGTCATTCTTCGACAAAATCTATAGAGCTCGTGGTAATTAATCTTCCGCAAACAGGTAAAAAGTAACTCTGAAGAAAGCTTCGCTCCCGAGAAAATACAAACGACACAAATATACAGTTCCGCAGAGCTTTCTTCATTTTGTTTTATCATTCACAGTTAAGATAGTTTAATTTAAATACTGGTAATCAAGACGTTGCTATTATATTGTATGTAAATTTTACTTCACTGATGAGCATCGATTAATTTTAAAGAACAGAACTGCTCAGCACTGCATGATTTTTTTCTTTTTGCTGAAAGGTCACTGTTTGGATAATTCTGCGCTCGTTTGAGGAAATTATAAATGGTATTGCTTTAGATTCGGTTTTTAACGCGGTATCATTTCTTCTAGAATGGTTTTTTCACCATGTTACTTAAATAACACTTTCAATTTATGTACTTCTAGCTTACATTTATTTAATTCTAATACAGTGAAAACCACGAATCGCTGTCATTGCTCGACCGGTAAGAAAATGGCTGTTATTGGGATGTCTTATCTTATCTTATCTAATCTTATCTTATCTAATAGGCTAGCATTAGTAAATAGTTCAGTGTCCGTCTCGTTTTAACAAAAGCAGAATAAGTGCACAGAACTTGGGCACAGAGAAATCGGTGAGAGTTCTTTCCAATAATAAAAAAATAAATAAATCGTGCTGTTGAGGGATTTAGGAAAGCAATATCACACGTAAGCTGTTAAACAGACATTAGAAAGAACAAGCTAAATGATTATTGTTAGCGTACGTTATTGGCAAGAAAAAATATTAGACAATGAAGTGTAAATGAAGATCTACAAGACACAGAGATAAAATCCCGATATTTATCACATACAACTGGTAGCATTCCAAGCACCAGTAACAACCCACGCAATTTTCGGAGGGTGACTGAAACATGCACGTTTGTCGGATTTCGCGCATCCGTGAACTGAATTCTAAATCCTTTCTGTCAATTAAACCAATTATTGTATCCACAGAAACTAAACGCACTATGCCAGGGTCACAGTTCCTTTATTCATCCCTATCTTACCCCTTTAGCCGAAGTACCGAAGGAACTACGTAAATTACTATCGGACAAGACGTTCGTGTGATTTCTTTAGAGACTCAATGGGCCGATACTGGTCCGCTCTTATGAAGTTTCGTTGTTTGGAGTTTATCGTTAATGCTAATCCTGCGGCAGGTGTTTGGCACCAAACAAAATCTGTCATTCCTCGGTGTTGTGTGCTTGCGATGATGGAGGTTTCACTGAATAACCAAACTCAACTCACTTTAAAGAGTTGTATTGAAGATATTCTTGCAGTTTCATATTTGCTGAACTATATTTTTACATTTAAGTTGTTGTGTTACTCTCTTTGCTTTTCAAACGACAATTCAAGAAGCGTGAGCTACCCAAGGCAAAGCAATGGCAGTAAAATTAAAGGACCCACTTTATTTGCAAATGGCTTCTCCAGAAGCGTAAGTTTAACAAGGGAAAAGCAATGACATTCGAATTAAAGGATTTATTTGATTTTCGAAAGGCTGCTCCAAAAGCGTAAATCACCCGAGGCAAAACCATGACAGTCAAATTGGAGAATTTACTACTTTTACAAAGGCAGCGCAAGAAGCGTAAGTTACCAAGCCAAAACCAATGACAGTCAAATTAAAGGATTTACTTCCTTTGCAAAGGGCAGCCCAAAAAGCATAAGTTACACAAAGCAAGAAAAGTTCTATATAAAGTGAATTTTCATTGTAATTCGAATTGAAGCAATTAATTTCGACTATTTTGTATATGTATACATGGAATCGCGATTCAGGTAATTTAGGGCAGTCGATTGGTTCAGAGCTATTTTCGACATTGTTTGTAACCGGAATTGTTAGAAATTATTATAAGAAATGTGACTGTCAGAGTTCCTCGACATTTGAACCAGAAGCCTCAGCGCACATTTAACAGAATTGCAGGTGGCGCTGATCGAAACGTTTTGTATTTGTTTGCTCTAGCGAGAGTTGCCTGGATCCCCTTCTGCTGCTCACGTCGGTTAGTAATCTAAATGGTTGATTTTTGACTGAACAACAATGTCGGCGATATATAGAGGGTGTGCGTGTTGGAATAGTAAGTTATTACCTTTTTTGTGGAGATGTACAATAAATATTAGTGTGTTGTCTTTCAAGCGTTTAAAAGTGTGGAATCCATTTTTTCTGTGATTACTAAAGGATAGATCTTCCTGCAGGTGGTAAGTGGCTTACTGCGTTACATAAAAGACTATCGTCAATTATAGATTTTATTTATTTAGAAATAACAAACAATATTGATTATGAGACTGAAATCTCACTGCTGTAAGGAAGATTAAAAGCAAAGTTCGTCCAATTCGTCAAGCATTTGTGCCGAGTGTTCGATTAAAGGCGTATTTGTTACTGCGTAGTTCCTCATTCGAAAATCGAAAGCGGAACAAAATGGCGTCATTCATAGGAAGCGGCATGTACAGCATAACAAAGTTAGATAATTTTACTTATCAAATTTGGAAAGTAAGAATGGAAATGATTCTTATTAAAGATAATTTATGAAAGGTTGTTTCAGAGCCAATTCCAGAAGAAAAGAGTGATGCATGGTTGAGAAATGACGATCTGGCTAAAGCTACTATAACACTTTGCGTGTCTGATAATCAAATTATTCACGTACGCAATAAGAGAACAAGTTCCGAAATGTGGAATGCTTCGATAATGGTTTACGAAAAAGAAAGTTTAAGTAGTAAATTGTATTTGCTTAGAATACTGTATAGTTTACGTTTTCAAGAAAATGGATCAACTATGCAAGATCATGTTAATAGAATGCTGGAAATATTTCACAAGCTTAAAGCATAAGGAGAAGAATTCAAAGACACCCATTTGGGGGCTATCTTGCTAAATAGTTTACCAAGTACCTATGAAAATTTAGTTACTGCATTAGAAGCAAGACAGGAAGAAGATTTAACACTTGAGTTTATCAAATGTAAAGTGATAGATGAATCTAATAGAAGGAAAGAAAACTCACAGGCACACACCGATCACTCAACTGTTTTGAAAACAAGTTATAAAAAGAAAAATTATAGCTCTAAACACGAAAGATTTTGCACTTTTTGTAAAAGAAAGAATCAGGTCAAAGATGACTGTTGGCACTACAAAAGGAATCAAAATAAAGGTAACACTGGTAAGTTTCACAAAATAAACCCACATACAGAGTCTCACAGTAATATTGCCGTGAAGACAGGAAAAACAAAATTAGATTGTGAACAAAATGACATAAAAAGAGAAAATGAAAATTTCTCATCAGAAACGAAGTCAAAACCCAACAAAATATCCAAAGGTTGGTCAATTGATTCCAGTGCAACGTGTTACATGACAAATGAAGCAACACTGTTTAAAGAACTTTCAAAAGGTGAATCAGAGCTGATCACTACTGCCAACGGTTCTCAGATAAAGTCAGAAGGCAAGGAAAATATAACCTTAAACTGCAAAATCGAAAGAGGAAAAGTTCGAAAACTGGAAGTAAAGGATGTGTTATATGTTCCAGATTTAGACACTAATTTGTTATCTGTTAGAAAAGCCACAGAAAAAGGATTTGAAGTTTTATTCAAGAATAAAAATGCACAATTAAGTATGGGGGTTCTATTGTAGCTATAGTCTTAATAGATGCCTCAGATAATTTGTACAAACTACAAATATTAGATGAAAAGGCAAATTTGGCCACTACATGTGAAAATAAAAATTGTTTGAATTTATGGCACAGAAGGCTAGGTCATAGGGATATTGAAATGATAAAATAAATGGAGAAGAAGGAGTTAGCAAGAGGAATAACTCTTTCCAATTGTAAAAAGGAAGAAAATTGTGAGTTTTGCATAAAAAGCAAACATACACAGAAGCCATTCTCCAAACAAAGCAGTTTTAAGGCCAAAGCTGTATTAGAATTAGTACCCACAGATATTCGTGGTCCCATGGTTGAAGCCAGTCACAGTGGTTACAAGTATTTTATAACATTTATAGATGAGTATAGCAGACACTGATACATCTCTTTGTTTAAAAGTAAAGATGAAGCATTAGTAAAATTTGGGCAATATGTAGCTTCAGTGAAAACCAAATTTGGAAAAATGCCAAAATCAATAAGACCAGATAATGAAGGACAGTGTTGTGGAAGAGATTTTGAAAATTATTTAGCAGAAGAAGGAATAGAACATAAAACAACTGTTCCATACTGTCTTCAGATGAATGGAACTGCTGAAAGAAGAAACAGATTTTTGACAGAAATGACAAAAACTATGATGTTAGATGCTAATATGGAAGGTAAATATTGGGCAGAAGCTGTAATAACAGAAGCTTACATACAAAATAGAGTTCCAACACAAACAATAGGAAAAACTCCTTTTGAATTGTGGAACGGATTTACACCATATCTTGGTCATATTAAAGTATTTGGATCAAAAGCTTATGTATATGTACCAAAGCAACAAAGAAGAAAATTTGGCAATAGAGCACAAGAGGGAATCTTATTAGGATATGATCAAAGATCTAATGGGTACAGAGTATAAAATAAAGAAACAAACAAAATAATCATTACCAGATCCGTAAAATTTGATGAACGTCAGCAAGCTATAATAAAAAGTAAACCTGCTGAAAGGAAAGAAGATGAACAAGAAATTTTCGTTAGAAATGAAGTAATGTCATCAGAAACAGTGGAAGAAAATAATGATAGAGAAGAACCTGAAAATGCTCAAAGAAAGTCTTCAAGAATAAACAAAGGAAACCACTATAAAGATTAGCATATGTTGCAAAAGTTCAATATAAAAAGGATCCTCAGAATTGAAAAGAATCCAGGACATGAATGAAGTAGAAAAAGAAAACTGGTTGAATTCCATAAAGGAAGAACTAGATGCATTGAAGGAAAATGAAACATGGACTTTGGTAGATCTTCCAGAAGGAAAGGAAGCCATTAAAAATAAATGGATTTTCAAAGCAAAATACAATGCAAGTGGAAAAGTCGAAAGCTATAAAGCAAGGCTTATTGCAAAGGGGTATACACAACAACCGGGATTAGACTTTGAAGAAACCTTTTCACCCGTAGTAAAACATACTACTTTAAGTACTCTTTTAACAGTTGCAGCAAATAGAAAATGGAATGTTCATCATCTTGATATAAAATCTGCTTTCCTGTATGGAAAATTAGAAGAAGATGTATTTATGGAACAACCAGAAGGTTTCAGAAAATCAGGAAAAGAAGAAAAAGTTTGTAAATTGCATAAGAGCATATATGGTCTCAAACAAAGTGCCAGAAATCGGAATAAAACAATAGCCGAATATTTGTGCAACAAGGGCTTCAAACAAAGTACAACCGATCCTAGCTTACTATCGCTAAAGGATGAAAAACAAACAACGTATTTAGCTATTTATGTAGATGATATATTAATTGCATCGAATAACAAAGAAAATATAAAGAAAACTGCAAATTTGTTGAAAAATCAATTTGAAGTCAAACATTTAGGCCACATAACATATTATCTTGCAATTCAAATAGAAAGAGAAGATGATGGAAGTTTTCTTCTGAGTCAAAGTAATAAAATAATGGAAATTATACAAAGTTATGCTACAAATCAAAATAAGGAAAGTAAAATACCAATCAGTACAGACTACAGAAAGAACAAAAGGAAAGAACAATTCTAAAAGATAATGGACTTTATAGAGAAATAGTGGGAGCTGTCATGTATTTATCTACAGTAACAAGACCAGACATTTCAACTTCCGTAGGCATCTTTAGCAGAAAAGTAGAAAAACCAAGTAAACAAGATTGGTTAGCCATTATGAAGTTAATTTATTATTTGAAATCAACAGTAAATCTTAAATTAAGACTATCTTCACAAGACCCGCTAATTTTAAAAGGCTACGCAGACGCTGACTGAGCAGGAGACCGGACTCACTGGAAATCAGCATCTGGATTTGTGTTCATGCTTGGAAAGAGTGTTATATGTTGGACCAGCCGTAAGCAGTCAAGAACAGCCTTATCGACAACCGAAGCAAAGTTCAACGCCACTGCAGAAGCAAGCAAAGCACTATTGTGGTTGCGAGAGTTACTCAAGGATTTTGATTGTGAATAGACTGGAACCACTACAATATTTAGAGGATAACAAAGCAACTATACATCTTATAGAAAATCAAAAGATCAATTCCAGATCTAAACACATTATGGTGCGGTATCAGTTTGTGAAAGAATTAAGTGGAACTGTTCTTCAGTTAGACTACTGTAATAATTCTCAAATGGTTGCGGACATTTTCACCAAGCCATTGGCTGTACCCCAGTTTGAAAAACTTAGACAGACACTAGGCATGATAAAATTAACTCCTCCAGCCAAGTGGGAGACTGTTAGGAATTATTATAAGAAATATGACTGTCAGAGTTCCTCGACATTTGGCGCTGCTCTAAACTTTTTTTATTTGTTTGCTCTAGCGAGCGTTGCCTGGATCCCCTTCTGCTGCTTACGTCAGTTAGTAATCTAAGTGATTGATCTTTGACTGAACAACAATGTCGGTGATATATAGAGGGTATGCGTGTTGCAGTAGTGAGTTATTACCTTTTTGTGGAGATGTACAATAAATATTAGTGTGTTGTCATTAAAGCGTTCAAAAGTGTGGAATCCATCTTTTCTGTGATTACTAAAGGATAGATATTCCTGCAGCTGGTAAGTGGCTTACTGCTTTACATAAAAGGCTATAACTGATGGCTACCTTAATAATTCGCTAATTGAAAGCAAAGGCACAATATTAGCCAGTTGATAGAAGTGCGTCGGCTGTGTTCCCAACGTGATTCTTTTCTGTTGTACCATAAAATGAACTGCAAAATTTTGGCTGTTAATTAAAAGAAACTTTAACAAAGAAAAGTTTCTCCTCACACGAAATATATATGCTGAACCTAAAGTTCTTTCCCCATGAGTTTGAAGCTATCTGTGCAGCATAAAAAATGAAGAGGCTTGATCTAAATAACGAATCTACTTAAAATAGTAAGTGGTCACATATGTAATATGTCTGATTTAATAGTAAGTGATCTGATATATATTGCGTCTTATTAAACAGTGATAGTTCGCCATTTTTCTGATGTTTGGGAAATTCCGCATATTCTCTTCCCTCCAAGGTACATGAGAAAATGCTTTCAATTCCACATCACAACACGCCCTCCTAAGAAACAAATTCAAACAGCTTACGATTGTCGTTAGAAAATACATTTTTAAAAATACGTCGGCAATTAACTGGAGTTAACCTGCAGGGCGCGAAATCAGATCAGAGTGAGTGTAGACGTGCTGTCAAATTTCGATCTTGTGAGAATTATGTGTGTTTGTGTAATTCTGAAGATAAATTGGAAGATATGCCACACGAACTATATCTTCTACCCGTAAAGTTCGATCTGTGTTTACCTCCTGTCTCATTTCCACAGAACTTCCAGCGCAACAAAAGTAATATATCACGAAGAAAATACAGGAAAACTTCTACAAGCATACATGTTTCCATCACGCGACTCTCTTTTCACGCAACGCCAATACGCAATCTACTAATCATCCTAAACCCATCCGGAGTTCGGAATGGTCTCAATTTTGATTCCCTATATACATTTATGAAGCACTCGTCCGGTTCCTTTGCGATTGTAGCTCCATTCTCTAACGTGAAGTGGCTCAAAGGAACGTTTTATAGTTCTCATTGGAAACTCACAATGATCTGACCTGCGAGAACTTCCAAGCTGTTTGATTTATTGTATCGCTCCTTTTTGTTTTACTTACAAACTCCTACAGCAAAGAAGAAATATGAAATGCATTTATGAATCGAAGTTCATCCATATAACATGCTTTCCGTTTTTAAAACACACTCTCAATACCCCACGAGATAATTTATGCTTCCTATTCAGAGCTCTCGTATTGTCAGTTTCTTTCTTACTGAAAACTCACAATGCCATGTTGAAAAGAAAACCTTAGGGGAGAAAAAGGAAATTTTTAGCAAACAAATTTGCAGTTACTGCGGACAGATGAACGAACCAACGCAGAAAACGCCACACACTTCCCGTGAGAATGCGCAACTCTAGCATTATTGAGTATGGGTGCGCAGTACACCAACAGAAGACGAGTATCAAATAATTTCCAGTTCGGTACAGCGGGAAGAAAATTGGGCTAAACTTCCATATTCGGCCCTCAACTAGTTCCGAAAGCAATAACAGATGGCACCACGGCAGCATTTCACCTCTTCTCTGCTCTTCTCGCACTTTCCCGTGAAATGCGTTATAGCTACTTACGTCTACATCACTTAGTTCTCCGTCTCTGCTCCTGTGTTACGTAAGCTTTTTCGATCTCTGCTCCTGTGATATGTGGAATTGGAAAAGGTTCTTTAATGAAGTTAGGAAGGATGAGGAAGCATGTATATCATGGTGTCAGATTCCGATTGATAGAGTGATGATTCTGACGTATATTGTTCCGCCAAAGGATTGTTTTACGATGAGGCGATTGAAGAAACCTCACATGGTGATGTTACCACATCCACTGTGATACTTAGCGACTGGTATTCGTATTGCAGATAACTAATCTCAGAGTTTATGCTAGCTTCGCAATGTGAGGAAGGAAGGCTTGGTTGTGATGTAATCACCGTGGAAATGGACGAAGCCAAAGTGGGCAAACGGAAGTACAACTGCGGTCATCTTGTCGAGGGCACCTGGTTTCTTGGTATCTTTGAACGAGATACCAAGCGTTTCAGGGTCGATATCTGCCCTGATAACAACAGATACATTGCTGCCACTCATCATCAAACACGTAGAGCCACGAACAACGATTATGACGGACCAGTGGGCTGCATATCGTAATCTGCCAAGTTCTGGCTACACTCATTTCACTGTCAACCACACCCTGAACTTCCTTGTTCACATCACAGACGCCCATACACAAGGAGTAGAGAGCAATTGGCGTCCCCTGAAACATAACTTGACACAGGGGAACCACAAAATACACTTGGTAGACCATATTCTGGAATATTTTTTCGTCAGAACTGCCATCTTTTCTCTGAACGCTGTTTTACAGTCCTGATTCGTGCGATCGGACAGTTCTTCCGTGGCAGATAAAAATATACTTGCTTTTTTTCTGCTAGCTAGACAGTTTCCTATTCATGAGGGAAAACTATTCTTCCGTCTTAATAAATATTTTTCACATATGCCAAGCTGTACATTCAAAAAGGTCCTTTTAAGGGCCACGTTTAATCAATATTATTCACTTCGTTTGCCACCTTCACAACGTAAGGCTTTACGATGTAGCGATAACGTGTCACCATTTATCGTCGCTTCATCAAACCATTTTTGGGCCGAACGCGGAAGGTTTACCGAAATATGTTCTCCAGCTCATACATGGGAACACACAAAATTTAAAATTTTCTTCCTAAAAGACAAGAGTCATTTACATGAAAGTTAGACTTATTCACGCTTGAAAAAGGTAATTTCACTTATTTAATTATTGAATCATCAAACCTTTTATTCTTCCATGCGTGTGCGAACCATATAGAAATACATATAATTACATTTAAAATGACTTCTGTGAAACCTTTTCAAAGTTCTATTCCGCGTATCAGAATCGACAACTTCTCGCAGAACAAGGGAAATGTCAGTAAACTTATTTTCAACTTTGTAATCTTCTGTAACTAATTGTTCGATTCTAACTTCGTATTCAATTTACTCAAATACGCACATTTTCTTTGGTAAAGTATTTATGAGTGGATGCCACTGCCATTTTTTTCAGTAAAGCTTTTGGATCTATCCCGCTCTCTTGGAAAGCCGACTGGTATTGTTTTTGCCGCTAGTGTGCATCGATGACCCAGATTTTCTCACTCAAAATGCAAGAACCTTTTCTTGCAACCAATGGAATTTGAGTTTGGATGGAGCTACATTACTTTATCCAAGGAATAGGTAAAGCTAACTAATTAAAAGAAATAGATTTATGAGCTAGTATACGATCTTACATTTTCACAAATTACGCCACAAATGAATGCCATGGATTATTTTTTATCAGCATTGAACTGTTTGTCATCATAACTAGTGATATATTTTTTATTAGAGGTTTAACGACCATTGTGAGCAACTTAGTGAGCTATAAGCAGCCGCCCGTCGCTAATTTAGGGCCACTGGTTCCAGGGAATTTAGAGAGCCAGTGCGATAAGACAAACAGAACATTCACGTATCACCATGATTCGTACATAGACCCATCTCGGACGAATGATCAGAATCCATCGCTTAGACCACTGCGTCACCGGGCACCGGTTCGCCATTAAGATTTCTCAAATTCCCAAAATGTTCCATATAAGTGCAAGCCTACATATTGATGCATTTGTCCCCTTATTATTACAACTTTTAGAGTTTAATTTTTTCGTGTTAATACAGGAAATATCATGATTGCATTTAGCGTTGAGTTCAATTCAGTACTTGGTATCAGCTGACATTGACACAGGTTGAATTTGCCTTCCCGATTCTAAAAAAACAGGCCTCAGCTTGCTGTTTCAGAACCAGACGGCCCTCTATTATTGAAATTAATTACGAATTATTTGTGTCTTCTATATATTTGTCGCATTAAGTTTTTACTAAGTTTGTTGGAATAAATCCAGAAGAGAGGAATTGTATTTTCCACTTATTATTAGCGTTTCTAGAAGATGCATTTTTACTAATTTTATTTCTCCTACTTTTTCATATTTCCAAGATGGATTGATGAAGGCACTAAGGAAGAAGTGGCCCCGATCTCTTAAAACTATAATAATGGACGAAATTTTGAGAACCGTGGTTGTCCAGCGTCTTCCGTACGTAGATTACCCAATCCTTGATCTGAAAAATATTGGTGGAATACTGATTTTAAAATACCCAGTACGTTATAAATTGTCAATTTTTGGAACCTGCTTCACACTTCTCAAATGTAATTTATATCTGAAAGAATGTAATCTTAGTTGTTTTACAATAGGTTGCTCAGAGGAAAAACACTCTCAGCTATTGAAGTGTATGGAGTGGGGTCTTAATGTCAAAGTATAATGTATAGCTTACCCTTTATCGGACAGATGTTCTTCGAATGTTCACAGTAAACCTATGAATCTGATTTTCCAGTATTGAAACCGACACTCGTTTTCGAAACGTAGGCTGAATGAACTTCTTGTTTACGACTGATACTATTTTGCTTTCATTTTCAATTGTTTAGTTAGAGAATTTTTTTGATAGCATATATGTGTTTTTGGGCTTAAAAGGTCTCATAGAAACACAGCTAATCGTTTGCCTATCACTGCAAAATAGCATGACATTTCAGATATACACTGGCGGAAAGTGAAAAAAGAACACCAAGAAGGATACGTCTGATACCAACGCAATTTATACAGCATAATAACGGAATACAGAGGATAACGTGATCAAAACATTAATGTAAAATACAACTGTATTTGCTGTAACGTGGACACACTACACAATGTGCCCCGGTGAGGATCTCTGAAGTCCCCTGAGCCCTCTTCCCCGGAGGCAAGGGGGCCACAGAGATTTATACTCAGAAAAACAATAGAACGCTGTCCGCCATTCATAACATGGAACGGCTTCTAGAGTCTGAACTCTGAAAAATAAACATTTATTCAACCTTTCACACAAAGTTCTTTCTTTTTTACTCAACACATACCGACCAAACTTACACCTTACAGCATTTATTCACCATTCTTTTTCTCAGCCAGCCGATCGAAAGCAGGCAAGCATCTCCCGGTTGGCAACCTGGAATGAAAGCACTTCCGAAGTGGTTCAAGATGCAGATTCGGAAAGCAAGTAAAAAAAAAGCCTGAGGAAAGGGCGCGCTCTCCTCAGGAGACCATGATGTCAAGACCTCATGATATCTCTGAAACACGACTCTATATTCTGAAATTTGCCAAATTCACCAAGGTGACATTCATGAAAAGTTTACACTTAATACACTTCTAAAATCAAACAAACAGGTTTTAAGCAATCACTCATAAACACCATACTAAATGTAGTTAAATGTTATGTTAATTCTAAGGTTTAAGAACTATGAATATTCTAAATGTTGTACTAAATTAATTCAGGACGATTATCAATTTTTCAAATATAACTGTACTAATTTACTTTGCATAGGTAGAGGCTAAGTTAATCTCCTACATTGAACAACGATCTTACACATTTCACTATAAAACAAAATAAAACTTTCTCGAACACCATTTAAATTATATATTTCAATTTTAAGCCATCGTATTATATTAAATCTAATTTTAAGTTGAAAACAAATCAACCTTTACATTCTGGCCAATTCTCCCGAGGTCTCACAGTGACCTGTACTGGGTGTAGAAGCCACATTTTACATTTAGTTCCAAAAAATGTTTGGAGATTGTGGAGGGCCTCCAATTATTCTCTTCCATGACATCCAGCGTCGAACGAACTGTGACTCAGACAGTCGGACTTGCTCAATCATCATCCGATTTCTAATCATCCTCTTTATGTGCCATATTACTTGCTGAGCATTACCATTTGATTTTTCATTATGGAGGACTCTGCTACGTTCTTGCCAAATCTAGTAGCTTGTTTCCACAACTATGATTAAATACGCTATGTTTTCCCCCAAGAAATTGGATGCAGTTTAATTATCTGAGAAGCATCTGGGGAAGCGAAGCCGGCCCACGACGATACTCCCATCCAGACATGTTTGGGGAAACGACAGTTCACGAAAAGGTGAAGTCTATCTTCTACTAAACCACAATTCCAGCAGTGAAAATTAGATCTTCCTGCCCACCAAAAGGTTCTCTGTGTGGTCGGAAGCACATCGTGTGTCAGCTTAAAGATAAAATCCCTTCTTGTAGAATACAAGAAGCGACCTACACGTTTTCCCAAGCTTTCTCTTTACAAAAAGTCGATGGAACATGAAATTCATGATAACGAATATCACTTAAAGGAATCATGAAAAAAATATAAATCTTTAACACTTTTAGCACATTCAAGGTAATTACACTGTAAAAAACCAAGTTCTTCCCTGTAAAATACAGGAACAGTGTTTTAACCGGTTCATGCCACAGAGGTTCATTGCCACATATTTCTTAGAGTCCAAACCCGTTAAAAACTTTAAGAAGTTATAGTTCGGGAAACTCTTTTCTTTAAGCCATTGACAAATTAACCAAAAACAGATGGTTTTAAACCAAATTTTTAAATTCTTGATTTCCAGGCCACCTTTATTAATTCTCTGACATAACACATTTCGGCCTATATCTTCTTTAACAGTTTCATTCCATACGAATTTTAACAGAAGTCTAGTCATTTGCAACAATATTGATCTTGGGGGGGGAGGGTCCTAGGGAAGCCTTGCCTAGGCACATTTGGTCACCAACAAAGTGTTGACCAATTTAGCTCGATTGCTGTAGGAAATTCTTTTAACTTTCCACTGTTGGATCACTTATGTAAGTTGTTTGATTATATCCCGAAAGGTCGTATCACTTGGCCCTATGTGGTTAAAGTGAATCCCTAGGATCTAGATTCCTTTTGCGCTGGGAATTCTTCCCAGGGATGTCCATTTTTTCCATAGGAGGGCTTTGAATTTTGACGCATTGAGACTTGCACCTGTAACTGCACCGTATTCCTCAAAGTCCCGGAGGGCTTCAATTATAGACTGTTCATCTTTTAGGTAGAGCAGAACATCGTCTGCATATGCTCTATATTTAATTTCTTTATCGTTCTGAGCCGGGATTGGGAATCCGTGGATCCTGGGGTTTGACAATATTTTCTTTCGATATGGCTCTATAGTAAGCACAAACAATGATGGAGACAGGGGAGAGCCCTGCTTGATACCTCTTTCAATTTTAATTTGCTTGGTTTTATGCCCACTGATCAAGATCTGTGCACATGAATCTTTATGTAAGTCTTCGATGATTTTCACCATGGGTTTAGGAAACCCGTACGCTTCCAGAATACTTAAAAGCGCCTCTTGATCAACATAATCAAAGGCCTTTGCTTGGTCTAACGAGAAAAGTCCAAATTTAATTTTTATTTCATTTATTAAAAAGATGATGTCTCTTGTGAGAAATAGGTTCTGCGAGAGACACTCATTTCACTGTCAACCACACCCTGAACTTCCTTGTTCACATCACAGACGCCCATACACAAGGAGTAGAGAGCAATTGGCGTTCCCTGAAACATAACTTGACACAGGGGAACCACAAAATACACTTGGCAGACCATATTCTGGAATATTTTTTTCGTCAGAACTGCCATCTTTCCTCTGAACGCTGTTTTAAAGTCCTGACTCGTGCGATCGGACAGTTCTTCCGTGGCAGATAAAAATATTCTTGCTTTTTTTCTGCTAGCTAGACAGTTTCCTATTCATGAGGGAAAACTATTCTTCCGTCTTAATAAATATTTTTCACATATGCCAAACTGTACATTCAAAAAGGTCCTTTTAAGGGCCACGTTTAATCAATATTATTCACTTCGTTTGCCACCTTCACAACGTAAGGCTTTACGATGTAGCGATAACGTGTCACCATTTATCGTCGCTTCTTCATCAAACCATTTTTGGGCCGAACGCGGAAGGTTTACCGAAATATGTTCTCCAGCTCATACATGGGAACACACAAAATTTAAAATTTTCTTCCTAAAAGACAAGAGTCATTTACATGAAAGTTAGACTTATTTACGCTTGAAAAAGGTAATTTCACTTATTTAATTATTGAATCATCAAACCTTTTATTCTTCCATGCGTGTGCGAACCATATAGAAATACATATAATTACATTTAAAATGACTTCTGTGAAACCTTTTCAAAGTTCTATTCCGCGTATCAGAATCGACAACTTCTCGCAGAACAAGGGAAATGTCAGTAAACTTATTTTCAACTTTGTAATCTTCTGTAACTAATTGTTCGATTCTAACTTCGTATTCAATTTACTCAAATACGCACATTTTCTTTGGTAAAGTATTTATGAGTGGATGCCACTGCCATTTTTTTCAGTAAAGCTTTTGGATCTATCCCGCTCTCTTGGAAAGCCGACTGGTATTGTTTTGCCGCTAGTGTGCATCGATGACCCAGATTTTCTCACTCAAAATGCAAGAACCTTTTCTTGCAACCAATGGAATTTGAGTTTGGATGGAGCTACATTACTTTATCCAAGGAATAGGTAAAGCTAACTAATTAAAAGAAATAGATTTATGAGCTAGTATACGATCTTACATTTTCACAAATTACGCCACAAATGAATGCCATGGATTATTTGTTATCAGTATTGAACTGTTTGTCATCATAACTAGTCATATATTTTTTATTAGAGGTTTAACGACCATTGTGAGCAACTTAATGAGCTATAAGCAGTCGCCCGTCGCTAATTTAGGGCCACTGGTTCCAGGGAATATAGAGAGCCAGTGCGATAAGACAAACAGAACATTCACGTATCACCATGATTCGTACATAGACCCATCTCGGACGAATGATCAGAATCCATCGCTTAGACCACTGCGTCACCGGGCACCGGTTCGGCATTAAGATTTCTCAAATTCCCAAAATGTTCCATATAAGTGCAAGCCTACATATTGATGCATTTGTCCCCTTATTATTACAACTTTTAGAGTTTAGTTTTTTCGTATTAATACAGGAAATACTATGATTACATTTTGCGTTGAGTTCAATTCAGTACTTGGTATCAGCTGACGTTGACACAGGTTGAATTTGCCTTCCCGATTCTAAAAAAAACCAGGCCTCAGCTTGCTGTTTCAGAACCAGATGGCCCTCTATTATTGAAATTAATTACGAATTATTTGTGTCTTCTATATATTTGTCGCATTAAGTTTTTACTAAGTTTGTTGGAATAAATCCAGAAGAGAGGAATTGTATTTTCCCCTTATTATTAGCGTTTCTAGAAGATGCATTTTTACTAATTTTATTTCTCCTACTTTTTCATATTTCCAAGATGGATTGATGAAGGCACTAAGGAAGAAGTGGCCCCGATCTCTTAAAACTATAATAATGGACGAAATTTTGAGAACCGTGATTGTCCAGCGTCTTCCGTACATAGATTACCCAATCCTTGATCTGAAAAATATTGGTGGAATACTGATTTTAAAATACCCAGTATGTTATAAATTGTCAATTTTTGGAACCTGCTTCACACTTCTCAAATGTAATTTATATCTGAAAGAATGTAATCTTAGTTGTTTCACAATAGGTTGCTCAGATGAAAAACACTCTCAGCTATTGAAGTGTATGGAGTGGGGTCTTAATGTCAAAGTATAATGTATAGCTTACCCTTTATCGGACAGATGTTCTTCGAATGTTCCCAGTAAACCTATGAATCTGATTTTCCAATATTGAAACCGACACTCGTTTTCGAAACGTAGGCTAAATGAACTTCTTGTTTACGACTGATACTATTTTGCTTTCATTTTCAATTGTTTAGTTAGAGAATTTTTTGATAGCATATATGTGTTTTTGGGCTTAAAAGGTCTCATAGAAACACAGCTAATCGTTTGCCTATCACTGCAAAATAGCATGAAATTTCAGATATACACTGGCGGAAAGTGAAAAAAGAACACCAAGAAGGATACGTCTGATACCAACGAAATTTATACAGCATAATAACGGAATACAGAGGATAACGTGATCAAAACATTAATGTAAAATACAGCTGTATTTGCTGTAACGTGAACACACTACACAATGTGCCCCGGAAAGGATCTCTGAAATCCCCTGAGCCCTCTTCCCCGGAGGCAAGGGGGCCACAGAGATTTATACTCAGAAAAACAATAGAACTCTGTCCGACATTCATAACATGGAACGGCTTCTAGAGTCTGAACTCTGAAAAATAAACATTTATTCAACCTTTCACACAAAGTTCTTTCTCTTTTACTCAACACATACCGACCAAACTTACACCTTACAGCATTTATTCACCATTCTTTTTCTCAGCCAGCCGATCGAAAGCAGGCAAGCATCTCCCGGTTGGCAACCTGGAATGAAAGCACTTCCGAAGTGGTTCAAGATGCAGATTCGGAAAGCAAGTAAAAAAAAAAAGCCTGAGGAAAGGGCGCGCTCTCCTCAGGAGACCATAATGTCAAGACCTCATGATATCTCTGAAACACGACTCTATATTCTGAAATTTGCCAAATTCACCAAGGTGACATTCATGAAAAGTTTACACTTAATACACTTCTAAAATCAAACAAACAGGTTTTAATCAATCTCTCATAAACACCATACTAAATGTAGTTAAATGTTATGTTAATTCTAAGGTTTAAGAACTATGAATATTCTAAATGTTGTACTAAATTATTTCAGGACGATTATCAATTTTTCAAATATAACTCTACTAATTTACTTTGCATAGGTAGAGGCTAAGTTAATCTCCTACATTGAACAACGATCTTACACAATTTCACTATAAAACAAAGTAAAACTTTCTCGAACACCATTTAAATTATATATTTCAATTTTAAGCCATCGTATTATATTAAATCTAATTTTAAGTTGAAAACAAATCAACCTTTACATTCTGGCCAATTCTCCCGAGGTCTCACAGTGACCTGTACTGGGTGTAGAAGCCACATTTTACATTTAGTTCCAAAAAATGTTTGGAAATTGTGGAGGGCTTCCAATTATTCTCTTCCATGACATCCAGCGTCGAACGAACTGTGACTCAGACAGTCGGACTTGCTCAATCATCATCCGATTTCTAATCATCCTCTTTATGTGCCATATTACTTGCTGAGCATTATCATTTGAATTTTCATTATGTAGGACTCTGCTACGTTCTTGCCAAATCTAGTAGCTTGTTTCCACAACTATGATTAAATACGCTATGTTTTTCCCCCAAGAAATTGGATGCAGTTTAATTATCTGAGAAGCATCTGGGGAAGCGAAGCCGGCCCACGACGATACTCCCATCCAGACATGTTTGGCGAAACGACAGTTCACGAAAAGGTGAAGTCTATCTTCTACTAAACCACAATTCCAGCAGTGAAAATTAGATCTTCCTGCCCACCAAAAGGTTCTCTGTCTGGTCGGAAGCACATCGTGTGTCAGCTTAAAGATAAAATCCCTTCTTGTAGAATACAAGAAGCGACCTACACGTTTTCCCAAGCTTTCTCTTTACAAAAAGTCGATGGAACATGAAATTCATGATAACGAATATCACTTAAAGGAATCATGAAAAAAATATAAATCTTTAACACTTTTAGCACATTCAAGGTAATTACACTGTAAAAAACCAAGTTCTTCCCTGTATAAATACAGGAACAGTGTTTTAACCGGTTCATGCCACAGAGGTTCATTGCCACATATTTCTTAGAGTCCAAACCCCTTAAAAACTTTAAGAAGTTATAGTTCGGGAAACTCTTTTCTTTAAGCCATTGACGAATTAACCAAAAACAGATGGTTTTAAACCAAATTTTTAAATTCTTGATTTCCAGGCCACCTTTATTAATTCTCTGACACAACACATTTCGGCCTATATCTTCTTTAACAGTTTCATTCCATAGGAATTTTAACAGAAGTCTAGTCATTTGCAACAATATTGATCATGGGGGGGGGGAGGGGTCCTAGGGAAGCCTTGCATAGGCACATTTGGTCACCAACAAAGTGTTGACCAATTTAGCTCGATTGCTGTAGGAAATTCTTTTAACTTTCCACTGTTGGATCACTTATGTAAGTTGTTCGATTATATCCCGAAAGGTCGTATCACTTGGCCCTATGTGGGTAAAGTGAATCCCTAGGATCTTGATTCCTTTTGCGCTGGAAATTCTTCCCAGGGATGTCCATTTTTTCCATAGGAGGGCTTTGAATTTTGACGCATTGAGACTTGCACCTGTAACTGCACCGTATTCCTCAAAGTCCCGGAGGGCTTCAATTATAGACTGTTCATCTTTTAGGTAGAGCAGAACAGCGTCTGCATATGCTTTATATTTAATTTCTTTATCGTTCTGAGCCGGGATTGGGAATCCGCGGATCCTGGGGTTTGACAATATTTTCTTTCGATATGGCTCTATAGTAAGCACAAACAATGATGGAGACAGGGGAGAGCCCTGCTTGATACCTCTTTCAATTTTAATTTGCTTGGTTTTATGCCCACTGATCAAGATCTGTGCACATGAATCTTTATGTAAGTCTTCGATGATTTTCATCATGGGTTTAGGAAACCCGTACGCTTCCAGAATACTTAAAAGCGCCTCTTGATCAACATAATCAAAGGCCTTTGCTTGGTCTAACGAGAAAAGTCTAAATTTAATTTTTATTTCATTTATTAAAAAGATTATGTCTCTTGTGAGAAATAGGTTCTGCGAGATGTTTCTCCCTTTAATAGCACAATGACAGTTAATCAATTTGTTTATGATACTTCGAACTCTAGAATTAATAATTGTTGTAGATATTTTATAATCCACATTGAGTAATGTATTTGGTCTTATTTTATTAAAATTGATTTCTTCCGATTCTTCTTTTTTAGTTAGTTTGATATACCCCTCTTTAAACTATTTTGGAATTCCGTGCAGGATCATCTCAATAAAGAACTGAACCAAGAATATTGCCATTTCATTTACATACATTTCATAATATTCTGCCAATATACAATCCGGTCCTGGGGACTTTTGGTTCCCTTGCTTCTGGATAGCTTTTTTAACTTCAGTTAATGTAACTTCATTTTTCAGCATTTCTTTCTCAATTTCATCTAGTTTTGGAACTTCATCAAATCCGGAGGTATTTGTTGAGGGTGTCACCTGTTTTCTATAGAGATTTTGAAAGAAAGCTTGTGCTTCTGTGATTGTGTTATGTTTTCTGTTACGGTCATCAGTATAAGTAAGGGGAGACCCATTGCCTTATACTTTCTTTTGTTCTTCTGGTATACGTTTACCATATTTTCTTCAGTTTCTAAGTCAGTCGCGGCAATCCCTTTTCTAATGGTAATGCCTACTTTTGTTGTAATTTTCATTAATTCAGTTTTGACGTTTATAATTTTTTCTTGATTTTAATCCTGGGTATTACCTTTGATAAGTGCTATCAGCACGCTATTTAACCATCTAAAGTTAATTCTTTTTTCTTCTGCAAGTTCTTTGCCTTTTCCCTGAAGGAACTTACTCAATTTTTCTTTGAAGTCCATCCAATGTTGGGATAGGTTTTCAGAACTCTCCTGTAGTTCGTTCACATATCTTTCTATATCTTGCTTTATGTCTTCGTTTTCTAGGTGGGAAGTGTCCATTCTCCTGGGCATTCGCTGCCTTCGAGTCGAGCTATGAACAACTATTTTCCATTTAAGCACATGGTGGTCCGAGATGCTCACCGAAAGAGGCATTCGAATCAATTATGGCGATTTCCTGGAGGACATTTGACTCCTGTGTGAACACATAGTCAATCCTGGAGGCCAAGCCTCTCGACTCACAAGTAAAGCCTGGGGTAGTATGTTGGAGAGTCCTCCATACATCTATCAAGTCGTTTACCTGTACCCAATTCCTGAAAGCTGAGCGGTTTCCGTCCGAGTATACAGCTTGACTCTGGCGGTCAAGACTGGAATCCATTACGGTATTGAAGTCACCCGCAGTGATAAAAAAATCATAGTTTCCTGTCAAATAGTACAGGATTCTTCTAAAGAAGTATTTTTGCTCTGGAATCGACGGAGGTGCATATACACATATGAGTTTGATGAGGACCCCTTTTTTTCAAATGTTGCTGCAACCACTCTTCCTTCTTCATCGAACTGGAAATTCATCAGAAGAGCTTTGCGGTAAATCAACAACACACCACTATAGCTGGAACTCGCCAAGGAAAATGCACATTTGAATGCCGTCAATTGTTTGAATGCAGTAACATCTCTAAAGGCCTTAAAATGAGTCTCCAGAACGAAACAAACTTCTATTTCATTCAGAGAAAGAAAGCCTTCAAGCCAGTTCTGTTTTTTTGCCTTCTTCAGATAAGAGATGTTCAATGATATCATATTTACAGTGCATTTTATGTTATTTATTTATTTACAAGATCACTAGATACTTCTTTACATTTCCGCATCTTCTTGGTTTTCCTCTCCATCGAAAGAAAACTCCGAAAGTTGAGAGACCCTCTTTAAAACCACAGGCAAAATTTCCTGACTATTGTCAGAATCCTCCGAGTTTTCATTAGCTACTGTTGTTCTTGCAACACTACCGGACTGTATCTCCAGTGGGACTACTTGTCTCCCTTTTTCTCCTGAATCTTTTTCTCTTCAGCCAGCCTTCTCTTTAATGCTGCTTTCCTCCGCTGGCTTTTTGTTCTTTTGTCCCTTGTGTTTGGGTCCAGAATTTCTGGGTTTGTGTTTACTTTCGTATTTCCTACCTTTTTAGATTTGGATCTCGTGATTGGGCTTGAATTCCTCTTCTCTTTAACCTTCCAGAGGTTGATAGCGTCACTGCCAAACTCAGCATCGAAACATTGCATTTAGGAGGAACTAAACCGACAAATGCGGTCGTTGAGGTAGGGTCAAAGGTTCAAAAGAAACACTTTTTCCTTCTGTATTTCCCTCATTTGACTCCACAGAATCGTTTGACGAAAAGCCAATGCTTGGAATTTTATCACGCATGTCTTTCCATTCTCTGTTTTCTCCTCCTTATTCTTCTCTATATTTTTTTCTAGATAGCTCTGAGGTAGAAGCAAGCTGCTTTCCCTCTAACTCTGTTTGAAATTGTAACTCTTTTATCTCATCCATTTCTGAGTCTCACTTCTCACATCCTCGTATGATCATTGCAAAGGTGCGTCTACTGCATGCCGGTTGCTCGGATCCACAGATATCACATGGAAAAAAACACTCATCCAAGGAATGATCTAGTGCTTCGCAATTTTTGCAAATTTTGGTTTTGCATGCAAAAGATATATGACCTGGCTGATTACACCGCCGGCAGATTTGCACAAGTCCGGCATAGACACACATAGCTCTTAGTCCCTTGAAGTAAATAAAATTAGGCAGGGCTTCTTTCATGTCCATCACAACTACTCTTGCACCTGGAAAGGCATTTTGCATGAACTCGGCACGCTCTTCTGGTCTCACTTTCTCTCTGTAAATATTAAAAACTGTCCCAAATTGTTTTAAGGCATTAGATACCTCAATATCTGGGATCTCTGGGGGAGCAATTTCACACAAACGTTTTTGACATTGTTTTCCGCCTTCGACACCGTGAAAATCTTTCCTTTACATTCGAATTTCTCTTGTTTAAGGACTTGATCAACACAGCTCTTAAATTTTTCAGCGAACTGAAAATCTGTTTTCCTACTGGTAATCACTTGCACAGTGACAAAAAATCCCCGGGAGGCTTACCGATGGACTCCCATAACACTCTTCCTACTTCCTTCGGTCTCATCCCCTGGGGATGGACCACCAAAATACTGTTCGGTCGCTGCCTTTTTGGTGTTAATGTCCTCCTCCAAAATGAATGAGTTGAAAATGTACTTACCAGCTTCCATTGCTGTAGGGTAATCAAAAATGCACAACACGGCGATACATTTAAGCACTAACTCATGAAAACACACTTTGAGCAAAGCCCCACTGCACTGTATCACCTTTGTAGATCGGAAAAACACTCTGTAGCACTTTTTTTCACACTGTATTTGGAGATGGAATACCCACAAGGCATATGATCACAGGATACACATCCACTTCCAGTTTCAGCGTACTGCGACAGTTGCAACACGTGAAATGAGCAATTTTCCTCCAGATACGCACACTATTTTCACTCGGGGCACACTGTGTTTCCCGGCAGAACGATGGCTGCACTTCGCGGAAGCTGCACTTGGCAAACCACGTCCACAGGCACTTCACTCGGAATTAGTCTCTGAGAGAAATCCAAAGTTTGCCGGTAACCCACGAAGCGTCCGTAGTATGAGTGCGGAAGTCAATCGGTGGGTTGGGACTAAGGGTGATAGTCCACTATAGCCTTGAAAAAGGCTTTCTCTCACTATAGCAAAACCCACTGCTTGGCCTCCAAGCAGACAAAGACCGAGCGGCCGAAAATGGCGGGAAAATTCAGGAAGCAACGGCCTCCCTCAGGCCTTTCCACTTGGTTGCGGAGGAATTTTTACAAAAAGCTCAGCAAAGCAGATAAAATTCATCTTTGCTCTTTCTTAAAATGCAAGGTTAAGCTCACTTAAAGTTTAAAAAAGCACAAAGAACATACAGAATCAAAAACGTTTGGAATAATAGTTCATAAATGCATTCTTTTGAATTAATTACTGCTAACAGTTACATTAAGAATTTAGTAAAATTTCTTTTCAGCTCAAATGGAGAAGGTAAGCAAATAAAAAAAAGACAAATTATATAAACCTAGAATTAACTAAATAATTATTTATAAAATTGTGAAGATTACCTTTTCACTCGATATAAGTTGAAATTAAACAACCTCTCTTATACAGGAAATTGTGTACATATCTACATCATGAAATCGTATACATTTGTTTAATAAAAAAATTACGTATGCATCTCATTTTTATAGAAATGCCTTACCGCTACTGACCATATGAGCTGTGAAAGTTCAAAAATTCTTAAGGTTCGGAATTCATTAATATGTTGTCTCCCTTAATAATTATATTCGAATTCGAAATATCTTTCTAAATAGTCAGTATGCGAACATTTTCAGCACAATGACAATATTATTCATTATTCTCCATTCAATTCCAGTAAATGAGCACAAAATGTGATAAGAATCAAATAATGTAAAATGAGTCTTGTGGTTCCTTGGGAATGAAAGCTATTTGTGTCTTACCGTTCGTATGACAGGATCTTGCTCAGTTTTGCTCCCGCAGTATTGTGGTGCAACACCATGGGCTAAAAACTGCATACGTCGTAAAAAAAAATATTTGAAATTATATTATTTTAAATGGATTACTATCGTAGCATAACTTTAAATTCTGATAGCACAAACATCTGACTAGGCTGTTCTCTGAGGTTCCGAAGATATATGCTAAAATAAATCTCATAAGCTAGATGAAAGTGTAAAACTGATGGAGCCAAATCACCGTTAGTGTTGATGAATTTACGTCTCCATTTAAAGGTATCTCTGCAAACTACTCAAGCTTCACTGACATTCAATCACACGTCTCACAGATGGCCGTTTGTACTTATTACTCATTACCATTTCTCATTTAGACATTCATGAATTTTGTCCACCCATAATTTCCTTGGCCTTCCTGCTTTATTTTGGTTTCCTGCTACTTTGCAAGTATCAATTCTCTTAGTAAACATCTCCCCATTCATTTTTTCAAATTGGCTAACTGACCCCGGATTATCTGTCTCCATCTTACTAATAGCATTTTGCTTCACACTATACATCTGCAACACATCTTCGTTCTTCACAATATCAGAAAGTATCTTATCACATTTCATATATGTAACGCATCTCTTGTGCACACAAAATACTCGAACGTCACTTTCTCAATAACCAGGAGACCCTGCCGTACTTCAGCGTACACTTTAAAACACAGCTATTCGGGACGTTTTCGAGAAACCATGATTCCTGTGAAATCCTCCTAATTTACATTTGTCTTTCACAGATGAGTTCACTCGCATGCAAATTTCACCATCTCTGCTGTTTTACCTGTGAAATCGTACTATCTCTCGGACAGGCTGATCGTTCATTCAGTGGTAACAATTCCGCGTACAGAGACCATAATTTCTGTTTCTTCCAAATTTGTTTCTGACTTTGAATTTCATAGACTTCGCACATCAAGGGCAACATAACATACAACTAACGTTTGATATCTCCAAATAGGAATTTATTTTGTAAGCGTGGATCAATCTGCATTAATTGCATCACTTTGACTATTTTTATCACGCATGCATGATATACAAATAAATTAATGAGCCATTGTGGTATTACACAATATTATTTAACCCCTGCAACAACAGGAAACCATTTCCACAAAACACCGTTCCCTCCTTTACATGTCTAACTGCTAACATTTTCATTTCTGAAAAATCTTCTTTCATTTTTTAGAATTTGTGAAATCCATTACTTCAAAAGGAGCTAGATTTCATTGATCTTTTTCTGCGTAGTACAATCTTTGAGTTCAAAGTTATTTCGATACGGTGTAAATTAAAAGTTACTATATTCATCAACGTTTAGCCATCACGATTTGTGAGGTAAGTCAGATACTTAAATTTCGAAGAAACGAGCTGCTAGAATCTCGTATCTAAAGTGTTGCATTATAATTCAAAATTTGGGGTGTTTGGTCTGTTTCATATGCAGTGCTCACTTTTTCCGGTGTGTTTGGGGAGAATAAAATTGGGTGAGATTCCTACAATAATGCCAGATGCATCTATACTATAGTCACATAATTCTTCTAAATATAAAAAATAAAAAGCAAGAATTATTACCCCAGTTTCTGGTTGGACCGAGTGCTTCTCTTGAAACCTTACTGACGCGAATTAAATATATCAAAGTTGCCCAAAGTCAATGCAACAAGTCAGGAAAAAATTACCCGGATTTCTACAATCAATGAAACATCCAGATAGAAGGAGTTTCTTTCTTCTAGATAGAAACAGCTTTATTTCTTCTTACGTGAAACTCTTTCTATCTCGAAGTTTCATCCAGATAGAAAGAGCTTCTTACTTCCATCAGCGGCAAAATGTATGTAATGAAAATAAACAAATGGCGCACCAAAAAGTTTCTTATAGCAGAAGGAAATTTTCGATTATCGGAAACAAATAGATTTTCAAAAAGAACAGATAGAATAGCCAAAAAAAAGAAGAAAAAAAACATGTTATAACTGGAAAGAAACAAGTTATAACTCTGTGCTTTCCAGCAAAAGAATTTTGCTGAATGCAGAAGTTGAAAACATGCGAAAAATATTCTTCATGGAACAAACTATACTGAGGAAAAATAACTTTTGACATACGTCCCCCGAAAGTAGACATAGCGAGAAAAAGGTATTGAACTATACGTCCTCTGGCAAGAGATCTGTGCATTCCTTCAAGATGATAAGGATCCACATCTCCAGTGTGGCGTATGACACTCAGGAAATAAGGAATTTTACAATACAGTTTTTAGAAGTGGAGATCCAGCGGCAAACGGAAAATATACATCGAAACTCTAGCGACAGAAGTGTGAACTGTAAAACTCCTGAAATACTAACTTAAAGTTTTCATCAAGTTCAATGTCATATTAGGTTGAAAGAAATTCTTAAATCGCACATTGAGAAACAGAAATATTAAGAAACACAGATTAAACTGAGGCGCCCAGTAGTGATGAAGTTTTGCCTTATTTTGGGAAGAAAATATACACGAAGTGTTTTAATAGTAAGTAGTATCTGACAGAAAAATAATTATTTTATACGGATTTTTTTGCTGCGCAGATATGGCTACGAACGAAAACGTGATCTTGTGCCCTCTAGTTGCAGACTTGTAAGGTAATGAAAATTTTAAATAATATGAGGAACATTTCGCTGCGAAAACTCTTTCCAACAAAGAAACATTTTTTCTAAATCGGACTCATAGAAGAAAGGATATCGACAAAAAAAAGGTATAGCTAAGCTCCCTGGTAAAAGAACTCTGCGCTATATTAAGCACAAGGTATTCTCAAAAAGATTTTTCCACAGGAAGGCTTTTTCAAGGCAATGGTAGACATAAAAATGCCGTGAATTAGAACACGTAAGAAACAAAGACGATTTTTTGAAAAATACCGCGGGCGGCATCACGAGTAGTTTTACGTGAACTTTTATCACGCAATTAACGAAGTGCTGCGATATGTGTCAGTCTCAATATAATTCATACCAAACCATTGGTTGTTGTTGTTGTTGATTGGAGGTTTAACGACCACCATGAGCAACTCAATGGGCTATAAGCAGTCGCCGGTCCCTAATTTAGGGCCACTGGTTCCAGGGAAGGGAGAGAGCCAGTGCCGTAAGACAAACACAACATCCATGCCTCACCGGGATTCGAACCCGGACCCCTTTCGGACGAATGATCAGAGGCCATCGCTTAGACCACTGCGCCACCAGGGCAGCAGCCATTGGTAGTTCGATAGAGATCATATCATTGCATGCCAGTTTGCTGGTGAAGATTTCGACGATTTCCTTGATAGAAGACACTCTGAAATCCGTGTAAGTGGCAACTCTCGTGATGTTATTCCATAAAAGAACGACCGAGTAATCAATTACTTCTGTGGCGAGGGCTGTGTTCTGCATGTCTTGGTAGACACTTCGCATGCGTCCTTTAATCTAGTATCTAAGGATAGCTTTGCCATTCTAATATACACGAATGAGTTACATTACTGTGACCACAAGCTAATATCCAGAGTAATCACCATGTGCAGAGCGGACAGCAGCTAGACGAGCTGGAAGTGACTCAATAAGATGCTGGAAAGTTTTCACAGCTATGTGTAGCCACGCTGATGCAGCGCATCTAACAGCTGCTGGACGATGCGTGGTGGAGGATCCATTGGGCGAACAACACGATCGAGGTGGTCAAATAAATACTCAATTGAGTTTACGTCAGGGGAAATAGGGATCCAGAGAAGTACGTTGAAGTCTTCATCGTTCTGTTCCAACCACTTTCGGACATTTCCAGCTGTGTGACACGTCGGATTGTCGTTCTGGAAGATCCCATTCTTCACAGGGAACACAATCAGCATGTATGGGTGTACGTGGTCTGCAAGAATGTATTCAAAACGAATTCGGTACATAGTGCCTTCCACAGGTATGTGTGGATACACGGAATGCCACGAAAACATTCCACAGATCATAACGCTGTCCCACTAGCTTTTCTTCTTCCAGCAATGGTTGAAGAGTGTTTGTTCCCCCATGTTTTTCGCCTTATTCGCCAACGTCCATCCGTTCGGTGAAGCAGCAAACGTGACATAACAGAGAAGGAAATGATTTGTCAATCCGCGGAGGTCCAATGCCGATACTGTGGTTCAAATGTAAGTCTTTCCTGCCGATGCACATTCGTTAGCATAGGTGCAGTGACCATCCGTCTGCATCGGTGCCCGCAGAAGTGTTCGGTGAACTGTCCATTTAGACACATTTCCGTCCCCTGGTTCATTCGACCGTTGAGTTGCTCAACTGCAGCGTGTCAATCGGCTCTCACGCACCTTCGAAACCGACGTTCACCTCTCTCATCAATGGTACGTGGTGTACCACAGTTTCCATGTTGCTTCTTCACAATGGTGCAGTTTCTTAAATCACGATATACTTTAACCACAGCAGCACGCGAACAGTTCACAAACTACGCTGTTGCAGCATTACTTCCATCCTTTGCCCCGAAAGCCGATATTCATCCCTTTTTGCAAATCTCATAAATCACTCATTTTATTCATGACAGGAACGAGTGATAAGTTTTTCGAATGCCTACACCACACGTCATATTTCGTCCAAGTCAGCTGACGACACTTGCTTTCTTTCATTGGCTACGCGCTGTTGACGTCAAAAGTAGGAGGTGGCCACAGTAATGTGACACGACTGTGTATAAATATGTACTGCTCGACGGAAGATTATTATCTTCATCACCATAGGTAAATCCGTGCGGTGGACACAATCAAATTCTGTTTGTATAGTTTTTCTACAATGCTTCGGAGATCGGACTTTGGACACCGCAACAAACAAACGGAACTGAGTCCGCAGTCGTGGCTCTCAGCCACAGTAGTAATCGAAGTATTCCAGAGAATTTGCAGCAATGTGAATGATATCCGTACTCTGCAGCATACATAAAACCACGCCTTCATTTCTGAATGTAAGCAACTAATATCCTACACATATTGTGACAAAGAAATGAGAATTTTATGCTCTCAAGGCAACCAAAAATGGCGAAATAATGTATTATATGGAGTGATGCTGTTGTTAATAAAAACATGCCATATCGGTATAAAATAAAGAAAACAACAAACCAGGTTTACAAAAGTTCTTCGAAAAACAACATTTTATCAGAAACATTAACTTATGGTTCTCGTGGCTAAGCTTTTGGTGTGACAAATAACTGCATGCTCATACAAGCTTTCACTCTGAGAAGGTAAGTGGCAGAATGACCTCAGTATAAAGTTATTAATATCTGCAAAAATATGAAAAGATGGCGGTTGATTTTCGTTATATTCCGACCGGACTAATATTCTAAAGTCTAATCAAGATATTTAATGAATAAAGATAAATGCTTTCAGAAATTTGTCATACATTTTTTTTATAATTTTTATTTTATGTGTAAATTTCATTCTGAATCTTTTACCCATTGCTTAAAACGGACTACCACTTTACAGCGGATGTTCGGGCATCAATTTATAGTCAAAACACGGGTTAGACAAATCGAGGGTATACGTAATAACCCGTGATTACCTGCGGAATTGCGAAATGGAAAACTCTGATATGCACTGTCGCACTTACGTTATTCTTAAATTGTCATATCAGTGAAATAAATTTAAATGTGTACTTTAGCGTCCTAAATTATTTAGTCAGAAAAAGTTAACTGTGTGGAGAAAGTGCGACGTACAATTTTGTAAGCATGGAAAATAATGGGGAAAGGTGCAAAAATATAGTATTTGAAGAGAACAGGAAATAATTTTACCGAAGTATTTACTTCCGAGTACGATGGTGTGCTGCAGCAGTTGGTGCAGGAGGCTTAAACGATATTAACGGCGACGACCTGAAGCTTCCGTGCTTCGGAAGGAAGCAGGAGTTCATAGTTAATGCGCGGAAGAATACAATAAGAGTGGAGTGTATTCTTCGGAAGAATGTAATGCGTGCTGCAATCCTACGGAAGTGGAAGTAGTTCAAAATTGTTTTCTTAATTTTTGAGAAAGAAATGTGCGGAATGTCGTTAGAAGTTTCACGTTGTCTCCGAATGGAAAGAAATGAAGGAATGTAAATAGTTTGATATACGACAGAAGTGTTGAGTAAGAACTTTCGATTCCGGTTGAACCCCAAGTTTTATTTGTGTGTTCGATGATGTACAGGGGTAGTTGCTTTCTTCAAGTATTTCATTTGCAGTTGTGCTGTTATTCCGTACATCGTACCCAATACTTTTTTCGTCCTGAAACGGATGTTTTTGAAAATAAAGGAATTTCTTCAATTCAGAAATTGTAGTATGGCAGGGAGGCTCAGAGCTTCTTGTCGCATTGTGCCGGAAAATGAAATTTTAAGCCCTGACAAAATCCGAAATGAAGTATGGAGACTAACGACAATGGAAAGAACCACTAACTATGTTGAAAACGTTACAAACGCCACTTACAATGTTGCATTACGCTGACCATTTCCTTCAACGTATTCCTACAAGACGCTTCTAGGACTACGTACTGCTCAACCGCTTCCTTCTGTGTTCTTCCGCCCGTTACTTGCCCTTCTGAACGAACCTTATATTCACCGATCTCCACCATTACTACGTCCCCGCTTCGTCGTCTTAGGCCTACCTTGCGTACTCTTCCAGCCCATCGTATTCCTAAGTAAATACTTCGGAAAATGTGTCTCCTTTTATCCAAAAATACTATATCTTTGCATCTTCCCCATTATTTTGAATGCTTAGTTACATTTGTCCGACGAAATAATTTAGGACGCTAAAGTACACATTTACCAAATACAGATCTTGCTATTCGCAATTTAGCGTAAGTAACAAAGCGCAATTTATCCAAATTTCTAGAAAACATTGTTCGGACATATATATCTCAATGGCTGTTTCTTCAGGCAGTTTTAAAAGTTTAATAATTTCAGAGTTTTTGCAGTTTTCACTCCTGAGAAAAACAAGTGTGTTTAGCTACATTACGCTAATTGTTTCTCAATTTGTATTTTTCTTTAATTTCCATTATTCAGATTATTGTGTTCAGGAGTCTTACGTGAGATTAATTACTTTTCCGAAAAGAGCATGTGATGAAGTGCAATGGTGCAGCAGTCTTACTGATAACAATTTAAATAATATTCGCCATGAGGGTTATGCCACATATTTTCCAGAGAACAACCAAATTACCTTTTATTATTCTTTAAATGGGTTGCATCAAATTTACCAGTATACCTTTCTCCTCGACTACGGTTCATGATGCAGCCCTTCAATCTTGTTTCCTCGTAAAATTCTACGATGCACATGTCTGTTATGAAGCATTTTTCTATATGGAAAACGACATTCAGTGGGTCTTTAAATGCAAATGACAATTTGGACTTTATTCTACGATTAAACCAGAATTCAGGCACTCCGTTCGTATGAACAATGCTATTCGTTTTCATCACATTGCTTGATACCTCAGAGAAGAAGCCATTTCAGCTCGTACCACAACAGCATCAGATAAACTTCTTAGGAATAACTTAATTTTCTTTTGCTAATTTTTTGGTTCTAAGGTAGTTGAATACAAACCATGTTCTGTCGTCGAGAAGATGTATGTGTGCAAGAGAGAAATGCTTTCAGATGTGTTCATGCTGTTATTATACGTAATCAAATTTTTAAAAGCTATCGAATCTTTGGACTCTTTTAAGATATATGGTTGGGAATTAATATGGGCAACAGAAACTATTTCAAAAATAATTTCTGAGTCGTATAAAAAAAGACTGTATGTGCTATTATTTGGCGGGGGAGCTGACTGCATAGTTTTTCTTAGCTTGATTCTCACACATATTGCACCATACTAAAATGTTCCAAATTTCTGTGGCTCAGATATTTGGACAGAACAGTTACATACCGATATCATATGGGAGGTTCTCTGGTTGACTCATTATTAAATTAACACCAGATAAAAAAATTATTAAGTTAAATACCTGTCAGGTAAATTATATATAAGTTATTTTTAAATGTGAGAAACAAGTTTATTAGAGAAGTTAGACATAAATGTTCTTTAAATGTTTAAGAAGGGAATTCACTCTGTAATGGATTTCATGAGGTACCTTGATCTTAAAGGACAAGGCTTATGACTGGAATATATCTGTGTGGATATTTGAAGTGGTTTGCAATAGATGAAATATTGAAGTAGTATATTTTGTGACGTATGTGTTGTGGTAAACATGTGTGCGAGGTTGCGTGGACGTTTGTATATATCTGTAATGAACAACTTACAAAACCGTTCCTAATAACACTGAACTCCCGATTATCCGTGCGCGGTTAATCCGTTTTGCGGGTTATCCGTGCATCACAAAAATAAGGTTAGAGATAGTAAAAAGATAAAATAAAGTAAAACTTGGATATTGACGCACTTTTATTCGGATCCCTCCATTAACCGAGAAAATTCGAAATTCACTTTTAACTATGAATTAAAGAAACTTTTTCAGGTTATGTATTTTTCCTTTTATCGCGTTCGCGGCTTCAGGGCCAAATTTGTTTTGCGTTTTTCGTCTTCACAGGATGTTTAAAAAGCATAGGTTGCTGTAATCGCGTTAAACAGACATGAGTTAATACAATGCACAATTATTCATGTGTGTATGTGTGTGTAGGGGTGTGATAGGATGGACAGCGAGGAAGGCAGTTTTGCTGTTGTCAACATTCAACACCCTAATGTGACGTCACTGATCCAGCCAATGGATCAAGGGGTCATATCAGCAATGAAACGCATTTACAGAAACGTTTTCTGAAACTGCTACTTCTGGAAGTTGAAGACCTTGTGATTTTTTGTAAGAAACTCGCGAAATTTGATGCGGGTATCATTACTAATACTTGGAATGAAGTAAGAATTTAACACTATTTCCCGACAGAAAAATTATTCCTGATATCGTAATGGAAGAACGTTTTGCAGACGAAGTTGTAACAGAATGGGTCAGTTTTAAAATCTTTCTGGTGTTCAAGGATTTGACAATGTAAAGGAAGAAAACGTAGAAGTGTGGCCGGAGAAAGACAAGAACGAGAAAGGCTACAGGATCTATAGGATTTTACCAGACACCAAAAGATTTTGATCCAGTGTCTCAAGGAGAGCCAGTAAAAGTTCGCGAGGAAAGTGAAGATGAAGTTGTCGTCTGAAATAATAATGTTCTCCAAACGACATATTAATCATTCATCAAAACTGCTGAACATACATTTAACGTACAATTTCAGAGCAGTTTGCTACTTATGAATTAGTTCTAGTTTTCAAAGTCGTCACGTTTGAATGGTGAACAATTTTGATCGTAATATTCGGCATGACACGAGTTTTTTTGAAAAGTTTCACTACCAATGAGACGTTATTCAATCTAGCAAAAATCATCTTCTGGTCCTGATGGTTCAGATTGTCGTAGTTTGTTCTGAAAATATTTCCACCCGGAAGTTAAGTCAGTGTTGATCCTAGTAGGAATGAGTTCCGATCAAGTAAGCTTACAAATCAAATATATTCATCGTAAATTACTAACACACACTTTCACGCATGTCTCCTTATAAATCATTTTCAATCTATATAATAAGAAAAACATTTTCTGAACACGATTGCGTTAACTTGCTGTGGCAGTACGGACTTCTGGCACAGAGAAATAGTTTTTACGGGGTGGACGATTTTCAGCAGTCAAGCCTGTTTGAAAGTGAATTGTGAAGTAGATCCCAAATTTACCAAAATCATTCTTAACAGCCATTTTATTGTAAAACTACATATTTCGAGCATTTAAATGCAAACTGTCATGTTTTTGTGATTTTAAGGGCGATAAAAACTCAAAAAAACCTTTGGAAAATGAAAAGCTACAAAACAGTTTTTGAAATGTTTACGAACAGCAGAATAACACATGAGATTTAGTTTTCTGTTTCTGTCATAGCGGTTATAAATTATGTCTATGAATTCACGTAAGCATTATTTCTAACAATATTTCTAAATTTTTGGATAATTCAGAAATAGTGTAGGATTATTTTCAATTTCGGTAAAAACTGGAAAAAACTATTTACAGTCATGTTCTGTATATAAGAAGAAATGTGGTTTTGTTCAAAGTAAAAGGAAAGTTGAAAATTTTTTAGTGCACAAAAGTGTCTGTATAATTTCTGAAAAAAGTGATAATTATTTGTTACATATTTTTCGAAGATTCGTAGATTTTACTTCATTGGTAACTGTCAGAAAACCGTGATATAGGCTATTTTAGGTTACAATGCAATAAAGTGTGACTTTAAACATTAAAAACCGAGTTTCGAAGTTCGATTTAAATTCGTTAACACTAGGATTTCAATCGGTATATGAGTTCCATTAATGCTCTAATATATTAATCTGCTTCAAATAGAAGCTTGATCCTCAAAATTGTAGGACGGAATGACGAAGTTCGTCATTAAATTATAATTTTGTTTTAATTTTGAGTGTTTCTTCAGATGTTTGGCCTAAGATATCTGTAATATCTGTTGAAAGTCATTTGTGGCGGCTGGACATACCCCGATCAGAATCTCTTGAGTTATCCATCATTCTTTTTCTATTAAAGAAAGTTAGAAAAAACGTAATTTCTATTTCAGGCATCCAAAATGAAAGCATTTCTCTTTTATCGTGTAATATCTGTTCCGTAAACGAATTACATGAAATCTACACGAAATCGACAACTGAATTTTCGACGGAGGGTGGTAATGCCTGCAATGAGGAATTCTCTGTTCACGCATGACACCGTGGATTGAGGAATGTTGATTGTTCGTACAACTTCTAAAATTGAATGTCCCATCTGTCTTTCACCCACTACCATGCCTCGTTAGAACTCCAATAATCCACGTCCACTTGGATAATCCTACTGGCGGTAGTTCAGCCTGAGTTGATTGTTCGTACAACTTCGAAAATTGAATGTCCCATCTGTCTTTCACCCACTACCATGCCTCGTTAGAACTCCAATAACCCACGTCCACTTGGATAATCCTACTGGCGGTATTTCAGCCTGACTCACGAGATTACACCTCACAACGGATGAAACTCGTGGCGTGCGTCGAAGCCTTTATACGACGGCAGCGCCAGTTAAGATTTTGCATACTGCTATCCCATGACCTTTGGCACTTCAGTGTAAATAAGGATGACATAATACAAACTGCTCACCATCTTTTCCTACCCCATTCCCTTCTATACGTACATTACCTGTTTAACTCTTTCATAGAAATCTATGAAAATAGATGTCCTAACAATTCGCTTTGAACGTTTTCAGAAAACACACCTAATCCTACCTATACCGGGGAACGCACACGGTTTGCACAAAAGAAATGACTGCCTGGGAAGTTATTTTGAACGATAGCCTGCCATCCTTGGTTGTCCCCCGTACCACCCTCTCTGCTCAACGGTCAGTCCATGACATCCCACAAACTTTAGTGTTGCGATTCCTGTGGCAGCAACACCGAGCAATTTTTCAACAGCATAATGCCCAGCTACACACGGAACGGCTGCTGTTTCAGTCCTGCTTTCGTAATGTCGACAGCCTTCCAAGTCCATCCCGATCGCCCGACATCTCGCCAATCGAACATGTTTGTGATATCAGTGGACCCCATCTACGGCAATCCAGGAATGTCTCCAAATTCGCACAAAATTTGGACACCATCTGGCCTGCTATAACTCAGGACAGAATTCTTGAACTGTATCCAACGGTGGGTAACCGCTTGTGTCCGAGCCAGAGATGGCGCTGCACGTACTAACTCGATCTACTAGTGTAGCTGTTATATCCGAATAAATGGTCGAATTGCTCTGGAATTGCAATAATTTCCTTCCAAATTCATGTACATTGAACAAACCAATTATAATCTTGATTGGATTATTCCTTCTCGGTGATTTGTTTATTTATCTGTTTATTTATTCTTATGTTTTCATTGTTTTTTTTCAAATAGTTCATACAGAAATTTCATGCCTCCTGCTGTGCATTTAAGCTTCAAGTGCAATTTAGTCAATGCACTGAATTTACACAATTTGAGTTTTGACATTTGATAACTATGTTATGCTTAGTTTCTATACAGTCGTACAAGGTAAAGTAATATTGTAAGAGATAACTTTTCAGCTCGTTATAATATTCTCTCGTTTCTTGGTAACGTTTTTTAAATATTTGCCTAAAGCACCCAGAATGCTCTAGACAAACTCACTGTGATTGAATATATTATTTTCAATATTATTTTACACAGCTGCGTCGTCCTTTTTTTTCTTATATCATCTGCGTAACTTAATACTGTACGGCACCGAAATATCCCTGAATTGAAGTGATTACGAAATGAACCAAAACGCCCATTTTCCCCTTTTTGTAATAAATAATAGAACAAAATCTCAGTTAGATCTGCTGTAGCCAAATCGCTGTCTTTCCTTGTCAGTGCATTTTTCCAGATGCTACTTATATATCTCAGGCGTGTATTTTAACTCAAAAAGGCATACAGATGCTGCAGCAAAAATGAGAAGCACAGAGAGGGATGCGTGATGTAATCTGGTAAAAATAAGAAAATAACCTTGAGGATCACGAATATGAAAGGATTAGAAGACCTAATGATAACAGTAAAATCTCTGAAATGAAATAGGCTGGACATATTTCTAAAAAAACTCAACATTGATGAACTACTAAAATATTAGTCTGTATGCATAAAACAGAAAAGAATCCATACTGCCATGTAAAATATGCGACGTGGAGGGACGACATGGAAAAAACTTTATCAAGAATGACAGTTGTGGACAAAATTTAAAGACTCTCATCTGGCAGTGTATTAATAATGTTGAACGATAATTATAATAAATAGATAAATCATGAACACACTGCATTAATAATATGCGCAAGAAAGAATTCCACATTATTTCTTGCGCAGGTAAAGAATTCAACATTCTTTCTTGCGTAGAAGCGTTCAACATTTTATTTGAAAATGAAGCATCATGCTATTAATTTGTAAGTTTTTTCATTGAGTGCTGTTAATTACTTTGATATTTACATTTTGCCTTTACGTAGGCATGTTTGTCAGAAAGAAACACATTTTAAGTAGGATTTATAGTGAGTTGGGAAGAGTAACCCCTAACCTAAATCTTGCGATAATCGGAATGCTTTTGCTTTTCTAAATGGTACACGCACGAAGGTTTCATCATAATAAATATAGGGCAGCAGAATACCACAAATTTCCCTGACCAAAAAAAGAGATAAACTTTGTGAAGGGCAGACGCACATGCACTATAAATTGGCAGCGCTACCATTTAATGGCATTGCAAAATTCTTAAAATATTTCTATTTAAGACGTGTTCTAAATTTTTGAACCAAAATCTGTGAACGACTGAAGAATCAGCACTATTTGTTTGGATTTGGGTTGTTCGCTTTTCGAAGAAACCAAATTAACGCTTTTAAAGACTAACGGCTGGATAAAATCTTTCAAAATTAAGATTGGTCCCATCTACTAAAATGGGTTAATGTATAGAAAAATTTCCATGTTGGAAATTTTTTACTGATCTTTGTCTATGGTCCAATCGAGAAACGCACTTCGATCTCTCTCCTACAACATCTCATACAAGCTTCAAAGCCGAACCCACACGGTGACTGTCCCTGCTCGCAGTGACTACTGAAGACAAATAATACTCACTGATTTTCATGATCAATCAAAATCTTCTTTTCATTTCCGCTCTCATCTTTTCTTGTTTCACATCCTCCTGCTTGTTTTTATATTTGGACGCTAGAACAAAACTTTTTATCTCCGAATTTACAACACATTTTAGTTGCTATGAAAACCTTAACCAGAAGCTGTGGATTCATATTTTCCATAATTTTACAAAGAAATTGAAATTACAAGTGCATTAAAAATTTAGGTTTTTTTCCATTGAAAAAGGATAAGTTGACTTTAGGCTTGAAGGGCTATCATCCCAGCTACAATTTTAAGCACTACATTGTTAATACAAAGCTTCCGTCTTTTTTGAGAAAGCCTTAGTCATTGATGGTGGCATCATGTTTCTCAAAACAGAATACATCAGTTTTTTGTGTAAAGTTTGTGATTTTCGGCTTCACAAAACATGTGTGTTAATTTTTTAAGTAGGGATACTATTCTCATGTCCAGTGTATTTCTTATCTGTTTTGTTTTTAACAATTCGACGTGAAATCAGTGTTTGACTTAAAGTTTGCAGGTACTTTGTGTGTGTTTTTCTGTGTACACTAATCTGGAACTTCCCTGTGCTTTTCTATTCTTTACCTTGTACTGTGGATTTCTTCGTGCACGAGAGTTTTATTGTTTCTAAGATTTGGTGTTTCGAAAAATCAGGGAAATCTCACAGAATTTTTTTTTTCTGTTTTCTTTCTCTTTACCAATTTCGTATGCAATAATTTCAAAACTCAATTTCCTTATATTCATTGTAAGTTTTCTTTGGGTCAAATGTCTCAGAAAAATTTCTGCAGAAAAAAAAATTAAATAAATAAAAATATTATGTGCAGGACACTTCATCAATAACAATGTATCAAACGTTAAACACGAAGAGAAATTTGCCCACCGAAGTGAAAAGGACATGATATGTATCTTCGTAGATAGCTCATGCTATTACAAATTAAGATACAACCGAAAGTTCCAGATTCTCTTTGCTGTCGAAGAACACATTTTGTTGTATATATTTTCTGGAACAAATTTGTATAATGGATGTTTATCAGAAGGATGTTGCATGAAGTGCTTCTCAGTATCCCTTTGTAACAGCGAAAACAAGAAATGGAAAGTAACTCCTGCTACTTCTTCTTCTTCTTCTTGTTCTTGGTTGGAAGTTTAACGACCACCGTGAGCAACTCAATGGGCTATAAGCAGTCGCCCGTCCCTAATTTAGGGTCACTGGTTCCAGGGAAGGGAGAGAGCCAGTGCCGTAAGACAAACACAACATCCATGCCTCACCGGGATTCGAACCCGGACCCCGTTCGGACGAATGATCAGAGGCCGTCGCTTAGACCACTGCGCCACCGGGGCGGCCCTGCTACTTCATACCACCTGGGAAGAATATATGCAGTGCACTGTCGAAAGAAAATCAACAGTGCGATAAAAACGGTCCGTTATATCAAATGGTCTTTTTAACGATCGAATTAAAAATAATATTGCCAACGTACATAAACTATAACTTTATATATTAGTTTAAAATATAAAAAAAAATTATTTCGCAAGTTTTCTTGCGTTAGTTTATAAACACTGTTATGAACCGCGGCAGAGTGTTCACTTGCATTTTTTTAGAAGACTGCTTCAAACAACAATTTTTAAAACTTTGTAATGTACTTAGGCAGAAACCACGCTAACCATTCCTACTTCCTACGTATTTCGTTCGCCTTTTAGGAAATCACGAATTACTTGAAGTGTTTCAGATAATTGTTTCTATCATGGGTTGGAGATATTTTCAAAGCACAGTCCGAATATTGTTCCGTTTCTGTATGCATTAATGTCTAATTCTTAGCTCATCTTCTTGTAGCTAATCTGAGGAATTCACGTTTCAATGAACATTGGCGTACTCTTCAAAATTATACTCTAGTAGTAAACATACCTTCGCCTACTCTAGTAGTAAACATCTCTTTTTTGTATATGTATAAATTCATAATTTTAGCTTTCATCTTCAGTATGCAAGTGACCAACATTTTCTTTCATTATATCAGCGCTTGAACCATTCGAGAAAAATTCGTTTTTATTCTTTTGTCAATTCTGAATGATGAAAACAATTGTCAGTCGCTTCCTACCTTAGTGCTCGACGGTCAACATGTGTCAAATGAATCGCGGAAAAAACATCTATCCCATGAGTTTATTATTTTCCGTGCCAATGAATATGAGTTTGATTAGCATGTTTCGTTAATACGTCTTGAACCTGTGAATGCCGCTTTTAACGAAAGGCTGAATCACTGATGCGATTTTAGGGGACATAAATTTTATTTCAATTGCTGTTAAGTTTCTAATTTCTGAGTGTGCTCTGCAATTATCAATAGGATCTTTCTTCCATTATTTCCATATTATTTTACCTTATTAAGGATGTTTAATTTGGTCTAATATTTAAGTTTCAATTTAGAATAATGACTACTTCCAACAATGGTCACATTATTTTCCGGTTTAAGCGGTGACCTTTTTTCGATCCTACAGGAAAAATGTGAGTCCCCACAAATGAATGCAAATATGAACCGAAGAAAGTTACAGAGTGTTAGAATTCAAATATATGGTACCTTACATCAGAAAACATACTTCATTACGATACGTGTAAAAACCTTAGAAGTCACCGCCCAAGAAATGGAAAAATATAAGAGAATATGTAAACGTTGGTAGTATGATTCCATTTACTTCACATAACAATTGCTAAATGTATTGAACAATGTACTGATCAAACTGATGAGCGCTAATTGATAGTAAAGGTAGAGCACATTCTTCTTTATAACTGGTTAGCTATTAAGGCCGTATGTATGCGTTCTGGTTTGTTACAAATAATGGAGGGACCTGATTTTCTATGCAGCATTACGGTTATGAACTAAATTCGCCCCATGGACAGCAAGCTGTAATTGGGTAATGCTTGTTAATAAGACATTGTTTTGTATAATATAATTTGGCAGAATATTTTTCGGTTATGCCTATTACTATGTCCTTTACCTTTCACTTTCATAAATCGCTGATAGTTGTAGTTCATTCTTTTCTCAATAAGATAAGAGCTCTGAATCCACTTTCAAGTTTGGTGGATGTACTGCACTTAACACAGTAGTAACGCCCTTACTTAATAAGGAAAGGATTTGCTTTTCAGAAAATATAGTTTTCAAATTGGCCGTTTTGACGAGGACTGTGTTCCAAGGGTGACACCAACATTTTTAATACTATTGTACTGGTTTGGGCTTATATACTATAATACTAGTAATAATTCAGATATTATTTTCACACTTTGCAAATTGCTCAGTATGAAAGCATGTTATCGTACTTTAGTTTTTAACTTTTCCAACGTTCGAAGGTTGCTGCCGTATACATTGCCTTTTAGAGAGTTCCACAAGTAAAACTGGCCCGTGCCGAAGCGGAATAGCTGAGGGGCCATAGATTGCTGCTGATTGTCTTTTCCTGAACAAATCACTGTGGATTCGACGAGTGAACGATCAGAGGTATGGCAAGTCACGAATGCAGTGGAGTCAAATGGCTTACTGTAGATTCGTAGATAAACTTCAAATTCTCCTTGCAAAAAAGTGTGTCAGATGATGCGTTGGACAAGCACTCCGCACTAAACACCGATTTATATAATATGGAATATTTTGTTTTGGGAAATATGTGGATTTCCAGAAGTTCAGCTTCATGTGTTCTGCGAATGCACATAACCCTAAACATGTAACCAGGCTGCAGCTACTCAAATGAAGCGAAATGGGTGGAACAGACCTTCAGAAAAATCTCTAAGATCTGCTGACAGTAACGCCTGTCTACTGGGTTAAATAATGTGTTTATTTCTTGGGGCTTCTTTCGATACCATTCACTACATCTGTGAAAGATTCCGGGATGCGTACACTTCGTTGCTTCCCTCGTCGTGCGTTTATTTCAGAACAAGTTGAACGCCAATTCTTCACTAAGTCCTGGATCATTGATTCCGCAGGAAAATTGGTCCCACTATATTTGCCTATAAATCGTTTACGAATTAAAACAAAAGAACATGTACGAACATAAACTTCCACAATAAAAACGCGTTATTCAGTTGGCGACTCAAACGCAGACAGCCGCATACTCTCTCCTGGAGGTAACTGAAATCATATGCGCACGCGCGACCTCGTCGAATGATTTCCAGTGGCGAACTACGGAAGATAACTTTACAAATGTAACCCAAACCGCTTTTAGGGCCATTTTCACGTGTGTTATGGATAAACATCGGATGACATTCTTTTGGTAAACACATTCATTTTCTGTAAAATACGCCGCCGACAAAAGGATAAAACCAATCTAACACAGAACGTAGTTGTGTGTCATTATTTGGTACCGGTAATACATCAGAAATAGCAGTGTATAAGACCACAAACGTAGTAATAATTATGTGTATCTTATATACGCACGGAGGCGATGAATGCAGGAAGCAAAGAAAAAAACCCAAGTCCCAGGTTTAATAAAAAATAAAAAAAATAAACGAAAAATAAATATTTCCATCAAGACCGTGGTGAGTTTAGATTATTACAGGTCGCTTGAATTGTTTCATGACACGGATAGTGTGACATTTGCAATGCAACGACAACGACAATCCAAACGATTGAACAGACGCCATTGGTCGCACGAAAATGTGATATTAACCGTTCCTTCTTTAGCGGACATTCGCCTTTAGATGATCCAGTCAGTGGCACTTCTGTACGATGTGAAAAACAGAGATACAACCGAAGTGCCTTTCCTCACAGTACCGCACATTGCTGTTTTGTAAATAGTGAATGCAATTTTTCCGAAAGAAAAATTATCACTTTACATTTCTAGCTGACAATTATCATCCATAGCTGAGGATATAACTGAAAGGTTGAAAAGCCATCGTGAGTCATGGATATTATATATGCAGTCTCATGATATCCAAAAAGAAGAGACAACGCTAGGTGAAGCCACAAAGGTATGTGAAACCTAAAAGTAATTCCTCAACTGTGTGTTCTAAAGGTAAGCGGACAAACAAAAAAAAAGGTAACAACATAACAAGTAGAGGAGTTAACAATAATCTTGAGCTACGAATATCATAAGAGCAGTCTGGAAATCCGTTAGGAGGCACTAGCTGCCGATCGTGATAACACAAAAGTAAGGTGTAATCTAATTATATCAGGGATCTATGACTTTCAGTGGCATAATTCGCCGTGTCGTCTTTTTATTTCGTCAAAATTGAAAGTTTTCCTGCATTTCTAAGGAATCCATATATCCCAGTGAAGGCAGACTTTATCTTTATCATTAAGACTTTCTATATTCCAGATATTGCTCCGTATAACAACACGGAGTTTCGAGAAAAACATCTCATGCCATGTAATTTTTAATACATCTCATCGTCAATTCTCAGGAAACGCTCATAGCGTTTATTTCTGTGGTGTAATATGCATCAAGATTCTGTAATCTTTCACACTCCACTGGTAGACATAAACTGCTCTCAGTGAAGTCCGAAAGTTTGCCGAATGTTTATGTATGTTACACCGCTGACAAAAAACGGATTTACTACGCTATAAGCCTTTCTTAAGTATTTTGCGCCATATTATATCGATTTCCGCAATTGTTTTGTCGAACAGATTATCTCGGAATTTGTTCTTTATTCATAAGTATTTCTCCTTTTTTCCCAAATTTCTATGTCATAAAGCTACCCGAGGTAAAATTATAACTTATTTTGCCGCTAATTATTTTATTAGTACGAGCGAGGGATGCTAGTACTCCTAGAGGTGATGCACTATCGATAGTTTTTTCCAACTGAGTGCATCGATAGCACATCGATAGTTTTTCTTACTTGTCGACAGTTTTACAATTTCTAATGCGGTAACTGTAAACACTTCAACTTCCGGCAATGGAATTTACCATTGGAACGCTCACTTTTACCTCATTTATACTGGTGTAGAAAAGACCGAGCCCAGCCCTATTGATACATTATGACAAGACGAAACTAAACTTAACTCGAATCGGAAGAATAAACTTTGAGGGTATGCGTATTTTGCACTCTGCTGTTCTTCACCTTTATTCAAGCTCAAGGCAAAAGTGTGCTTTTCAGTAAAAGAGAAAGTAAAAAGCGTTGTTCTCATTGTTCGTACAAGCAGTTTAAACGTGCCTCAGGTGCTCAAAGAGTTATTTGTTCAAACTAAGTAATGAATAATAATGGGCAACAGTAAAAATCTTTTGCGCATCATTATTTTTCTTTGACAAATGTTAAGGTCTACGCAAAATGTAACCTTCGCAGGAAAAACTACAAAACGTCAAGCAATACGTCAAATCTTTCGGATAATTTAAAACCACAGCGTCCAGCTTTTTTTCGCCGAAGAATCCGTTGAAAGTAAATATGACTGCCCCAACAATATTGATTGTTTTTTCATGACTATCAAAAACTATCGATAGTGGTAACAATAGATCATTCTCCTCCTCCAAGTATTCTAAGTCTTTTTGTATTAGAAACTAGTATAACTTTGGCTAATTGCTGCATGTTTTTTTCGGATATATAAATATATTGGCAAGGAAGTGTACTATTTGTTAGGAAGCTTTTGTTCAGTACATCTGCAATCCAACTAATTTTTGAGTGGGTATTTTTAATTTGAAATAAAAAAAAATTGCGAATAAAATGCAATGGTACTACTAAAATATCGCCAATAATATGTATATCGTAAAAGTTGGCATATTTGATTTGAAACCGTGTGAAACTCATTGGGTTTGGAAACTATCTGGGACTTTTGAGAGTCTTGGAGTGGCAAAATTTAAGATTAAAGATTTTATTGGAGAGGTATCTTTTTTGTGTGTAATTACTAGTAGAAGTAGTAAAAGTTTGAAAATAAGTGAGGCGCAGGTGTCACACAATGGCGTCTGATTCTTACGCCCGAGTATGATTTGTAGCACTGTGAGTCCCAGATCATTCTCGAAGATTTAATCCGCCTTTCCGGAAAAATGCCGACATTCGTGTACTTCAAAATAAATTCAGAGTCTTTATTCTAACTTTTGTTAATAATGCTGTTGTTTATAACAAATAAAAAATGGTTTATTCAAAATTAAGTAACATATTTGAATATTTCGCTTACTATTTTGCTGGGTTTCTTCAGGAAATACGGAGCGTAAATATTTGAATTACTGTGTTGTCATCAAAGTCCTTTTCATTTGACGGTGACGAATGTTTGGTGAGTACGCGCGCGAAATGAATGGACTCGTTACCATTTCCTTCACAACTTGTGGAATTGCGATATATTAGGAAAGCTTGCATAATATCAAGCTTGATTGTTGAATCAGCTTTATTTACCAGTTAAGCGTTTTCATACAGAAATTTGCTTATGTTTTCTTGACGAAAGTCGTCGGTCATGTTTTCCGGCACGAATGCAGAGCTTAACCTCGTCCCACAGATGATCTTTTTTGGAGGTTTAACAACCACCGTGAGCAACTCAATGGGCTATAAGCAGTCGCCCGTCCCTAATTTAGGGTCACTGGTTCCAGGGAAGGAAGAGAGCCAGTGCCGTAAGACAAACGCAACATTTATGCCTCACCGGGATTCGAACCCGGACCCCTACTGGACGAATGATCAGAGGCCATCGCTTAGACCACTGCGCCACCGGGGCGGCCCACAGATGATCTACAGGGATTAAGTCCACAGGATAAATTGACCATTGGAGTTTATCGAACTCATTGGCTTGCCTTCCAACCTGTCTATGCAATATCGTGGCGTGAATTATTGGAAGAAAATGTCTAGCTTTGGAAAATCGTTAGAAATGAACGAGTGAGGTAGTTGGTCACTGACTACGTCAGTACACATTCTCTTGTGCCACTTTCGTTGTCAATGAGGGAAACATTAGACCCGTCTTTACAGACGTAAGGACTATCCAGAATAACACACGAACACCTAAATAGCTCTGTTGACCTTCAGTACGACACTTGGAATCCGAGTCCTAGATTTGTCGTAGCAATCCAAGCGTTCCCTGTCTTCTAGCTGCCGTTGAAGACGTTCTTGTGACATTTGCATCATCATAGCCGGGTGCTGTGCTGTTAACAAGAGGAAGAAACGTCCGTGAGCATCCCAGTGGTGCTATTATAAATTAAGTAGTCTTCTCACAAGCTTTCGAAGGAGCGTCGTTGCGGTATGACGAAGGTAGCGTGTTAAAGTGGCGTTTTACCGCAACGCACAGTGTGAAATTTCAGCAAACATAGCGGAACTTTATTCGTATGGCTAAGTATGCTTGAGATTGTGGGTTTAGAAGCGAATGCAAGCAAAACTAATAAGTACATACGTATTTCTACATTTTATTTGGCATGATTTACATATTACATTTGGCATTAAGTACATATTTTGGCATTTTTAACATTTACATTTATGGGGCATTATTGCATACTTCCACCTAAGTACGAGTCATAGGTCAATTTCGTGCAACAAAAAGGAGAACCGTACATGTTACGCATAAGTTTGTAATATGTACGTATACATGTATTGTACATACAACTACCGCAACTGTATACATAAGATTGTAATGGAAAACATACAAGACAGCCGCAAAAATTAATTACAATCCCTGTTCGAATAATCTGACCTGTGAGAATCATTGAAAGAATAGTCTTACAGTGAACGTAATCACTCGGGCATGACGTTTGCTTGTTCCGTTTCAGGCGAAGCACGTAGGCTACCGATAAGGGGTCAGAGGTGATAAGCAATCGAGGCAATAAGTCCGTCGGTGTCCATTCTACAAGTCTTTCTAGCAAACAAATCACGGTATTTTCTACTCTCTTTATTTCTAACCTCTTGGGCTTCCTCCTAAAACTGACCGATTGACATTACGGTTGTACCTATAATATCGCTGCCATGAACAAGTATTTTATGTACGCTTACGGGCATAGAATACCACGGATATTCCTCCAAGTATAAGTCCAAGTGTCGGTAGTGTAGTAACCAAATTTGTCTAAATCTACCGTCATCCCACAAATCAGGCACTCTAATAGCACGCGAAATCGCTTGATCAACTCTACATCGACACCAGTTATTTCAGCAAATATTACTGCATTTCTAAATTTTTTTTTTTTTTGATTGGAGGTTTAACGACCACCGTGAGCAACTCAAATGGGCTATAAGCAGTCGCCCGTCCCCAATTTAGGGTCACTGGTTCCAGGGAAGGGAGAGAGCCAGTGCCGTAAGACAAACACAACATCCATGCCTGACCGGGATTCGAACCCGGACCCCTTACGGACGAATGATCAGAGGCCAACGCCTTAGACCACTGCGCCACCGGGGCGGCAAAATAATTTTCTTGCGGTGTTACTGTCATTCGTGTTACCGTGTGCTGTTTCAGCATATCCACGGATAAACCTAGCTCCTGTCGAAATCGTTTTTGCACAAGCTTATTTTCCCCTAATTTCTTCTTATTGGCTGCGCCGCGGACTTGCAATGATTGAATCTCAAGTCTGTACGAAATGTGCAGTTCACATATAAAAAAACGAATCCAAGAATGGATAGGAAAAAAGATAAATTCCCATCTGCAAGTTTATGTGAGAGAATACTGAGATTGTCCATCTCACGCGGTTTCACTTCACACAAATAGCATGCTTGGCTTGATACACATGACGACACAATATTGCATACTTTTCCATCGATCATGCCAAAGATCATTGTGGCCTTAACAACAAGTTCCTTTTCAACTACGTCAACCTTCGTAGGAAAAAAGGCTACCTATTTGTTCCTCAAGGTTCCCAACCACCCTTTTAATTACTTCCACAGATTTCTTTGCAAAAACGAACTTAATGGGACAATATCGTGTGGAAGAGGGCGCAGGATTTTTCCAATTTATGGTTTTAGAATCCTCAGTTACATCGTACATTTGTATGGGTACCATAGTGGTACTAAATGAACTGTCGTATATATAATGCTCATGAAAAAACTTTCTGTCGATACCTACTTTGTTCGGTAACGTTACAGCCTTATTTAATAACAATCTTTAAATTCTTATCCTCGCCCAACATTCGAAGGACTTCGGTAAAAACTGTGTTTCGCACGAAAGGAACAAGTAAATTATAAAAGCTGTCTACGTACGATTAAAAAATTATCCCTGCTGATACTGTAGACTAGTTTAAAAAACTTTATTTACAAGTAACAGCAAGTTAAAAGCGAGATCTTTCGAGATCCATAGATCCCATCTTCAGGCTTAAGGCCATAAAGAACAACAAGTGGTCCACTTATATAAAATCAGGTTTGACCCATGATGCAACGCAATATGCGTTGACATCGGTCAACATAGCAAATCAAAAACGATCAAAAGTTCGAAGATATGAAAGGTTAAACAATATTGTCGGTAGTAGTACCGGGCATATCGATGGGGATTAGTTTTTTCCATATGTGAGGAATGAATGACGGAAGTTCTGAGTTACAGCATAAAGGCCCATATGAATGGATATATAGGCTCTCGGAGAGGAAAACATTTCCCCTTGTCACTTTAGAGTTTAAAACCACGGTGTTCTTCCAGTCAGGTATTTTTCCCTCTTGGTCCACAGTTTCAGTTAGTGCTGTGTTGGTGGAGCCTGACCTCAAGTAATATTAATCCAAGTCCATATTTCTCGCATGTTTTTCTAAGGATTGTCACAAGTGGTTGAGAAAACTCAGTCTTGCCTATATACCGTAAAGTTGTTTTTGGGGTAGTTAGGGTAGTGGATCTAGTTCGTTGAACTATATTCATGAAGCGTCCGAAGTACGAATCCGGGTGCCCAAAGGATCGGGCCATAGTCCGAATGTACTTAAGTTCATTGTCCAGGGCCCCGGGTGACGACGAATGAGAATAAGCTCGTTTAATATGGAAGTAGAAGGAGGTAGATTTATGACAAATAGGGTTAAAGGACGAAAACGGAATCATACAGGGCACAGCTGTTAGTTTACGATACACAGAAAAACTGATAAAATTGGTATCTAAGTCTCGAGTGGGTAGTATGTCTAAAAAGGGGAGCTTGCCCTCAGTTTCCAGTTCCAAAGTAGACTTAATCGTGGGGAACTGTGAGGAGAAGCATTCGGTAAATTCCTCTAGTAGAGACATTGAATGTGGCCAAAAGACTAACATGTCGTCTACATACCTGATCAATAAAATAGGTTAAGCAGGTAAAATTGATATAACTAATTGCTCAAGAGACTGGATGAAAATTTCCGCCAAAACCGGGGAAAGGGGGGAGCCCATAGGTGCACCCTACTTTTGAAGATAAATTTTGTCACCAAATTTGAAATAAGATCTCTTGGCTACCAACTGGAGGGCATATTTATTGGCTTCAATCTCGTGGGGGGATATAGTTAAGTTGGCCTGTAATTTGGTGGTAATGATGGAATGAACAATATCAAGGGGAACACTCGGGAACAGAGAGACCACGTCTAATGAAGCCATGATGAAGTTCGTTCCCGTAGTGTTAACCGCAGTTATACGTGAAATGGCTTGTGTAGAGCTTTTAATAGAAAAAGGAGAGTTACTAGTAAGTGGTTGAAGGTATTTAGCGAGAGCAGTCTCAAGGGGTCGGGTAGGACTAGAAAAGCCAGAAACTAAAAGTCTGAGTGAGCGATCAGGTTTGTGAGTCTTCATTTTCCCGCAGGCTCCCGGGACCCTGAGCCCAATGGGCGGTTTCATCATTGCCGAGATAACAGTTGGTAAAGAGCCTTTTATTTTCAATTTGCTCAAATCTGAGATAGTAGCAGGGGTGGAATCAGAATTAATGATTTTATGAGGAATTCGTTCAATGGCTTGTTGCAATTTTTGCTTCATAATCCCCTCGATCAAAAATGACCATTTCTAAAGATTTATCTGCACCGATTATGGAAACGTTAGGGTTATTGGACAGGGCAATCAATTGAGAGCGTTCATACTTCAACCTAGTGGAAGAGTTGGAGCCCCTTGATATGGCGTACTTCGGACGCTTCATGAATATAGTTCAACGAACTCGATCCACTACCCTAACTACCCCTAAAACAACTTTGCGGTATATAGGCAAGACTGAGTTTTCTCAACCACTTGTGACAATCCTTAGAAAAACATGCAAGAAATATGGACTTGGATTTGGAGTCTCGGCTCGTAACATATTTTCTATTATCAGAACTGATCGTGACGTGATTCCCGATCTATCTAGACCCGGTGTATACCGCATACCTTTAGTTCACCCTAATAATCCAGAGGATGTGAAATATTATATAGGTTTGACATTCAGGACCTTAAAAGTACGATTATTGGAACACCAATATTACTCGAGGTTAGGCTCATCCAACGCAGCACTAACTGAAACTGTGGACCAAGAGGGGAAAATACCTGACTGGAAGAACGCCGTGGTTTTGAACTCTAAAGTGACAAGGGGAAATGTTTTCCTCTCCGAGAGCCTATATATCCATTCATATGGGCCTTTATGCTGTAACTCAGAACTTCAGTCATTCATTCCTCACATATGGAAAAAACTAATCCCCATCGGTATGATCGGTACCACTACGGACAATATTGTTTAACCTTTCATATCTTCGAACTTTTGATCGTTTTTGATTTGCTATGTTGACCGATGTCAACGCCTATTGCGTTGCATCATGGGTCAAACCTGATTTTATATAAGTGGACCACTTGTTGTTCTTTATGGCCTTAAGCCTGAAGATGGGATCTATGGATCCCAAAAGATCTCGCTTTTAACTTGCTTTTACTTGTGAATAAAGTTTTTCAAACTAGTCTACAGTATCAGCAGGGATAATTTTTGAATCGTACGTAGACAGCTTTTATGTCTTACATGTTCGAAGGACTTCTTCGTGAATTTTGCATAACCGTGTTACAGTATGGTTAATAACCGACTGCACTGGTATTTCGGCTGACGCCTGTAATATAACTATATTGGAAGGATAACACATTTCTTTAGCTTCTTTTATCTATAATAAGGGGGATACAACTTACACTTACGCTCCACAGTTTGATCATGTACAATAATATACTGATTTGTCAAAATATTAGCATCAGCCATTAGAGCGAATGCTTGTTCCGAAGATAAAGTTGTTAAACTGTCCGTAGAAGATTTCCGAGCTTTCTTGAATTTGGTGCCTATCGTAGGAGACGCAGAACACAGCTCTTTTAGGATTGAAGCTAAGTCGCGTTTTCCGGCCTTTCGCAGTTTCCGTTCAGTCGTCTTTGACAGTTCTTCTTGACTTGATGACTCAAAAAGGGTTTTGATTTTTCGGGTTTGGACTTTCGGAACACAGTCGTTGAAAGACCTGTGGGGCCTGCCTGTTTTACAAGAGTCATTGTTCGAGCAAGTAGGAGATCTTGACTTACAGTATCTGCAAAATTGATGTTCGTTTGAAGTTACGATGCGTTGTCCGCGAGGAATCTTTCCCGATGACTGCGCTTTCAACCACCTCTGTTTGACTTTATAAGCAAAATTTCTAAGAGTTGCTTTTACGCCATTTAAGGCGTCATTTGGCAAATACGGCCTTCCCCATTCGTCCAAGATATACGACAATATTGCGTCCGTAGGTTGTTTTGGAGGATGTTGATACCATTTTTCGAAAACGGCAAGACGGGATATTTGAGGAGTCATTCTGACACAAACAAGGACAGGGTGTAAATGTGCAAATTTGTGCAATATTTCTCTTTTCAGTTCAAGAGTGGGGACGCCTAGCTTTTTTTTTTTTTTTTTTTTTGATTGGAGGTTTAACGACCACCGTGAGCAACTCAATGGGCTATAAGCAGTCTCCCGTCCCTAATTTAGGGTCACTGGTTCCAGGGAAGGGAGAGAGCCAGTGCCGTAAGACAAACACAACATCCATGCCTGACCGGGATTCGAACCCGGACCCCTTACGGACGAATGCTCAGAGTCCAGCGCCTTAGACCACTGCGCCACTGGGGCGGGAACGCCTAGCTTTACTCTGGTTGGATGAATAACGCTGAACAACACGGAATAATGTCTTAAAAGGATCATTATAATGTGACAACCACTGTTTTATCACAATATAAACACGCTTTCTCTAAAATACGATATTTTGCATTACTCTATAAGTATACATAAATGTTCACGCACGTAATCTTACCTTGAAACACTGACGAAAATATTACCACGTCACACAAACCGCCATGTGTCACCATTGCCGCACACTCATCCACAGAACTGGAAGCAATGATGCGATTCCGTCCTTCTCGCCGTCTGGCCAACGCCACTGGGGGTAGTTTGAGTTGCAAGTGATAACTGTTCGGTGCCATTACTGCCTAAACAGCTGTCGAGGTCACTCAAAGGCCATGTTTAGCTATCGGAATTCTTTCTGTTTTTCATGATATTGGATATTCCCAAAATTGAATTAAGTTCCCCTAGATTGCTAAAATTTCACACTGTGCGACGTTAAGACGTGGAAGTTAAATCTCACGTTGTATTACAGCTGCCAGTATAAAACCGAATTTTACTGTGAAGCTGTTCGTTTGCCGTTTCCGGTGTATTTCTTGAACAGGGTTTCGAGTATCTTGCGCGGAAATATCGCGTGTCCTGCAGCCGCGGAAATTAAGCACTTTTTTTCTTGAACCGAATGCACCACGCTTGAGCTCGCTATTGTCGCCGTGTTTGCCTTTCAACCCGGACGCAGATTCGAAATAAGGCAAGTAAGTATTTTATCTATATATTAGAGCCACACGATTCTTTTTTGTGTGTATGTGTTTTTGTGCTTATAGTAATTTTTATTGTGGCTGTGAAGCATACTTTAGGATCGCTGATCAATTACAGCGACAATGGCCAAGTCACTGACTGGTCGGGTTCATATCCTGAATACATTTTGTTTTATCTGGAAATATTTATATCAATGTTGTGATCTTTTTGATTTCAAGTAATGTTATTTGATCTCGACTGAATTAGAATTTTTTTTTACTTATTGATTTCGAGAATGTTATTTGTTTCAAGTTAGTTATAAAAACTTATTTGATTTCAAATGAATTGCTCTTCCTGGATTTACTTTTTGATGTACGTAATGTTCATTCTGAAATTGATAGCTTCCGATTTGAATTTTTCAAGACCTTTTGACTACATACGAAACGAAACGCTCTTGGGGATGTACCTTTATTCTACATATATTATTATTATTCTACACAAGTGCCTTTAGAAATGAAAAAATCCCAAAATCTAACTTACGAATGGATTAGAAATGGAAAAATTACCGGAAACTCTAACATTTGAAATTACACTTCACGTTTTACGTATACGTATATTTAAGGCATTGAATAAAAGAAACATGTACCATATTTATAACCTTATGTAAAATATAGAATGTGAATAATTCGTTTATATAAACAATTGAATGCTGTACTTATATCAATACCATAAACATGGAAATTAATTAAATGCAAATGAAAACAAATTTTATATATTTTTTTTTCTGATTAAAAAGTAAAAGTTACAGTGAAGAGTTAATCACAAATGAATTGTAGTTGGTGAAATATCTAAATTTTTATTTGGGAATACACAATTGCAGTGATTGGCAGTAAGAGTGTTCACAATCATTTTTCTAGCAAAAATAATTTTAAGTATAAAGCTTAGATGTTTTTGTATTGAGCTTAACATATCAGCTTTAATGATATTAATTTTGAGCAACCTAAGTACGAATAATCATTGATGAACAGTTATGCATTTAAAATCTCATCATGAAAACAAACATTTGTTATGCATATTCTAGGATTCCAGGAGTGTCTGTGAAGACTAACTTTCATATCATTTCTCGAACTACCATGCCCCCTGATATAAACTTAGATAATGTGATCGTTGTTATTTATACGGTACAATCGGGAAAAAGTACTGCAGATAGAGGATAATTATTGATAGGTATCGTGTATGTACTGCATTAGTGTCGCTATATTTAGGATTTCTTTGTAATAAATCTAAACGTCTTTCGAATTAGAAAACTGCGCGTCTGATTGAACAAAACATGTACAAATAATAATGTGCTTTCGTAGTAATGAAATACAACTTTGATCCCGGGGATTCTTCAACAGGTTTCGCTGCGCATCTGCCTATGTTTATGGCACCTTAACCTAGAAACTTGAAACCGATCGACTCATGCTATGAAAGTATCGTTTCTTATTTGCTATATTTTTTTGTTTGTAAAATATTTAAAAAGGGACTTGTCTTTAGCTTCGAGAATTTATATAGCCAAAGTCGAACTCAGTTGCAAGTGATCATCATGCATATTCATATTCGTCAGTGAAAAAATGGTTAAAAGAGTAAAAAAAGGTAAATAGAGGTTCTTCTTTTACAGATGTTCCTATGTCTCGCCATCTGACGGGGCTTGAAAAAAATTAATCTCAGGAGGAAACAATGCAGAAGTATGCATTAGGACTTGAAAAACAAAGATAAACTTCAAAGACAAATTACAATGACTGTAAGTATTACAATGCGTTTGCAGTGAGCTGGAAGACCAAATAAATAGCTAAATCACGTATACACAACTCCGCAATTAACAATGCAATATAGCTGAAAGAAGTGAAATATACCAAATGTATGCGATGTATTGTTTGTACAAAACGATTTTCCAAAATATGCACATGATAAATTTAGCATAATCTAAAATATGTAAAGAGTGCTTTTTGAATTATGGTGAGACAACGTAAATGCTTACTTTAAACCGAAATCTCAATCAAAAGGGTTTTTGGTATCTTTACTCAGAATAAGATTTAGTACTGTCATAAATATAAAGAAACGTATTGATATTTTAATGCACATGATGATTTTTTACTCAAGGTCAGATTAAATGAAGTTCTGAAAAATTAGCCTATGCTAATTAATAAAGGATCCTAAATATAATCTCAATGATATGCACGTTTAGAAGGATTCAGGATAAGGAAAAGTATGATTCCATATTTATATAAACATTTATACGAAATATTAGAAATTATATTAATATTATTTAATATTCCAAACTTCTTAATTCTACTACAGCTGTCTATTATAGTTGAGCATGATTAGAGTCCATTAAGACACATAAGTTGTACTGGAAAAGTAATGCCGTGAATCCGAAAATGTTTGCTTCCGTCTCAAGACGAATTTGAAATAAAAAAGAAGAAAATAATTAGGAAATGGCAAGCCATGCTTTCTTGAATAGTCTGAGGGTTTTCCATTCTATCGGAACTACTTATTAACTATCGTTATATGTACTGAATACTTTCCAAACACAGTTCAATGAGAGACATACGTGTTTTGTTTGATTTCTTACATGTTACAATTTAAATTCTGTACATTCAAATCAATTCTTGGAAAAAAGGCTTGTTCATATAAATTTCACTTGGAAAAAGATCCTTAAATTTGACTAAAATAAACGTACTTTTTTAGTTATGTATTAAGCCAATCAGCAGGATTGCAAGTGCTTACAAGAATACGATTTATTTTTTTGTGTTTCGTGTTAGTTGGAATTATTAAATATTACGCGGAACTGGTAAATGATTATTCTGTCTTCTCAAATTTCTCATTTTTTGTATTCAGGTTTCTTCATCGCTTAACTTATTTTTTAATTACCCACCCTTTCCATAAAGATAGTAATTTCCCTTGTGTTATTCATTCAGTAACCCCCATTAGTAATACATTAATCATAAATGTGTAAGTTTCGGTACCACGTTTTAAAACCTGGAGAACAACGTACAGCTCGGACTAATTCTTATTTCTTATTTCAGTTCTATATATTGAGGTATTAACAAAAAATTTTGACTGATATTGAATATCAAAAAATGAATATACGGATAGGCCTAAATGTTTAATTTTATTTTCGGTTTTAGAAATACATCGCATAAATAATAACCCTAAATAAGCCACAAAATGTTTTCTGTCAGTGTCAGCTATAAATGCAATTTTTAACATTCGGCTTTTCCAAAATACAAATCCTTGAAAGTATGGCTCTTGTATATTTTAAGGTAAAGTAAAATGACGTACATCATCTTCTGGAAAATACAGAATATCATGGTATATATATATAATATAATATACCATGATATTTAGTGGTGCAGCATTGCTCTAAGGGTTGGAGAAGGATGTCAAATTCTTCCAAGTTTTCAGTTGGAACGCGTAATTTCTTCAGTGCAGTTTAACCAAAAGACGTTGTACTTTCCGGGATACCTTTACCTTTAAAAACTGTCGACCTAGTAGTCGAAACTAAAGTTTTATTATTTAGAATTAAAGGAAGTTGATAAGAAAATCATCTTTTAATTTTCGTCAGCTTCCTCCAATTTTTCATTTTGCTTTTTCAAGATCAGACTTCAAGAGATCGTGAATCCGTGGTTCTGATACAAGAAATTGAATTTCAACGAATGCAAGAATTGACAGGCTGTCATATGACAAGAGTTCGATATGACAGCCACAGGCATCATCGACATGATTCTACAGTAGAGACGAACTGACTGATCCGACCAATAGTATCTCAGGAGCGTCACGCGTATTCCGCGGATTAAGGTTTAAAGCAGGTGGTTGAGAAGAAACAATGGTAAGAAAAAGTCGAGAGGAAAGGTATGATTGGAAATTAAAACAAATTCTCATAAAAGCGGGAGGACGGAAATAACATTTTGTTAACGGAATTCGCGTAGTCTGTATTTCTGTTTCACAACACCATAATATCACAAGGTAACGTATATATTAGAAGAATGTTATATCGTTCAAAATATAATATAAATGATTATCTCTAGCATTAAGACCGATTAATGCACACAATTGACGTGGACGAGGAACATCAAACTGAAGTCATTGCTCTTTCCACGTTTACAAGTGAGTCACGGAAAAATTCTCAACGACCGTCACCGGGAATCGAAACCAGGGTCTTCCAGTTACGCGCCGGACATGCTACCACTGTACCACATCAGCCTCGAATTCTTCAGTCTCACATACGACTAACTGCCAAACCACATGGCAGGTTGTTCCTTATAGCCCCACACAATTCTGGGCATTCCCCAAAGATGGAAAGAGCGATGACTTCAGTTTGATGTTCCTAGTCCACTTCAATTGTGTGTATTAATTATTCATTCGCCTCCTTGCTATTGTTCAGCTGCTGCTTTCCATCGTTGGTCAATCCCCAGCATTGTGAGGGTCTCCAAGAAGCAACCTACCATGTGGTTTGGCAGTTAGTCGTATGCGAGTCTGAAAATTTTAAGGCCGCTGTGGTGCAGTGGTATCATGTCTGGCGCGTAACTAGAAGACCCTGAGTTCGATTCCCGGTGGTGTCCGATGATAAAATTTCCGTGACTTACATATAAAGGTGAAAAGACAGATAACTTCAGTTTGATTAAGACCAATTCACGATTTTGGATCGGTCGCATTTTACATATAATTGAGTTTAACGTATAAGTGTAACTATTATTGCATTTGAAAATACAATTAAAAAAGGAAATTTCGTGTCGAATCTATCGTCGATTAGAATGCAACATCATTTCCTGGGGGACACAACATGCCTTTTTACGTAAGAGCCGAAATTTGTCGATTTTATGAAAAACATGGTGAAGTCATGAACCATTTGAAGTGTAGATTTGTATAACCTGTATCCAAGGTTCTGACACTTGTGGTACCAGCTGATGGTCCTTAATGAAGCTGTTCACTTATCTCATCTCTCTATTCCCAAAAAAGTAACTGCCGCCGCGGCTGCTGCCGCTGTTTTAGAAATGTCGCGACACTCTCGCTTTCGTAGCTCGCAGCGCAAAACGTATTAAACGCCAAAATAAGAAATTTACATCTTTTGTAGAAAACTGTTTGGAGAACACGCTGAAATAAACCTTTTTTTTATTCTGGCGATACTTCAAGAGCTATTGTATTTTAAAGTTAAGGTAAGCAAAATTGTTCAACCACGTTCCGGATGCACTAGCAGCAACAGAACCATGAAACTTTATAGGCATGTAGTGCCATGACCGAATTTTTGCACCTTGTCACCCTTTTTTTGACTTTTGAATTATTTTACGAGAAATTAAATTTTTAAATTTCACAAATTTCTCTATTTCGCGATGGGATCTATTTAAAAACGGATATATAGCAAACTATAAATCATAAAGCATTGCAATTCTTACAGCATACACTTACAACTATCATCCCTTTTTTTACAAAAAAAGAAATTAAGAAAAAGCAATTTTCTAATTTTTAAGCATTTTTAAAAGACGTTAAGGAAAGAAACGAACGGCTTGTCCGTCTTCAGAATAACCACAGAGGAACGTTCTGGTCCCGTGACCTAATGCCACGGTGACAAAGCTATTTTTAGCACTCGCTTCTTATTGCGTGAAATAATAGGCAACAATATATAACTGGTTATGACCCAATGATTAATGACGTAGGGACGCTTTTCTTAAAGTTCGACGTTTTCTACCTGCATACGTGAATACCTATGCAAATATCGGTTTTCGCCCCGTGTATGAAAAGCAAAGAGGGAAAATGCGAGTGTGTTCGTCCGCGAATTGTTCGACCACTTCTAAGTGACATAGAGATCTGAAAATTGGCATCCTGATATGTCTTAAGGGCTTTGGAACATTTTCTGCTTGAACTTTTCGCGAATTGTTACACCACTTCTAAATAAGCTAGAGATCTAAAAATTGGCTTGCTGGTAGGCCTTAAAGTCCGAATTGCTTTTTGGACCGCTTCTGTTTTCCTTGGTGTAAATTTAGTAAGCGCTGTAAGTTCAAACGACAAAAGCCCGCCTTTCCAAAAAATAACGACAGTAAAAAAAAACTCGAAATCTCCGGAATGGCGGCGGAGCAAAGTCCTTCAATGGAAATAGAAGAAAACTGAAAAAAGTTCTGCAAAAATCTAACAGGGAGTTCACCGGGAGCGAAAGAAAAACTGTAAACAAGCCGCCATCTTGAAATCGATACAGCGCAAAAAGTATTGAACAATTTGGAGAACATTTTCATTTCGTCAGATGTCATCACCGGAAAGAGACAGACGAACACATTTGTCGAAAATTCTGACGTATAAGTTCAAATGACAATAGCCCGCCATTCCAAAAAATAACGACAGTAAAAAACTCGGAATTTTCGGAATGGCGGCGGAGCAATGTTCTTCTATAAAAATAGAAGGAACTTGAAAAAAACATTTTCTGCACTGCAGGGCCCGAGCGCTACTCTGGAAACGAGCGTAGCGAGCCTAGAGGCGCAGCCCCTAGTCTTGTAAACAAGAAAGGCGACACCAAATTTTCGGGTGTAATAAGCATGTCTTTTGAATCCGTTTTGATGCAAATTAAATTTATCAAAGCTATCAAAGTCAATGGAACCCGTATGGAAAACAATAGTATCTGACGGAAGAAAGACGTTTTTCAATCGGGTTTTTAATCCGTCAGATATTGCTGTAAACGGAATTGTGAGATTACGCCCTTTGGTTGCAGACTTGTGCGTTAAGAAAAACAAGAATTTATATGAGAAACATTTCTCACCAGAAACGTTCTCCAACATAGAAATAATTTTTCAACTCGGACTCTTAGAAACAGAGATATCGACAAAAATAAGATGTGACTTTACGTCCCCTGGTGGGAAAACCATGCATTATTTTAGGAAGAAATTATTCTCAAAAGGTTTTTCCATATGAGCAACATCGGTCAAAGAAAAAAAAAATTAGTCGAGTTCTCAGGAGCCCAGATTTTTCTACAAATACATCAGAAGCAGAAATTTACACTTAAGCCCCCTGGTGGCCCAACCATTATTTAACAAACATTAGAAATTTTGTGAAAAAAATTTCCATCAGGTCTTGTATGCGATACAGAAAGAATTTTTCAAATCGGAGTTTTAGAAGCAAAAAAAACCGCATAAAATGCAATTTACCTTTGCGCCCCCTAGAGGAAAGTCTATGATTTACTTAAAAATTTTGAAATTATAGGAAACACATTTCACATCGGACACACTATCCAACAAAGAAGGAATTTTTCAAATCGGACTCCAAGAAGTAGAGATATTGACAAAAATAAGATATATATCTACGCCCCTGGCGTAGAAGCTATGCATTATTTCAAGAAGAAAATGTTCCTAAAAGGTTTGTCGACGTGAGTAGTATCGGTGAACCAACCACTTTTTTCAATCGAGATTTCAAAAGCTCATATTTTGCTGCAAATACATCAGAAGCGGAAATTGAGACTTACGCCCCCTGGTGGCCAAACATTTTTTTTTAATTAGAATTATGTGCACAGGATTTCCCATCAGAAGCTATATCCGGTGTAGAAATGATTTTTCAAATCGGAGACTTAGAAGCAGAGATATAGGGGGGTAAGCAATTTACCGTTGCGCTCAAATCGGAGACTTAGAAGCAGAGATATAGGGGGTAAGCAATTTACCGTTACGCCCCTAGCGGAAATTCTATGAATTAATTGAAAATTTTGAAATTATATGAAATACATGTCCCACTGGTAACACTATCCAACAAAGAAGGATTTTTTAAAATCGGACTCCTAGAAGTAGAGATAAGAGATATTGACAAAAATAGGATATACATCTACGCCCTCTGGCGTAGAAACCATGCATTATTTTAAAAAGAAAAGCTTTCTAAAAGGTTTGTCGACATGAGTACTAACTGTCTGCAAACGACGAATTTTTTCAATCAAGAATTTAAAAGCTCATATTTTGCTGCAAATACATCAGAAGCGGAAATTAAGATTAACGCCCCCTGGTGGCCAAACCGTTTTTTACAAAAATTAGAAATTATGTGCAAACGATTTCCCTTGAAGAGTTGTATCCGGTGCAGAAAGAATTTTTCAGATCGGGCATTTAGAAGCAGAGATATAGGAAGAAACGCAATTTACATTTACGCCCCCTAGCGGAAAGTCTATGAATTACTTGAAAATTCTGAAATTATATGAAACACATGTCACACTGGAAACATTATCCAACAAAGAAGAATTTTTTTAAATCTGACTCTTAGAAGTACAGATATTGACAAAAACAAGATATATATCTACGCACCCTGGCGGAGAAACTGTAGAATATTTTAAGAAGAAAATATTCCGAAAATGTTTATCGATGTGAGTAGCATCAGTTCACGAAATAATTTTTTCAATCGATATTTTAGAAGCTCAGACTTAATGGCAAATACATCAGAAGCAAAAATTAGCACTTACGCCCCCTGGTGGCTAAAGTATTATTTACCAAAAATTTGAAATTATATGCAAAAGATTTTCCATCGGGAGAAGTATCCGCTGATGAATTTTTTTTTCAAATCGGAGTTTTAGAAGAAGAGTTATTGGGGAAAATGTAATTTACTTTTACGCCCCCTAGCAAAAAATCTATGCGTAATTTGAAAAAGTAACTATATCTAAAATACCCTTTGACATAAATGGAATCGAAAGACAAAATAATTTTTTCAATCCGATGTTTAGAAGCATATATGTGGAATAAAACGTATTTTTGAATTCGACATCATCCGCCTTTACGCCCTCAAGCGGCGAAATTGTGCATCGTAAAAAAAACGAAATAAAGGATCATTATTCTCATTTTTCTAGCTTCCAAATGCAAAAAGAACTTTTCAAATCGAACTGATAGTTGCAGAGATATCGTGGGTACAGGCGAACGGACGGACGGGTGGACAAACCGGTAACATAAGCACGATCTTTTTTTACAAAAGACGTGCTAAAAACATATGACAGAAAAAACACGAGGTATGAATTTCTTTTGTTTCCCATTTTCGGAAGAGTATACGATTTGCTGCTTAAATAAACGGTCAACTAACATTACGTTTACGTCATCCCCATAAACCAAAGCAGTGATTTGTAGTTAAACCACAGGACACAGAGATCGTTACTGGAATTATGATCCGAAGTTGCATGTGCGGATAAAAGGTAATAAGGGGAGATCATACTCTTTAAAAATGGTAAGTTTTCACTTAAATATTGCATAATTCTGTTCAAAAGATAAATTAATTTGGATTGTTACGAGAAATCTACGGTTTTGATTCGTTATCTAATGTCCATCAGAAAGGAACCTAAGCTTCCTAGAAAAGGAAAATAATCGCGATAAGACATGATCGAAGCATATTTATCCACGTACTATAATTAAAACGGGTGACTAATTTACTTTGTTGCCTTATTTTATGGAGTGATCCGGTATTTCCTAATATCTTCCCAGAGTACTCTTACTGTCAGCAGACTCATGCGACAGGTAACGCTCGCACGATGTGATATTAAGAGAATGTTGCGTAGTACATGATTACATTTCTTTATAGTGCAATTATTTATCAAAACTTAGCAAATTGCGCATTCCTAAATATAACACTTTAGTAGAAATTGTGTCAGGTATTTGAAAGTATTTCGCGCTGATCAGCAGACAAACGGAATTTTTTGAACATTGTATTTTTCAGAAAAATCTTCTCTTAATATAAAGTGAAAATGAATTTGCTAAAAAAATAAGCATCTTTACAATGCTTATTTTCTATGTTCCAGCAAACAAAGTGTTTGGTCAGCATCTAGTCACGAAACCCTTTCTGTCTTCTTCAGTTTGTCTATGATATACACTATTTCGGTGTGTGTAGAATGTACGAATTTGAAAGTGGTTAAGGAAATACGGTTATCCCACGTCTTCTTGATGTTAGCTCAGAAACAGTTTATTTTTCAAACCCTGACTTGAACAATGTAAATTGGAGTCGGCTAGAATCATGCGTCACTAGGATAAATTCATGTTCTTTTGAAAACACTGCATTTCCGTAGTGCGTTGTGGGCATAAAAGTATCTCTGACGGACTTTGCTAAAATTTTAACGTGAAATGAAAACTTCCACGTGTGATGTAAGGGCAAAAAGTAGAAGGAAAGTGTCAGCTGTTATAATATCGTTTATCTTTCGTTGCAAATATGGTTAAATATAATAATACTGGCCCTACATGAAAAATTTCAATTTTCTCATATTAATGCCAACATAATATGACGAAAAGTAGCTTAAATGTTCTGCTGGTTGAAAAATGAGAAGTGGTCATTTATAATTGATATTGTGTTTAAACGGCAGTAATTTTTGTCCGCGAACATTTTCCATTTCTAATATTTTATTGACTCACAAATATTCACATAGTTGTAACTACATATGAGCGTGTGAGTTGCGTGCTTAGAAATCTCACATATCAAACAAGTACAACTTTAACGCAACTCCGTTTTTTACCTCTAACGTGTGTTCCAACATGTGTGAAACGTAACAAATTTTGCCTAAGCAGGATAAATACACATGATTCAAAATTTATATCATATTAAACGTTCATTATAAGATAATATCACAATACCATCGTTCTTGAAGATGACTGCCATTTGGCGTATACCTTAGTACTCTAGGTATTTCCCTCCTGCTTAAATTTACTACACCTTTTGCATTCCAATTTCGTCACCCATTTAAGGGTACATATAATGTTCCTTCCTTTTCTTTTTCTTTTCCATGCATGGAGGTATGTATTATGCCTAGAATTTTCAAATAACATATAATATGTATAGCACACATGTTTGCACGTTATACAGGTGTGTATATGCGAAATTATCACTCAAATGCAAAAACATGTAACAAAATAATTCAGAAAATAAAGCAGCTGGCTTGTTTGGACTTCAGTAATGAATCTTAAGATAGAATGAATAGACAATTAATTACCACTGAGGCCCCAGTCTGCTGGACAGGCTGGGCAGAAATTTAACACAGGTATGATGTGTCGAACAGTTGTCCTATAGAAAGATGATTGTCAGACTAATTGTTTATATTAGGAACAGCGCCGTTATAAAGTTATAAAAAACAGCATGAGATACATCATAAAATAATTAGCTATATCTCAGAAACGGAACTATCTATTAATGTGATTTACACCGATGAGCAATTACTTTATGATCAAGCCCCAAACCTAGAAAAATGAGCTCGCCTAGAGACCGATCGGTAACGCAGTTGAAGTTCATATGGTAATGTCCGGAGTACCGGCTTTCCGTTTGCAGAGTGTTCGGAGACGTAACGGGAAAATCTGCCGATATATTGGAGTTTGATAAAAGACTAATTATGTTTGCACTGCTCCTCGGAACTACGATCTCGGAAACGATAGAGCTTGTGGGTTGTTCGCGTGCCTCTATAGTAAGTACGCATCAAAGGTGGCGCACAGATGGCCAAACGACAAACAGTTGTCCAGCCGTGTGTGTTCCCTTGCACCTCATTGATGCCTGTGGGGAGCGGAGATTGTCGCGCATTGTTAAAAACGGCCTCCAGGCCAGAGTGCGACAAATCACCCGCAGTTACAACATGGTGATAAGGTCAATGTATTGGTATATAAATAGGTTTTGAGGGATTTCGGTTCGGTGTCGTACTTATTACTGCTCGCATGTATTTTAATTGGCAACACTGCGATATCGCAGTACGAGACGCCAGCTGTCAGAGTCAGTATACGACGTTCGATTGAGGGGCGAAGACGTATTTGTTTAACTCAATGGTAAATGGCAACTTTGGTCCCGACAAAACAGCATTTGCAGGAAGTGTTAGTGCATTACTTATTGCCAAGAAAAGTTCTGCGGACAGCTATCGCTTAATGCCATAATAAATCTATGGTGAATATTCCCCATCCATAAAAACATGTGACTATTGGTTTAGACGATTCAAAAAGAACGATTTCGATGTCAGTGATAAAAAACATTCTGGATCACCCAAAAAAATTGCTGATGCCGAATTGGAAGCTTCTCTCGACGAGGATCCGTGCCAGACCTAAAAAGAACTAGCAGCAGCATTAAATGTTAGTGAACCATGCATTTCACAAAGTTTTGCTGCCATGGGAATGGTGCAAAAAGAAGGGGAATTGGGTTCCACATGCTTTGCGGGAAAGAGACCTTGAACGTCGAAAAACCTTTTGCGAATTGCTGCTTCAAAGGCAAAAACGAAAGTTTTTTTTGCATCGTATGATTACTGCCGACGAGAAATGGATATGGTACGACAACCCTAAACGGCAGAAATCATGGGTGAAGCCAGGTGAACCAGGTCCTTCAACGCCAAAACGCAATATCCATGGTTCAAAGGTAATGCTGTGTATCTGGTGGGACTAGAAGGGAGTGATCCACTATGAACTGCTGAAACCATCACAACTATTACTGATGATCGGTATCTAAACCAATTAAGGCGTTTAAACGATCTCTCACGCAAAAACGGTCGGGATGGGAGAAAATACACAACAAAGTCATCTTACAGCACGACAGCGCAAGACCACATGTTCCTCGACCTGTGAAAAAGTGCTTAGAAGGATCCGACTGGGAAGTTCTACCCCACCCGCCATATTCGCCAAATATTGCGTCCTCGGATTACCATTTGTTCGGGTCGATGCAGTCAGCACTTTCGGGAGAACGGTTTAGTTCTTATGAAGACATCAAAAATTGGCGGGACACACTGGATCTCTTCCAAGAAACCGGAATTCTTCCTTCGTGGCATACGTTCACTGCCCGAAAGATTAGGTAGAGTTGTAGCTTCAGATGGAACATACTTCGATTAATATTAAAATATTGTTTCTGTTCTTCAACAACGTGTTTTGTTCATCTCAAATCCCTCAAAACTTATTTATATACCCAAATACAACAGCACACATTTCATCGAAGCCTTTTTCGCGTGGGCCCCCGTAGCCGAAGAACCAGCTGAGTCCTATGATGACTGTACGTCATCGCCAACTGAGCATGAAATGCCCCCAAGATCATCGCAATTAGACAGTGTAGGCTTGGATGAAATTAGGCTGGTATGACGAATCAAAATTCCTGGTTCATCACGTTGACGGTCCTGCGCGGATTCGCCGATTGCCATCGGAGGCTACGGTACCTGGATGTACTGTTGGGCGGAAACAGGCCGGCGTCGACGATGTTATGTTGTGGGCGATGTTTTCTTGGGACACTTTAGGCCTCATTATCCGAATAGCAAAATCCCTGACAGCTTTCAGATATCTGAACACAGTTGCGGGCAAAGTTCACCCATTCATGACAACTGTGTTCCCTGAACAGCATAACGCGTCATGCCACACTGCCAGAATAGTCAAGGAGTGGTTCGAGGAACATGCTGGTGACTTTCTGTTCGAGCTCTGTTCTCCAAATTCACCTGGAATATACCCAAAGGAACATTGTGGTTCGACTTGGAAAAGCGGGTTCGTGCTAAATCACAAGCACCCCGAAATGTACGGGAACTGCTGGACCTCCTGTTGCTATTATTGTACCAGATATCCCAGCATATCTAAAGCCACCTCATCGAATCGTTGCTTCGCCGAGTGGCTGCTGTTTTGCGTGTTAAATGGGGTCCTACAGCTTATCAGGTAGGTTGTCGTAATGTACTGGCTCATCGGTGTACGCATAATCGTAGGCAAATAAAGTCAGTGCTTTTGATGCACTGTGTTTATAATAATACAATTCGCAAGTATGATGAGGTGGATGAATATCTTTCGCCGATTATATGTAAAACGTTGGCAGTTTTAATTTCTCGTTTAACGAATCTGCCTCCCTGGGTTTAAATAAATACCGGTGTACGGAGGAACCTTTAAGCTGGAAAGACAAATATCTCCGGTTTCTAGTATGGTGGAATATCATAATTTTGTTACTGAGAATTGTAGTTTATTCTACTTAAACTGTCATACTCACTTCTTACCTGGAGCATTCGTTTAACGAATTTTCGGAATACCTGAGAAATGAAAGTTTGAGAGAGGAAACGTCAGCTCGCCGTCCGCCACAACAATACATACACTAAGTGAATCAAACGTTTTCAAAGCCTTAAGACCATCTTTTTATTCGGTTATCTGCTCAGAAGAAAATTTAAGAAGATTATCGTGTGTACGTTATTCAATGAATCCTGTTCTCATTAATTCGATTTCCAGATCACAGTATTTCCTATGAAACTCTGCCATGAATGTTTGCCACAGCTGTAAACTATTGAGGCTGCGTATTTGGTTGTTTCGCACTTGACCCATATGATAAATTTTACGTCACTTTGTTCTAAGAAATAGATTACCGCATTTAATTCACAAGACCTACTTGATGCAGAATTGCTATAAGCTTACATGCATGTTCGAGCTTTACCCAGTGGCGTACCTACAACCCCCGCAGCACCCGCACTTGTGGAGGAGCGCACGTAAAGGAGGGACGTACTACAGTTGACAGTTATAGTTTTATGAAAAAATTCCGTACACGCACAAAAACAAACAAATAATTTACCCAAAGGTTAATATTTTTCTTTAAGATATATTTAGCTTTGCAGGTAAATAAATGTCACATTTAACTTTTAAAACACTGGATACTCTACAGACTGAAATTATTCCGCCCTTTGGCTCCGGTATATAATACGATCGCTTTCCAATTGCCCTCCTTCTGTGTTATTGAATGAAAGTGCAAAGACATATGGGAATACAACGTGAAGGATGTGCGAAAACAGTCAGTCACCTAGAATTACGAACACGACAGTCGCATATACTCACAGCAGCCGCGGATCTGCGATGTTATAAGAGGGCGATTTCTTCAAATTATTTCTTTTATTTTGAACAAAACAATTAAACGTTGCTATTGCTTTTAGTGCTTTCTAATAGTAAACATGTCTATATCTCATTCACTCTGTAAAAACTTTAATATACAAGCGAACGACATACATTTACAAAATGTCACAAAAATATCCAAGTAGAGCAAAATATCGGAGTAAAAGAAAAGGAGAGCGCGCGAAGAAACTTCCCAAATCGAAGCAGTTATTTTTACGCTGATCCTGTTAAGCTCAAGTGACGTTTCTCATGAAAAGAGTGATGATTTGTTTAGCTTGTCAATTGTTCAAAGTTTAGAAACAATCATTTGACAAAAACTGAGTACTTCAGAAACAAGTGAAAGTAAAACGGATGATTATGGAGTTTTATAACTATTAATTTTAACCATTTAAAATATTTTGCTGAATTCGTTCCTTGCGATAAAATGCATATTCATGTTCATGCATTGGTCGGCGCACCACGTTAATCCTGATTGGCTGATTAACAACCTTACATTAAGTACTTTTGTCCCAAAAATTATTCAAATATTTAAAACTACAGAGCTATAGGTACTACCTGATTTTATTAGACACTCTCTCTATCTTCCTGACGCCCCCGTCCCTCCGAACTACACACATACACTGGGAAAAACACATCCTCTCTCGTATTCCAAATCCTGGGAAAATATTTCTGCTTAGCGGCGGTGAAGTAAATCTTGCGGGGGGGGGGACGCACGTTGTGCTAGTTGCGCTACTGGCGTCGCGGTACTTATTTATGGGACAGTAGATTTAGCATCCACAGCAAGCAAATCCGTGAGCTACAAAGCAGTCGCCTGTCCCTATTTTGAATCCTTCGTTCCAGGTAGGGTTAGCGAACACGCCATTCGTGTTTCTCCCGAGATAAGAAACCGCACAAACCTTGGACGAAGGAAAAGAACACACCATTTCGTACCACTCGAACATCAGGGAATGAGATTGAAGGTTCAGTGGCTCCCATTACTTACTCGTTTGGATTGGAATACAAGAGTGTTTCACAAATATTGACCTTCTGCTCAAAAGTGGCAAAGGTACCCCACAGCTGTGGCATTAATCAAGTGAACCACATCATTTTACCGTTCAGTGAAATTATTTCATTCCTACACGGTTTATCACATGTGTTGCTAAAGGTATGAAAGTTGTTCCCACTTACCTCGGTGTTTATTTCCACAAAATGATAAAGCAGTGGAAAAACTAGCTGCGGTGTCGATGCAAAAGGGATACAGAGAACATCCGTTCATCCACCATTCTATCATCCGCCACACTAGGTTAACCGCCAACTGTCGCTCCATTTTTTTATTTCATGGGAGCGTCAGTCCCCTTCTTTTGATTATCCCCTGTTCTACCTTCCACAAAGAGATTGTTTCTTCCTGAGTTGATTATCTCTCCCTTCTCCGACTTAGATGACATAACCCAAGTAACGAGGTGCATGACTGGGCTTTCTCCATAGCTGCATAAATCACACCACTGCTATGAGGTTTATTTGATTTCCGAATATTAACTGAACAGAATAAGTGAGAAAAAACGAGTTGTTCTTGACAGGAAAGGGAACATTGACGATAGTAAAATGATTGAAGGACAGGCAAACTGCTGATTATTCGTCAGACAATTACGGAGTAGGATAATCCGTAGTAAATGACTTGAGCAGACATTGAAATAATCAAATAATATGTAAGCAAGTTAGTAATCATAGATGGGGAATTTTGAAAAATATTTCAAAAACCAGAAGATCTCTATAAATTATTTGAAACATAAGTTATTTTAATTAAATATTTCAGTTGAACTTTTATGTTCTTCTGTATAATCTATAATCCGTAAACCTTTGATCAGGTTTTCACACGAAAAGAAGCATAAACTTCGATTTTAAGAAATATAGTAATCATCTGAAACTGACGTATTAGATTTTAAGTCCCAGGAATGATGCGCTGTAACGAAGACATTTTTTGGATGCTCGCATCTAACGTAGCTGTGGAGGCAGAACATTTCATTCGTTAGTTCGTTTACATTACTGTACTATATTATTCTTGCTTTTATTTAGTGGTATTCGATCATATCTTTGTGACCAAGAATCATATTTTTACTGTGATAGGATAAAGTAACAAATTTAGTAAAAAAAGGCAAGCGTTATAAGATAACTATTCTGGCAACAAAAATAATATTGATGTGTTTTTGTTAACCAATTTTACGACCTCCATTCTTAGCTATTATTTCGTAACAACGATACAGAATTGTGACGTTGCTCTGCGGCCATCGCAGAAAAAGAAAACAAAAGGAACTCGGATTATTTATCACGCATTTCCAAAAGATCAGACATTGGAAAAAATCTGACTACTTAAATGTAAATGGAAAGATGTGAATATTATGTATGACAGGTTTTGCTCTAAACATTTTATTACAGATGATGGCGAACATGATTGAAAAAAGCTGTTTGCGAATCTTGCGATATGAATTTCATCGGAAGAAAACCTTTTCAGTATTCTTAACAAAAACGTTCATTCAGTGTAGTAAAAGTAAAAATATACAGGTTAAATCACCAAACTTTTTGCGACTTCCTAAGTAAATTTGTATTCACCACTGTTTCTTTTGAGAAATGCAAAATTTGGCGACGTTTGCTTATACCTAAAACCTTCAGTTTTGTAAGTTGTTCTTGAATTTTGTTTGGAAGATATTGACCTGAAAACAACATTTTGTCCATCTTTGGCTACGATTAAAAATAACCCCTATTTGCAAATATTATAGGCCTATTATATAGGAAAACATCTGTTTCTGGACACGAGAATCTGTATATTACCAGACAGATACTTTCACGCACTTCATGAAAGACTCAGAGAAAATCAGCTTGCCAACAATAACTAATTTTATTGTATATGTTTAGGCGCCACACAAAGGTTTAGAAAGTGTTCTCATGCTTAAAACTTGCATCTATTAATTTTTGAGGAAAATGTCCGCAGTGCGACATCAAAGTTTGGTGGGTATGGATAGTTCAGATAAATTTTAAAATTCAGTTAAATAATGATTTGCATAATTTAACAGCTATTAACGCGGATGGACGAATATATTTTTTCACAAAATTTCCACGAATGAATGAAACTCTTCGAAATATTTTTAATCATACAACATTTAAAATGCAACACTCTGGAACACGAACGCTGGATTTACCCTGAGAAAGGGAAATAGTGTTTGAAATTCAAATATTTGCTGTTCTATAAAGATGAAACAATTGATGCGTCGGAAACACTTGCAACGACGCAGCAGTTGGCTAACCATGATTTTAAAAGACTTTTACAAATATAATGTGTTCAGTCGAGGGATTTAGGCAGAATTCTAAATCTTTGTATTTTTTAAACCCTGATAATGGGTTAATTTTCTTGTTATTTCTTTTTTATTTTTATTTTTATTCACAAAAATGTACATTGGACTGTCCTCAAAACACGTTTGGTCACACGTGTGCATTAATGTGTGTAATTTATTTGAAACAAAATTATTGACGTCGCCCATGAGGCGCAGTGGTCTATGCTTATAACCATTTGTCTGTTTTGGGTCCGGGTACGAATCCTGGCGAGGCATGCATGTTGTGTTTGTCTTACGGTGCCGGCTTTCTCCCTTCTCTGGAACCAGTGGCCTTTAATTAGGGGCGGGCGATTGTTTATAGCCCATTGCGTTGCTCACGGTGGTCGTTAGAACTCCAATAAAATAAATATTTACACAAAATTAGAACGCCGCCCCAGTGGCGCAGTGGTCTAAGCAATGGCCTCTGATCACTCGTCCAAAAGGGGTCTGGGTTCGAATCCCGGTCAGGCATGGATGTTGCGTTTGCCTTACGGCTCCGGTTCTCTCCCTTCCCTGGAACCAGTGGCCCTAAATTAGGGACGGGCGACTGCTTATAGCCCATTGAGTTGCTCACGGTGGTCGTTAAACCTCCAATCTAAAAAAAAAAAAAAAAAAAAAAAAAAAAAAATTAGAAACTGACATGCGAAAATATATATATACAAGGCTTTCAAATGAGGCAAAAATGAGACATTATTTATAAATGTAGGAATAATTGTTTACTAGTAGTAGATCCATTATGCAGTCCTAACTAACAAAAAGAGTTAAACTGACAAACATTTGACCAATAAAAAGCAAATTATCGCGATTCTCGAAAATAACACACTCAATTGAAGGCTGGTATAAAACAGACACGTTTAATTTAAACCATAAGAAAGATAATAAAAGATAAGATAATGTAAAGGTGTCACTCATAAATGCAAAAGAATTAGTTATCTATGGAGCAACCTGGATTTCCGCTGTAACCCATAAGTTACCACTTATAGCAGATTACACCTACAAGCTAATATCTGATTGCATGCTACAATTATCTTTAGATTTGGTTTGGTCAGCAGAAAAAATACATAGCATTGCATTCTACTACAGTTGGAAGAGTGTTCTCGGCAACCCGGTGGCGCAGTTGTCTAAACGATGGCTTCTGATCGTTTGTCCCAAAGGGGTCGGGATTCGAATCTCGGTGAGGCATGGATGTTATGTTTGTCTTACAGCACTGGCTCTAAACCTTCCCTGTAACCAGTGGCACTAAATTAGCGACGGGCGACTGCTTATAGCCCATTGAGTTGCTCACGGTGGCCGTTAAACCTCCAATCAAGAAAAAATGTGTTCTCTAACCAGCGGGAGAGTTCAATTAATAATAGTACTTACTTAATCTTACATTGTATATTCCAGTTTGAAAGCGTGGCGCGGAGAAGCAACACTGAAAAGGGAGGGACACTGATTCACTGACGCTCTCGCCGTGTACATATACGCGCACAAAACACTGCAGCAGAAGGCACTACGATGGGGGACTTTACTAGAAGAAACACACACAGTAATGCTGTATCTATTTCACTGAGATAGGTGCATTCGGCGGATTTTCGAAATTTACTCCAAGCAAAACGGTCGTTTCGCTTTGCTGATGGGGGAAGAAAGAAATGTGGGCTCTCTCTCTCTCTCTCTCTCTCTTCTTTGTCCGCAAGATTGCCGTGGCCTTGGATCCCGTTCGGGCTGCAGCGTACTATTCGTTCTTCTGTCCATTCCGCCCCGGTTTCACTTCCGTTTCATTATTATCCTGGCACTTTTGGCTTTTGGGATGCAGCAATCGTACCTATGCTGGTATGCAAAAGATTAGTTCTCAATCTTTACTTTGTCGCTGAAAGTTGATACTTTCTTTCATTTTTTACGAAGAGTGGTACTTTTCTTCGTTAAGCAAAAGTTTCCTCTTTTCTTTAGTTAAGCATGACCTCGTTTCATTGAAGCCAAACTGTGGGGCCTTTCCGGTTTCGATCCCATATTCCAGGTCTCCCCAGAGTCTTTCCAGCGCAATGACCGCTGAGCTATAAACATTTAGCTCACTCCGAACTCCAAACTACTCGGCTCTTCTCCTCTTCGTTTTCAGATCAAGACTGCGCGCTTTTTTCCACATGTGTTTAAGGTGCGCCAGATATTTGACCACGTGCGCAATTTATGGCAAAATATATTTTACTGACTAATGTAACCCCTTAGCGTCCTTGCCGATTTCAGTATTTCGGTGCTTGACACTTTTTTAAGCGAAATGTGAGAGGATCTTACTCTGTACCCAATATGCAGCTTAGTCAAGTATCTTTATTGTCTCGTTTAATGTCCTGGAAAGCCTTGTGTTTTCATCATACGTCCATCGTTTCTCGGTTCCATCTTCGTTCAACTAAAGTACAAACTTCTAAACAGAGTCTCGGCATTCGTTCAAAACATTTCCCTGCAAGAGATATGGCATTGGGGGTCTCTGTTTATCACTATCTATTCTCTTTCCTCAGCCACTTACATTCTTCATGATTCTCCATGCCTTTTGTGTCTTGCTTCTGTTCGATACTTGAAAACGAAAATATTTTCCCTTTCTTCAGTAGAAAAACATGTCGAATAACATAACAGACTGTGACGAGAATATTGTCACACAAATAGAGTACGTCTTATTAAGATCAGATGTATCTTAGGTAATTCAAGGAAACTAGTATCCCATATCCCAAAGTTATTTTTTAAATATAATCATAGTTCTTTCATCCCACAATTCTTGGGACAAGCGATTTGCCTTCAAACAATATGGTAAAACATTATGCAACCCACATAAAGATTAAAAGCGTAGTGTTAACTACAAATACTATTACTTTTAGATTTATCGGTAATGCACCAGATTTAGAGTGTTCAATTTTGTCACTTGCAATAAATAACCCTCCTAACGGTTACAACAAAATTCTAAGAAATTTTGTGCAATGTTCTTTGTATTTAATATATATATATATATATATATATATAATTTTTACTGATATTAAACTAAAACTTACGTTTTACTAAAATTTCATATCGAAATTAAAAGTTTCAATGCACTACGCATATTAAACGATAAACAAAATGTTTAATAAGTCGGTGTTCAGAAGTAACCTGGTGTAGGAATCCTACGGGAACTATAGAAGAAAGATCTTATTGCTTTGGTTCTGTAGTGTTAATGCGTCAAAATTTAAAACCCTACGGTTGAGTTCACACGTTAGCTACAAAACAGTAAATGTTCACCTAACTGGCACATTCAAAAGAATTGAAGGCAACTTTGTGGCTAAGTACCTCAACACAATACGTTCTTTCTTTTAAAAAAACTGTATTCAGAAGGCGATTAATGACTGTGGAAGTTTAACACAATCCAAATTAAGAACTTCTTGAGAGATAACAAAAAGGTCCTTACAAGACAAAAATAATGCAATAACTGCATTTCCCTGCAAACACATCACTTCTGGATAGGCATCCGACTAGTGTCGCTATTTAAGGCGTTATGTAAACCTACTAGATTTTAGTTCCTTTCATCCGCCCAAAAATAAATACATGACCTTTGCGAACACGGCAAACCCTGCAGTTTTACTATATCCGTAGGATCGCAGTTTAAGTGGGATTTCAGTCGCTGATCCTTCCGGAACTAACACAGAAGTAGAGTTGTTACCATACACTGCGCCTTACTAAACAAACTTTGTGTTCTAACAACGTTTTGGAAACTATGCGGGAGAGCACAACTGAGATGATCTTCACCGGGTGTACTGTTAATCACTCGCGGTGAAGATCATGGGAACTATGATGCACGAAACCCTTAAGTAACTACATCGAATAAATATTTGTAGCTGAAGATATAATGGCCCAGTCAATCTGTGAAAGACCTTAGTGCACTTTGTGAGGAATCTCGGTACTATGGAAAAAATCATTAGTTTTAGTCTTCTTTTCCTGCGAAAACGATCGAAATAAATAAATGATTTGCAGGGTCATGCTGTGTCCACTGAAGCATCCCTGTGAAGAATCTAGGCTTATGGAAAAAATTTGCAATTTCGGAAAAGGAAATAAATACGTAATCCGTTATGCAATAGCATATGCCAGCGTTCGGGAATCCTTGAATTATTTAATAATAATCTTCAGATAATGGCGGACTAAGCTTCTGAATGACATCAGCGTTATTGGTGGAGATGGTAGCAAGGTTTCTTTTTCAAATCTTTCTGCAGATGAATAGGGATCCCATGACATAGTACCATTACTAAATTATGAAATATCATAGCCAAAATAGAGCTGAATTGTAAAAAAATGTAAAGTAATATCCAACTTTCTCCAATAGGTGGTGGAAACATATTTTCAACTTATGTAATAACGCAGTCTTACTGTGAAAATTACAATGGAAACTCTGTTGGAGGTGTTTGGTTCGAAATTTAATGTTGTTGAAAATGGTATGAAATTTAGTGTTGAGTCTTCGCTGTATCTTCTTCACATTTGGGTACTAATATCTGCTATGTGTGTTTCAACATCACATTTTCCACACGCATTTCAAACTAACACGCAACTTCGCTACCTAACTGTTCACAGCCCAATGAGATAACGAATTAGATGCACCTCAGCACTTATTCGAGACTATAGTGCTTCATTTCTGAACTCTTACTTTCGTTATGTAACGGAACTGTCGTCAATGGTAGCATAAGTAGGGTTAATTCGAACTGTACTTCTTCCCGTTCCCTGTGAGGACTTCGCAGCCATTAGGACTTTACTAAGGCATGGGATTCTGTTATGTAATCAGATTTCGCTTCCCAATTTATGCCATGGCGAGGATGAAGCCTGTACGATACAGTGACCTATCATTGATATCTGGTTACTATATTTTTGATAGTTAATTAGATCCTACGCAAGCGCCATATCACACCAAACTAAATAACCGCGCAGGGCTATAATGAGATATGAGACGTCACTAATACTAACAGAGTTAAGTGATTTTGCCGGACATATTGACAATAGCGTACTATCTAACCCACAAATATGTGCTTGTGCTTTCAGTCTCACTGAAAATCCTTATGTTAAAAGTTGGTGATGTATTATTCAAACGCTAAAGGATTAGGGAACAAACTGCCAAGAAACGGCCCTTTAAGCCCCCGCAGCTTACAGAACGTTACAATAGAGTTCTGATAAAGAATGTTTAGCCAAGCAGAACTCAAATTAACATTGCTTCAAATCATACATATTCTGTGTGAGACTAGCGAGAATGATATTAGCAATGATACAGTACGCAGATTATTATTGCACTTTATAGGTTTCCACAGTCGAGCCGGCATTCACAATGCGATAATTAAACTGCGATACAAATGAACGATCGCATATACAAATTTGGGAACATGCCCAAATCGATCGATAGATTGTAAAGACTTTCGGAGACATATGCAAAAGGAAACGCTACATCGACGTATCAAAGAAACATTATGGTACCGCCTATGGAAATATGTGAATGAAAACACATCAGGGACTTCCCAGTCAGAGAACATTAGTAAACGTTGTTCTGAGAGAGCTGCGGAGATTGAAGCTTGGGTTGGACTGGTAGTGAAAAATAATCCCGCACTATCGCTCACAAGACGGTTATAATAGAAATCCATAGGTAAAAAGAAGAAGGTGAATCGCCTGGTGAAGAAACAAGACTACTGCGTGTGTAGAGCAAAGTGTTCTACAATCTCTGGAGACAGATCCAGCAAATCTGAACAATGAGCCGAAATCCGGGTCAAGGACACACATACTACAAAAGTCAAAAGGACCGGTTTTTCCCACTTACAGCTCGCCATAATGAGCGGTTTACATACAGGCAACTTTCGTACCAGCTTCCCTGTGCAAGGGAACCATAGTATCGAAGCAAATAATTTACAGATTCTATGAGAGAGTTCTTTATGAAACTTCAGCGGCTTCTACCCTGGTGAGTCGAAATAATGTTCATTATTTTATAGATTCTAATTTTTAAAGTAATGCCCCGTTTAAGGCGTAACAACAAGTAATTATCTCCTGATAGCCGATCCTATAATAACGTGTGAAACTGTAGTGGATGACGTTTAACGCGCCGATTATTTAGTTATTTCTTAGAAACGTACAGATGGGTTCTTCGCAAGTTAACGAAATTTAAACTACACTATATACTGCTCTGTGAACTTCACTTGAGCCTTCGTTTGGTGTCCAGGCGCTCATTTATCTTGGTCAACGTTCGGTGTCCAGGCGCGCTCATTTCACTGTTTCGGTGTCCAGGCGCGCTCATTTCACTGTTTCGGTGTCCAGGTGCGCTCATTTCACTGTTTCGGTGTCCAGGCGCGCTCATTTCATTGTTTCGGTATCCAGGCACACTCATTTCTCTTAACACTTCTCTGTCTCATTTGATGATCCAGTATAATTTTAAGCTCTTCTTTTTGGAGGTAAAAATGTAATGGCTTGTCGGTGTATCCGGCCAAATAAAGTAATATTAGCACTACATGTAGAAGTATGATATTCTTTTATTGCGGTCAACATAACATTTGTCTTGGCTGGAGGTGGTCATAATGTAATAAATAGTTCATCGGTGTATACGGTCAAATAAAGTAATATTCGCACTGCATGTAGAAATACGCTATTCTTAAATTGCGGCCAATATAATATTTCTCTTGACTGGAGGTGGCCATAATGTAATAGCTCATCGGTGTATGCCGTCAAATAAAGTAAAATTCGCACTACTTGTAGAAGTACGATATTCTTATGTTGAAGCCAACATAAATTGTCGAAAGGTATTCTAAAACCCTATATTAAACATAAAAACTAGGTATCTGTACTTCCATTTGTTGTACTTTTACTGTTGAATGTTTGTCCCTGATTTTCTATTTCTGAAACTAACTTATGTTACAGGCATAGATATTCGTATCCTTGTTCTTATGTGCTATCCGATGAAAAGTTGAAAAAATCGGAAGTGTTGTACAGCGGTATACGATTCTAAAAAATAAATCTTGTTGAGTTGTGGATATCAAGGCGTACATTAATTCTACGGCAAGTCGTTAACTTCAGTCGGAAAATAAGATAACTATAGTAGTAATCCGCATTTATTGGCGTAGAATAAAAATAAGTTAACGTGATTTTCACTACAGCACAATATGAATATTTAAGAAACGCATATAGCGTATTAAATCCGTATATTTCTAAAGGTTTAGTAATCACAGAGATTTGCCAAGCTTTTGCACTCCACTGGGAAGCTTTTTCAAGGCAACGGTAGACATAAATATCCATTTTTATGTCTACCGTTGCCTTGAAAAGTTTCCCAGTGGAGTGCGAAAGCTTGCAAAATCTCTGTGATTACTACACCATTAGAAATAAACGGATTTAATACGCTATATGCATTTCTTGAATATTTAAAAATAAGTTTTCCAAACTTTCGTACATCAATCACGTACCTTTCTAAAGGAAGGTAAAATTACTCTTATTCAGTCATAAAGCCTTTAAAAGGTGTTAATCAATTGCAAAATTGAAGAAGGGAAGATTACAGACATGAGTTTTAATAGGAATAAATATAGTTTTACAAATATTAAACTGAAACCCAAGGGATTTGCATTTTATTATTATACTTAGATATTCATCAGAGAACTGCCTGCAAAGACAACTCGCCCATGAAGCACACATATTAAAAAACAACAGCTTCACGTCTTTCACAGTTCTTCCTAATCATGTTCAAATAAAATTTTATCATTCGCTTCAATAAATAAGAGATTTTCTTATATTACATTTTACTTTATTCTTTTTTTGCGGGAACATACCGCATTTTAATTCAACTATCTTCACAGCACATATGTATTTTGGTATAACACATATTTTAACTTGAGTTTGTTTCACAAGCCTATGTTGGAACGTAATGCCAAAATTAACTTTTGTTTAGCATTTTTCACGTTTTTCAACTTCTTTTTGAGTATGAGATATTAGTTGATGACATTTTGATTATTTATTATTGAAATTGCTGATTGTTACTAAATTTATTTACAAAATGTTCTCCTCATAGGATTATTTTAACAGTTCAAAAGTTCTTAAAAACTCTAGAACGTATTTCAAGTAACACTTCTCTGTCTCATTTGATGATCCAGTATAATTTTAAGCTTCTCTTGATGTTGTTCTTGTCCACATAATCCAAAACAGAGTTCAATAAGAGTGTTAAAAAACTGACAAGTTTCTTGACTCATTGGAGTCCCATTTTCAAAGATTTAGTGAAGTCCATAAACGAAGATAACTTATTTTGTTCGAGTCTCTTATTGTTCAACTGACTGTGACTTCACAGTTTCTTAGTGGCCTATTCTCATTGGTGGTTCTATGGTGACGTCATATCTCATGTGGCGCCATCTATGGTAAGGTCTTGATCACCATTTTTTTAAAATCAATTATTAAATATTTCGCCTCGATTCTTTTTTTTTTTTCGTTTCTGTTTTTGTTCTTTATTTATTAGTAATCCCCAACGATATGGAAGTTATATGCAATTATTATTATTGCAAACTTTTTGAAAGTTTTCTGGATGAGAATATCTCCTTAATGTCTGATATCATCTTCTTTTTGAAGTAGGGTTAGATGCTTACAATTTGTAAGCCCAGGTTCATCATTATTATTCTGGCTGTATCATAATTGATGCTGAGACTTCTTTTATTCTCTTCGAACTGTTTATATGTTGTTCTAGACTATATTTCAAGATGCTTTTAGTACTTCCTATGAATGACAGATAAGAAGAGAAACTCGTGGATAAGCAAAATGACAAGAGTGGAAGACATCATGATTAGAGTAAAATCCCTGAAATGGCAATAAGCTGGACATGTTGCCCGAAGAACGGACCACCGAGGGACAAGGGGCAGAAAAAGACTGAGACAAAGACCATATGGGATTTGGATGGATATAATTCGAAAGCATACCGGAGTAACACGGAGACGGGCTCAAGACAGTCAGTTGTGGAGGAGCTTAAATTAAAAAACAACAAGTTTTTAATTCTGAACTGCAAACTGTTCGTTTTTCGTCTAGTGCAGAAGAGACCAAACGGTTGATCGTTTATTTTATCCAGCAGACGTATGTTGTTCCATGGAACTGCCTAAGACCAGATAATAGAATGAATTAACCACTTTCCTCCCCAACCCTAATCAACTCGGAGTGAAGATATTTTTCATGTATCTACGGAACTCCCCCAAAACACAAATCTGCCATTATGGAAACTTGTTTGTATCACTACTGACGAGGCACCTTCGACGGTAGGCCAATCCATTGGGCTGATTGCATTTCGTAGGAAAAAATGACGATTTTTCAGACTTTACCTCTTTTGACTGCATTATCCACCAAAAAGCACTATGCATCAAATTTTGAAATGTGAAAAAATGTTTTGAAATAGCTGCCAAAATGATCGAATAAAAACAAAATAAAATGAGCAAATATATAATGTTATGTGCGTTTAATAAGGTAATGCCGACCTTCTATTTTCAACATTCATTTTGCATTACATAAACAAATTCAATTGTATATTTTGAAAGCTATCATTCCCTAACCATATAGCGAGTTAGTCATGAGTCTGTTAAAATTTCATATAATTATAACTATTTTGTATAACTGCAGGGAACACTAAAGACCTATTTGAAAATTGGGGTTGTAACAGTTACCTAAGAAACAACCACGTTGTTGACAAGGGGCGGTCTACAAATTGAAATCAGACATACTACATTGAACGAAAAACATCAATATATTATTACAGTGCGGTAAAATGATTCTTCCATATGATTTTACATGAACTTCCATCATTACAACACATGGTTTTCTTACATAGAATTCGGTGGGTCATGTTTACTAATGTCGCTGCTTTTTCTCCCTGTATTGTTTCGTTGTTTCGGACTTTTCTTGTACAAGAACCATGAATTCCACAGTCTACGGTTGGAATTCTAAGTTGGTTGTGAAGAAATTTTCTGAAGCATTAGAATTTACAGGTGATACCGAATATGTGCAGACGGAGATAAGTTAAAAGTTAATTATCGCCAATGGGATATGGTATATACAGTAGCTTTCATTAGAGCATTTGTATGACGGATTATTGGAAACAAAGCAGAAAGTACCAAAACGACATATATCTGTTTTCAGTAGCCGATTCAATAAGATGTAAAAAAATAATATGTAATCTTATTAGCCGAACAACTGAACACGCATTTTGGAATGGTTTCTTAATTGTAAATACCTAAAGAATCTGAAGTCACCAATATTCCACTGATATGCTTCTGCTTGCTCAGACGGTCACCTCAGAACTCGATGAGTGAGGGTCATCTCACATATTTCCTGTGGTGTATGGCTTATCTCTCTTCGGACCAATTTTTTAAGGTGCTAACAGTGGCTGACCGTGTACAGTACACATGCTTTGCCGCCTCGGAAATGCTCTGGCCCGATCATCTAGCCATTGTAATTTGTCCTCTCTCAAATTCGCTTAAGTCCGTTGCCTTTCTTATTTGACGAACAAGAATAATACTGATCAGTATCACGTGTTATTTATACTGTTTCTTGATTATCATACACGCAGTCGTTTATTCTTGACTTGTATAAAGATGCAATGGTCATAATATTTTATTCTTCGATTTATACGGATGCTGTTTAAGTTATATGTATCAAATACTTCGCTTTTTTTTCCATTCTTGTATCTTTTCCATTTGGGTTGTTTGGTTGGTTGGTTGGTTGGTTGATTTTTATGGCGCAAGGGCCATGGTTGGCCAAAGAGCGCCAGAGACAAAACAAACAAACAGTATTAAAAAAACGTGGCATAAATCCCAAAATCTGGCTGACCAAGTAAAACCGAACCATGAGAATGATGGTAGGGCCAAAAAAGGCAATGAAACAAACAGTATTAAGAACATGGTACAATGGTTAGAAACTAGCCGATTAAGTAAAACTGAGGAATGAGAATGATAAAACACATCACGCAAACGAACACAACTACACATAAGATGAGTCACAGGAGAGGGACGAACTGTCACTCTCCTCCCCCTTATGTTCCTCTATAATGTTGGTTGATTGTGGGGACCTCGCTGAGTCTGGGACAGTTGCAATGTTGGTCAGTTGGATGGACACTGCACACCTTTGCGGATTTAGGGCCGGGTCTTCCGCACGTGCAGGCTTTCTGCTGGGAACCGGAAGAGTCGGTCGTCTTCAAGAGAGAAGGCACAGAATCAGCTGTTCGAATAAGCTGGAGCTCGGAGAAATCCACCTGTGTCGCTTGTTCAGCTGTAGATCTCTTGGCAAGTCCGGCGAGAGCTACAGGGGGCGGAACAAAGGGCTGTGGCAGAGACTGAACTACTGCGGCAAAAGTACGCTGTTGGTTGTTGGGAATACCCAACTTGGCCATGGCAGCAGGGTACGAGAGGCCTTCCAGGGTCTTGAGGCGCTGGATCGCCATCTCGTCCTTCCATTTCATACAGTTGCGGGAGTAAGCTGCATGGGCCTCACCACAGTTAACACAGCAGGCCGCAGAAGTGCAACCTTCCCCGTCATGTTCACTGGAGCCACAATTTGCGCAACGAGCGGAACTGTTACATGAACGTTGTGAATGCCCGTACCTCTGGCACCTGAAACAGCGCAGAGGACTGGGAATGTACGGGCGAACTCCACAGACCAAGTAGCCAGCCTTGATTTCGGTCGGAACTTTCGGGGAGTTAAAAGTCAAGATTACATTTTTAGACTTAATCAAAGAACCATCGCGCCGAAACATCTTACGACGTGCAGCAATAACACCCTGATCTGCAAGTTCACTCACCAATTCGTCCTCACTGCATGGTAAGAGATCAAACTCTGAAATAACACCCCGAGAGGTGTTAAGAAACTGGTGAGGTGTCACTTTGACAAGAATGCCTTGAAGACTAGTGAGGTGCAGAAGAGTGTTACTCTGAGAAACACTGCAAGTTTGGACAAGCAGGTCCCCAGAGCGAAGCTTCCTCACAGACTTCAAGGAGCCAACCGCAGCGTCCAAAGCTTTAGAAATGAAAAAGGGAGATCTGGTGGACAGTCTCTCATTCGGATCGATGGATTCTTCAACTAAGTTTGTAGCATGCGTATTCACAGCAATCGAGGGGAGACGACGCTTCGGAGCGACTGGTACAGCTGCCGAAGAAGAGGTTCCACGTTCTTGGTCCAGGTCATGATCTAAAGATCGTTTAAGGTTATGGGACTTGGTAGGTTGAGAAGACGACGGAGAGTCGTTGTCAACTATCATTTTCTCAGGTGACTTGAGTTTGGAGTTTTTGTTTTTGTTTTTACCCATGGAAAAAAGGAGGAGGATTCGTCTGCAGACTACTGCACCCACCGCCGAGCCCTACAAGGGAGAACTGGAGGTCTGCAAGCCAAGAAAACTGGATACAGTTCTGGAGCTTATACGCTGCAGATATAGTCCGTTGGCTGTGATCACACGCACTCGGCGGACACTTCGGCCTCCGGGTACCGTCATGCCAACGCCTTTGGCATGATCCCACAGACCCCGGGCTTACCCTGCCATGCTATACGACAATAAAGCCGCTAAAACCCTGTACACAACTTGGTACAGGACTTCTGACTAGAGGTGGGTTAGTCTCTAACCTCCCGTTTACAGCGAAGCCGGGGTCGAAGAGGAGTATTGGTACACAGGAGGCACTTCTCCGGTCTCCTGCGACCTCAGCCGCCAGACATCCCATTTCCGCCTCACATGTCTCCGCACGCGGCAAACATGCAGGTAGGTCTAGCACCCAAACCAGCTAAAAGGAAAAAAAGAAATCCAAAGAAGACAAAACCCTGGAGTGGAACCTAAACGGAATCTCAGCAACCTACGAACTGAGCTGTTAATATAAACAGTTAGTAGTGGAGGGTAACAAAACCACAAGACCAGGGTGTTAGTACATAGCGTGGTAGCGATTAGGTAGAGTATACAACACGGACAACTGGCCAGTGCAGAAAATAAATAAAAACGAAAAAGCGAGACACAAGACCAGCTCGGGATCGTGGGGCCGCGACTCCCCAACAGCTGGTTGAACAGCCGTCCCTGCAAACTCCAACAGCACCGAAAAACAAAGCGGTGGCATGACATCAGATGTTGACCAGTCACAAGGTCAGCTCGGGCCGTGAGGGCGCCGTTCCCCAAATAACTGGAAAACCAGTTTTCCCCGTGCGGGGTTTCCATTTGGGAAAAAGTTTATTCATGGTAGAGTGTTTGGTCAACACTAATTAGCTCGCAATGTTTTAAAAGAAATTAAGTTCAGAACTTTATTTAAATAAGTAAAACACTTTAAATAAATCGTGAGCCAAAGCTCAACTCCTAAAAAAAGTAATAGGTGAATAACATTTTGCAGATATAGTGTTTTTGAACATTACGCAAATCGGCGAATTACAAATAGCTAACTGTTTTCAGAGGTTTATGATTTTCACCTTGTTTTACGCTAGAAACTTACATTTCATTTCTGCACACATAATTTTCCAAACTCAAGTTAAAGATTCACAATGAAAACAAAAATCATATGACTTCAAATATTTTGTACCCCACAGATTTAACACTGGAATAATAAGCCCTCATTTTCGTAAACACCACACTTGACGCAGCATCTAATAGTTTAGAAACGAAACATCAACATATAATTCTTAGTGAGATACCTATCACGATTAAAAATATTTTATTCCCATTCCGTCATCGACGGAATTCACAGTGCTTTCATTGGGGGATCAATGTGAAAAATGTTAATCTGAATATCTCCTGTTCTGTTAGGTGGAAATATGTATTTTACGGCGCATGTTATATATTGCGTTGAATCTTCAGTTTACAATACTGAATTCTGTAGTAAACACAGTACTTATGCTATGTTATGAAAGACTTCATATATTTGTTATGGAATCTGGCCTTCTACAAAACCGATTCGAAAATATAATGTTACATTGTATGCCTTTGACATGTTGAAAATTGCAAAAACTACTTAAACTGTTGCCATCTCTCCAGATGTTAAGAGGAAAATTGTTCAGAGTTGTTCGCACTTGAAATAGTGTTATTTACCGGTTAATCTTCACATTACCCCGGATACTTGAATTGCAGACATGTTACATAATACCACAGACAACGGACATGTTCTGGCTTATTTGACATCCAGGGTTGAACAGAACGTTTTCGGTGTTTATAAATGCCTGTGCATAAACGAGTGCTGCCAAAAGAGTATGACCATTTCATCACTACCTATTGGTTGATGGGCTTTTTTGACATGTTCTACCTCTTCCCACAGTTCCACATGCGACGCTCTTATAATGCAATCAGGTTCTCGTAGTGCCTTCTTGAAAGTCTTTGATGTATGATTTGCGGTGCATATAGTGAATGCAACCGACAACGCAACCAGAGGGTTCACTTATAGCGTCACACAGCCCTATCTAAGCTGATCTATACGCAAGTCCATGCACTCAGGGAACGACTTACATGTTGATTATATATGCAATCTCACATATTAAAATGCTATGCCACTATGTACTTAATTTTCGGATTTTATGGGTCACAGGGGATTTTATCGGGGTGTCGATTTTTTTTTCTTAAAGAGTGTATATTTCCAATTGAAAAGTAATGCTATTGCTATGACGCAGCGAAATATACACTATATTGAAAAAAGTCACCGGACACCTAGAAGAGAAACACAACATAGCATTTATTGACATACATTAGTACGGTGTGGGTCCACCTTTGGCCTTAATGTATGCACTGACCCTTCGAGACATGCTTTTGACAAGGTTTTGGAACACGGCGATGGCTATGTGCTTTCATTCAGAACATAATGCTGCCGCTAACTGTTGCTTACCTGTAGGTCTTGTTTCCAGAATTTTTATTCGGCGCTCTGATTCATCCCATAGGTGCTCTATGGGATTAAAGTCAGGGCTCTGTGCTGGCTTGTCCACACACGATACGGAATTATCGTCAAACTACGCTGTAACAATCCTTGCTTTATGGCTCGGTGCATTATCCTGCTGGAACCAACATGTATCGGTTCCATAGTATTGCCGCAAATTTGGTAGTGTATAATTGTCCAGAATATCGATGTTGACGTGCTCGTTAACAGGTTTGTCGACGATAATAATGGGCCGCGACCATACCACGGAAACCACCCAAACCCGAGTGCACTGGCAGCTCCAAAAGTGACCGCAGTAACATTATACTGTAGTAAATAGCGTTACTTCGGCTGCCGCCATACCCACACACGGCCATGAGACTGATGGATCGTGTATATTGATTTATCAGTCCATAGGACCCGTTTTCATTGATATACGGTCCACGATATATATACTTTACACCATGATAAAGGACGAGTAGCATTCCGAGTGGAGGTGAAAGGTTTTTAGACACGGTAAATGATGGAATAAAGTTCTCCGCGAATGGTACGTGTATATACCGAGCTTCCAGCATTTTTACTCACCTGTATACTGAGGTCTTGTGCAGTACCCCGTCGATTAGCTGTTACGACCCTTCTGAGGCTTCGTCTTCCTAAATCACTGATTTTATTTGGTCTGCCGGTACGTTTTGTTGCTTTAAGCACACTATGTGTATTTCACGTATTCAGTATATCCAAAACAGTTGACTTGGGTATGTTTAAACGCCTCTCGGCTTCTCGTATGGACAACCCACTAATATGACATCCAACAATCTTTCCTTTCTCAAAGTTCTCTTCCTCTGAGGCATTTTCATTCAACCGCACAGTGCGATATGATCGTGGTCAGCTACAGGCTTGTTTGTAAACCGTTTGCAGCTGTAAAGCGCATTTTAATAACGCATCGCGTTTGGTCATTTGCTCTTAAAGGGCTGTTCGGTGCCTTTGGTCAATATAATGTATTTCAAGTACATTTATTTTAAACTATGTATTCAATTAAAGATTGCTTCTATAATTGGATTTATGAAGCTTCTGTGGGCAAGAATCGTAAATTTACCAGTTGCTCGTACTTCGTATTTTCATTTGTAATCCCATGGGTGTCGCAGTGGTGTAAGCGATGTCTTCTGATCATTCGTCCGAGATGGGTACGGGTTCGAATAACCGGGAGGCATGGATATTGTTGGTTTTTTTGACGCTGGCTCTATCTCTTCCCTGGAACCTGATGCCCTAAACTACAGACAGGCGACAGTTTCTAGCTCACTGAATTGCTTAAGGGTCTGGTTAAGCCTTCATTTAAAAAAAAAATTTCATGAGGTACAAAGTGAAATATCCACCAGGACCTAGAAAATATCAGATTAAGAACCTAATAAAACGCGCACGCTTTAGTCATTCTGGTTGAAGAAAATGAAAAGCAAATAAAAGCATTTTACTTATAACTAAATTTACTGATTTTTTACTGAGATATATAATGTTTGTTTTTTGGAAA